>UELW01000053.1:1650455-2905455 GCA_900490495.1 Danionella dracula | reverse complement strand
AGCGCTCCTCAAAAGCGAAACATACGTCCAGGCCGTGTTTTCCTCCCTGCCCGCGGTTTATTTCGGGCGAGGATTCTCACGCGCTATGCTTGTTATGTTTGGGAGTGGATCATGCCCAGTCGGCTCTCGAGGGAGTCGGCTGTGAGCATTGTGAGCGCATGCCGATGCGCACACTCCGCTCGCGGAGAGCATTTTTTGAGGAAAATGCTCTCCCTCGCAGCTCCGGGAGCCGCGCCGCTGCTTTTGCCGAGGCAGAGCAGCCGCTTCGGTCCTGGGGCTCGCTAGTGGAGCTAGCGGAGGGTACGGGGACGGGCCTAGCCTTATCGCCGACCTCACCCGCTAGCTCCGGTCTACTGCCGTCGGGGGAAGCGCGCTTTTCGGCGTCTTCTTCCCCCCACGCAATGGACGAGGGATTACTCCTGTCTTCCTCTGAGGAGGTTGATATCGAGTCAATCCCTCCACTGGTAGCCGCTGTGCTTGATCCGGCACAGCCGCTCCAGTTTGAGGAGCTGCTGGAGGTCGTGACTCGTGCGGTGGAGAGATTGGATATCTCTTGGCCACCAGAAGCACAGGGTCCTCGTCCAGAGAGCAAACTGGACGAACGCTATCTGCGCCCTCGGTCGCAACCTCCACGCCGGGGCCTACCGTTTTTTCCAGACCTGCACACTGAGGTGTCCAGGTCTTGGAATCGCCCCTACTCGACCCGCCTGTTTTCCCCCGATGTGCACTATTACTCTAACATCCAGGGGTTGCAGGAGCGAGGTTACGGAACGATCCCGAAGGTGGAGCAGACGCTTGCGAGCTATCTCTCCCCTGGCACGGCATCGTTCCTGAAGGCCCCGGCGCTCCCCACCAGGCCGCTTAGAGCCACCTCGGCCTTAGTGGGGAAGGCTTATTCTACAGCCGGGCAGGCTGGCGGTTGCCTGCACACCATGGCGGTATTGCAGGCGTACCAGGCCGAGCTCCTGAGGGACCTCGGTCTGAGGGATTCCCCTGTGGTGGCGGAGCTGAGAAAGGCGACAGATCTCGCCCTCCGCGCCACGAAGGAGACTGCTCGCGTGTTGGGGAGGTCAATGGCTGCCATGGTGGTTGTGGATCGCCACCTATGGCTGACGTTGTCCGAACTTAATGAGAAGGACAGGTCATTCCTCCTCGACGCCCCAGTGGTTACCTCGGGCCTGTTTGGCGATGCTGTCTCGGCAGTAGTTGGCAGGTTCCAGGAGGCCCGGACCCAGTCCGCGGCCTTCCAGAGGTTTCTTCCCCGCCGCCGTCGCCCTGGGGAGTTCTGCCGGGCGGGAGCAGACCCCTAAGGCTGTGGCTTCTGGGCACAGGGGGGCCCAGAAGCAGAGTGTCGCTGCCCGTGCCCCTCCCGAGAGGCGGCGACACAAGACTCAGCCCAAGGAAGTGGCGGATCTGAGGACCGTCATTTTCCGTAAGAGGGCTGAGGCAAAGCGCTCCTGATGGGCTGGGGGAGTCCCCGGTTTTCTTGGAGCGACGCACGCCAAGATGGTCAGCGATCCTCCGCCGGCGACCCCCCAACTATTATTCCGCTTTCCCTGCCACCCTCGGTGCTTCAGGGAGCGTGTATCTTGCCCCTGCGTCCACCCAGGCTCTCGGTGGCCGGGGCTATAGGGCTTCCATGGAACCCCATGCCCGTCTCAGGAGCCACCACCCGCCAGTTACCAGAGGCCGGCCTCGAGAGGTTGGCTCCCCTGAGCTGCTACGTGGAGGCCTGGTCCAGCCTTCCAGGCATCTCCCAGTGGGTCTTGCGAGTTGTGAAACTGGGTTACAGGATCCAATTTCGATCCAGGGCTCCCCGGTTCGCCGGGATTTTGCCTACTATGGTGGATCCCTCGCAAGCTCTGGTCATGGACCAGGAAGTGGCCACACTGCTCTGCAAAGGGGCCATCGAGATGGTTCCTCTGCACGACCGGAACTCCGGATTTTACAGTCGCTACTTCCTGGTTCCAAAGAAGGACGGGGGCCTGCGCCCCATTCTCGACCTAAGGCTCTTGAACCGTCGCATCATGAGGGTGCCGTTCAAGATGCTTACCTTAAAACAGGTCACGGCGCAGATCAAGTACGGCGATTGGTTCGTCTCCATCGACCTCAAAGATGCCTACTTTCACGTCCCCATTTTTCCTTCTCACAGGAAGTTTCTTCGGTTCGCCGTAGGGGGCACGGCTTATCAGTTCCGAGTACTTCCTTTCGGCCTTTCGCTCTCACCCAGGACCTTCACCAAATGTGTGGACGCGGCCCTGGCCCCATTGAGGCTTCAAGGTATCCGCATCCTCAACTACATCGACGATTGGTTGGTGTTGGCTCGCTCAGAGCCAGAGGCAGTTCGGCATCGAGATGTCGTTCTCGCTCACATGAAGGTGCTGGGTTTTCGGCTGAACCCCCAAAAGAGTGTGCTGGTCCCTACCCAAAGATCCACCTTTTTAGGTGTGGTGTGGGACTCCACCACTATGCGGGCGTGTCTGTCTCAGACCAGGATCTCTGTGATCCTACATGCGGCCAGGAGGGCGAGGCTAGGCCATTCACTGTCGGTACGGCAGTTTCAACGACTGCTTGGCCTCATGGCATCCGCGGCGACGATTCTTCCGCTTGGACTTCTCCATATGAGGCCCCTTCAGTGGTGGCTGAGGAGTGCAGGGTTCTCTCCCCGGGGCAATCCGCTCCGTCGTATCAGGACCACGAGTCAGGCCCTGCGGGCCCTTTCTCGTTGGAGGGACCCTGTGTTCCTGTCCCAGGGACCCGTATTGGGGACGCCTTACCGTCGGATGACTATCACCACGGACGCGTCTCGCACGGGTTGGGGGGCGGTGCTCGGGAACCGCGCCACCCATGGTCGGTGGGATCGGCCCCATCTCTCGTGGCACATCAACTGCCTGGAGTTGCTGGCCGTATTTCGTGCTCTTCTGCACTTCCTGCCAGAGATCAGAGGTCACCACGTGCTGGTACGCTCAGACAATATGTCCGTGGTGGCCTACATCAACCGTCAAGGGGGACTACGATCACAACGGCTGTGCAGATTGGCTGGTCGTGTCCTCCTGTGGGCCCAAGACAAGCTCTGCTCCCTTCGAGCATCTTATATTCCGGGCCGGTTGAACGTGGAGGCAGAGGCATTGTCGCGCCTGGGACCGACACCTGGGGAATGGCGTCTCCACCCGGAGACGGTGGAGTTGATCTGGGAGAGGTATTACAGAGCTCAGGTGGACCTTTTTGCGACTCGGGAGACCTCGCACTGTCCCCTCTGGTTCTCTCTCAGTCCTCCCTCGCCTCTGGGGATAGACGCCATGGCACAGGAGTGGCCGAGGCTTCCCCTGTATGCTTTTCCCCCAGTAGCGCTGCTTCCAGGAGTCCTGGAGAGGGTACGTCTAGAGGGCCTATCCCTCCTCCTTGTGGCCCCTCGGTGGCCAGGGAGACCTTGGTTTGCGGACCTGTTGGCCCTCCTGGATGGCGTACCATGGGAGATCCCGATCAGGTGGGATCTTCTCTCTCAATACGGGGGGACGGTGGTCCATCCCCGTCCGGAGTTATGGAGGCTGTGGCCTCAGGGGCCACAGCTCCTAGAGTCAGGTCTTTCGGCTGAGGTCGTCGAGACCATTCTCCACTCCAGGGCTCCCTCTACGAGGAGATGTTACGCCGCGAGATGGCGACGGTTTTCGGCCTGGTGTGTTCAACACACCCTGGATCCAGCTCGTTGCCCGGTCGGGTCAGTACTGGACTTCCTGCAGGCTCTGTTCGCCAAGGGGCTTTCGCCGTCTACCATTAAGGTGTATGTATCGGCCATTTCAGCCTACCACGGCCCCATGGATGGGCTTCCCTTGGGCAGGTCCCCCCTTATATCTCGTTTCTTCTTCGCGATGCCAGGCGGCTGAGGCCCCTGGACCGTCCTAGAGTCCCTGCATGGGACCTGGCTATCGTTTTGGAGGCCCTGAAGAGGCCTCCATTCGAACCTTTGGGTGACGTGTCCTTGCGCCTTCTGTCTATTAAGACAGCATTTTTACTCGCCATCACTTCCCTTAAACGGGCAGGGGACTTGCACGCACTTTCTGTGGCTCCCTCGTGCCTTGAATTTTCCCCTGGGATGGTTGGCGTATTGCTGCACCCTAAACCGGGCTATGTCCCGAAGGTGCCTTCCGTCACCCCGGGCACGGTCAGGTTACGGGCGTTCTTTCCTCCTCCTTTTGAGTCCTCGGTGCAGGAGCTCCTGCATAACATCTGTCCGGTGCGGGCCCTGGACCTGTACGTCCGCCGCACGGCTCAGTTTCGGAGCTCGGATCAGCTCTTTGTGTGCTATGGTCCACACAAGAAGGGCTCTCCTGCTAACACGCAGACGGTGAGCAGATGGATTGTGGACGCTATCGCCTCGGCTTATGCGGCCTCTGGTCTCCCGGCCCCCTTTGGGGTCAGAGCGCATTCCACTAGAGGTATGGCGGCTTCTAAGGCCCTTTCATCCGGCATTTCTATGCTGGAGATATGTAACGCAGCGGGTTGGTCCACGCCTTTGACTTTCGTCCGGTCCTATAGTTTGGACCTTGATGACTCCCCGGCTTCGGCAGTCCTTCATTCGGCTGTCACATAAGATCAGTCCGGGGCTGCATGGCGTGTTTTGACACTCGTTCCCCATAGCGTTGGACGCAGCTCGAGTTCCTGAAAGGGAACGTCTCAGGTTACGTAGGTAACCAAGGTTCCCTGAGGGAACGAGACGCTGCGTCCCCAGGCCACTCCGCCCACGTCCTGACGGCGCTTACTGGCTTCAAAGCTGGTTGTCGTCTCCATCGCGTCCTCGTTTATACTGCACCCTTCCGGGTGCGACGTCACGCTCGGATGACGTCACACCTGTCGATTGGACGAGATTAGACACATAGTTCAGAGCCGGAAACGCAGCAAGCGTTCCCCATAGCGTTCCCCATAGCGTTGGACGCAGCGTCTCGTTCCCTCAGGGAACCTTGGTTACCTACGTAACCTGAGACGTTTTCTTTCTATATGCATTTGTTGTTGTTTTTTGGTTTTGCTCCTGTGTGCTTACTAATTGTTTAATTTTGTTTCACGCCAACTTGTTTCCAATTCACCTGTTATTTTTCCCACTAACTGTGATTGTTAGAGTGTGTGTCCATCTATGTTCCTTATTTTTATAAATGTTTGTTGAATCTTCTACTGACTCCCATTACACATAACTGCTTTATGACTTTGTTTCTCCATAATCTTTCCTTCAATTGCGGTTTCATTTCAGTATGTGATGTACATTCCACTGATAGTCAGAAATGCACTCATGAGGCCCCTTTTAAATAAGGTTTTGTCTGGTTTGATAAGTTACATTTGTAATTGTATTAGTATTAGTATCTTTTTTAGGCCTTTTTGTCTTCATTGATGGTAATACATATTAGAAGGATTGTGAATGGGAGGGGAGGGTATGGGTGGTACCAGGAAAAGATAATCGGTGATGTTAATCATAGTCACTAACCCCTAGTTTCTCATAGCTCACACATGAATTTAAAAACTATTACGTTATTTTAAAATAACTGTAATGTCAATGCATTTATAGGCCATAAACTAAGACTCAAACTTGTTTGTTCAGCCGGCTGTTTCAGTTGTATATTAAGGTCCAATCTGGGTTTAGAGTTTATAAGTACATAATTAATTGGTGATTTTCATTGGTCATGTTGCATTTATTATGAAAATGTGACCTTTTTTTTCTAAAGTACATTTTTATCTCATCACAGTGACAAGCGATTCTCTGCTTTGGGCTTCGGAGCAAGAATCCCTCCTAACTATGAGGTAAAATGTCTTTACATCTACTGGTCAAATGCTAATTTTTTTTTAATCCTTGTCAGTTTTGATAGCAGTCCATTCAATATTTTCTAAAATGTTTTACTTGCAGTGAATGTTAAGGTTTGGACATTGGATATTATGGTGCATTATCTTGTTATGTCACTTCAGTTGAGTGTTTACTGTTGAATTTGAGTTCTTTGTAAACAAAGCATCAATAAAGTAATTATAAACACTCTTACAAACACTAATTTTGTAATTAGTAATATTGTCAGCATAATGTCTTTATGCTTTGAAGATTCAAGTTTGCAAATGTATTTCTCACAGATCTATTTGGGTCATCTCTAACCATCTTTTAATGTGTTCATAAGGTGTATTGTTGCTTTTTGTACACTATGAGTCATGAACCTCGTTTTATTTGATTTTCATACATTCTCTCATGTCAAATTGTTCAGAAAAAAATAAATTACATTTAAATGATAACAGTTTGCAGGGGCTTCTGTGGTGTTGACTATAAACTGTCAGAAGATTTCATTATAAGGTCTGTTTGCTCAGGAAGATTGAACTGCGTTATCGTCAAGGTCTGATTCCTTCTAAATAGAATAATATAATCACTGTTACCTTCAGGGCCATCTTTGTAAAAAATGAAAAATCTGTGGCTCTAAGAATACGCTTATGGTTATGACGGGTGCAATATCTGGACTCACATAAAAATTTTCTTCTATGTATTTTTCTCTATCCTTTTCCATCCTATGTTTTAAATTTATATTTTTTATATGTTTTTGTTGTTAATATTAACATAAAATATAATTTTAAATGTAATCAAATTTTCGAGGAAAACTATACTGGCAATACTAACAGAATGATCAAGGTCATTAAATTCATAATGATAACGTAATCCTTACTTTCGTAACCTTCATTCCCCGAATAGGGAGCGGAGACTTGTGTCGTTACCGACTATGGGAAGCTCTGCTAAGAGCACTCTACTTTTTCCACACTCTTCTCAAAATGCCAATCAGCAAACACACTTATGATCACATGACCACATTCTCATGTACAAAGCTGATGCAAATATCATCACTCTTCCTGTTGTGCAGCTGGAGCAGTACTCACCCCCTAGGCAACCAGTCTTTCTCACGATCTTACAGTTGTGGCCGGGGGGAGTCTTCGTTCCCTATTCGGGGAATAGGGGTTTCGAAAGAAACTATTACGTTCCCAATCAGTCGGTCACTCTGATTTATATCGGTATCGACTATAGGAACACCCTGCAAAACGCCACAACCTAGGTCCTTCTGCATCGGCCAACGGCTTGGCAAGCCTTAACCCTTTAACTACTATAATGATACTGTAATTATAACAGTTCACCTGGTATTCTTGTTTTCAATCTTTTTGTAATAAAATGTTCTTCGTATGAAATAAAACTTTCAAAATCTGCCAAAACATTTTTTATTATTATGTTATAAATGCTCAGAACAGAGTGTAATAACACGATTAAAAACAGATTATTTTTCTCTTTATAACCCACTATAAATGTAGACCAACAAGACTTTTAAGATTACAGAAATTAACCTTAAACTATTGTACACGAACCCAAACAGCTTTCAGTGTTCTTTCACAAGTTGTTTTACTCACGTATGTACAGGTTTTTTATTTTGTGTCCCTAATGCTTCGGCCTCTTACACAGACATAATCTCCACCCCTCAGGAGGATTCCCCTTCATCAGAAGAATCTCTATAAATATAAAGACATTAAATAAGATTAGATAAGATTTGTTTAAAAACTTGTGTTTCTACATAAAAATTAGCAGAAGATTAAATAAAAACTATAATTGTTGGATAAAATAAAATAATGAATGAAGCAAAATGTTGAATTCAAGAGCATGAGTAGTAATAAAGTAAAAATATATAATGTCAATTAGAAAAATTACATTATATATTGGAAAACATTATTGTTATAAAGCTGTGAGTAAACACTGTATATAAAAACTGTATTAATACTGTGGTTAAGATGGCGACGGGACCTCTTGGCTGCTGCTGCTGTTTATCCTCTTCCACAAATCCCCCAGAGGCTGTCCTCCTCACAATCTTTGGACGAAAACTCACGAAAAAGCAACTTTGATGTCAAAATCATCTTGACATCTTTCTCCACTATTTACAAGTGTTTTGGCACTGAAACCTAACACCAAGTGTGCCAAAAAAGGGCGGGAAAATGCGTTGAACAAAAGAAGAAACGAAGCGCTTCAGCGCGAATATGACAGAATTCGCAAACAAAGTAAAAAAAACAGTACAATTTAACCCTAATAAACCTATAACTACAAGGTAAACAATCCCTATTATATTATATACAATGAAATATAATATTTAAAATGAAATCGCCTCTAAAACACAGCTAAAGTATTACTAAGTCATTAAGTCATTCACTCGTAATCAATCACTCATCTGTCACCACACCTATGCTCTTAGACTGGACTTAGAACTTCCGTCGGTTTAAACAAGTAAGACCTACGAAAAATATGCCTTGAACCACTTTGAAAAAACCTTTTATAGTGAAGATAGTATAGACGGAACTAGCTAGAGCTGCTTGGCCCTCCTGTACCCGGGGTCCTAAAAGATTCAGTCATTAGTCTCTCATTCATTCTGCCTTTGGACAGGTACACACGTGGACAATACATAGGAATACTCCGCTTACTCTACTATGCCTGTTGGGGTGAGAGGAGCCAAGAAGCGCACTTATCACTAAGGAATGACGCCAGCCAAGCTGGACACCCCTTCGTATAGTTCAGACAGAGCTACCACCACTTAGCACGGCTGAAGAGATGGATTCAACACTCAGGTTATAGTACTTGGTGAAGGTGTTGTGTGTTGACCAACCTGCAGCCTTGCAGATCTCTGCCAGTTGTCAAGGCCCAGGTGGCCGCGACTTCTCTGATAGAGTGCACTCTCAACTGCAGTAAGCAAGAGACATCGGATGCTGTGTATGCTGTAGAGATGGCCTCCCCTAGCCAGTGGGCCAACTTCTGTTTGGAGACAGCCTTCCCTATTGTCTACTGTCCTGCTGTCCTCCAAGCATACAAAGAGCTGATCAGAACTTCTAAGGTTCAAGGTCCTTCTATATAGAACCTCAGCACTCAGACTGGGCATTAGGACCAGGGGTGGATGCTGCCTCCTCTCTGCGAAGAGCTTGGAGGTTTACTACCTGAATTTTTTGTTAAGGGGATGGTAGGAACCTTGGGCACATATCCAGGCCTGGGATTAGGAGTAACATGAATATCACCAGGCCCGAACTGTAACCAGGCCATGTCAAACAAAGACTACCTGTTGATCCTCCACCCTTTAACCAAGGCTAACACAATCAGTAGCATTGTTTAGTTGATAGAACTTCTACTCCTGGGAAAGACCCAGGAAAGTCCCAGGAGGGATTTAAGGATGACCTAGAGGGTCTAACTCTTTTGGTCCTCTGAGGAATCTTACTGTTAACTTGTGTCGTCTCATCTTGTTGCCTTTTAACTGGATGTTAAGAATCGCGGCAATGTAACCGTTCAGCATGAATGGACACAGTCCTCGATCCAACCCTTTTGGATAAAGGTTAGCACGAGTTCAACAGGGCAGCTGCTCGGGTCTACTTGGCGAGAGTGACACCAGCCAACAAACCAACTCCACTTGCCGGCAAAACAGGCTCTGACAAGACACAGTGTTTGGACCACAGACATGGCATAATCGGTGGTTCTCCGTGCCTAAGTTACCAGACATGGAGTTACAGACGTCCGGTGCCCACATCTCTGGGACAGAAGGTCTGACTGCAGGGGAACTGGTTAGGGAGGCACTGTCATGAGAGAGCAGAGTTCTATAAACCATGTTGGCAAGAGGGACAGGATCAAACCCCTCGCGCAGACTGAGATCTGACCTGTGGTGCTTTCAAGGCCTTGGCCTGGAATACCTGAAAGGCTGCCATGGCATGCTGGCAGCAGCAGCTTGACCCACAGTAGCTTGTACCCTCAAAGTCAGGTCCAACAACAAGCTCAGCTGACGGGATGGAGGCCTCGGCTGTTCACGCCAGGCAGCAGAGTTAGCCAGGCATAAGTGCACAACCAGCTCCTGTTCTTCCTGGGGAATCAGTTAAATGTTTCTATGGAATTATGTTAAACAATGATAGAAATGACTCAACGGGGAGGTTTATGCGTTTGTAAAGAGGCATTTTTTAAGTTTGTGGCTGAAATTGGTACTGCAAACAAAAACATACCATCATCCACAGTGTCGACCTCACCAATCCCCAGACAAAAGGTTTCCTCATCAACGTTGCGCTACATGCTGCTGTAGTATTTTTTGTATATTTTAAGCTGTTTTTGTTCATGATTATTTTTGTTTCTGAATGTTCGAAAAACAAGTATATATAGCAAACGTGATCGCTATCTTTGTGTGACACACACACACAGTACGTAGAAGAGGAAACTACATAACCCACAATGCACTGTTATGGATGTATATATTAAAGCACTTGCTCATTGTCACCATAAATATCTGACCAGAGACAACTCTTGTAGGACTAAGGGGTATTAAGAAATAGACTGAGATGGAAAAGAGCACATATTATACTGGCATAAAATTAGTTAAAAGAACTGGGATAACAACGCGACTGTATTGGAGCTTTAAAAGAGCAAATGCTCATTTTCTGAGCATTTTTATGTAAACTATCTCAGTAAAAATACATCTTCTCCTGCATTTGGTTTCTGTGAGAAACTGATGATGACACACAACCCCTCAAAATGGGACAACAGCATTCAGACTGAGGTTGCTTTGCAAATGATCGGACCTGGAATAGATCCAGGACCACATATAAAAGTGACCTGTTTTGGATAAAAAAAATAATAATAATATTCAGACTCTTATGATACAGGTCACATATGGGCAAATACATTTATGTTACTTTGGGCTGCAGTCTAAACATAGCCTTAGTAATAACATTAACTTATGCACATGAATATGGACTAAAGAAGCATATTTTTGAGCTTGCAAAATGTTAATTGATTTTACAAAAAAGCCATGTCTAAGTTAGCCCAAATTATTAGCTATAATACTAACATTAGCTATAATAATAACATTTCATGTTCTGGAGAATTGTGCCTACTTCATTCCTTTTCATATTTTTTTCTACTTTCAGTAATCTTCATCTTTCAAAAAACCCCTCCTATGCATGACCTTGTTTTATTTTTCAAGTAACCGTGATTTTTATTTTTTTTTTATCACGACATGGTTCTGAGATTTAGTGCCTTTCAGAAATAACTGTTCACAATCTGGGAAGGATGTGTATGCTTAAGCTATTGAAGAAGCAAAGAGAGGAATAGCACCATGTCAAAACAAAAATTTTGACAGAAATAAAAGCTTTGTGATGAAACATATATTGTAAAGTGTAAATATTTTCTTTATACTAATACTTTTAGTAATAGTACTTGTATCAAGAGACATTTTGTTCAGTTCATCAGGGCCAATTTAATGATTACGTCTGGTTTATGCATTACATACTGTACCTGTAATTGATAAATATTATATTTATTTATAGGGCTTAAATCCAAACAATTGAAGCTTTAGATTGTTTTTTTCTTGTTAGCAGAGTAGCTTATTATGCTACAAGTTATTTTGCTAGATATGGCAAACATTTAACATAATTAATGATGAACAACAGCACAATGTAGAGAAGAGTAATCAAATAAGGCAGATGACCGAGACAAATAGAGAAAATGACATTTTAAGAACACAGATGTCAGATGTCTGTCATAAATGCAGCTGTATAAAGAAAACTGGAACAAATTTAAATGGATTTTTGACCACAAGCCAGGACAGTCTCACAGTATTTTTAATTTTTTTACAGGTGTCTCATGATTTTGCAATCAATTTCAACCCAGAGGACGATGAATGTGAAGGTAAGAGTGATAGGTTCTTTGAATGGAAGCGTCTCGTGGGGACTGAGCAGAGATGCTTACTGATGCCTTTGAAGCTTTTTTTTTCTATTGGAAAGGTTTATCCTGGCCTACAAAGTTGCTGTTTTTTTTTTCTTCCATGATGTTTTGAACTTTCAATAAATTTATCTATTCTGAGGAAGGCAAGCTAAGGGATGTGGAGGTTTGGGCAAGTTATTGGACAGCTTTTTTTTTTTTAAATCTGATCCCATCTTTGTGCCAGAAGTATACCAAAATTGATTCTACGAATATTATTGTGTCTAAAAGACCGATCCATCAGAATTGAAATATTTAAATGACTAAAGATGAGATAAAGCTACAAACTGTGTCCCTTCATTGATCAATATTACAGAGTTTTGTATATAACTGGGCTTAGTTGGCACTTTTTATGTTAAAGATTGGACTCTCACAGCCAGAAAAGAATAAATGGCAGATTTTCCTTGTTAAGTAAAATAGAAAATGTAAGCATGCTGAAAATGCAGGAACAGAGGAGCATAAAAAAAATTCTGCATCATGGTGCACACTTTCTTACAATGTCAGAGAAATCAGATATGGCATTAATATGATGGTAGGAAAACCAGAGAATTCAGAATCTGAGAAATTAGAATTTTTGAGAGAATTCTGCTTTCTCCAACCAATCAGTTTGCTCTAGACTCTAGATTTTTTGGAGGGAGGTCGCTACAGAAGAATAGTGCTGCTGTATCTCAGCATGTAAGCCTTTTGCAAACACAAGACTAAAATGGATTAGATGATTTCAGATTTTTTTTTAGTTTTTGTGCATTTTTTTGTTATGTTTGTATTTATTAAGGCAGATAAACCCTTTAAGTGTGAATTTCTAAAACTGAGCTTTGCTTCAGCCATTTCACATTTCTCCAGAAGAGCTTGAAGTCTGTTGAGTGATTTGATCCCGAAATCTGTTGCTTTTGCTGCCAATTCCTCATAAGCCCCGGACAGAGAAATGCAAACAGAAGTGATAGCCATGTCTTCTCTCTCTCTGATCAGAAATCCAGGGGGTGGTGGAAGCTTACCAAAACTGCCTACCCAAGATCCAGCTCTACGGCCCCACCAATGTGGCTCCTATTATCAACAGAATAGCCAAACAGGCAGCTGGGAAAGAGCCGGTCAAAGATGCTTCTGTGAGTACCTTAAATATTCAAAGAGTTGGTGAAGTCAAGGGAAGATAATATTTAGTTGGCAGTTACCAATATAACACTGGCTGTCAAAGTACAGTCCTAAATGCTATGGATTAGAGAAGTCAGTTACCTCGATCTCTACTTATGAAACAAGCATGGACTAAAAATTCTAACTCTGATTTGAGTTATTGACTCAAGTAAACCATCTGAAAAGGAGAAAATCTAAAATCGTTGTGCTTTGAGAGAAACATTTATTTTATGTTCTTGTTTAGTAAACCTCACTGGAAATTTGTGATAAGAGCTCGCCTTCCTACTGGGACAGCGAAGCCTTTTAAAATTTGCATCATTTAGAGTCATAGTCTCGTTTTCCTTATCTCATTTTTTTCCTTATCCTCGTCCAAGCACCACCATCATGTCAATCGTATGAATTGCTAGTACAACCCCTCTCTATAACAAGCAGGAGACCCGTATTTACCTGGAAGTTTGAAGTGCGTTTTCTGATGTGCGGAGCCTAACCTTTTGTTTGGATTCCCATAGAAGGAGTTTATTTGCCAGAAATGTCTCAATTTTGTGTCTGCCCATCAGACCACTTTTGCTTGTGATCAACACTTCACATCAACTAAAAACAGTTTAATAAAAGCTAGCTGTCACACCTTCCAACTATACCGTGTTCATTGATTTGGCGGTCCACACAATAAGTATTTTTTTTTTTAAACTTGTGGTAGGCTTAAATACGTAATGAAATATGCAATTTTAACTCTTCATACATCAAGCTGAGTGCACACTACATTACTTTTATAATCCTATAAGGAAAACTGGCTTTAGCGCACACAGAGACTCTTTGTATTTTATCTACCCTCAAATCCTGAATATGCACACACTACAGCAGTCAATCATGTGAATGCCACTACAGGGATGTAACTAACATAAGCCGCTATTGTACAAAGCTCAAAAAGTAAAGATTACGGCCAGATCTTCTATTGGCATGTTGCATAAGGACACCTAAAACAAAATAAATAATTCATAAAACAGTATGCCTACATTAGAAATCATACAGTGTAGAGTAAGCCTGTCTGATTTACCTGTGAACACGCCGCTGAGGAGCCTTTTTCCTACAGTTTTTGGATCATTTTGTAGACTTAAACTTCTTGTCAAACTCTGGTTCACACGTATAAGGTGCTGTTACATCTCGCAATGCTGTTGCCTGTCGATTATAATAACATATGTTTTTCCTCAAACCGGACTAGTTTGAGAGCGTTGGTAAGTAGGGCGTGCCGAAAGCTCGTCTGTGGGAGGGACAGGTGTAAAAAGTGTGTATTTGTCAGACCAATAAATACGAGGTGATTTAAAGATTTTATTTACGAAAAATATTGCATTTTCAAAGTTATTAACAGTGCAGCGCTAAAATAGAGGGCTCAAATATTGATTCTAAGCACTATAACAAGGGCATAACATGGGACCTTTAAGGTTTTTTTTTAATTCTTAAGAAATCCTTTTTTAGGATGTTTGTAACAACTGAGCATTCAACCAAATTGTGCAGCATATTTTGAGTCACTGTATAATAATGAGAGATAATTAAACCTGTGCCATCTTCCACCTGGTGGTATGTTAGGCCAAAACAGTTGACTAAATATTAATCCAACTCAAACAACTGCACTCATCATATTTAATAAATCATAGATCACAGAAACAGAGAAATCACTCCTTGCAGTTAAATGTTTGATATAGTTTTGAAGTTAACCATAACTTAATGAGGGGAGTTTTTGGGCTCCAGTTGACCAGTTCCAGAATTCGGAGCCCTCTCTTGGACAGCGTGCCTAGTAGGCTAGATTCTGCCAAGTATGCTTGCTGATCCATGGCTAATTTATTGACTGTGCACTCGAGAAAACATAGAAAACCAATGCAAAAAAATTGATGGTATTCATTCTGTGTATTATTCTATATTACCACTGTCTTATTCTAGCTTACAAAAAACGTATGGGTGGATTTGAGTTTTTCAATTTTTATGGCACAAAATCATCTTTGGATACATAATTGATCTGCCCATTATGAACTCCTGACTGATCTATGAGAGATTCTGTGGCCTAGTGACTTAGAAACAATGCCTTTAAAACAAATCCGTCTTCCAGTTACCCATAGATAAAAGCTGGCCATTAAACCTACATTAAAAGTTGCTTGTTAATCGGATGAGTAACATGACTGTTTGGATCATTCGCCACTACACTGTAAAAAAAAACAAGGGTAGTACATATATTAATAAAAGGTTGTGTCACAATTGAAGTAAAGAAATTCTGCCTTTTCCTTTGCTGCTTGATGATTTACTATACAATAATGTCTTTTTAAATGCCGTTTTTCAGGAGATTTTCACTTTTACGATGAACATATATATCAATCTTTTAGCAGACTTCAATATTAAAAAAAATTATGCAATGTGTGTACATCCATTCAATATTTTTTCCTATTTCCTTTTATTGGTGTGCCAGTTAAAGGGTTAAATTTCAGTAAACTATCTATAAAAAAAACTACTGCATTTGAAACTCATTAGCTGATTACCCTCTGGCTGTTTTGGTAATTAACACAGTGTCAATCAATTTCTAAGATACTATAATACTACAATAAAAGCAGTTTTGGTAGAGACAAACATTTCCCCTTAGGCTCAGTAATTTTCAGCTGTATGCCTTGCTCTGATTCATTTGATGTCTCCTCTATGTGTCCTTGTGATGATCTTCATTTATTATTAAATTTTAGCCCCCACCATTCTGAAAGTGATCACTTTTCAGTAAACAAGCTCTGCGAGATCAATGTTCAGAAAGCAGGACGTTCTTTCAAACTGTAGCGATGTATGTTGGCAGACATCTGTGATCCTCGGGCCAGTAAATATAACTAATTTTAGCCCAGAGACAGTTTGTTTGAGATGGCATTGAAAGAAATAGCTTCTTGATAAATAGGGTGATTTATTGTTATTGTTTTTCTACAAAGCAATTATTGAACTAAAGAATCTGTACCATTATTTTTGTTTTATTTTTATGTTTTTGGTTTGTGTTTTAAACAGCGACTTGTATAGAAGAATGTTGCCATAGAGAATTATATTGCTACATTGGATTAAGTGCAAAAGGCGTTAATGGTATCAGGATATTATACAAGTGAACCATACACTGAATTTGTGCTCTGCATCTAATCCATCTCATTATACACACAGCAGTGAACAAACACACTATGAGCAGTGGGCAGGCTTTACTGTGGCACCCAGGGAGCAGACTGGAAACTGGTGGCTTGCTCAAGGGCACCACGGTGGTTGTGGTTGTTAAGCAAGCGTTTCATCACTCCCACCACCTTAAATTGGGTAAACAAAATTGTCCATAGTTTATGAGTGTGAATGAGTGTGTATGGATATTTCCCGATGTGTTGCGGCTGGAAGGGGATCTGCTGCATAAAACATATGCTGGATAAGTTGGTGGTTCATGCTGATGTGGCGACCCCTGAAAAATTAAATGGCCTAGAAGATGGATGGATGGATTCCTTGACTTTGTTTATTTCTTGTGATCATACGTTACTATTCTCCTTTGAAAACGAGTAAAGCGAGTATTCATAAAAATTTTTGGAATATCGGATTGCATGAAGTTGTGACAGCAGATTCAATAATAAAACATGGAATGGTTTTGAACTAAACCATCTGGTCTTAAACTGTATTAATTAGAGCAAGTGCTAATCAGTTATGAGCATTTTGTACAAGGTGTATTTATGTCACCAGCTTTTTTTTTTTGCTGGTAAATGTTACTGTTGCAAAATTCACTTTTTTTTGCTGTGAAATTGCAATGAATTAACTGATAAACAAAACATATATGCTGGCATAATAGTGATGCTTTTAAGAATGGGCTTGAGGAATAAAGCTGATGTTCTGTGGTAGATGTTTAGCTTTTGTACTTCATGTCAGTAGATCCTAATTCGAGAAAGAGTGGATGAATTGCATTTTAAAGAAGAAAACACCAGCATTTATGGAGTCCATAAATTATAAACTATTATAGAATAACATTTAGGATGAGCAAACAAATGACAATATGCCAAGTTTTCAGAGATGTTTTTTCCACATTGAGTTGGACAGAGGACTGTCTCTGTCCTACTTGAAGGTTATATTGCTACAATTCTGTCTATCATCGTCCAGTTGAAGATAAAATGCTGGGACAACACGAGTTAACGGTCAGATTTCTCAGGGGAGCCAGAAGGGTTGGACCCTATAGGCTGTCTTTTGTCCCTCTTGCGACCTCCGTTGATCTAAAAGGACTCCAAGGTTCTACAAAGATAAAGAACGTTATTTTTAGCGAACAAGTGCTTTAAACATGAAAGTGCTGTCATCCAATCTCTGACAGTCTATATATCAGGAGCTGGAGCTTTTTGCACAGTGTGAGAACAGAATGTCAACAGAATAAATTATGCTTTATTTGTTACATAAATGAATGAGTAAATAAAAAGAATAATAAATGTGCATTAAAAATGTTATTTTGGGGGTTATATTTACAGACACTCTTCTTCTTTTGTATAAACGAACCTCACACACAATGTTAGGTGCAGCTACGCCACCGTGTGGCCTGAATTTCCTTGCATTTTACCGAAGCACCATCTAGTTTTCAGGAGAAGGTCAGTACACTCATTTTTTAATTCAGTAGCAGATACGCAGGCAGTTGAGGGGTGCATCTCCTGCATGCAGCAAAACGCGGTGTGGAGACCTTAAGGCTGAAGATATATGCCTGAGTCCTGGCTGAAAGAATCCGTAGCTTGAGAAAGCCTCTATTTATTCATACTATTTATAAGTGTGTAAAAATCACTATAGTTATCTAATTTGGCCGCAATCTTCTTCTTCTTTCGGCTGTTCCCAGTTTAGGGGTCGCCACAGCAAATCATCTGTTTCCACCTAACTCTGGCCTCAGTATCCTCTACTCTTGCACCAATTACCTTCATGTCCTCCTTCAGCACACCCATATAACTTGTATTTGGCCTTCCTCTTGCCCTCTTGCCTGGCAGCTCCATCTCCAACATCCTTCTACCAATATAACTACTATCCCTTCTCTGCAGATGTCCAAACCATCTCAATCTGGCTTCTCTGACTTTGTCTCCAAAACAACCAACCTGAGCTGTTCCTCTGATGTGCTCGTTCCTAATCTTGTCCATCCTTGTCACTCCTAAACTGAACCTCAACATCCTCATCTCTGCTACTTCCATCTCTGCCTCGTGTCTCTTCCTCACTGCTACAGTCTCTAACCCATACATCATAGCTGGTCTCACTACTGTTCTGTACACCTTTCCTTTGATTCTTGCTGACACTCTTCTCACACAACACCCCTGACACTTTTCTCCAGCCACTCCAACCTGCCTGCACTCGCCTCTTCACCTCTTTTCCACACTCCCCGTCGCACTGGACTGTTGACCCCAAATACCTAAACTCCTCCACCTTCTTGACCTCAGCCCCCTGTAACCTCACTGTTCTACTTCCCTCCCTCTCGTTCAAACACATGTATTCTGTCTTACTACGACTGACTTTCATTCCTCTTCTTTCTAGAGCAGACCTCCAACTTTCCAGTTGTCCCTCCCCCTGCTCTCTACTCTCACTACAGATTACAATGTCATCTGCAAACATCATTGTCCATGGAGATTCCTGTCTGACCTCATCTGTCAACCTGTCCATCACCATAGCAAACAAGAAGGGACTCAAAGCCTATCCTTGATGTAGCCCCACCTCCACCTTGAACTCCTCCATCTGACCTGCAGCACATCTCACTGTTGTCATACTCCTCTCATACATATCCTGAACTACTCTGACATACTTCTCTGCCACTCCTGACATCCTCATACAGGACCATAGCTCCTCTCTCGGCACCCTGTCATACGCTTTCTCTAAGTCCACAAAGACGCAGTGCAGCTCTTTCTGACCATCTCTGTACTTCTCCATTAGCATTCTCAGAGCAAAAATTGCATCAGTAGTGCTCTTCCTGGGCATGAAGCCATTCTGCTGCTCGCAAATATCCACTTCCCTTCTTAGCCTAGCTTCCACTACTATTTCCCAGAGTTTCATTGTGTGGCTCATTAACTTTATACCTCTGTAGTTGTTACAACTCTGCACATCACCCTTGTTCTTAAAGATTGGCACTAGGACACTTCTCCTCCTATCCTCAGGAATCTTCTCACTCTCTAGAATCCTGTTGAATAACCTAGATAGGAACTCCACTCCTGTCTCTCCTAGACACTTCCACACCTCCACAGGGATGTCATCTGGACCAACAGCCTTTCCACTCTTCATTCTCCTCAGAGCCTTCCTCACCTCATCCTTTCTAATCTTTTCAACTTCCTGCTCTACAATGTTCACCTCTTTCCCCCTTCTTTCCCTCTCATTCTCCTCATTCATCAACTCCTCAAACTACTCCTTCCATCTTCTCTGCACACTCTCCTCACTTGTTAGAACCCTTCCATCTCTATCTTTAATCACCCTTATCTGTTGCACATCCTTCCCATCTCTGTCTCTCTGTCTCGCTAATCTGTACAATTCCTTCTCACCTTCCCTCATGTCTAACCTGGCATACAACTCATCATATGCCTTCTGTTTGGCCTTTGCCACCTCCCTCTTCACCCTGCGCTGTGATTCCTTGTAGTCCTGTCTACTTTCTTCAGTCCTCTCGATGTCCCACTTCTTTTTAGCTAGCCTCTTCCTCTGGATGATGTCCTGTACTTCCTCATTCCACCACCATGTTTCCTTATCTTCTTTCCTTCTTCCTGCTGACACACCTAGCACCTTCCTACCTGTCTCCCTGATCACTTCTGCTGTAGTTTCCCAGTCCTCTGGAAGCTCTTCCTGACCACCCAAAGCCTGTCTCAGCTTCTGTCTGAATTCCTCACAACCGTCTTCCACCACTTGGTCTTCTTTTCCATCTTTCCTCCCCTCTTCTTCCTGACCACCAGAAACATCCTACACATCACTATCCGATGCTGTCTGGCTACACTCTCTCCTACCACTACTTTGCAGTCAGTGATCTCTCTCAGATTGGCTCGTCTACTTAGGATGTAGTCGTACTCCTACCACCACTCTTGTAGGTAACTCTATGTTCCTCCCTCTTCTGGAAATAAGTGTTAACGACAGCCATTTCCATCCTCTTGGCAAAGTCCACCACCATCTGTCCTTCTGGATTCCTTTCCTTAACACCAAACCTGCCCATCACTTCCACAACAGTTTGTATCCCCCTCCAATACTACGCGCTTTGCTACCCTTCCACCTGGTCTCCTGCACACACAGAATATCTACCTTCCTTCTCTCCATCATGTCTGCCAGCTCTCTACCTTTCCCAGTCATTGTACCAACGTTGAGAGTCCCTATTCTCAGACCTAGACTCTTGCCTTTCCTCTTCTCTCTCTGCCTACGAATCCTTCTCCCTCCTCTCCTTCTTTGACCAACAGTAGTCCAATTTCCACCGGCACCCTGTAGGTCAACAGCACCGGTGGCGGTCGTTGTTAACCCGGGCCTCGACCGATCCGGTATGGAAATTGAATTGATGACTTGCATATTTGGTTTTGGCATGTTTTACGCCAGATGCCCTTCCTGACGCAACCCTCTCTATTTATCTGGGCTTGGGACCGGCACAGAAGTCACTGGCTAGAAACCCCTGTGGCTAGATTATCTAATTGGGCCCCAATAAACAATATTAAGTAAAAACCAAAGCCAGCTCACTCATTGTTTAGTTTATATTGATAATTGACCATTTAATTATATAGGGGATAATATTAAAGATGCCTTATGCGATATCTAGGAAATGTCTTTGAAATAACCCAAAATAAAATCTGTTAGTTTTTAAAGCAAGACAAAAAAAACTGCATCGACAATGGATAAAAACGCACTTTTTACAGAATTTTTACTAAAAAAGCGGTTCTAAAAGTATTCTTTTGAAATGTTTCATGTTAAACACATTTTTTACCCTACAATGCATCTAGAATATTTCAGAACAGCATATGGTACAGAAATATCCCTCTGATCACATCTGTTTTCTGTGGCAGCTGTATCACATCCTGCTGATCCTGACAGATGGGGTGGTGACAGACATGGCCGACACACGCGAGGCCATCGTTCGTGCCTCGTACCAGCCTATGTCCATCATCATCGTGGGAGTGGGCAACGCAGACTTTACAGACATGCAGATTCTGGATGGGGATGATGGTGTTCTGCGCTCGCCCAAAGGAGAACCGGTCCTCAGGGACATCGTTCAGTTTGTTCCTTTCAGGGACTTTAAAACGGTCAGTTTTAATTTCAAGCTTCGAATTCAAAAAACTTTCTGTCATGTAGAAAATCCATGTTAATGAAAAATGTGTGAGGTCCATAAAATATTCCCTACTTTTTTATAAAATCAAGCCAAACTAATTTTAGCAATTTTACAGCCAAGTATTTTCCAAACACGAAACATTTTTATAAATAAAAAAACTGAATTATTGTTATCTTAAAAAGACAGTGAAAAGAAGTTTAGCATTAAATGTGGTTAATTAATCCATTAACATAAATTCATGCGAGTATAGTCTTGGATAATTGGATAATAAAGCTAAAACCAACAGACAGCAATTAATCTTTTGCTAATTTTATCACACAGGATAAGGACCAGGCTTTCTGGTCTCAAGCCCCTCACTCATACAGCTCGCCTACAAACTGCTCGCCATTTTGCTTGTGATGATAAGCAATTATAAGATCAAGTGAAAAAAGTATATTAGGATTTTGGAATTTATTCAAAATTTGGTGAGGAACATGATGACAATGCTAAAGTCACAATCAACCATCCTCAACATCAAGTCAGACTTTGTTCGGATCGTAGGCTACTTCGTAATGGTCAATAACTTTTTGGCAGTTACACTGAAATGTGAAGACTCTGACATGTTCCTTATAATGGCAATCTCGTGTTCTTTAATTCATTAATGCTTTAATAGCAGGATAAACGTGCAAAAATTGTAATTCATATCTGTAGCCTCTTCATTTTACTTTCTTTATTGCAGGAAGTGTGCACTTATGAACTCTCACAGTGTTCAGAGAATAGACATGACTGGGATCTGTGCAGCCAATCAAAACAAGAGATTTCACAATCATGGGTTTTTAAACTACAAGGTAGCATTTTTGCATCAGGCAACCTGTAGTTGGGGAAAGATGTGCATCAATTTTTTTCCAGATCCCAAAACCCCTCTATTTTATCTAATATGCAGTCTTCTCTGAGAAATGTCTAACTGTTAAATCTTAATTCAGAACTGCAAATAATCACGAAATTGAAAATAATAATTGTCTAAAAGAAATATAAACCAGTTTGAGATATGAGGTTGCCATTAGGATGAATAATGTCCTATATTACTCTACACTCATAACAGTTTTCTTATTCTAAATATTGTCATGGGGTACGTGGAGAAATGGATACAAGACAACCGAAAAGCTGGTTGAACATAAATTCCCTGACAGGGAGACTGGAGCTGATGGCCAAGCTTTTGGCAGAGGGGGCAACCGGAATTTGGAGCCAGTCCTCCTCTCGGCCTGGGCATTCTGCTGAACCCATTTGCATCCTCATCCTTGGACTTGTCTTGCGGTCCCTGGACAATGTTTCCCCTTGCAGGTTGTTGAGGGGCCGAGATTGAACAGACTTTCTCTCCTCGCTCTTTATACTCCCTCTAATGAGCTGCAGGTGGTGCAGATGATAAGCTCCACTGCACCTAGTAGCACAACCAATGTTTCTAGGGTGATGTGAAAACAATCTACACTATGATATGTAAAGTAGATTTACATCAGAGTTTTTCTTTCTATAGACTGCTCAGTTATCAGTGACTAATCTGCAATAATACAGAATGCTTTAATGCAAAAAAAGTATTGAGTATTGTTTTTATTTGTTTTGCAGGCGTCACCAGCTGCTCTAGCCAAGTGTGTCTTGGCAGAGGTTCCGAAACAGGTAGTGGAGTATTTCAGTCACAAGGCCATACCCCCAATGAACCCGGTGCTGAACTCGACACCCAACTCTATCGTCAACACTCCTGAATAACACTCAAACTTCTGCCTATTGAGGAATACAAGAGAGAGGATAAGAAAAACATCTGTTATTATTAAATCATCCTTATGTTATTTAAAATATCATCCTTTTCCATCCAAGAAACATGATTAAATTTTAAGATCACTGGTACATCGATGCCTTCATGAGGGTCTGTGTGAGTTCAATCGGGCACTTTTTTTGGTTTTGAAGTCCTTGTAATTTGCTCTTCTTCAAATGGCAAAACAACTAAACAGAAGTCACATGGATTGTTCTATTCAGCTTTGTAACGACTGTGACTGTGGGTGAAACCTTTCATATTCAAAATTAAATACCTTCATTACACAGTTCTGAAAACTGTACAGAAAAACAAAGGGTGAATTTATTCATGCAAAGATTTTCATTATTGAGTGAACTCTCCCTTTAACAAGATTTTCACACACACATATATAAATGGCAGTTTTGATCTTGGTGCCGCCAGCCACCTTCAAGAGAAATCAACCGTATTTTTTGGGAGAACTGTGTGACAGATATTTTCCATCAGGATATTCTTATCCATTCTGACTCTTTTCAACACCACAAGGCCACTTTCCCTTTCTGCTGTTTTATTTGGCTTTCAGAGCTTTCTTTGAAACTTTTTTTACATTCAGTTCGTTTTTTGAAACCCATGGAACAGAAAAAAAAATTATTGAAGTGTTCAGGAAAAAGCATTTATAGTGGCCGAAAGAGTTTACTTTAAATTTGGGAGAACTGGATGCACATTTTGTTTATTGTATTTATCTTGAGTATATTTGTTTAAAAATAATTTTTGCACATTTTATCAGGTTTTTATTGTTAGTTGACTTTTCTATTGTATGGAGCAATTCTACATAGTTTAACCTAACTTGTATTACAGTTTACAATAAGTTTTAAGTTATAATTTCATTACAGTTAGCTTGAATTAGAAAGGGGCAGTGTTCGGTCTTCTTTTCTGAGACTTCTACCATGCTATGGTATGGTTTCCTTATCAATTTCATACTTAAGGTTGTATTCATATTTGTTCAATGCATGAACTAGTTAAGAGTGCTCAGAGAGAGCTGGATTATAGTTTAGAGATTTTGCAGTGAATGTTTAAGAGGAAGTTGAATTTAGTTTTAAACAGGATTATTGGGATTATAGTGCTAAACTATGCTCTACCATGCAATGGAAAGAATCACAGTATTGTTTAAAGTATCTAAATTTCCAAATATCTCAGACGGACCCACTAGATTGTGGACCTATGCCTTTGGAACCTTTAGTTTAGCTGTAAAAAATGCCTAGGACCAAATCATGTTTATAAAGGGTCAGGATATACCAAGTGAGAAAACTGCACCCTGATTTAGCTGACAAATAAATGGCTATATTGGAAACGTAAGACGAATCACCATAATTGCACTGATATTGTAGTACTCGTCCAGATTGATTCTCATTCTGCCAATACTGAATGTTTTATAATTTAAAGGTTTAAAAAATATCGTCTGTTAACCAGAAATTAGTTTATGTATGATCAAGCTAAAAAAGGAGTTCAAATTTAATAGGACAGTTAAGTTTGTGCCTTCGAGCTTAAAACGCCAGTCACATGGTTCACTGATGTATTTATTGCCCTCTGAAGCATTTAAATAACATTGGCATATTGGAATTGACATTGTCTAATTTTTAATCGTATAAGTATTTTTGAACATGTACTTGGAATATAAACAGAAATTGACTTTAAATCTTTGGTCATTTAATTATATGAGCACAAATAACAGCATTGCAGGAACGCAACATTATCATCTTTTGATATGATTATATTAAAGGAGATGACAGTAAAAGTTGACTATTCTGCATTGGGTATACCACAGAATTGACAGGCAATTAAATTTTTACTGCAGTCTTGTGCATTGTAATGTATATTTTTTTCTTATCTTTTTTTTAATCCAAATGGACTGCATTTGCATGTTAAGTATATTCCAGCCTAAAGTTTCATCTTTCTTAGAAGATTAGAAAATAGAAAAAATGGAATGGAAAAGCAGTTTCCTTTTTCATGTAAAAATGCCTCAAGACCCTGATGTTTTTTCTTCTTCAGCTTTTTTACATTGATGGCAAAATGAATTATACAGCTCTATTGGTAATTCTTCATCCTCGTGGTGTTTGATCTTAGAAACCTGTTCATCCACTGAAGATAATTGTATTTCTAAAGAAATCAGTCTTAAAATGTCATGGATTCAAAAGTGTTTTAAGCATTAAGGATGTTTTCTTTCCATGTGTTAAAAAGTACAAATATAAGAGAAATAATTAACGTTATCTAATGTATTCAAAAGTCTGTTTCTCCATATTTTAGTGAATCATGCCATAATTTTAAGGAACAACCAAGATGTTTTTATTTTGTGCCAAGTTGTCCAGATGGCTTTACAAATAGAAGGTGTAACTTGATGGTGATTGACATTGATGGTGAAATTTTTTATAAATTAATTTCTAAAGCATTTAGAGAACAAAATTCATGAGAGAATTCGAAGTATTTGGTGAAATATCCTTTTGTCAACTTCAGACAGTTGGCTACATCCTAAATCAATAAATCAATGACAAAGCTGCCCTAACAGCCAGTCCCCAGAAAATTACACTGTTGATATTGTCAGTACATGAGGAGTGCAAGAGGACTCATCTCTCTCATCTTTGTTCTAACAGTGTGCTTTGATTGGAGAGTCCCACCTCTTTCTTAAAAGCTGTGATGTGTTGCATGCTCTTCCCTGTGTTGAAATGTTTCTGTGTGTTTCCTGCAAAAGAGTCTGTTGTTGCATCAGCCTGCTTTCTGGAGGCTACACAATCTTGCAATGAGGCTATTAAATCTTGTACTAATTTGACTGCAATCTGACGTGACATTGTGCATGTTAAATGATAGATCATGTATGAAAAGAGGTTTTAAAAAAAGCACCTTAATACCCATTTTGCAGTCTAAGTGTCTCTTTGTATTAACCATAATGCAATTCATGCAATGAAATATTTCTAAACTTACAATCTCTTAGTTTATAGGAATTTCTGATGTGCTTCCCAATTATGCTCATGGCTTACCTGAACAAGAATTTGTAATCCCCATGTTGTCAGGTAATTGTCAGACTCATTTAAGTCAAGAAAGAAAGGTAAATACTTTCTATATAGTGCTCATTATTTTGATAACAGAGTATGTACTTGGGTTAGAAGTAATGTAGTATGATTTGCTTTAAGCTCTCTTGAAACAATATAATAATACAACTATATTTTTGTTTATTTAATTTCACGCAAATTTATTGGAACATAAATATTTCTTGAAATTTGAGGATGCTGAATAATAGCACTGGTGAAAAAAATGGAAAGCTTTATTCTAAAGGATGAGATGACAAAAAGTGTAGGATTTCAAGAAAAGTGTGTGATTGCATAATTACTGTAGATGTGAAAATTAGCTGGGAAAAGATTTTGCAGCAAAGTTTGCAGATAGTTACTATATATTATTACTAATAATAAAAATACATTTGTAACTTTCAATATTGCGTAAAATATTCTCCCTGTCATCATCAAAATGTCATCATAAAAAAAAAATGTTTGAAAAAAACCTCTTAGTCTTACTAAGATCCGCATGTAGACGCTTTCACCCAAATGATGATGTTTTTGCAAATGCACCCACTTTAGCAATGGAAGAATTGCGGAGATCAACATTTTGGCAGTAAGGCAAGTGGATTGTGTGTGAATATATTTATGTTACATTTTAATATAAATTATATGTTAATTATTAAATTATATAATATACAGTTTAAATATAGAGTTTATAATATTGTTTTTATCAAATACTTTTTAGTGCAATCGTAAAGGCAGAAGACAGACAACTTGGGTTGCTAGAATACACTGAAGTAGTTTTAAATCTTGCTGTCACTTGCAAATCAATGGGGAACACCTCCACTTGTGTTTCCAAAATGTGCGTGCGACTGTTTGATCACATGACCTCTAAAAGGGTCTATTTATAACACCTCTGGGAATAAATGCCTTAACATAACATCGATACTGGAAACTCCAACATCTGCAGGCATGAACAATGCATAAAATAGCCATTTTGTTCAGACCAGATTTTAACCCGTTTGTTCATGCGGACCATCTCACTCTGACTGTATCTGGCCATCCACTTGACTTTCATTTTGTGTCCATGATTGCTGGGTAAGGACATAAAAAGAGACACACTTTGTTCCCAGTTCTTCCCACACAAATAATGCATTCATTTTCATACTAAAATGTGAACAAAAAATATTTTTGGACCTTGAAACCTACACATGGTCTAATACTGAATGGTGCAATGTTTTTCAGCTCAAAAATTTCTCCTCATTGACATCTTCAGTAAAGCTGAAGAGGTCGTCTCCTCTTGTCTCCGTCACATCACTGTATTGGTTGAATGATTGTGGTTTCCATGGAGATTGTGCCAGAGATTCTTAAAGGCCAGAGATGAAGAGACGAGCTAGAGCAGATAATTGTTAGAAGAGCTGAACAACCTTGAGTGCTGTTCGGGGCTTAGAAAATAGCACATGTCTGAGAACGCTGACTGAAATGATAAAGGACTTTTAGAGCACCTTTAATAGACTTATGAGAATGTGAAAGAACTCGATGGGTTAATTTGTTTTTGAAGTGTTGGGTTTATGAATAAAATTTCTTTGACTGATTTTTGGTTTAAAAAAAGTAAAACTAGTTTTGTTGTTGGGCTTTTAAAAAAATTTTGAAGGGTAAATAGATTTGCATTTGATAGATTTTTATAAATGTACTGAAAGAGCAACCAGTAATGCTTAATGTGAAGTTTCTGAAATACAGTGAGAAAATTCTAAAATTCTCATTCTAAAGAACCTAATTCAATATTTAGTTAGTCTATTGGATTCTGTAAATGCATTTTTTTTTAAATCTATAGTATTCATGACATAAATCAATGCAACATTGTATTTGGAGTGTTGATGCAACGTTTTTTGTGTTCTGAGCTTGAAAATGTAAAGAAAAAATGCTAAACATAGACTTAAAATCCATTTACTTTAACATATCCTGGTATGTGACTGCGATTAACCAGCATCACTCAGTGACACTTGCCTAAAACACTCTAATACGTCATTGGAACACCTGCAAGTGGTCACCCTCATCGAATAATCAATCATTTATCAAGCTATATACATTTATAACGGAACTATGATATAATTGCGTTAGATGAAACTAGTTGTTATAGTTGTAGCAAATCACTAAAATCTCCAGTACTTATTAGAAGTTCATGTCAAAAACCTTCGCCATGCTATATGGGCCTTGTTCTTTACTTACTTCCAATTCACTTTTACCTAATGGCCAAGTGTTTGTAATATACAAGCCAACAGTTTTTCCATATTACATCATACTTACATACTTGTTACTTCCCTCAAAACTGATATATAACTGATTATTTTTTATCATTATATGTAACTCATTATTAATATTATTCAAATAGACTGCATCCTTTTTTGAGAAACGAAGGAGAGAAAACAATGGTTACTTTCGTAACCCCCGTTCCCCGAAAAGGGAATGGAGACTTATGTCTGTGCCGACTATGGGATCTCCGCTAGGAGCACTCAACTCTCTCCAAACTCTTTTAAAAATGCCACAAATGACAAATGAACACGCCCCACGCACAAAGCAGCTGCAAGCATGACACGTTATGTTTGTGAAGATGGAGCCGCACTCATCCCCAAGGCAACCAGACTTACTCACGGCCTTGTGGCTTGGGGACATCAGTCTCCATATGCTATTCTGGGAACAGGGTTACAAAAGTAACCATTATGTTCCCCATTATGATCACTACATTGTATGTCGGTGCTGACTCTGGGAACACCCTGCAAAATGCCACAACCTTGGTCCTTCCTCTCATACCAGAGGAGAGAGCATCAATTACAGAGCTAAAGGGAGACGCGTGGAGGCTGTACTCGCCACCATGAAGGCTGGACTTAAAACTTCCGGCAGTTAATACATGTACAGTTTCAATGAGCGACCTATGGAAAACTGCACCTTGAACCACCGGGGAAAGGTCTTTACAGGGAAGATAGCATAGATGGAGCTAGCTAGAGCAATAGTTTTTGAGAATTAGCCTGCTCGGCATTCCTGTGCCCATGGTCATAAAAGATTCAGCCGATAGTCCCTCAGAGGGTACGCATGTGAACAGTATATAGGAATACTCTGCTTACTCTACTACGCCTGTTGGGGTTAGAGGAGCCAAGAAGTTGGAGGATAACTAAAACAGCACTGTCAAGCTAATTTCTTTTAAACACATGTAAAACAAATCAGAAAGAACAAACCAGAGAGAAAGGTGAAATATCTTCTGTTCATGGAGGCAGGATCAGCACTTACACAAAGCTAGCTCTGAGCAAACAACTGCTCCCGTGCTTCCCTCTCTGTACTGGCCTACCTCACTCTTTTTATTCAGAATTGCAGAAGAGATAAGCAATGCATTTATGTAAACATGACGCAATTACATGTTTTCTTGTTTCTTAAATCTATAACAGACATCTGTCAACTTGCACAGTCCAGTTAGCACAGAGGTTGTTTACATTATGCAAGTTATCAGTGGCTGTTAGAAACACTCTCATTTAGCTTCATCAAATAAATACAGGGCCTAATTGAAATACATGAGGTTTGTAACATAGTGATAAATGAATATAATTCTTGATAATATAATTCTTCTGACAAGCACACATAACACTAAGGAACGGTGCAAACCAAGCTGGACACCCCTTTGTACATCTCAAACACTGCTACCACCACCTAGCACAGCTGAAGAGACAGATTCAACACTAAGGTTATAGTACCTGGTGAAGGTGTTGGGTGTCGACCAACCCAAAGCCTTGCTGATCTCTGCCAGCAGAGTCCTCCTTCCATCGCCCATGAGGCCACGAGAGTGGGCTCTCAACTGCAGGAGGCAAGGGATGTCGGACGCTGTGTATGCGGTAGAAATGGCCTCCAATAGCTAGTGGGCCAACCTCTGTTTATAGACAGCCTTCCCTGTTGTCTGCTGTCCTCTAAAGCATACAAAGAGCTGATAAGAAACGTCTACATTTCCAGGTCCTACATAGATTCTCAGTGCTCAGACTGGGCAATTGGGACAAGGGGTTGGAAGGGCATGGTAGGAACCTTGGGCACATATCAAGACCTGGGCTAATAACAACTTGAGTTACACCAGGCCCGAACTGTAAGCAGGTCTCGCTGACGGAGAGTGCCTGCAGATCCCGCACCCTCTAATCGAGGCTAATCAGGAGCACTGCTTAGTTGACAGAACTTAAGCTCTACTCAGTCAAGAGGCTGTTGACTTCAACTGGAAGTGACAGACAGAATTGTGGCAATGTGACCTAAAGGGTGGATGAAGACAGTCCTCGATTCAAGCCCTCTTGGAGAAGGGATAACATAAGTTCAACGGGGCAGCGCTTGGGTCTACTTGGCGGGTGTGACACCAGTCGATGAACCAACCCCACTTGCCGGCATAACAAGCTCCCGACAGTTTTTGGACCACAGACATGGCATAACCGGGGGTTCTCCGCGCCTAAGATACCAGACATGGTGTTCCAGAGTTCTGGGCGCAGGTGCTTATGCCCACATCTCTGGGACAGAGATAGGGTGCCACCATTAGGACCTGTGCCTCATCCTCCCTTGTCTTGCAGAGGAGGGGTGCAAGGTTGCTCACTGGAGAAAAAGCACGGCAGCTGAACTCCCTGGGTGGCTTTTCCTAGGGCCGCTTGCAATGGACCTCTTCCCCTGATGATATTGGGGGGACCGCTGGACAGGACTGCTCCTCCATCAATTCCTCAGGCTCTAGGTTGCTGTTTCTGGAGCAAGGCTGATGAAATGAGGAGGACTGAGGAGGTTCCTCCTGCGTAAAGCAAGCGGTGGGGGAGCCGACTTGGAAGGGGACCTGCCACATTTCCACCTATGCCACATCATGAGTTCTCAATGACCCTCCACCTGCTTCCTGATCATAAAGACCCCTGAAGTAAGGCCCCCTATGGCGATGGTGAAGAGACCGTCTGGGACCACAGCTACAGGGAAATTACCACCTGTCATTCACTTTGTCCACAGGCATGAAATGACTGAGTGATCTACGTCATTATAATGACATTGATGATTTTTAGTTGGTAAAAAATTAGCACATTCACCTATCTGGCACTACTTTGGCTTTAGACCAAATGGAAGAGGACAGCCACGAGACACGTCTGAAGTTGAGTCAGGAGTAGAGCAGATCAAAGGCGAATACCAATAACGCCACCGTGAGGATAAGACACAAAGCAGCCTTGCTTGACCCAAGATACAGATGGGATCACTTGAAACCACCTGAGCTATAGGCCTAAGCACCACAAAAACTGTTGGCTGAAATGTTGAGTCCGTCATCTGGTCCTGCTTGAGTCTGTCACCACTCCCACGTGAGTACGTCAATGGCACAGCGCGAATGAGAGAAGAGCCAGAGGATCACAGATACTGACTCTGCATCGTGATGTCTATCTGCTATCGACGATGGATGATAGCATCGTCTATCATCCCAATCCTTACTGAAAGGTTGCCCAATGGGAAGCATATGGGACGGCAACCGCACGTGCAGCCCAGCTTCGATGCTCTGAATACCAGAAATCACCAGCCTCGTTCAAATGCATTATAACAAAGAACAGTGTACTTCTGATCATACGACTACTGCATCGGTATGTTTACGACCAAAACAACAGATACAGCTATCGAGCTACACGTCAATGCCTTCACAGATTTGCCTGGTCGACATGTTTGGAAACATGCTACAAACAGTCGACTGGCAACAACTGCTCTACTAACAAAGAGGAGTCTTACTTGGTTTGATGAAAGACAGTGAAAGACGAGAGTCTGGGACTGTCAGCAACACAGGCATACTGTGAACAGCCGGAGAATCGCGCTGGTTGCTTTAAACAGCAGATCTCTTGATCCACAAAGGGGGGAATATAATCCAATACTGATGTGAAATCTTTCACAAGTCGCTTGTGTTTGAAAGTATGATTCCAATGAACAGACAGGAAGAATGTCTTGGTGCGTGATCACGGAACCATCAGTGCATCTGCTAATTGGCATTTTAAAAAGAGTTTGGAGAGAGTTGAGTGCTCCTCAGGAGGAAATAAAACAAAACCACAGCCACAGGAGAAAGCATATGAAGCCTTTATGAAAAAACAGATGCAGAATCCTTTTCAAACAGGCCTTTGTTTCCCTGGGATTTGAACCCACAACCTGTTGATCATTCCTACTGCGGGACTGAAACTAAATAAAGTATCACATGCATTTTAGGTAGATTATTTATGTAATTTCAATCTTTTGAGAGAAAGCACAACAATAAGAAGAATATTTTTCAAGTAGTACATTGGAGTTCAGCATTGATGACCTTTAACTTTAAGCATGGGTGTCAGGGTGGTGCAGTGGGTAGCACAGTGCTTCACATTAATAAGTTCAATAGCTCAAGCCTAGGGTGGGTCAGTTGGCACTTCTGTGTGGAGTTTTCCTGTTCTTCTACATGTGGGTTTTCTCCAGGTGCTCCGGTTTCCCCTATAAGTCCAAAGATATGCAGTACAGGTGAATTGGGTGAACAAAATTGTCCATAGAGTGACTGGATGTTTCCCAGGGATGGGTTGCAGCTGGAAGGGCATCCACTGCGTAGAACATATGCCAAATGAGTTGGCGGTTCATTCTGCTGTGACAACCCCTAAAGGGACAAAGCCGACAAGATGGATGGAAGGACTTTTGATACCATTACCCTACATTTGTTTTTCCTGGGCTTTAACACAGAACTTTTTGGTCATTGGAACTGTGGCACTGACAGTTTTTAGGTAGATCATTTTGGTTTTCGCAAACTTTTTGTTATATTTACTGACCAGAGGGTGGCACTGTGGCAAAACTCAGCAGTTTTTGATTAGTCACTCATTACCATTCTACTAGATCCTTGTGTGTTTAAGTTGAGTTATTCTGTGTGGCTTGTGTCTGGGATTGTTTGTTGAACACATGGGCATGTCTGCTGTTTTTTCTGTGGCATAAATTTCTGCTAATGTGTCTGCTTCCTTATACTCTTGCCAATGTTTATTCGAGAAGCCAAAATGTACAGCGAAAATGTTCTAATGTAATTTACTTAAGTTAGGAAAAAGTGCAAACCATGCACCATAACAGGAAATAGACGTAAGGACTGCTGTAGCAAGGAGTTGTTTCTGTTTGAGGGAATGGTCACTTTATCAGATGAATGTGGTTAATTTCACCCAGCCTCAATTCTGCTCACCCACACAGATGATCCCTGGAGCTAAACTGTTCAAAGATTTGTATTCCACTGCAGCTGATTAATATTTCATTTTCTCTCTGCTTTAAATGCTAATGCACAATTATCACCATCTTCAATCCTTCTGGGGGAGAAATAAGCTAACAAAGCAGTATATGATTCAGTAAGATTCCTTTTTTCTTCAGTATGATTAGCCTACTCTAATGCTCAACTACCGCAACAATAAACTAGCTATGCTGTAATGTTTTAAAGCTTGTATTTAAATGGCCACATTATCCAGAAGACCTGAAGTATTAATACAGTTTAACATATGAGAAAATATTTCCCTGTGCTCAGCTTCTATTTCAGGTTTACATTTCATTTTCTGAACTTTTCAGTTTTTTATACACTTTATTGTTGAAGGGCAGATTTATTTTACTTGGAGGGCATCCTTTTGGAACTTAAAGGCAGTTTTCTCTACAATGAGACAAATGAAAAATTAATTCTTATTAGTCTTAAATGTATTATTAAATGAGTAATACTATCAAAAATACACTCAGAATCCAGACTTCCTACATCAGCACACAACAAAGTAGACATGTGAGCGCATTAACAGAATACAACAGCCCAACATAAATAAATGTAACACCTATAAAAACAAATTTTTTTATCTTGATGATAACTCAGAACTTTTGTCCAATCAGGACTCAAAAGTGGCACAACTGGGCAGCGCAGTATCTCTAATGTGGTTCAGGGATGAAACCAATAAACTGTTGCTTGAAGGTCTGTGTAGTTAATGAGAGCATCAGGAAGTGCAGTGCCATTCTTCAGATATTAAGCTAGCACCCTTAGCATAGCTTAGCATAGATCATTGACTCTGATTACACCGGTAGCAATAGTTTGAATAAAACTCACTGAATAAGTCTATTCATTTGTATTTAAAGCTGGACACTTCTAGTTATGTTCCAGATGGGTATCGTTAGGAACTAAACTCTCATTCCACCAGAATATTGGGCTGTCTTTAAAAATTATTTGTCTGGTTTGCACTGAAAATCTGAAAAAACTGAAAAAAAAAGTATGCATGAAAATCATAAAAAACACTGTCATAAAATGCCCTTAAAGTTATTTCTAAACATAGATATCTGTTGAGTTAACATGTATAATTATATTGACTCACGTTATTTACTATTACTTTTATCTAATATCGATAAAGTAGTATTAGCTGGATAAATGGCAATTTTGTGCTTATAGTGTAATCACTATAAAAAACTCTCTAAGATTTAGGTAGTAAGCTTTCGTTCCCAAACATGCCCTGTAAGAATACTGCATTTAACTCCTTTAGACCTGAATTTATTTTTTGGTATTAATAAAATAGGAAACATTTTTCTTGCATAATAAAAAATAATTAACAATTTTGATAAATGCTTTTTGGCTAGTCATGTTTTTTATTCATGTCAAGTCAAAACTATTTGATCAGTTTTTTTATTATTACTGGACAGTAAAAGGGCAAAACTGCCATTATATATTTTGTGTTTGGAGAATAGTGCAGTTTCTTTCCTTTTTTGGAGTTTTCTAACCATTTATGTCAACATTAAATCGAGAGAAATTGTCCAGAAAAAAAATTAAATATATTTATTATAAACATAGTAGATATTTTAAAACATATGTGATTTACATCACTAAGACTGCTTCTAAATATTTCAGAGGAACTATATTCAGGAGAAATATATAATTTATTTTCAAAGGGAGTCTCTATTTCCCATATTTAACTAAAAATAGCCATGTTCAATAGCACATTCCATTCAGCATGATCCTGCTGTACTGTGCTGCAGAATCAATGAGTTAACAATGAAAAACCTGGGTTTCCAACATAAATGCAACGTGCTATACAATCTGACGTGCTTCTGCGAATAAAAAAGATGATCAACATACCTGTGCTTCATTTAGTTTGTTAACTTTACTTCCTTTTTTACATTAAAGCTGTACTTTATTAAAATTGTTTGATCATTAGCAAAACAGCAACTATACTAAACCCAAGTTCCACTAATCCTGCTGGCAATCATGTTAAAGATTTAAATAAAACATTTTCAAAAGAACATCTTGTTTCTTCTGTCTTTAATCAATAATTGTCTTCAGGTCTGCAAAAGAACTGCTCTACTGTGATGATCACAAGGTTTAATGTTCTGTAATTACTCTGTGTCCTGTCAAAGGCAACATTAATCAACACCTTCTACTAACATGATCACTCTCTTGATAAACCTGACAAGGAACTATGTAATTATGAAATGTTTGTTACAGTCAGAAGGTTACTGGATTGTAATTATCTAGTTAATGAGCCAGCAGTTTATCATTGATGTAATGAACTGTTCTCGCATCCATTTGGGGATTTTATGCAAGGATGTTCTTGTTACAGAGAGGGACTATCATATAGTTTCAAGAAAAGTTTTTTTTTCTTGGTTTATTTAAATAATTATTATAATAATTTATCTGTTTCAAACAAAGCCATATTTATCATCTAGAGTTAAAGTTGAAAAAAAAAACAGGTAATTACCTGTGGTTGAGAATTTCTTTTTATTGTTTATCTTCATATGGTGGTTGTGTAATCAATATAATTAATTATAAGGCTTGACTTTTAATGAGTTCAATACATGAGAAGGGTCCCCTCTTTTTTGTGGTGGTATTATTGAGAGAGAAGGCATGCATTCAGAGTTTTTGGATTTCAGACCGCTATGGAGCAGAAGATTTGCATAAAGTTTGTGAATTTAGAATTGAACAGAAAACTATCAATCTTAAGTGAAACCGAAAGTCTCAGGTGTACTTTTCTGGTTCAATGTAAATAAGGTGCTGCTAGCAGATAACAGCAACCAATCTGCTTTAATTTTCTGCAAAAGACTCCTTCATCTTCCCCTTCTCAGCTTTTCAATAAATTTAATTTGGGCACAATCTGTATTTGTTTATCTTACCCAGTCGGTTGTTTGTCTTTGCAGAATTAAACTCATTCATGGCTGAGACGATCTGCAGGTAGAGAACATAAAAGCTATTTGCTGCAATTACCATTCACCAGCTTCCTTTTTGTACATTTTTGTTCTCCATGAATCTTGTTATGTTGTTGATCTCACTTGTTAATTCTTTCCCTTCTGTGTCAATAGTTGTTTGTCCATAAAGAGGCATGCATAAGGATAGTTCGGGCATGACAATTTGCGTGAAATAGAGAGAGCTCGATAACTTTACAAACTGTGTATTTCTCAATGCCTCTCCGCATCTTGTGCACTGCTTTCTCTCTGTGTCAGCATTGGACGTTTGAAAACTCCTTTACTTTTACATGACCGGAAATTACAGGGACTTAAAAAAAACACCATTTCTCTAAATATAAAAATGTAGTTTTCTGCATTTTAAATAACGTTTAATGAATGTATTCTGTAGTTTACAATGTTCAAATATATATGATTTATGCAATGTAAAAATATTGTGACGTGTTTATCCCAATCAGCGTTCTCCTGATCACAGACTACAGACACCTGGGAGGTCTATTCAGCGTAGCCCCAGTATACCTGCCTCTGATCAGCAGCGGGGGATAAAAAGCGCCCAGAGGTACAGAGGAGGGAGATCAACTCGGATGAAGACTGTGCGTGCTAATCGCCGGTTCCCTATTTTCTCGCCCTGACAGAGAGCAGCTGAAGCTGGACCGACTGATCCACTCACCACTTCACCTGGGCACTCCTGAGAAGAGGAAGCACCGCGAGCAAAAGCACCAAACCTGACCAGAGCCCTGTAGAACTTGGGCACAAGATTCACCATCGACTCACTGCAACTTCGTTGTAAATAAAGCCACCCTCCTGGTGTTCGCACTAAAAACCCTCTCCGTGTGATTCTTCACCTCGCTACAAATTTTAATTAGAGAATGCGGAAATTGAGAAAAAAGACGTGATTGGCATTTGGTACAAACACTGTAAAGACAATATGTAACACAAAAGGGAAACCATTGGCCATGTGATTAAGTCACATGACCTACAAAAGCAACCTACTGTATGGAATTTCAAAATAAAAGCAAAAGCAGCAAGGCAAGAATTAAAGACACAAAGAGAGATCATTAATGTGACAGATCCTGACTAAATGACAGAAATGACTAAGTTAGTTAGTAGCTTCAAAAACTGGCTCTGGGTTGAGTCACAAGCCCAATGTTCTATTCGAAGATGGCCTTTGGTATAAATGATGACCTTGCAAAAGACCATATGCATCCAAACAGGTACATATTCACTCTGCACCTCAGTTGAAGGGATGTGTCAATAGTTGTTGTCAAGGCTGAAGTGGAGTACAATCTGTAACACAACTCTACATCAAGCTTCACTGCAGACTGTAAAGTGCCAACCACTAAATCAATTCCATTGATCGGTCTGGTGGAAGGAGGTAGATGTGCTTGTTTACCCCTCTAGACACATCCAATGTTTATGCTTCAATCCTGCAAGCAATCACTGTAGTAAAACAATCTATCAAAAACTGTTTAATTTGCATGGTTTTAACAATAAGTTTAAGAATGTTTAAGAATGTATCATGCTAAGAGAAAACAAGGGATGAATGCACAGGCTCAATCAACTGCTCAAACATGCCTCCGTCAATCCACTCCAGCCAGTCCAGTCTCTTCCGGCCAGCCACGCAGGCTCAACCCCTCCTCCACCACAGAATCCCTCATTAATGCCGATCCGCCTAACCATTGAGAGATTGAGAATTCGTAGTCCCTCTCCCAAAAATCTGCCTCAGGCAGAACTCCTTTCACTTCACGAGAGCGACTAGCCAGCAAACCCGGCCAGAAAACATATCCAGGACAAAGTTGCGCTCTCAAAATGTCCACCCAACTGAGTCCCGCCCTCATCGTCATTCTCTATTTCTCCCACAACCCCTCACAAAACAGCGAGCTTTTGTCTTCCCCCTTCACTGCCCTTTACCTGATGTGCTGAGGGTCAGGGGTCTGGGGGCTCAAGTTGCTTCCAAGACCTTATACCCTCTTCGGACAGCTCGCCTAAGTTCACTTTTCCTTACTCGCCAAAACTGTTTGCAACTCAGCAATTTTATGTGAACTCATGAAGTATTGATTACTGTGCATTACATCAGCCAAGTTTGGCACGGCAGTGAGTAAAAAGCCTCTGAGAGTAAATATTGTTGTCTGCAGGACTGGCTAAGCACATAATGTCCCATAAGTACCAGACTACGCTCATCAATTGACTCATGAATATGGAGGATAACTGAACGATACCTGTTATTTTTCTATTGGTTATGATCTCTGATTTTCAGCAGTATTGACTGGGTCAAACAGCTCCGTCCTCAATAGCTCCAGCTGTCTTTTACATTGCCCACACAAACCATAGGAGCAAAAGTCATTTCAACAATCTGCTGAGATTTCTTGTTTAAATGCATTTATTTTGCTTTTAAAATGGAGCATGGATCAACACTTCACAGAGCCAAGAGAGCTGAGATATACCATTATGATATATCATCATCTAGCATGAAAAATATTTATTTCTCTTTTTCAGTAAATCATAGACACACAATAACTCAAAACATTTGGTAACACTTGACCCCATCCAAAACTCTCTACAAGTAAAACGACAAACAGCGATGTGGGTGTGGGATCAGATGGTTAATCATTGATATTTTGATGTGATAATAATATAGATTCATTCAAACAAATACAATTCTAAAGTTTAAATATTTTTTCACATAAATGTTACCATATAATGTCACTTTTGCAGGACAGTGTTAGATACTGTTGATTCACACCAAATTTGTAGTCTTTTTGTCAAACAATTGATTTTACGAGTTTGTGACTGACGAGTTAGTGTGTTTGTGACTGTCTGAGGAATAACCGCAAAGCTGGGAGGCAGCCTGGTAGCGGCCACATACTAAGATTAAGTGGAGATCAAAGGTGGTGGTGGATTTTGCTTTCTGTCATCAAGTGAGAAATTTAGGCTGCTTTTATCCTAGAATGTGGGTGAGCTTGAGTTGGGCCACCTGTTGATTTTTTGCTAAATATAAGATTTACTTGTGCCGAAATGTATTTTGCCAAATTTCACACAAACTTAAAGTTATCTAGAGCATCTTTATGACAATCAAAAAACACAACTTTTCACCAGCATGTTCTGCACATAATCCACGCTGAATGAAAACACATAAAAGTCCTATTGTAGTGGATATTCTAGTTCAAAATAAAAAATTGTTGACAGGAAGTTTGTCGATTGCTGAGCTCTTGCCCTCTGGCACTGCTTTAGAGCCACTATCACCAGGACTGTACAGCACAACCAGAGCTTCTTTCCCCAACCAATCCGACTGCTGAACTCATAGCTCCCACCATCCCATGCTGTCACATTTCATCACCTTGCTTTTTGCACTTAAACACACCTATATATATATATATATATATATATATATATATATATATATATATATATATATATATATATATATATATATATATATATATATAGTTCAATTGTTAACATATAATAAGTCTTTGACAATTCTGCCTCTTTGTCTTATGTTAATTTTTATTGTAAGTTGTGTTGCACTTTACTAATTCTATTGTACTTATGTTTTTTGCACTGACTGCTCTATTGTACCACATAAAATTCCTTGTGTGTGCACACTCTCACACACTTAGTAATAAAGCTTATTTTGATAAAAAATACTTATAAACAACCCTTTTCAAGAAAATAGTCATGAGCATGGCCTAAAGCTGTCTAAATGATTAGAAGTTTCCTACTTTTTTATTTTATTGATCACAAATTGCAGCTATACATTTGATAAGAGCACTGTCAGAGTAGTGATAAATATTCAAGCTAAGTTTCATATATTTATTTCTGTGTCATGTGTTTGCAAAATACTGACGATTTCATGCTCAAAATGCACACATTCAAATTGACCAATGTGGTGAAATGTCATATGCTTTTTTCCAAACATATTCAGGGGTCATAAGCCAAAATAGCAATTTCCTCTATCTCTAAACCACTTCACCAACAGGCAGGCAACTTCTTTTTCTTATGGTGCAGTGTTTACATCTAGGTTCTCTCAATATAATTTTAACAACAAAGAAAAGGTAGAATGAGTGACTTCACTACTCATCACTTGGGATAAATTTATCAGGTCTGCATACCTACGCTATTTTCCAAATATTTTCTTCCTCCCATCCAAGTAACTGAATTCATTATTTTAAGCTAATCACAGCATGGCCTTGTTTGTCAAAAACCTTCTTTCAACCGCTTTGATTCGCGAATGAAATTAAGTGACAAACTATTTCTAATCCATAGGCTTCAACATGTCGACAGTTCACCATTTATAACAAGTTTATAACACCCAACTTTGCTTTGTGCACTGGTGAACAGTCATGTTGGACAAGGAAGGGGCCAGCTGCAAACAATTCACACAAAGTTGGCAGCATAAAGATTGTCCAAAAATCTTGATATTTTAAAGCATTCAGGGATTCTTTCACTGGAACTAAGGGGTCCAGCCTGCTGCAGAGAAACAACCCCACCGCATAACCCCTCATCAACCAAACTGTACACTTGTCACAATGCAGTCAGACAAATACTGTACAAGATCCTAACGAATACCAAAGACAGACTTGTGAATCAGATTGCATGATTCATCGCTTCTGTGAATGTATCTCCACTACTCTAAAGAACAGTGACTCATTTTTACACACAGCATTAGACCCTTTGCATTGCACTTGTTGGTGTATGGCTTGGATGCAGCTACTCAGCCATGGAAACCCTTTTCATTAAGGTCAAATTACATTTCTGTGGCCTACCACATCCTGGCTGTGTTTCTTTTACTACCAAACACTTCCATTTTTCCATTAGAATACACCTGACAGCTTATGGTGGAATATTTAGGAGTGAGGCACTTTCATAGCTGTATTTGTCACACTGGTGGCATCAATTTGCAGTTCCATCCTGGGATTCACTGAACTCCTGTGAGTGACCCATTCTTTCCCAAGTAAATGTTAAAACAGTCTGCATGTCTAGCTGCCTTACTTTATACACCTGTGGCAATGGAAGTGATTGAGCCACCTGATTCCATTTGATTGAGATACTTATGGTATGCATGAAGTATACTTGAAGCGATATACAATATATATATATATATATATATATATATATATATATATATATATATATATATATATATATATATATATATATATATATATATATATATATATATATATATATATATATATATATATACATACTATGTTCATACATATACTATGTTCATCCAATCATCCAATCAACAGACACAGAAGGGCATTTAGATATGAGGGAGAACATACCACACATGAAAACACAGATTTAAATGATAGGAAGCAGTGTTTTCAGCTTATAAACTAGAAAGACTTGTGAAGATCACTTGAGTTCACATTATGTGGTGAGATTTTTATAAAATGATCTTGATGCAACTTAGAATGAAACCCAAGAATAGTCCTCAGACCCTCTCACTTCTCGCATTAGTATGTAATGCAATGAAAGACTATTGATAGATCACCCTTATAGTGGAAAAACACTCCACAGAGCATTTGTCCAGAATTTTCCTCGACTTTGAATCTGTAATAATCAGTTTTCTTGTCTCTCCATCCATTCTGAGCACTCATGATCGGGTTTAAATGAATGTTAAAGTGTGAGAGGGGAGATTTAAAGTTAACTGCAATTTGCAACATATGGCTGATAAATATGTCCAATGACACGAAAATTCGCTTTGGACCGCAGCTGTTACATTTACCAGAGCCATGTTTTTGCATTTGAATTCCTACCCTCTGCAGGAGATTGAGTTGACATAGAGTTGTGCTCAAAAACAATTTCAGAAGGGTTTTCTTCCCCAACCATTCTTCAAAATATTGGGTTCATAACAAAAAGGTTTGAGAGATGAATGTTACATTGATTCTCAGACTTACAATTTCCCAGTAGGGGTATAACAAAAAAGTGAGAGCAAGTATTGTGCTGGTCGGTCTCTGCGGGTGTTTATAGAGTAGTTTATGGATCCATACTCTTTGAAAAGCTTCAACTGCTCAGGCCTCAACCATGATGGCATCTTATTACAGGAGACTGATGGAACAAACAGCTTTCTGGATGTCGTCAGGCTTTTACTCTGTAAGTTCAAGTACTTTCAAAAAGTAACTACCCGTGTTTAAAGATGCTGTAGGAATTTCCTAGAAGAGATTATTGTATTTGAAATCACCTGAACAAACATGGTTTAAGGTATGCTGCTATTGACAACTAACAACATTAAGGTGGATTTTAGAGTTGATCCCGTCTTGCAGCTCTGACAAATACACTATTTAGATTTTTAACCAACACTTCCTCCTCATTTGGTGACACAAATGTACAGCATACTGATTTGTGTACTGTATGTAGATATAAGTACTTTCATTCCCATTGTTAATGTCAGCCTCAACATACATCTGCTAGGTGCATCCAATTTAAGTGTACTTTAATTTAGTTTAAAGGTGGGGAGTGTCCCTTTTTTAAATGCCTGGGTTGGCTGATACCATAACAAACTAAATTTCAAGCGTAACAACATGAAGTGACTTCTGTCGATTGCTTTGGGGATTTCAACCAATACCATTGAATCCCAATGCTCAAACACACTATAATAATATTTAACTTTGTTATTGAATATCTGTAGTGAATCTCATTAAGCAAGTTTACATTTGCAAAACATATTTTACGTTCAGAAGAAAAATGTATAAACTTCAAACTTAGTAAACTAATTCCATTAAATCTACTTTTCTTCTGATCCACAAGCTGTCTTTTTGAGATAGTTTGCCATAGAAAATATAATCGAAAATCTGAAAATATACAACAAAACATTTTTCATCTTATCCAGCAGAACACCAGCCATAGTTTTTTTTTCTGAAAGAAGCCTAATGCACTGAATCTTCAGGATTACTGGTGCTTGCTGCTCTTGCTGCTTCAACTTGTGTTGAAGGTCAAAGATGAAACAGACTATATGGATGTGAAAAGAAATTACAAATGCGTAATCCACCATCAGCTAAAATCAGTTCTTGTATATAAGCAAACTAAGCTCTCTGCCACATCAGCATACTTACAAAAGTGAAGTGCTGAGTGATTAATTAACACAAAACTGTTTGAAACTGGTCAAACTGTGAATTTTTTTTTAAACCCTTGGTAAAACTTGATTGTCTGTAATTACCAGTCAATTACATTTATTTAAATTAATCACTACTTATTATATATTACCCAACATAAAAGTAATAAATTAAACCAGTACTCGACCAATGTAGAATAAACTTTGTTGTTGGTTCTCAAAACATCCTTCTTTTCTCAGCTCAAAGTTCTGGTAGTGATCATCAGCTAGTGTCTTGTGCCTGGACGATTATTCAAGTGTTTGTTTGTTAGTTGAGTTAAGTTTTGTCTGTGCTATGTTGCTAAGAAATATATATAGCAGCATAACTTTATTTTAAAATACATTAAAAAGAATACTACGAGTATGAATACAGCCCCCCCCCCCCCCCCCCCCAGAGTATGGTGGTATCTATGTTTAGGTGTTAATTAGAGGGATGTCGATGAGAGCATGGATTTGCTAGCCTATCTCGGAAATTACCATGCTGGAGAGGTGTTATTATGGTGGAGATTGCACCATAATAACCCTTTATTTATTAACCCTTTCCATGCGCTAAATATCTGCAGATTGTTTCAGTGTAACAATCTGGAGAGAGGTCGATTCTTAGTGTGTGATTGCTGGAGACTGAACATGTTCTTTGTGGTGGAACATAATACATGATTTTGTTTTGCTGTGTTGATGATACTAAGTTTGACTGTGATGGTTTCTGTGTTGTTTTGGTTTTTATTTCTCTCAGAGTCAATGAACATTGTACTAAAATTAAATGCATATTAAAAGTTAAGAAAAGTCTTTTTGACCTTGAATGAGTATCAACCTGCTGTTGGAGACTTCCGAAACCAAAAATTTAACCTTTAAACTCCATAATGTCTATTATGTTGGTTTCTGAATCAAAATCTCTTCTGCTTAATGAAATAATGAAAGAATCATGATCTGATCTGAAAGTGATTGAGCTTTGAGGTGATGATCATGAGCAAAGCGGATCTTACAATTTGTTACGATCTCCCCAAGATCGTAATTTTTTTAAATTTTGGTGTTATATTTATGTTTTGCATGCTGGCGATTGGAGCTAGAGCAGACGACGCGCTACTAATAAACCAATCCGGAAGCACGACAGCTCTATAAAGCCCTGGTTCAATGCGGCTCAGCCCTCTCTCTTCAGTCCGGCTTCATTCCCCAAACGCTACGCTGCTGTGTGTCTGTGTTGTGAATGCTGTTGGCTGGTTTCATGTGTGAGTGTATATCTAAAGTAGTCCAGCTTGTCAGTTTAGTGAATTTAAGGTGAGCGTGTTTGAAGTTAGTGGCTGTGTCTGTGCACGTGCGACCGGAGAAGCGCACTAGAGAGAGTGAGGGCAAGAACGAGTGTTAGCGTGTATTTTGATTTTGCTGTTTGAGCTGTGTTAGTTTGCTCTATTAATTTATGTCATATTCAAGTGGATTTGGTTGTTATTTGCTGGTTTCAAATGCACCATACAGAGTTTACTTTATGCTAAACACACTAGATAGGAGTGAAAAAGCGTTTGTGGCTGTATTTTTGTTAGTTAGTGAAGGTTAGTTAGAGCGCCGTGTCTATTTCAGGTTTTCTTTTGTTACAGATTAGGGAGTTTATAGTTGGGAGGGGGGTTTATTCATTTATTGCGCTATTTCACTGGTTATTTTTCTTTTCCCCAAAGTCTCGGAGAACTAAAAAAATTCTTAGAAAATAAAGTGCATGGGCTGCACTTCGGAGATCTTTTGGTGGTGGTATTAAGCTGTTGTTATATTTGGTATGTGTTTGTAAAATAAAGTGTATATGCAAGTTTCTAACACTGTGGCTCTGTTGCTGTCTAACCTTAACTGACCTTACTTCAATGTATGCTCTTTGAGCCAATCTGCTTCACTGACGATCAGGGGCATAACACACTTGTATCCCTAAACCTCTCTCTAAACCTGAGCTTTTTAGCTGCTCGCCTTTGGTGAAGGTTAAACATCTCCAGGAGAAGACAATTAGACGCCAACATGTCCCTCCTCTTCTGAAGATCATCATTTCCTGCTGATGCCTCTGCTTTGGAGTAGTTGGGATCACTTCATAGAGAGGACATAAATTACCTGCAAACATGAAATCAAGAGTCCTGGTAAGATGTTTGATGCTGATATGATTGAGACAGACAGCAGTTCTGTGGTTGTACTTTTAATGGTAGTGACAGTAGTTTAGAGAGAAAGCTACCTCTGATCTCCTCCGTTGAAGCTGGAACATGTTCTTGGGAACAGAGTTTGAAGTCTGCATCTGTCGCATCCTCTGAAGATACTCTTTTTCTAGTATGAACTATGCTATGAACACTCGTCTTTGGGCCTCACTAATTGAGAAGCGTGCTTCTGAAGGCTCTCGTTGAGGAGCATCTGCAGGTTCAGGCTCTAGAAGAGGAGCATGGACAGTTTCATGCTCACGTTGAGGAGCTTCCGCCGGTTCAGGCTCATAATGAGCCTGCATACATGAAATCAGAAGTCCTTGTAAGGTAATGTTTGATGCTGATATGATGATGATAAAGAGACAGACAGCAGTTTTGTACTTTTTTAAAGTTGTGAGAGGATTTTAGAGGGAGAGCTAACCTCTAATATCCTCAGGTGATGCTTAAACATGTCCAGCAGATGAACATTAGATGCCAAGCATCTTCCCTCCACTTCCAGAGAACATCTAGTTTATTCTGCTGCCTCTGCTTTTGAGTGGTTGAGATCGAACACTCTTGTAGAGGAGCTTCACCAGGTTCAAGCGCTCATAGAGGAGCATAAGCAGGTCTAGGCTCATGAAGTACTTGCAAACATACAATCAAAAATTCTTCTAAGGTGATGTTTGATGGTGATATGATCAAGATTAAGAAACAGACAGCTGTTCTTTGTTTGTGGTTTTCTAGGGTAGTGAGAGTAGTTTGGAGAGACAGCTAACTTCTGTTCTCCGTTGAAGCTGAAACATGCCCAGCAGATGACCACTAGATACCAACATCTCCCTCCACTCTTGCAAAGCATCCGGTTCCATTTGCTGCCTCTGCTTTGGAGTAGATGGAATAGCAGGCTCTCATAGCGGAGCATCAGTAACCTCGGGCTTTCGTAGAGGTGCCTCAGAAACCTCAGGCTCTTGTAGAGGAGCATCAGAACCCTCAGGCTCTCGTAGAGGAGCTAAACTCATTCTAAACACTGGGAAACACTCGGGAACACTCGAAAACATTCTGAAAACACAAGATAAGGTGTTGAGTAAATAGCGCTGAGTGAAAAACAGATTAATGGAGATGCAGCACAGTGATTAATCTGGCTGTAAAGCTCTTCATTCGTGAAGAATATTAATACGGAGGCTTCTTACTTTACTGTGAGATAGTAGAGCTGAAACAGTTTACCAAATAATGAAACTATTCAAAAAAGCATTGATTGAAATTTTTGTGAAGTGAAGCTTTGTTTATATTGAGATTTAGATATTGAGTTTCACAATTCTACTTCTGGTTATCCAGTCACGAGTAAAAACAGGCCGAGACAGAGCGAGGATGAAGGTAGGATGAGCTCGCGTTTGCTTAAACTACATGCCTGAGTATCTGAGCAGAGTCCAGGGAATTAAATCCTTTATTTTTACGTTTTTCCTCCTGTGATCTATTACGGGTTGAGGCTAAACTTTACAGTTGACTGTAACTTGAGCTGAATGATTGATTAAAAGTATTAGCAATTTAATTCTTTTTCACAATCATAATTTTTTTTTTTCCCCAACTGCGATGAGTAACAAATCGTTGTAGTCTTAGAACAATATTTAGCTAGACATAACTCCAATTAAAGCCTGTGATGCAACAATTGATATAAATAAATTTATTTTTTATAAAAATGTATGAATAAAAACGAAATTCAATTAAGAATGCAATCACATGAGTGTTATAGTGTTTTTTCTTTTTTACCTTACAGCCATGTACCCATAAAACTCCCGGTGAAAATGAATCTTAAAGTCTGTAACGTAAAGTAGATCACCTCTTCTGATCTGATTTATTTTCTTGCCGTTATTATATCTGACATTTTTCTGCTTAAGACTTATAATAGTAATAGGATCAATGATAAACATTACAATTCTTTAAGTATTTTTATTGTTATGCAATGATTGTGTTCCAAAACAGATTAAACATTTATTCACTTTATTTAAATACCTCACAATGCTTTAACCTTCCCATACGATTCATTTATTCATCATAAAAACACTAAAATGTTCTTAAAAACATGCGTATTGTTGTGAATAATCTACTGTTACTATAACAAACATGCTTATTGTATTAGACAATGCCATTTCTGATGACTTCAAACAGTTTTTCAAAAGTGCAGGAGCTTATATTATACATATAATATACAAGAGATGAAAAAACAGGAATCAATGTAACATTAATCAGTTAATCGATCGATTGCAGTGATATATTAATGATTTATTTAAATGATCGATTAGCCACAGAGCAGCTGAAGAACAGATATTTACCAAAACATCAGAAATACAGTTTAATGATCTCAATTTACACCTCTCTGAAGATCAATTTAAAGCTAATTTTCCTGTAATTTTGGCTGTAAATGACAAATTATTGTAACTTTCGCTTTAGAAATCCTTCAGTATTTAAGCAGTTTTTGACTCCTAACACATTGCTTACTGCTAACTCATTGTTGTACAGCACAGCACTACGAAAGCTACAATTTATCAAAAAACTATAACAACAGTACTTTTTAACATTGTTTTAAGTGAATTATTAACTATAAATTAAGTGGAGAAATGTTTGTGCTTTTCTGTACACAATATAGTTATATAAATACCTCAAAATGTTTTAACCTTCCCATAAGATTCAATTTTTTCTTCATAAAACCCTAAAATGTTATTAAAAACATGCGTATTGTTGTGAAATATCTACTTTGAGTATGATAATCATGTTTATTATATTAGCCAATGCAATTTCTGATGAATTCATGACAGCTTTAAGGTAAAACTATAGTGCAGGAGATTCAATCACCCAATCGATCGATTACAGTGATATATTAATTAATTATTTAAGTAATCAAATGCTACAGAGTATTTGATGAGCAGAGAATTAGCCAAACATCACAATCACAGTTTGAAAATCTCACTTTGAAACCCTCCTAAACATGAGCTAAAACATTTTTTTTCCTGTTAATATTAATCCCTCACGATAGCTGTACAGCTATTGAACATGCCTGCACTCAGTTTTCGGTATAAAAAACGAAGAATTATTCTAAATCATCAAGTGAAAGTAAGTAAGTCCTTTTACATCACCAAATCACAACAGATTTGAGCTGGCCCAGTGTCCTGAAAGCTCACTTTGAATTATAACAAGATCTGAACGTGAGCCTGCTGCTCAGCTACACAGCGACACAGCTAACACTTTAAGCAGCAAAACTGACGCTTTTCTTCACCTAAATTCAGTGCATTTGAGTTTTTGAGCTTGATTGAGCTGTAGAGAGCTGATCAGAGCATTTAAGATTCATCAGGGGAGCTTCTGCTCTCCTCCAGCCCTGTCCAAACCACCTCAAACTCTCAATATTTGCCCCTCTGAGAGAATAAACACGGCTTTTGCAATATTATAATGTTAGCTAGTATTTTAAATCAGCTGAAATACATCTTATTTTAAGGATTAAGTAATATTTAGCTTCTGAAGGATCTGGATAAAAAAAAAGTCTGTTTTTCCTGAATAATATTGTTTTTCCTAAATGTTTTTTTCAAGCTATACATTTTTTTTCTCATTTTACTGTTTAACAACTGACTATTGGGTATCTAAAAGTGTGAATGTTATATTTTAACCCTTTTTATTATTTAAATGCAAAACATTCTTAATTTCTTAGTTTATTACCAGTTTTTATTGATAAAATTGATCATTGTATTTTTATTTATTTAACACGTTTAAAAAAGACACTGTATTTTTTAAGATCTTATCATTGCATCTCAATAAACAATCAAGTAACATTTATTTTTTTCATTTTTTCAAGCTATAAAATTAGTTTCATGTATTTTTTGTAAAATAAAAACACTTTTCAAAATTTGTGAATTGATAATATTGGAGCTGCTTTATGTCAGATGTTAATATGCAACCACTTTATAAAAAATACAAAGAAGAAATACAAAGATGTGGCTTTACCAATATTTTAGTCATTTAACCTCTTTGAGCAGGCACTTTTCAGTTTTAGGTAAATAGAACAGAGATTTTTTAATGTTGAATTTTTTAAATGAAACATTTATCAAAATGAATAAATTAATTTCAAAACAAATTACAACTGTATAAAACAGTTATGTATATGAACTTATGTTATGTATATAACTTATGTATATTTATGTATAACCTAAATCAGTCAGATTTTGAATAAGAAACAACTGCGCTTTCATTTTGCCTCATAGTTTGATTTTGATTTAATTCTTGGATTTTTGGTTTCAACACGTCAACACGACAAATAAACTGTTTTGTTTAGTTTTTTAACTGGCAAGTCTTTGCTTATCTTTCAAACTAGACAAGTCATCAAATGTCACATGTAATCAAATGCACTTGCTAAACCTTGATATTGATTTCATTTTCATGACAAATTTATTAATCTCAACTCAGGGGCCCTGTTTGAAATATTGACATATTGAAATATTGAGTTACTTTGTATCTCAATCATTATCCTATTTTTAGGAAGTCCCTCCATCTCTGTTGATTGTCATGTAAATGAAGCAACAGCTCTATGAAAGAAACCTTGCTGGGTATTCAACAAAGTCTTTGAAATGCCATTTGCATAATTAGCTGCTGGTTCTGTGTTCTTGCATACACATGATTGATAGGTTTCAAAGAGTTTGCAATTTTTTTATTTACTCTACTTAAATCTAGTCTAGTCACGCTTTCAGTAATTCTTGTTTTGCCTTTACTATGTTTGTTTTAAACATTTTTATGTATATATTGTGTATTTGGAAAGTAGCCATTGAGCATTAGTTATTATTATTTTATAAAACTGCACTATTTCTGATTCCAAGCCTGAAGGATGCTATAGTCACTCATCAGACTTGAACAAACATACAAATCGTAATGAATGGAAAAGAAAAATAAACATAATAATATATTCTTTGTTTACAAAAATCTGTATAATATGCTTAACAACATTAATTGCATGCTTTATTGTGTATCCATTAATCATTTATAAATGAGAATTTCCATTATTTAAAACCCGGCTAGTGATTAGTTGTTAGTGTTTCATGAGATTATTTAATTAACTTCTGGCTGTCAGCTTCTGCCCCTGTTTAAAAATGCTTTGTTGTTTGTGTTTTACTTATTTCAGTATCCTGTATAAATTGGTTTACTCAGTGTTATGTGCTCTGGTAGCAAACGAGACCGGACAAGGAGTGAAGGTGAGTGACTGTTTATATATGGTACGGGTGATGAGGCACAGGTGATGGTGATCAGTATTCGGGTGATGGTGCGCGTGGTGTGGGATGATCGTGGGAGGTGCCAGGTGATTCTCTGACAGTACTCACCAGAATCTCCTCAAAATCGTCTCATTGACTTCTATAAATGTATTTTTTAAAATAAATGTTCAAAGTCTCTCCTTGACTCTAATCTGGTTTGTGACACTGGCACTCTTGGATATAATGGATATAACATTCCTACCGCATTTTTCATTGTTCAGGGTTCAGAGATATTTTTTATTCAGAACACTGCGCGATTACAATATAGTCTTTCATCAAGTCTAACTAGAGCCATTTGTTTCATGTTCTATCTCTGGATCTTTGTCCACATGCATTATCAGCTAAGAGCACTTGATGGATGCTTGGTAAAATGATTAATGAATGATATTTCAGAATGATGTATCAGCTGGCTGCCATCTTTTTCTGAAGACAGCAAACAAGAGCCTTAAAATAAATGTGTGTTAACTCTTAACAGTCTTGCCATGTTTACTTGTGTACATCGCTGCTTTTGGCTATAGACCTGACAGCAAAACACCCAAACATTTGTTAAACGTGGTTGATAGTTGATATTGTCTCATATATACATGTTTTACTTGTGTTTATTCCAAAAGATTTGGTTTACTCTAATATTACAGTAAATTACCCGACAAAGTAATGATTATTGACAATCGCCACATGGCCACAGCTGACCCATGACTACCCCAGGAATCAGCCAAAAAAAAAGAAAAAAAAAAAAAAAGAAATGCAATACTGGCAACTGGCAGATTTTTCATCAGAGAAGGGTAGTAGCAGAACCCAAACACACGAAACACAGAGATTCAGTCAGTCCCTTTATTATAAAAAGAGAAAATAACAAAATAAAATTGCCCACGAGAGGGGGAAACCTCCGATAACTAAAGTAAGCAGAAAAGTATATGACTAAGGACTAAACATAACAAACGACTACAGCAGAATTAACCAAATACAACAGGACAAAAGGTGTGACATTTGGAATGCTGCAACACTGAACATGGGAAGAAGGGGTCCTATAAAGGTAAACAATTAGACACAGGTGGAAATCAATCAAGACAGTGAACAAGAATAAAAACCTAAAGGAGAAAATCAAAACAGAACCCTGACATCAGCTGTGGTTGCTAGCTTCATACTGTAAATTGCAGCACTATTTGATTGTGTGTGTGTGTGTGTGTATGTATGTGTGTGTTTGTGTGCGTGCGTGACTGAGGGCGCTTTTTTATTCCATCAAATGTGCACTTTCCTCACCAAAAGAAAGAACAATAAAAACTATTTATACACATATATGTTCACATATTCAACATGTGAAATTCGGGTGGAAGACTGCACTGAGCATCAGGTGACTGCATTCAACACCATTAAATGTTCTGCTCTCCTATTAGTCAGTTCCATTCCTGCTGCTGCGTGTTCGTTCGCAGTATCCTGCTCTCCTATTGGTCGCCTGACGCCCCATGACATCTTCCCAGAAGAGCTCTCCATGTCTGCATGCACACCTTTGGTTTCGTGTTGGTGTCCTAAATTCATATTTTTGTGTATTACTTTTGTGTATTTTTATGGTCATGGCTCTCACTCGATAGGTAAGGGTTATTATTTTAATGAATTTTATTTAGTTTTCATTGTTTTATTACTATTTATTAGATTTATAATGTGTATAAAGAATCCTATTTTATTTTTCAATGTTATATTAAATTTTTAGTGTTGTTTCTGTCTGGCTTGGAACGGATTAAGCATTGTACATTTAAAGTTGCTTCGGCACATGAAAAATTCAGCATATGATGGCCACCCCGGAACAGATTATTTAACCGATGATTTTATATCTTGAGGTATCACTGTCTATATAAAAAAGCATGCGATCATGTTTTGTGTCTGTAGGGAGGGCTTTCGCTGTATTGATTGGAAATCCTTACACTTAACAATGATGATCCTTTTCATTCCCCAGATCCCAGTAAAATAAAGTAAAACTTTAATTGAATGAAACCATTGAGATTTTATGCTTCATTATTCTTTCTTTCAGCTCAAGTAACAGGCAAAAAAAATTCTTGTTGGATGCAATAAAAAGTTTGATGTAAGTTACTTGGTATTTAAACAGGGTGCAAAGTCAATACTAACACCTTGGCAAGCTATGTGTTTAATTTATTAGAGATTCAAAACAATACCAAAATGTGCAAGTGTTGATAACAGTTTTACTATTTACTTGCTGTAAATAACTATCAAAAGAAGTCAAAGTGTGGTTTTCACCTTACAATTGAGTTTTGCAAATGTCCTTCATTTGACAAGGCATTCACTCTAAGGTAGAGCTTCAGAGTAATCTGTGCACGGCAGGGGTGGAAGTAGACTGTACATGACTGAACTACTTAAGCGATCAACGATTATTCATACAATAAAGGGGAGATGTCATCCTCTCCAAAAGGTGGAATCTATTTGCATGTCTTACCTCAAAGTTAGCGGTTGAAACGCCGGATAATTGGCCAGGGTATCCAAAGTGAGGGCACTGGAGGCGTCAATGCAAGTTTGAGAGGTACAGGAGAGTCACATAGAGTGCAGGGAGCAGCAAAGATCTGCGTCTGGAGAATCTAAGTCTGACACAGGCTATACTAAAACCCCAGTGTGCCATGCACCTTGTGGTATCTAGATTATGATCTAGTTAAGGTCTGGAAATTTTTTTTAGATAATGTAAAGCTTAGGTGAGATTGTTTATTCATATCAGTAGCTATAGAAAACTGAGGGGAAAACTGTAGTTTTGTAAATGTAGTCTGTAAATGCTTGTTGATCAACAGGCTTGAAACTGATCCCAAATGGGAACCAACCCATGTTAGTTATGGTACAAGTTCTGGTATTATCAAGAGAAAAAAAAAACATATATGGCTTAAATAGTTTTTTAAAACTCCCTTTCATCGACCGGCTCCTCTTCTTCCGGGTTATCCGTGGGAGGCACCAGGATCTCCCCTTTTGATAAAATGAGCTCAGATGAATTCTCTGAGACCTCCTTAAGCCCCAGAGGCACCAGGATCTCCCCTTCTGAAAAACTTTTGAGCTCTCATGAATCCTCTGAGATCCCTTTAAGACCCAGGGATGAAAGCGGGAGATGAGGTGCCACAAGATTACAAAAGCATTCCTCGTCATCATCCTCTATGATAAATGAGTCATCTTGTGGAAGAGTTGAATCCAAAGAACACAAAAACAAATATTTGTAACATTTTAGATTCAATGCCAGCAGTTTTATTTTTCATGTTGCTTACAGAGTTTTATTACTTTTCTACTTAAATGATCTTAAACTTCAAGTGTTCACATGTGAGGCTGAGACTCCAATCTTTTTGACAGTTTTTAACCATCCACAAGTGATGCAAAGCCAAAAAAATACATGTTGCCCTAAGCAGATATTAGTTTTAAAAGTTGTATTCATTTCTTTTTTAATATACACTACATACAAGAAAGGGGGAAAAGTTAGCACTAAAATAAACATGGAGAAGCCTATGTTTTTTACAAACAGGTTATGATATTATAATGAGAAAAAAATGTTTATGGTTTAAATTGGTTCTTTATAATAAACGAGTCGTCTTGTGGAAAAGCGGTATCTGAATAACAGAGAAAAAAATGTTTTTTATATTTAGGGTGTTTTCTAAATTGTAATGAGTGGGTGTGAGAAAAAAACTGTAGGTAAGCCTTTAAATGCACATTTATCAAGAGGCTTGAAACTGGTCCCAAAATGGAACCGCTTCACGTTAGTGTGTCTAATGTACCAGTGGAAAATGAATCACATTTTATGTTCGGTGCCAGCTGTTTAAATTTTCACATTGCTAAATCTGCCTCTCATGTCTACTGTGAGAGGGTCATGGCTGCATTTTAGGTCTTACTTAAACTTAAAGTGTGCATTAGTAAGAGTGGGGCCATAAACTAGCCGTCTGTGCAAGTTCCCAAGTGTTTACAACTACTAAAAGGGATGCTTCAACTTGCTGGCCTGAGGGATATTGCCGATGTCACAAAAATAACATATCATTTTATTTGAATTCATGAGAGTCCAAAACATTTTCTACTTAAAAATCCATGTATTAAAAGGAATCAACTTCTGAAGTCTGGGTTTTATTGATTGATGATGTGTCTGCCTTGTATATTTCTTAACCCAAAAGCTGTTGTTAAATAATAACTGTTTAGTCTTTGAGGATAAATGTGGGGATCTTTATAAGTTTAACACTGGGCACAGTGAGATAATTTAGACTGTAAAATACACAAATTATTTACAGGTCTAACATTAAACTGTTTCAATTTTCATGTACGAATACCATAGCAACCAGATCCTAAGGGGTCTGCACTGGGTGATATATTAATATGAACACATTTGTTGTAATAAAAGGACTTGAATTTCTACATGAGAGGAAATTATTAGGAGTCTCTCTGTGAGGTTCTGCCTCATCTTTTACGTCTTGGTCCTGCTCTTGTGGTTTAAAACTTATTCTCAACTTTCTCTGCCACTACCGTCTTTCCCCTCGCCTCTGTTACCCATTTCTACCCACCTCAGCGGGCAAAAGATTTTTTTGCACCACCCCTAGGCCAGAGTACAGATGCTGGCTCACTGGAGCTTTCCTGACACAACAAAGTAGCTGACCCATTATCATCAAAACGCACAACCAACAATTGTCAAACTACCAACAAAGTATTATTGAAACCAACAGAAACTAGTCTGTGTAAGCCTGGAAGATTGTAAGTGCAGATTTTTACAAATGACGTCATTAGTCTGAGAGGAGCAAGTGTTACTTACATATATATATACATACAAAATGGAAATGTAAACAAACATTATTTTAACATTTTAACATAATGGTTGCTTTTGTAACCCTTGTTCCTGAATAGGGAACAGAGACTTATGTCGACTCTCTTCACACTTTTTTCAACTATAGGAACACCCTGCAAAACACCACAAACTATGTCCTTCCGCATCTGCAGATGGCCAGGCAAACTGTGCTCATTAGTAGTGTGGGGGGCGCTGTCTTCCACCCTGGTCTTAAGTAAAGACTTAATTTTTAATGGGCAGTTAGACACTAAAAATCTCTCATACCAACTTGTAACAGAAGAGGTAGCATCAATCCCTAAGCTGAAGGGAGATGTGGGGAGGCCGTATTCGCCACCTTGAAGGCTGGACTTAGAACTTTCAGCAGTTAATACACGTACGGTTTCAGTGAGGGACCTATAGAAAAATGTGACTTGAACCACTGGGAAAGGTCTTTTAGAGGGAACATAGCATAGATGGAACTAGCTAGAGCAATAATTTACGAGAGTTAGCCTTTCGGGGAGCGACTCGGCCCTCCCGTGCCCGGGTCATAAAAGATTCAGCCAGTAGTCCCTCATAGGAATACTTGCTTACTCTACTACACCTGTTGGGGAAAGAGGATCCAAAAAGCTGGCAAATATCTAAAATAGCCCACGCATCTCTAAGGAATGGCGTAAACTAAGCTGGACACCCCTTCTTACATCTCAGACAGTTCTACCACCACCTAGCACGGCTGAAGAGACGGATTCAAAGCTCAGGTTCAAGTACCTGGTGAAGTTGTTAGTCGTCGTCCGACCCACAGCCTTGCTGATCTCTGATAGAGTGGGCTCTCAACTGCAGGGGGCATGGGACATCAGACACTATGTATGTGGTAGAGATTGCACCCACTAGCCAGTGAGCCAACCTCTGTTGGGAGACAGCCTTCCCTATCGTCTGCTGTCCTCCAAAGCATACAAAGAGCTGATTGGAACTTCTAAGGTCCCGGGTCCTTTCTACATAGATTCTCAGTGCTCGAACTGGGCAATTGGGACCAGGGGTCAGTGTTGCCTCCTCTCTGGGCAAAGCTTGGAGGTTCACTACCTGAGTTTTAAGGGGATGGTAGGAACCATGGGCACATATCCAGGCCTGGGATTAAGAGTAGCATGAGTATCACCAGGTCCGAATTTTAAGCAGGTCTCATTGACAGAGAGTGCCTGCAGATCCCCCACCCTCTTAATCGAGGCTAACACGACCAAGACCGTCGTCTTAACTCACAGAAACGCCAAAACATCTTCCTAGGGAGGAGTTCAAGAAGCATGCGGAACAGATGCCCGAGCCAACTCAACCCCCTGAAAAAATCCCCTGTAACAATAATGAAAATGAAACATGTTGGTTTATTTCAAAAGTGAGAGAAAAACCAGGGGTGAACATACTATTATGTAAAGACTGTCTTTGAGGCCCAACTTTATAAGAACACGGATTGCCTCCAATCTTGATTTCTAGTATAATATTGAAACCGTTTTAAATTCGTTAAAGGATTAAATTGCTTGGTATTTATTTTCGTTCTTTTTTTTTCGTTCTGCCACATGTTCATCACACACCGAGAGTTGAGTAATTTACGTTCAAAAGCACAAACATTTTAGCATTTAACATGAAACTTAACTAAATTCTCAGGAGACTTCAAGGCTTTCTATTATACCTTTTAAATTTGTTAAATTTAAGCTTTTAATCTGAAATGGCAAGTATATCAAGACACAACACTCCATGCTGCATCATTTGTACTTTTTAAAAGCATTTAAACAATGTGCACTCTGCCTAATAATTCATTTGTTGCATAAATACTGAGTTGACCTTAGTCCAGTACCATGTAGCACTGCATAGTTAAAATCCCATTCTTTTAAATTAGTTTCTACAAGAGAGCTGACGAGCCACCGCTGATCACTATATTATTAGTAACCATACTCATTGAAACACCAGATCACAAACACACAAAGAAACGCAAAGAAACACAGGACACAATGCTTCAGGACGAAACGCTTGGGCCATCACTTGGGTGTAAATACAGGAGTCAGACATTTTTTGAAGTTGCCCACTATCTTTGCACAAATCTCAGGAGAGAGTTTGTCCCGCTCCTCTTTGAAAACCATTTCCAAGAATTAAGTTTCGAGGCCTGCTTCTGGCAATTTGAACGTTCACCTCCTTTTTTGCAAGAAGTATACAAGGTAATGGCAGACCACATTCATAGCTGATAACCATTTAAGCAGGCAGACACAAAATTGACCCTAGATCACTGTGAACAAGCTAACAAAGTTTACCGAAAGTTACCTAATCGATACACTTTTCATCAAGAATCGAATGAACTGAGCAACAGTATTTATGATGAGCAGTTCTGCATTTTGAGAATCCACTCATTAAATTCAACACTTGCATTACCCTTCCATCATGTGCTTCATTGATTCTTCATGTCAGTCCTTATGTTGTAATTCAAGAAGACTTTCCTTTCGGCACAGAGTCTGCCACCCATCTGTCGTGGTGGTTTGGGCATCCATTCACTCACTTAGAAGGAAACTTGTCTTAACTGGGTATCTCTGGATTACTATGGTGCACATCTCATAATCTGTCTATGACTGGCCTCATATAGAGTTCAATTTGGCTGAATATCTAAAGCTGGATTACTAACAGTGCTAAAAAGACAAGACACCACACAGAAATAACTTTGTAGAAAGATGTATCATTTTGTGAGAGAATCTGTCTCGGAGATTACAACAAAAGCAGTTTGTGATAAGGAAATCAAGCTGTCTCTCTGTGTTTGTCAGGCTGTCTGTTTGTTGTTGGCAGCTGTGAACAGAAACCCAGGGTGGGATGTGTCTCAGGTGGAGCCGCATCATTTCGGGGCCGTTCAGCTACTCTGTTGCTGACATGTTTAGGGCATCTGAGTGCCCGGTGGCCTCTCACTTCTGCTGAGAAAAACTCACAAAGCCTGAGGGGTTCTCTCTTTCACACACATGCCTGGCACCCCTGCTGTACGATCTTAACCCATGCAAGCTGCTTGCTGGCAAAGGAAACTGCTCCTTGAAGATTTTTACCACTTTTTAAAATCCAATTAGCCAATACAGCTCATTTTTTAGATAAAATTATACTTTTTGCGAAATATGGCTTTAAACATTACATATAAACATATACATTTAATTGTTCTGAAATTTTAAAACAAATGATCATGAACCTTAAATATTAAAATGTAAACTATATATTATAGTTGAATATAAAAAGTTTTTATAACAAAAAAATGAAAACCATATATAAATCCTTAAAATATATTGCACGATTTTTATAATCACATTACATAATTTTACAACAATTGGAATAACAATAGTACATTTCTGGCAACCCCAACTGCAAATGTTTTATCGTAAAATCTACAATGTTTAGGTTAGATGAGTTGTGCCTGAGAGCTATAGTTAAACTTGACTTCCCCTTCAGTTGGTCGAATAAAGACTATAGATTTACCCTTGAAGCGGACCAATAAATCTCCATACACTTCAACAAGCCAATGGGTATTCAGCGAGAATTTGCTACATAAATGGAAGTGAAGCAAATCCTCTTCCTGTGATGCTTTGGAGCTGGAACAAATCATTTCACAATATCCACAAACTTACCCACAGGCTCAAGGTTGCAGCACACAGTGTTCCAACAGTGAGAATACAACTGCTTTGTGTGCTGTACTGATGACAACTGTTAAATCCAAGAATTAGAACAAAGAAAATCTGGATCACGCCACTCTTAATAAATAGGCATCATATTTCTAATGTAAGCATATTTTGCTTGGTTGAAGTAGAAACATATCATTACAAGAATTAGCTATTTTATTTACATTTGTTTTGACTTTTTAAACCTTATTTTTATGTATATGAATAAAAACCTGGAGTATTTAAAATAGATGCTCTATCTACGGTCACTTCTTAATCTTTAATTCTTAACATTACAAAGCAGAACAAAAACATTTATATTATAACTCCATGGATAGCACACCTTATAAGAGGACTGTCAGGATACTGGTATGCCTTCATAATTTCTTGTCCTGTGTGCTCACTTGTTTGCGCTATGTCAGTGGTGCATCTGCAGGTGCATTCCTGCTTATTAACAGCTCTACTAAAGCCATCCTTAGACCCGGATTTGGTTTCATGGAATTTCCCTAAATGAGCACTTGTCTCAATTCTTTTGCTTTTCTAAGAGGTGATCCACTATCCGCCATTTTGTTGTCATGTCACTGCTCGAAGAAGCCCCTGATTTGTGGCAGGGTTGCAAATATAAACTATCCATCCATCTTCATGTCAGGTTTCTTCCCTTTCGGGGTCGCCACAACAGAATGAACCGCCAACTCTCTGGCACATGTTTTACACGGCGGATAACCTTCCAGCCGCAACCCATTGCTGGGAAACATTCACACAAACACTTATTCACACTCATACCCTATGGACAATTGTTTTTTTCTCAATTCACTTATACCGCATGTCTTTGAAACCGGAGCACCCGGAGTAAACCCACACGATCACAGGGAGAACATGCAAACTCCACACAGAAATGCCAACCGATCCAGCCGAGGCTCGAACCAGCGACCTTCTTGCTGTGAGATGACCGTGCTACCCACTGCGCCACCGTGACGCTCTCAAATATCATTTTAATTTCCCTGACATCAACTACAAAATCTACATTCTCTGCAGTGCTACAGCGCATTACTTGCACCGCAAAACACATGATGCTCACTCCACTTCCTTTGAATTGTGTCCTCACATTGACTTAACATGTCCATAATTTAATTGACTTAACATGACTCAACAATCTTCACGTGAACATGCAGTTGCTCCTTGGTCTCACAAGCAGTCAATGTGAATATGTTTTCATTAGGCTCTCTACATTTCATTGCCCCTTTGTTTTGTTCTGTCAGCACTGTTGCGTGTTTCCTTTTTATTTAGACTTGTCTTAATTTCCTTATTCAATGTGAAAATTTGATAAAATACTTGTAATAAATGTTTGCATGTCTTCAACAATCCTGAAATCCCATATATGTATATATATATATATATATATATATATATATATATATATATATACACTTCACAAAATCTATTTCAACTGAATTCCTCATTCAAAACATTATTCATACACAAGCTGTCTAGTGCTTGCCAAATTATCAACATGGCATCATTAACAATACATTTGAAATATATTCCTATAAAATATGTTCGAAGGTTATGCTTTCTTTTTTATGACCTAACAATTTTTTTATTGGTGTTCTACACGCAGTCATCATACAGTGCAGAAAAGGTATGGATGTGACAATTTCCCCATCCTCGATCCCTTCCAATGGTAGACCTGAACAAATCTAAAACTAACCAATTACTATGTAAAAAAACTAAACATAAAACTATACAAAACATTACATTAAGAAGATTAAATATTTCACAGTTTCACACACAAAAGCTAGCACCCAACATTGCATTGTCCTAGAGTGAGCTCCATATATGCAGGTTGTTGACAGTTCCATTGTAATTATGTTGAGAAGAGATAACCCTCATTCACTTCTACTTATTGTGTGAGGAGGATTTATATAAATAAATGTATTTATAAAATAAAGAACCTCTATGTAAATAAGGATTCACAAAGAAATATTTTTTCTGGTCAGGGCTTACTCAGGAGATCTTAGGGGCTTACACAGAGCTCACATGTCACGATTCTTCTAGACTAATTGTTCCCAAAGAAAGGTGCAAAAAAAGTAATTAAGCAGATTCCAAAGCTAATAAACCATTCCGGTCCCATTTCTGGTTTACACTTTCAGCTTTGAGAAAACACTAATGGTGCTAAGAGTATGTCATTGTTCTCTGGCTGGGTGGAGACATTCATGCATGCACTGCACCCTAACCTACAATTATCCTTGCAAGCAAAACAGTTTGGTGAATATAAAAATACATTCAAAGCAAGCTTTCCCCAGCCAACAGGGAACATTCTTGTAACATTCATGTTATTTAAAGATTGTCTAAATGTTGAAAGATAACTTTTTTGGGAACATTGTTCTCCCAACATTACTAGAAAGTTTTTGTTATATTATTAGTTACACAGAAGTGGAGAGAAGGTTCTAAAAATATTTTTAATAACCTTGAGAGAACATTCTTATAACGTAAAAAAAACTGGACAAACTAATGTTTGTTCAATGTTAGAGGTAACATTCCCAGCTTCTTTAAGCTGGTGGGCTTTTCAGCTGTTGTTTGATCAAGGATAAATAGAAAACCTTTAATTGTTTGTAGCACACTGAGGTCTGACAACTTTTAGTTTTACAATGACAATATGTTTAGTGGCTCTCATCTTGAACATTCTCCCACTCCCCATATCGGTTTCGTCCAGTCCCCAAATGTCTTGTGTATTGGTAATTTCAAATTTCATAAAAGTGTCTATGTTGAACTCCTAATATCATCATCATGTTTTCCTTGAGAGAGCTTGTATAGGCTCTAGTAGACACTTAATGACTGTGAACCTAATTACAAATTAACGGCTCTAAATGACTGATGGATGGAGAAAATGAAGTAAAAGCATGACTCAAACCATTAGTGCAGACAAAGTGATTTAATATTACTTTCCAGTGTGGTTCTGTGGAGTTCCTAATTATAACATGAGCAAATCCTGTTCCATACTTTAAATGAGAAGCCAAAGCACATATATTATCTTTCTTGCAGTTGTTGGAATACATACAATTTTGTGCTTGTTCTTTTTTCTGCTACTTATTTTTAAACCTCACACAAATTAAAATATTTGTTACTTTTACAGCACAACATGTTTTTTATTGTATTTACTTTGTAAGTTTTATAACCTTCTGTTCTCTTGAGTTTATGTGATGTCTTTTTTATATTTTCATATTATAGTTAAGTAAAAACAAATCTAGATTTTCTCCCTCTAATTCACAGTTTTTAAATGGACTATTATTTTAGATGTGTTTAAGATGATTATTTAAAAGCATCCTTCAACATTTATCACTGGACTGGTTCGGAGGGAAAGCAAGGCCCAGACTGGAGATCAGTCATTTGTGTAAGCATTGGGGATTTTAAATCTATTGATTCTCTGGTGGTTTTCTCCGGGTGCTCCGGTTTCCCCACAAGTCCAAAGACATGCGGAATAAGTGAATTGAGTAAGAACAATTGCCCATAGTGTTAAAGTGTGAATGTGTGTGTGAATGTTTCCCAGCGATGGGTTGTGGCAGGGAAGGGCATCCGCTGCGTAAAACATATGCCAGAGAGTTGGCGGTTCATTCCGCTGTGGCGACCCCGAAAGGGAATAAAGCCGACATGAAGATGAATGAATGAATGAATGATTCTCTGGTTTTATCATTGGTTTCCTAACAAATCATATTTGGACACATAAACTGATGTGTGAAAGTTATATAAAATAACCATGCCATATTAATCTCTGCAAAACGTGCATTTATTATGTGTCTAAATTAAATGTGGGTTTAACTAACTACATTAACTAACTTCTATTATAATTCACAAACCATTTCTCAGAAGGCTTTAAATAACAAATAAATGTATATTAAAATGGATAATTAAGAATTTAACGCAATAATTCACAACATAGGAGCAAATGCTCCAAGATTTTTACTCTATTTTACTCATCAGATGCACCAAATGTAACTATTAGACTTAAAAAGTAACAAGAATGTATCCACGTTCGCCAAATAAATATTGTGGCTGAAATTTCATTATGTCATTTTGTACATAACAATTCACCACATTTAAAAATGCCATATCATGCCCCTTTAAAATAATTTATAATAAATATTTGATCTCTCTATTTGACTATCACTGCACCCTTAATATCCTTCAGAAGGCAGAATATATTGCAAACAATGTCTTTGAATTACCTCAAATTGTTGCGCTCCATAAAGCAAGCAGTGTACTTCCTGTTCCTTCCACTCGCTTGCTTTTGCCACACTCACTGCTAGGTTTTTCTTGTTGGCACAAAGAAAATATACCAATTTCTGATGAATAAGCAATAGGGAGATAAAACAGAAACTCTGGGATTGGATAAGAGTCAAAAAGACAGATAATAGACAAGGGATTGCTGTTTTAAACTCCTTAAATACAAAACTAACGACGAGGTGATTGGGTAACAATATGGTGATAGAATTACTAACAGTGAAAGAGAAATAAGCGAGCATGGAGCACAATGGTATAATTAGGAAGCATATGGGAGAAAAACCAAAAACAGCAACAAGGGAGTAAAACTGAATTACAAAAAATGAGCTAAAACCAGAAACAAACACAAACTGACACAAAAAGTTACATACAAAGTTTTTCAAATCCTGCATTCATCTGTAACAGAAATATATTTTACCAAGCAACTAACCCGATCAAAAAACATTGAAAACTGTAAAAGCACAATGTTAATTCATTGGTCAGTAATCATAGCACAGAAACTTTAAAATCTGATTTACTTAATCATTTTTGCTTTAAGTTCAATAATGTGTGTAAAGTTTGCAGTGCATTTCCATCAGCAATTATATATATTTTTTCCTGCTGATTATACACTATTGCATGCTTTGTTTGCGCTTTCAGTAATATTGTTTTGTGCCATGGAGACTCTCATTCATTTTTAATTAGTTTTATTCTTTACGGAAGTGTTTGGCAAGAACAACAAGCAACTCTAGTAGTTGTTCCCAAGAAAATTCTATTAATAAGAAAAGCACTTCACATATGATCAGCTAAAATGTAAAAACAGAACATTTAAATGTTCAAAGATAAAAATGTGATTAAGGTTCAATGTTGATGAACATGATATTGGTTCATATGGAAACTGATTATGTAGATAGATAAATGATTTAATCTATAACTGTGTATTCCAGTCTCTTGCTGATTAAACTAAAGGCTCAGAGCTTTTTTCATTTGTGGAAAATGCACAGAGATTAATTTTACTGTCTCTTAAATGTGTTTTACCTTGAACTGGAGGAGGAAGTCTGATTTTTCACAGTTAGCGACAGCTTGCAAAGCCATATTTTACATTCTAATAGTCCCCAAGGATTCAAGATGATAGAAGATACTGCTGTGCTCATAACAGAATTGTTTTATTAAAGAAATATTTGATCAAAACAATAACGATCTCTCACTAATTACTTAACATTATCACTTTTTTGTCCTCAGATACAAAGGAAGATATAGATGTTTTATCTAGATCATTTTAATCTTTTTATCTAGGTCCCTGTAAACTCCTGTGTTCCTGTGAGAATTGTGAATAGTTGCACTGACATGGAAGAAGAAAAAAAGAAAGCTTCTAAAAGAAATGTAAGACTTTTTTAAAGCATAGCATTGTCGCAATGACCTGACGTGGAAAGAGGATTATCAGACAATAATTATTTGATTATCTCTTTCTATCAACTTGTAAATAAATTCCCAACAACTACAACATTCCCTCTGAAAGAGACAAAGATGAACTGTAAAACATTGAGTGTAACATCAGGACCAAATAGAAAAAAAAAACCTCAAACCGAGGATTGCCATCAAATTTTTTTCACTGAAACCTTGTAATTTGTTAGAAATGTTTGTATTTTGATATGTAAAACTCACAACTCCTTGGTTTTTGTACCTTTAAAAAAGGATCTTGAACAAAAGGTTTAACTTAATGTATTTTTTAACACTATAGTAGTAACATAGAGAAGGACCATATAGACATGGAAAAGAGTAAATTGGACTCTCTAGATATTACAGTGTAAGGGGAATATCAGATGGGAGGGATTTGAAATTAAAACTTGGCCATTCTTCTATATAAAAAAAATAGTATGTGTCAGGGACATCAACCAACATGAAGTGTTGAATATACAAACATGCATTATTCAACAAGTAACACAACCGTCGTTCTGGTTTTCAGCAGCGGGCATCTCAAGACACATGACACAGGTCAAGGAGCAGAACAGCAGACGGAGTACAAAAAGGATCCAAGGTGATTATTGCAGCAGGGGAACAGCAAGTAAAGACTAAATGTAGTAGAGAACACATCAGTTTAAGAGTAGTGAGAACCAGAAACATCTTGGCTGCACAAAATTTGGTGGATTTCTAACAGCACTGCAGAGGTAGTTAGAGTTTCCAAAAAAATGTACTCAAGTAAAAGTACTTCTGAAAATATTTACTCAAGTACAAGTAACTACCAAATTGCATACTTATTGGAACAAAAATGAGAGAATAAAAATGCATTAGTACTTAGTTACCAGTTACTTCTGATCTGAACATACGTTTGGGAGGAGCTTGGCTGATAACGGACCATCCAATCATATGCTTTATCCAGGCCCAGTCACTTCCTAGGCAATTATAATTATAAAAAATGCTAGGCAATTATAAGCAAATCAAACTCATGAACTTTGAGAAGAGCATCTAGTTATCTCTCCTCAAAAGTAATATAGGTTTAAGCAAAATGATATCTGTTAATGGAACATACACATCACAGGATCTGTTACTTACAAAGAAACTATATTAGCGTTAATTCTGATTTGATTCAAATAAGTAAATATTGACACTTCTAAATATTTTTATTTTATTTTATTGCCTTGTTGTAGTTCTGGAGCCATAGCAGTTATTTGTCCGCATTGAGCATGTGTTTAATATGATGCTGCAGAATGAATTTGACAATTTTAAGATATCCGAAGGCAGAAAAGCTCTCGAAATTAATACAATTCAGTTCATTAATAAATACCATAATTTCAATGTAAAAAATACTACACACATAACTTATTAAAATGGTTTGAAATCATGAAGTTGAAATGTTCATGATCTTGATCCTTTTGAAATCTGTCTACACTGTCTAATTTGAAACATGAGTCTACACTCTAGATGTGTACAATATTTTGAGACCACTTATTTCATAAGCATATATTTAGGTCAACACTGCATTGTTTTGTGCCAATAATATAGTTTTGCTATCCATTTGTCTCCATATATATATATATTTGTATGCTCCATAGGCTCCATAACAGTGAGAGGTAGCTGCACAACTGTCAACAACATTATTGAAGATACATGACTCTTGGTTCAGCAATGTGTATTTTAATTTGAATAAATAAACAAACAACGGTATCATGAAGATTTTGCATACAGGTCACAGAGAACTCATCAATGACCTTCACAATCCGCTTGCTGGTCAAATGCTTCATTTCCCCACTGGCCTGCTTTCTTTCTTCATTAGAAGTCATGGCGCCAGTCACTGCTGGCCTCAAATACACTTTTATAAATGGTTTGAGATTAAATACTCCACCAGACTTTCAACTATAAAGCTCTTCAAACTGGCTTTATATGAAATAGTCTTTTTGTGACACTAAGATAAAAAAAAAGGTTGGCAACTAAAGTGTGGTCCTTCTGTCAGGGTTGTGGGTACATTTCCCAAGTGAAGCAAGAGCTGATTGACAAAACGAGTGCATCCATTGCTCCTTTAAGTCACCTTGATACATCTTTCACACATGTCTACATCACTTTTCTCTCTGACAGATCACTTAGCATAATTTTACTTCCATTGATTCAACTGACTGACATGTTTAGATTTTGGGAGGAAACTGCAGCTCCTGGAAGAGGTTATCATGGTATGCACCTCTGGAGTTTATATTTCAAAAACCAACAAACACAACATATACATTGCATGTGATCAGTGGAACAAGGTTGACCAAGTATCCACACTAGAAGAGAAATGAGTGAACAGATTGTGTGGTCCAAGCTTAGGTGGCTGTACTACAAAGTTCAAATATTTCAACTTGAGCAAGAAGTATCGCTCACAGCTGTTGTGCATGCTTTATGCCATGAATGGCAAGATTGTGTCTTCCCTTTGACTTAAAATGCTGGCTGTGCTGTGCCCTGTGTGACTAAGACTTCTGTTCAATCTTTATATTGTTAAATATTATTAAGTGTGGAAAATCATACCCATTAATTGCTTTAAAAAAGTAAGGTTGGACTTGGGCCATGGCCACAAATTCCTTCTTGTGCTTAAAAATCTCATCTAGTCAAGCATGGTTTGCTGTAGTTTGCTGTCTACTTTACATAACATCTGTAAACCCATTGTTTAAAAAAATGCAACTTGTATGATGTTGTTCGATATTACTGAAATCTACATATTTGCGTACTGATTCAAAGTATGTGAAAAGCAGCAAGCAAAAGTCCTGGATGGTTTTCTATACTTGGTGAGCATTGCAAGTGCATTACAGGTCCACACTTCTTAATCCCACAATGCACTAGGGTAAACACAGCTATAGAAATGAGCGGGGCTGTCAATCATGTGACACTTAACACAGTGAATGAAGTATCTTCTAAATTAATTAATACTACCCTAATCCGTACTATGTTGTAGGCAGTGTATTTTTTTGATTAACGAGGTTATTTATTTGATTAACTGGTGCTATGTTTATATTGGCGCAAACTACCCTGAAAAAAAGTGCCTATTTTAAACTTCCACGTCTTTTAAGCATCTTTGGAATCTTTTGTTTTTATAATTTACATTTACTTCTTTTTTATAACCTTATTACTGGACTAGTTGTAATTTTTATTAGTCTTATTGACTGTCGTGTGTGTCCCTTCAGTTCTATATCTTGTCATCAGTTTTGTGACAGGATATGTGCATGAACCTCCAAACAAACAGTATTGTAACTGTTTACTCTGTTATCACACCCAATAATAGACACTATCAGCATGGAAATCAAGCTTTCTTTTTCATTTCCTCCACTATCTTTCTTATTCAGTCCCACAGCAGGCTCATAATTACTCATTCTTGTCTAAACTAGCGGAAAAGTCAATGAAGTATTTGCTATATTCTATAATCGTCTGAAAGGAAGGTTTGCAAATCATTCTTCAGCATCCACAGCACAGCTCTGCCAATGGCATAATGTGATAACATAGTTTCATTTACCCACTGGGGCGAAAAATAAATCCAAGCGAGGAGTGTCATAATCAGTTATCTTTGAAATGATCATCCAGTCTGGGTGGAAATATTCTTTATCATAATAAATAAATAAATAAATAAAAGCCCTTCTTAGTTTGCCTCTTGTATGTGCAGATGACACTGACAGGTTTGTACACAAAAAAGGATTAAAATCATAAAGATCTGATAGGCAGAACAGCTCCAGGTTGGCAGTTTCGTATCTGATCACTCATTCATTGTTTGAATCTGTTGAAATGATCAAAGGTGCTTTAAAACGAAAGCATGAAAGGTTTAAATGAAGAAGTGTCTGTAAATATATTTACAATCTTATTTGAGAGTTGGTGATTAGAACCAGTATTGGGTAAATGAATTGAAGAGGTAGGCCTTGCTGCAAAGAATATAATATAATATAATATAATATAATATAATATAATATAATATAATATAATATAATATAATATAATATAATATAATATATTATAATATAATATAATATAATATAATATAATATAATATAATATAATATAATATAATATAATATATCAGTTCAGTACAATACAGTTAGGTCTGTTTGTCTGTCTTGTCTGCTTGTTTCCTGCTTTTGCTGTCACCTGTCTGCATCGCTCCCGTTATTTGCTCATCAGCCGCGGCTGTCCTCGTTCACTCAGGGTGAATGGGTTTTAAGGACCACGTCCTCCGTCTCTCTTTGTGAGTTATTGATCTGCAATCGCAGCATGCTTGCTGATTGTCTCTTCTACCCTCGTGTCTGCCTGTCTTCCCTTTTGGATCACTCTGCTTCTCTCTGCCTAACCTACAGTGAGGATCTGCTGTTGACTCGACCCAGTTCGCCTCAGTGCGCCAGCTCTTCACCTACGAGCCAGTGAGCTCTCCTTTCCTCGTTGGGGCAACCACACTTGGCTCCCTCTCTGCTTCTCGGGAGCAGATCAGAACTGACTTTGTGTTTTCCCCTCTGGAGAGGCGTACCTTGGCTTCTTTTCTCCACTGCTGCTGCCTGAGTTGTCCCCGTGCTATTGAACAGCAGTATTTGGTTCTCTTTTTAATAAAAGACTTTAAGTTCACCCCCTCGCATTTGGGTCCTTCCTCTACAAGCAAGACAGAATAACTCACCCAAACCCATGGATCCAACGACTCTCCAACCCTGCGGGCTGTCACAAACCAGGGCATCCTGCTGGGCCGTCATGTGGAGGAGCTTACTGCCACAAGACAGGTCATGGAAACCCTGTCCGCCCAGGTCTATGACCTCTCAGAACAGCTCAATGCACTCCGGACTGACAGAGCTTATCTCGGGCACAGTTCCAGTCGAGTCCCGCATCGACAACCCGCCATGTTACTCCTGGGAACCCTCCCAGTGTAGAGCGTTCCTGATCCAGTGCGAGGTTGCATTTTCACTCCAACCCAACACCTATGCTGACGACCGGGTCCGAGTGGCCTATCCTATTTCACTCCTGATGGACAAGTCTAGGAGCTGGGGAACCGGGATCTGGGAGGCCGAGGCAGAGTGCTGCTTGGGCTGCGACAGTTTCAAGACTGAGATGAACAATATCTTCATAACAAGTTAGAACACACTTTTACATTTCAGAAAACACATTTGCATATGATAAAACCAATTTACAAATTCCAAAACAATTTTACATTCTAGAAATACATTTAAATGTTACGAAACACAACAAAACATTTCAGAATCCTTGAAAGGGAGAGTACCATTGAGAACTGACAACTTGGCTCTGACTTGTAAAAGTGCTTCGCGTTATGTAAATGTGTATTGCACCTCACTGCCACCGTAGATAGGACTGGAACTGATTATAACAGAATGGAATGTAATGAAATTGCAAATGAAATTGTATATATGAAATTGTAATGAAAATACATTAGAATGGAAAAGAATATAATTTAATTGAATAGACTAGAATGGAACAGAATGTCAATGCTGCACAATGCAATGTTATGCAATGAAATGGCCTGAAATAGACTATTTGATGTCTATTTAATAGAATTTAATGGAACGGAATGGAAAGAAAAGGAATAGAATGAAATGGAATGACTGAAATGAAGAGTAATGGAATGGAATGTAATAGAATGCAATAGACTAGAATGGAATTGAATAGCCTGGACTTGCAATGGAATAAAATATACTGAACTTGCAATGGAATAGAATTGATTGGAATGGAAAAGAAGGAAATTAAATTAATTCAATGGAGTAGGCTTGCATGAAATGCAATTGAAGTCAATGCAATGCAAAATGCAATGGAAAGGAATATAATAATGGAATATAAAGGAACAAAATTGAATGGAATAGACTGAAATGGAAAGGAAAGGAACGTAAAATTTACCTGCAATGGAATTAATAGAATGAAATTAAAGTAATGGAATATGCTAGAATGAAATTAAATGAAAAACTTTAATCATTAAATTATTTTACTGAAAAATAGTCAAATATTCTGTAGTGTATTAGTAAGGGCTTAACAAACCCAAACCTCCACTATTGTTTCACAAGTAACCTATATTAGATTTTGAAAAATGAACGATCAATGTTTTACCATGGTCATTAATGACCATCAACAGCCAGGGGACAGCTTCCTTTTTTTCTGGAAAGGTTAAGGCATTGGAAGTCTGGCTCACCAGCCATCAACAAACATGTACTGTATTCAGAATTTTGCAGTCGATAGATGCACCACAAGAGTGAAAAGCAAAGGTGAGTGGGTTCAAATCAATGCTTCCAATTTGAAAAAAAAAAAAAAAAAAACAGAGGCAGATTGAATTTGATGAAAGTCAATAGCTTCTGCTGTTTCGTCAGACAGGCTGTTGACAAGCTGTGGTTATACATCACTTGAGCGATTTATGTTTGTCTGGGAAAAGACATATTTTTATGTTGTACAGGTTGATCGTCAAGCCATTTTCACAGCCTAAAGAATTCCTATATGTCCTCTTAATGTTAAAATATGTTTAACTTACAACTAAAGTTCTCCTCATATTGAATCAGTCACAAGTAAACCTGTTTGTTTTAATTTTCCACTGAAATGCAAGTGAGCTGCATTTTCCTACTTGTATATTCTTGTGGAATCTTTTGTGATTGTTTCCAGCTTCTTTGGGTGCTTTGCAAAATACATGACAATCTCACACACTTAAATGTCCTCAATGTTTAGTATTGTCATTAAATATTTAAAAACAAGATACTCGATTTAGATTGTTTTAGGTTGTAAGTGGGTGCATTAAACACTAGTCTACAGTGATTTACCTACAAAGGGTGTTATTTATTCATCAGCCCACATCCACAGAGAGAATCTGAGAAAATGAACTGAGAGCTTATTAAGCTTTGTTGGTTGAGAAACAAGTATGTTAAAGAGAATAAAGAACCTTCACTCGCATAGTGAGTAGTGTCATATAGGGTGGGGTAAATAAAGAAATAAGATTTTATTCATAAAATAACTAGACATACTACTAGACTAGACTAGACTACTTTCATATTCATCATGTAAAGAATTAATGGAATACAATTAATGTATTTTATAAAAGAAAAAATGTCTGTTAAATCCAAATATCTCCTGGAATGTAATCAAACACATGGAGTCAAACACACAGGGGTGAGTACAAATAGGTCCATGGATGTGGCACAAACAAAGCAACTTTCATTTGAGTGTATGGATGCAGATGAAGCTGGTGGAACACCATGATGAAGGAAAATACAAAAAAAAAAGACAAAGCAAAAGAATCCAAAGTCCAAAGAAGATTGCAGAAGAAACAATATCTGGGGATATAACTATTGGTAGATGGTGAAAGTACGAAGCAGTCCTTTTAAGTAAATCCAATATGGCCACTATTGAGGGTGAGGGTGAGATGGGGGTGGGATGGTGCTTCAGATTTTATTTGTAAGATTACAATTAAGTAAATATTTATATTGTGCTTGTCTTTTGTGTGTCATATATGCCTTGCCAGTCATCTTCAAAAACATATTGCTGCTCTCCTGTTTTCTGTATTAACCAATTTTGATTACCACATTCACATGCTCTTTCATCTGTAGCCAAACCAAAACCAGTGGGCCTGCATTAAACCGAAAACATTCATAAAGCAGTCTGGTGTGAAATGATTCGTCACCTGCTCTGGTTAGTCCATTAACAGTATTTGTTGACAGCAATCTTAATGGTTCCATCATTTGGTAGTGCACAGTTCTTCCTTGGCTCAAGAATATCACTACACTTTCCAAGCCTCTGCAACGTTTGTCCAAGATGAGGCAAATGGTAATGAGTGGGTGCTTCCCTGTGGTTTGTGGCATCACAAACAAAGAAATTTCACCGGATTGAACTAGATTTCAAAAAGTAATGAAGATATTTGTTGATTATCAAAAAACCTTTTCTGTAAAAGTGAAAAGAATATAAAAGTATTTTTTTATCCTTTAAAACCTGCCATGTTATTCACCTTTGAATGTCCTTAATTAATGGTTGATGTTATTGCACACATTTTCCTTTGTTCATTCTGCATAAAATATAGCTCTCAATTTACATTTTAAGCCAAATGCTAACAAGCATTACTAATTATGTTTTAAAATACTAATTAGTTATGCAGTCGATCATTCTGCTTTTAATTTAAGCGGCTTCTGTGGTTATTTAAAATCACAGTTTAAAATACCCAGTTGGTCACAGGTGTTTGTTTACTAAGCGCTGGAAAAGAGGGAGCAGCTGTGGTCTGGTCACTCTCTGTGTGTCCAAAATGTGCATTTGAAGCTTCCACAGAGGGCAGGGATATTATCATGATGTTAATTGGTGCATTTTTAATATGATATTATATATTTAAAATAAGTTTGGCAAATAGTTGAAAATATGAGTAAACTAACGGCCTTCAAATAAATAATATGGTTACAGAAAATGTTAAGCATATAGACAAGCCAAGGCATTTTATAACAAATTTCCATATATACACTGGCAATTTACAAAAGATGGTGATTTATAAAAGATAATGAAAAGGTCAAAGATGCTCTTGGGTTACTCTGTTGAGTATCACATCACTTTTAACTTGCAAGGAACATGGGGTCCTCTATTTTATAGTCTTACTCAACCAACTGACTTTTACAGCCCTCTTAATATGTTTTAACAACAAGTTTGCAGGTATTTAAAAAAGGTGGCTCTAACTTCACCAAACACGAAAACAAAGATTTCACCTTCTCTTTAATTGGCATTAATTGAGACTCTGTTTTTGCCTCCAGAATGCTCCACTCTCACACCTCATACACTAGGATGTTCCTCATCACAAGTGCCTCTTTTACCTGGGTGTACCTCACTTGTGCCTCATTCATCGGTGTGCCTTAACTTACTGAGCCTCACAAACATCTCTTGTACTATGGTATGCCCCAGTTGCCTTCCTTACATCTGAGTGTGCCTCAGGCATGCCTCTTCCCCTAGCGTGCCCCTTAGTAATGTATTTTATATAGTGTAGTGACACTTACTCACACCTTTAACACCGGAGTGCAACTCAGTCACACCTCTTACACAGGAGCGCAATTTAGTCATGCCTCTTACAATGGCGTGCAACTCACTTGTGCCTTTTACACTGGAGTGCTCCCCACTTACACCTCTTACTCTGAGACGCGACTCACTTGTGCCTTGTACACTGCATGGGCCTCACTTGCACCTCTTACACCAAGATGTGCCTCATTCACACCTCTTACATAGAGGCGTGCATCTTACGTCAGAAAGAACCTCACAGAAGCATCTTACAACCAATGTGCGCCTCACATGTACCTCTTACAAAGGGTGTGTACATTGACTTAATGCCTGAATGCCCTGTTACACAGAGGTGTGCCTCTTATACCACTGTGCACCTTACTTGTGCCTCATAAATTGGCTGCACCTCACTCACTCCTCTTAATCCGGTGAGCACCTCACTTATGCTTCTTACACCAGAGTGTGCCTAACTTGTGTCTTATACATGGGCAAGGGAAAGCAAGTTTATTTGTATAGCACATTTCAGACACAGGGTAATTCAAAGTGCTTTACATTGGAAATAAAGAATAAAAAGAAAGTAAAGTTTAATAAAATCAAGCATAAAAAAAGTCATATAAAATCAAACTGATTAAAAATTGGAATTTAAAACATTGATTAAAACGAAGATTAAGATTTGAAGTGCAGAGGTAAAATAGTTGTTCAGACAATGGTGCTCAGTCAACAAAAGTGCAACTAAACAGGTGAGTCTTTAGCCTGGATTTAAACGTGACTAAAGTGTTGGCACCCTTGATCTCCTCTGGAAGTTGGTTCCATCTGTGGGCCGCATGGTAACTAAAGGAGTATTTTCCCTGTTTGGAATTTACCCGGGGGAGATCTAATTTATTTGAACCGAGGGATCTCAGTTCCCTATTTGGTGTGTATTCACTGAGCATGTCTGTTAGGTATTTAGGTGCTAAGTTATTCATTCATATTCATGTTGGCTTTATTCCCTTTCGGGGTCGCCACAGCGGAATGAACCGCCGACTCTCTGGCATAAGTTTTACACAGCGGATGCCCTTCCAGCCGCAACCCTGGGAAACATTCACACACATTCACACTTTAACACTATGGCCAATCGTTCTTATTCAATTCACTTATTCCGCATGTCTTTGGACTTGTGGGGAAACCGGAGCACCCGGAGAAAACCAACACGATCACAGGGAGAACATGCAAACTCCACACAGAAATGCCACCTGCCCCAGCCGAGCCTAGAACCAGCGACCTTCTTGCTGTGAGACGACCGTGCTACCCACTGCGCCACCGTGACTCCTGGGTGCTAAGTTATGTTTGGACTTATATAAGAGCAGCAAAACATTCTGCATTCTGAACGAGCTGGAGGTGTTTAATGGTCTTTTGGGAAGACCGGTGAAAAGGCCGTTACAGTAGTCTAGCCTGCTGGAGATGAAAGCATGAATCCGTTTCTCTAAATCTTGTCTGGAAACAAAGCATCTGATTCTTGCAATGTTTCTAAGATGGTAATAAGCGGATTTCGTCATCGCTTTGACGTGGCTATTTAGACTAAGATCAGAGTCCAGAATCACCTCGAGATTCCTGACCTGATTTATAGTTTTTAGGCCCTTGGCATTGAGATACGTGTTAACCTTAACAACCTCGCTTTTGCTTCCGAATGCAATGACTTCAGTTTTGTCCTTGTTTAATTGAAGAAAGTTGTTTTCCACCCAGTTTTTAATTTCATCAAGACATTGGCAGAGAGAGTTTATGGGGATGTAGTCATTTGGGGAGATAGCTAGATAAATTTGTGTATCATCAGCATAACTATGGTATGATATTTGGTTCCTTCTCATAATTTGACCCAGTGGAAGCATGTACAGGTTAAACAGTAAAGGAGCAAGGATTGAACCTTGAGGGACTCCACACGACACTGCCGTCCACTTCGACATGTAATCACCTATGATCTGAACCATTTTATCACAGTTCTTGAAAGACCAACATAGTTTTCGAAGGCAGCGCTCAAATCAAGTAGAACCAGGACAGTCACTTTTCTTGAATCAGTGTTTAACCGAACGTCATTGACTATCTTCAGTAGTGCTGTCTCTGTGCTGTCATGAGCTCTGAAACCTGACTGATAACAATCCATGTGTTCATTTTGAGTCAGGAATTCAATCCGTTTTTCTTGCCACAATCTTTTCCATAATTTTACTAATAAAAGGGAGATTTGAGATGGGCCTGTAGTTGTTCAGTACAGTATTGTCTAAGTTTGTCTTTTTCAGTAGTGGCTTTACCACTGCGGTTTTAAGGGATTTGGGGGAAAAGCCTGAGCACAAGGAGGTGTTTATAATTTTAGAAAATTTTAGAAAAGACTGTTGGTAGAGTGTCAAGACTGCATGTTGATGTTCTAAGGCTCTCAACCGTCTCTAGTAATGTTTTGCTATTGATTAGATTAAAGGTTCACATTGAGAGTGGAGACTGAGGATGTCTATCCCCAGCCCTGCAGGGGGAAGCACTAATGCCTTTTCTGATGTTAATAATTTTATAGATGAAAAATGAAGCAAACTCATTGCATTTATCCTCAGACAGAAGCTCATTTGGAATCTGGTTTGGTGGGTTGGTTAACCTCTCTACTGTTGCAAAGAGAGTTTGTGTATTGTTGAGGTTGTTATTAATTAAGTTTGAGAAATACTCTTGCCTAGCTGTGATTAATTCTGAATTAAAAGCACGAAGACTCTTTTTATAAAGGTCGAAGTGGATGACAAGTTTGGATTTTCTCCACCTTCTTTCAGCCTTCCTGCAAAGTCTTTTCATACTTTTGTTGAAAAAACTTTTGTTTTCCAGGGTGTTTTTTGTCTCCCATGTTTCTTCTTGACAGTTATAGGTGCGATGTCATCTATAACGGACTTGATTTTTAAAGTAAATGGATCAGGAAGGAAGTCGGCTGTGCCAGCAGTGATGCTTGGTGTTTGAGATATGGCATGCATAAACATCTCGCTGGTGTTATCATTTATGTGTCTTTTTTCAACAGAAATTGATTTTGCAATTTTGACGTGGGAGATTGCCGCATCAACAAAAACACAGAAGTGATGACACAGAGCAACATCTTGCACAATGTTGGATAAAATTTTTTAGAGACATATAATATGAGAAGCGATATAATGTATGTCTCTAACCCTAAAAACCACTATCAGTCTTTGTGTCTGTGTGTAACAACTGTGTTTATGTGCATGTCAGTTTGTGTGGCATGAAAAAAGTTGCTATCTCTCTTCAGCATTGGCTTTAGGTCACAAGTCACAGGGGAGAAAACACAAAAAGCAATGCAATTAATGACTTTTGGCCTCTATCTCAGCAGCACAGCCAAAGCACACAGTCCGCATATGCTGTTGCTTGCTTTATTTCCATAAAAATACAATATTCAAAAACAAAATACTAACAATTCATGTATCAACCGAAGCAGAAAATGTTACTGTCCAACCAACATAAAAATGTATAGATGCATTTTAAAAATGTGTTTTATGTAACTTGTATGACATATGATGTCAAAGGGAAAAATTATTTAAAAAAATGAGTTGGTAAGACTATGATGATTGTAAAAACTTATTTTCACCCCACAATGCCTCTCTTTTGCCCCTATCTAGCATCTTTGATAATCCACAAAAGAACGTATTTGCAAAATAAGTTTTACCCCATAAGACCCATAGAATAAAATAAATAATGTTGATTTTAAAAAGAACTTGAAATCTCTACCAAACAAAAGTTCAGAATCTTTTTTTGGCTTTATGTGATTGTTACAAGTATTTAGGAGTTGCGCTGCGTCCTGATCCAGGATGAAAGTGGCTAAAAATTTCTCATTGATTCCAAAACATCTTTTATTGGCAGTGATTGAGAAAAAGGATAAAATGTTAAATACTCAAATTTTAGTGTCAATACTCAAAAACTTTTGGTGTGCATGGAAAATTCTAACCTGAGCTTGGAGATAACGGAGTATACAGTCAGACTGTGTTAATCTCAAAGAAAAAAGTTACAATACAAATACAAAAAGTTTAATACAATTAGGAATAAATGAAAGGTGAGACAAGTGTTTTGACATATCATCATTCGTTTGTATTAAAACACAGGTTGTATAAACTCAGCGGGAATCTAATGACAAAAATTGATCTGCCACTTACCAACGTTGACTCTTATAGCACACCTTGATTATTGTTTACTTGATAACTTTTTAAACTTAGAAATACTTACACTGAATACTACTCTTCTTCTTCTGGAGCATTAGCGTATTTTGTCATTTTGGGGTCAAGGCAAGACCAAAATCTATTCAGCCTTAAATCTGATTTTTTTTGTGACCTGTATCTGATATTTTCATGACAGTCAGAACAGCTCAATTCCTGAATCTGATAAGTATCTGATATGATGACATCATTGTATGTTGACAGACATCGCATTTCTGGGCCTGGGAAGGAAGTTTTACATTAATCCTGAATTCACTTAAAGCAATCAGAGGAAGTAAAGTGAAGTAATAAAACTAATAAATATTTCTTCTTTGTGTTCTTCATATGATTTGGTTGAAATTCTAAAAAAAGCCACACACTCCCCTGGAGTTGCGCTGTTGTCCATGTTTACTTTCGTTTTGATCAATGACGTTTTCTGCGCATGCACTCTTCACGGCAAGCTGGATTGTGTTCATACACAGGATAGATACAAGTCGCAAATTACTTGTATTGTGAATGATTTGGAGGTTGACACTTTACTTTCTGATGCTTTAATCAACAATAAACACCTTAGAGGAAACGTTTATTAGTGTTTTAGCATTCTTTGCTTGCACTACTTTTAGATGTACTGCAGTGACCAAGTGCGCCCCTTTGAGTCCTGATTGGATGAGAGATTGGTGATGTAATCACTGTGCAGAAAATGTGTAGTGTTAAAATGAGTTCAAAAAAGATACTTTTTGCTGTTGAATTTTGTTACTGTGTTACTTATATATGTTCTTTGCTGTGTGCTGATGGCAGGGGATATGTTTTTGCGATATGTTATACTCGCCATTATTGATGATTATGTTGGTTTAGATACTATAATATGTACTATACTATAGTATATACTATACTATACTATAGTGGCAAACTATGAAAACATGAGAGCAAATTGATAAGGACTGAAGAAAAACAACTGGGTAAATACCAAGCAATTCAATAGTTTGATTAATTGAAAACAATTCTATACTTCAATGGATGAGCAGCAACCCGAGGTAGAGGGCCCCTAAAAATTTGGGGGCTTACCTTTGCCAAATGATAAGTATGCTCTGCCTGAGGGAAATCATCATCTTACCACCAAAGATTTACACATTTACATTAACACATTTGGAAAATGGGTCAATTACTAAACTTAAAAAAAGATTTTGTCTCTAAAAAAAGTTTAAAAGTGTTATAAATAATATGTAACAATAAAACTGTAAACTTATGTAAGCTTTGTCAATATAGATGAAGATCTGCAGAAATATTTCAGTATATTATGTGAAAGGGATTCTATCAAACTTGATTAGGAAAGAAAACACGTTTCAAAATCTTTATGTCAAAGTGAGTAATACTTATTATTTTATCTCTTTTTGCATATACGTGGCCATTACGCATGTGAAAAAGTCTAAATTACAAAATATTCAGAAATCGCCTAAAGATTGAAGTTTACAATTTAACGTCACTTGTGATCGCGATAAGAGCGTGCAACACGTGTCCGTTCTTGATTTGCGGCAGGTGTTTGTTCAACTTCACTCTCGCGTCTGCGATTTGGACTGTGTTTGTTTTGATATTGGACTGTGTTTGTATTGAGAAAAAAAATTAAGCGTTTGAAAAATGAGGATTTTTCACATCGCAATGAACAAGTCATAAAAATGTCCCACGATGTCCGTAATCACCAACCTCGAAGAGGACTTGAACGCCACGGACATTCAGAAGACTTTAGAGGCTCACCGCCCAATTAAAATAGGTATCATATCAGTTCTAGGGGTGATGATAACTTTGGGGAACGTCGCTGTGATGATGGTCATAGCCTCCGCGGTCTCGGGGTGGTCGAGAAACTCGCGGTACTTTTTGTTATCGCTAACGGGAGCGGACTCGGCTTTTGGACTCCTTATAATGCCTTTAAATTTGTGCGTGAGCTTCATGAAAGAATACAACGCGGGCCCGGATCCTTTCTGTCACATCGTGGCCTTTTTCAACGCCACTATTTATTCCACCTGCATGTACACGCTTGCAACCATTAGTCTGGAAAGGTACCTTGCAGTTTTTTACCCTCTGAAGTATTCCACCTTGCTGACCAGGAGAAGAGCTTTGCTTTTAATCGCGTTCTCGTGGGCTTTCCCGCCAGTTCTTCTTTTCCCCATCTCGTTTCCGGCGGGCATTATCGAAGTGCACTTCTCCAGAGCATCTCTTGTGTGCAACCCCCTGTATTCCAGTAATGTCTCCTACTCCCTTACTCTCACCTGCTTCATCTTCTTCCCCTGCTCGGCAATCATGACCTTTTGTAACCTCAGGCTGTGGGTTGCAGCCAAGAGACAGAGGTTAAAGCTGAGGAGGCACAGCTGGGGAGGAGGATACAGACCTAAAGTTGCTTTGAGGGTCCTTGTCCCTGTCATGACCGTTTATTATACTTGCTGGACACCCTGCATGGTCATCATGCTCTACAATGGTGAGTTTCTTATTATATTGCATCACTTTTTCCATTGTTGTACCTACTCCAATGAAACATTTTTGTGAAGGAATGTTACAGAAAATGTATTATATAATTTCTTCAAAAGTTAAAGAGTAGGAAAAGTCATAGAAGGAACAACGAGTCCCACAAAGGCAGAAAATCTCTTAGCAGAACCTTCTCCGTCACTGTCCCTGGCTGGTGGAACAATCTCCCTGATCCAGTCAGGAGAGCAGCAACACACACACACACGCACGCACACACACACACACACACACACACACACACACACACACACACACATATATATATATATATATATATATATATATATATATATATATATATATATATATATATATATATATAAGCAAGCTGAGATAGTCTTTGACTGTGTAGCAAATTGTCTCTTTTTTTTTTTTACTAAAAGTATGTAATGTAAAACATCAATGTAAAACACACCTTTCACATATCACACTTTGCCTAATTGGAATATGTGGAAAGAGTACACGTGATGTTGAACTTAAAGTAAAATTTCTGCTAATTCAACTCAAGTAAAAGTAAAAAGTTGCTCATGAAAATGTACTCTGAGTACACGAGTACTGAGTCACTTCTTTCACTTTTGGCTGAGTCTGAAACAGTGATGGTCCAGTCTGTTTGGAAGGTCAGCACGATTACGTTGCCTGTCATTTCTTTTTTCCTTGGATCCCTAATATTTTTATACTGTTTTTAACTCGAGTCTGATTTCAAATGTAGAAATGTACTTTATTTCAAATAAAATTTTCTCAAGTAAAATTACACATTGAAATTAAAAAAAGTACCCAATTACTGTAGTGCAAGTAAATGTAATTTTCCACTTTCCACGACTGCTGAAGGTAACACACAGAAAATTCTTTACCTCATCTATGAACAGATTTCTCAATCCAATTAGTCTTCATAGAGCGAGCATGATGTGATGTGTGGATGATCCAACAACAGGAGTAGAACTTTGGCAATTATACCTATTAAATTGTGCTTTAAGATTGTACCACTTAAGACTCGGTATTATTGGCATTTTTGCCCTTTTCTGTTTTAAAATAGATATTTAAATTGGCTTTCAAAAGTGCATAATTCAACCCTCTCGAGCTTATAAACGTTTTAGATTGCCCAGACAGTGATTTAAATTTAATGACTCATTAAAAGATTGTAGCAGAGGCTACTGTGAGCTGGAATGACACATTTTTCTGATTTTCATGCCTAACTATATGCCTCATTACTACTATCGAGATTTAGAGTTTTTGACCCAGAAATGGTAAGATTAACAAGCAGGTACAATAGCATAGAAAATTAGAGCTGGGCTGATTTCTGCCAAAAAAGGAAGCATATTTAAAATTGAAATGGAGGGAAAAAAAAAACTTAGCAATTGTTCAGAGAAGAACTTTGCTGTGACCTGAAATGGCTCTCCGCCACATCCGCTTTTCAGCAAACATGAAGAGATAATCACTGCATTTTGAGAGAGCCGAATAAAAAGGCAAGAAGGGTGAAGCTCTCCTACATAGAGGTTAAATCAGTCGGTTGTGTTTTAGAGCATAACAGCTCTTTCATTAAACTGCTGATGGAATCTTTAAAAAAAGTGCAGGAGTAATAGGATGCAAAGTTATGTATGTATACATATAGAGACAGTAAGCTCTGGCTGTGTTATTGTTTTTAATACAGGCAATTGCGATGCTGTTTTATTGTACCTGAACATCAGGGTTGTCAAATCCAGCTAGTGAATCTAGGTCTAATCCTGCCAAAGAGGAACAACTGATGTTTTCTCATCTCTCATTTTGCTGCTTTGGTCTGCACTAGCCAACATAAACCAAAATAAAATCATGTGGCATCCACGTAAGACGTTGATTGATATGTGTCTTTCTTTTGCCATCTGCTACCAAGATTTGAAAAATTGCCATTAGCCATTAAAATAGCCATTTAAAACTAAATGTTATTCTTTCTTTAATAATAAACTAAATAAATAGCTACATAGACTCATATTTACTTGCTGTTGATTTTGAGATATGCTGTCGTACAGGAAGTTTTTTTCAGCCATAGTCCTGCAAACTTAAAAAAGTGCAACACATTTAAAAGTCAGTTTTAAAAGAATAAAGTTCCTTAATGCAAATGTTTGTAGAAGGGTTTCGTTGTTGAATTAATTTATTTTTTTGCCAGTTAATATATAACAAATGATACTTATTCATAAGCAATTCATTATAATATAGGATTTTATTTTTGCTGATGAGAAGTCTTAATTTAATAGATGTCATTTTTCTTAAAACATCTGAAGCTCTTGATACATGTTCACTGTACTTGACATAATATGTACTTGACATAATATTTCAGTGTAATGTTTGAGTAAAACATAATGGAGGAACTCGAGGAAGAATAGAATGTGATCATTGTAATCAATCGCTGTGGCATAACGAGGTTGTATCGATCTTACTCTTTTACTCCACCATAATGACAGTGTTTTTCTAAAAATCTATAAACTGTAGCTGCAAACATGAGTTGACATGCTTAGGTTGCTACGAGATGCAAAACTCAATTTATACCTTGAGTCTGAGTGTTGTTAGTCTCGCCTTTCCTTTGCTGTAATTTGACGCTGCAGATAATCAGCCCATCGTTAGTTAAAGAGAATTGTATGTGGTGTTAGTTGTACCTTCGCTGTGATTTGATACTTATGACGGCAGCCAATTGCTATAGCATTCTTGCTGGTGATTTGAGCTTGCATGAGCATGCTTTTATGAAGTCTACTGGACTAGATGAACACTATTGGACTAGACTGCTGACCCTATAATCCACTCCTGTTGATAACAACTTTGTCAATAGTTGTTTAGTTATTAGGTCTCAATCAATTCCATTTAGCTAAAAGTGCACCATAAGTAACGTTATTCAATATCAACAACTGAAGTGTGTTTGAGTGTGATTTGCTAATTTATAAGGGAGTAAATTGTCAGATATATAGGATTTATTATAAAGTAGAGTCTAACATTAAAAACTAATATGTTTAAATGACACCACAGATGTAGCGTCACGGTGGCGCAGTGGGTAGCATGGTCGTCTCACAGCAAGAAGGTCACTGGTTCTAGGCTCGGCTGGGGCAGGTGGCATTTCTGTGTGGAGTTTGCATGTTCTCCCCGTGATTGCGTGGGTTTTCTCCGGGTGCTCCGGTTTCCCCACAAGTCCAAAGACATGCGTTATTAGTGAATTGAGTAAGAACGATTGTTAAAGAACGATTGAGTGTTAAAGAGTGAATGTGTGTGTGAATGTTTCCCAGCGATAGGTTGCGGCTGAAAGGGCATCCGCCGCGTGAAACACATTCCAGAGAGTTGGCGGTTCATTCCGCTGTGGCGACCCCGAAAGGGAAGAAAGCCAACATGAAGATGAATGACGTTTAAATGTAAAGTGTATCATTACAGTAAAGATTAGTTCTTTAAGATAAAAAATGTTACTACTAGAAGTGCCTTTGTTAAAACTTTATTTGATCTAACATTCTAACTTTAGCTCAGGCTTCAGCATGCCACGGGAGAGAGCTGTTGTCCGGCCATGACTCTATGTAGTTTGTGAAGATTTATGATGGTTTTGAGAGTTCAGTGACTTAATTTCTCTACAGACAGTTTTGCTGGGGAATTCATTGATCTAGTCATTTTCCTTATGTGCCACATGGCACTCGTTTCAGTACATCATTCAGTAGACATCGTTTACTTTCATTTTGATTACCAAAATTCATTAGTTGAATATAGCTCATTTATTGAATCATGGTTTTCACAGAGGCAGAATTTCATTTTTTATGAAAAAGATTATTAGCATCTGGGAAATTACCAACCGAGTAAATTATTATGTTTATAACATTAATAAGTAAAACATTATATGGTACAATGATAAATAATTCAAATTTTATTTTAAACTGTGGAATTATTGTGGAAACATTACATACAAAACTTAACAATCATACTGGAGAATTGCATTAAAGTGAAAATACTATTTTTGAACTGTATTTTGTTGTGTATTTACACACATAAACTATTAAATCCTGCTTTGCTTTCCTTCCCAGAATTACAGAAATTAAGTAGCACTTCACACACCTACAAACACCCACAAAAAAATGACAAAAAGCATCACTTTGCATTCTGTCATCTCTTTGTTCTTCTAAGACTAGCTTTCTCCTCTTCTAGAGTCAATGCTGTGTGACACATACTAATATGAAATATGACACTGAAACTTTCCTTGAATATTCCTAATATAATCTCCATCTCTACCATTTTCATCTCATTTTGCTTAAGGAAAAGTCACTAAAAATGATGTCATCATGTACAGACCCTGGCCTTTTTGTCTCAACACTTTTTATGAGTTTCATCACATATTATCTAAGTAAGTGGAGAGCGTTAAGTGGAGAAAGATAATGAAGAAATCCAAATAATGCCAAATGTTTCACAATCACATACATAACTGTAACTGACCATTGATCCTCAATCTAAACTGCTTTCTGTTTTTTCACTCTAATGTTTAGTTGTTGTGAATAAGCCCTAAACCTAATTAATGTCTCCACAGCAATTTCAGGGAGCGGCGTCCCTGAATGGATCGAGTTTATTGCTGTGTGGCTGCCAACCTCCAATGGCTTCCTCAACTGTATCTTTTACTTCTGGATCAATCAGAGTTTTCGAAAGAAATTTCATTTGGTCCTTCAGAAACTATTTCTAGGGCTCTGTTCAGGGTCTGACAGTGTTTCAGGCTGTGTCAACTCCATCGAATCCTCAGTGATTCCTGGCTGGAACGGTAACCAGCGTTTTTCTAGCATATCGTCCACATGCACTCTGCTGACACTCATGCCAGGTCAGACTTACAAACGTGAACCAGAACCAGCTTGAGCTTTTACTGTAGAAAACGTAAGTTTTAAAAGCTCTGGTTAGGTTGAGATGTCATGTCCAATGCTATTAACTACTTTGGACTGAGTTTACACTGATAAAAGCCTTTTTAATCAAGCTGTATAAAAATAATCTAAATTATAATTACCACAGATGCCCTTTTAACTGCAGTTTGTACTTTTTTACTTCTTCATGTCATCAATCAGCTCAACTGAAGTCTCGTTCGTAACCGAAATAGCCTTGTGCTTTTGTTTGCTGTCTCAGGTCAAATACACAGACCCTTTGAAAAAATTGTGCACATGTCCTTATCTCTTTTCAAAGCCAATATCAAGAAGCTGTGGAGGTTTAACCTTTAAATCTCTGGGATGCCGTTTATGCAGAAGGAAGTAATTAGACAGATAGGTAATGTAAAGGTCAGATCAAAAATGCCTTTTGGCTCTAACCTTTTCTGTTTCATGACATTTCCATTGCATCTCTGAAGCAAACTTTATTATTTTTTTATGTTAAGTCAAGCAGGTTGTTTGGTCATAGCCAGGGATGGAGGATTTGTTGAGTGGGCTGAAATGAACTGTTGCAAATACTGAATTGAATTTGACCTGCTTCAAGGGTGAATTGTATGCATCTTTGCAGCGTTTGACTCCCCTGTTATAACACAAATGTAAATCTAGGTTTTAAGTTTCTTTTAGCTCAAGCACTTAAGATAGAATTGTAACATTTGTGGGAAAGCTACATCCTATGGTGGAGGGCCCATGTGAATCAAACTTGTAAAGAGCTGGTATGAAGCTGGCAGCCAGATGTTAGTTGGAAGTGTTTAATGATTGTGTAAATAATGTAACTTTTATTGTTTATTAATGCGTTATTAAAAAATGTTAAACTTGTTGTAAAATAAAGCGTCAGCCAATGTTTACTCTATCAAGCATCAATGGATATTCTGGCTCTTAATTTATTAAAACGCCCCTCTTGTGATTTTGAGAGGTTCTTATTTTGAAGGTCTCCAACAACATATTGACACACATGCAAGGTTTAAAAACATTTTGTGTTCTTATAGCATTTTACTGGAGTTGGCCGCAATTCACAAATGATTAATTTAGTAACTCATTCATAATAATTGTCTATGTGACACAACCAGAGGAGCTTATGAACCTGCTGAATGAAATTTGTCTGACCTCGTTTTGATTGCATTGACAGAAATGGCACCCAATAAGCAGAATACAATCAACACAACATCAAACTGCCTGTGATTGAATAAAGAGTTTGAGTCAAGTTCAACATAGAAGCTCAAGGCTGATCGTGGGAGAGTTCAGCATTCATAGTCCTGAGTGAATATATGTTTCCAGTTTCTTAATCCACAGAGAATACATTAATTCTCCAGCAATCAGACACAGGTAAACTGTAAAATTCCTCTTGTTGCATACTAATCTCTGTGAAAGTATTGCACAACCATGCTTCCCCTCATGCGACTGTATAATCAGAGAGCCAATACCTCGATGTTTTGGAGTGGAGTTCAGTTTCTCGGCAGGAATGAATGGCAGGGTGTACGTTGTTACATGTGAGCATATAAGCTAAAATTTTTGCTTTAAACTAGGACTAGTTTCAGCAACTAATGACTCTTTAATCGACTCTTTCTTATTAAAGTCAACATATGCTTTCAGTTTTAAAACTCCAGTAGGGTGTTCCTCATACCACTAAGAGGTCATTTTTAAAAATCCATAAAGGTGGCTCTTTAAAAAAAGTTTTTGCTCAAACTCAAACCAAAAACACGGTCTGTACACTCTAAAAAACACAACGTGAATCATTGATGACAGAACAAGTTGAGCTGCTTTGTTAAATTATTTAAAGGAACTTTTTTTTTGCATGATTTTTTTTTATCTCATCCAGACATTACAGGTAGTGTTTGCATTTCAGAATGTGTTCAATTAGTTAGTTATTAGTTATTGGACTTTAGCATAGATCTTTTCTCTATGCTTTTAAATTGAAGTTAAATGCATAAGACGAAAACTTCCAGGATGGAAAAAAGCTAAATATAACTAAAGTGCAGAAATTATTTCAATGTCTCACTGAATAGGATTAGACCAGTAGTATTGTCATACTGAATAATCATAAACTCTTAGTCTGCAAAGCGATCTTAGTCTGAACACTGAAGTCAAATTTTTGGGGGGTTTTGCATCATCGTACCCATATTAAAATCTGCTTTACCCAATATTATGTAATATGTGTTCTCAATCTCTTTTGTAATACAATTTAGTGCTAATAGTCGGCTCTGATCTGAAATTGACCCCAACAAAGTCACAAGTTTGCTTGGGTGTTTTGGTGTTTGCGTCGATTAACAGTGCATTCTGAACAGTGCATTTTTTTACAGAACATGGATAGCAATCGCATGTCATTTATAATGTAAACAAATGCACCAAAAACATTTTATTTCACAAAAAAATCTGAATTTAGGACTTGAGTTTGAATGTAGCCTATTTTAATGAGCAAAAACATTTTGGAGTAATGTTTTCTTCTTCATTAGTTAGCCAGCCACATGCATGTGCAGTAGTACTCCATTTCGAAAGTCGTTATCGCAATGAGTTAGACCGGAATACTGATGTTGCTCATCAATAACTTTTGAGTCTGGTGTTAGATGAAGATCGAGTTAGTTGGGATTAGGGTAAATTCTTGTTGAATACGAATTGTTTGTAGTAGTGTTGTTAAAACCGGTACAAAAAAAAAATCCAGGATTAAGTACCGGTAGTACCAAGGATCCGGTCAACCCGGTTCTTGTCAAGCTGTCTGTAAGGTTTGCAGAAACGCAGACATTGCGACCGGAGGATATAATGTCCTTGCTCTTGTTGAGAAGAAAGATGCAAGGAGAAACATTGTGGTCGATAACCAAGTGTACATCGTAGACAACCATAAACTAATTTGCAAACGATGAGGACAACCAGACATAGTTTAAGAGATGCATTTTCTTCATGGTTTTCGTAATTGTTTTTACCATGCTTTTCTGAAACTTAAACTGCTCAAAAGAACGGGTTTTCCACTCACACTAAAATCCAGAAAAGTTTAAGAAAATAACACCACCAATTGAATTCCCAAATCTGAATGTTTTTGTTTACAACCCTTTGTTTAGTCATGAGATGCAAATTGCTTTGCGAAAAACATGTATGAAAGTTCTTATTGAGTATAGCTTTATATCAAAGTAATCACTTTTTTCACTACTTTACATTCTTTATTGTTGGGTTCACTCATACTTTTTTGAGCTTCTGTTAAAGGGTTGTTTGCTCTTCAGTAAATTGGATAAAAATAGTGTTCATTCACATTTTAATCTTTTATTGAACTCCAAAGGTTGATTATCCTGTCATATTGATTAATTTAAAATAGACTTGCAGTCTCATTTGTTTGAGGACACCTTGTGCGAATTGACAATTGACTGACTAGTCTCTCAGATTGGTGTTAAAAGATTAGTAAAAATCATTTGTTTTATGTGGAGGGTATAAAAAACTGTTGTTTTTTGTGTAAAAAATCAATTTTATGTTTGCAGATATGTTCACATGAAGTGGCAGAATTTCTAGTGTCACCTTGGTGGGCTGCTGAGAGCTGCTAATGTGTGCCTTTTAAAGGCTCCTCGTGTGGTTTTGCTATTAGCTGGGTGTGCAGTGACTCAGGGGCTGATTGTTGTCATGGTGATACAATTGGGATGAGTGTAGATTCATGCAAAAGACCTTCGTGAGCTGTTTTGAGTCTCTGGTGCTCTGAGCCTCTGAAAACATCCTCTAATCAGCAGAAAAATAAGAATATATTTGGTTAGGCAGGCATTTAACTACTGCAATCTTTTACAGTGTTATAAATAATGTCAATTGGGCCAAATAGCTTTGAAATCGGGGATGTTTCAGTTTCCAGTCAAGCTGGGAAACTTTTGTTGTGTTTTAATGTATGGTTTATTGAGTAGACTTGTAAGTACAGGAGGGTCCTACATCGTGAACAAAGCTCTTCAGGGTGAGGTTTGTGTTGTACATGAAAGAATTTACATAAATTTATCTTTCTTCTCTTAAAAATAATTACTTATTGAGGTGGAAATGCTGCCGTAATGTTTTGACTTTTTATAACGAATACATTACGATGTTGAACAGCGCATCTGTTTGGGTTTGTTTGGGCAGATAGTCCAATTAAAAGGTTTTTATTTTGTTTTGATAGTTGACTATTGTATTTTGTTTTGAAAGTTAACTGTTGTATGCTAAAATAATACCAATGCAGCCTTCTAAAATAGTAAAAAAAATCACAGTCACGGTTTTTGTCACCCTGATCATTTAGGAGACCCTGATGCTCCCGCTCTAGTATGTTTGTTATATTTTGGTGTGTACTGGGAAAACAACTCTGCTTGTGTACTACATTACTTGTTTTAGTTTACATTAACCAGTTGTGTAATCTTAGTAGGAACACATGGCTGGTAATAGTGTTAGGTGGTGCAGTGGTAGAGTTGAACCCCCCTGTAATTCACAACCACGTCCTGTCAGACTGCCCCAGGACGCACACCAGGACCAGTGAGTGAATGAATAATGCAGAAAATTGTAAAGTGTCTTTGAAGTAAAAAAATCCAAGTCTGTACAGCTATTATACAGTATTATATGACACGGTTAATAAAATTGTATTAATGTTTATTCATCCATAAAAAACATACATTGTCATTTTAAAAAAAGATCTTGTGAAAAAGCAGTAGATTTGTCTTAACAATTTACCCATTCATCTTCAGTAAAACACACAAAAAAATTAACGTTCACTAGGAGTGGTTTAGTCCAAGGTTCAGAGAGTGTGTATATATGGAAGACATTTTCTTTTGCTAAATGATAAGTACTTTGTTTTTTACACTAGGTTTTTATAAATTTACATTTGCTGCCCTTAAATTTCTTTTCAGCTAACTCCTTGATCTTATCTGCACAATTGTTTTGTTCAGAAGACTTAAAAAAAATATATAATCATATGGCTGAAAAACAAAATTGAACTACAATTAAAACATATTCAATTATTTCAATAAAATGACTTATGTAAAGCAGAAATAAAGCAGTGGTGTATTAATTAAGTTAACCCAACACATTTCAAGAGTGAACGACTCGAAAAAATGACAATTATTTTACATGTTTTGGAAGTGCTAATTATTCAACAATTACATTGGAACAGAGGTTGGCCTGTAGCAGCTATAATTAGCCAAATGCATTGTTAGCCATTTTTCCTTACAGAGCCTTTTTAGCTCATTAATGAAATAAAAAAACACAGACTATTTAAAAATGGACATGTAAACATTCTGGGAAACTGGAAAAGTCCTGGAAAACTTTGATGCTTGTGCTTGAAAAGTGCATGGCATATTCTTCACATTAAATGTTAGATTTCTGGCTTACGCAGGAATCAACCTAGCACTTGGTAAGAGGTCAGAATTGAATCGAAATATGTTGAAATGTTCTGTTCAATGTGTTAATAATCGATGAACAATACAAGACGAGGCACGTCATGCCTTACGGTTTTTCATTTAACAAAATAGGAAACGCTGTTGACCGTTTTGATTTGATCTAAACGTCATCCAAAATCTTAGCTATTGGTTAATGCTGTACTGTACTGCCACTGAAATGCAAATATTTTCTATATTTTATAGGTTTCTATCCTGTGTTTAAGAACTGTATTTTTTTCCAAGTTGAAACAATGAAAGACTTAATTTCAACTTTTTTTTTTGTATTTAACTCTATAGGCAAGGAAAACTGGAACTCTATGTGCATATAAATGGGATATTAATACATGTTTACAAATTGTTCTAAAGCAGTATTTTCAGCATGTGCAATCTGCCGGATCTGCACTTTTACTCAACGTTTTGATTAGCGGGATAAAATTTTTTTGCATCTGTGATCCATTCACAGCCTTAATGATGAATTGAAAAATAACACGTCAATTACAATTACACCTTCAATTAATATAATATGATTCAAATCCACCTATAAATTGAAATGCAACCAATGTTTTATATTTTACAACTTGAACAGAATGAGTAAGTAAATGAGAATGTTTTGGTTCAATAAGATGGCTAAATTAGCATGAACGTAGAGCAAAACCCCTCCAAACATAAATTTGCTGTGAAAGCTGATGAAAATGCAGGATTAGTTGAGATTTAGCCATGTGTGGTGACATCTGATGGTTTCATCTGTGCCAGCTGGACCCGCAGTTGCATGAGGCTCATTATACTGATTGTAATGATAGCAATTCACCGCCTTGTTGTACATTCTCATCACGGCACATCTCTTTCAGATGAGCTCAGGCTGATTCATTGAGGTGAAGTCGGTTTTCCTTTACTCCAGCTTTATCTGATTCCAGGTGAAAGTCTGTTCTTTTCTCTCATACAGTTTTCTTTCATACATTAACATGTATTTAAATTGTTGAGAAAAAAGTATATTCCCATTAAGAAAAATGTTGAATGGCTTTTGATCATAAATATTTACTATTGTTGAATCAAATTAGAGGTGTTAAAGTTTGGAAAATGGTGCAAATACAACTGGTACGTTCAGTTACAGAAGTATTTTCAGTGGATTAATATTTTCTCTTGAGTCATGTTTCATTTGTCAAATTGGTAGAAGTTCCACCCTTCACTATTACTGCAATTTAAAAGTAATCCCTTACACTACATTACTGTCTTACAAATGTACCAAATTACTTGGCGCTAAATAATTTACTGTTACTTTCAGAAAATCAGTACAGATTTGCAAAGTTGTAAAGTAAAGGTTCAGTAAAGGCCTATGGTGTAGCATAGTGAGTGTAGTGGTATAGTCTATTTGTATTTAAAACAGTTTGTTTAGCAAAAAATTATGTATCAAAATGGATGACGTAGTGAACGTTATTGGGTTTAAGATTAGATATTTTTGCAAATATATATACTCTGAATTTTAGAGAATGAAATCAAATTTAATAATGAGAATGGAAAGAAAGTACAGTTTTGTTTCTTTCACTTCTCCCTCTCCTCTGTGTTCTTTCTCTTCCCAGTTAGCAGTGTTTTGAAGTGTTTTTAAGTTGCTAGTGCAATTCAGACTTGGGCAGATGTTTTACTTGATGATCCCTTTTTCAGCTTTAAATAATATAAGACCGTCTTGCACATATTCCTTTGCAATCCTTGCTGACCATGATAAAACAAGAAATAATGAACACTTATTTTGTACCACTCAATATTTTATACCAAATTTAATAAAATATATTTAAATAAAAAAATTCTGCAGAAGCGGCATTGTAACATATACGTTTCTGACTATGTAACTCTTATTAGAAGAAAGACTAAATTAATGGAAAGTAAATGTAAATATGCTAATCAATGTTGACTTTCAAGTGAAAAACATTTTTAAACGATAATTTTAGTGTTTGGGAGAAAAAACTTACAGCAGATTCAAGGTATATGGAGTAAACTATTACTTTAGTCGTGTTACTCAAACAGCGGTTGTTGATGTTGCATGGATTTGTTTTTGAAAGGCACTTGTGTGGATTGTTTGTTAGTGCATCGCTTTGCTTCATCACACATTCAGTTTTCTGAAAGTTCTTGGTCCTGTATACAAGGATGGGTTTGAGTGAATTTTTATCAAAGAGAAACAAACCTTAACACTTGTGCTACTGTTATAATTTATTTAGCTTCAACTGTTGTTTTTAGCTCCCAAGTATTAAGGCATTTTTAGAGATTTTTTCACTTAATATTTGCCAGACAATTAATTTCAGTTGAATTAATTCAACCTTTTTTGTGTTTTTTTTTTGTTGCATGCCTTAAACCTTATTACTTACTTAGCATAGTCTGAATTACTGGCTGACAGCGCTTGACTGACACCTAGTGGAGTTAATTTTACATTTTTGCCTTAAAATCAGCTGAATAAATCAACAATTTAAATTACCTAAATGTATTGATAAGAAATTTGCCATTTTTAACATCATTAATGTTTACATATTATATAAAAGTTTATTCTTTTTAATGCATGTCCAACTTAATCATTTCATAAAGCACAGTTCTTAAGGATTAAAAGTACCAGCGCAACTAATTAAAAGCTTATACTGTTCAAATTTGTATCTAAAATAGTTATATAGATTAGGCTGTACATGATGTGTGTGAACATTTAGGACTTTTTTTTATAATTATATGGCAAAAAAAACTTTTATTAAAAAAAGTCTAGCTGTAAGGCAAGCTTTAACTCCTCTTCAATGTCAGCAAAAAAGTGTGAGTGTGTTTGAGAACGTGGGTGGCTTTGATACTGTTTTAAGCTCTGACCTTGTGTTTTTGTTAGACGTGTGTGTTCAGATCATGTCTTTCTGACCCACCGGGATGTGCGCACCATCATCTGTTGCCGTGGTGACGCATCCAGCCTCCCGAAGAGTTCGAAGTCATATTTCAGGATTATTTCTCAATAAGCCCTGTAAAGCTCTTGTCTTATCTTCACAGACTGTGCTGTTGTTGACAGTAAGGCAGAGATGCTGGGAGAATTGAGACAAAGAAAATCTCTTTGGACAGAATTTTTCTGTCTTTTTCTGATAGGGAAATAAGTATAGCTTCACTTTTGCATCAGGATAAAAGTATTTCATTATGAAACTGGATAGGAGTGGAATTAAGACATAAATTTGTGTCTTTGCAGGCTTTATTGATGTATGCAGTAGACAAACAATAGGTGTCCTTTCTATTCAGTAACAATTAATAGTACTTCTTCTTCTTTCGGCTGTTCCCAGTTTAGGGGTTGCCACAGCAAATCATCTGTTTCCAATTGATGACTTGCATATTTGGTTTTGGCATGTTTTACGCCGGATGCCCTTCCTGACGCAACCCTCTCTATTTATCCGGGCTTGGGACCGGCACAGAAGTCACTGGCTAGAAACCCCTGTGGCTAGATTCAATTTACAGTAACAATTAATAGTACATTATTTACAATTGCCATAAAATCCCATTTTAATTTTATGAAAAACACCTTGGCAAGAAGTACTACCATACAATAAACATTACTTTTTTTTTTATTTAAAAAAAATATTAATTTAAAAAATGTTTTAGTAAATGTAAAATGCTCAGTTGTTAAGAGGAAAATATTTCAGGACATAATTACTGGTGATGAAGGCAAAACCTTTGCATTTACATTTAACATTGACAAATTACAAAAGAATAAAGTTACAAATTAAATATTATTTGTTTCACAACTTAGTAGGCAAAAGTGTTACCTGCTGTTCCTGTTGTCTAGGACAGTTTGCCTTCCTCTGTCCAAGAACATGAATGGTAACTTGAAATTATTTTTATCAATTTTTTTGCCTGAAACCACATTTTAAAATAACATTCTTCTGATCTGTTGTGTGTTTACAACATACAAAACAATCCAGTTAGTTTTGTGAATAATTCAGGAATGTTTTAGTGCAAACAGTCCAAATTTTAACAATTATGTATTAAATAAATGATTTCTGTGTAAAATTGTATTCATCAATTGCATATACTTCAATATAAAAACGGTTAATAAAAGGCCCCATTTTCTATACTTTCCAGGGCACCATTACAATGAGGTCACTGATCAGGCAACATCTAATTTTCTCCTTATCTGCACGACTAAATATGTTTCTTGAAATCTACTCTAGAATCAGAATGTACTCTACAATTAGTTTTTAAGCTATTTAATTGTTATTTTCACAAAAAATAAATCATTTGTGAGTTGGGGTTGAAATACAATTCTCAAATTTGAATAAAATGCATTTTAACATGTAGGACTGTATTTGCATTCCATAGAAGGCAAAATCAACAACGCGGAAACACCGATTACTCAACAGAAACACAGACTACTCAACAGTAATTTGTGTGTCAGCACTGATAGCGGTCAGTGGCCTGTGTGAAGTTGGCCCTCCACCAAACTTAAAACATTTTGTTTGTGCAGCGTTTTTAGCTATAAAGGATTTATTTAAAGGTCTTTCTACAATCACTCAGCTCCCCCACATGCTCCACATTTACCACGAACGGTGTTTGCTTGTGCCGATAAACATTTTGGTTGTGCTTCTTCAGTTTTTGAATTTACATTTTATTTTGAGTTTAAAGGTGAGTTTGGAGCATGTAGGTGGGCTAGTGATGTCATCGCCCAAAATGTAGTATCTAATAATTCAAAAACCAAAGCAGCACAAACAAAACTTTCATCTGCACAAATAAGGCTGAAACTAATGAAACCGTTTCAAGCTTTTTGGGGGGCTGAGTAACTGGTGAATGACCTCTTAAAAGAAATTCTTTATAGCTAAAAAAAAATAATAAATTATTTGAAATTGAGAGTATTTTAGCAAAGTGCAGGTCGCAGGTCAGTAAGTCTTACTGACATATGCTGCAAATTTACATCCAGATGTAGTCCTTTGCCGATCTTTCTCCCAAAAACTGTCTCCTCTCTGAATGGTTCTATGTAATAATAAATAAAAAAAACATATTAAATTAACGATATTAAAATGTTACCCCCTCTCCAAAAAAAAAAAAAATAATAATAAATAAATCACCTTGGGACCTTATGCATCAACCATGGTATTGCATAATTGGTTGTTGAAAAAAAGACAGAAAAAAAATATCTTTAAACATTTTTTTTTTATCATATCAACTACTTGCACGCACAACTGTTACTATTCAAAATAGTGTAAAATATCTTCATTTTTTCATTAATCCTGACTCCAGCTTTTGGTAGCACAAATTATGTTCTTTAAACTTTATAGTATGCATAAAACTTCAAAATTCAGTTTGTTGAAAAAGTTTGTGTTGAATTGATTTTGTAATTGTATAATGTCATACTTGGGTAAATATCCTATTGGCATTGTAATTAATCTTAGTCATTTTCAAATAAATTATTTTCATCCACCCTTCAGAAATAAATTTTACTTGTCTATTTTTACTTCGACATTTTAATATACTAATGCAAGGCCAATAGTTTTAATTATATAGTGAGCAAACAATACTTATCTCCCTTTATCATTTATTATTAATTTTATTAAAGAAACACCCTCATGTGTTCAAAAATGTAAGCTAAAGCAAGCAGTGTTAGGATGGATTAAGAGTTCATTTTCCACTCCTTTTTAAATTTGCAATACTTTTGGTTCAAAATCATTTGATACATTGCTAGAGTATATATTAGTCTTACTTGGATTAGAAAATGTGTTTATTTTCTTTAATTTAACATTTACCAAAATACCTCTGGTAATCAGCAGATAGCATACAGACACTAGTTCAACTCAAGAAAATATAGAAGATATCATCTAAAATATTTTAAGTAAAATTTCAGTTCTCCCTCATTATAATTAAAAATTCTAACGTTCTGGAAAATTATAATTTTTACTCAACTGTTGCACAGAATTGTGTTTGGCAAAATTAACACCCCAGACATTCATATTAAGAACATTTATTCAGTGAAGTGACTTAAAACATACCAACACCAAGCTAAAAAATCAGTGAAGTGATGGGAACGTGATCAGATTGAAGGGTGAGGAGGGAACACTTTAAAACATTTGCTCACCATTTGAGTGCAAAAAATTATTTACATTAAACATTTTAACTCTGACATCCACGGACAAAAACAAAAAGTTCAAATATTTACACAAGGTGAGCAAATTGTGACTCTTGGAAGGAAACACCATAAGAGTTCACACTGGAGAGAAACTTTACACTGCCTCATACAATCACACGATCATTAGTGGAAGAGGAAGCCTGGAGGTCTAGTATCCTCCTAGAAGGATTGAAAGAATAAGGTTTCAGAACAATGAATAAAAGCACATTATGTTCTTTATAGCTCTTACAATATAAACCCAACAACAACAGATCAGGTCAATGAGCAAGATTCATTTGAGGGAGTTGGAAACACAAGTGACGTGTTCGAGCAGAAGATGAAAGTAGCAAAGTTTAAAGTAAGAATAAAAGTGTGATTATAATAAACTAGTGATGCGTAAACATCAGTATTAAGTATCTGAGTATATCCATGTTCCAGTGCTCACTCAAATGTTTTGACACCAGCACACTCCACACTCCTTTACGACAGTGGGATGTCCATAAAGCAGTCGTCCTCTGACAGGTCAAAAACTGTCTGCGGGCAGGAATGCCCGGGACATAAACAGCTCATGGAACGTTGTTCTCTGTGAGGTTGTCAAAGTTGAGCACATTTATTATCAGAAATCTGTCACGCTGATGTTCTTGTTTATTTGGATAGAGTTTGATATTAGCAGGAAAACAACTTGGCAGCAAAGGAAGACAAAAATAAATTGTTCCAACATCAGCCTACCCAAGGCCCTCACCCATTTCATTGTACTTAGCCACTGTCAGTTTTGGATAATATTGGATTTAACCACCACATCTGTATACACAAGGTTTGAGATCCTATGACTATGCCTATCCACACAAACAAGACTATTCAGAAAGCACAGCAAACAAAACGTGGCAAGAACTCACCTTCACTGAATTGGAGGGAATAGTAGGGGATTTCACTTCCAGAGGTCCAGTCTATTCAGATTTAAAAAAAAAGAAATATCAGAACAGATCTACACAATGCTGATTGTCAATATCAGTGTTCCCACATTATATTTCTATAGTCAACTTTACAATTTCACTTTGTACTCAGAGTCTTATTGAAAATCAATATTCTTGACACTAATTCTTTTAAACCACAGATAAAAATACCAACTATCAACAAGAATCAAATCTGAAGAGTTAAATTAAGGGTGCTGGCTGATTATGGATAATTGGTATGTGATGCTACCTTTAAGACTGGCTTGTCTTATTTTGTTTTTAGCATATACAGATTGGCTAAAACGTGCCATTGAAAAAGGTTTCACCTGTCTACCAATTCAACAAAGTTTCTTCCGAAGTGGAATTTAAGGGCAATGTTAGACCTTTCCTTTTGATTTGCATTATGTGCCAGACACTGCAGACCACACATAGCTTTTACCTCGCATATTGGTTAAATCAGCATTTATAACAACTGGAAAGGGAAGTTCCACCTCCACAAACCACTCTGTGATGGCCTTCAATTCAGCTGCGTAGAGCACAGACATGGAGTCCTCAGTCAAACCCCCAGATGGCGTTCACCAAATCAGGGATAATGGTGGAAGCCCCCACATGGAAAGTCTAGTCGGCCAGGGGCAAGATATAGACAAAGTAAAGTTGGTTAAAAGAGCAAATCAATAACAGGAACAATGGACAACTTATTTAGGATTATTATGCAGATAGCAGGGAAAATTATAAAAAAATATATAATTTTATAATCTTCCTTTTTTTAACAGTCAAATAACTAATATTTTAACCCTGTTGAACGATTTGCTTGTGTCTTACATACAACTTTGACACAAGTTTCTTGTACTAATTTTAAACATTTAATACCCCAGAACAATTTACTGCTGTAATATCCTCAGCTTTTATTTAGTTATTTTGTTCTGTAAAGTTAGTACTACTATAAGGTGTCCCATTCTGGCAAATTAACTTGATATGAATATACTGTTAAATTCCATATAAATAACTTTATTTACACAGAGACAGTCCATTACTTTTAATATAGCTTTTTAAGAGAACTTGCTTCATAATGTATGAAACTGAAAAGTGCATGAATAAAACTATGCTTATGACTTCATTGCAATTCAATTCAATATTATACAATTTACATACCGAAGGCCAATGGACAGAGGTTCTGCTGGTTGCATTCTTATAGCATATCCTCCCTCTGACATGGGACAAAAGCTTGTTGAATTGGCTTCAGTTGATCCTGAAGTACTGCTGAATTGGCTTCGTCCAGTCTCAACTCCTGAAGATCCAGTGAAACAGAGCTGGCTGTCTCCAGAAAGGATAGGGTGGACCCAAACATGTGCAGGACCGTCTATGGAAAGTCTCAGCCTTTTGTCTGATCCAAGGGGCAACCTCTCTTCTCTCGATGAGTAATAGGAGGTGACTGAACTGCAGAAGTGAGCAGTTTGTCATTCACTTCAGTGTTAAAACTGATGATAAATGTAACCTTCATAACAACTCTGAGGATATTTCTTTTTTTATTTGTTTAATATATAGTAGAATGTAAACCTTCAGCCCATACGACGACTTAACATTCCCTCTGTCACAAACATGAACACGAATAAGAAACTGTTAGCATGGGCGGATTACGTCATTTAAGGTGGACTTGGAAACTCGAATAAGAAGCTGTGAATAGCCCACCATCTTGCTAGGAGAAAAAAAACTCCTACCTTGGAAGTCATCACTGATCAAGTGTATTCTACATGTGTTCCGGTGCAGATACCTAGAGCATAAAATAGCAGTATATTATTTTTTTTGTGTCCATTTAGGAGCGATGCATGCATTTTCCAATTTGTTATTTTAACAAGGTTTAAGGGGTAAGTTATTTATTCAAGTTCTATAAAGACTTGAAAACGAAGGTCAATGGAGGCAACTAACGGAGCTCATCCCTTAATTTTGGAAGATTTAGTCACCTCATATTGCTCAACTTCTAATGTATGATGTAACGATTGAAGAAACAAACTTATCAGGTCTTTAACTGTTAAATAAACATCACCACAGATCGGCATGTTGTAAAATGTCTCCAAAATCTTTAAATGTCTAATAATCACATCATAAAGATATCAAACCTCAAATATGATCAAACAAACTCACCTTTCTAGAGCAACGCTGAAACGACGATTGACTTATTAATATCTGACAGAGAACACAAAGCAAACACCCACATGTCTCTCATTGGCTATCATGTAACCATGAGCACCTGTCTGTCATTCTCTTCTCAAAACCCACCTTACTATATTACAGAATGTGCTTTTAGCAATATATATGTTTGTCGCCATGGGTGTGTAATATTTAATTGTAGCATAAAAAGTTTATATCTAACACCATTGTTTTAAGACTTAAATCAATTTAAAAACCCTTTGCCTTTCCTTCGCAGTTTAAATCTGCAGAGACAAGTCTCCTGACCCAGGGCCCGTACGACAATTACTGAGGCACATGTTCATTTAGTAAATTTTATTTCGTTTTATAAGGTGTTGGTGCATTAACAAAACACATTTTAGCTAATTGTTTCACATTAGCAATGACGTGATTGAAGTTACCATTTCAAACTATACATTTTCAAATAATCAGATATCAAATTAAAAGACAAGGGTGTAAACTTCTCAATTGTACTAATACATACTTTTTTTAACCCTGCACACCACCAAAATTAATGCAAAACATTGATCATTAGTTTTTTTAAATAATGCATTTCATAATGCTTAATGACTTCCCTGAGAGTCACGCTTGTCCACTGTACACTGTCAGAAAAAAGGTACAGCGCAGGAAAAATTTGTTCTTAGGGGTACAAAATAATTAATGTTACCAAAAATGGTCCACAATAGGTCCTTAAGGTACAATTTTGTACCCAAAGTGAGTTATGAAGGTACAATATTAAAGATTCAAACGTGAAAGCTACATTTTTGTACTTGTCACTTTAATGGTAGAAAAGTAGAATGTACAATTTTGTACCTCAAATGTAGGAACAAAATTGAACCCTTCAGGGTACCACCCCAGTGAAGGCCACTTGTACCTTAAAAGGTACAGTTTCATACTTTTTTTTCTGAGGGTGTAATCCAGCTCTAAAACTAAGTTTAAAGAGTAAATAAATAGCAATTTCAGGAAAAATATGATTTAAAAAACATATTTAAAAAACTTTTTTTTGTGATTTAAAAATATTTTAACACTTAATTGTAGCAGTTTTTTTAAATCAAATGATTTCCTGCAAGTCCAGCATTTCTACTGTAATCCTGTTCACTAACTGGAGATATTTCGATGGGATCCAACTTAATCACACCCATCCTTCCACAAGATAATACATTAACAAACAACATATAACCATTGTAAGCAAGGTAAACAATTATGAACAATGTAAGTTATACTAAAATATACCTTATTGATCATTTTCACTATCGTTACACAATATGATTGAAATATAGTACCTTTCAATGCTTCAGGTAACTGCAGAGAAAAGGAAGTGTGGAGGAGGATACTCGATCCTTTTAGCTTAATGAGCGAATAGACCGTAAATATTATTGATTAAATAAAAGACCACAAATATTTAGTTTTTCTTTTGTAAAAAGTAAAGAACTCCTTAAACAGCTGATATGGATTGTACGAATTTATTGATGATCATTAATTGTTAAATGAGTCATTTCACAGATGAGATCAATTAAAGTAATTTCTGCCTGTTATCAGCAGATTCCACATGTTCATTCGCTGATTAGATTTTCTCCACCCAAAACTCTGCAATTACTTTGAATAAATAGGTTTCAAAAACTTTGTTATGGAAATGTACGGACACTTTAGTAAGTGGATTGATAAAAAGGTAAATTATTGTTTAATCTACATTTAAAAAATATTTTGGGTCGTTTTTGTAGATCGGTTAAATACATGCTTGCCATTATTGAAAAAAAAAACTAATTTTAACTTGAGAAAATTATCATAGAACATGGTTTATTATATTTGCACGAATGTCTATAGACTAGAAAACCAAAAAAAATTGTAACTTATTCCGTTTATGCTTTGCTGTATGGCAAATAGGCTTAAACGGCTTGTGACGATTACGATATGTAAACTTTGGCATTGTTCGTTGTTGTTTTTTTCTTTGAAGCCGTTCGAGCTATTTGTGAATAAATTCGCCGTAACAACAAGGACTTTTGCGGTTGCGCAATGTGACGTTAAAGCTGGTGGCTGTCTTCGTGGTCTCGTGATTCACTGATACGGAATTATAATTGGCTGATAGTGTTTTCGTCACTAACAATGCGCCGTGAACCGAGCCCCATTGGCTGTGACTGTAGTCAGTGTGGCACGGAAAGGGTCATCTCTTGTGAAAACTGTGCCGGTTAAGCTTCATTTCAAACGGGCTTAAAAATAACAATAAATATTATCGTTCAATATTTCACCAAGGAATAGTAGTGGAAACTTGCACCGCAGTTCCCTGTAGGTAAGGAGAGCGACGGAACCTGAGAAACGATGGGAAAAGAAACAGAAAGCTCGGCGAGATCAGAAGAAACGAACATGAAGGATGAAACAGTGAAATATTACACGCGCGAAGAGGTTCAGAACCACAACATGAGCAAAGACACTTGGCTTATCATTCACGACAAAGTGTACGACATTACCAGTTTCATGGAAGAGGTAAGATAAGGCTGAATTTAACATAAAACGTAATCATAAAAAAGTGTTTTTTAGCACTTTAATAATACACGGTTAATGTATAATGTTCATTATTATTGGATTGTATGCATCTCTCTGGCAGCAAGTTGAGCTGTCATCTAACTGATTTCTGCCTTTCTTTACTGAAGCTTTAGACTTGTAGATCTTCACATTAGACTCGAGTATTGGTCTGTATTACAATTTTTTATGTTCGCTTCGTGGTGAAGTCTGTGCATCCCTTCATTTACTTTCGCCCTTGTTCAACATTACATTCTCTGTACTAATTTTTAACGTAATGCCTGGTCAAATTACGTGGTCAGAATTTTAAAAACTCCCAAATAGCTTTAATAATTGATTTTGCTCAAACCGATTGTAACAGGATGTCCTCCAATTCGCTATAAACTAAAACTAAAGTCCTAGAGAAGAAGAGAGCGAGACCGCCATGCTTATTGAGGAATTATAAAGAAATTTCAGGCTGGCAGACAAGTGAATAGTCACTAAGTTCATTCAAACTGAAATGGAAAATCTAGATCAAAAGGTACACGCCGTATTATGCTTGCTTGAGTTGCATCATGTGATGCAAAATTGCAGGTCAAAGTTCAATCTATAGACCCAAAAAACTGCTCACATGCTCAACAGCTCATCTGTTTGATTGGGAATGAATAGAGAGGCATTCATGTTCTGTGACTGCTTCAAACTGTTCTTTATGACAGCTGTGAAAGTACCTGCTATATAGTAAGAGTTTGGACAGTATGACTGAAGTTTGGACGTACAACAGGTGCAGATTGCAAGAATCATTTGTACATAATATCCCCTGAATAGGATAGTACAGTCAAAAAATGTTTATTATACCACCAGTTCATATTTTTGATAGAAAATAATTTGTATAATTGTAATATGTAATTTGGGAGTTTTTATCTATCGCTATCAATTTTTTTTTGTATTTACAACTTTGTGTTACAATTTCATAAAAGACATATACATCAACAATAAATACATTAACAAACAAACATACACAAAGAGTAATATATTGTCTGTTTTGGCCTTCACAGAGGAAGTAAAAATGATCAATAACTGAGGTGAAAGGTACAAAAAGGTTATATAAGTTAAGCCAACATGTTTTGGAGTGCATTTGTACAAAGTACATTTGTTTAGATTTAGTTTTTTTATTAGCATAAGAAATGTATTTTCACAAATGTGAATTTCCTTCTTAAAAAGGGGAGATTATGCTGGATTGTTTGTTTATGAATGTGAGGTTTTTCTGTAATATAAAGTAATAAATAAAATAATCAAGAGGTTTTCTTTTAAGACATCTCTGATAGTAAAGGATTCATTTGTATTGTAATTATCTAACATTTTTTTTTACTAATTTGAATAAATAACTTTTTTCTCACAACAAAAAGCTCAACAGTTCCCTCATCAGTCTGTGATTACTGAACATTAGCATCAAATTTCTGGGTTGTCACGAGAGTCTCTAAAGGTTTCAAGGATTTAAGGAGTTCATGCTTTGTTAGATCTGTGAAATGTTTGTTTTGAGACGGTATGGCACCCTGAACAAACAATGGTTCTCTTCCTCAGCATCCAGGAGGAGAAGAAGTCCTTTTGGAGCAAGCTGGAGCAGATGCTACTGAAAGCTTTGAAGATGTGGGCCACTCCATAGATGCCAGGGAGATGCTCCTCCAGTATTACATAGGGGAACTCCACATGGTATAACTTGTCATTTAATTTTTATTTAAACATTTGGAACAAGTGTCTAGTATAAAATTTGACCATGCCTTAGAACATCACCGTAGTAGATCTTCCATAAGCTATCCTATCAAAAAAAAAAGTAGAACTGTTCAGCACAGGAGGAAAGTTTCAATGACATAAAATCGACTAGAGGGTTTCACAGTTGTTTTGAATATGAAAGTGAAGATAATTAGTCAATAGTTGTTTTCCAACAACTACGTTTTTCTGCAGTGTTTTCCAATAGATTTCCAGATATGTTTTTGCTTAATGGATTGGCTATATAATAACATATTTCTGATTCAGTCACTTAAATTAAACGGAATACTTGCATCTGTGGGGCAGGTGAGTTGTGAGAGAAATCAACTTTATGCACGACCCACTTCCTATCTAATTCTACTAACATCTCCGTTGCAATTGCGCTTCTGATTTGGGCTTTTAGATAGAAGTGTTGTGTTGATAGCGCAGGTTTGTTTTTTAAGAAGTGATTACGAATGGGTGTTAAATTAGTCAGATTTCTAGTGTTACCATTTTATTGAAATATTTCGTCTTTGATCTATATCATATGGAATGGTACAATTTTATGGCAACACATCAAGAAATCTGAAGTTGTGATCTGGTTGGTTGAATTTACCCAAATTTCTGGAAAAAGTGAGTGTTGCGTTTATTCTTGTTCTACTGGGAAACAAATTTTAGCTGTACAATCGAGACAAAGGACTATCGCGTGTACTGAGAATGAGCCATTATAAAGTCTTCTCAGGGTGGTTGAAGTTGAGGTTAACCGTGTTTTGATTGAATTGCCATTCACACAAAAGATTTTGAAAAGTCACAGATTTAGAGTAATAGCCCCTTTCTGTCCACACCTCAGTGGTTCATTTGTTTATCAATTTTTTTGTAACTTGTGTAAAATAAATAGGATACTTTACTATCTGGCAACAAACATTAGCATGCAGTTATCATTTCAAAAGCAAAAGTCACTTCAAGAGGCTGCCAGTAACACAAAAAAATAATAAAATAATCAGATTTACTCTTACAACCTATTACAATTTCTTAAAATAACTGAAATCTTGAAAGTCAAATTTGATTTTGGCAAGAAAAACGACATTCAACTGGATGTGGGAGAAAAACAAACTGCTTTGTCTGCGTTGCCATGATTTTCTCACACTTTATTTAAAATATGAGTGTTATTTAAATGTTATGATTTTTGCACTTTTTATTGAAATATTGACTTTCAGTTTTCACCTTCAAATGCCTTAAAATTAAGTTGAACAAGAGACTAAATAAGTAAATTTCTAATTACTATATATTTTGTGAATTATTTGGAATTATTTTTAAACTGTTTTTTCTCTTTTGGTTTTAGGATGACCGCCAGAAAGATTCAAAAAAGGTAATAATCATTTATTTTCAAGTCTTCCTCTGAACTATTGTGAGTGGTAAAAGGTAAAATGTAGTGTGCTGCTCTTTAAAAACAAACATGGTTATTTAGCTTAGTCATAGGGGAAATTGAGATTAGCATCATTTAGTACCAATCTATAAAGATGCTAAGTAGAACTGACCTTTTAATAGTACTATTAGATACAACCAGTTGTTTTTTGGCTCTAATTATGTTATATTGTAGCACATTAAGAGGCTCGTGCTAAATGACGCAAAAACGGTTCCCTAGGGTTATGAGCCACAGAACTAGTGGTACTATGTAGCACTTCTTTGAAAATCATGTAACCCTTGGGTTGATAACATTCCTTTGTTTTGTAATCTTTCATCTTTAGGATGTTTACATCACAACTTCCAAGGATTCCAAGTAAGTAGTCATTCCTATTCTATATTTTAAATGACTATCCTGCTTTAATTAGACTAAAGTTTTATAAACACTAATGTGAGGAATTACAAATTTTCACTGATTGTTTAACCTTCAGAAGGGCAGTAAAAAGGTTAGCTTTTCCATGCGAGTACAAATGCGGCTACCAATATGAAAAAAAAAAAACTCTTTAAATGTGCATTAACCAAAGGCAAAGGGAACAGCTGTCCCTCTTTGGCACTATTTTTGTTTTCTTATCACAGTTGATAGTCACTTAAAACATCTCCCGAAAAACCAAATGAGTCTCATGTACAGATGTAAATTTTATGTAGACTTTCTGTTGCTTAAAATCAATGATGGGTTGTTGAAAACAGATACAGTATTGGCCCATCTTGATTTCACTAGATGACTACAAAAATATAGTTCACTATAATACTATAGGTTCGATAGGATAAGACTCCTTAAAGATGGGATTTTCATGCACACTGATATAATTTCTTAATGTATAAAAATATCTGTACTGTTTCTACACATTTTAAAAACCTTGAAACCAGCCTTAAATTATATTTTGTATTTTTTCATTTTAAACATGTTTGTATAATTCTGAATAGCTTTTTTTGCTATTGTGTAAAAAAATAATTTTATGGACTGCAGCCATAATACATAATAAACAAAAAAAAAAATCTTGCCTTTATTTTTCACTGTGAATCAATCAATTGTAAGTCGGTTTGAAACTTGAAATAGCACGAGATATCTGTATAAACATAACAGTGACTAACAGTGAATTTTTGGAAAAAACTTGGTACACAAGTATTTACATTAAAATACACACAATGGATATTGCATCTCTTCTTGACCTGTTGTTTTACAGACTGTCCTCCGCTGCTCCCCAACCAGTGTTCCTGCACTAGCACACATGTTGAAGTGCATTTTATAAAAGATATAGCATATAGTTGTTTATTGCAGCCTTAGTGATCATCTTATTCTGAAGTAATTAAACTTGATCGAATCAAGCTTTGGCTCTGGAGGTGGAGTTTCAAACAGTGGAGATGTAATGTTTGTGTAATAGCGCTCATATACATCCCCTGTAAGATGTATACACAAGTAGATGTTCTCTTCTCCCTGAACCATTTAAAACGAAAGCCTAATGGAGGTCCAAAAAGCACATATGTCTGCTGCGGAGAGAACTTGTGTTTCTCTGGGAAGAAAAGGAGTATTCTGGTCTAGAGCAGGTCCAGATTAGGCCTGATCTCTCTCTCTCTCTATAAACAGAAAGACACATTTTAGGGAATTTCTAACAAAACGTGTATGAATTAGTGGATTGCAAGAGAAAATCTGAAAAAAATAAAATAAAATAATGACATTATAAGCAAAAGACAATGCATGGACTGAGGAGGAAGTGAGGAGCTGAAAATAGTGGATTTTAGGTTTTCAAGCCAATGTGTATACATTGCAGTAATATTTTGTTTTTATGGAAAGATTCTTACCAGTACATTTTTCTCTTATTTTCATTTAAAGAGCCAGTGTTATGGTTCTGAAATGTTGATTATTTGTGTTTTGGTGTCTCAAACAACAGAAGGACATCAAAGAGTCAAAAACACTTTCATTTTGCTGTAATATATTTATATCTCCAAAATGATTTTTTTCTTTAGACTCGTTCACACAAAACTTCTCCTTTACGGGATGCGATTTGAAGCAATTGGTAGTTAGACTCAAGTCTGCTGTTATAGGATACAACATCAAGCACTTCAGAAATAATACATCAACTGCTAACATCGCACACACTTTCCGGTTTTGACGAGGGGAAAGATGCTGGTCCAAATAACGTGGGAACTGATCTATTCTTTATCAAAAGCCTTTTTGTGAAACCTGAGATCAACGCATGTAGATTTGAAAAGCAGTCCTCATGAAAATGACGAGAACACAACAAAAGTTTGGAGTTGTACTCCTGAAGTACAGGTGAAAAGATGAAGCTTAACCATTGCTCCCTTACAGCCTTTTCTCTTGGCAGAGAATATAAATATGTGAATCTCTCACAAAAGAAAGAAACAGTTGCCATGATGTGACCTGAGTCACTTTTTGAAAAGACTCCTTTCAGCAAATCTGAGTCGACAATTTCTTTTTAACAATGATAGCTTGACACACAAGTACTGTACTTTTTCACATTAAAGCTCAATCTGGATGTTCCTCAGATTTACAGCTATGTTACTATTTTCTAGGAGTCATAATACTGGCTCTTTAAAATTTTTAAGCTCCTTAAACATCTTGTTACTTTGGGCACATTTCGGGGTAGAGAGCCATTTTAAACACGGTCAGTGAGGTAAAAAAAACTTTGTTATTAGAAGAATTTGCTTGATTTCTTAGTCAATTAATGATAGCTTCTGTAATGTTAATTCAAAAGACCAACAAGGTTGTAAATGATCAGAGCCACACAGAGTCTTTAGTTTTTTGGTGATTTCTGTGTGTAATTTTTGGGAAATTCTTTGGAATGGTTTTAAATGAATGCCAGAAAAAACACGAAGTAATTCAAGGTCTGAAGCGTATCAACAGTGCAATTCTTCTGATTTCAACCCCAGAGCCTGCCACAGTATCTTATATTAGTACTCATTCCAAGGCTCTACTATCTGTGGAATTCCGTCAGTGCCTGGTAATGACAAAAAAAGAAAACAAGATACAGCATCTATGCTAGCTTGTTAAACAATATTTTTTTCCTCAGGTCTTGGAGCACTTGGTTGATTCCTGCCGTCGCTGCTGTAATAGTTGGAGTCATGTATCGATATTACATGTTGGAGCACAAATCGTCCTGAAGCCTGTCATAGTTTTATTTCTTTCATCTAGAGGCCTTGATCGGTGTGTGTGGGTCTGAACAATCACCCTCTTTAAAGTTCTTTTCAGGAGGGATTGTGGCCTGTTGGCTCAGTAAGACTGGTTCTTGTTCAAAGTAATAGTTATCTTAAAAGGCAACTTTATCTTTCACTCTCTACAGTTGGGCTTGAGTATTTTTTTTAGATGCATGTGTTAAGTCTAAAAATTAACCTTGAATCTTGCTACTTCTTTTATTCAGTGCTGCAAAACAAACGTGTTGGAAATTAACGCGATGACCGAATTAACCGAATGTGCACGCTCAATGATTCTGATTTAATTCTGCATCCCCTAGAAATAGTAGTGTGCATTAAAACAAATATGTTGATGCAAAATAACTTAACAATAATGTTCATGCATTTCATTCAATGAGTTTTGAAGTAAATATTTGGTTGAATTTTATTTGGAGACCGACTGGCACTGCACTAATACAATAGTCTTTTCTGTTCCAGAATGTTTTCTTTTTTATAGTGGTGTCTCATAAAGTTTCCCAGCCATTGTTTCTATTCCAGCTGTATGTTATTCGCTCTGTTTTCTGCTTTCTAAGCTAGGACATTTATTTTCTGTGTGTCTTCTAAAGTGTGCTACCCGCTGTACTGCACACTTCAAATAGCTTCATTATGCTGCCTTTTCATAGTGATGCATATGAGATGCTTACTTAATACTTAATTTTATCTCCCAAGTAGGGTTTAAATGCTGATGAGAACATCCGATATAAGGAAACGTATTGTACTTGAAGTGTTGTGAAGTCTTTTGCATCTTTAGATTTGTGTTTACGCTGATGAAGAAATGTAACTGGTTATAGCTTAGGTCTTTAAAAACAAGTACGTGGAATTGTTGCCTTCAAGGTCCAGCTTGGAAAGTGTATACCAAATCATCTATTTTTGCTGGGTTTGTCTTGTGCTGTTTTAATGAAATTTGCTGATGTGTTTCTTTTAAAAATGAGATTTGTTCTTTTAGTTACTGCCATTATAATGCAATTATACATTCATTAATTTGAAACACATCTACTTGATGATTGAATGATGCAAAGTCTCTTGGTACATTTTTTTAACCAATTTATGTTTGCCTTTTAAAGTCATTTGACATTCCTGCCTCAAGATGTGTGCAAAGCGATCTGTTTTTACCTGCCATGCTGCAACTTGTGCAGTGATCATCGAGCCATCATCCTGTTATTTTTCAGTGACATTTGTATCTTATGAAATTATAAGCGTATCATTTCTGCATTAAAGTAACTTGCTATTTTTCCATCATAGCATGGTTGAGTGATCCAGATTTAACATGATGCAACAATTCTCAATCATTACAGGATAAATGTAGTTCTTCTGTCTACTACAGTACCTCTTGGCCAAGAATGATTTTAATCTAGTATGAAGTATGCAAGACAGTAGTATCTCATAATAATGCAAATGTTTCATTTTTGATTAAAATTTGAGAGTAACTCCTTATAATTGCAATGTATCGGTTGCAAGATCACAGAATGACATAACCTTGCTTTATCATGAAGATACAATTTGCAGTAAAAATTTGATCCTGGGCGACTGCTTTAAGAAGCAGTGCAGATGGTCGCTTTTGTGTGGCTTTTTTATTCATGAGGCCAATGTTGTGTGTTTATTGCAATGCATAATCTTTGTCTATTATGAGAAAAAAACTCAAGTCCAAAAGAGAACACGTGTAAGTCTAAACATGTCTACAAAGAACTTTATATTCTACAAAGAACAATTTTCTTTTTAATAACTGTGTTTAATAATCACAGTACTGATGTTAGAAATGAATTTGTGTTGTGAAATAACAATTCTCAATAAATCAGTACATGTGAATATATTTATTTGGTCGTTGCTTCATTTTCATAACAGGTTGGCAGTTTTTAGACAGTTTGCATGTTTGAACTCAGATTTCTTCTGCATGAAGATATCAATACTGGTTTTACACCTGAGATAGACTATTGTTAGTTACTCATGAGAATGTACCGCATATAAATGAAAGGATGTGTTGTATTTCTTTTTTCTTGGTTAATACAACTAGTAAAAAATGATTCCTTTCTACCTTGTGGTCTAGCTAAAAATGGACATTTAGAAAGTACTTTTCAGCTTTCAATTATGAATATGTATGGTGAACACAGGGATTGTGTAACAGTATTATTACTTGGGAAGTCAAAGCACCAACTTTGTTTGATAATTCTTTGTTCGTAATCTTTATTTTAATGTTGCATATATGTAACTACTGCTGGGTTTTAAACAAGATCAGTTGCATAGGCAGCAAACAGGGTTAGCAGTTATTTTGTCTAATTCTAAAAATTTTATTTTCTAGAAATTCCGCGAAGAAACACGATTTTGAGACATTGTTCACAACTACAGAATGCAAAAATAAAAAATTAGTAGGGAATTTTTTTTAGCTAATTTAAGAGCAGTTAAAACAGAGCGATCAATTTTGTAAAGGGGAGGGAAATAAATCTATTTACTGTCCATGAGATGAACACAAGAGAATAAATCGAATCGGTTCACTTGAACTAGCAGTTGTTAGATACAGTCAATAGTTGTCTTAAACCAGTTTAAATCAATAAACGTCCCTTTGAACCGAAGTATTTTATAAGAAAGTTTCTCCTACCAGAAATTAAGTGTATCTTGTTCAATAATACTATTTGTAAAAATACGACTTAATTGTTAGTGGGGGGGAAATGATTCACGCAAATTTACGTTGGCGTTGGTTTGGAATGACGTCACTGTGCTATGAATGCTGGGATAGCTATGGCGGCCTACTGTTCACACACTGTTGACGTTACTGCTACGCAATTCTAACTAATAGAATGACATACTATTTTGTTTGTTTGTTTTATACAGTAAGTCGCTGTATTTCTCAGGACATACGGCGTTGAAAAATCTAAAGGACTTATACGTCGGACTTTTGATAGTGACGCTCTAGACGTAAGCCAAATTGATATACATTTTACCTCGTGTTATCTTGGTAGTATGTTTAAAAGCATAACTTCACATTATTGATGAGCAGTGTTTGTTTACAAGTTACTTCTTCATCCCTCCTTCCAAGGTTCTGTAAAATGTATATATAACTTATATGTAACGTTAAGGGACGGGTAACGTTAACTTTAGGAACAAACGTTTGACCCAATCAATGTACGTTATCTTTAGATTTTCTTATTCTAATGTTTGATGTGTTAACCTTTTGAATGTCAAAAAGTTTGATCAAAGGTTAACTTTAAATATGTAGTGACATAACGTTACAAGTGAAGTCTTGTATTTCATTAAAATGAGGCCATACACCAAACATTGTTATGATTTAATCGTCTGGGAAAGGTGATCTAACGGACTTTAATTAATAACTTTAATAACCTTATTGCATTAACTGTTTTCATACATAACTCTAGGGATCAGCAGCAATGGAAGACGATTTCTCCCTCCATCGACTAGAAGGCAGTGACTCCAGCATCCAAGTCGGGGGCCTGATAGTGAAGAAAAAGAGTGCTTCGTCAGAGCAGCATGTCTTCAGAGCACCCACCCCTCGCACCTCACTTCTGGGCCTCGATCTGTTGGCTGCTCAGAAACGCAAGGAGCGTGAGGGCAAGGAAAAGCTAGAAGAGCACCCTAAGAAATCTAGAGTATCCTCCTACAAGGACTGGGAGGAGAGCAAAAGTGATTCAGGCTCCGATGATGATGAAGAGAGAGATGAAGAGAGCAGGAATGGAAAGAAGGAAAGGTTGGTTGATTTTTGTAAGAACCTCAACTTGGCAAACAAGAAATATATCTAAACATACTGAAATCTTAAACTTCACAACTGACTTAAGTTCAAAACTTAAGCCCAAACTTCATTAAGATAGACTTCACTAAATCCGCTCAAGTGCAATATGTATGCCATCATAGTTTCTGTTTAATATTGACTTCCATATACTTTCCTAATTCTTTTTACATTTCAGAACTTTTTGACTTATGCTACTTGTTTACTTCTGTGCCCCAATTTCATACCACTGCAGGTAACTGTTTGGTAACAAGTTTCTGGAATCCTTTCTTTAAGAATTAAAGCTTCACTAGATCTAAGATTCATATTACATGAAGAATATTCGTATTATGATAGTAAAGATCATTAAAAGACCCCTATTGTGAGTTTGAAAGGTTTTTATTATAAATTTTTTTTATTAAATATGTATTTAATTTTACAGAAGATGGTTGCGAAACCCCACCTCTATGTGATGCAACTGGAGCAGTTTATGGAGTTGAGCTTTATCTGGCCCAGTTTTGATCGTTTGTGTTATGTGAGGATGATTGACCAAAAATAGAATACAGTCAAAGCAACATCAAACTGCTCGTGATGGAACAAATCAAGTTGACGTTTGATGGTCGCATTGTTTTAAGGGACTTAGCACGTGTTATTTCTGGATTGTTATAGATTGCCGTTTCTTAGTCTCTGAGCCCTCTTCCTCTTCGAACACAAGCTCATAGTGGGACTGCAATGTCATAATAATGATGAGGTTTATGCCAAATTTTCATGAACGTATATATACACATGCTGAAGCTATTGTGATGTTAGCTGGTTGGTAGCCGTAACTGAATATCCAATAACATTAGACTTGGGGTTGAACTACCAATCAAAGAAAAACAAGATGGAAAGTGGGGTTTTGAATTAATGAATATTTAAACTAATTGTTTCGATAGGTATGATTAAACATGGTACAAATAAATGTTTATTATGTGTTAAGCCCCCTAGCCTTTAGATTAAAATTTAGCTTAAAGGACACACATTGAGAAAAAGAGCAGCGGTTAATCAATTCTCATGTGAGATTTGAGCAGCTCTAACAACATAAGGAAAGTCATAATCACAATTTGATTCAAACAAACATAAGCAAAAATACAAGTTTCCAATAACACGAATACTCTTCTCTTTTTAAAAATAAAATAAGGACCAGAATAATTTGTTTCTTGTTATAAAGCAAACTAAACACTCTCCAGTAAATGAAGACTGGTAAGATAAACAAAACCCATCAAATAACACACATTTCCAAACAGGAACATCGATCACAGGTAAACACTAAAGCATAAATATTATATGCACTTAAGCGTTCACAAATAGTTACACAAATAGTGCACAAGCTCACGCACGCAAACACGCACCAAACACACTAAACGCGCTCAATAAACCCAACCCAGAAAACTTCCTCTCTAAACTATCAAATAGGAGTCAAAAAATAGACGTGGGCTGTTTCTGGTGTGAATAAAACAAACAAACAAACAAACGAACGACAGAAGTGCAGGGTGCAGAGCAAAAAAAAAAAACTAGTAATTTAAACGTGCTTTACCAAACTGAGAGCATGAGGGATCAAAGGAGCATAGGAGGCGATTGCGCACTTAAACTCAAGGTGAGGGACTCTGATAGCGATAGGGAGAATGAAGATGACCTGATTAGTTTGGAAAACTACACAAATTACTCACATCCAATCACCACTCACGCACAAAAACAAATAAGCAAAATTGGACATGAACATGAAATCATAAAATTACCATGAGGATTGTAACATATGAGACTTGCTTGTGTGATCACCTGTTAATGGAACCTCCAAAAACAAAATGGTGAACTTTTAAAAATCACAATAGAGGCACTATAATACAGCAGAGGAGGCTCAAGAGAGAATCAGTAGCAGCAGGACCTCAGATGAGAAGGAAGAAATGAGGAAATCAATGTTTAAGATGAGTGTGGTAGGTGCCAAATTTCATATTTGGTCATAGGGCCCAAAACGGCTTACTGTGTCTATGCTGAGGTCTTTCCAAAATGGTACTCTAGTACACCCTCATGAACTTGTATCTAAGGTCTGCCCGGCATGACTTCGTATGGGGACTCAGTCCAGAGTAGTTCTTTTGGGACAGGCTCATTGCCTTAAGGCAAAGCATAAACAAATATTTTTGTATATGACTTATAAACATAGTTTTCTCAACAATAGATTGTAACACAAACTATTCTCACTCTTGCTTTTCTGTTACAGGAAGTACCGTACCACTGGGTCAGAGACCCCTTCAAACCCTGGAGGAGTCAGCGAGGAGTTCAAGAAGAAGCACGAACAGAGGGAGAAAGATAGGCGCGAACATGGAGTTTATGCATCCTCCAAAGAAGACAAGAACAGAGACAAAAGTCAATCTAGGGACAGGGACAGAGATCGTGATCGACACAGAGACAGAAGAAAAGACAGAGGTGAGTCCCTTATAAGAATGTGTTTTACTTCACGAACACAACTTTTAACCCAATACACACCTTGTTGTTTCAGAAATATCATACTGGGATGTTGTGAAACAATTTATTTGCTGCTACTGAAGAAACTATGATTCAGTGACAATGTTCTCCTTAGGTTTAAATTTTTATGGGGTTGATAAGAATGATGGCTCTGTTGACACACAAAAAACATGCTGCAGTACAAGTAGCTTTGTTTTGTTTGATTGTTTGTTAAAGAGAGGGTACTAAAAGAGCCCTAACTAAAACCCTGGCTGTCAAGCAGTGTCTACTGGAACTAAGGAAATAATTTAGAATCTTGTGTTCAGAGAACAAACAGCATATTGTGGTAACATTTCAGAAAGGCAGAAAAATCCCTTACTAGAACTTACTCGCTAACTGTCCCTGGTTAACGGATTAATCTTCCTGAAGTCAGAAAAGCAGAAATGCTAACAACTTTCAAAAACAACAAAAACAATTTTAGCAGAATCATTTATTTTGAGGTTGGTGGGAGGGCTCACTGCACACTTTCTATTGAGTGGTATTCTGTACTGAATGATGCACAATAACATAATCTTCAACTCTGATTATTCTTATAACATTTTTGTGAAGATGAGCGTGAAAGCAGCCGAAGCCGGGGATCTGAGCGCAGCCAGGGCAGCGTAAGGAGTGAACGCTCCTCCAGAGACCCTGGGTCTGAGCGGATGAGCCGTGGAACGCGTCGGGAAGAACCTGAATCCCCTCGTAATAAACCCAAAGGTCAGTCCTGTGCTCTTTCACAATATGTAACTTTAGTAATCCCTGTTTGTTGTTTTTTTCCCCCCTTTGATTGTCCCAAGTAATTGGTCATAGGTTACACACACCCTAGTCAGCTACAGCAGTTTTCTAAGAGCAGAAATGTGGCACAAATTGTGTTGTAGACTTTAAAAACATTATATTTCTATACATATTCCTATTCTACATACCTTATATTAAAATAGTTACATGGTCTACCAATTCCACCAAAAATGTGCCAGTGATCATCAATGTCACACATAGGTTGAAACTCTGTTATGAATGAGTAGAAGCAGATGTGTAGGAGGGTTAAAACTGAATGAGAAACAGCCACACACAACTACCAATGTTGAGAAACAGAGTCTTGACTTGGTTAGGTTGAGCACAGCAACAAGACACGAGGTAGCCCCACTGTATCATCAATCTCTTTTCTAAACACAGGATTGAAAAGCAGACTGGAAGAGTGAAAAGTTGAAGCCAAAAAGCCATACCTCATGTGGGAACAAGAGCAATTGATTGAAGTATACACAACACCATAGGAAGTGGGGTGCAGAAAAATGGCACCACGGACTGAGGCATAGAAGTTTTAAATATTTGGCTGTAGAAGAATGCTGTTTGTTGAAGAACTTCAATGAGTGGTACAGTGAGTGTCTGCAAGCAACAGTGAGGCATCGGGAAGGTTGTCCAGAATGCCTTTTCGAGTAAAAGTCTTTTTAACAATGAATTCAGAGATGTTTGGGGTTATTTATTACATTTTTAAAGCAGTAGGCTATTTGCCTGGTTTGTCTGGATAAATAGCTGTCAAATTATATGTCTTAAATAAGTATGTTTGTCTGTCTATCTATCTATGATTGAATTGATGAATACACTAAGTAACTTAGACTAATTTGAAGATATTTTCACTGTCCTTTGTTAGCTAGGACATGACAGTAACAGAGCTAATTTGAGGCTTGAAATCGTCAACGTTTTTATTATTACATCTATACTTCTGAATTGAATTCTTATCTAAATGGAAACTTGGGAATTTTGAATTATATTTCTAAGCATATTTAATTTTGTTGCTACAGACCTGGCCACCCCATCTCGATCCAGCTGGGATGAGGATGACAGTGGATATGGAGGTTCACGTCACTCACACTGGGAAAGTCCATCTCCTGCACCCTCCCACCGGGAGAGCGATCGATCTGAACGCAGCCAGCGTTCTGTTCGAGACTCTGAGAGGAGAGACAGGTTTGAATGCATGCTTCTAAACCGTAGTCACTCAAGAGATCACCCAAGGCTTAATGAGATATTTTGAAGGGATGCATTTTGAAGAGATATATTTTATAAGAGATTTTGCAGAATGTTTGTGGTGTTGTTAAAAAGGACATTGCGTCTGTGTTATCAGGTCCAGCAAACCTCAATATCTAGCAGATACTCCTCTACCAACCCCATCATATAGATACAATGATTGGGCCAATGATCGGAAGCATTCAGGCTCCACTCCACGCCTGTCTCGTGGAAAAGGTAAAGAATGCTAGAAAAAAGTTTGCTTTGGTATTGGTCTCAGAAAAAAAATTGTCATTCCTTTAAACTTTTATTTAATAATATGTGGTGCTATAATAATATGTTGTAGTAATACAACAACAATAATATAAAGAAATAGAAAAAGTTCTAAATGCTGTTAAATTTAAGATTCTTTTAATCAAAACATACATGAATTTGAGTCTTTAATGTCCACATTTGATTGTGAAGGATTGGACGGTATGTTTAAGGTTGAATTTAATTGTGATTGTTTTTTAGGAGATAAAAGAGAGGATAAAGGGGATGGTATTCTGTTTGATAATGAAGATGAAAAGGAACAGTGGGAGGAAGATCAGAGGGTGAGTGCTTGCAATTCATCAGAGGACTGACATGCCAAATTTACATGTAATATTTTTTCCCACTGTTACATTCACACTCATCATGGTTGTCGCAACACAGTTGGCATTCTGGGCAACTGGCTAGGGCCTCGAGCATAGAGGGAGGGTTTAAATAACTTGGATAGCGAGCCAGTTTGCAAGAGTTTTCTGTAGTGTGGATGAAGAGAGCAATATTATTCACAACGGCAGCAACAAAAAGACTAACATCAAGGTGGATGATCAAACATGTGCAGTTGCATGTTATTTGGAGCCAAGAAACCTATAAGAAAGAGAATTGTAGGAGAAACTCAAACAACGGCAAATAATTGGCTACAAATTTTTAGCTACAGAAAATGAATAACGTTTTTGCAATTGAAGACTTTTTCTCAACATGAATTTTATTGAAACAAGAAAATTCAAAGATTATTTTTATTTCAAATTCGGTAGATGAACGATATAATGTTGTCACATCCTTTTTACAAAATTGTAAATAATTTGCAAATAAGAGAAGCTGTTAAAGCAAATCTAATCAAATCTGAAGTTCATTAACTTGTACTTTTTCACAAATATGTTAATATCACATATTTATGTAGCAGTTTATAGTTTTTACTTCAAGCATAAATTACTCTGCTCTTGTAAAAAGGATACAATTGTGTCATAAAGATGTCTTTATGTTTTGGTTTCATGATTTTAACCAAATTACTACCCATTAAGGGCTATAGTGGACAATTCTTGCCTAGCAATTGGCTTCAGAGTAGTCTAGAATTTAATGTTTAGATTTTTTTATTTTCCAGTATAGTGCATTTTCATGTCTCAGCTTTATTCCTCTGCAAAAGGCCTGCCAATGCTTTGCTATTCTTTACGGTGCCTTTCATAGGTGCAGCCATAGAAATGCTGAACATAAAACAGGGCAAATAAAGAATTTAAATCACGGTTAACTAAAACAAGCAATAAACAAAGTGTTAATGAAACAGTCACCACCCTCCAGGAATATATCCAGATATCTGAAAATGTGTTTGAGGTGAATGTGTATAAGGAATACCGCTTTTACAGGTTTTGCAAACGACTGGATATTCTTGGGTACCTCCTGATTCTAATGCGATTATTAGAGTTATGATACGATTAATAATAGATTATCAATGCCTCTTGAATAAATGTACCACTTGGTAGTGAGTCTTCTGGCCTGCAATAGTCTAGTTTATTTGTGTTTCTGGTAAATGATGAATAGCTTCAAATTAAAAGTCCCATTTATTTTCAGCAAATCTTAATTTTAATTATCATTACTTAACTTATAACAGTTGATTCGGAATAGACCAGGGTCACATCACAATGCATCGATTAATCTCTAAATTGATAAAGGACACTTTTTTTTTTACAGTAAATTCTCTTCAAGCTCAATAATAAAATATGTCAATGAAATTAGTGGAGAAAGACAATTACATTGACTTAACGAAAAAACTTAAAAACCTGTTAAATAGTGGAACACAGTATGTTTAATCAAAACATTGTTGGTTAGATAAATGGAAAGAAGAGAGTGAAGTCAGCCTCTTCTAATTCTACCTGGGGTTCCTTGCTGAAGTAGCAGGAAATAGCGGCTGAATGACTGCACTTAAAAAATTCTGCGCACTTGTAGGAAAGGTGTACTAATATCCAAGAGGCACAGGGTACTATTGAATATTTGAGGAAAAGCTCATTTCAGTTGGTTGTGTTATGAAACAGGAACATTGAATCTGTATCAAACAGGTAAAACATGATTTCCCTCATTCATGAATCCATCTTTCATTATCATGTAGATATTTTTTCTGAATGTTATACCATATTTGTTTGACCACCATTCAGCAAGCTGATCGAGACTGGTACATGATGGATGAAGGATTCGATGAGTTTCACAATCCCCTCACATCAAGCTCAGAGGAGTATGTGAAGAAAAGAGAGCAGATCCTGCAGAAGCAGACCCAGAAACGGATTTCAGCTCAGAAACGACAAATTAACGAGGTACTTCTGCACCCATTAGCGCAATAAAGTTATCAGGTTCTGGCATTTTTAGCAAGCGCGATGACAAAACCCTATGATCTATGATAGGAAAATGAAGCTCCCATTTTATAATGCCATAAAAGCTAGGAACTGCACGCACACTCCAGATTTATAAAGGAGAACTTTACTGTGATTATCTGGAGCAATGATATTTGCTGATGCTGTTCAAACCTGGCATCACTTGTGTACTTTATTTTTCTCCAGGATAATGAGCGCTGGGAGACTAACCGCATGCTCACCAGTGGAGTTGTTCAGCGCTTAGAGGTGGATGAAGACTTTGAAGAAGACAATGCTGCCAGGGTCCACTTACTGGTCCATAATCTAGTACCACCTTTCCTGGATGGCAGGATAGTCTTCACTAAGCAGGTACAGACCAGTGTTTGTCCTTTATCAACAGTTTTGGCATTGCAGACTAGTCAAAGTACATTTTTTTAAAGGAAAACTATCTCTCTGATAAACATTATATTACTGGAGCATTTTATAGACCAGGCAACCCAAAATGTTGAAAGAGCCATATTAGACAAAAAAAACTAAAAACAAATATGTCTGGAGCCGCAAAAAATTAAAAGCCTTGTATAAGCCTTAGAATGAAGGCAACACATGCTATATGTATCTATATTAGCTATATTAGCTACTTTAAAAATGACTAAGTTGGCTACAAATACATAATGAGCCTTTTTGAATAAATGTTTTTTTTTCCTGTAGAGAATGATGAACGTGACTACTCTGTTGTACGATGTCGCCTCAAGTTTAACTTCATTACAATATTAATAAATTATGTTTCATTGCTTTGATGAAATTAAAGAAATGCAATAAAGAAATTAGATTTTTGATGTCATTTTTATTTTGAGGATTCCAAAAAACATCAAAATGGAACGTGCATAACGCGCCCCTTATCTGAGCAACAAACTGAGCAATAAAATGAGCCTGCATTTAGAAAAATAAAACTGCAGCCTTTTGAAAAGATAAAATATATAAAATCAAATTAATTCAGTTTAAGTTTGATTTGACAATATCCCTAAGTGTAATTTCAAATATATACTGACAAAAATAAGAAATCACTTTATAAAAACAGCCACTTTGTTAGTATATATTGTCTTTCCACATTACACTTCTTGTTATTTGATAGCTTCTCACTACAGCGCAAACATTCAGGCAATCTTTCCGCATTGGTAATGAGTGCAAATGATTCGGTCAAAGAAAAGTTGAATTCTCTGTTCTCCTCAGTTATTTTTCTCTTTTTCCCTGGGTTCTATCAGTTTCCTCTACCCGTAATTTTTAACTGCTGCATCATTGTGCGCATGTGCATAACATAAACCGCATCATTTTCCATCTTATTGTGTGTTTGATCAGTATTACTGTCTTTTTTATTGAAATAACACAAACAGCATTTTTAAACATGACCAAGAAATCGTGATGTTTTGTCCATCTACTAAATCAAAACATCCCAGTTTAACCAAAATGACTAAAAGTCCAAAATAATTTATCGTCATACATCGATATATGCAGCAGAATGTGGAAGGAAATCTCAATGGGTTAGGGAAAACCAACAGACTAGTTTAACATTTTTTAAGAAAAAAATTACGAGGCAGGAAAAACCGATAGAACACCGGCGTGTTTACAACTGCCACCTGCCTGGCATCCCGGCCCCTGCTGATAGAAACGTGTGTCGCAGGCTATGATGCAAATCTTCGCTGACAGAAATGTTGAAGTTATTTATTCTACATACTTTTACAGCATTGGGAAATGTTAAGAATGTTTGTCCTCCTATAAAAACCATATTAAAACAAAAATATATTTACCTCCCCAATCTTTTTCCATTTTCAAACATTTTTGAAAAAGCTCCAGGGAGCCACTAGGGCAGCGCTAAAGAGACGCGGATTGCCGACCCCTGGTATAGACCAAACAAAGTAAAAGTCAAGTTATATCAATTTGGTTGTTTTTATTAGTTCCCCCAAAAATGGTGTAATCACCATTCATTTGTGAGGTACTTGCATCTCTAAATTATAACTGTTGTGATTATTCTGTCCCTGTAGCCTGAGCCAGTCATCCCTGTGAAAGATGCTACCTCAGACATGGCCATCATCTCTCGGAAGGGCAGTCAACTGGTGCGACGCCATAGAGAGCAGAAAGAGAGAAAGAAGGTGCACATCTGATTTGTTTATGATTTATCCTGACTTTTCATTCACACTTGTGCTCATCTTCATTGCATTCTATTACAGGCACAACACAAACACTGGGAGCTAGCCGGCACCAAACTGGGTGACATCATGGGAATCAAGAAAACTGAAGAGGATGGGGGAGATGCAGCGAATATTGGAGAAGATGGAAAAGTGGATTACAAGTAAGATTGTTCGATACTATAGGCTCATCGATACTCATTTGACATGTTTTTTTTTTGCTGTTGCTTGTGGTTGCCGAAGGTTGAGAAAATGCTAAAAATGCTGGTTTAGGTTTGCCAGTAGTTGAGACGTTTTTTTAATTCCTCAAAAAAATAAAGTGCTGAAAAAGTTTGTGAAAGGGATCATAGACAATCAAAATTATAAAAGTGATCTGGTTTGCCAGATATTGAGAAAATACTCGTAATGGTTAAAAATATAAAAAATGACTGTTAGGGTTGTCAGAGTATGAGAAAATTGTCATAAACTTTAATCTTGGGGAGAAAAGACATGTTTAGGGTTGCCAGAGATTTATAATACCTTTTTAAATATTCAAAAACATAAAAGTGAAGAAAGTTGATTCCTAACAGCCTTAAAATGGTCTTAAAAAAGTATTAAATTTGGTCTTGAAACATGCAGAGAGTGATAACATTACAATCATAATTATTTTGCTTAAAATCATTATCACAATTAATAATGACAATTATTTCTTTGATTTTTCAGTTTTAGTCTGGCATTTTACAGCCAAGTATAGAAAACAAATGGAAAAATAAACAGAAACAGACCATTTTGAACTGAGCAGCTTTTGACAATGTTTTTTTTATAACTCTAGTTAATATTTAAACTGATTTTGTATTAAAACAAAACATAAATTCAACTATAAGTAACAATTTCTTCAACGAATGAATATGGCAAAAATAAACTTTTAGGAGTTCACAGCTTCATATAATGATGTTAAGGTGATAAAACAAAAAATAGCATTTAGGTACTTTCTTGCTTTTTCCAACTTTGTTTCAGTCTTGGAATTGTGTAAATGTGCTAAATATATCCAGAGATGTGATATAAAAAAACACGTTTATAATTTTGAAATTCAGTGAATTCAAACACGTGGGAAACATGGCAAATCTGCCAAGAAGTCATTCTCGTCCTCTAGCTGGCACAAATATACAGAGGTATTCATGCTTTGGCAGACCAGAGAGGAAGTAGATACTCAGAAGGGAAGAAGTGGAGAGCTGCAAAAAAAACTAAATTTGCTTCTGTGATGATTACATATTTGTTTCTTATTTTGTGCGTGAAATAAAGTTCATTGTCATTATTTGTGTTTTTTTTTTAATGATACAAGCAAAAAGCATTTTATAAAATTATTGGTTTATTGTTTATTTCTCTTTTCACTTCATAAAATGTGTTTTCCTAAAACCCCAAAACATACAGTCCAATAGTTTAGGTTATACTGGAAAAAAATGATCTATACCATGACAAAGACTTACTATACTCTTGGAACCAGAAATTAAATGTTAAACCACAGATCTGCGTTTCAGTTTCCTACTGATCTGTAAACATTGACCTGCACAGATTCCACACCAATATTGCTCCACATATATATTTCAAAAGTAAGTTTTTTAAACTGGGTGTAAATTCTCTGATTACCAATAGCTTCTTCTCATTCAGTATTTGAGACCCAGATGTGCTCAGGTTACAGCCCATTTCATGCACTCTTGATGAGCTCTCCACATCATTATAGTGAAAATTTCTTAATACTGGAAAAATTGTGACGATTTTCATATACTGACCACCTGTCAGTAATAAAAGTATCACTAGAAAATTTTGATTAATTGTGCAGCCTTGGGTGTGGAGTTTGCATGTTCTTCCCGTGATTGTGTGGGTTTACCTCGGGTGCTCTGGTTTCCCCCACAAGTCCAAAGACATGCAGAATAAGTGATTTGAGAAAAAAATAATTGTCCATAGAGTATGAATGAGTGTGTGAATGTTTCCCAGCAATGGGTTGTCGCTGGAAGGGCATCCGCCGCGTAAAACATATGCCAGAAGAGTTGGCAATTTATTCTGCTGTGGCAACCCCGAAAGGAAAAATGCAGAGAAGATAATGGATGGATGGATACTTTAACTAAATAAAAAATAACCTGGCTCTGTGTATGCCTTTGCCATGTTGTTTATTCATATATTTTCCACTGTCCTTGGTTAGAATGTATTTGTGGCACTATATGGAAAATATAGTTTGCTTGTTGCTGTAGCTTGGAAAAGGTGTGAAAGCAGAGCAGTATGACACAGTTTACCTTATACAGTTATTTTTTTACAAACACAATTATAATTAATAACTTACAATAAGTAAAACTCAAAAGAGTTACATTTCTTTATATTTACATTTGCCCTTTCTAGTTTTGCGCTATGTTAATTTAAGTAAGATATGTTTGTTTTGTTTTAAACATGAAATTAATGAAAAATTCAAATGTTATTAAACTGTTAAAGAAAGTGTTTTTCGGAAATGGATGAGCTCACTTATTTAATAATGTTTTTTTTTTTCTGGATGTTTTGTTATCAGTTTGCATCTCGGCTTTTTTATGTTGTAAATGTTGTTCTTATCTTATCATCAACCTCTGGCTTCTGTTCATATTCACAGAGCTGAGCAGAAGTTTGCGGATCACATGAAGGAGAAGAGTGAAGCCAGCAGTGAGTTTGCCAAAAAGAAGACTCTGTTAGAACAGAGGCAGTATCTGCCCATCTTTGCCGTTCGACAGCAGCTCCTCAACATCATCAGGTGCCTCACACACGCTCCTCAGTTCTCTGATTCCTTCAAGAGACCGTCTAATTCGTTTGTTTTCTAATTTTATACGTAGACTTATTTCTTCTGTTGAACAGCCAAACAAATTCTGAAAATGGTTTAAAAGTGTGGGACGGTACCTCGTTATTAGTCATTAGTAGCTTTACCACGGTCATGCTGGCCTTCACCTTGAGGCCTGTGAGAGTAAAAGCTACACGACCTTGACTACGTTTGTTCCAATACACAGATGCCAACTTTCCTGCAGTGATATCATAAACTAACATATTTAACATATACTTTCACAAAAACTTGCCTCTCCTACGTCATGTAATTATTATATCAAATAAATAGACAGATGTCATTCAACCCATGACAGCTTCTAATGATATTCGTTAGCTTTGTAAACAATGTGTGAACTGAATCATATCAATTGCGCAACAGTCACCAAAATCCAACCTGAATTATTTTTGTATTGAATTATTATTTCTGGCAGTTGCTTAGCCGTTGAATAACAATGTATTGAATTGCTATTGAATGAAAATGTAAGATTTTGCTCTAAAATAAATTATTTGGAAATCGGATAAATGGAAAATATATAAATAACTAAATTAGACTGTAGAAGACTAATGTATGCTAGTGAAATCTAGTATATGCATTTTTATTGAATTCAAAATAATCCGTTTTAAGAAACTGAGAAACGATTATGGAAGCACAATCCACCATGCATTGAGAAGCTTAACTTTAGCGTTAAGTCTGTCCATAGACTCCACAAACCCGATAAACTGATGGTTTTTTGTTGTTGTTCTCGGACAGGGATAATAGTATTGTGATCGTGGTGGGAGAGACAGGGAGTGGGAAGACAACCCAGCTGACGCAGTATCTTCATGAGGATGGGTACACAGGCTATGGCATGGTTGGTTGCACACAGCCTCGCAGAGTGGCAGCCATGAGCGTTGCTAAGAGAGTCAGTGAGGAGATGAACAGTAACCTGGGAGAGGAGGTTAGTGTTCACTTGCTTTGGCCTTGATGGGATATGGTCACTCTAACTTGATTTCTGGATGATGGTTATGGAGTATCCCTTAAAAAATCAATCAATCAAATAAACAATTAAAAACTTGAGTTTTTTTAATCACTTTGGTTGTTTTTTTTATCTGATGCATGAGAAGCAAAGCTTTGTTACACTTTGTTGTTTCTGGGAGTGCAGGAGGGAGAGAGCTTAGTAAATCTGAGACAGTAATTAGCTTATTAACAGCTTATGAATGCAAAGTGGACAGTATAATCTGCCTATTATTTAATTATAAATCTGCTTTTATTAATGATCTATCAAATTAAGGACCTTACTCTAATTATAAAAAGTGATTAGAACATGAATGTTCACATCTGGTTATTAGAAAGCTGCATCACTACAGTGTTTTGTCACTGCATATTTTGCATTGGTTAAATAATAGTTAATGGTGTTTGTAAATTGGGTTCCAGGTTGGTTATGCCATCCGTTTCGAAGATTGTACATCAGAGAAGACTATGATCAAGTACATGACTGATGGGATTCTCCTCAGGGAGTCTCTACGAGAGTCAGATTTGGATCACTACAGTGCAGTCATCATGGATGAGGCTCACGAGCGCTCGCTCAACACTGACGTGCTCTTCGGTCTGCTCCGAGAGGTAAACCTTGTGCCTCACTCTCTAATGATTTGATTGTTTGACATAAGTTTTCCTAATTGTACTTGACAGTGTTTTGCTAGTGTGGAACTTCAGGGTTTTTACAGCTTGCTTGATTTTTAACATTAAGATTTCATTTCTTTGAAGCTTTAGAAAAGTTTGTGATCTGTTGTTTTAGTGGCTGGCTTTAAACGTGACTGTTTCATGATGCTTAGACGTTAGTAACTGCCTGTAGATTCAGTTGTTAATTGTTTGAATTACTTCTGTTTTTAAATGGTTTCTCATTATATGTGTTCATAAGTATATATTATTATTGGTGTTTTAACAAATATTCTTGTATAAAAAAAACTTTATAGCATTTTTTGCTCATAAATGAGAGATTCTAAAATGTACTATCTTTAGAAGGAAAGTTGTGGAAGTTGTCCAAGTTCATACAAACTACTCCTAACACGTTTTCTCCTCAAAGACAACCCTTTAACATTCAAAATTTCCAATATTTATTTGTCAGTTGCACTAACCACATACTTGGCAGTAAAGTGAGAATAAAAACCATACAACCAAATAATAAATCAAGTCTGTTTTAATTAAGTCTCACTTACAGAATAATCATTTGCCTTTGTGATTTCTCTAACTAAACTTTAACAATTTCTCCATAGTTTATTTACCACTCACACACATTCACACACTCCTAAAGATAGACTATAATAGTCACACATTTTACAGTCGCAATATTTTACTGTAGAAACTACCAACAAACAGCAACCAGTAACTCTGGACTCCTCCTGTGCATAAAACCTGTGTTTATTCATCAAGCCAAAAGAAGGAGCTGGCCTGTTTTCTGTGGCTACGCAAAGTATACAGCTTTTTCCCTTTAGATTTACAATTGAACAAATTGTATGAGAAATGCTAATGGAATTATTTCATTTGAATTAATTTAATATAGCTTCAAATCTTTTAAATCAAAGAGCATTATGATGAAACTTCTTCATAGACTTAGAGAAAGCTGGAGAACAGCATCTGTGAGATAAAGGGTGAGTTTTATTGAACTTTTTGATTTCATTGGACGGTAAGATTATCCTAGATCTTCTCTGGAGAACTCAAAAATCCACAGTATACTCTTGAAGATAGTAGTTCCAACTCTCATTCATCACAAAGATTGATTACAAACTGTAAAATGAAAGTGTGTTATTAGGTCTTATTTGACAACAAAGGCAACAGAAGAGTAAAAAATTGTGGTACGCTTTTAATAAAGATATATCAGACTACTCTGAGATTACATTTCCCACTTTTTTTAATTTAGGTGGTATCAAGACGTTCTGATTTGAAGCTCATTGTCACATCTGCAACCATGGACTCTGACAAATTTGCCTCATTCTTTGGCAACGTTCCCATCTTTCACATTCCTGGCAGGACGTTCCCTGTTGACATCTTATTCAGCAAGGTGAGGTGTTAATAGTGACTTCGGCTGAATTTGAATGTGCTTGATGTTCCGGATCTTAACTTTCAGTGATTTACTCCTACGTTTCAGACTCCTCAGGAGGATTATGTGGAGGCGGCTGTGAAGCAGACTTTGCAGATTCATCTCAGCGGGATGGTGGGAGACATCCTTATCTTCATGCCTGGTCAGGAGGACATTGAGGTGTGGAAAATAATTTTTATTATAATAATAATAATTAAAAAATAATCAAAAGATAGGGACAGGCTGTCTACCTATGCAGGAGCTGCTCCTGTTCCTCCTTAAGAGCAGAGCCAGAACTTTTTCTTCTAAGCCGATGTAAGAAATAAATTAAAATTTAGAGGAACAGCAAAGCAATTATTTATTTTGATAGCAATCAAAATATGACACAAATGACACGGCAGTGCTTAATAATAACTACACACTACTAATCATTTATTAAGCATTAACAAATAGGTAATACGAAATATTTAGGCCATTGTTTCTTTGCTATTACACATTTGTAAGCTGTTTATAAATATAACTTTAAAGGCTTTATTCCTGGTTTATAAGGATCTATATAACATGCTTAATAACACTAACTGCTTTATTAAGGCTTGGTTTTAATCTTTTAGAAATTAATCTTTTCACTATTTAAAAACCAGTTACTTATTTTAAGAGACTCGTGAGATCATTTTGGACATGTTAAAAAATGCTAATAAACAATTTAAAAGCACATTCATTCATCATATTATTATCATAATAATATTAAAATTTTCTTTTAGTTAGTTTACAATAAAACCAAGACTTTAAATCTCGTGTTAATGCTTTATAAGTCACAAATAGTCCTCACTTTAGATAAGCTCAAAAAAACGGTTAACTGACTGCTAGTAAATGGTTTATAACTACCTGTACTAATCATGAGTTACAGTAGGTTTATGTGTTAGTAAAGCATTTGTAATCACACTTGTTATATTTTCAATATCTCTGAATGATAAAATGTATGAATGTGCTTTTAAATCACTAACAAAAAATAAATAGCTGGTTTTCAAATAACGAAAAGTTTACCCGGAATAAAGTACTTAAAGTTATATTTAAAAACTGCTTATACATGTGTATTAGTAATTAATGTGTAACAATGCTTTAGAAATTATTTATTAACTATTTGTTAAAGCTTAATAAATGATTAGTAGTGTGTAGTTATTATAAAGTGCTACCAATGACACTTAAATCTCTGGCTTTTAAACGCTGCCCAATCACAAATGGTCACGTAACACCTAACCACTTGATTGAATAGTCAATCTGTTTTTTTGTGAGGTCTTTTTGCAGAGTTAGAAGATTCCTTTTGCAAGAAAACTTTTTTGAGACCAGCTAACTGAATTCTATGTCAATTCCATAATAAGAATGTCTATTTTTTACAGAAAATTAATTGTACTACCTCGGGTCAGAATTGAGCAGATTTTTGACACCCACTGAAAAAAAAAAACATAACTGCTACCTCACAGAGACACAGTGTTACATATTTGAAATGAATATTCTTCTTTTTAATAGAGTAATGTTGTAATAAGCTGAGTAATAATAATGTAATAATGTAATTATTATTAATAGAGTAATGTTGTAATAAGCTGAGTAATAATGAGTAATAAGCCAGTAATAGTGAGCTTCTGATGATTAAACTGTTCGTGCCGTGGAACCAGCCTCTGATGAACCTTTCCTGTAGCTTGTAGTTTTCCTCTTTCACCCCTAGATAGTGCAGGCTCCTTGCACAAGGATAAGAAAAACATTTTTTAACATCTATTTATTGAGTGTTGGGGGAAAAATGTTACTTGACATTTTCTGATATTGTGCCAATCAAATATTTTCTTCTCAGGTAACATCAGACCAGATTGTAGAGCGGCTAGCGGATCTAGAGAATGCCCCTCCATTAGCAGTACTTCCCATCTACTCTCAGCTGCCCTCTGACCTGCAGGCCAAAATCTTCCAGAAGGTAATTACTCCCGATCCAGATTGGAAAAAACACCAGATTATTTAGAGTTCTGAACTCTGTGTGTATTAACAGGCTCCTGATGGAGTGAGGAAGTGTATCGTCGCCACAAACATCGCTGAGACGTCTCTGACAGTGGATGGCATCATGTTTGTGGTGGATTCTGGGTACTGCAAGCTAAAGGTAAATCATTTATCTGTAACCAATTACACGTGAAGTTTTCACATTAATCAACAGTATATTTTAATATAGTATGTATAGTAATATGAAGTATACAATATTGAATACAGAACATGCTTCATATTGCACTTGCTGATCAACAGGATTCCTCCACTGAGAAGCACCGCTATGATTCTGTGTGTGTATGTCTCTCAAGGTCTGACTCTAATGGACAATGATTTTAACTAAGATATTCTTATATCAAGATATTTTATTTTAGCCTATAGTTTAGACTCTCGTTTTAGAGTGTTGGTGGGAAAAGTTATGCAGACATTTGATCAACTTGGATAAAGATTTATGTGTGCCTAGTTTGCATGAGAGTAGATCTCAAGGATTCTTTCAAGGAAAGATTTTTCACCCACGTCTTTGGAAGGAGAATAAAGCTAAAGAACTTTTATTCTAGCGTACAGATGGTTAAAGAGTACCTCAAATCTGTCAATAATCAACTTATTGTACTAAGGATAAATTCAAAATGTATAAGGTAGCATTTGGTGTAAGGAAGAAGATAATTCCTTCTACTAAATCTTAATAAGAAATTGTATTTGTTTAGGTGTTCAACCCTCGCATTGGCATGGATGCACTGCAGGTTTACCCTATCAGCCAAGCTAATGCAAACCAGCGCTCGGGTAGAGCGGGCAGAACTGGACCAGGACAGTGTTACAGGTAAGATTGATCTCAGGCATTCTTATCCCTATCGGCTGAAAGAGTTCTCACCAATGATGCACACCTTGCAAACAACTCTAATGATTTAAGACAAACTAAAATCTTATTTGTGACAGATTGTATAAATTAGTCTTCACTCTTCTACTAAACAAAACATGTTAGGATAGCACAAGCTTTCAATATTATTAAAATAATACTCCAGCTAAAGTTCCTGACGCAGCGATTCCGCTTGTCATGAGTTTGGAAGCTGTTTTTAATCTGTTTTTGATATTTTGCCAGAAATACAGACATTTTTTATTATGGAATTGATGAAACCACATGGAAAACAAAACAATTATTACAAACATGAAAGGTCAATAAATATTTTGAAAGCAGTTCAGAAAAGAAGCAAATATGTAATTCGTTTCAAATGTTTATTATCAAGCTAATTGTTTTAAACTGGGGTTTTCCCACTTGTACTTTCCATGGATGCCCAATTACTTGAGCATCATCAATTTAAAAATAAAAAGCTATTTTTTTTTTTTAATAAAAACTATTTTTTCGCTCTACGGAGTTTCTATTTCTTAATCTGTCATTTTAATTCACTGGCTTCTGATTGGCCAGCAGTTTAGTGTATTTGTAGTCATTTACGCTCTTTGCTGATCAATTCAAGAGAGAAATAAACAAACTTAAAGACAACAGTGCTCATGAGATGCAGGAGTACTTCCTCTGCTTTTCCCGAACCAGAACTCTGCTTCCCAGTAGCTATTTTTTAGCTTTTTTCATCAGCTCTTACATGGCGAAGGATCAAGCACTTTTAGTTTCTATCCCTTTAAGTGTCAATTCAGCTTTTTTTTTAAGCTTAAGACAGACTTTGAAAAGTTGAGCTTTAGGATCAGTAAAGCAATTTAGTTTTTCTGGGCAAACACACTTTTTGTAAATGACATTTTTTAAATTAAATGTAGTCAACACATTTGATTGAGAGCCCCTTGTAACTGTGCTCATTTACTTCATGTTCAAACAACTATACTCTAATCAAAGAGACAAACAAGTTGTGGAAAATTTCTCATTTAGTTTTGTTGATTTCAAGCTTCACAGATCATTTTTAATGCTGTTTTGGCTCACACAATTTTATTTAAGCACCCTATACATATACTGTCAGAACATTCTTTGTGTTCTCTGCTGATATCGCTCGTTCAGTGTTTTCGTTATGTATATATTTTTGACTGTGGTATAAAGTATTGATGGACTACTGAACACGTTCATGTGTAATTCAGAGCTAGAAAGCCATAGCCCACCTTCATGCAGAGAATGTTGATGAGAATAAAGTTACAAAGTGCTAGACTTGAGAGTTTTTATTATTCATGCTTGCACAAGCCATGACAGTCTTCTAACAGTTTTTGTTTGTGAATGCATATCACTAGTTTATTGTCTGTAATTTAGTCCTTGTGCCACTTAAACCACTTAAAAACACTTAAACTTTTTGTTTGTTTTTCTCCTAAAGTGTTATTGTCTTTTATTGCAGTCATTGTTAATTTTGACAATATTTGGAGCAAAATTGGGCTTGAGGATTAAATAAAAATGTCTAAAAATAATAAATGAAGCGTATATCATTACTATATTAATAGTCCCTTAAAATTTCTTGACAATCATGGGCCAATTCATATTCAAGTGATATGCTGCATTTCCAACTTTAAAAATGCATATATATTTTTTTACCTTATTTTTGTAAATTTAAATGTATATTAGTGTGGTGAAAGACTACAAATGGCATCGTTAGCGTGGAAGGAAAATTTCACCATTTTAAAAAGTAAAATAAAAAACACAGAGTTACATTTCTCTCTCTCCCTCTGTGTGACCAGGTTGTACACTCAGAGTGCATTCAAAAATGAAATGCTGACCACTACAATCCCAGAGATCCAGCGGACCAATCTGGCCAATGTAGTCCTACTTCTCAAATCTCTGGGGGTTCAAGACCTCCTGCTCTTCCACTTCATGGACCCTCCGCCCGAAGACAACATGCTCAACTCCATGTACCAGCTGTGGATTCTAGGAGCCCTCGACAATACTGGTGAGACTTTTTCTTCAGATGAGACTTAGGCAGGATCTATTGCTTATGTATTTCTGCTAAAATCTCGTTTTAAATGCACTTGCAATCTAATTTTAAATGCACTTCTGGTTTGAGCTTTCAGTTAGAAGTGTTGCGTTGATAGCTTTGGTTTGTTGTTTAAGAAGTCGGATAACGTGTAGGTTAATTTAGTCACATTTGTATTGTTACCATTTTATTGTCATATTTTATCTTTGATCTGTACCTCAAACTTTTATAATTAATTTCTAGATTTAATTTAAGTTCCTCTGTTCTGAAGGTTTGATGTCTCTACACAGCTGAGCAGAGAGCGAGAGATTTTTCAATGTGTTTGTGGACTCGTGTTTCTCTTTTTCTTTGTTCTCTCATGTGAACAGCAGATTATTTCTGATTAAGATTTACCTGCCAAAATTTCTCCTCGGCTTTTCACTCTAATCTTCTTAAGGTCGACATGCGATCTTTGAAATCAGAGCTCTGGAAAGTTGAGAATCCCACAGCAGAAGCGTTTCTCCTTTATCAGCACTTTTGGGAAAATCCTTTTTGAAATCCTTTTTGACTTCTTTCCTGTATTTGAGGATTTCTTCTCACCTCCATCTCTAACAGCCTCACACGCACGCACACACACACACACACGCACGCACACATGCACACACAATTAGCTTTACACGTTTGTTTAGCAGAAGTCAAAATAGTTTCTCTGGATGCCTGACTGAAAATAATCATTAGAGTTGTTTTGTTTTTTCATGGTTTGCTGTCTTTTCCAAACTTTTTATTGTTTTAGAATTTGTATTGTGCATGAATGAACACATCTTACTCTCTCTCAATCACTTCATATCCAAATTCTAGCTTTATTTAGCATAATCTTGCATTTATTTGTGAAATCACAAAAGGCTACTTCTAGACAACTGCAACCTGAATTCTATTTTTGGCTGCTTCTGAGAATTTTCTGTCTTTCCCAGGCGCCCTCACACCCACAGGCCGGCTCATGGTGGAGTTTCCTCTTGATCCTGCTCTGTCCAAAATGCTGATCGTTTCATGTGATATGGGCTGCAGTGCTGATATCCTCATCATCGTCTCCATGCTGTCTGTACCGTCCATCTTCTATAGACCTAAGGTACTTTAGTTTAATGAAAATAGCAGGTGATGCACTGATAGACTGGAAATCACAAGCTGGTTAATGCATTTGTTCAACACTGGCTAAATGACACTTTTTGTTTATTTGTTGCTAATCATGGATGTATAACTGGTTTAGTGTGGCTCGTCCTCTCTTTCTCTGTCTTCCTCCCTTACTGTCTTGTCATGACTGGCTCAAGTCCTGACAAATAAATGGAGGACAGCGTGGTTTGGGAAGAATACAATTTAAGTTTATTAACAATAAATGAAGCTAAAGAAATAATAATAAAATACGGAAAACCCAGCACAATTTCTGTTGGATAAAAGGTGGTAAATCTATCCAGCAGAACTAGAATTAAACTCACAAGATCCTTAAACTACCCAAGATTGGCACTCAAACAAAGATAACAAAACAATAAGAGACATAGGGCAAAGCTAAACAGGACTGGTGAGCAGAGAGATCCAGCCCGAAGGTGAGGTGCCACTTATAAAGGGCTAATTGTTCTCCTGATTAGCCAGCGACCACTCTCCCATCTCCACTCTCATCAGGATGAGCAGGCAGACTCATCACAGTCTCCTCTTCTCTCTTCCCCACTTTCTTTTTTTCGATTTCTCACTCTGTTTTTCTTGCTCTCTGTCTCTATCTCATTTGCTGTCTTTCTCTTTCTCCCTCACTTTTTTCCTGCATAACTTTCTCTCCCTGTCTTACTCGCTCTCTCTCTCTCCCTCACGCTCAAGTAAAAAAATACCTTTATTGAAAATTTTTGTTTTTGTTTTCAACTGTGTTGTCAATTTGTGTTGTTCGTAATTGTTTTGTGTAATTGTGTTAAAACATGCCGATCTCTCCGTCCAGGGTCGTGAGGAGGAGAGTGACCAGGTGCGAGAGAAGTTCTCTGTGCCTGAGAGTGACCACCTGACCTACCTCAACGTTTTCCTGCAGTGGAAGAACAACAACTACTCCAGCATCTGGTGCAACGATCACTTCATCCACACCAAAGCCATGCGCAAGGTATCAATGCCAGATGTGTTCTGTCAGTGACCAGGCACAAGTATGAGTTAAACACACAGCTGGGTATACAACAAGTTAAACAGATAAACTAATCAAAGACAAAAAATATAATGTTCTTTTTTCTAAAGCTGTGAATGCTCTACCATGTTGAACCACAGGAGACATGTGCAATGTATAAAATTCTGTGATAATCCAGTCTTTAATTCAAAGTGTGTTTGTATCTAAGCTCCTTGTATATTTTTGGTTATGCAAATGTTTATACATTGTGATTCTATTATTTCTCGCTTTAGAGATGGTCATAAATACCCCTGTGTGCGTCTCTTTGTGTTGCATGACAGGTACGTGAGGTGAGGGCGCAGCTCAAAGACATCATGGTGCAACAGAAAATGAACCTGATCTCCTGCGGCTCAGACTGGGATGTGATTAGGAAGTGCATCTGTGCTGCTTACTTTCACCAGGCCGCCAAATTAAAGGTACAGCACAATTTGGTATATTTTTTCATGTTATAATATAAGTTTTATCAGGGATGCAATGATACCAAGCTCAAGCACTTGTAGCTGATGCTACACACTGTTACCTTGTGACACAAATTTCAGGATAGCAGGAACAGAATTTCATGTTCAAATATAAATATACTTTAATGTAATACTTTTTAAATTTTATATTGATGATGACACAGGCACGGCAGGCTGCAAACTTTGCTCGGTAAATATCTAGAGAAAGTATGGTTACAATACAATACTACAATGCAAAATCTGAAACTTAACATTCAAGGGAGAACTGGACATTTTTCACTATTAGTAAAGTTAATTGCACCAGTTGTTCATAAATAAAAAGAAGCAGTGCTAAAATTATTAGTCTCACTCTGTCATTATTTGTAAAAATGCAACTTCCCCAAAACACATGTTATTATTATCATTAGTGAGGTTATTGTTTTTAAATATTAATATAATAGTAATAATTATATATATTTCTCTGTTTCTTCAAACGCAAATTTTTTAAAGTTATTTTATATTGTTATGTATAGTTTTATATAAAATTGTTTAGTTATACCCAATATATGATCACAAGAAAGACATTATTTATTCAATTTAAAAAAATAATTTGAGGACATGGCTAGGTTTGCCTTCATCCTATTAAGGTTTTGTCTAGCAATAACATGTAAATTGTCTATTGTTTATTATATGTTGTGGTCCCATTCACTTAATTAGCTTAATTATTTACAAAAAAAATACTTTGAGATACAAAATAATCTGTTCTGGGGTGGCATTTTTGTGCACAGAAACAACATTTTTAAATAACATGGAAAACCATAGGAAAAAAAAAAAACTTGGATTCTTCAATCCTTAAAAGTACACATAATAAATAATAATTAACACATGTCTATGTTAGTGAATATTCAAAAAAAAAAATGTATATATATATTTATATATATATTCATGTACACATACATATACACATACTGCATTTTGGGATACTTTTTTTATTAAGAGGTCAAATAGTTTTTATTTCTAAGTTGGTGTCATTGTCATAGTGTAGGCTTAGAGAGCCTTGAGGCGTTGGGGAGTCAACAATGAAGAGAAGAAGAAAAAATGGCAAATCTTCTTTTTTCAGTGTCTATACAAGCAAATGTTTAAAACAATAGTGAAAAAGAAAAGAAAAAACGATACAAAACTTACAATTAAGAGTTTTGACAACTTTGATTTAACAGTGCCTTCAATAATCACAGCTCTACCATGAGCCTCTTCACTCTCCTGAGGTCTTGGCCACTATTTCCCTCCTAAAGTAATTGGGTAAAACCATTAAAACCACTGTAGGGGTGATATTAATAAAAAAATAGGCCAATGAAAAGGCAAATATGCATAACTTGGAATAAGTGAACAATATCTATGTTAAACCATTTAACATAAATACTTTACAATTAAATTAGTACCACAATTAAACCAAGCATAATTGTTTGAAGCAACATCCTTTGTCATAAAAGGGTCGTCATCATTGCCTCGCCCCTTTTGACGCGCCCTGGAAAAGCACCGAGCAATTCGACTCAGGAGTAGATCAAGTGGCAGAAACAATACAAACTCTTTGGGTCATTTTAAATAAAAGGTAAATGAAATACTTTTGTCATTTGTTTCGTTGGTATCATTGTAAGGATTGCTCTCGCTGTAAAGGGTTACAATATTCACACATATGTGCGCCTATCTGTGGATATACACAACCATCAACAAGGTGATCGCTCTCGTTACAAATGCATACACACACGCACCTCTGTTGTTTCAAAGGTAATAGTTGCTTGGTGACCTTTATATCTTCTTCATCGTCACAGTGCTCAAGTGCAAAAAAAAAATGTATAGCTTTTTAAGCTGGCTTACCTGCTATGTTAAACTGTCTTTACATTACTCATTAAACATATTTTTTATTTCAATTCTGAATTTTAGTACTATGAACTATTTAGTAGTTTTACTCTGTTAGTTATACTTAGTGAAACTTTTTGACAATTCATGTGATATTTTGCAGATTGATTTTGCAATTATAAAAAATAATGCGCTTCCTGTTTGCATTAAAATGCCAATTATAGTTGAATATAGAACAGATGTACATCTGTTTTACATTTTCATTTCATGTCTAAACACAATTTCACATACTCATGTACATTTTTAGTAAAATATTATAAATACCTTGTGACCATATTCAAGAGGATGGAAAGTAACCCTGATTATTTCTTTAATTTAGTCTCTGCATGCATTTTTCTGTTAACTCATGAGTGTTACTGGTGTGTTTAGGGAATTGGGGAGTATGTGAATGTTCGAACAGGGATGCCCTGCCATCTACACCCCACCAGCGCCCTGTTTGGGATGGGGTACACCCCTGACTACATCATCTACCATGAGCTGGTCATGACAACAAAGGTACATCCTGATTTTCAGCCCAGATGAGGATGAGTTTATCGTGAACGGATCACTGAGCCCTAGAGGAATGATTGTTCAAGCCAGTGTATTTGTGTTTGTGTCTCAGGAATACATGCAGTGTGTGACGGCAGTGGATGGTGAGTGGCTGGCGGAGCTTGGACCTATGTTCTACAGCATCAAACATGCAGGAAAGAGCAGACAGGTGAACATCTTTCCCCTTAAAGTACCATGCTTCCCTCTTATGTTTATGAAATGATATGTTTTCATCAACGATATATTATTCATAACAATAATATCCTTTTGAAAAAAAAAGTTGAACATAACGGCCGTAAAAATTACACACAACACAGAAAAGATATGAAATAAATCAATGTAACAGAGTGTTGGTTTTTGTCTGGTTGCCACTAAAAAGGTCACACACTTATATTTTGTTGGAGCGATTTTAAGCAAACGTGGCATTGTTTCGACAAGCTTCTGCAATGTTTTTTTATTTACACAAGAATTATTTACATCCAGTGGTGCGGTCTGGGCGCTGTAGCTTCTGCCCTTCCCATAGATGTTTTATTTCTTTACAAGTGCTGTTGATTTGACTCTCAACCCTTCCCTTTTCATGATTTCAATCATCAAATGTTTTTTTTTGACATTCAAGAAATGAAATTTTAGCCAGGTGAAATATAATCCCTCATGCAGATAATTATCAAATAGGATACTTGTACCTGTTTGCTTAATCTATGTAACTTTATTTTTTTTTTGGCCAGACAGTTTTGTGGTTAAAAGCAGCTTTTTTTTTCTCCTAGTGAAGATTATTGAAATTCTTTTACACCCCAGAAAACTAATAACATGAAAAACATGTGCTGTTCAATTAACCATTTGTAGAAAGCTTCACACCGTGTTCTCATGTTTGTTGTGTTTTGAAAATTTGCAATTTTTTTACAATAATTTTTAAAACATGGTATAATGTGTTATAGATACATATACATTGTATTGCATATTGTGTACATACTAATAAAAGAGGCTGGTACAACATTAACCATACAATCTTAAAAAAAAGGTTGGTTGTTTTTTCAAATCCTAAGAAACACAAGTTTCAGCAAATTTGAGTGACAAAGTTATATTTATTATGCAGATAAGCTGCCTGTAGCAAACAGCAAGTTAAATGTGAACATGATTTCTTCAAGACAAAATTATTAATTTGAATGAAATCTGTTAGGCAGGCAAACATTGATTGTTTTGCTAGCTTGAAAATCAGTAAAGCTAAGCTAGACAAAAAGCCTTAACAACACTGAAAAAAAGAAACCCTGAAAGATACCCCCCCACCACCCGCACGCACGCGCACGCACACACACACACACACACAAAAGTGTTAAAAAACAAAACATTGGAGGAAATTCGCCACAAAAACAAACTTGCTGGGAAGAAATCCACTTGAAAAAAATTCAGTATAAGCAAAATAGTCAGAACAAGAATAAATGCTAGAAAAACAACAGTCCATTAAAGGAAATGCCAGAAAACAAACAGATTGATAAATCAAAACACTTTGAGTGACAAGCACACTGCTATTGTTGCATAACTTTTTGCGATGATGGTTTTGCTGACTTCTGCGCACTCTTCCAGGAGAACCGGAGGAGAGCCAAAGCTGAGATCACCAACATGGAGGAGGAGATGTCTCTGGCCCAAGAGCAGATTCGAGCCCGGAAAGAGGAGCATGAAAGGAAGAGCAACCTGGGCAGCGTCAGGTACTTTCACCTTCGGCAGTCTGTGCTATCGGACATTACTTTCATTGTGAACAACTTCTAGCTTCTCTCAAATGAAAAACGCCCCAATTTGAATCTCTGCTGTGCTGAAATTCTAACATCACGAGGAAGTTCCTCTCACACCTCCCCTCATCTCCTTGTCTTCTCCATGATGAGCTTTTCTCACCTACTCTTCATCTCAGGAGAGAAAAAGAAATAATATTAACTCTTGGCTGACCCCCATTACAGTAGCAATTTAGATAGTCCCACCTCGAGCGGGGAGGAAAGGGACAGCAGCTCATTTCCAGCCTAATCCTGGAAATTAATTTTACACACACCTGCCAAATGTGTGACGCAAAATACCACTTCAGTAATTAACCAGCGACTCGTCTGGTGTTTCAAACCACATGATAGACGTCCTGACAATAATCATATTCAAAGTGAGGATTAGACTTTTGATTTGCATGAGGGAGAAGGATAATTAAGGTGCCGGCCCCTCTGGGCTTCTGATTCCTCTGTGGGGTGTTAAATAAGCTGATAGGAAAACAGCTTCAGATCCGAGATGAGATCAGGCTCTTCTAATCTACAGCTGACCTGAATCCTGCTGAACACACAGATTGTTGGAGGATGTAAAAAAAGTAAATATTTTATGGTAAAATTAGGATTAAGGGTTTGTCGTTGCTTTGCGCCTTAAAACAGCCATTGCTCTTTGTTGAGAAGTCTTTAAGGTGTCAATTTTATCAACCGATCCACATTTTCCCCATGTACACCAAGCGTTGTGCCTTGTTAAACCACGCAGTTTAACCTTTTTTTTATTTATTTTTTTACAAAAATCATAAATTCTACATGGTAAGGGATACGATTGAGTTGCTTCAACAACACAAAACCCATCCATGAGTGTGCATCTCTTGGCGTGTCTGAAGCCAGAATAATATTCATACTACAGCAGAGTAGAGGACATGACAGGAATGACTTTAAATTATTGACTGTATATAAAATGGCCATAGTATGAGTGACATTTCTTGTGATCAGTGAAGCAGTGATCACAATCTTGGAAGTTCATCTTTTCCTGGTAACAAAAAATGGCTCCAGAGAGGCGGGGCATGGGTAGAGCAAAGCCCCCTGATTGGCCGAAGGTTTCAATTTAAAATATTGCGAAACAACTAATTTAAAAAAAATTCAGAGAGTTCATGAAGGGCAAAACTAGACACGAATAAATGATAATTTTCTCTTATTCTGACAACCCTAACAAACACTCAACTTTGCAAAAGGCATGGTTAGTGTTTTCAGAGTTTGAGACAACTTTTGTAAAGGATCAAAACATAAAAGTAATTGTTGAGGAGTGATATAGGTCTTGAATTTGATTTTTAACAGTTGTAAAATTTTACCTCATCGAACCTGCAGAAACCCTGAATAACATAAGGTTTTTGTCTCTATATTTATATCTAGTTCTCAAAGTAAATAAACTAGGACTAAATTTACTAATTCAGCCCACATACAGTAGTTCACTTTTCATTTATTGAGAGCTGCATGTGGACACACACACACACACACAAACATGCCCATACACATGCACACACACATTATTTAGTAAAGAATATTGACAAACACTTTTTTTTTGGTTGAATTTAACAAGTTAAGTTGATTATAGCTTGATTAAAAGGAAAAATGCTGTTTATCAAGGCCATGTTTTGCAAAATGTGATGGACCGAGATGCGAGAACCACTTCCATTAGGTCTTATATGATCTAATACAAACTACCATTAGCACATGCTTAGGTTGGGGAAAATTCTCATAAAACATTCTAAAGTTGGCACAACCGTCTCCTTCATGTTCTACAGAAATAGCCAAATATGATTTTGTTCCTCATGCAAAAAAATTGCATAAATATATCTGTGTCTGTAGAAAAGATGTCAAGGAAATAACATTTAAAAAAATGCAAAGATTTCCCTAAAAAATTAACATTTTGTATCTTATCCCCAAACAGGGCAGTCAAGATCTGCACCCCAGGGAGGAAAGAGGAGGCCCCCATGACCCCCAAACGAACACCAGCTCGGTTTGGATTATAGTGTTTGTGCTCCGATAAAATTCAACTCCGTGCAGTTTCATGTTTGACCAGCAGTAGGAGCTATTGGATAAGGAGAGCAGACCTCGTCCCCTCTGTTTGTGCTTGACTCAAATCCACTAATGTAGATGGCAGAAGAGATATGGATTCAAAACAAGCACACTGTTCTCATTCCTGTATGCAGTTTTACACACACTTTTCATTTCTACTTTATCTGGAGTTTGTGTGAAGCAGAAGTGTTCTGTTAGTCAAATTCTCATTATTGAATCAAATTTGAACAGGTGAAATGCAGCCAGCACATAAAAAAATTGTACTTTGATGGGTTTAGGCCTCTGGATGGAGGGGCGCTGCGCTCTGACACACTTATTGCTGGAATATTTCATCATTCGCAGGAATCAACACTGACCGATGCTAGCTGTTTGATGCAACTGGTCTGCAAGTCAATGATCATCGACGGCACTCTTAACTGAGGGGCATTTGACTTGCTTTCTGAGTTTCAAAGATGTGCTGCGCTGTTGGATTTCTGCGAGCCACTCAACTGCGCGTCTCTTAAAGCAAGGTCAGAGTAAATCATTCAAAGATAAAAAGTCAAGCCTTTATTTGCTACGTAAAGCACCAGTTTTTCTTCCATGATTTTGGGTATCATCTTCATATATATGAAGATATATTAATTAATGAACTACTATGGAGCAGCTTGTTATTAGTGATTGTACAGTAAATTTGTATATGTGTTTATTTTTCTTGAGAATCAGTTTGAAGATTTCCGCTATTATTTTTTCAAGTGTAAACAGCTTGTTCTCTGTCTAATTTGTATGTGATCGTTTTATGTTTTTAATAAAAGCTTGAAAAGACATGCTTCCTAATATTCATCTTCTGTAGAAAGAATATTATTTTTCAAAAAGTGTGTCAGGAAACATTGTGTGCATTTTAACATCTGTGATACTGTGATGGAGGGTCCCTTTAGGCCTCATGGCTCCAAGCATCCCCAAATCCAGAAGTGTAAGGTTTTATATTGTAAAGGTAAGCTTTGTTTCTACATGCATTCACCTATTTGTGTGCTTTTAATGTCATATGCTTAGGCTTTAAACACGGTTCTTCAGTAGTAAAGGTGGCCATTTTTAACATGGGTGTTAATGAAAAGCTGCTCACTTCCAGCCACAGCCTCCAGTGTTCAGGCAAGGCATTACAAGTCCATTTACTTCCTGTTGCTCATCGAGAAGGAGAGCGAGGATGGTTGCTGCTTGTGTGATACAGAGGAAGTGCTTGTCCCTCCTGTGATGTTCTAGATGGTGACGGAAGGAACAGTGCCTCCCAGAGGATTTATCTGAGAAAGCATTGGGATGCTGTTGAAGGGACGTAATGACAGCGTTTTAATTGTGGAACTGATTTTAAATGTCTTAACAAATTAGTTTCATAGTTAATTTGTGTTTTTTTTCTTTCTTCATTATAGTAGACTCTCCACAGCTCTAGGAAACCCTGATGCACTCAAAGATGACCCAGAAAAGCAAGATTTTGATGTCAGCAGAAATCTTGATCACAGCAGTCAAATTTCGTCAGACACAAGTGAGTGATACACTATAGCGATTATAAATATGACTGTTTTATCATTTTTTTTTTAGGTCTTGAGTGATAAAAACACCAACTCGTGCTAAACATACACACTCTTAGCTCATCAGCGATTACTTATTTGAAATTTCTAGTGCAGGATCCTTTGATGATTACGTTGATTATTTAGATATGGTTTGTGATTGTTTAACAAATGCATAGATATAAAGGTTTGATTTTAATAGTTGTTGATGGCTGGAAAAGTTTAGCTGTGGTAATTTATGGTAAAATAACATTGTGAAGTCATGCAACACAGTGTCATGTTGGGCAGATCACAAATACCTGGTAATGTAAACACCTGGACTGCAACAAACAGAGCACACCAAATTACAGTCTTCTGTTTTTCCTCAAGTTATTTACTTGCATTTGATTCTGTCACAAAACAAAGAGGAAAATAAATCATAGGATCATAGTTCTGTATACAAACAGAGCTTGCATGTAGCGGATATGCATGTTGATGACAACTGAACTTTTCCTTCATGGAAACAAACGACTGCAACCCATACTATACTCTAAATTACTGTATGGTCTTGTCATGAGTCATTCATAATTATTACACAATGTCTTCTCATAGTGTAAAGGCTTCTACATACCTATCCGAATCGAGATGTGCACGAACCTTCGCACGGATAGCTTCTCTACTAGCGTCTCTCTTCTGAAGTTTAATGTTGGTGCAATGATGTCGCTTGCCCTTGGATTGTTCTCAAGGGTAGTGATGTTCTTTTATTCGTGAAAAGAACGAAGATTTGAAATGACTCAAATTAACTCTTTTTGGGGACTGAATAGTTTTCTTTTAGTGCATGCAGATTACACGGTTAATAATAAGAAGACGCTGATGAGCAAGTTCGTTTGCCCAGATTCTTGTATTTATGCTTGTTTTTGGATGTTTGTCTATTTACAAAAAGTTCAGATTTCGTTCCATATGAACAATATAACTGAATCATTATCAGTGATTAAAAGTCTAAAGAAGAATAACCCAAATGAACGAAACGTCCCATCACTACTCAGGGAACAGTGACATGGCTTTTATTCTTTTCAAAAGCACCAAAACATTTCATATTCAAAGGATTTCAGAGTAGTTGTAGATCTTATGAAGATGTTATCGAATGCAATGTGAGTCGCTTTGGATAAAACTGAATAAAAATGTAAATATCTTTCAATTATAAAAAAGTCATAAAAAAGATTAGCGTCAAAGTGTCCAAAAAATATGTTTATAAAGTGTTATATAGCACAAAGAAGAGGATAAACTATCGTGTGAAACAACTGTGTCTAAACCTTAAACTTTCAATTCGGAGCAGCAATTTCCGCTTTGTTTTTTTTGTTTTTTCCTGTTAACGCTATGGTCTTTTGTCACCCGCATAATTAAGTTAATATTAACATCTGGACTGCAATAAATAAGTGGAAAAAAACAGCTACCATTATAGTAACGTTAATCCATAACTTTTAAAACGAAAGCTACCAAAGCCATACTTCACAACAATCTCTTCACTGTAACGTTAAGGTATTAACATGAATGATAACAGGGGAAAGCCAATTTGAAACTTCTGCTGAACTCCATGCTCTGAAAGACGCAGCCACCATCCTTTCTTCTTGACAACTCAGTTTCAGTTCAGCGTAGCTCCAAAAATATCGATGGTTTGTGTAAAAAAAAATTGCTATATAACTTAAATAATAAGGTTCCTAAAAGAATCTAAGTTGAGCAAACCCGATTACTGAACTGTGTGCTAGTTCACATTGAGTGAATGTCGCCAAGGATACATTCAGTGAACAAACCAAACTGGACTAACACCTGCCAGCCAATCAGAATCCAGTATTCAGACAGTCCATGACATAAAAGGAACTTTGCCTTTGGACTAGGGCTGAAATTATTGAAGTTACTCAAATAACAAAGTCCCTTATTCTTTTGCTTTGGGCCGTGGTGTTATCTTTTCTTTTCTCCGTGTGTTTGTTTTGGTTCTGGCTGCATCTTGGCGTTCAATTAGGTTTAATGTCAAACTCCGCCCACTCTCCACCAATTGGTTTGCACTGTCCCGAAGAGATGATAGCAATTCACAGGCAAATCAGCAGTCGACAGACACCTCTTCTTACACTGTAGTTTGGTTCAAAAGGCTTGGGTCTGATTTGAAGTTTTGCAACTTTTTCCAAACCTCCTGGGGAGTAGGGTCACATATTTGACAGACACAATTTTATTATGTAAACATTAGGCTGAAATTAATAAAAAATAACTGAACGAATAGCCTTGTACACAATCCCCTCCACTGCCATTGCTGCTCCACCACTAGATGGACTACAAATTAAACCTAGTGCAAGTTTACGTATAGCCTCACAACCACTCCTGCTGTTCACTGGTTGGTTCATTAACAGTCAGATCAATTCTCTTTACAAATATACAAAATGTAATTGTACTCGATTCAATGAGCAATACACAGTCAAAGGACTAAGTTTCCTAGCATTGGATAACTCTCTGCATAGCTATGTTTGGGGAAACAGCGAGAGAGAGAGAGAGCAAAATAGCTTTTAAATCAAGAAAAGTGTAATAAAGTTTGAATTTAAATTGCATTTACCCCAAACACTAGAACTAAATACAATCACTTTTGTGGCTTCTAGAGAAAACTCTTTCTTATATAAAAGGTAGTGAATAAAGTTTTACACTCTCAATAGAGCTTTTCAATTTGACCTAAATATATTCTTGATCCAGAAAGTTCATCTTGTGCAGCCATAGCTCTTGTTTGAGATTTTCTCTTCGTCCATTGCTGATTCAATCACTGTAAGCACAGAAGAGTCAAGGTTAGCTACAATCAACCAATGGAACGAGTTAATTCCATAATGTCATATATGATATACTATCTGTGGCATACACTCACTAGATACACCTTCCCTAACTTCTGACACAGTGCAAGTTTAAGCTTTTTTTTTTGTTCTCAGTACTTGACATGTTTGTATGCCTTTCTGTCTAGGCCAGTGGTTCTCAAACGTTTTTTTCAAGTAAAAGATTAAATCAGAAAAAATGTAAAACTCCGAATACCACAATAATAAGTAACATTTAAATACACGAGAACAGTATAGCAAAAGCATAAGCATATAGGTCTTCCTGTTCAGCTTCAGTTCAAATAAGACGCAATAGTATTGGTAATAAAAATATTTATTCATTTTAGCAACAATAACACTATACAGCCTGAACATTAAGAATGTACTTTTTTTAAGTGAAAGTGACTAGTTGGCCAGATGTAGAGTGACACATACTTGGAATTTGTGCTCCGCATTAAGCCCATCCTAGTGTACACACACAACAGTGAACAAACACACCGTGAACACACACCCGGAGATTTGGGTTTTCCAGTTAAAGCAACTGTAACTAACTGACAGACGTCCAATCACAGCTATGTTCCGGGAAAGAGGGTCTGCCCCATCCTTGACAAAATCAAACTCACTTGAATGTGGAATGAATAGAGCGAGTGAGGAGAGAGAGGATCGAGAGAGAAAGACAATTACGAGAGCACATTAAGACCTCCCCTCATGAGTGTGCGAGGTTCTCTCAAGTGTTACCAGAACTACACACTCCGTTAATGGCACAGATTTGCTGCTGTATAGCATTGTGCAATTATCAAAAATGATCAAACTCATTATCGCAACCTGAGAGTCTAACAGCACATTTATCCAGGAGGCTGGAGGGAGCAGCCAGTGCTTTCATTGGACAAGTTCAGTGTCCTTCAAAAAAAATCAGCCTTGTTTGCAAGGCACCACAGTCAAACATAGTGGTGGAAACATTATGCTTTGTTTAGTTTTTCTCCCTGCAGTGGCCATATTACATACATCAGATCTTAGATTAGTACCTTCTTTCCTTAACCAGAGCACGAGTAAAATGGGTTGTACTTTCAGCAGAACATAAACTGAAAATGCATGACCATAACAATCAAGTACGTAATTAAGTAAGAAGTAACACATTAAAGTACTGGAGTGGTCCAGCAAGTTAGCCCTTTAAAGGCAGTGTGAACTGAAAGGAAAAGTCATTTATTATTTTGTTGGTTGATTTTACTACTTGCCTGTTTATGTAATTATTGCATAAATATCCGTTTAGCATGGGAGGTAAAGATAGTCACCGGGCAAAGGAGGGTCTTAGTTAGGGTGACATCACTGACACATCTACACAGGTCACAGTGAGAGCTCTTTAGAAACTCTTTGGAGGGAGCAGGATTCTTCATGCATGTGGAAAGAGGAGTGTGAAGGAAATCTTTGTCTTGTCTTTTTTACAATTTTTTCAAAGCATTTTTGAACTATTGGTTGTTTCACCTCTCGTTGTTAAAATAAACTTGTATATATATATATATATATATATTATTTATCTGTGGACTTTCAAAATCAGTGGTCAGTAAATAAGCACAATAAAAAAAAACTTTTAACAGGTCAGCAGACAACCTCGAAAACTACTTTTAACTAAAAGAGGAAACCATAATCAGAGGATGCTTTTGCAAGCACTCTCTAAAATAAATCGGTTCAAACAGACTAGCATTTCATCAAGGTGGGCTGAGTCTCTGGTGAAATGAAACTGTTGAGTTCCTGTAGAAAGAAAAGGTAAGAATGTAAAAAGATTAACATTAAATGGGTACTTTCACAAATCTCAAATGATGGCATTACAAACATTGGCTGACCATTGACATACCAGAATGATCACAAGACAAAATCCTTACAAACATTTAAATCTATGTAAATGAGCTTTCAATTTCAGCCAGGCTTTCTCACTTTTTCCATTTCAAAGAGTCCTGTGGATTTGACCATCGATGCAAGCAAGACAAAAAGTCAAAGGTTACTGATGATATCTATGACATGCTCTACAGATATAATGAGTTCCCTCATTCTTGAGCAGTTCATCAAAGTTTTAAGTTGAGCTGTGGAAAACAAGTCCAGCTTATTAGTCTAATATGTCACCTTTTTTTACCCCACATCTCGGGGACTGCATGTAAATTTCATTCTACTTAAATAGAATCATATTCCCAGAACTCTCAGCTGTCCATGTTGGACAGCTTAGCATATACAATAGGCTTGTTGACGACTTTGTCAGCATAGTTAATGCAAGACCTTTCGCGCTGCTTAATTCCGGAAGGATAAGCAGGCTTGTGCATTCAAAATTATTCAAACACAAATAATTAACTGGGGAAACAATCAGGCGTGTGAATAATAATCCTCAGCGGTAGACGTTGGAACTTTTGAGATGTGAATAAGATGGATGTGAGCACCGTGGGCATGAGCTTATCAAATAAAGCTGGGTAAATGTGCCCTGAATGAAATGAGTCAATCATTTTAATGTGCCAGAGAAGCCCTGAGGAGAACAAATAAGCAATCACTACATCACGTCGAGTGAGCAAATGAACCTGCTGCACAATTAGGCAGGGTCACATTCGCAAGGGCTTCGAGCACTCCATGTGTTAATGAGCTCTGTGCATGCCAGCGAGTGAGAGAGACAGTTACGGACTGAAGAACAAGCCTATAACTGCTGCACTTATTATATAGATAGTGATTCATTAAATACATTTTCACACCATTCTACATCAGATTTGAGACATTTTATAATTGTAAATGGCAACAGACATAAATTTAAATTATTGTTATTGTAGAAGGAAAATTTTTAACTCAATCAGGGCCCTGGGAACTTTGCAACAGAAAGACTAAACTTAATAAAAATTTAATTAAAAGGTTTTGATTTTTTGGAGAGAAAAAAAAAACACTAAAGCAAACTTTCCGCTTCATTAAGAGAGCCAAGTAGCTATTTTGCAAGCTCAGTCCTAAATGTATAACCATGACTTTGTAACCATAACCAAATATTTAATAGTCAATCTAATACATTAGCAGGCTGAGAGCACTAACACAACAACTCACAGCAATATTTGTTGCTACAGTATCAAAGGTCAAAAATGTTACATACTGTGAATCATGGGAAAATTTGAGACCTGACTTCAGAACAAGAACAAAGCAGCTTGTTGGTTAAGAATTAATCAGAAAAAATAGTCAAATTTTTATACTTTGTGACAACATTTTTGTTTAAAGCTATTATGTCTTGTTGACATTATGTCTTAATCTTATAGTTCTCCTAAACATGTTAATTAAAGTTTGTTCAAAAACATTACAAGTTAAAAACTATTTTGGGGGGGCATGAGCACACACTCAAAACACTGTGAAAGAGAGAAATATGGTGTTGACAGTATGGGAGCACTTTTTACATTTAAACATGTGCACTGACTCTGATCTCAATGTAATTTTTACATTTACTGAAATGATAAACATGGCTCGCCAAACTGCCACAACACATTCATAATTAAGATAAAGATCTAGACTAAAAGTAAGCTGTGTCAAGGACAGAAAGTGTGTCTTGAAGTGAATGAAATTGAAAAATTATTGGATACGATTCATCCTTTAACATCAGACCTGTAAAAAAAAAACACTATAGAACTGCTGCTTCAAAGTAAGTAAAAGGCTGTGATTAAGTTCTTAAGTTCAGAAACCCTGTGTAATGGAAAACAATTTTCCATTACACAGCATGACACAGTGTTGTACGGTTCTTCAAGGTATTTTGCTCTTTTCCATTGTGTGCTGGCCGTGGAACTGACACCGTTTTTGGTTTCTCCTTCGAACTGGTACAATGCTAAAACCGTAGCTTACCCCATTCTCGCTGATTGGTTGGTCAAGCGTGACGTATGCCAACACTGATTGGTTCGAGAGTCGTCATGGCATGCATCAATAACTTGCGCAAAGTAGATATACACATGTGATGAGTGGATTCATGAGAGAGGAAACAGGTTTTATTGTGTGTAATATTGTTGCTTGCAATCAAAAATACACAACGCTATGTCTGGGCAAACTTGGAAGCTTGTGTAATACACCCACACGCTACGCTGAGAAGCAGAAAAAAACAGTCCAACGGCGTGTTCGGGATCCATTGTTGTTTGTGTCCATATCTCTGTCGGGCTCTTTATTATTTCAAAGTGTGGGTGATGCTAAAACGGAGTGATGTTGCCTATTTAACAAATCGACACTATAAACAAGGGGAAAGCAAAGCTGGCTGTACAGCACTGAACTGTGTCGCACTGTACCATGTTGTACAATGGAAAAGAGACACAAGAAGTAAAGGGTGCAAGCGCAGCAAGTGAGGGGGAGGTAGCGGTGATAGACCAGCTGTTTTATTGAAGCTGATAGCTTGTTCGTGCTACCAATAGGAAATAACAAATTGGAGGAAATTTCGTGACCTGGATCTCTCGTTTGTGTGCGCTCCTTGACAATTATACTCAGGCATAGTAGTCATCTTGGAGGCCTCAACATATCATTTGTACATTGACAATCGTCGGAGATCTGTTTCTTTATTCGGAGAACAATGTGTGTTTGTGGACTTAAGTTTAGGGTGAGAGCAACTCAATCAAAGGATTGTTTGATTGTTGTACATATAGAGTATGTGTTGCTGTTGGAAAAATGGGAATATTTGATTTATTAACTTTTAAAAATTTTGTCTCTGCTACAAGTATGTTTTAGGCACATCATTTTTAGTGAAAGTGTAAATACACAAGTAATTTTAATAAAAAAAAAAGTACATTGTGATTTAGTGTAATTAATTTCCCTCTCTCTTCTTTAAAAAGTAAAGGACCAATCAGCGAGCTCAGTGACTAATCAAGGAGCGGCAGAATTCGACATTATACTTTTCTTTCCAATCAGTAAAACGGCTTGACTTATTTCAAATTTAGAAGCGGGCTCAATCTATTATTAAGAAGTAGAAGTACAAAGTACAGGATATTGTGGAAAGTCAAAAGTAGAGTCTTAATGTCACAAAACTAGTTGTTGAACAAAAGTTATTAGTACATTTTGTTGTTTATCATTTTTGGCTACATGACCACAGGTTAAGAAACTGGAAAGTTCTGAAATCTATGGAGATGTGATGAGTAGATTGCACTGGATGAGCAGTGAACTGATTGCTGAAAGACTGCCGGTTAGAAAAACAGTTAGCAAAAAAACACTCATTCACTGTCTACAACATGAAGAACCCAACTGGCCCCATGGCCCAAGCTTTCAAATCGGTATCCGTTATTAAGTATTCAATCATACAACAGAGAGGGAGGTTGCGCACCAAAGCACTTTTGCTTCAGTGCCTTAAGAGCCTATACACCCAATCCAAGTCTGCGTGAAAAGAAATAGATTGCCTCCACAGAAGATGCCCCCCCTCTTTTTCTTCTCTTTAATAACTGCAATCTGCAGTGAAAATCTAATCCCAAGTACCATTTACTCTGCTGCCAGATAACTTCTGCTTGAAAAAGCCTACAATATGAATATTTCATTCGTTGATATCCAAATAAACACGACAGGCCTTCCATCAATCAGGGGACACTGCAGGAAGTGAACTGGAAAGTGGAAATTGCTAATGAAAAGCAATGTTTTCAGCGGGAGTGGGTGAAGAGGTTACACCATTTTGTTTTCTCCTCAAAAACTCTAGTTAACAAAGTCGGAGTTATACAAATCCTTCAAGTTTTTCCCCTTTCATTAACCTCTCATCCACATGTTTCTGTCATCTATATTTCGTAAAAAAAAAAAAAAAGAAAGATTATATTTGACAGCAAAGAAGGCATTCTCGGTTCTTCCCAATACATTTGGATCCAGTCATTTGACTATTTTAGCAGAATTGTGCTTTAATAGTGTTTTTGCAGAAAAGTGAAGCAATTGAGACTCTGTCCACACCTACTCTGTAATTAAAAAAAAATACTGAAGCCGTATTAGATCTCCAGTGAAGTTTCTCTTATAGATTCGCTATCTTATAAGATTCAAAACTATCCTTTCCACTTTAGCCGACTGTTAGTATTGATTAATCTGCTACTGATTTTTTTTTTTGGAAGATAAGCTTTGAAAAGGCACATTAAACCAGAAACCTCTTTTTGGTTTGGTTAAGTTATGAGGATGAATGGAATAAATTGTAGTACTCTTGATAGAGGATGAACCATGCCTTTTAACATGCCCTCTCTCTTTCACTAACACAGAATACAGCTTTGATGGAGTGTCTGAAGCTGTTCCAAGTTATTTATTATAGCAAATCAAGCAGCGAGGGTCTCTCTCATCTAAAATATCAAGCCTGTCTTTCATTCGTGGACGAGTTCATACATATGCACGTGTATAGATGATGTGTGGGCTTGTTCACTGTTGTATATCAGCTCTTAGCAGATTTGTAGGGCCAGTGTGAGGTGTCAGCAGATTAGAAAGACCTCACCTGGACTAAGAGCTCTGGTAATGACACTTAATGAAAGCTTGGAATCCATGCATGTGCAATGAGACCTGTGTGTCATAAATAAAGCAACATCTCACCAGCCATTTCCTCTTCTCTCTTTATTTGTATTTACTCTCTGCTGTGTTCCCCTAGAAGAACGTTAAGTGAGCTTCACTTTGGGATTCCATTCCAACAACAGATGGATGGCATGTTTTTGCTTTTGCTAGTTTCTCAAAGAAGAATGCATATTTAGGTTTTAATACAAAAGTTACAAATATGCATTTATAAAAGTTGCAGAATTGCAAACATGTTAAGTAATGACATAACCTAACTGTAGTTGAATAACGATATAGCTGTTCGTCCTAGGCACAGCAACTCAAAAAAATACATTTTACTTATCATTCATTAAACCATCAACAATGAGTTACTTCAATAGAACTGGAAGTTATTTGATTAAGAGATCATAGACCTTATAGGGTACTGGTTGTATTGTCACCAGGTCTTCTTATTAGTTTTATGCACAGGAATTTGTTTGGGCAGAAGGGGATCTGTTTGAGCACATGGTTTGGAGAAGATTTTGGTTGGTACCATGAAAACAAAACATATAGAATCTAGTGTGAGGATTGACATAACTGAAGTGTGAATAAAATGCAAGAAAACAAATTTCCCTCCCTTGTTTTACAGTTTTTTGCTGGCTTTCGTCTTACTCTTTTTCTGAATTCAAGTCTACCTGAACAAGATCTCTCATTTTATCTCTTTCCAGCTGATTTTATTAACATTATGCCTTGGCTTAGTATGGCTTCACTTGATTCTCCATGGTTTGCCTATCAGTCCTGAGAGGGCTTGTTTTAAACACTTGAACAGCGTCACTCTGATCGCACAGCACACAGAAAAACGAAGAGTGTGGAAAAAGTAGTCTACTTTATGCTGTGTATATTGAGGCTTTTAATGCTCAAGCAAAAAGCGTTGCTTAAACGCTTGATGGTAGCAAGTCAAACAATTCAAAATAAGCACAGAAGTCAATATGCTTTAAGTACCACGTTAAACCAGCTAAAAAAAAGCGACTGATACAAGGTAAAGATTGCTGTGGAAAAGCCCCCAAAAGCACAGCGAGTCAAGTCTTAGGATTCCAAAAAACATGTCAATGTAAAAGTAACATTAGACAGTTTGTTCGTTTCTCTATTGGCTTACTTTTTTGTAATCCCCTTCTATATCAGTTCCTTGCTGTGCCATTATAATTTTGCAGTAACCACTATGTTGTTAGTAGAGTATATTATTTTATCTTATTCTAGTCATATTAGTCCTTTTTTAGGAAAGCTGTTGAATCTGTGTGAATAATTGTATACACAATTCTTCTCAAGGGCATTTTATGCATAAGGTGGGAAATAAAATGTTTTTTTTTTGTTTTAATCTGTTTAAAACTGTTGTTCTGCATTTGTGTCATGACAGTAGGGCACCAATTCCCAGGATTTAACCACTTAATTTGCTAAAAAGTAGATCTGAATGAATAATTTACACTCCTAAATTGTTTACATTTTTACATATTGTGAAATATTAAATTATTAATTGTTTTGAACATGTGCTGCTTTGTAATACGCCTCTACTACTTCCATGCACTGTCACACCCCAAAACTGATGAATAAGTGTAACATCATCATTCCAAAAAAACAAAAAACAATTAAAGCCTATGCAATTACTTTAAGGTCACACTATGTTATTGACTGATTCATATTTTTTCATTAATTCTGGGTGAGCTTCAGATTCAGATGTTTGAAGGATGTGTTGAAGCTTCTGGAGCTTCAGAAACTAATGCTAAGAGAAGAATGCATCCAAGCCTGCAGGAGAGACTCATCAGCCTGGTCAACATCACCTCGGTGATTGAGTTCAGCTCCAGCCCAAAGTCAAAACGTCTCTCCTTTTCCAATTTCACTAGTGTGAATCAGCTCAGAGCCTATCAGAGATGAAAAGCCGGCACCTACAGGGCTGGATCTTTTCAGAGAATGAGATTGCTAATGGTGGCATGCACCTTCCTCTGTGGTTATGGGACACCTTTTCTCCTCATCTGATAGAAATTCCTGCCTCGTCACAACTGAGAATGTCTGATGGATGCCATGCGTGAAGAAGGGCTAACAAAGTAAAGTGCAAGAGAGTGAGAATGATGAAAAAGAGAGGTGTGATGGGGATTGGCCAGCACTGGAAAGACGAGTACACAGATCAAACTGGACCTGCTTCCACACCAGACTGGGAGAACATCTAAACCAAGAGAGTACATGGCAATGGAACACAGTGGATTGGATAGAAAATGGAAGTAATTTAAAAATTTGTAACAGTCCAATTTCATTGCTTCCTTTTAAGAGAGGTAACAGGTATTGATAATTGAGGTTTTGATAATATACAGAAAGAAATTACACATACAAAGCCAAAAAAAAATGACGTTATGATGTACTACTTCATCAACTATTACATTAATGTAATGTCTATATTTGCAAAGATTGTAATCTGTCTGGATGGACAATAAGGCAGGTCAAATGTGACTGTTAACTGATAAAATGTCATTCCAAACAACTGTAAAAATGTTTTCCAATAAGGCATTTGAAAATATACAAACTTACAATGGGTCAAACAAAATAAAAAATGACCAAAAAAACTCAAATGCTTTTTTTCTTTCTCTCAAATTAGCCAAGAAAACCTTGATTAGTTAAGAGTTACTATCCTACATGAGTAACTTTAGGCATGTGACTGTACTTAGTGTCTTCTGGAACTAAATTTTTTTTTAATAAAATAAAAACCACAGCCCTCTTTTTTGAAGTGTGCTTAAACGAGATTTTGTGTTAACTCATAATAGAAGGGAAGGGAAAGAAGTAAGGCTAAGGGGTTAAGTTAACGTTAACCTGATTTAATTGCTTTTGGTTGCCACCACTTATTGTGTATTAGTAGCTGGTTTGCTATTGTTGTGTTAGAAAACAATACTTTTATTTTTTTTATCTTGGATTTGTCTCAGGATTCATGTGTCTAATAGACATAAGTTCCATTTTTTGTCCTTCAAAATGACTTATAGTCATGTTTGAATAAGGATTTTCACTACAATGACAAGATATATATTATCATATAGTCACTCTATTTAATAGACACTCTATAAAAGAGGTGTATATACTTTTTAGAATTATAGTTAAAGGGTAAACAGTTAAAAGACTGGTACATTTTGTGCATGTCTGGGGATCTGCACTGAGATAGTTTAGGTGATACCTGTCATAGACTAGTATTTTTATTAAACTAAGGGTCTCCACCGCATTTCTTGTGGAGTCCCCCAGGGATCAATACATGGTCTAACCTGACTTGCACTTTATCTCTTTCTACTTATTTTTTTAAAGAACTGTGTCATATCACTTGTATACAAACGACTGACACAATTACATGTAAATAAAGCAAATCAAGATAAAGTAAAAAAATGTAGCAATCCCCTGACAACATTGCTGTTTTGTGGATTGGTGAGCTAATAACTTCTTGAAACGAAATGAAGAAAACAGAGGTTGTGTTGTTTTGCTCCCCACATTACCACGACAATATAATGATATGATAAAAACAACAACCAGCTTCCAGAAGAGATTAGAGGGACTAAAACTAACTTTAGAAGAAAAAAAAAAAGAATTAATTTTCTATTTAAATTTCCGCTTACTAGCTGAGCACTGCTTTTTGAATAGTGCTGCACTTATGGACTTCTATTTTCTTTTATTATATATTATACAAATGTTAAATTGTTTTGATGGCTTACTACTTTACCTATTTTAATGTTTTATTGTCTGTTGTTATCTCTGAGCTGTTTTTATTCCTCTGTAATTATTATTAATTATTAAGCGCTATACACACTTGCCATGACTGGTTAGAGTTCTTCTTACCTTTAATTATATTGGCAACTTTAAAAGATAATCTATAAAACTCCAATGTATTTGCATTTTTAAAAACAATTCAGATTAATTGTTTTGTATTGTGTGCTACTTTCCATTTGCGAGCGCCACACAGAGGTTAAACCCAACATTTTTAATTTGCAGCTCAGGGAACCGAAAATCTGGAGTGTTTTACCTTGAGTCGCTCAGCCTCCGATCTCTGCACCTCTCTTCCTGTGTTCTGCCGTCTGGGTTCCTTCTGTAAACCCTTCACACTCTCCTGGAGGTGGCTTTATAAAAATAAAAATAAACATAAAACTCATCTGTCTCAACCAATCACAGACTCTGACATTACCTGCAAATCAACACTCGCAACGTTTTTGCACATTAAACCTTTCGCATATTGTTATTTACAACAGATATCGAAACATCAAATCTACGCTTAACAACCCAGTTCAATCTTGCATGTTTTAAAAATGTCTAAAATAACCTCATCAAAAACAGAGTTACAGTTGTACAATTGTGTTCACAATTTTTGTGAAAAGATTACTTTAGCAGCTTTATTCTGCATTAATTTGACTTTGTCAACAAGTAAATCAACCATGTCATACTAAAGTTTTTTTAGTAGAAAAACACCACCTTTTAGGGTTCTTATCGTACTCCAAAGGACTTTTTAGGATGTTTTATTCTAAATGTTATTCTTCATTTAAGATATGGCTGTGGTATGCACTTTTTACCTTTTGTGAAAATTCAGATTTTGTGACCTTCAGAGCTGCAGTGTAGAAGTAGCTTGAGAGAACCACGTGAACTTACTCTCTCTCGGCTGTCAGCTGGATGATCCGGGTGCTCTGCTCTCTGATGCGCAGATTCAGCTTCTCATTAGACTGCCTGAGGAACAGCGTCAGAGAACAAGCTGAGAACTTTCAATATTAACCATTATCCTGATAAGAATAATCCTTCCATTAGATCAAAAACTCATGCTGATCTGTCTTCTTGTGAGCAACTTTGAATATGATGCAGTTTGTGTTCAAATCTCCTTAATGTTTACAGGCAATCATTACAAAACTACTATTATTTACAGTGTTATTAGTATTTATCTTAATGTAAAAACACCATCCATGTGGTCTTATGTTATAGGTTTGTTCTATCCCTCGAAGCTACAGAAGTGGCACACCATGTCCGCTCATGCAACCAATATGATGAAAGACTGAAGTTACAATTCCCTTGTTATTAGCACTTGAAATAAAGTAATTGCTAAATAAAAAAACAATACATTTAATTGATAAATAAAATATGAAATTTAAAAATGTAAAACGTGTGCATTTTTTATTAAATTAATAGATTTAATTACTTTATTGTTTGCCCAGAACATCCATTACCCTACATCCTTACATCCTTAGGCATTCTGTTTCAGCATGATAATTCAATACATTCAGATGACAGTTCAGAAATATTGCCCAAAGAGACTGTAAATCTATGCTCCCACTCACTTCTGCTCATTGACCCACTGGTTCACATTGGTGACCACCAGCTCGCTCTCTTTGTGAAGCCGAGAGCTGTCAGCTCGTGCTTCTCCTAAACACTGCCGCAAAACCTCCACCTCACAAACAGCAGTGCTAAGCTTTTGATTCATAGCTTCCAACTTTATGCTTAGGGACTCCACCTGTGCAGGAAGAAAGATTCCAGTTCAGCCATTACAGCTTGTTTCAGAAACATTATTATATATATATCTGTATATATGTCTGTATATATATATATATATATATATATATATATATATATATATATATATATATATATTCTGTATACTATATATATTCTGAATTTACTTTGTTTTAGTTTGATTGAGTTTATTGAAGTACACATATATATATATATATATATATAGTCCTTTTCCATTCTTAATGCACTAATGTATTCATAATGCAAAATTGTATCTAATCAGGAAAAATTTTAATAAAAAAAAAAAGGGATTGGATCAGGAAATATCGGGACCAGCAAATATTCAAAATCAAATGATCAGGATCAGATCGGGTGCAAAAAAACCTGTTGAGGAAACAAATCAACAAATCTTACAAATCAACTGTACAGCTAAAAATGTTTTTAGCTTGCATTTCATGATCACATACCTGTAAATTTAAGTAAATATTGAAGGTAATCATCTCTAGAATTGTGGTGGTGTTTAACTTTTTGAAATATAAAATGGTCATGTATCCATGTAAAATAAAACTGTTACATGTTTTTTTCTACACAATTATAAACACTTAGGAAAACAATTATCTCTTGGGTTTCCACACAGTATTTTACTGTTCATATTTATACTCATTGTTCATTTATAAATTACAGTTTACACACACACACACACACACACACACACACGCATATATATATATATATATATATATATATATATATATATATATATATATATATATATATATATATATATATATTATTTGACTTTATTAATAAAAATATCTTGATAAACAAACGCTGTTTCACAAATACCATACTCCACCCACAAACATTAGCCCACTTAACTCTAGCCAAATGAAAGAACTACGAACTTTAAAAGAAAACTTTTCTATCAGCTAGAATAGATAGAAAGCTAGAACCTCTTCCTTTAGGAGTTGATTTTATAATGACTATGAAAAATGCATGAATTGCACTTACTCCAATCATTATAACCGCAAATATCAGATATTTTAAAAAGATATAACAATACATTTTATGTGGAGTGGACAATAACAAAAACACCTTCATTTTAATATATACTTTCCCATTAAGGATATCAATGGCCCCAGATTTTTAACAATACTCATTAGGTCCTTTTTTGTGAACAACACAAGAATAAACAAAACATACGAGGAAATGTACACATTGGATGCATAGTAATTTAAGCGATCTAAAGACAGAGACCTGAGATGCTTTATTGTTGTAGTTCTCTCTGAGAGCCTCCATCTCTATCCTCAGCATTAACACCAGTTTGTCTCTCTCCTGTACCCAGTTCTGAGAGTGCGAAAAGTGGGCGAGCAGCTCTGCCAACCGCCGCTCACATGCCTGGAGCTGAGAGATAGATGAGAAGAAAAACCAGATCATTGCTACATACAGCAAAACTGTAATTGTGATGTTCAAACATAGCCCGCAATGCCATGAGAGGAAGTTAATACCAAATTCTTTGAGCTTAAGGTAAGGCCACATTGGGGCAAACTTCGACACAAATCTTAACCAGGTGTGCAATTTGTTTTTAATTTTCAAATTTGATAAGGTCGATAAGCAAAAAAAAGTTTAAGCAAATTCTACGTTAACATTGCTTTCTAGAACTTTACTACTGCTACTGATTATTTGCTTACCAGATTCCGTTGTTGGAGGCATTGTAGCGCTTGCGCTTTGCAGAAATGAAAAGACGCTGGTAAATATATAATTTATATAATGTGACCAGGCCTTTACCTGGGCCACTTGAGCGAGGAGAGGAAATAGAACTCACCAGAAGATAAAGGAAGCAACCTTTGTTTATAGCCTTAGATCAACCCACAGAGAGCATAATGGGAAGGTAAAGGGAAAAGGCAACCAGCTCAGGTGGAAATATGTGATCAACCAACAAAGACATCTGAACATGCCCAAAACTCCAACATTGAATACAAAAGTCACTGCATTCGGAAGTAAAAGCGAGGTTGTTAAGATTAATACTATCTCACTGCCAAGGACCTAATAACTACAAATCAGGTCAGGAATCTTGGGGTGATTCTGAACTCTGATCAATAGCCAGGTCAAAGCAAAGACCAAATCAGCTTATTGTCATCTTAGAAACATTGCAAGAATCAGATGCTTTGTTTCCAGACAAGATTTAGAGAAACTAATTCATGCTTTCATCAGGCTCTACTCACCGGTCTTCCCAAAAAGACCATTAATCAGCTACAGCTCATTTAAAATCCAGCTCGAATTCTAACCAAAACTAGAAAGTCAGAATGCATTTAACCCGTTCTTAAATCTCTACACTGGCTGCCGGTCTCCTTCAGAAGAGTCCTGCTGGTCATATATAACTTAGTACCTAAATACCTAACAGACATGCCCAGTGAATACACATCAAATCTATGTCTTTATTTTAGTTTATAATAGGACTTATTTTTATGTTTGATTTTAATAACTTGTTGATTTTAATACTTGTTTTCAATGTAAAGCACTTTGAATTACCCTGTGTATGAAAAGTGCTCTACTAATAACCTTGCCTTACCTTGCCTATATGAGTAGCAATGAGCAGATGTTCTCAAACTGCTTTAAATTTGCTTTAAAGTCCCGTGAAGCTGATCAGAGATGCTGATGATTAGTTATTCTAGATCGCGGTCTAGCTCTAAGCAGCTCAGCTAATATGATAGCTTTCTCAGTTAATTATCATCATATTTCTCACAGAAAAAAAGTAAAAAAAAAATTTGAGCTCTCTGCCATGATCATTGCCACTTTATCGACAGAATTGCTGGATAAATGTTTAAAATTCTCTGTGAACATTAAATTTATCCCTTCTACTTAACACTGTCTCAGAACTAAAGTCTCCATGTGAAGTCAAACTTCCGTTTTTTTGTGAAAGGTCTATTGATAAACCTCGTGATCACACGTAAATGTCTCAAGAAAAAAATTCTCCGGCTTTATCCCTTGTAAAGCCGTCAGTATGGAGATGGCGCAGCACAGTGACCTTTACCCAGAGTACATACACCATTGAGGAGATGCAATAAAAGACAGGGAAGAAAAGACAATTAAAATGTGTGTGAGAGCGAGCGATGAGGATATCTCATACACCTGTGCAGCTTCCTATCAAACTCTAATCCCTCTGTGATCCCACACACTCCACTGAGATTCTCCACTCATCAACTTCTTCAATTCACACCTGCTTTAAAGGCGGGGGCTGCAGAAGATCTGCAAACACACACAGAAGCTCCCTACCTACTCAAACACTCTACAAGACCAAACCACCTTATGCAACCATAATTATGTGCCCAGCAGACGAACACACAGAAATGATAGGCTCCTTTATGCTTGCGTCTGTCTCACCCCGCACAGCACGTTCCACACGACTGGTGAGAATCATTAATGGCCTTCCTCTGATATGACTCAAGCACCAACAGCAATTATTTTTAAAAGCCTGAATTGCAAACAGACAACGGCGTACACACGCTAGCATGCAATCATTATTCCTGCAGCCCAGCCGGTGGCAAAGCATAGGGCGCCGGAGACACATTCTTTTTTAGTTTCTTGTTATTCGGAGGGGTTTGCTGACCAGAAAATGATGAGAATTGTTATCCAAAACCAATTAAGAGTTTCTCTTCACCGCTGACAGCAGGTAAAGATGGAGAGTGAGGGAGAGCGGTTGAAATGACTACAGTGGTTGTGCACTCCTGTCTGATCGAGCCTTGCACTTGCTGTACGCGCTTTAAAGAAAAGTCCATTAAATGAATTCTCATTTCTGCAGCAACATTCAGTTAAATTTATTTAACTGTGTTATGACACAAAACATGATATTATTAAAATCTGTCGAAGGCAGTGGTGGGCAGTAACGAATTAAATGTAATTTGTTACTGTACTTAAGTAGCTTTTTGAAGTATCTGTACTTTACTGAAGTATTTTAATTTAGGGAGGCTATTTACTCTAACTTCACTACATTTCAAAGTCAAATAACTTACTTTTTTCTTAACTACTTTTTGCAAAATCAGTCATTAGTTTTTATTTATGAGTGGATAATAAACTTAATTTAAACACCAATCAGGGTACAGTGTGGTCTCTGTTTTGAATTGTTTTGGTTGGGATCTACTTAGCGTGAATACAGTTCAGTGTCAGTTCAACAACAGCATTTTTTAGATGGAAGAAACTACTGACTATCATTTGCCACAACACCCGAGGCCTTATCTGCGCATTTTTTTAAGTTCTTGAAAAAAAGAATGACTCCTTAATTTTCCTTCTCTGTCTGCCCTGCCCTGTAAAATTTCTCTTATATGAAGTCTCCTTCCAATCTACGGAAACACATAAAAGTAAGCAATTTTCATTCTGGTGGTCATTATTAATTAAGTATTCTTACAGTAGATTCAGAAAATTGTTTCATTGTGTATGTTAGGGGTCTGTGTACCAACAACCAATTTCCCCTTTTTTTCGTAGTTGTTTGAAAACTAAATTACATGTGATTCAGAATTTTGGGTTTGAAATTTCGTGGGGGACTGACCCGCTTCTTATTCTCGATTGGTCCAATTGCTCTGTCAACATCTTTAGCGTCACAAATGGTTTGCCACAATAAAAATCAGGAAGCAGGAAAAGAATGTGATTAATGCAAGTAATTTAGTGTGAATTAATTGTACATTTCATTCAGCTTAACATAGTTTAAGCAAAATATTGCAATAATTTATGCTTTAGGCATAAGTGTCAATACAATCTTTTCACATATTGTTTATGCAAGAGTCTTGATAAAAACTAAAATGCTATATTATAGTCATAATAAATCAAAGTACTTTGGATACTTAAGTAAATTTTTTTACTTTTACAGAAGTGAAATTCTGAAAAGAGCACTTTTACTTTTACTGGAGTAATATTTTACTTAGTGTATCTCTACTTTAACTAAGTTTTTGGTTTGTGTACTTTGTCCACCACCGATGGAAAGTTTCAAAAGTCTAAGTAAACAAGCATGCTATCCACAAATAAATGTAAACAGACAAAAATAAATTACATATAAAATCAACGTACAAATAAATTACATCACAACATTTATTGAAATGTGAAAATTAAGAGGTTCCACAAATATTACAAAACTCACAAATACAGATTTGTTTGAAATTAATTGTGATCTTTTTAATAAGTCTAAATCTCATTCTCAAAGGCTTTACGCATTTGTTAGTAGACACAGATTTACTGTCAAAGCAGCCAAAGATCTGCATAGATAAGCACCGCCCACTGCCTGTTAAGCCAATCAGATTGCTTTGACAATTAGTAGAAATTGCTTTGTGTTAGTAGAAATTCGGTTTCACCTCTGTGATGTGTGTGCCAGCAAAACAACATTTTGATCCTAATAAACTTGGTTTCTCAAAAAAACTAATGAATACCTTCAGAAAAATAAATGTGGCAGTAGCAGTGCTAACCTTTTATATCAGCAGTTTACAGTTTTAAGAACGTTTAGAAATGCATTTATACACATTTCACAAGTTTGTCAGACCTGACTCAGACAGTTCTGATCCTTGTGATGGTTGACATGTGCGCCTAATCTTTGTGTTTTTACTAGTTTTATGTGATAAAATATTTATAAACTAATGCTGCCAACCCTGTTTTTAAAGAGACCCAAAGTAGCTTCTAACAAGCCGAGGAGCTTAACTAGAAATAGTAGAATCACGTGAGTTGGAGCTAAATTGTGCTTGACTGAGGTGTTCCTTGCTTAACTCTAGCACTGTTCAATCTTCACTACAAGGATTACCGGAGAAATCTCTTTGTGTGAAAGTGCCTTAAAAGCATGTACATCTAAAACAATGCTCCAGACCAAACAATGAATTTGTGCTCAGCTCAAACCTTACTTCTTCCTGTAATCGGCAGCTCTCAGTGCGTCCTTGCTGCAGATCTGTACTCATTTGTCGAACTCTTCTCTCTAGTTCGGCTCTCTCCTCTGTCAGCTGGACCAGACACTGACTCAAACAGTCTTGCTGAGTTCTCTCAGATGCCAGTTCTCTGCTGTACTTAACCAACTACAAAATGTAGAAGAGGAAAAATTTACTCTGGTGTCCAAACACAGAAAAGCAGGGAAATAATTAGCATTAAAGGCATGGGTTAAATAATTCAAGCTGGATTTTAATTAGTGTATGTCTGGGTGTGATTGGCTCCTCTCATTTTAGACTTTCTTCAAACATCATAGTCGATCATGAATGTAAGATTTTGAAAAACATTTTGATTAAACAATATATTAGCTTATTGATAATAGCTTATTACTTTATAAATAATATATTTCGTTTATTAGCTTAACATAGCTCAGACGTGTTCTCTCAAAATCTGAAGCAGAACAGAGCATTCATACTTAAATGAGCTCAAGATTTAATTTTAATGAGCTTTTATGTCAGACGGATACTAATTTAATAGTTACACCCAGAACAAGTAAATACACAGATGTCATCAGGGTGAACATCATAAAATCACTTTTCCCACTATGTTCAGGGGCTGACGGCTCATGGGCAAATTTTTTTGTCCTGAAAAAACAAAAAACAATTATCTGCCATGACAGCAGGGTATCTAAGACATCAATTGTGGCCCATTGGTTGATTGGTTCAAGGACACAGGACTAATCCAATAAAATAACAGGCCCCTCCCTCCAGCCGTCGGTCAAGTTTATAAATCAAAGTAAAACAAGTTTGACCCTCTTTGGCAAAAGACTGTTTTTATGAAAATTCACAGAATGCTCAAACGGGACCTTGACAGAAAAGGCACAAAAGCCAACAAGAGTACCTAACAAAATGTCATCTTCTTCATCACAAACATCATAACAAATGACAGTTTCTCAGAAAAGCTCTCTTTCTCTTCATGTACACTTTCGGTTTCATGTTGGTGTCTATATTCATTAATATCATGTTGTCTTTTTTGGCAAAGCATATTTTTATGGTCATGGCTCTCCTCCCCTACCATCCGTTCTCCTTCCCTACCTCCTCCACCTCCGACACTTTACCACTTTGCCTTACTCGAAAGGTAAGGGTTATTATTTTTCATTAATTTTATTTTGATTTATTATTATTTATTATACTTATAATGTGTACTTTTAAGGATTGAAGAATCCTAGTTTATTCTTCTCTGGTTTTCCATGTTACTTTCAATTTTAGAGATGGTTCTGTGTGGCTTGGAACGAATTAGACAATTTACTTGTAAAACTTGCTTCGACATACGAAACATTCAGCACACGAAGGCCACCCCGGAACACATTAAATTAGTGTCTTGAGGTATCACTATACTGTCTTTGAGGTGAAGCTAATCACATGCGTGCACTTTTTTCTCTGTTCTAGCGGAAGCGCTCCTGATGTAATGGCATTAAGATGTTAACTCTAAAGTTTGCTTAAAGTTAATACATCGTTAATGTCTTTGGTTGGGTTGAGGAAAGAAGCTATGCTATGTTTGTTTATAGCTTAAACCCTAACTAAGTTTTTAACCAAGATTTACAATTTAAATAAGTTTGATGCATTTCATATTTTATGCAAATATAATGCGACTACTACCTCAACAGAGAAACACTCGGCGATGAAATTCCTATCCTATAAACACAGCCTCACATTCAACACCACTCATGCTAGCATTAAACTCTATTAGAAAAAGATTTAATAATTATTAATCTACAATGGTTGATAAAAGATGATACGACAAAAAATTGCAGTAGCTCCTCTAACAACAAAGGATCAAGCCATTTCCTATCAAAACTAAACATGCTTTGATAAAAAATTTATTATACTAGTTACAGATGTCAAATAACTTCCGCTGAGACCAAATATAAAGTAAACAGTCTTCCAATATAGTGCGTTATGTCCTCGATAATGATGTAAATGAGACACACTGGATTGTCAATTAATTGATTGTAAAAAAAAGTCAACTAGTGCAATGTAAAGGTATGATTGTACCAGCTCCGTCTGTTCTTTCTGTTTGGCCTGCACTTTGCTGAGCTCCAGTCTCATCTCCCTGGCTCTCCGATCAGCCTTTCCAGTCTCCTGAACCCGCAGGTGGCCTTTCTCTCGCTCCTGATCCAGATCCAGCTTCAGTCTGGAGATCTGAAGAGACAAGCTGGTTATGTGACAGGGTTTCTTCCGGTAAAATTGACTTTATATTTATAAATTAATACACATCTTACAAAAGAATGTGTGGAAAAGCCCTTAACATCAGCTACAAATTAGGTCTAGCATTAATTTTATAGTGAATTAGTAAGTTAGCTGTTGTACTTTAAAGTGTTTAAAGTTTTTTGAGATATTAACATGTATACAATGGTCTTCGTCAGCTGAAGACATTTATTTTGCACAAGTAAATATTTTGTACTTTCTTATCCCTTTGTGTAGGAGCATTTTCAGGATTTCAGACTGGTCAATGCAGGGTACTGCAAGCACATGGTTTTAGAGAAAAATGCTGTTCCAGTATCTGATCAGGTGAGTTAAAAAGCACATTACACAGGCTTGCTTCAATCTTTATTAATCTATCTGAAGTGTGACTGTCTCGATTAATGTCTCGATTAGTGATTATATGGGGCACCTCCTATTTTTGTGGAAGTCCCGGCCATTGGCATCTCATTACTTCGCATCCAATCACACCTCTTATCCCAGGCCATTTCAAACCCTAGCTGAGTCTGCAGTGTGTAGAGGCTCTTAATTTAAATGAATGCATTTAAGCTTCAAGGAACAGCTATGTTGCCAAATCAACTCTAGAAAGGTGTTTGAATGGTGTGAACACTGAACCTATGATTTAATGATTCGAACCAAAAATCGATTGATATGCGCACATAACCACGCCTCTCTCACCAGTCCTGTTTGGTTCTTCATATACACGTCCCACATTGTTTGCACATATGTAGATGCAATCTCCCCGAAGAAGCATCATTGCTGCTTTATTTCAGAATTTTTTACGCAATACATCATCTATTAGTGAATTAGCAGCTGAGAAAAAGTGCTAAGGTTTTCTGTTTTAAGGTTGAGCACCTGAACAAAACGGATGTTTGTCTGTGCCTCCCTATCAACTCTGAGTCCTTTCTGACTGAGCAGCAATCCAGTGCAGGATTTGCTAGAAGACAACCAAACTGTTACTTTTCCTTTACTTCAATAAGTATGTTTTTAGATTGTTTCCACTTACGATGGGGTCTGTGTATGGTTGAATAACACTACCGCCAGTATGTCACGACATTTTATTTTATTTTAGTAAAACATATAATAGTAGATGTAGTAAGGGCATTTATAGATTTCCGTAAAAAAATTTTTTTTTACTAGCGCAATTTGTATTGCAGTTATCTCTAACAATCTCTAGAACTAGTCAAAATATAGTTATCAATTCAGAATTCAATTATTGCTATGTTGAAATACTTTTATAATCGGGTCAAAGGGTTAATGTAAAAACAGTTCATCATACAGAGAACATATCTTTCTTTGCTGCTCTGTCTTGCTCCACCCTCATTTGGAGAAGCATGTGACGACGACCACATTCTCAAACGGAACATTTTGAACCAAAGTTCACTTGGCATGTTCAGGAGAGCCCTAGGATTAAAATCACATCATGTGTATAACAGGAGTCCTAAAAATAAAGTGCGACGTAGGTTGCCGGGTCAACTTGCCCACACATCCCTAAAATTAGTTTGAGACTGCTGTTATGTATTATGGGATGAGAGGACTTTATCTATCTAGTAAAAACAAAAGTTGAGAAAATGACCAGCCCATGAGTCAATTTGTAAAATACATTCTGATGGTTAATGCTGTTAACATGTGAATTGCAGGGTTCAGGGGTTGAGATCTAGGAGACAAAGGGTTAGCTCTGCCTCCTTGGTGGGTTGCCAAAAACAAATTAAACGACGTTTAAAGAGAATAAATCTCTCTGTTGGCAAACAAAAAATAAATGACATTTAAAGAGAATAAACTCCACAGTTTGTGATAAAGACCATGGTTTGTGAATACGTTTTAGAATTTAAAAGGTCACAAGCCTCATTGAATGATATTTTTGAAGATTGACATAACGACATAACGAAAAGCTGTTTTATCTAATAAATATGTAAAAAAAATGCTTATTTTTTAATAATTAGCATTTTGATTGTGCCATAATTACAAAAGTACATTGAAATTATTTAACCATAATCAATAACTTTTGCTGAATCTACAGCCCTTGTTGATGTATGTTTGAAAAAGTTTAAAGCAAATTACATTTCATTGTCAAACATTTGCCACCTTTGAGATGATTTCTAAAATCACTTTTTTCTTAAATCATAACTGTCCCCTTTTAAAACTAAATAAATGGATGCATTTAGAGCTCTAGTTTAATATTCAATTCAAGTATAGTGTATAAAATTGCAAATGCAGCTTTTCAAATTACTTTTACTTCATAATTCTATTAAAAACCTGACACGTTAAGGTGTTTGTTGTTTAAAATGCACACAGTATTTTTTTATTACACAAAACTACTTTGGACAACAGTTAATTCAAATTGTTGTGATTTGATCTTCTAATAGCGGAGTTCACACCTGATAAACTAGTAGGCCCATGGGTGACATATTCTTTCAGATGGCTGGCTAAATGACAGATTACCTCTTGCACTGCATGACAGATTTTAAATGTGGATGGTGATTTATTTAATGCGCAAGCTGAGCAAGAAAGGTTTAATCAGATTTTCATCTATTACAGTTTCTAAAGATTGAAAAGTAAATTGGTACACAGATAAACGGAGTGTTTAGCATTACTCAAACATCGTCTCTTGCATCACAGAAAAGTGACAAAAAATAGGCTTTTCCCTCACTCATACAGGTTAATTTTTCAAAAAGTTGTACATTATTTTATTGAAAAAACAGGTTGATTTGCTGGTAACAATTTTTCTCAAAAAAGTTTAGAAACAAGTTTTTGCAGAAGTAAAAATTATTAATGAACAATGTAATTACATAAGATATCTAGACTGACGTTTGAATGCAGCGTATTTCAATGATTATTAAACTACTGTTCATTAAACAGTAATCTATAAAAGCAGGATTATAAAAACATAAAAAAAAGCATTGTCCTCTGAGGGACAGTCGTTTCTTAGATTGACAGTCAAACTTAGATGTAGACTTCAGATATCAAGTGAAGTGATTTTAGCTTTATATTATACTATTCATAGCAAACTTAGACAACAGGACTTCACCGAGTGATGAAACACTTGCTCTCCCATCTTCAACAACCACCTTGAGCAAGGCACCAGTTTCCTGACTGCTCCAGGGGCGCCGCAGCCATGACTGCCCACTGCTCCGTGTGAGTGCTCACGGTGTGTTTGTTCACTGCTGTGTGTGAACACTGGATGGGTTAAATGCAAAGCACAAATTCCAGATATGGGTCACTCTATATCTGGCCAACTGGTCACGTTCACTTTCACTTTCACAAAATGTAACAATAGACAGAAATATTAAGTATTTATTCTGAGAGCTTTACATTTTTGTCAGGATTATGGTTGAACATGATGGATCAGGTCCTGTTCTCCGTTCCCCTTGTGTATTCATTTGAATTCCTAGTTAATTGAGTTTGCCATTAGTTGATCCTCTCCCTGGTCACATTCTTATATTTCCAAAATAGTTGCTTTCTTCATGATCAGATAGTCCCGTCTCATCTGTGTAACTATTATAAGGTCATAGGATGACATTTAAAAAAACAAACACATTTTTTAAAAATAATTGTGAATAATTGGGTTGGTGGCCTCACTAATTTAAGTACAAAATTATCCATTAAAGAAACAATATCCAATCGGGAGTTTTAAAAAAAATTCATTATGTATTAAACACCCCTACACTTGGAGGCCTTTCAAAAAATTTTTTTGTCTAATTTAAAATTGTTCTCTACTTATATTTCAGTTGAGTTGAGGATCAAAACTTAAGTATCTTATTAAAGAAGATTTTAAGAGATGTAAAATATTGATAAAAGCTTTTAAATTATTCTGAATAATTGTTTTTGCGGACAAAACTCCAAAACAATCGAGAGACCCTTTCCTTAAAAACAAAAAGAAACAAAAAAACAACAACTCATAAAAGGTAATAGAGAAGTTTAGCAGTTTCTGCAAGTTCTTAGTTAACACTGGAAGAAAGAATTGTATATATTATTAAAGTATGTATAATAATATAGTATTTTTTCCATTCTGAGTTTTGGGACTGGAAAACACAATACCACAACTCATATCTCAGCCCCTGATTGGTCCGAAGCCTCATTTGACATCCAAATGAGCAGAAAGCATGTATTATTTTTAAATGTATGTTTATATTAAATAAACTTTCCATTTTTTCTTTTGTGACATTTCTTAAATTAGACTCAAATTTGTCATCAAAACTGACTGTAGGAATGCGCTGGAGCATAGAAATCAGAACAAACAGCAACACATTTTACATCAGAAACTTTAACATAATCATGCGATCAGTGCATGGATCTAGATCCCACAGCTAAACAGTAAAGGAGATTTTGTGGAAGAGAGACACCAGTACTGGAAATCTTGAATTAGAGAACAACAGTTGAAAACGTCCTCACCAAAGCCTGTAACACTGAGAGACACTCTTTGCTGGCGTTTAGTTCTTCTTGGCCCAGGTGTTTCTCATGCTGGAGCTTCACCACTTCCTGTCTGCTGTTACTGGCCTCTGCCTTCATCAGCTCCACCAGCTTTCTGTGGATGAGCAATGACTAGTGAATTTAAGACAACATAACTGTCATGATCGCAATCATATCTCTGGAGAAGTGACCAAACGGAAAACACTGCACTGCACATGACATAAAACACAGCCTGTAGGTCTTACTCAATTCAGATTTGTTTAAGGAAATACAACTTGTATCTGTCGTGCATGAATGCAATCCAGTTCACTGTGAGGAACCAATGAAAATGGATTTGATAAAAATGAAAGTAAACACGTACGACATTGCGATTTGAAGTGCTGGTGTGGCTTTATTTCAGTTCCTTTCTGATCAAAGCCATCATTATTTCAACCAAATAATATCAACAAGAAAAAAAAGAAGAATTTTTTATTAGTTCTATTACTTCACGTTCCTTCCAATGACTGCTTTTAGCTCTGCTGTCAGACATGATTGATGAAACTTCCCAGGCCACACCCAGAAATGGGTTGTCTATCACCATACAATGATGTAAAGTTGGATATATATTTATATTGTAGGCAAAAGATTAGGTAAAACAAGTGCATCGTGCACACTGTTCGCCTCCAGATATGACACTGCTTTGTTTGTCTCATGACGTCACTTCCAAGGAGAAATCGGTGAAAGGTTAAAAGTTTCACTTAAAGGGTTTTGTAAAACCAGTTCATGGGTTGGCATATAAAAGAAAATGTTTTTTTTTGTGTAATCAGCTTATAGAGCAGGGGTGTCTAAAGTCGGCCCTGGAGAGCCGGAGCTCTGCACATTTTTGGTTCAACCATCATGAAACACACCTGTGGCACTAATTATGGTCCTCTGATTGGCTGAAGTAGAGTAGTGTGCATACTACAGCAGGGTTGCAACTAAAATGTGCCGGGCTCCGGCTCTCCAGGACCGACGTTGGACACCCCTGTTACCAGCTTATGCATGTAAACACACTAAGTGACTACTAAGTGATACATAATGATGATGATGATAATAGTGTCTTCAATTTATTTAGCGCTCAATTTATATAGCGCTGCCCGGAGGCAGTCTGACAGGACAAGGCTGCCATTTTGTGCAAAAACAACCCCACCAGGCACACACATCCATACAGTGCAATGCAGGTGAAGTGGCTTGCCCAAGGCCACAACCACAGAAAGGACCTGTCCAGTTATCAAACCAACAACCCACCCGTTACAAAACGACCAACCCCCTGTGCCACATTTCCACCCCAATTTCATAAATACATTCATAAATATTGACAAAAATGTCTGTCTAAAAACTAAATTCTCCATTTCGCGTTTGAATATCTCAATGTTAAAGCACAACTAGTTATACCAACTAACTCAAGGTGATCCTCATGAATCTACATACATACATACAAAATCTCTGGGTTTGTAGAGTAACACGACTATCATGAAACGGTCTAATCTGAGCTGCCTGTAAATCTCTGCCAAAACCTGAAGTGTTGTTCATCATGCAAACTCTCAGGTTACCACCAAAAACAAAGATACAAGTTATCAAAACGATGTTCAGGCAGTGAAGCGAGGGAATGAGAAGGTAATGGGCCACTTTTTTAGCTGGTGAAGAGTGTAAGGGGATTCCATGGTGGTTTCCTTCCCTCGTTCTCAGCCACCAGCGAAGCAGCCACAGTAACAGCTAATCGATGGCTAGTGAAATCCCCTAGAAAGCCCTCGCCGGGAATGATCAATATCCTCAGCAATTAGAATCCCCTATCTGCATGGCAGCAGAGACCTCAGGGTAGATGTGTGGCCCACAAACACCCAATTTAGTCCTCAACTTACTAGTTAATTACTAAATCCGCTCTAATGCGTATTGGCAGATGGGAAGCTGTGCTGAAGACGGGATGGCTGACTGAACATGAGACCTTTGGCAAGGTGCTGGTTAAGACAAGTTCTCTCTCTCTTTTATTTTCTTTCATACAGTTAACATCTGATCTCATGCTTGGATTCAAATTCATGATGATTATGATGATTCTTAAGTAGAGAAATGTGACACCTTATAAAAAAATATAACCCTAACCCAAGCATACACCTAGGCAGACAACAGAATAATTTCCCCTCTTTTCTCTTAAGAGTGAACTTTATCCTATAAGAGATTCAGGATCCCTTTTCAGATTCTTTCTTTCACAGAGAACTTAGCATTTGACCAAAAGTACATAACAGAGTCAAGTGAACAATCTAGTTTGCAGATGCTGGACTTACCCTGAGTCTTGTAGCTCCCGCTGGCTGCTCTCTAGACGATCCATGACTCTCTTGAGCTCTGCTTGGAGTTTCCTTTGAACTTCCTCTGCGCTTTGCACTTCTGCAACACGCTGTTCATGGACCCGGTGTTGATCCCCCTCTAGCATCTGAAACTTCTCCTGCTGGTGCACCAATTCCTGAGCTTAAGCACAAAAAGGTAAAATTAATAACGGGTTGCAAAGATCACAGAAAACTATGTTGTAATAAGATGACAATGTGGGCATTAAATTAATATTTTTCATAGAGGTCGATGCCCTGGAGTCAATAATTGAAGTATTCTGAGATTTGTAAAAATTATATTTCCTTGTTTGGGGAGAACAGTAATAATTCTCATTCCTTTTCAAAAGTGGGCTCCAACAGAATACATTTAAGGGCAGCATAGACCTGTTATTGCTCCATCTAACCTGACTATCATGCCACTAGTCCCCTTAAAGCAGTTTTTACACCAAGAATAAGTAAATGCATAGAATGTCTCATAACAAATGCTAGAAAATCTCAATTCACTCACTATTCTGCTGGTGAAATCAGCTATGACCAGCTCGTGGCGTGAGTGATGAAACTACCTACCTCTACAACCTACCTTTCCTACCTTCTACAACCTAAATTGTCGTTTCCTTACTGTTCCCGGGCACTGCAGCCATTGCTGTTCACTGCTTCAGGTGTGTGTTTGTTCAGTGCTGTGTGTGTACACTGGAATGGTGTTAAATGCAGAGCACAAATTCCAGTTTATCTGATTGGTCAGTGAAGAGGCACTATATCCATGTGAGGTTCTTTAATCATAGAGAAATTTTGAGCTCACTGAAGATGAAAATAGGATTACACAAACATGCGTGGACAAATCTGCATATAACATGAGGCATGTTTTTGATAAATGAACAGCACTAAAACATGCTAGAAATATTAGAAAAGTCCATTTTACACAATATGGCACCTGTTCTTCAGAGCCAAATTATGATGTGGGTGAAAGTCACCTCTCATATCTAGTTTTTACGCATTTGTGAGTTAATGGATGTTTTGACTTAGCATATTGTATCTTTTAACCTAGCTAAACATGCTTTCTATTGTTTCAAAATCACTAATGGGTCTTTGCTGATGACTTGCAACTCACAATCGTGGCAGAGCTTGCATTAGCATAATACAAAATTAATTACTGTTTGAATGCATAGCGGTTTTCAAATCACAGAGTTGATTCTATGGAGTTGACTTGGTCAAATGAATCACTGTAGATCGCCCCAATATCGCTTCAGAAGAGTTTGAATCATTTGATTCAGCTTCCAGGGTGTATGCTGCAAAACTATTTTATTGTATATATGTGGACAATTTCCACTAATGTTCCAACTATTATGGTGACCACAAAATGCATATCTTAAATGATCACCGATCATTGGCAGTCAAGCATTTTAGCTCTTAAAATAAACTCTTAATTTTAGATAGAACAAACACAGTACAGGTGTTGTTACCAGTGTCCCTGCAGGTGCTGTTAGCCTCTCTCAGTTGTTCTCTGAGCTGAAGCAGCTGTGTTTTGAGAGAGGAATACTCTTTGTCCTGATGCCTTCTCTCTTTCTTAGCTCTTTGTAGCTCTGCTTCCAGCCCTCGAGCAGAAATGGCAAGCCTCTCTGCTTCGGTCGTCCTACCTCGAATCTTCTCATGTGCCAGCAGAAGATCAGCCTCTGACTGTTTCAACATAGCATCCCTTTTTTGGATCTCCTGATACACACGCAGAGAGGAGGAGTCTATGAGAATCAGCCACAGGCAAAGGTTTCTGATAGACAACTCTTTGCTTGAGTGTTTGTTTACCTGGTCACAAAGCCTCTGAGCTGCCTGCAGTTCACTTTCAATACTGGAAACCTTCTTCTCCAGAGCCTCAACTTGTTTTTGCCTCTCATTCTCATCTACAGAATCCGCCTGGAGCTTCCTCATTTTGTCCTGGAGCTGCTCTACCTCTGCTACAAAATCAATGACATACATTAGAGTGAAATGTACAGAAACTTACTTAAAACATGTTTTTTTTGTTTCTGTATATAAGGAATAGGATGAACTAGCATGTTTTATGTTGAACTTTACAGATATAGCGGCTATTTTCCAAGTAATATATGGAAAATGGCAAAACTAGTGCAACCCCTTTCCGTTGACTATCATGGAGAACATATAGCATTACATAATTTCAGTCTCAGATGTCACACAAGCAAAACGCTTGTTAAACGTCTGATGAGTTGTGGTATGATTGGTTAAATGTATACAAATTTGTCCCATTTATTTTCGTTCTACCTGGAAACAACATGGGGGTATATGATCAAGAATGTTGGTCAGTTGTTGTGGTAGCATTTCCGAGCCCAAAACATGAGTGAAGGTCTGGCTAGGCAGGGCTAATCATTACACATCATCACCAAATATATCACTGCATGCTGTAGCAAATGAGGTTAACATAAGTTTCAGGAGGAGCTTTGGCTGATAATTGAGCAACTAATTATATGATCTCTCCTACTCATTACCTACCCAGTGTATTTAAGCTAGAACCAAACGATGTCCTATTCTTTAATGTTTAAAATAGGACTATGTAGATCTGAATCCTCTATTCCTTAGCATTTCAGCATCTTATTAGACCATGCAAATAAGTGAATTGGTTTCAGAACATTGCCCATGAATTAGGCTTGAAAAAAAAATTATTACAACTGAATCTACGAAATCTTAACCTGACCCCTGTAGATTAAACAAGGGTTACTATGTTTGCTGATTTGAAAAGGATTTGAACTGTAATTTATACATTAACTTTATGTTGATATTGTAGGTGTCTTATTTGAGAAGCTATAAATGCATTTTTAAAGTGTTTTATTTTTTTGTTTTAATGTGTTTAACATGGACATTTTTGAAAGGTTATGAATAGCTGAAATTGAGCGAGATATTGCAGAAATAAATAATTTTAGGCTATGGTAGTCAGCTTGCCACACATTTACAATAATTGGTAATCTGTTTTTTGAAATATTTCTTTCCCCCTTAGCTGTTTTAAATACCACTTTGTTTTTTAATATCTGCAAATAAAACATAAAAAGATGGGTTTTCATAAGTGGCAAAGCAATGGTAGTGCTTTTCTCAGATTTATGGAAAAAATTACTTCAGCCTCATTTTCATTAATGAGCAACTACACTGACACACTGTGATGAACAGTGCACGCACATTGAAAAATCTCACTTTTTAAAACAACAGCCTAGAAGGCCCTAGGGTCTTGAGCCTCATGATACAGTGAGAGAAAGTTCACTCTGGTGTTTCTTTGGTACCCCACTGCACATTTTATAGAAATACATGGTTTTAAACGCAGTGGCAGCTTTACTCACCTGCCGGAATACAGTCTTTATGCTGTGCCAACTCCAGCTGGCACACCCTCAACTCCTGGACATTCTGACAGCAGCGCCCCTCTGACTGGAACAGTGCCTGAGGACAAACACACACCCCTCAAAACAATCACGCAAAGTGGTCACACGGCTGTCAAACTTCTGTGAATGCCTTGGAGAAGTCATGGTAATGCCTGGGGCACTGAAGAGGGTAACCCCAGGCAGATGAGACCTCCTCCACCTACCAAACAGTCTACATTCCTAAGGCTATACTGCAGCATCAGATTTTCTTCAGCTCCATTCCATTCTTGTTTGCATCTCTACTGGAAAACACATATTTGCTGCTTATGTTACATCCATGGTTTTTCAGGCTGCCATCTGTAAATCTCTTTTATACACAATTTTATTTGATTTCAAAAGCGATTTATTTATTTGAATAGTTATATTAAACAAAAATCATTATAATGTTATTAGCAATAAAAACAAAAACGATATAAACAGAAATAAGAACACAGCATCACACTTGCCTACCTTTCAGTTATCTGGTTCTGTTAGTTTCTGGAAGAAATTAAATGATTAACGTATTTTTTGGTTGTTTAATGTTAAGAAGAAGCACACACGAACCATTCCCAGATTACTGAAGCAATTTAAGCTAAATTGTAAGTATTTTGTTGCCTAACACACCCTAATATCATATATCAAAAGCTGATGCATTTTCTGGAGGATGGTGTCAACAAAAAAAAAAAGAAAAAAAAAGTCACAGTGTATGGACACCTATGGCTGTTTGTAAGCACACAAACCTTTTACAAACACAATGATCAAACAGAGCTTGCTCTGTGAGAAGGAGGAGAATCTGGTGTTTCAAAAGAAGAGCAAAACACAGAGAAAGGGTGCAAAGATTTTGCAGTCATCTCAGAACAGGACAAGCAGATGCTCTCCTTTTCAGTGCAAGCAAAGCATTAGAGGAGAATCAAAAGTTGTTAGTTGTTGTGTCTATTGCAATGGGTTTAGGGGAAGGTTAAACTAGTTGGGTTTCAGTAAATTTTTTGTGGAAACAGTTGATTGAGTGGCTGAAAAAAACCCTCCCAAGTCCCACGTGACACATCTACAGGGGGAGTTGACCCCCTACTTAAAAAAATAAATAAATAAATAAACACCTAAAAACACACTAATTTATTACTAGAGACAAAAAAGACTTTTATAGCACAATGCTTCTAGGAGGTTAAGATGATCTTGCTGTATTTAATGTTGAAATGAGCTGTAGTAGTTATTAAGGAACCTTTATTATAAAGAGCGCAACATAATACATTAGAAACCACTAAACACAGGCAAGGTTGGAGGCCCTTGGTTAGACATTATAAAAATAACGAGGTGTCACAGGGCTCTGTTACTCACTGTTCCATCTCCAGCATGTGTCAAGACAAATCTATATTTCATAGGCACTTAGAAATGTATAAATAGCTGAACGACATGCTGGAATCATCTATAAAACTCTGCTAAAAGGTTGCCAGAAGATGGCGGGCACTGTCAGAAGGACTGGAGGGTAATCAATCTGAGAAGAGGGAACGGGTGGGAAGTGGTGCGAGCAGGCCACTAAATCACGTAGGACTTTGCGTAGAGCATGACAAAGAGCTGACACTTGGGGTGACGTGTGAGCTCTTGGACTCGATCTGATGGATCACTCCACTACACTCCATTAAAGCTGGATGGCTGCCCGCCATGCTGATATAACAAACAATTAGTCACAAAGGTGCCCAAGAATGTGCACAAAGCCCCACTGGATTCAAATTCACCACTCATGACTGATAAATAGTTGCTGAGTTACACACGACAAGGGGAGCAGGTGGGTCCATTTAAAGGTCATTTTTGTACCAGGCTAAGATCAATGTAAGCATTTGTAGCATGTAGTGTTTCTCTTAACACAGACAAACAAATCACTCACATGTTCTAGCCCCTCAACTTGAGACAACCGGGATTTGTAGTCGGAGTCAGAGTAAATGTGAGATGTGCGGTATATAGAAAAATCTGTCTTGGTCTTCATTAGAGCCGCTTCCTGCTCTTCAACCTACAACATACATAGAAAACAGACATTACTCAGTTGTGAATGCATCGATTATTGCTGAGTAAGCTTAGAATATCTAGTTAGAAGAAAAAGGCACAAACAGAATTGGTGTTTGCCAAAATGTATATTATCATACTCCAAAATTTAAAACAGTTAAGAATTTCAAATTACTCAATTCTAACACAGAAATAGTGCCAATAAATTATGAATAAAAAACAGAATAGAGACAAATGCAAATGAGTATGCTACATTGCTGATTGGTACTGGTAACATTGCTGCTAATTATGAAGACAATAAAGCTTACTAAATACCCTTATTAATAGTCCATCCATTCATTCATTTTCTTGTTGACTTTTTCCCTTTCGGGGTCACCACAGCAGAATGAACCGCCAACTATTCAGGCATTTGTTTTACGTGGCGGATGCCCTACCAGCCACAACCCATTGCTGGGAAACATACACACACACACACACACACACACACACACACACACGCACGCACACGCACACGCACACACACACTCATTCATACTCTATGTACAATTGTTTTTTCTCAACTCACTTATACCGCATGTCTTTAAACTTGTGGGGGGAAACCGGCGCACCCGGAGAAAACCCACAAAATCACGGGGAGAACATGCAAACTCCACACAGAAATGCCAACCGATCCAACCGAGGCTTGAACCAGCAACCTTCTTGCTGTGAGACGAAAAAAAACGCCCTCTTATTAATATTATTTACTGATATTTATTTTTTAAATATATGCCATAAATGAGATAAATGAGACATAAATAAATAAATGAGACCATTTTGACCTTACAGCAGCTGTTAACACAATCAAGCACATAATACTTATCTGGTTGTATTACTGCCAACTTTTTGGTATATACAGTGGAGAGGGGAATTCACAATTTCTCATCTGCTCCTCTTATTTTTGGTGTCCCACTGGGATCTATTTTAGGCCCTCTCCTTTTATCTATATTTGAGAACTATGGGAGATATCATCCAAAGACACATTTTTTTTCCAATGACATGCAAATACACCTTTCCCTAAAGCTGTGTAGACTCAGTAAATGCATAAAATGCTCATTAATGAATGCTGAAAAGCTCAACTCACTTACTTTTTCCTATATATATATATATATATATATATATATATATATATATATATATATATATATATATATATATATATATATATATATATATATATATATATATATATATATATATATATATATATACATATGCATATAAACATACACACCTGTGATATATACATGTCACAGGTGATCGATCACACTGGGAAAGTGGACATAATCACTCGAGTCATATTTGATCTGATCTCGAAGGAGAAACACAGATGGATTAAGTAATTTATTAAGTAATTGAGTGTTATAGGACAGGAGACCTAAAGCTCAAGCATCTAGCAGCGACCGAATACCCCAGGTGTTGTGTCTAACCTTTTATGTCTTGCACATTGTTCTTGAACCCACAATACTGAATCCACATTCTCTGCATGGATTCAAGGTCATGTATTTCCATTGACTAAGCATGAAAGTCACATGCTTAGTCATTTAATCATGCAATTACTGTTTCTAGTGGGTTCTATTGATTCTCTGTTTTTTTGTATTGTTGACAATAACGAATGGCTATCTGGTGATTTACAGAAAGTTAATGATGATAAGACAGAAATATATTGTTTTCACCTTCCATGTATACACTATACTCATGGATGAGCCTTTCAAGCATTTTCCAACTTTTTCATTCAAGTTCAGAAATCTGATTAATTTTTGACTGGTTTCATGTCTCTAAGTTGTTCAACATGCTGCTGTTGACCCAGGGGGAAAAATATGACAGCATCCCTCCAATCTTGAAATCACTACATTGCCTATTGATGAATCGAAATATATATATATATATATATAAAAAATATATTCTTAGAAATTATTTTTATTTTATTATTCTTAAAAGTCTTATCTGATCAAGTTCCATCCTAAATGAATCTTTTTTTGCAACATTTTAGATGTGTGGTGTTTAGTGTCGGTATGTCTTTTTTAACTGTCACTTTTATTGCACACTTTTTTAAATTTTCCCAGTTAATACTTCAATTGTACTATGTTCAGCACTTTGGTCAGCTCTGCTGTTTTAATGTACTTTATAAATCAATTTTACTTACTAAATTCATAAACTTGACAATGTAAAACAACAATGCACCAAACATAGTATGTAGTTGTAAGGAACCCAAAAGTACCTAACATTTTGACAGAACTCTTTTATGTCAAAATGGTAGGCATTTTTTGATTCCTTATACCATTTTCTTAAAGTTCTTACAGCTGGTGAAAGAGTAATGAGCTCTTTTGATATTGATTCCAGGCAATTCTAATCTCCGTGTCTTTGACATAAATAATATATTTTTTGACACTCTCTTTGCTCATAAAAGTGGCACAATTCACAAAAAAAAAAATCATGTCCTTTTAGGACTGTGCTAATAGTCTTAATCGTACATACAGATGCGTTTTAATTTATTTCCAAAAGAGAAAATACTATTTTAAACAAATAAGGAGATTTACTTATAACTCAATCCATGGTCCAAAAATTACTAGACAATAGTGAGGTATGAGTGAGTCTTATTACTTAACATGTCATCAAAGTATGGTTAATGTGGTCCAAAAGGCAGGGTTTGCAGTTAGCAGGAATGGACAAAAACATACCAGATGATGCGTGATCTTTACACCTACAGTATGTAGAGTATGTTACAGTACAGTACAGTACAGTAGGTGTATGTTAGATCTGATAGAGCCAAATCTCCTGGGCTGCAGATGAGCCGTGTCAATGATGCCCATTATTTCACCCTGAAACAACAGAGCCAGCAAGATTTTCCACTTAACACCACTCAGCCACTCCTCTTGACAAACATGCAAGCGAATCCAACCAATTTCAGGTCCATTTAAACACCAGCCAATGTGACAGTGAGGCCTACTTTCAATCTTTAACCAGACAACCACAAATCCATAACAACTTCAACTCCCAGAATGCCTCAGGAAAGCATACCACAGCTCCTTCATGGACATGATGGGAAACGCACTCTACTAAAATTGGATTTTAACCAGTTTAGATGCTACCCAGTTTCTGCAGCTCAAATAAGTCAATGCTCTACTGAGTGGCCTTCACGCCTCCAGATGCACTAACTAGCACGTTCCACTAGCACGTGAGTTGACAAGTACATTTTCTAAACCTCAAAACCTCTGAATGAATAGAATTTAACTCGGTGGAGATAATGAGTCCAATGTTTCAATCTTTGTGCAAGAGACAAACACTTTTTAATAATAATAATAATTGTTCTTTGTTTTTATGCGTATTTACAGTACATTTTCCGTATGGACATCAAAAGTCCAACACTGTCTGATTTACATGCAAATGTACAAAACAGGTTATGCAATTATCACATTTTAAGAGTTTCCTACAGTGGCAAGACCTTCATATCAAACCGCAATTACAAAAGAAAAATAAGAAGTAAAAAAAAATTACAAAAAAAACCCCACATTAACAATTCGTCTAAATTGAAAAGGGATTGCATAGCTTGAGAAAAAAACAACTTGATTACACTGATTGGATGAGTGCACAAAAATAAAATAGCTTCACTTTTAAGTTTACGTGATACTCACACAACTTCAAGTCAAAGTCATTTGTCTTCCTCTCAATCTCCATTGGAGAGCAAGGTATAACAGCCAATTCATGGTCAAGCATTGACTACTTTGATGACCAAATCACACAGTTTAAAACGAAGTCTGACTTGCAGGGATGGAAAGAGTACACAAAATTTTCACTTTTTTACAGCAATGGCATTTTGTATGGGGTGGGTGTTTTTTTTCCAAGTGGCTCTTAGTCATTTCTGCTATTTCAGCGATGCTGGTTAAATGTAGTAAATAAGGTGGTCAGTATTACATATTACAGAAGTGTCCTGCTCTAATTGATCAGCATGTAAATGCACATCAGGAGCAAGGCAAATTAACAACAACTATTTCATATGCAGAAGTAGATAAATGTAATACAAACATCACTCCCACATCACATTTGTGAAAACAAAGATTTAAAAAAAATTTAAACAAAGGGATGACAACGCAGACTAAAGGCCACCACACACCTATGAGAATGAAATTTCGTACCGGCTTCTTTACAGGGGTCTTTTTCCCCAGCTTCACATCTCTGTCGATGCAGTGATGCTTCTTGCACTTATATGCTGCTCAGTGGGGACTGCACAACTGTCTATATTTGACATTGGCTTTTGAACGCAAAAATTAAATATCCACACCAAACTGTTCATGTTTTTATTATTCTTGTGCACCTTATCGGACAACTGTTGATTAACGGATACCCGCATGATGATATTTTCAATATCCAAATGATCTTCCGTAAACTTGTTTTTCTATATTTCTTGTCATGAGTCAACGTGGGAATTTTTTTTATTGCCACCTAGCTGCTCTTTTATGTCTCGAAAGTACCCTGAACATGTCACCAAAACAACTTTCATTAGTCAGATTCAAAATAATAAGCATGCATGCTTTATAAACAAGCTAACCATGACTGGACTATATAATAGGTGCAGGAGGGTACAAGCTTGTCTACACATCCTTTCCTAGGTTTGATGTCTAAAGATGCCATTTTTTTATATCTGCTATAAATACAGAGCTTGCAAAAAAAAACATACATATAACGACAAAAGATAAAAATGAATTTTTTTACATTTTGTTTATAATTATGACAATCTCTTGGTCACTTAATGCCTACATCCATTAATCATTCAGCTGGAATTTCTTATACTAGTCTCTTACACAATTTACACAAATATTACACTTTCTGTTAATCCCAGCAACTTTCTCAAATACGTTTTGTGGTTTTTCATGTTCTTCATAGATTTTGTTACAGCTACGTCTCCTCTTGATCTCATAAATATATATTTCCAACATGACATGCTTTATGAAGATTCTACCTAAGCAAAGATTCATTTAGCAGGAATCCATGTGTTACTCTTGTGAGAACTATGTGAGGTGTTACAAATACTACTTGGTCTCTTCTGGTTTCATGTACATGATATTTCATTCAGCCAGTTTCCATGAGGATGGATGGAATGTCACAAGATAAAAATCATCATTTGTATACGAATGTAGTTGCCAACTTTGCTGATATAAATGCACTCAACAAGGTCATTCATAAGAAAAAGTAGGGTTCTTAGTATTGTTTCCAAATGGCATACCTTGTTATGAAGCGTGATGATGAGCTGTTCACACTCCTGTGAGTGTTTCCGGTTGTTCTCCAGCTCTTTACGTGTCTCCCGGAGCTGCTGACTCAAAGAGGAAATGACATCATCTCCAGACTCCAGCTGTGATTTCTGTACCTGCAGAGCCTCCAGCAGGGACTCACCCTGAGATCTCAGGCAGCGCAGCTGGAGAGACAAACATTCCAATAATATAATAGATTCAGACAAACTAAACAAGAAAACAGTTTCAGATTCAGGGCAGCCCGCCTCATTAGTTATGTGTTCTCTCAATGAGAAGGTTCAAACTTCTCATTGACATAGCTTATTTTTTTTACTCTGAAAATATTTTTATTCGGTAAGAGTAAGTTATTCCGCTCACGCCGCACTTACCAACATTTTTCATACACTAAGAGCTTGTTTAATTTCAAGCATGACCCATAAACCTTAATTACTGCATTCCCAGACTACCCCATAAGTAAATAGATAATAGCTTCATACATGTTTTATTTTTCCTTGCACCCTATTACCTTAAACTAATATTTTTTATATATATTGAACTAATATATATTTTATTTGGAAAAAAATAAAAGTACTGACAAATAATGATTGAAAATGTCTAAAACAAACAATATGTTACAATAAAGTGGTGAAAGCTGACATTAATTTAATGCGTTTTCTTTACAATACCATTTTGAATCATTTTCTTGCAAAAGAGTTGAACTCAGAGGACCACCAGGGATCTTTAGTGTTGTGTTCTACATACAATAGCGGATGATACTGATAGGTGATAGTGTTCATTAACAGTTTTAACATTTAAAAGTTTTAACTTTAATTCTATTTACTACAACAATGCATCAGACTAGAACCAGCAAGTTCACTGACTTACATCAGACACTATTTAGACAGAAACATGCAATTTAACCATATGTTTTAGTAATGTAGGCTTTCTACACCGATCATCTGAACATAAAAAAATATTGATAGCCGGCAAGTATTCAGGATTACAATGGCATCTGTGCAATCAGCAGACTATCCAAAATGTTTTCTTAGAGATTATTTTTTTACAGTGTAGAATATCTGGTTGTATCACATAATCAATCACTAATCCCTGCTAAAGGACTTCATCTAATTAGAATGGGGATTATGCATCCCAAGCTACTTTTTAAACCCTCCCCATTAAGAAAATAATGTTAGAGAAAATATATGAATAGATTAACTAAAGGGAAGTTTACCATAATAAGATTTTTTTCATTAAACAAATGTTCATCTAATCTAAATGAAAGACAAATGTTTATGAAAATAAAAAGTTGAATTCTGAGTAATGTTTTAATTTTAAAAATAACAATTTTTGCTTTACCTTGGAAAAACAAGCTTCAAAATTTAACTATAGATCCATCCATGGAATTCACAAAAAAGTTGTTCTTACTTCTTTAGGATATAGTAATTACCTATTTTATTTCTGCCCGTGCTAAGAGGACACATATTTTCTTGTTTTGCTTGCTACATTGGCACTGAGGTTGTGGTTGCTTGAGTAGCACTGAGCATGGAAGTTTTTTTTCTGCAGCTGGTCTACTTTAATCTTCAAACGCCCTCTTCAGAAACACACAGATGTTGTAGAAGACATGTCCAGTTTTATATAGCCAGTGGCAGAAGCACAAAGTAAGATTTTGAGAATATTCTTCAAGTGATTTACATTATTTGCTGACATACGTTTGTCAAATTCCAAGATTATTTTGTCTGTTTTAATAACACTTTTAACTCATTATGGTTAATTTATTATATCCAATACATATTTCTTCACCAATCAACCAATAAACCATTATTTCAGATGGCAAAAATATTTAAACTAAACAAACATATCTGAAAACGAATAATTAAAAAAATCTCAAAAGAGGCTAACACTATAAGGCAGGGGTGTCAAACTCAATTCCTGGAGGGCCACAGCCCTGCACAGTTTTGCTCCAACCTTAACTGAACACTGATGATTCCACTGATTGAGGTCCTCTGGGTTTGTTTGAAGCTATTTGTGTGTCTCCTGAAACAGGGTTGGAACAAAAACCTGCAGGGTCTGCGGCCCTCTAGGAATTGAGTTTGACACCCATGCTATAAGGGTTTTGTCACATCCTTAGCTGGATTGTCTTGGTGGCAAAGATTTGCTGCTGCTTGATAACGGTCTTTATTTATGTAAAGCATCATGGTTAAATCCCCAGCACCTGAAAAACTTGGCTAAGCTACTTTCATCCAAATTGATGTAAGGTACTAGGTGTTAAAAAAGGGATAACAAAAACCACCAGAGGCTGAGGCCATACGCGAATGAGTTTTCCCACTCTTGGTATAGTGTGTTATTCTCTCCCTCTTGTCATCTGATTAACAGGTAATTTACCCATTTAGACTGGTCTCAGAGATCTATTTTATGTTGTTGAATCAATTTATTTCAATTATAGTTCTAGTTCTTTGGCTGATTAGTGGATTCCTTATTGTGGGTATTTAGTTTTCATCCCTGTTTGTGCAAATTTAGCTTGTTTTATTTTTTTAATTAAAACTCCTTTGATAATTTGGCTGCTTTACATTTTGATTCCATCCTCCACCAGGTGAGTGATCTTGAGGAGAAAGGTTTCTCACTTGAGTTTGCAGCCCTCCAGGGATTCGCTTATAGACTGAAGATGCGTCTTTGCATCTGAGACCAAATTCTCAGCCTCTGGTAAGCATGTCTTCAACTCTGAATCTTTACTCTATATGGCGATTTCCCTTAAGTATTCCTACAGCACAGATAAATGTTTTGAGTAATCTTATCTCAAATCATTAATTAATATGATCTACGATCACTTTCACATTTCTTGTAGAAGAGGACTGTTGAAAATAATGATTTCATCTGCTTAGAAGGAAACCTTTTATCAGGCCTTGAGTTCAGGAAATATCCTAGCATGTACATTTCTTGCTGTTTTAGATTCATAAACTGAAAAAAGAAAAGCAAAGCATCTTTATTTACAAATCATTCAAAATCCCACATCATATAATTTCTAACGCTACTCGTTCTTTTTTATGATATCCTTGACTTAGTTTCACTGGTCACAGCCTTGTTCTGGTTCTGGTTCTGGTATTAAGAACTTAGCTGACAGGATGGCTACAACTTTAACAGGTGTCACAGACAACGAACCTTAAAACAACATAAAAAAATACTTTAAGCATTGAGGCTGAATTGAGACAGCATTGAGACTGTATTGAATCAAAAGATTGATAATGAAAATGACAAAATGTAATTTAATCACTAGAAGAGAATTTTTACAGAGTTTTTAATCATAAAGATTTTCTTTATGATTATTTTATGAAGAGAAAATTTTGGTCCAACTAGGCTTGGTCCTCTCCTGTCTTGAACCAATTCCTTTATTGGAAAGCCTCTCTTGTCAAGTCTCGGTTGCTATTTGAAGCTAATAAATATCTTGTTACAATGTTATGTTTCTTTTAGAAGACATTTTAAGATACCTTTTTTACATTTACTTCTATTAAAGCTCTATAAGTAAATGTTACAGCCTCAGGTCCAAAAGGATTCAAAGATTGTAGAGAGATTGGCATATTACTGCAAAAGCCTAAAAGATCTTCAAGTGTTGAGAATTTCATTATTATTGATTCTATGAATTCATCCTTGGTGGTATGAACTAAAAACTGTGGAATATAAATATCACGCTCAAATCACAGCCATGCTGATTCTCTGCAGGATATTACCTGTGTGTTCTATTCATCAATTACTTCATATAATCTGGAACCATCCTTTTACAATCCAGATTCAAAGACACACATTTCTTAAGAGGTAGCATTTCCAGTATAATGAACGCCAGCGACTGTAAGACAGAAATCAGTGAGGCTTGTTTGCTCCCTGAAGCGTGTCTGTGGTGGCTCACTGATGGCAGTTCGACATTAGATTATTAGACCCCGGAGACAAAGAGAGAGAGCATCACAGATTGGATAATATTATTTTTCCCCTAGCTGATGATGCATTACAAAATAAGGAGCACTGTAACAGATGTCTCACAGGGTGAAGCTAATAAATCACATAGACTCCAGTGTGTATATTAGTTCTGTGAGTTAACTTAGCTGATTTATTGGAACGGTGAAGGCCCTGGATGGAGTCTCCTCAGTACACATGGCCTCCCTCAGAAGCCTCATTAAGATTACAACACTAATTGTGTAGTTTTAAAAGACTGGAGCCGTATAATGACTCTAATAGTGATTTAGCTTTGGATCTGATCCCCTGTAATTGAGCAATGAGGATTCACATAAGGAAAAACACACTGATGGATGAATGGAATCAGTGGCAAAAACAAGGGAAGAAAAGATAAAAACAGGTGAGGAAGCGAGTCAGCTGAAAGTGAAATTTAAAAAATAACTTCAACTAAATAATGAACTTTAAAGTTTTATTCATTAAGAAAACTGCATGCACACGAATTAAAAACGTATCTTGATCAGTTGATTAAGCAGTAGGATGAATTGGAAGAAGTTAAACAAAAAGTCTTTTTTATCTAGTTTTATAAATTAAGTATAAAAAAAGTTGCATTAACACAAAATTGCGTACTTAACATACAAGGATTAGTGTTGCGGCAGCATCTATCATAGAGCTGAAGGGTTAATACTAAAATCATATTGTGTGACTTACGCACACATTATCTCATGTTGTGACTTGTCACAAAAGAGTGGTGATTGGTTTTCAGGCTCTGTCCACAAGTACCCAGTTATTATGAAAACAGAGTTTTTTCTCCTTCATTACGATGTGCATGCCCATGTATATGGAGCAGTGTTTCAGGCTAACCAAGAATTACTGAAAAAGGTGGCGAAGGTGAAGTTGTTTTGGGTCATGGGCAGAGTTTACCATTGATGTGGCTGCTTTAACTCACAAAGCCCATAAGATTAATGATAAGCAGAAAAAATAATTGGGAAAACCACAGGACTACAAGGACACTTGACATATTTAATAATGATAAATTGATTTACAGAATAGATTTGTGCACTGCTTTGCCTAGGCACTGACCTTTTGAGTAAAAATGAAACTATTTTGGAAGCTTTTGATTGGGCGATATAGCTTCAGGTTTGAGGAGTCAGCTACCATCTAGTGGATTGACATACATTTTACAGTCTGCTTGTTTGCTTGTTTGGACAGTTTTTTCCAACCTATGCATACTCAGGTACATTTGAAAATAGCCATCAAGTTAATGGAATATAATCTGTGCAGATAAATAAGTTCGGTTCAAATTATTTAGATACAGCCAAATGTCCATGAAAGCTCCAACTCACAGGAATATCGTGTGATCAAAATTTACAAGACCAGGCCCCAAGAAAAAGAGCCTTGGGAGTTCAGTTTTTTTAATTTTTCTTTTAGTAGCTGGAGACCCAGACAATATGATCCATTAAAGATTATAGCAAAGAGCTGAAATGATGAAATGGTAATGAAATATAAATTAAATGCATTTATTTACACACTATTGCATAGATAATTTTTTTAATGACTGAGTTCAAACAAAATCCGTTAAAATATTAAAATAAAATCAATAAAAGTAAAATAAAAATGTTCTCCCTAATCTCCCCACTGAAGCTGCTCGATTATGGGAAAACAATATGTATTATTAAGAAAATAAAAGAATGCACATTAAAAAAACTATTCTTTCTCTTTGGAAATATACTCCACTATAATTAATTTACATGTAGGTTACAGAGATACTTTCAAGAATATTTTGAAATAAATTCATTTGAACACCTGGATCATGTAAGAGAGAAGTTTCCCAACAGGAATATGGTTTTACCATTAAAAACAGACATTATATTCCTCCCATTATGTAGATTAAGATTTTTCTCTTGATAAAGTACTTGTTGGCATTATTATTTTCACTCTATACTCAGCTGTAAGTTGTTTGACTTCTCTCATCTTCAAAACATAGATCCTTCTGGCACTGAAATCTAACACCAACTGTGTCAAAAAAAGAAGAAGAAGAATGCGTGGAACATAAAAAAGAGTCACGGACGTGTCAGAGTCACGGACGCAAACACAGGACACAAACCAGTACAATCCAATGCTAATAAACTTATAACTACAGTGTAAACAATGCCTATACTATTATATACAATACAAATGTAATATTTAACATGAAATTGCCTCTAAAACACCACTAAAGTCATTCACAAGTAATCAATTACTATCCGTCACATCTCTCCTACGCTCTACAAACTGTTGTCATTGCCATAATAAATGTAATATCAGTCGAAAGAGCTATTTCTCAGCTTTCAGAACCTGTTGACATTTTTTCGATAGTGCGAAAATAACTAGCGCTACGATAGTTTGAAGGCACTATTGTATCGCCAGCGACACATCCAGTGTTACAGGGTTAAATGCACAGCCCTACTTTCTACTACTGGTATAAATACAATCAAGCATAAAATCCAAACCAGAGTGAATAGCAAAAGAGTATTCGAGTGAAGTGAAGTTAGAATCAAAGTTAAAAAGAACAAACAAGCGAATCATAGCTCTTTACAGTGACCCTCTTCTGGTACTGGCCCATAGGCTTTATAGGTCACTGCAAGATGATTTGGGGGAGTCAACTGGCTAGTGAGCTACAGCTTTAGACTGTCTACAGCTTTCACAGTCTGAGGCTCTACATGGAACTTGCACAAAATACTCAATATGAACCACAGGAGTTAGTAACAATGTGTATGTATGTATGTATGTATGTATGTACGCACGTACCTACCTACTTACAAGATCTTTTTTTGTGAGTATATAAACTGGTGAAGCATTTAACTTCAGAATATCTCACCATTCAATACTTCACCATCCCTTAGGTCCACTTCTTGGGGACTGTACAATATATTGCAGGAAACAAGAATCAATCTCTTAACGCTTTCAGCATAGCTGTATTGCAGTGCAAAGTTCAGCTGAATATTCTTATTTCAGTCACAGATTCATCACACAGACAACAGTCTGCAGTTATAGAAGGCTCAGACATGAACATTTTTCACAAGACTATCATTCTTTCGCTCCCATGATTAATTTCATGCCACACTCCTCGACCAACAGGGTTATTAGCATAAAATTTCCATGGATCACACTCTCAATAAAAAGGCTGTCATCAAGTCACTTGTCAAACACACAATTTCAAATCTCATTTTGTCTCTAATATCATTTTCATACATGAAAGTGAGGTGGAGGGGAAGAACTGAAAGAGGAATATGTTATGCAAACGATAAACAGTCTCATCTATCAAAATTAAGAGTTTAGGGGTCATTTCACTTACTTTAGAGGGTTTATCAGGTGTCAAAAGCTACAAAAACCTCAGTGCCATTCAGAACTGATTGTGAACTGCTGCTGCTGATCACAAAACAGCTTAGCACCATATTCCATAACTGATATGCCGACTGTAAATAAGCCAAACAGAGCTTTTAGATCATTGCGTTCAAATCACTTAAATCTATTCAATTCCTCAACCAACTCGAGTTTGCTTTTGGTTGCTATGCTGCTTGCAGTTAAAACCCTCTTCCAGAAGTGATTAGAGGGGCTAAACCATTATTTCATGACATTTACCTATAGCTTTTCTAGATAGTCAAAGACTGTACATTTTATGGGGGCTTTCTCTGATGTGACTGACAACTGGTTTTATGAAAAATTGGGTTTCAGTTCTGGTTTCAGTTCTGTCCATGCATATGTGTCAGGAAAACAACGTTCAATTTCAAGCTAAACTCTTTGATTGCTGAAAACCTAAGGAACACTTTCAGAGGCAATTCCCATGGAATAATTAACTTTTTGTACATTTTTTTTGTTCGGAAACAGTTTCATTATTTTAACAAAAAATATTTTCAATAATATAAATAACCCTGTGTAATAGCTACCTCTACTTTAAAATATTTGAAAAATAAATAGTTGCTGTTCCTAAAGACAGTCTTTGCTTAGAGTCAGAATCTTCAAGCTGTAAATGACTCATTCAAAAGACTGGGACGTCTCCACTAAACCCCTTCAAACTTTGTCCTCATATTCATGATATAAGCAGCAGCTGAAACGATTCATTTTCGTCCTTAACTCATACTATTAACTTTGTTTGCACTTTACCTACAATGTTTAAGAATTAATGAGGAAACAGTATACAACTTTCTAAGCAAACCTTTGCTGAATCAAAGTTGGTGCAGAAACAAAAGCCTCTCAGAAGCTGTTAAAGTTAAGCATGATTAACATTATTTAAAGAACACACAGAGACACTTAAAGTCATGCTGAAGGCACAGTCACTAATAATGAAAAATAACAGTAGTTTGGAGAGAGTAGAGGGGCTGGGTGTTTAATTTTAATAAGGACAGAGAATCAATGCAATTTAATCAATCTTGCTTAATTAAAAAAAATCAATATAGTGAAACAATCAAGGTGCGTAAACAAGATTAAAATAAATGAAGGAACGCTGCCATGAGCAGGCCAGCCCTAATTACACCCAGTTAATTGGAATTCCATGCCTGTGTGAGATTCATCCATGCAACAGACAGGAAATATTACACATGAGCGTGTTCGCTAAAGACTGCACAAACACCCTTGAGCAAAACAGAAAACAAACAACATTTAGTCTCCAGCTCTCAAACCCTAGAACGACCTATTTGCGACTTTGTTAGCTTGCTTTTTTGCATATGTATTAAAAATGCCATTTTAAACTAATTCTAATAAGCTCTTTCCACATCCATGATCAGATCCAAAGTTAGTCATGCTCTAAAGTGCACATTAACTTAGGATATACAGAGGATCACACCTAAAATCAACAATTGCAGTCATATTTGTTTCACATGTGCTCTTTCTCATCCCAATATCATCAGCCTTTAATAGTCATTGCAGCTCTGTCATGGTATGATTACATATAACCCCCCGATTTAACAACAAAATTGCAATCTGCCTGGCATGAGAATGTCTGTGACCATGCCAGTCATTAAAAGGTGCACCCAAAGGAGTCATTATGAACCAGAACCAAAAGATAGCATGGCCCCCGTTGAAACAACAGCGTTCCAGGTTTCTAGCAAGCAGCACACACATAAAGCATTGGGACTGTAATAGATTTATGAATTTAAAATAATTTTTTTATTATGGAAGCTGGCATAGAATATTCACTGTTCTTGGAATTCATTTTGAATAAAAAGTATTGGAATGTGTCTGTAAAATAACCAAATGAATCTTGGAGCTATCCAAGAACATCTAAAGTTGGTAATGTCAGTTAAGCCTGTAATATCCATCATGTTTCTATGCAGTTCTATGTCCATTTTGATCAATATGAGAAAAAACTAAAGTTTATTTGAGTGTGCGGTAGGCACTCTGCATAATCGGTGTAATGTTGGTTGTCTGGGTTATTTTGATTATAACTACAATAGCAAATTTGCTGTTTTCTCTGAATCCTGGCTCAAGAACCTTTATTGCTATTACAACACCTTCAACGCTAGTTGTCATTCACACATAGTTTTAGAAACATCATCTTTCACCTGCTCAACCCGGGACTACCTCACACACAATCAAATGCCAAAAAACTTGACTATTTTTTTACAGATCCCATTTCCTGTTTAATGTGTACTATAAGCTAAGTGCATTTGTGCTATAAATTAAGTACAAAGGTTAGAGATAACTGCTGTGCAAAGCTGACTGTAGATTAAAAGTCTTTATTTTGTCAAAATAATTTGCTCACCAACACTGACTGGCATTCGAACTTAAGTGGCACTTCATTCTTAATCCATATCATTCTATATGCCATTGGTTGCGACTTTTCACAAAGTCTGTTTAAAAGGTTCAGGATTGTGTTTTTTGACCATTCTCCCAATCACATACTGATCTTGGATGAGAAGTCTCAAAGGAGACTCTCAGTCTCTGTTCTAATTCATCCCATAGGTCTTCTATCGGGTTGAGGTCAGGACTATGTGTAGAGCAGTCATTTTCATTGCACTATACTCTGTCGTTCATGTTTTTATAGACCTTGATTTGTGCACTGGTGCAGAGGTTTGCTGAAAGATGAAAAGCCATGCTGCAAACACCATAATCCCCCTTCACCATTTTACACTTGGCACAATGCCGTCAGACAAGCACAGTTCTCCTGGCAGCCACCAAACCCAGACTCATCACTTCAGTTTCCACTCTTAGAATCCTGGTGTGCTTTACAATACTGGATCACTTTCAGGTCTGTAGCGATAAACAATAATCCTATAATAAACTATATTAATAAACAATTTTCTAGCTAGCAGCTGCACCCTCATCTCTGGTTTTCTGCCATTTCACATGATTTCCCTCCAATACCAAATTATCGCACAGTTACACTCTGAAAAGTAGGTCTCCAGTACATGAATCCCATCGAATATACATTTTGAAATTTCAATTCTTAATGATCAATACATTAAATATTGTCACATCCTTTATTTGAGTTCAACTCTCATTGAATGTTTTCAACCCATAAGAAGAAATCATTTTTTATATTTATCAAAATAAATAGCTACATTCTGTTTACATCGAGTTTTTTAGTGAACATTCATTTTTAGGTTTCATTTCTTTTTCTGTATGTCTCTTCAGCCGTCTGACTGGATTAAACTGACATCTCGCCCTTGGTCTTAGAAAATGTCACATGAAGCGGTTCCTAACAAACCTGACGTGCCCTTCTTCAGACGAGAGGAGGGCGAGCAGAATGAGGTGTGTGCATGTCTGTGGGTGCCCTTCAGCAAAAATGAATTTTCCAATCGCTGTTAGTTCTCCCATGAATAAATAAACAAATGAATAATTGAGAGGCAACATAAATAAATAAGCTCACAAACATTTCGCAGGCACTCATAAGCTGGGAGGATAACTGGGGCTGAATGCTAATGATGAAAACAGTACAGCGAGCAGAATCTGATGCATTATTCAGACACTGCTTGGGAAAAAATGGAAATAAATTAATAAATATGGGAAAGAAAATCTTTCAAAGAATTCAAGACATCCAGTAAGTATTGAAGTGACAGGTTTGTCCCATTTAGAACACACAAGGACACATATACAAACAAGCAACTGACCAGTGAGAGATGGATGAATAAATCAGCAGAGACCTGTACTTCAGTTGACAGCTTAAAAAAGTTTCTAGTAAATATGAGACTAACAGCATCAGATCAGATTTGGGTTTGTGAGTGTGATTGGATCGCCATTCGGCCTTATGTGCTCCTCAGTCAGATTGCACATGTATTCTTTCCAATAGACCTTTGTATGACAATCTCAATGTTGCAAAAAATGTGTTGGATGCAAATCTCCGCACTATTTAAATCCTGATCTAGTATGACTTAATATCCCTGCCTTGACCTCAGTCCTTAAAGAAATAAGCAAAAACTGTGATTCCAATGAGTTTTGACATTCTGGAAATTAATGGACAGTTTTCAAATCAAAACTTTAACCCAAAATGTGCAAATCATCAATTAATGGATGTTAGAAAATCTAAATTCTTTAATAGCTCTGTCAGCCATTCTTGTGTTTTTTTTTTCCTCTGGACTATACTCATCACTACTCTAGGAAGACTCTGATTAGTTGACAAGGCTGCGAATATCCACTGAGCTTCAAATATATCCACAAGTAAACCACACTGGTTCGGCCACACTGCAGAACCTGTTATACATGACCTGCTTTCTCCACATAAACCTAAAATCACATCTTCCCATTGACTTAAACTGCAAGTTTAACACAACTTCTTTTATTGATGTCTATGTAGAGTTGAAACTTATGTCCTAAAACTAACATTCCTGAGTCATGCCAGTGTTTAAACTTTCATATTAATTGATGTTGTAGTCATGGTGCTCTAAAGGTCCTCTCCTATCAGGTCTAACATATTCTCTTCAGGCTACTACTGTCTGTGTCTCATCTGCACTAACTGAACATTTGTCTCACTGTGCATCAGTAAGTTTATTTCCACGGTGGTTCGATTTCATTTCATGTTTTGATGATCTGATTGCAAGGGCAGTGAATGTTTGCTTTTCCTCATGTCACGAGTGTTCTCTCTTTTTAAAGGCGGCTTGCCAAAATGTTCTCACCACATGGGTTTTGCCACATTTCCTGTCTTGTAAGTGTCACCTAATGATATTTTATGATCTGGGTCATGAGGAAACATTGTTCATTGTTTTGCATATTTTGAGACTCATTTTGAGAGTCTATAATCTCAGTTTTTTAGTTTTAGTCTGGATTTCTCTGCTGACTAGCTAGGTTTGACATCTCCACTTAAATGGGTAAATCTTCATTTCATATTATTTTAAATATCTGATATACAAGTTCATGTTAAATATGCTGTTCACCAGCAGTTTTGTGTTGTGCCAAGAAAAATCCATCTTATCATAATTGATATATAGACAAGAGTCCTCCTCTTACCATAGTAACTAATAATAATAATAATAATAATAATAATAATAATAATAATAATAATAATAATAATAATAATAATAATAATAATAATAATAATAATAATAATAATAATAATGCATTCGATTTATATAGCCCTTTTCCAGAGCTCAAAGACGCTTTACAATGTTTAGTGTATTATTCATTCACTCCACATTCACACTCTGGTGGTGATAGGCTACCTGACAGGATGTGGCTTCCAATCCAAGCCTACGGCCTTCTGACCACCACCAAACACACCCCACCAATCACACACATCCATACAGAACAATGCAGGTGGGGCAGCAGAATGACCCTAGTCGGGATAGAACTGCAAACCGGTTACAGGACAGGACATAAACTCCTCCACTGCGTCATCTTTCTGCCCGACTGATATGGGATATGTTCATTACTCATTTTTATTTTTTTTTTGCATATGTCAATACTTTGATTCAAACAGTCAAAAAAAATCTATCAGCATTGGTGGGCAGTGCTTTGTGCCTAAACTTGTTGATCAATGTGTTAGGTCAAAATTATACCAAGATGCAAATTAACCTCACTGCACAGTGCCTGCTTTTCAAATAGACAAATCAAGCTTTTGCAAAAATAATAAAACAAAATCCTCTATACATACGACTTGATTATTTGAGGAGATTGAATAGTTTACTGGGTACCATAGACTGAAACCACCTTGTGTATTCATTGTTGAAATGATGTTGATTACACATTTTAATCACATTTTTACATTTCTATTTTAATGATCGTATAATTCAAACTGAAATTGAATTATTATTTTAGGGATATCTACAAGTGATATTCAAGCTATAACGCAAACAATCTTTCAAGAAGCAGGGGTCAATGAAACTCTCTGTCAGTAATTGGACTGTGTGGCAATTGTAATTGTTGTTATCTGAGGTCATGTGAAGTTTACTAGCCAGAGTGAAATAAACACTATTCGTAGGCACAATTAAACAGTATAATGGGTTAAAATGTCCTGAAAGATAAGGTTTATTCCTGAAACGTGACATATCCGTTTAACATTGGCTCTTAAAATCAAGCTACGCACAAGATCCTACTAACTGAACATTTTAACCATTGATCACATACAAACTCTGTATAACAGTAATAGCTATCAACAAATATATATTTTTATGTAATATCTTCTTAATTTTCATGTAATTTATTTGCACACATTGATAAAAAGCCAAATGTGTTATAAAATGTTATAAACAGGATTGAAAACTTTTATTGAGCTTTCTCTGACATCTTGGAGAGCTGTGATTTTATAAACCATTGGCCACCTGCTGTAAAAAGAGGACTTCACAAAGTTCTTTTTTGCACGAAACAAGTGTAAAAAAATAACTCTAGTCTGCACCTTGGCAGACTTCCTTAGTAATCCATCTGTCCGTGCAGTGTTAGGAAAGTAATATTGTCAAAGAAACAGAGGAAAATAAGTGATGGTTGGTCGGCTGTTTGATTGTGGTCCAAGTGACGGTGAAGGCCACACTCTAAAAGCATATTTGAGTGTTCACCATTATGGTTATTAAGCTTACGGTGTATATAAGGGGTGGCAAAGTCATTCCTTGAGGGCCGCAACCTCTGCTGGTTTTCCTTCCAATACTGTTTCAATAGACAAACCAGTAGCGTAACAACGCAGGATAAATAGTTGAATAAGGTGTGCTTAGTTAAGGTTGGAGCTAAAATGTGCAGGAATGCCCACCCCTGGTGTATATGACGTTCAACCCTTACACCCTTCCCCACTAATGCTGAATCTGACAAGGCTGCCTACACCGACTAGGGTTTGGCTAACGACTACCAAAAACTTCAGTTGATATTGTAGTGGGTAAGACTGTTCAAGAGCCAGTGTTTTTCTATAGCTACTAGAGGTGGGCGATATGGGTTAAAATTCATATAACGATATTTTCCACTGTCCAGATGGTATCAGTATTATATTACGGTATTAGCGTATATATACACAAAATGGACATTACATTTTAGCATTTTTTAAAGTGTGAGATTAGAAAGAGAGCTGAAAACTGTTTCTGCCACTGTTAAACATGACAAATAATTTTGTTAATTTCTACCAGATTTACTCGTTGACGTTTCACCTCAAACTGCACTTGGTGTTTAATTCTGAGGTGTTCTCATGCAGATTAGTTGTGAAGTCTGCTACCTAGAGCCAGCTAGATTCTTTTCAAGATGAACCCTCAGTAGGTGTTTACACTTAACTGGAAATGTGAATGCTTAACACGTTCGCCGCCTTGCTATAAACAAGTTTCTCTCCCGTGATTTTTACTTACCCTTCCATGTTGTTTTCTGCTTGATTTTTTGGTCTCTCAGTTTGCTGGTACTGGACCCGAACACAATACAGACCAGTGATGTGACGGTTGACTGCAGTTTTTTTATGATATTTTTTTTTTATTAAATATTTTTTATGATATTTGTGTCACGGTCGGTTGGGTCGCTTGAAATAAGACCTTTGTAATTAGTACTAGACACAATTTTCTATATAATAAAAAGGCCTAAACTTTATTACACCGTGATCGACTATGCAACTATCCTCTTCAAATAAAATGTGGATGAGCGATTTGTTCAGGAAAGGTTTCTATCAGCCCCTGATGTGAGCTTCCCCTGACGCGCTCATAGACACAACGTCAGCAAACATTGGCTTAGTAAAATTAAGTTTTAATCAGAAATTTCTGGAATTGGTTCGACATCAACCTGTGTGAGATTATCAGGCACCTCACAGAAATGCAAGTTCACATGTTCTCTCACATGCCATAAGTTTCTTATAGATTCATCTCTCAGTTAACCTTCCGATGAATTCTACAAGCAGAGTCGAGACATAAACATTGCATTCATTAATAATATTGTAAATCTAGACAGCTGAAATGGAAAATGATGGCTCGCCTCATGAACTGCCTGCTCTTCACGTCAGCAAGAGCACCATATGAAAAAAATATGGATCAGGAAGTGAGTTGGGCACAACATTGTCTTTATTTTGTTTGAGGTTGCAGGTGGGTTAGTTGAAAATGTTGTTTGGGTTTGGGTTTTATACAAAAGAGAGAGTGAGAGAATGTGTGCGCGATGAGGGGGGCGCCCCTGGCAGCCACTTTGTCGCTGGATTTAGCGACTCTTTAGACCGCCTAGCGACTTTATTTTATAATCCACCGAACAGTGACAAATCTAACCACATTTTCTGCTGTTTCTGGTGACGTTTATAAACTTAGTTTGTTCTGGCTCACTGGATTTTAGACAATCTCTGTAACTGAGTAGCTTCCCTCTCCGCTCTCGGCACAAGCGCTTGCGTTGTATCAGGAGACAATACATCTCCACGTCTAACCATCAAAAAAATTGAGCATGCGCAAGCGAAATATCAAGCAGAATTCATGAAATTTATGAATGTGTAACGGCATCCACGGTATTGCAAAATTCACATTATGGCACAACACAATACCGGTATTAACTTTCATAGCGCCCACCCAAATAGCATCTTCTACTTTTTAGAAACTTTTTGAAAGAACTACAATATACTGACAGCACAATTACAACTATTCTCAAAAACATAAATGATCTGCAATTAAGTTTAACTTCCGAAAAGGTCCACTAAACACCTGTGAGATATTTAGGAAAATAAATAATAGACTTTTGATATACATATTTGAACAGCGTATATTTTTTAGCATTTATATATAATTTTAAAAAGTGACGTGTTGATCCAACTTCAAGGAGGTTGAAAATTGACTACACAAATGCCATGTAATGCATAGACCATAACTTGGTTATGTTTTGCCTTCATATATTTTTGTTTAGTCTTTAAATGTGCACAAAATGATATCCGGACCAATAGTGGCATACATTTTTAATGCGTATATTATACAAGTTATATCGCATTAATGATATTTGGCAACAGCAACAGATCAGCTGCAATCATTAGATAAGTTAAGTGCTTGTTTCACCCAAAAAACCTTCATTCTTTTCTTCCTCATATCCAAACTGTAAATATGTGTCGATACAAATCATGGCCTAACAAGGACATTGTGCCACATATCTTGACACAACCATATGTTAAACACGGCTAAACTGCAAAACAAAATAGGATCTCTCTTTTACTTTCAAAACTCCCTCCATTTTCTCAATCAGAACACTCATTAACGCTTCCTTCTTAAGTAAGGAAAACCTCAGAGACTTCATCAAAAGAGTGAAACCAAGCATCTCCCAAATCTACCAGGATCTGATACGGTCAGGGGTTTATTGCTTTCTTATATCCGTCCATGAGGGTACTTCCAGGGATCACGTCACAATTTCAACATTTTTGAAGTGTTTCCCTTAGATGTTGAAGATGTTTAGCCAATTTGTCGTGGATGTGATGTTCGAGACGAGGTTTGTTGAGACAAGCAACAATTTGGTATAAAACACAGACTTGCCTTAGATAAAGCTTGTGATAAACTCATTAGTGTATTTCCCTAATATGAACCAGGGAGTGCAGAGATGTGGGCAGAAGAGATGTAGATCAAGAATTAGGAGATGCCTGTGATAACTTCAGAAACACAGGTACTACAGAGTAAACTGTTGAGGTTCCAAAAGCAGTCAGGTTAACAACCATGGAGGTTTAGAACCCAGCTGTTGGTGAATGTAGTGAATGTTGATCAAGAGTTCATGATAAGTGGTGGACATGTTTTGGATAATGAAGGGGGGGGGGCAGTCACAGGGGACACCACAAATAATATCATATCTAATTCAATTGACATGGAATCAAACATTAACCAGAACCTTTCACATAATTAAAGTAGTGATAAAAGAAAATAACTACACAAAACAGAGTCTCGGGGCAGGACCTAAGAGCATAAAAAAATCAATTAACTGTAAACTGCAGTATAAGCAGATTTCCTGGCAATCTCTAGAGCATTAGAGCTATAATTTTAAAGCCAGCAATTGATTTTTGTTTATATCTTGGATAGTTATTTACTTGACTAGTCTACCTATCTCTAAATGTTTTCTTTAATGATAAATGGAAAATTCAGTCCTCTGACCCTCTATGACCATAAAACAGATTTTCATATTGACCTCATCAATTAGGATTAAATATTTTTCCCAGCTAAAAAAAAACATCTTAATTGTTATGCTCACACAAAGGGAGAAGACGAGGGAGATGCAGGTAAGTGAAGTTTATTTACAGGTGGTTATCAAACACAGTTCAATAGTATTCCGCAGACAGGCAGATAGGCGACTCCGTAAGCACGGGTCAGGTCAGACACAAGAGTTCAGTTAACAGTTCAATCACTTCCCTTATGATGCTCTCTCTCTCTTTCCTCCAGGAATGGACAGGCAGGCGCAGACAGACTATACAGGTGAAGGTTCAGGAGTGGTGAGTCTCAAGTAACCTTGATCCGGGACAAGGACGGAGTGAACTGGGTGAGTATATATAGTGGTGGTGTGATTGAAGGACACAGGTGCGGGTGATTAGTACTCGGGTGATGGTTCTCGGAATTGGATAGGGGCAGATGGATCATGAGGGGTGTCGGTGCAGCAGCTGGGTGTGACATTAATGAAAGCAGTAATTATGAGTGGGAGGCAATTTATGGCATAATTTGTCATTAAGATTCTGTTGTATGGGCTGTAACTATCAACTATTTATTTCACCAACACTTTTATTTATTTTACAGAGCATTCCAGGTTTCTGGGTCAAGCCACTGAAAATTGTCCGGCATGAATGTTGAATTCAATCTAGTTGTATTTAAATGCATTTAGTTTGCAATCAGTTTTCATTATTTTTACTTAATAAATAAAACATAAAGATAAAACACAGCTCAGAAAAACACAGCAGTGCCCTTCTGAGCAATGACTGGCTCAGATTTACATAATGGGATTTGATTTATTCGAGGTCAGTCACAATATTAGATGTTGTTTTGATCAGAGGCTTGATTGGAGAGTGTGTAGGTGTGCATGTTATGTCTTGATGTTAAATGTCTAACACATGCTGTTGAGGTCTCAATCAAACTATGGCAAGGTTAAGCTTGGCACTTAGACACTGCTCAGAAACTAATATAAGACGAGTGTTGATAAACCTTGAAATGTTCTTCTCCAAGTCTTACCTCTTAGGGAGAGAGTGGTTGAAAAATAAAATGGGTGTCGGTCTAAAGTTTAAAAAAGTCAACTTGGCCGCATAGTGTGACAAACACTTGAAAAATGTCATCTGCTATGATTTGTTTCCATGTTATTCACCGCAGAGTGCAGGATCAAAACTTCATTCAAGCACGATGTGACTGCACACTTATTCAAAGGTACCAATGTATTTAGGTAAAAACTCAGTATGTTGTTATATTTTGCTGGTGAATTTGTTTAAAAGCATTTATATTGTTGCATAGGATTTCAAACATTTTGTGAAAAAAAACATGCAATAGATATACAGCAATTTTTAAATATTTAACATTTAAACATTTACTCGAAATGTTTATGTTGGTATAACTTTATGATGCATTATGAAAGTTTAGCGCAAAAAAAAAGTTTTCCTCAAACCATTATTTGTTGAAGAAAAAAATTACACATCACGCTTTATTTTATAGAAATTTGGAAAGTAACTCTTTATAAAAATGCTGTTGTTGTATATTGCTCCAACATTACATAGTTTTAAAATATATTTTTTTTTGTTTGTAAGTAACATTTATCTCTGGATTTATTGAGCCAGGAAATCATTACATTCAAACTGCTAAACAGTAGGCCATTGGCATGGATCTTGAGTAGAAAGACCATTTTCATCTGGTTTCATTCAGAATAGGCTAGGTTTAGATCCAGAGGCATTACTGAATCAATCCAGGGGCACAATGATATTTAAAAAACCCCAAACAAAAAAACAGTCACACTGCAGTGAATTCGCTTTTGCTGGACCTCAGCCTAGGCCTATGTGGCTGTCAATCAACATATTTTACACAGAAGTGTTGAGCAGGTGGGGCTGTTTTGTGGGGCCGTGTTGTGTAGGTTTTATTTATACTTTAAGACCCCAACTCTTCTAGTCAATATTGGTCTTCCCCAGGGTTCTAACCTGGGTCCGATTTTATTTGCTGTTTATATATAGATATTTTAAATAAATGCACTATTTCCCATATCATACTTATGCAAAAAAAAATGAAATTTTACCTGCAAGACAGTTCAGAATGCTGATGCAAGGTTTATAGGAATCAAGAAAAACTGCCACATTACTCCAATCCTGCTTAATCAGCATAGGTCACCAGTTTCAATCTGTATCCTGATACAAACTCAATATTGTTGTATTTAAGGGTATCCATGGTAATGCAAAGAACTAGTTTTTGCTAATTGATATGGAGGTTGACAAAGTTTGAGAAGCAAATAATAACAACACTAATTTAACTATATATTTATATATTTAAAAAATAGTCATACTTTTTACTGTGATTTCTTTATGGAACTTGTGTGTTCTATCAGTACCATGGTTAGCAAATATCGTATGACGTAGAATTTTCGAAATAAAAGATGACTACAAGCTTATACATTCCTGCATGTCCCCCAGAAGACTGTGCTCAGAGAGGAACAGTTTTTTTTATCCTTTAAAATTCACTTTTTAAAAACTACTCGAAAAAGTTAAAGTACACAAAAAGCTCTACTCAATTACAGCAGTGTGAGAAAAATGTAACTCCTCTCAATCTCTGACCAGAAAGCGTATAAAGGGAATTTCAAATGAGACATTTAAAAGTGCTCGACAGTATCCATGAGGATGTTCAGAGGGGTTTGCTGACCTTTCCCTCATTTTCCAGCAGTACCAGCGTCTTGTCAACCGCTATTTGAAGTTCATCAATCTGCAGCACTTTCAGCCGCTGCTCTTCTTCCTACACACAGAAACACAACTGAAAGTGAGACTCAAAGAGAGAGAAGACTTCCTTATAAGTGTCAAATGGATGCTTTTGACTGTACATCACACCCCTGAAATGATCAATTAGCAACTAGGTGTGTGCTAAAAAATTTGATTGAACTGAAAGCCCCAATCTGCTGACTTCCTTTCTTCACGTATGAACATACAAAGTGCAGTGGTTTAGTGGTTTTAAATGTGCCCTAGTCACATGGAAAGAACCTTTAACCCACTGTCCTCCATGTGTTCTTTCTATACAGACATTGATTTATAATTTTAATATCTCTAATTTCCACCACAGCGGCATTACCCAAATGTCATTTTTCCAATTTGTGTCAAACAGTATGACCATTTTTCTTAATACAGCTTATGACAGCAGGGGGACGGATGTGCAATTCAGACAGTGTGTGTCGTGGAGGCACAAACGAAGATGACAAGGCTGGTTTGAGTGTTAATCTTCTTATTTAACTATTATTTCAGTCAAAAATACTGAAGACCATGTGGAAGCCAGTTTTAAAAAGGGGACTAAAAATAAAAAGAAAAGGTTTAATGGACGTAATGGCAACAAGGATCTAATAATTCGTCTGTAGTTACATTTACAGTAATAAGAGCTACAATGGTGGTAAAGTTTAAATTTGTACAACAATAACAGCTGAAAATGGACTGTGGGCCATGCGGGTGGTCATTCTATCAATATTCATGATAATTACAGTAGCACATTGCTTTTTTTTACCAGAGTTACCATTTTCAGGCTTTCTACTCAATAATTACAATACAATTACAATATTCATGAGTTTCGCAAAAGTCATTTCATTGTGTAAATCTATTTAAAAATAATATTCAATATTCCATACATGTTAAAGCAGGAACAGCATCTTGTGGTTCTGCCCCATAAAGGCAAAAATCTCTTAGCAGAATTAAAATAAAATGCAGAAATAAAACTTTTTATTCCTGACCGTTTATTTCTTCTGTATAGAGAAAACATAAAAAAAAACATTAAAGGTAGTGGCTTATAGGCAGACAAATTTATTTATTAGAAAAATGTATTTTGCCTGGTCCAAAGGCAAGACGTGTTAAGCAGTTTTACCCTGATGGTGGTATCATGGTACTCCTTTGTGACCTTCTTGAGCTGCTTCGGAAGTAATAATATTTCTTTCTGATATAATTCCTCTCTTGCACTCTGTTCTTCATTAGCTAGCTGGAGTTTAACAAACAAACACAAACAGATTATAAATAAAATAACGTGGGTAGTGGTACAGAAGTGCCACTACAAATTCAAGAGGAAAAAACAAATACAAGATCTATTTCTGCACTTCTTCAATCACTCGCTACATAATATTTGTTCATGTCGAGGTGAGACCACGTCACTCAACCAGAGACCATGCAGAATTGGTCTGCTGCTCTACAAGCTATTGTACAGTCAATTTATATTTTAAATAGAGTTAATAGTCAAACTTCACTCGAGTCACTGTGGCGTAAATTTTGAGAATGCACTGCAGTTGCATGCAGCCTCTTCATTCAACTATAACTTGTCTTTATGTACCACAGGAAGTGCAAACAATACATTTGTGTTAATTGCTTTAAAAAACAACTTCCCAAAAATATATATACAGTTGGTTTTGTGCAATAGGTGACAAGCAGAGTAATGTTTTGTAAATTAATGCTCAGGTCCTGCGAATCATTAAATGAATTAAATGAATCGTCAATGTAGCGGTTGATTGACATGACAAACAACCAATCCATTTCACATACCGTCAAAATCTCACCTCAACAACTTACCGACATGCAATAAGTTAGCCATGGAAAAAAAAATGGAAGATGACAGATAATCCAAAGTTACAAGAATAGAAAAAACAATATTCCAAAATCAACTCGAGGGGACACATATATAGTAAAACTCTGTTTTCTCAATCGTACGGTTGACTTTAGTTTAAACAAATGCAAGGACGCTCACTTCTCCCAGAAATCCAGACAAATTTAACCAATCAGATCACAACTTCAGGGTTTTTGAAGAAACCCATAAGACCTTTAGCCAATGTTCGATGAGGGTGTGGTCTGAGGCTGGGACTAGTTTGAACCCAACATCATGTCTTGTTTCGTCGTGTCCCAGACAATAACTGGCCTTAAAGCGCTTATATTTAAAAGTATAAAGTGCAGATCCTAAAAATACCTATTACTGAGAATCTCACAGTAGTGGGCCACATTCAGAGTGGTAAAGACGCCTTTTTAATAGCAGAAACGTCCACCTGAACAAGCTGGTATTGACCCAAGCTCCGTCTTGCAACTCACTTGAACAAAAAAGTTAAAAAAATAAAGGGAACAAGTTGTCGGAAATGAAATTTCAATTCATCCAGTCCCTTTTATAGAGTGATGCGGGAGCCAGTGAGGAGAGGTGGGGATCAATAGTGTTTAGACAGCAGAGCAGATTTTCTAAGAGCCGGATCAATAGGAACGAGAGAGGGAAAAATACCTTGGCTTTTCTTTGGCTGTTGCAGTAAATAGGAACAAATCAGTGGCCTAAGGCTAAACGCATTGAGCAGGCGCTTCCGACTTTGCTGTAAATAAAGATCAGCGAGAGGAGAAAGTTCAGTCAGGGTCCCTGAGAGATGGGGTGGGGACAAGCACTACTCACGCTGTTTCACACACACCTGGGCTATGTTTCGCTCTAGTTATAGACATAAACTCAAAAATGTCTCAAAAATATAGTCCTCAGGGAACCCCTATGCTATTCTAAGTGCCTTCTGCTCAGTGAAAAAGAGGTCTTTCTTTGACCCTTAAACCCTCAGTTTTAGCAGAGGATGCAAGACTACAAAATCAGCCCAAAAATCCAATTTAATCCTACATCCAGGTAATTACCAAACTCCCCTCTAAAATATGTTGAAGCAAGACTCTGGTAGGGACTCAGACTGTAATCAACTTCATTGAGCTATGGTGGTAGTGGGCTTGGCATGGTAGTTGGCAGTAATTCACCTTATGGGACATAAAATTATTTTATTTTAGCTTTATTTTATCTGTAGCCTATTATATGCCATTTGATTATATAATTATATATAATATATGATAAAAGGTGATAGAATACCCAAGGTCTATCATAATATACAAAATGAGGGGGTTAATTTTATGATTAAGCAAAACATTTAATTTTTTCCATCAAATGTAATATCTCTCATATAAAGACGTTATAATCAGAATGTTCATGACAAAGTTGACCGTTGTGTTTATTTCATTTAATTTGGGTGATTATAACTGACAATCAATGAAACTCCTTAAACCAATATCTCAGAAAATGTGAATATTATTTAAGACCAAAGTAAAGACAACCTTTTTTAATGGCCAACTAAAAGGTATGAGCAAGAACAGCACTCACTACTTGGTTGGCACTACTTTCCTGAATTACTGCATCATAGCAGCATGGCATAAAGTCAATCAGTCTCTGGCACTGCTAAAGTGCTCAGCCCGGGTTGTTCTAATAGTGGCCTTCACGTCATCTGTATTGTTGGGTCAGGTATATTGTAACATCCTTTTCACAAATCACTATAGATTTTCTCTGGGGTTAGTCAGGTGACTTTACTGTTCTTTAACCAGGCACACTTTTATTTATTTATTTTTTTAAGGGCACCATTTTGTCGCTGTGTGCAGGTGCCAAGTCTTTGTGAATCTCTCACGGATTTTTAATAGGTTTTGTTTCACAATTCTTTCCAGGGCACAATTAATCCTATTGCTTGTACACTTATTTTGTAATCGAAAAATGTGCTTGAACACAGAGCTCTGTCAAAAGTCTGCCTCTGTTGCCATGACTTTTATGTTTTGCCCTCCCTGTCACTGGTCATCTTTTGGGGAACTGCTATGTAGCCTACAAAACTGGACATGGAGATTATTTTAAGGTCTTTGCAAACAGTTTTTTTTAATTAGCAGATTAGAGTGTGCAACCAGGTGCCTTCAATAAAGTAATATAATTTCACAAAATTATATTTATATGATTTTAAGGTTTTTATTAGTTGACAGATATTATTACCAAAATAAAAAAACAATATGAAATGTTTGTGTAATGAATTGCTATAAAACACAAGTTGTTTTTTTACATGATGTCCTATAAATTTGCTATTTTAACTAGAATAAAATAATTGTATCTCAGGTAAATTAAATCTTTGTTTTCGTAGGGAAAAACGACATGCCAAAGTGATTTAAAATGTTTTAATGTTACAAATGAGATCTACTCTCCGGGCAACTTAATATATAAACCTAGGTGATGTATGTATGTATGTGTGTGTGTATATATATATATATATATATATAATATATATATGTATATATATCTATATACTATATATATTACATATATATATATATATATATATATATATATATATATATATATATCTCTCTACTACATATATATATACTATAATATATATATAATATATATATATATATACTATATATATCTATCTCTCTATTATCTCTATCATATCTCTCTCTTTCTCTCTATCTATTTCTATCCCTCTCCTATCTCTCATGCTCCTTCCCACTCCCAACCTTCTCACTGCCCCTTAAAGTAGACACTCATTTTCAGAAGAAAATGTACATACCTTTTAGTGTATAAAATGAGGTAAAGCGGGTTACAAGGTGTCTTAAGTGTTCTGAGCAAACTCAGTGATACTGACACTGTGAAAATATATCAAAGACTATACAAATCACCAAATCCAATAAGAAAAATGTCCCTTTGAGGGATAATAACGGTTAACAACTAACAGGACTCACTCATGGAAGGCCGGAAAACGCACTGCAGCAAAAAGTTGAGAGCTAGTCCCCCAGAATACATTCTAACCCACAGTGTGCTCAAATTCGCAGCTCTTCTAAGACATACCGTTGTTTTCTCTACATTAATGGCAGTGAACTCACCATCTCTGATACTTGCAATATAATTACTGATTATCACCACAGGACAGCAAAGGCAAACTGTGCATAAGGCATGAAATATGAGTGCTTCTTCCAGCTAGTAAGCTACTGGAAAAACATTAGAAAAGGCAAAACCGAAATAGAGTCCCTCTGCAAACAAAAACACTAATCAATTACACAGTGAGATGTATGTATAAATATAGATCAACTCTTGACCCTCTCAGCATGAGTGGTCAGACACACAGACGTAGCCATGGTTGGTTATGTTGATGATCGAGTCATGATGGTTTTACACATTTCTTCTTTTCTGAAAAATTCCACAAATAACTATTATAAAAATACATACATGTCTCTCTACATGTCCATTTCAACTAAAGCCAATTGCTCATTACGGAAGACTCTGTGCATACCCTTTTGTCAACAAAACATTCATAGTTGTGCGCTGTCTATGCTCTGATTAATATTGCTGTGATAAGAATGCAAACTGCTAGCAAACCAAAACACAACAAAGATGCTAACAAAAGATTTTATTTACCTTATCATAAATCATTAAAATATAAATTCTTACATACATCCGGTGCGGCTGTAGAAACAGTGTCTCTAAACTGATCAATATCACAACATGGTGTGGTGACAATGCTAACTTCTATCCAGCGGCACACATACAAAAAAAAAACGTTATTTACTTTATTGCAAAAGTTTAACTTCATTTTCCAGCTTTTAATATGGAGCGCAAGCCAAGAAAGTGAGTGAAAGTACTTGCTCTGCTCCACTTCAACCAATCAGCTTAATGATCTATCACACTTCCTCTACACGCAGAGGAGGAGAGGAAGCGAATGGCGAATTCTCTAAGCCAGATTGGACAATGGTGGAAATTTCAAGTAAAAAAAATACAAATTTGAGAAGAGAAATATTTAGCTCTAACATTGTGCTGCTGTTGTTTATGCATCATAGAAAGGTATAACGCAAATGAGCATTGCCACAAAACGGATAACTTTTATTGTATTGAACATATTTAAATATTAATAATAAACTTATTTTAAAAACTCTTGAGAAGCTCTACACAAAGATAGTACCACAACTTCACAAAGTAACTTATTTAGTCTTGTTTTGATGCCGCCAGGTTTCCTGTGCTGGCTATATTCACCATTGGTTGACCTTTAACAGCAATACATTTGACAAGAAATACAATGCAAAGTGGTTAACAAATGCTGTATTTTAACTTTAAAATTAGATATTTTGATGTTGAAATTCTTACTCTTGTCATCAATGTTTTCTCAGTATAGCTGAGCATAGGTGATGTTAAATGTTGTTAAATAAGATGTTAAATGTTCCTTTTTTAAATATCATTGTACATAAATGCTCAAAAGTCTAATTATGAAACTGAAACTGAAAGTACCAATTCTAAATGACACACATCTAACAGAGTAGAGGAGTTCATCCCACTTAATGAATGGTCCCTGTTTGTTTTGTAAATGTAACCACTAGTTCAGAGATATAATTGTGTATTTACTTACTTTAATGTTACCAGAGCACAAGCATCACCAATTCACTTTTTTCTTTTCTTTTCACAAAAACCTTTGAGGTAGTAATGATGTGCTCTATATATTTTTGGTCTTCCAAAACATGATGGATCCATTAAAATACAAGTTATTGTTAACGTCTGAGTGATTTGTATGGTATATCTCTAACTGAAATCCCCACATGCATCTGAACCAGGATTTTCCCCCAAACAATGGGTGTGAGGTCTGTCTACAGATGTTCTCCTGGCTCTGACCAGGTTCATTGTTTCATTTGATAGTGCCACATCCCCAGCAGAGCATAGAGGACCCCACCTTCTATTACCCCTCTAAAAAACTTTAGCATTCAGACATTTTTATTCAGAAAGCTTGTTTAGAATACTTTAGTCACGTCTCTCTCACTTTTTAACCAAGGCAACTGTATTTTTTATGAAAACTTGAATATAATATATTCAGACTCTATTCCTAAAAGCTTATAAAACACTTGTTTAATGATAAATTATTATTCCAAATGCAGAACTAAACACAGTTATAAAGATAAAATAATAATTTACAAAAAATAAACAAACATAAACAGAAAGCGAGACTCTGCTTTCACCTAAATTGAGCTAAAACTTGGATAAACCAATCACTAGATCTAGATAGAAAGTTAAAAATTAAAAGACTACCAAATAATTCATAATTTAAACCTCTGATCTCTGCTGATTAACTACAAGTTTGTTTTGTTTTGGTTCTGAACAAATCTAGCATCTTTGAGAAAAAAACCACCCAACACATTCTCTGCACACTTTCAAAAAATTCTGAATAGTTTTAGCAAAAAAAAAAGGAAAAATAGACAATACTGACATTAAAATAAACTGAACATTTACATATATTTTTTACGTAAACATGTATATCAAATTTAACTATACCAGGTTTAATGTATACTAAAACCAAAAATCTTACAAAGCAATTCAGATATTCTATTAATTAAAAAAAAATATATATATTTTTTAATTATTTTAATTTTTATTAAAATAAATAATATATATTTTTTATCAGTATTAAAGTGTAAACAATAGAATAATTTTCAAAACTAGTTGTTAATGAGGATTGACAGACCCAGTATTTAGAAATGCGTCATTTTCATCATGTTTCCATAATTAAGATCAGTTATCATAGTTATCATCATCAAATAGACATCAAAAACAGTCACATTCTGTATATATTCTACACCTTCAGATCAGCTGAGCATTTATCTGCAGCATAAACTAGAAAATACTTTCAATCTGCATCTGTTTCCAACCCTCGGCTAACATACAGCTCATAAATATTATCCCATCAGTATTGTCATCATCATCATTTTCCAGTAATACTCTCAGAAACAAGCACATTCTGAGGCAATTACACAAGTGACAAGTGAAATGAGAACAAGAAGCACTAAAAAGAGCAGGTTGCCATGGAAACCATGCGACAGTGATCAGATTACATGCATGGTGGTCAGGTGGCCTGCATCCAGTGCAACAGAGCAAAGGCCACTTAACCTCAATCAGTGCGTACAATCGTCAGCCAATCAGCCTCAACCTGTTTGCCACTTTCATCTAAAGGTCAGACGGCTGTGTGCATTTCACATTCTGAGAGAGAGAGAGAGAGAGAGAGAGAGAGAGAGAGAGAGAGAGAGAGCGAGAGAGAGAGAGCGAGAGAGAGAGAGAGAGAGAGAGAGAGCTGGTAAGGCACAACTGATGCCTCTCGCAAGAGAACACAGCAATATTATGTGCACTATGAAATACTTAGAACATAAGCAATTCATAGATTTAATTCATTTAATTCAATTTAATAACAAACAAAAATCTTACATTTTTGAAAACGAATACATATGTTTGTACTTCCTGTGGTGTTTAAAGGCTAGTTATCATAATAATGATGATGATGATGATGATGATAATAATACTACTACTACTAATAATAATAATCCTAGACACTCAAAACATTTATACTGTGTTGATCTCTGAATGAGACTTGACCCTCCACTATACAGGAAATACAATAATAATGATAATAATAATTCTAGACACTCAAAACATTTATACTGCGCTGATCTCTGAATGAGACTTGACCCTCCACTATACAGGAAATATAATAATAATAATAATAATAATAATAATGCATTCAATTTATATAGCGCTTTTCTTGACACTCACACTTTTTACAATTATTAGAGCATTATTCATTCACTCCAGGTGATAAGCTACCTTGGTAGGCCTCAGCTGCCCTGGGGCAGTCTGACAGGACATGGCTGCAATTCTGCGTCTACGGCCTCTTGCCCACCACCAAACACACCCCACCAGTGGGCAATGTGGGTGAAGTGGGCACCCCACCAGTGGGCACTGGGCCATGTGGGTGAAGTGGCTTGCCCTGGGCCACAACGTCAGAATGGCCCAAGCGGAATCGAACCACCAACCTTCAAGTTTTTTTCTGCCATATATATTAACTATATGTAAGTTCTCTGATCAGGTGTTGTGGCCTGAGGCCTATATCTCTGAGGGTCTTTACAACAAACTCCAACATGGACCCACACCCTGGGGTGAGTGATTGAAGAAGTATGGAAATATAACCATCTGTACTATTTTTCTACAATAAAAAACTCCAACTTCAACACAACTTGCTCATTTTCAGTTGCCATAATTTCTACCACACAGAGTCAAAATATATCCAGTGTATGAAATGATTGGGCCAAAAACTTGTGAACAGTTTTTAAACAGCATTGAACTCAAAACCGCAAAACCTAAATAACTAAGGACAGAATGAAGCAGTTTATAAAGATGCCTCTCAGCAACTGCCTCAATCTAAACTATTCTGTAATTACTCTGACAGTTCTCACAGAAAAAATTAACCTTTAGGCTGTTTTTATTCTGAAAAGTTATTTTATAAATGATAAGAAATAATCAGGTGAAAAAAAGAATCATTCTGTTGCATTCCTTTAAATAATTGGGCTTCCCTTTTTAATGAAATTCATACATTTTTAGGCCAGCAAACAGAATTTCATTCAGAGAGGCCCCAATGAGTTATAAAGCAGTCCAGATCTCCCTGAGAGTAGCTCAAGCAACAAAATGTTCTATTATTTTTATTTAGTGAAATTAGGCTTTCAGCAAGGAAGCAGCTATGTTAAGTAATATTAATCAAAGCAGTCTATTCGGGATGAGAGGAAATTTAAATCTGCAAATGTGGAAGGGGACTCAGCTTTTAAAAAGCTAATGGCAGATGTCAGTGCCTACTTAAAAAAATGTACAAATCCGTTTTAAAGTTTTGAAAAGAAAAATAATACATTTCCAAACAGAGAATAAAATGTTCCTATTTGCATTATCTAGGCATTTACATGCTCCATTTAGACCCCGATGTTATTCAATCAAGATTTAATTTCATTTAATCTAGAGCAATCTCAACTTAATCAAGCAGAGCTAAATGTGAAAGGCATGCACTAATCAGGCTAGGAAGAATGAGTGCTAACAGATCAGACTTTCATTAACATTGCCATTAACATGTCACCTCAGTGTTTACAAACATCCTCAAAACACTAATTTCTGTTCCTTGTGAAACTTTTATTTGCTACAATTAGAATGCATTTAGATAAGACACCTTATAAATGTGCATCCAATCATTCTGCTATAACTTTATTTTTTAAATCACTCTCATGGAAAAGACTAAAAATCAACAGGGGTAAAGGAGTGTGGAAGATGAAGTCTTAAAGGGGTCATAAACCAAAACTATTTTATTTTAATGATACAAAAGAATGCTGAAAGTAACTAAAAAAAGGTTTACATAATATAATAACAAATTATATGTTTACCTTATTATACTTTAAATAACAAGGTAAGTTGTTGAAACTGAAATATGCTTCTAAAGAGGGCTTGGGGATAATGAGGAGCTACTGAACCAGAAATCTACCTGAGAAATATTAATAGTTTTTTTTGTTTAGAACTGCTAATTGCAAAGCATTTGATAATGCTTCAGTGTACTATTAAATTGGTAAAAACTGTAACTTACTTCTGTTTTGCTGTCAGTAACTTCCCTAAATTGTTTTTTTTTTCCCTGATGAGAGAGGTACTAGTCTCTGATCTTTTCAGTCCAGCATCTTACTTGGGAACTCTGCTCTTGAGTGATAGTTTATAATGAGACAATTTGCTTATTTCCAATGCTTATCAATGTTTGAAAAATGCTTTGAATTGAACAACAAAATTATAAAAACATACATTTGTCTGAGTTTAAGCGGAAGTAATTGAACAGTGTCTATGTTCAAGCATTTTCAGTGGTATAACTTTAAATAATTTATTTTTAATTTTAAGAAGCAGCTCAATTATATATCATATAAGTTATATAAGAAAATTGAAAACTGAAACAGGAATTATATTGAGAGATGCAATGAAGTTTTTATTCAATAATGTTTTGCAATAAATGGCATAAGTTTCCACGTAGAAGCTAAACTGTTGCATAATTCAATTGTATGATATTTAATTTTTTATGAAAATGAACTCCTTTTAAAAGTGTCAGCAAAGACATTAAGGCTCCTGGACAACCATTTCTGCAGCGCTAGCAAATTACCACTGATTAACATTGATTTGAAAACAAAAACCACAGCGTGACTTGAATCAAAAGTGCAGTCAGTGTTGATGCATAAGTGAAATGGCTCAATAAATAAATTGGAAAGTTACGAACGAGAAAGACAGGGATGAGAGCGGACAGGGGTGGAGGGTGGAATCAGAGTGAAGCAATTACAGATCTAATCAGAGCTTTCTGCATGAAGCTACCGCTCTCCTATCTCCCACCCATTTGCATCATAACACGGCGTGCAATATTAATTTCCGAGTTTACTGCTTATTGGAAGTGCAAAGTATGAAAAGCCATTAAGGCTGCAAATGGGAAAGCAATTTGCTGTCACACGGATTCGGCTCTATTCCGCTCTTGTTAAGCATTTGGAATTAGAGTCATTTGGCGCAAGGCATTCTACAGCAGTCCACTAAAATAAGTAATTATGCCGGCCTTCTCTCTCTCCTCGCCTCTTGCTCCTTCATTTGCGCAGGCGAGGAAAGCAGGATGGGTGGATGAGGTTGAAGGGCGTTAGGGGTGACTAAGTGGATGCAAAGGCAATTAAAGTTGGTAGCTTTCTGTTTGACTAATGCAGGCACACACACATTGTATAATGGTTGAATTCTGCCTGAGGGTTGAGAGAAAAGGGGAAGAACAGATGCTGGACGGCCATCTTCTTTTACAGCCAGTGTTGCTCTTAATCCAATTTCTCACACGTCAGAGCCTCATGAGTCATTTCAGAGTGTTTCAGATGCCTAATCATGACAGTGTGTATTTCTACAGAGAAGCATCAGAAAAGAAAAAAATGACAAGTAATGACTCACGCTGGGACTTGAAGAATCTTTTCAGATGCAAATGCTTACTCTGTTACAAACCTCTCATCTGCAGTCAAGCTTTCCTTGCTAAAGAGATCAGCTTAGGCTGCTGGAATATCACAGAGGGGGGATCAGTTCACAAAGATGTGATCAACATATTTTGGTAGTCCAACTTTCAAAAAAGAATGATTAGATTTCAGATGGATGCACATGTAAAAATAATTTTAAAGGTGCAATCTTTCATTTTTACAGACAGCGAGGGAATGTTGCAGTTTCTGCAGTGTGGATACTGAGGTTGTGTGTTTGATGTCATTAGTACAATTAACATTTCCTGATATTTGCAGCCTCATCAGCCTATGAAGAGCGTCCTCTAGAGTGTAGGGACACGCTGGTCACTAAATTTTGATTGCGGGGAATCAAGTGAACTGAACTTAAGTGTGGTTTAAGTAGCACAATTACTTGCTTCTGTTGTGAACATAACTTTAGAGAAGGGGGCAGATGAAAGTCAAACTTTGCCAAAATCTTTGTTTGTGAAAACACAACCCTGATTATGTCCATAACGTCACTTCCAATAGAATCATATGCCAAGGCTTGAACAAGAACAGCAGTAGATTTCTGGGAGAGAGACAGAAGAGAAGGCAGTGAATATTTCTAATGTGGAAACACTGTGCAGGTGATTGAGTTAATATGAGCATCAAAAGACAGAGTGGAATCAAAGATGACCATGAGGCTCTTTAGCTCTCTTAGTTATGGAGTTAGAGACGACTGTAATAGTGTTTATGTTGACCTTTGAAAGCAAGATTTCCACTTTGTTGCTGTTTAATTGGAGAAAATTTGAAGAAAACCATGACTTTAATTCAGATAGGCAAAGAGAGAGAGAGAGAGAGAGAGAGAGAGAGAGAGAGAGAGAGAGAGAGAGAGAGAGAGAGAGAGAGAGAGAGAGAGGATGGAGTATTTAAGGTGGCTGGACTTGAAGAGCTATAGAATTGTGTATCATCCTTATAACAATAAATATCAATGTCAAACGTTTTGAAAACTGAGCTGATGGGTAGAAGGTAAATAAAGAAGAGGAGTGAACCCAAAACAGACCCCTGGGGGACATCAGAGGTGACCAGCAAGGGCTTGGACTGGTGATTTTTTATTCCAACAAATTGAGAGCGATCTGACAGTTATGATTTAAACCAGGTTAGCACAACACCGGCTACCCTTATTAAGCAATGGGTTTTGACTCGTTGATATGCCTAAAGTGTTTGAGATAATATCTTACAGTTTAACACGGAATTCCCTTGTTTGTAAGTGTATAGGCGTGTTTGCGTGTATGTTTAATTAGTTAGTTGGTTGCTTGTCTATGTCTTGTAAATTGTAAAAATTGTGTCACAAATATATGATTACATCACTTTGCTGAATTGAATTATGATAGTGTTCTCTAGTCAAAATCAGTTCAATATTTTAATTAAAACATTTGATCTATACAAATTAACTGTAATAAATTTAAGCCTAGGAAGGGCTTAAAGTAGTGAATCTGAATCAGTCTACATTGTTAAAGGTGATTGTACATCGTTACAGGTGACTGAATGAATAATGCACTAAACATTGTAAAGCATATTTGAGCTCTGGAAAAGTGTATATAAATTCAACAAATTAATATTATTATTATTATTATTATTATAATAAATAAACATCACATCACATAGGGACTTTGTAGATCCCCTCGAAGTAATTAAGGCTTCCAGACGAACACATTGCAACTAAAACTTCAATTAAAAAAAATGACTTAATGACAAACGGTAACAGCAAACTTGAAACTTTCCTCCGATCCTCTTCTAAATTATTCAAATGTTCATTAGGATGGGTTTGTCCTTTTACATTTTCTGGTAGTTACAATGAGAGCTTGCATCACATAGTCTTCATGATCACTCTTTGGTGTAAGATCTGGGGTAAAGCCCCAGACCAAGAGACAGCAATTGTGAGTATTTTCCATTTAAATCTAGTCTCAATAACAATTTTAACTTTCTAACCAATCAGCTTAGTGATTGTTTAGTGGAATATTCCTATCTTGTGTATGTAAACAATATTTCCACTCTAATTGTGAAAAGCACTTGTTTTGAGTCACGACTCATTTTGAAGATTACTTCACGAACCACACATCTCTAAGGGCTATGTGTCTTTCAAACAGTTAACCGGAAATTATTAGTTATATAATTACCCTTTCTCTCACTTAATAATTCAGTAATCACCTGTAAATAGTAAGGCAAGCATAACCAGATTTCTAAAATGTAGACAAAATTGTAAAATATATTTTATTAAGTATTGGATTTAGAAATAGTGCATCCTTATAAATAATAACCTTGTAAAAATATTGTTTCAATGTTTAAACGTCCAGTACAAAATTAGATTCAAAGGAGCGGTGCTGTCTTGCTCAGTTCTGCTCAGGTGTGCATGCTTTTTTACTCTGGGTGCTCCATTTATTTCATCTCAAGATAAAAACACAAGAATAAGTGAATATCGTCCAAAACATATAATGATTTAGGCTCAACTAGATTTAAAAGACAGCTGCTTTGAAAGAACCATTTTGTTTGATTGAATAAAATGTGAAAAAAAAATGTTGGATGTAAAAAAAAAACAGTAATGTGAGGTCTAACTTTAAGTTTGCTCATAGGGGTCTACCCCCAAAACATGTTCCATCTGCTTTCGAAATTCAGGATCTGTTGAGAAGAGTTTCATACCGCCCAGCATGACTCTGTTTCAGCCCAAACCCCATGCGGCTGTATCCAGTCCCACTCCATCTTGAAGACAGAGATAGAGGGAGGGGGGATTTATGAAGCCTCTGGTGCTTTGGTCTGTAGCTGTGTTTTATTGTGGTACCTACTGGACCTATTAAGGCAGTGTAGATCTCCTCTATCTGAGCACGATTATCGATCGCCAGCAGCACCAGGCCTGGACCCACCAGCCTAGTTAAAGCTCTGTACATGAGCACGGGTAGTAGCAGTAGGAAATGAAAATGCGTTCTTGGTGCGTAATGATGTGTGTGTGTGTGTGTGTGTGTGTGTGTGTGTGTGTGTGTGTGTGTGTGTGTGCGCGTGTGTGTGTGCGTGTGCGTGTGAATCAAAGAAGCAGACTTAAGAGACAAAAAGAAAGATCAATTAAATTATACATCTGTTTCTGCAGCAGGCAATTCCATGGATCTGTTTGTGATGAGGAAATAAAATGAAAGTGGATGAGGAGCAGAGGATGTGAGAAAGAAAAAGAGATGTGTTGGCAGACTCAATGACCTGCCCTCTCAGACAGAAGCTTTCCTGAAATGGCTCTTAAGTTCAATTTCAATGTTAATTTTTTTCAGAAAAGCACACTGAACAAAGTGAAAGCATATACATAAAATATGGGAGATGTTTAGAAATATTCCAAGACATACCTGTAAAATAATATAAATGTGGATTGTTAAAAAGTTAGCTAAAATCTATACTTTACACAAGACTGTTTGTGAAGGGTTCTTTTGTGATAGTTTTAATACATGTTTTTAACACTTTCAGTGTGGTATACCATTTTATTTTACATCAACTGCATATAAAAACCATCAGAAAGTTTTAGAAAAATCCTCCATTATAAGATTATTTCGTGTTTTGCCATACAGTAAATTTTACTGTAAAATTCCGTTAATCAAATTTTTTTTCAACATTGCTGGCAAAATATATGTATAATGTATGTTGTTAAATTATGGAGGCTTTTTCACAATTTGTGTTGTTTATAAATAGTTTAAACTGTAAATAATAGAGAGCGAGAGGAAGAAAGAGAGAGATTTGGGGTTATGAATGGTCCTGTAGGGTCTAGACCCTGCTGAACCCCTATAACCTCTTCATCCCACTGGTCTCATTAATACACACCTCACACATCATTAAGATGTTTGCTGCAGAATTAATAGAAAGAAAGATTAAAAATAAATTAAGAAAAATGCGTTTGGAGAAAGCCTGCACGCACTCCATAAATCACCCGGGTAAAGGCAGGCGCTGGCTCCCTATAATTAACTGCAGACTATTTATTTTATCCTGACGGTATAAATTAGAATTCAGACACACAGATTATATTAGAGGTGTCTGTCATGCGGAACTGCAGCGAGATGTGCAGAATATTTTAAGGATACAAAGGGGAGAGCAGAGAAGTGGATAAAGAAGGGGGAGGAAAATATTAATCTACAATCCTAGCAAAGAAATACATTTCTGGCTTTTTAGAAGGATAGCAGTAATGTAACTAGCCAGACAACCCAATAATTGACGGTGTATACCTGAAAGAGACGTATATTTCTATTCAGGGTAACAGTTAATATTTCTCTAGACAAATGCTGTTTATTCAGAGGTTGCAAATTAGTCTTCTACAAAATTTTACTAAAGTTGTTCCTCGAGACTATGCTTATGTTCATCTTAACATGTCTTTCTAAAAATAGATTCTAGATGATGTTGCAATGAAAGTTGGATGTGCATGTAAAAACATGTTTGACAAATCTGATAATGAAAAATATTTATAAAAATGTATGGCGATTTCAGCTGGACCACTCTTTTTCTAATTATTTGTTTTCTTACAGACCTTTCTTGATCTTCAATGATGCATTTGTCATAGGTGAACTATTTAGGGCACTCCCTAGTTAGAGGTGTTTAAAATACAGAATTACTTTAGAGTAACTTCTTCCACAGACCACAAGAATACTAAGCAGGCAACTTGTACAGATATAGAGAGATGTCTAATCTGATGTTAGATATGTTTAAGATAATTTCTTCAAAGCAAATGGCAATTTGTTGCTGAAAGTTTCCTGAGACACACAATGGATTGACAGATATATGACATATATAAGACCAATATATATATTTGTGTATAACTAAAAAAGAAAATATTGAGTTGCTTGGCATTTGGTGGTAAATTCAATATTATAATGCAAAAACAGGTGAATGCATTGAGGAGGGGCTTCAGTCTCCATTCTCCTCTCCTTCAAATAATTCTGTCACAATTCAGTGGCACAATGCTAGTTTAACCCTTATGTGGCCTTCGGGACAAATTGACCTGTTTCTAATTTTTACAAGAATAAACATGTTACAAGTGTATATTCTTTTCTAGTAGGGACTGGTTGCAATAATTCAAGATATGTTCTCTATATTGTTTGAATTTAAGATGTCATATGTTATGGAGTAAAATTTAGATTTTTAATTGTTTTTAAAATGGGAATACCCCACAAAGTGTCATTACATTCTCAATGTAAACTTTGAGCACACTAGATTCTCCAAACTTTTGTCTGATTCTCCACAGGGCAAGATTTGTTGAGTCTTTTTTGTAAAATATTTGTATGCAGTCATAAAGCACCGTGTTTCTGCACAAGGTGGCTTTAAGTTGCTTGCTACTTTCTGTTGAGACTTCATTCCAAACAATGTGCCAGTTGTCTAGAGCAAGCTGATTGGTTGAAGGAAGTGGATTTCTGACCAGGTTCAAATTATGAATTCTCTACCAACCACAACTGCTTTCTTGCATCGAGCTAAAGGAACTCAAAATCAGCACCACTATACTGCTTTTCCAGCATGACTATGTAATCTTATTAACTCATTAACATGTACAACATCTGCAATTCTATTTGTTGGGAACATAGATTTGGAATTTAATCGGGAAATTAATAAAAAAAAAAAAGTTTGTTTTTTTTTCATGGGAAAAGTTCCCCACCTGATGTCATTTGTTAATAAATATGTTAGAAAACAGCTCCCTGCCTAAACTGGTCACTGGCTACACAGTTTTTATTTACACAAAGTAAACTGGGTCATGAGACACTGTTCCAAACAACTAACTGGTTTATTCTGTGGTCATTGTATAAGTGCAACCAGTGTCATTTTTGAAATTGTATTTGTTCATAGAACAATATGTGACCTAAATTGACATGTGCCATCTTAGGCAAAACTGTTTTCTTCTTTGCTTAAAGTGGTGGCATTTCATTGACAAGCCCATGTACGATTTTCCCATCAGCCATTGCCATCTGTTCTTTCACAACAGGACAATCAGAGTGCAGTGGATGAGTTGTTCCAAACACCCAACTCGTTCTGAAAAATTGGCAAGATAATGCCTTTTTTACAAAAAAATTGTGAAATCCTTAAAAGTGTAGCTTCATGAAAACCAAAAAAAAAAATACTCATTTGAGATGGTGACTGGCTTTATTTAAATTTTTTGCCAAAACAAAAAACGTGCTAAATGTCTGCTTCAGGAACTTTATGTCCAGGATATCAACAAGCACGACCACATTTGCCACAAGCTTTTTGAATTTTAAACAAGCTTTTGCCATCAATACCGTTTTTTTTTTTACCCGGCAACATCCTGTCTAATTATTATATCATATATCTATTTATTATATTAGTATTAATATCATTATTAACAGAAAACTCATACAGAATATACAACATTTCAGATCTGGCAAAAAATACAGAGGAAAGGGCTTAGGGGCAGTTGACAGCAAAAAAAAAAAAAAAAAAAAAAAAACATCAGCTGAATGCGGATATCCATCTGAACCTGTCTTCTTTCTAAGCAAAATGTACGACTTCAGTTAGAGAGCTACACTGATTTTCACACTCAATTCATGACAAATTACAGACTCACGTTTAACCCTACGTTTCTTATTGGCTGTGGTGTTCAGTGTGGATAATCTAATGATCATGTTCATTCTGTTCCAAATCCAAGCACTTCAGTCGATCAACAGGTCAAAGTCCAATCGACTAGAACAGAATCTACAAATCCCCTTGACATCTCTGAATCATGACCCACGAAAAAGCCTTGTTTTCACTCTACGAATGTGTGCTTCAAAGCTACTTCCTCTTTCAAGGATCCTTCTCAGGAAACATGGCACGTCTACAGCGGCCAGTTCATGAAAGACAAGTGAAGACGCAGGCGTTCGTTCACATTCCCTTGCTCTGCTGGCACATTAACAGAGTTCACAGAAGACGACCATCTTAAAACAAACCCCAGCAGTCTCATTTTCAATGACAAAAACAGACGCAGCACACCAAAGGCTTTCTCCTTACCCATTTACTTCAAAGAATTCACCCAAAAAATTTATTTTCTCCATCTTTATCACTGGTTGAGCCCTTTCGGAGAGGATAATGCATTTGGACCCTGTCGCGTCACGGTGCTCACAAAGCTCAGCAGCAATTTCAGACTTCCTACCCATTTATGTTTTTATTCCCCTCTGTTCAGCACCACAGAGACATTCTTTGTCTTGCTCGATATGGGGTGTAAAACACATTTACAACAAGCAAAAACACAGTCACATTGTGATAATAAAAAGAATTGCATTGCAAAAAACAAAACCATCTGATACATCAAGCTCATTTCTCCAGATTCCAGTACGAGATGGCTGTTCTCCTCTCCCTCCCCAGCACCAGGGGAGAGTAAATCAGTCTAGAGGAAATAAATACACTCTTATTATGCTCTACGTGCTGCATACATTCGCCTCTGTAATGTATTGCAGTACTGGGTGTGGAGCATGCTGAGATGACAAATGAGAACCGCTACAGAAAGCAAGAATGAATGTATAGGGAGACAGAGTTAGGCTGTTGGACGCTATGGTAATTATTGCTGCAGATAATAGTTTAAAAAGCTGTAGATTTAAAGTGAGCATGCACAAATTTTCCGAGATTGCTTTTCTTTTTGCAGCACATTTTGAAACAATGTAAATTATAACAAACCTTGAAGAAAAAACTATCAGAAACAATTGGGATTTTCCAAAAAGGAAACATAAAAGCAAACTTCAAGACCACCAGCAGGAGACAGGGCACAGTTGGTGTAGGGAAGGTTTTGATTAGCACCAAAAGTTCATATGGAACATCTTTGTCAGGCAAAAACATTATAAAAAAAGCATCAGTCAAAACAGGTAGCAAATTAGCTGCAAAGGGGCATGTTTATTGGAAGTTGAGAAAGTGTGTTCCAAAGACTGGAAAATGTAAAAAGACAAAACAAATGGTATGGGAAGCCAAAAAATTTCCAATTGGAGAGAATGTAGGATCAACATAAGTGAGCAAAAAGGCCTGAAATCGAACAATGACTTTGAATATGAGTTTTGCATGAGTATTCTCTTCTCATGTATCATTAGTTGTAGTTCATTAGCAAAAGCAAGGAAAAAAGAAAGATTAGAAAAAAGTCTTAGTAATAAAAAAAGCCCATCACACTAGTCGCTAAAAAAAAAGGACTGGGGGCAACCAATTTTAAAGCTGAGGGGCAGCTACAACAAAACGTTCTGTCGTCCCTCGACTTCAGCTTGGAAAAAGGCACCACCAGAGTGGGCTTATCAACAGAAAGTAAAGACCTTCTAGATTATACAGTAAACATACTAGGGGATTGACAAATAATGTCAAGATAAACAAATAAAAATATCTTAAGTTTAAGTATGAAAATGACTGGAAGCCAGTGCAAAGAGGACAAAACAGAAGTCGTTTGCTCAAATTTCTTTGCTCCAGTCAGCAGTCTTGTAGCAAAATTCTGATTGTCTGCTTGGGAAGTCCACATTACACCATATTAAAATAAATACATTTTTGTATCCAGATAAAAACATCAATGACACATGCAGCAGATGAAACTAACTATGTTTAGATAACATGGTTGGGGTTAGTGAAAGATTGCCGAAGACATTCCTCCAAATTGAGTTGGGGCCGGAGACAGCTTTGTTTTAAATGACTTCTAGTGACTGTCACTCCAAAATTTATTTATCGCTGAATCCACCCCTACCACTCTGTGAGGTTACAACACAGAAAGCATATACAGGATTGTTCACCTTTAAACTTGGAATCTGATCACTTCTAGACAACTTCTAGACAAAGCTTCTAGCATGTCAGGTAACACTTTCACTCACCTCCATCAGACATTCGGAGTAGATATTGCACATAAAGCAGAAATTTTCCTCTTGGTCTCTAGCAATAAACTCAAAAGCAAACTAATTCCTACAGTGAAGCAGCATATGTATTCTTGAAGAGGGTACTCTCAAAGTTTTTCATTAATATTTTCTTCCCAATATTGTAAGGACACATCTGAGAGGGCACCTGATATTCAGACACTTTGATATGCCACTTCATGTTCCTCTGATGAAACCACACTACGGAGGAGACTGGCCATGCACGCTGAAAGCACCTGTCTCATTGGTTTGCCATTGTGAAAACAAATGAAAAAAGAAATTAAGTCAATTAAATTACAGCATTTACAATGGTAAATCCCTTACCTTACTTTTCTACTTAAAATGCCCATACTGAGTGATATGTATGCTATCATCAGTAAAAACTCAAGGAGAATTGGAGGGGAACCAACTAATTTGCATTAAAATTAATAAACACTTGATTCTGTGAGTTTTCGAATTACATTATGAGATTGTTGTCCTCAATACAACTTAAAAACGACTTAAATTCTTTGACCTTGCAATTAGTTTTTATTTTTACTTTGCAAGTGTAATCTCCTATACTACCTAAAGTTGTGTTTACATGTGCAAAGCTAAAATTATAAAAGACACAACTAGACCAACAAATAGAAACGTATCCCTATTTAAATGGTTCCTGCTAATTTGTAACACATTTGTTTTTGTTTTGAAAGAATCCACCTGTAACAGCATTTGAAAAATTCCTTAACCACCTTTTTAATAGGCCTCGTCCTAAATATGTACACCATCATTCAGGAGAAAATCTAAAAGGAGAATTCAAGAACAAGCACACATCTGAACAAGATGGGGAAACTGGCATTAAACTGAGCATTCCTGTCAAAATATTAAACAAAATAAACACTTAGTGTATAAGTGTTTTTCTGATACTGTACACTTAGTGTATATGTACATATATACATTTGTGAAGCTTTTAGAATAGACAATCGCTAAATGCACCCCTGTTAAGTTCAAATTCTTCCTAAAGTAGTACAACCACACTAGTTCTTTCTGCCATGTTTACCACACAATTGTAGAACAACAGAACAGCATCCAGCTACATCCAGTAGGTGTCTCTCTTTAACTGCAAATGATCCTCACTCAGCCTCCCGCCCACTGCTCCCCACCCCAAACCTCCTCCTTCAGAATCCCCATCTCCACATAATATATACAGCATCATTTGGAAATGGCAGCTTTTTGGAAATTCACCTTGATTATCAGACATTAAAAGTGACTTGAGCTGTGCTTGAGTGTCTGGCAAGGGAAAAGACTGCAGACAGGCGAACAATGTGGCGGGCTCTGCATTAACGCCTCGCTGGTCCATGCAGCTGCCCCAGCTCTTTGTTCTCTCCCTCATCCAATTATTTTAACGTGTGCCTCTTTCACAACAACAAGAGAGACTTTAATTTTAATGCTCCCTCGAAGAACCCCCCACCTCCACCCCAAATACATCTATTCTTAAAAAGAGGAGGACAGGGTACAAACTAGGCTTAAGAATTAATCAGGAAACTCATCAAGTGCAGGAACTGCAACTGTAACTTGCACAAAAATTTGATTTATTCTCCTCAAAATTGAGAAATGCGATGCGCGGTAGCATGCTGGGAGGGCAAAAACACATGAGGTGAATTCTCAGAGCAAAACAAACAAACAAGAAAAACACAGCTTATAGTAGATTTGAAAGCAAATAAAACAAGAACCAGGGAATCTTGCAGAAAGGTATGCAGCCAAATATTTTTCTAATTGGACGAGCACTTTATCTTGCTGTCAGTGAGGTTATAAAATGCGCCCAGTTCCCAGAAGGAGAGAAGCATCTCTATAGTTGGCTTTTTATTACTGCATGCTAGAGTCTGATATATGCTCCTGCTTTAACCTTTCATCTGAGCCCAACACACATGCATTCTCTCTCTCTCTCTCTCTCTCTCTCGCTCTCTCACACACACTAAAACTCAGAAAATGCAGAAATGCTACAAAGCACAATTCTGAGAATTTATAGGAGGTTTGCTGAAAATATTTGAGGTATAAAGTGCATTCATGTACAGAAATCTCAAGTACAATTCAACCTGACAGAAAAAGCTAATTACAATCCGAGCCTGTTCCCATCTTAGCGTCACTGTGGCCGCTCTTCTCAGCAGCATGAAATTATTGTTTTTTTTTCTTCTTTCCTTCTTATCAGCATGGAGGCAGCATCTACAGCAGTACGAAATCAAAATGAAAAGCCCTCGTTTTTTTGTCTCCAGGAACACAAAACAGCAGACGCACACATGCTCCAACGCTCAAAATTAGATCTTCAGACTTGAGCTAGACAACTAATGGTTTGTGTGTAAGCCTCGCTCTGCGGCACGGCAGAAAGGCAATTCTCCAGAGATGCAGAAATTAAAGGGCAGAATCCAGCCTGTTTATGATTGCCACTGCAGTCTCCTCTCAATCAAATTTTTTATTAGCAATCATTCAGCGCTCTCCAGGCCCTAACACACTTGGGTTATGGGATAGGGAGGGGGTACCCACTGACCCCCACAGATCCTGGACTGCACACTGCTGATGTCTCCCACCTGCAGGCAGTCACTATTAACCTCCAAGTGAGCTCAAATGACTGGGTGTCCCAGCAGAGTCCCCAAGAGAGCAGAGAAACAACCAGCGACACACAAAGATCAAAAGCGGAAAAAGTCCTGGAATTATGTGTCATTCAACACACATTTACTTCTACATTCAGATCTGCCTGAGGTTATTTAATTACAGAGATGGTTATACCTAGTAAAACGACCAGTTTAATCCAGAGCACAAAAGGATTTGGAAAAACAAGCTCGAGCTAACCACCAATTTTGTCCATATTGTGCCCTAAAAAGAAGCAGCTTTAACCTCTTAAACTGTTCAACCTCTTCAAAACCATTTTAGGAACATTAAAAGTCAGGTGATGCTCAATTGATTCTACCTTATATTAAAATTGCATAATAAGCCTTTCCATAATTTTTATTAAAAAAGTTATAAAATCAGCTCTGGACAAGCCAAAGTTGGTCCTGGAGCACTGCAGCCTTAAACAGCTTTGTTGTAACCTTGCTTTAGTATGCATATTTCTCTGGTCAGGATTGCCAGATGTTCAGAAGCTCAACATTCCTTTTAGAGGATTCAGAGAATAAATGAATCCACTTAATTTATTAATTCGATTTTTATTCAGCTTTTTTAAGTGTTTTACTCAGTTTTTAAGTGTTTTTTAAGTGTTTAAGTAGTTTTAGTTTACTTTAATTGAGAGAAAATTAACTAGTTAGTGATTTTGTGATGGTTGAATCTAAAATGTACTACTGGCTTAAATGCTCTCATGAGCTCAGAACACAACAAACCACCAACAAAAAAAAAAAAAAAGATGAGTGTCTCTGCAAGTGGATCCACTAACCGAAGCATCTCCCTGACAAAACGTCCCAGTATCACTTTAATGATGAAAGGTAATCTTTTTATGTGAAAACTACTCTGTAGACAAATAGTGGAAGAGTGGTCTTGCACATCTACAATGTTTGTCAGGGGACACACAGCATTTTATGTAGTAATGTTTCACTGGATGACTTTAAACAGTGTGAGAAGACAATTATTACATTTTTATTAAGTTTTTGGTACAAAAAAAACATCAAAATAGTCATCCTGTGTTCCTACCTATTTCTATATTCACCTTGCCGTGTACAAGAGTTTCTACCATTCTTAACCGCAACATCAAATGCAATAGTTTGACACATGCGGATAAGAGATGCATAGGTGTGTAATCTTTTGAGTTTTAGCCTGTTAACTGGTCTGAGGTTCTAAAAAAAGTTCTACAAAAAGCATGACTGCAGCTTCCCCATGATTGACTTTGGGCTCCTGTTTTTACATGATGTGGGTATTTGTGGTCTGGCGGATAAGGATATTGACTTGTGATCAGAAGGTCGCCGGTTCGATCCCAAGATCCACCGAATTGAAGGTGGGGAGAGTGATGAAACATTTGCTCTCTCATCTTCAACAACCACAGCTGTGGTGCCCTTGAGCAAGGCATCAATTTCCCGACTGCTCCATGGGCGCCATAGCCATGGCTGCCCACTGCCCGGGTGTGTGTTCACGTTGTGTGTTTATTCACTGCTGTGTGTGTACACTAGGATGGGTTAAATGCTGAGCACAAATTCCGGGTATGGGTCACTCCATATCTGGCCAACTGGTCATCAACATCAACCTCTCCTGAACATAACAAATTAAGTTTCAGTTTAAAATATACGTCAAATCGTATAATGTCTTAAAAAGGCTCATTTTGGGGCGTGCTCCTCAAATGAATGGCACCAGTAGAGAACCATGTCATGTTTTTTGTCATCTTACATCAACAAAACTGTTAATTCCAACAGTTCAAGTTGTCTGTACCGTACCCAATTAAAATTAATGATTAAAAAAAACCCTCTAATATACTTGAATTTTGTAATGATGATAGAACATCTGTTTAAATAATCACATTTTTTAATTCCCAATTTGTTTTGAGAATGTGATTTCAATTAATTGCCCATTGCTTGGACAACCAATGCACCAGTCAATAATTACGGAGAGTCTGGCTAAGTGGGCTTCGGAAACATGGGGAAGACTTGATGGTTGTGAAGAAAAATACAATTAACCCCTCATAAAGAGGACATTTTGAAATCAAAGTACTTGAATCTGGAGGAAAAAAGCGCCAAACGGCGGGAATTTTATGTGTGAAGTTTCTATGGTCAGTGATTGCGTTGTTAACACACTCTTAGAAATTGCTGTTATTTTACGGTGGAATTTCAGCAGCATAATCCTGTTAAACTAAAAAACAGTATATTGCTGTTATTTTTGTTTTCGTGAAAAGGAATGAAGAAAAGTAACATCACTTTGCTGTATTTATTTGTTAAATGAAAAAAAAAACACATTATTATGCAGTATTTTTGTAAGCTGTGTTGATTCCCTGCAGACTTCAATCCATCTTCATACTGTTAATAGGTGAGTTTGCATGCTGTTTAAGAAAAATAATCCATTGCATTTTCTCTGACAACTAACTTGCTACAACAACCAATCTATATTGTAGTTATTTTCTATTTTCAACTAATAAAACCGGCAGATGCCACATGGGGAATGGAAGTGTGACATGCTTGAGTAAAAAAAAAGTGTAACATTTTGGACTGTAAATGCTTACTTTTTTGCTTGCCTTGCATTAATTTCTAATTGGTTGTGTCTAATAACATTTTATGTCAATGTTACTTTGGGGTTTCTTTGTAAAGGTACAGCAGGAATCATTCGCTCTGGAGGGTCAGCCTTGAGGGCTGTTACATGCACGCTAGAGTGTCTCTAAACAGTCTTTTCAAAGATTAATAAAACAGAAACAATACTGTCTTTGATTTGTAGAGTTTCAAGAGTGTACAAGTGACATTGTAAAATCATTGACTTGTAGACTGTAATAAAACATGATGGTCTGTAGGCTAGAAGGTGAGATTTATTGAATTATTTTTTTAGTATATGTATGACATTGCAAGAAATTAGAAACAGCATTCTGCTATAGTTGCAGAAACTGCCTATAACTGTTAATTTCAACAAGAAAACACATCTAATTTACATTTACTTGCTGGCAACTGTGCGGCCAGTTATTTACTGTTATTTAAAAAACAGTGTGCTACTGTAATAGTAATTAACATTAACAATAATTTATTAACAGTTATTTTCTGGCACTGTGCTGCCAGTTAATTGCCAGTTGATTTCTAAAGGGAATTTTTGAAGTGCATGGTCAGTGATGGTTTGTGTCTCCTGCTGCAGTAGGTACACTGTCTAATCAAACCAGCAGTCTACATGAACATTTTATAGCACATATTTAATATTTATCTTGGTGTGAACTATTATAAATATACGTTGCATCATCTTTCCCTCAATGTTATCTTTTTGGCACAAACCAGTAAATAAATGTTTACCTGCTTACTGACTGAACTAAGCTGGGATTTCAACCTGGACACTTCCTCTTCCAACCTCTGAATCTGTTGGTCCTGTGAGCATACAAAAAAAAGATCATGAAATTGTCACCGCAAATATTTATCATCAAACACATTTCTGTTTTGAGAAGGAGACAATAACCAGAGTAAAGATGAGATCTCAGAGCAAACAGAGGAGGGAGAAAATGGCTGCAGTGTTATAATGAGAATCGGAGGTGTGTGTGCGTGTGCATGTGTGTTAGTTCCCCTGCTCTGCTCTCATCACATCTGCTGTCAGTACTCTGTTCCTGAGCCAGCAGTGCTTGGATTAAGTGTAGACTGCAGATAAAGGATGTATGCGTCATTAAGACACACAAGACAGACACACACTCACAAACCCACTGGTGAGTAATAATGCTGCCACAGTTTCAATCACATTCGTAGCTTAAGTTCTATGGAAAATCTTGCCCATTCTATGTGGAAATATATGATCTGTTGACAAAAAGAACTGCAAGAGGGACTTATTTTAAGAGGTGAAGTTATTTTAAGAGGTGAAATTCTGAATATTTAACAAAAATGTAAATGCTGTTACTTATTTGACCTACTATAGCTTTCAAGAAGTAAAATAATAATTCAGAATAAACTATGAAGAGTTTTGCTTTATGACTTGAAATGCTCTTTATGAGTCATTAAGAACTATCAGGTTCAAAAAATCAAACCATTACAAAAACATAAATAATCAAAGCAGGTTTTAAGTAACCAATCTCACTTTGTCTTTTACAACCTGTGTTTTGTCCTGGCATTGGCTCAGCTCTTCCAACAATTCAAAGCCAGTTTCTTGAGCATCCTTGCTCTTCTGCATGGCTGTGCACTGAACTGAACATAGATCTGCAGCGACCCCATCTATCTATGGGGGAGCACTAGAAAAAAAAACATGCTCAATCCCATATTTCCATCAGTAATAACATTCAAAAATAAAACTATTATAGTAATCATATGACACTCTAATCAGCTAATTATCTTGCAAAAAAAAAAAGGAAAAACACAAAAGAGGCTGGCGCAAGCAATAGGGATAAGCACATCCTGTGAAAACTGAGAAATAAAAGCTATTTAAAAATGTGTGTGTGTGCGTGTGTGTGTGTGTGTGTGTGTGCGTGTGCGTGTGCGTGTGTGTGTGCGTGTGTGTGTTTGGTGGTGGTGGGGAAGGAAGCACAAAGAGTGGACTACAGCTGCTTAAGGCTCACCATGCATAGATATATGCAAAACATGAGATTCAGCTGTTGCATTACTTGTGTCAAGCCACTCTTGAACAAAAGAGAGCATCAGAGGTGACAGAAAGGAGTACTGCTGAGTGGTACAAAGTAATGTTTTTTGATTAAAGTCAAATTATGCATTTCCTTTACAAAATCAAGGTCTGAAGGAAGAAAATCACATAATCAGAACACTGCAAAAAATGCACTCTTGGAACAAGAAAAAAAAAAACTCAAATAAAGCTAAACTCTTCTTATATCAAGCAAAAAAATCTGCCAATGGGGTAAGCAAATTTGACTTGGCAAGATTTCTTAAAATTAGAAAAAAATTCTAGCTGATAAATAGACTCTCAAAACAAAACTCTCAAAACAAGACTTTAGAAATTGTAAAACTGCACTTAAACTAGAATATTTCAACTTGTATCTAGTCTCTAGCAGTCTTAAAACTAGACAATCTGTCTTAAAACTAGGATGTTTTCTTTTTTATTTAAGACTAACTTAGAAAATTTTGTATTAAAATAAGTATATACAACCTTAAACTAAGAAAGTTTGTGCTTAATTTTAGTTCTTAAAGTAGAATATGGGTTCTTAAAACTAGAAATTCTAGCTTACACTTTTAATTTTAAATAATTATATTATATTTTATTTAGGCCTATTGGTGAATTTTTAGACAGCACAGTTCAGATAGGAGAACGGAAGAACATTTAGTAGAACTCTGGGGAGAAGATCACTGAAAGACCAAGGCTGGATTCGAATCCCGTCACCAGAGGTTTCAGCTTCACATGTCAGCGCTCTGACCGCTGCGCTTACAGTGCTGACAAATTATTTCGGTTCTAATAAGCTATATAACACTAAAAGAGAAAACATTCTTGTTTTAAGACGGATTGTCTAGTTTTAAGAGCACTAGTGACTAGATACAAGTTGGAATATTCTAGTTTCAATGCATTTTTACAGCTTGGAAAGACTTGTTTTGAGAGTTTTTGTACTTTCTTAAGATCCAACAGCTTATGTAACCAGCTAGAAGTTTTTGCTCATTTTAAGAATTCTGACCAACTGAAATTTGCTCACCCCATTAGCAGAATCTTTTGCTTGATCTAGGAAGAGTTCATCTATATTTGTGTTTTTTTTTTCTTGTTTCAAGAGTGCTTTTCTGAAGTACAGATCTCTTCCATCAAAGTTAGAACACAACTGGATGGATATTAAGGTTTGGGGTATTGATGATTTATTTACGGTGTAGATCCTTTTTCTTATTTTTTTTCACAAACATTTGAATCTTATTTCAAGAAATCAAATGTTCTTACCTTTACTTGATCTAGACTAGAACTAGATTTAAGTTTTTTTTTTCTTGTTCCAAGATGCATGCTTTTAACCAGTATTTAATATTGATTTCTTAAAATAAAATATAAGTAGGATTCTTGAAATAAGAATATGTTGAGTCAAAAATTCTTGTTTTAAGATTCTTGTTTTAAGATCAGTGGCAAAATCTGCATCTTGTTTCACATAGTTTCTTAATTCAAGAACATAAATGACCAGAATAAGATTTTTTTTTCTCCTCAAGAAAATATAAGTGTTATTTTCTCAAAATAAGCAAAGTAATCTATACCCAAAAGGTTTAAATCAGAAAATTCTTCCAAAAATAAGAAAATCAAGATTTTCAATCTAATTTTAAGCATTTTCAGCTTTGCTTAAAATTCATTTTTTGCAGTGAAGTGTCACTCAGAAGTATCCAGTATGAAGCTTCCACAGTCAGTGATGGTTTGGAACATCATATAATTTGCTGCTGTTTTTCCATAGTGTTGTATGCGGCTCAAGTTAAAGGTCAGCTGTCTGCTAAGACGTTTTTGAGCATTCCGGCTTCCTGCTGCTGACAGTATATGGAGATACAGATTTCATTTTTTAACAGTACTTGATTCCCACACACAGTGACAAAGCTATCACAGCATGATTTAAGGACCAATGCTATCCCTGTTCTGAAATTCAACTGAGCTTAACCCAAGAGATACTAAATAAGGTATTGTGTAGAGGAGGATGTGATAAACCAAACCCAACAATACAAAAGAGCTGAAGGCCACTATCAGAGTAACCTGCTCAAGCCACTGCAAAAAACTTATCGAATCCATGCAGAGGTGATTCAGGCAATTCGACCATGTAACTGAAAAAAGTATATGCTACTTATACCACCCTTCAATCATTTAGTCAACATTAAAGTCGTTAACATCATACCTCTAATACTGACAAAAACAACTCTTCTCTGACTCCTCGACTCTTGGATTGCTATCATCTTCTCTTTGGAGAAACTTCTGCAGCTTTCACATCCTTTTACCTGTGGAGTCTTCCCGGATCCATATGAGGTTTTATTCCCCAGACCACAGTCATTGTCATCCACTTGCCAACTATACCCTTGATACTGTAAACAATCACAGTCATTGTCATCCACTTGTCAACTGTACCCTTGATACTTGATACTGGGTACTTGTCAACAGTACTCTTGATACAGTTTTCTCAGCAAGCCACATGCTTACCTAGTGGTACCATTTCACCCATTCTACTTTTTCTTATCTAATGCTTCTGCTCTTCTACAGTGAGGTGCTGTACATAGCAAGAAGTCCATTCAGTCGCTACTTGCATCATGAAGACCACATTTACTCAATGGATCTTTGATCTGGTTACAGGTGCTGAGTTATACCTTCCACTCTCCTAGGTAAATGTGTCTTTGCTACCTTCGCTAAGCTTAGCAGGTGTCTTTACTCTCGGTTAGATTTGGCAGTAGGATCCTCGGACACTTTCCTGAGCGACTCCTTCACTTATGGCCTTTTGGAATCTCCTGTATGCACATACCTCGACTCTCTCTACGAATACCTACCTGGATTCCCTCATGGTAAACCTACATGGACTCCCATGATGCATACTTCACTGGACTCTCTTACAGGACTCCATCCTGGACTCACCCGCACTCTTAGAATATACTTACCTTGCTTACCTTTGTTCCACCTCAAATACAGCTTCCTCGGGAACCCATGAACACAGAGCACATCTTTATCTTCTTTTATATTTCTTTATCTGAGTTTCCAAATGTATCCAAATATCACCCATGTTCCTCAGAGTTAGACCTGGGTCTTGGCAGGAAAGCTGATATACGACCATCTATCTAAAAAGAATGTGTTATACTGTATGTGTGCGTGCGTGTGTGTGTGTGTGGGGGTGTGCGTGCGTGTGTGTGTGTGCGTGCGTGCGTGCATGTGTGCGTGTGCGTATGTGATCTTCTTTTTAAGTTCGTCACCTTTCTTTGTCACCTAGTTCGTGACACCGACTGGTCAAGATAGAAAAGTATGTCAGAGAAGCTTAGTGAGTTTGAAAATGCCTCAATGACAAATGGATGCTAACTTTGTTACCAATGTTGTATAAGTATCATATAAAGAGCTGTAACAGATTGTGTGAAATGGGCAAGTGATGGCATCTTTAAATTAATCTTTAATTATTTTTCTGTTGTCTCTAAGATATTACACATTTAAATCAGTTTGATTCAAAATTTACATTTATCTAGGGTTGAATATCGTTTGGAATTGTTCCGATACCGGTGCAAAACCGGTACTTTTAAAACGATAACGGTGCCTGAACCGATACTTTACAAAAGCTGAAAAATTATGAAGGACAACTCAAGAATACAATTTTATTGAAGAAAAATGTTTATGCTTAAATTTTAACAATATATTTAAGGTGTACAGTATATAAATGAATATTTAAGTAAATAGAAAGTACAAAAACAGCAAAATAAAAAAAAATAACCATTTGTTAACATGAATGTAAGATTTGGGATTAACATTACATTAGTTTAATGATAACCTGTGGAAAGGCTGCTGCTGCTGTTATCATAATCACTGGACTCCTTTTTGTGATCAGTATGACTGAAGCTGGGGTCAAGGCTGGGCGATACTGCAGAAAATGAGATTGCTCCCATACCAACAGACTCAGTATCACCCATACCAATACTGATACTAATTCTTAAAAAAATAAAAAACTGATGTGATTCTCTACTTCAGGAGATTTCTCCAGTGAAACATTTGCAGCACACTGCTGTGTCGAATTTCTTTCGTGTGTAATGTAGCCACACCTTCGTTGTTCGTAGTTTAAAGCTAGCTGTTTAATTTAGCAAGCTAAGCTTATGACAGCCCAGCTGCTGCCGGGTGCCCCCAGACCAAGTGTAACATTTGTGCCTGCATTCGTGCACTTCTCTGTCTTATTTGCTGTTGATTTGTTAAAAGGAGAGATGAGGGCTGGTGGAGAAAGGGACTTGCTCATTCATAGGACTAGCTCCGTCTCCTTGTTACTGGGCTGACGAATCGAATGAAGATGATCAGCACGGCTCCAACAGCTGAGGCTCTTAAGTGGCACCGAAACAGGGAACTGGTTTCCACATTCTGTTTTAGTCCGGTCCAAACCGGTTATAGAGGTACCGGTTCTGTATCCAGGTAGCTTTTCAACATTAGTTTTCATGTTAATAATCAGTTATTTGACTACAAAGATTGATAATATAAGCAAAAAGAAGCAAGGATGGTGTCTTAGATGGCCCTTTTCAAGAAAGCACACAGACACACTCACTTTCTCTGACCCTTGGTGGAGATGACCTTCTAGCAATCAGCCCTGGTGAGCACTTATTTCCCAGCTATAATCAGACTCTCTCACAAAGGCCTGACCTTTTCTCGGCTGCCCCTCAGCCATGGCTATGTATAACTTCAACATAAAACCCAGCCCCCTAGAGGGAGACATCTGGTGGAGCTCAGATCCATAGTCATAGAGGTTAATGAGGGAGAGAGGAAAATCTTGCTCAAGCTCAAAACGGCACCACAAATAAAACAGAACAATTTGTGACCATGAAGATAAAGACTTTACGTCCATTTAATGAGATAAAGCTATTAGTAATTTAGTTATGTTTATGGGAACAATAAAAATGAGCAAAGAAACTTGGCAAGGAAGTTTACCAAGCAGCCATCTTGGTCTAAGCTACTCTTTAGTCATGGAACAATAAGTCTTGATACAAGAGAGAAAACTACCAAAACATATTGTTTAAGATTCAAATGTTGTGATTGAGAAAATATTCCTTGGTGACTTTGATTATCTAAGACAGGGGTGTCAAACTCATTTTCACAGAGGGCCACATTAGCATAATGCCTGTCCTCAAAGGGCCAGATGTAACTTATAAATGTAAAACAATGTAATCGAATATAATGTAAAATAAACGATACTACTCCTTAATGTTAAATAAGTCATTATTTATAACTTACTCAAGTGACAATTCAGTTGCATAGAAACATGGGGGGAGTGCACGGTAACGGCAACGCTGTGGCTGAGGCACCATCTCGCAGTACGGCAGCAAGCCAGCAGATGGCATTTATCTGAGCTCATTGGTGTAATTTGTTTAGCAAAAAAAAACAAAAAAAAAAACCTATCGATCATTATCTTTTATCATCACTCTCAAGAAACAGATCACAGATAAACTATTAGGTGTGCCCTTTTTCAAATCTTGAAATTTATTTTAGCATGAGAAATTGGAGGTGTGGCGTGAGAGATCACTCAAATGCGTGAGTCTTACATTCAATGTGTAAGAGTTGCCAGCTCTGCAGTTTCATTCATGAGTATGGATGCGGAAAGACCGTTGTGGCTAGCGTAGGCCAAATGCGTGGGAAATGTACGCATTGTGGGAAATGTAGTTTTTTTCTCGTTTTCTTTATTTTTGAGACACTCAAATTTTTTAAGCTCTCGCAGCCCACATTACATTATATGGCGGGCCACATCTGGCCCGCAGGCCACATCTGATCTACGAGAAGAATAGAAGAAACATTGCACTAGATGCTAATAAAGTTTAGTTTCCAAAAGGGTTGCCCTTGCTTCAGTTACGTCAGTTGTTGCTGACTTATTCTTTGTCAACAACATTTGGTTATGCTGAATACTTGTAGCATTCCCTAGAACTAGGCCCCCAAACAAGTCTGACTGTTGTGCAATATAACTATTCTAACTAATAAAAATCTTAACCATACATTTTTTTAAATTACCATCTTGGTCACAAACTCATGTTGATGTAATGCACACAAGCTACATAATCTTTATAATGGTCAATTATAGATAGTTGTAGTAAATGAATCAGTTTTATTTTTGTTTCTATACTGTCTTTTACAAATGTATTTGGATTAAAATTATTTAAAATTGTAAATTTAAATGTTTTAAAATAACTTTGTGAACCATACAATGCCAGGATATTTTTAAGGAAATATCTCCTTGACTATTTGTAACAATACTCACCATTATAAAATAGAAAAGTACCACATGAAAAAAAGCCACAATTATATATATACATTATTTAAAATTGTATTATGTCACATGTTTCCTTTCAGGAAATCCTTTTATATTGTGCTTTTATTTTGTGAACAGCGACCTGATGTATTTTCGCTCCAGACTGCATGCAGGGTAGTGCCTGAGTAACAGTGCACATGTATCTCTGAGTCTGCGTGTCTGCAGCCAGACTCAATTGAACTATTGAAGCGTTGACCAGTCCGCAGTGATTAAAAAAAGTTGGCGACCACTGCGCTACACATTATAACAATATTAATTACAATAAAAGTTATATGTCCATGTATTTGAGCAGAAACTCCCTGTGAGAGATGTAATACAAAGTTCATGATTAATATATCACTTTTATTAATAAAACTGCAATGCTCCAGAGAATTGCCTGCAATTCAGGTCATTGTTTCTTGTCTTGATGTAGTGGTAATAGATTGTTTAGGGTTATAGCTAAACCTGTGCATCATAGTTCAGCCCAGGGGTCAGTCTTACCCTGACCTTGGTAACCATCTATTAAATTGAGTTGATTTCCATGAATATCAAAAATCTATACACAAATTGTGTCTAAAAATAATTTAAATGCATATCACTACTGAGACTTACCTTAAAACAGAAAATAGTTCAACTTATCATTTTTTTATTTAAACCAACAATAAGAAATGAACATATTTAACTAACCTAAAACTAATACATAGAGTGCCAATTAGAGAGGGGGATACACATTGCACAGTACAATACAAGTATAAATTCTATACTTTTCTACTCCCTCTGTATTATATATGTTATTCCACACAAACCAAAGACAAAAAGACTAAAGCCTGAAACACCTACAGAATAACGGCGCCCCATATAAGTACAAAGAATCTTCAGCTAGAGTGTGGAGGGGTCACAAACTTAACGGTTAGATTGTTAGTAAACAATAAGACATTGTTCTCATGCCATTGAGTGCTGGCTCCCCAAACAGGTCTGCCTTGATGCCTAGCGACAGGTGACATAGCCTCTGGTGACGGACAGCACTGGCCTGAGCTCTGATTGGTCAACAGTCTCATGCTGAAGGAGAGGGCTTAGAGTCCCACTGCAGCAGACACTACTCTGCAGCTACATGTCTCATATAGCAAACTGCTTACTAAAATCCATTTCAATGGTTTGCCAAACATAACTAATGTAAACCATTTGAAGAATTCAGAAGGTATTTTCAAATCGTGATTTGTAGCATATTGTGCTAAAAGAAATTAACTGAAATATGAGTAGGCTTGAGAAGATGGTGAGCTCTTTCAGATTGAACTCTTTTCATATGAACAGTATCCAGTTGTTTGAATACAAATATGGCGCATCATTCTGTTCACACTTCACCCACAGGTCTTCTATTACAACTACTGCCCTCTGAGAATGAGTTGTTTTGAATCTCCCTTTAAACAGCCTCAAACTAAACAAGACCTTTATGACTATTAACTCACCCAGAAATACCTTATTTTTTCCAGCGAGTACCAATGTTTTGGTATGGGAAAACAATACACCTCTTAGCACTCATTTCCCATCCAACAAAGAAATGTTTAATGACACAGTGGCTAAATTTTATTTATAGAGGAAATGAAGCAGCTGAACAGATGTTTTGAACATAAGCCAGTACAATTCAGGATTTGTTAAAAAGTTGACACTAAAACTAGGATGTATGACATCGGTTTGTGATCTAAGCTTAACTTGATTTCATAAATACTAGTCCAATAATTGTGCCCTGCTTTATTGTGTTCAAAACTGTTCAAAACAATTCTGGGTAGGAGTATCAACAAGGTACAACCAATGAGTAATTTGACAACCTCTGTGCCACATTTTCCTCACAATTTATTTTTATATATCGCATAGTATTATAATTATTATTATATTTGTACTAAACTTTCATCAACAACATATTGAAGCAAAAAGGTAAAACCCCAAATTTTCATAAAAAATGTTAAAATGGCATCTGATGGACTTTTAAAAGGATTAAAAGAAAAAAATTTAAAGGTTCACGAACATTACTTTAATATCTTGGTTTTTAATTACCTTCAAATAATGGTTTGGTAACAAGATAACTATGCTTGTATATCCCATTCTTTTCCTACATTTTTCCAACTCCACTCAACTTTACAGAGAAGGCTGAGTAAGGATACCGCAATTTTTTTCCCAGAAACTCTGAATGCCTAAGAATATGTACGAATGCCTTTTTTTGTGGTTCTAGTATATTTCCAAATAATGTCACACTGACATTAAAATTTTTAGCAGAGCTTCTCTATATTAGTAACCATTGGTAGCTATTTTTTTCTGCTTCTAATAAGGTTGTCCACACATTTTCACAGTCTCAAAACAAAATCCACATCCAAACCAAGAGCATAATATTATTATAACAAACCTTACTTTTCCTGTTATCAAATCTATCAAAGCCTGTAAGTGTTGCTACTAGCGGCAAATTCCCCATGCTCCCTTGTGTTTTTAAGTTTTAGATGTAAGCGCTGCTTTTTGAACATTTTCTTGATATTTTCATACACATCTTTTAAAATATTTCCATAAGACTAAACACTAAATTCTGACAAAGTCGCTACACAGAAACTTTTCCGGTGAATTACTGCCGAAATGATGAGTACAAGTATGAGTACGAGTTCGAAAACATTATCTTAGTATCAGGCAATAATGTTATCGATGCATCCCTACAACCAACTAACTTGAAGTAATTCAAGAACTCCTAAAAACTGCAAGGGTTATACGGTCATTGTCATTTGACCAAGACACAAAATCTCAAACTAATCAGATACAATATAATAGCAGAGTAGCAAAAGGAAACAGTAAATCCATATGGAATGTGCATTTTGTGCAAATGAAATTGACATACAAATTAAGAGAAAAATTGCCCACATTTAAAAGTTTCAAAAAGCAACAACTGTTTCGGAAAAACAACATTTAAAAGCAATGAGTTTCAACCAATATATTGCAGCACAAATGGACTAATTCCTTCATTCTTACAAAGCAATTTTAAACTCATCCCTGTTTTTAAGTAAGTGCAGATTATAACAAGTCATTTGTTGATAATTACCCATTATTTTCTATGAAATGTTCCTTTCTTGAAGAAAGTGCATTGCTGCAAATCAGTCGGATATCAAAGTAAAGCAAAGCCTGAACAAACGCAATATCAAGATCTAGAAAAGTGAGCAAGAACGAAAGCAAGCGAGAGTGGGCCAAAGTATTCTGGGCCTGGCTGCGAAGCTTTTACCTGAGCTCCTAATCTTGCTCTCCAGTATTTGAAGCTGCTGGTGGTAGACGTTTTCTTTCATCAGATCCTGCTGCTTTCTAGCAGCTCCCTGAGAATATTCCATAGCTTCGGCTCTTGGACATCCAGCTCTCCAACCACAATAAAGGGCAGGGCGCAGAGGAAGAGAAAAATCAATCCAGCACAAAGAGCTTCCTTCTCCGCTTGCCTGACTTGCTCACAGACCCACCATGACTATAACTAAGTCATATAGGAGATGGTGTTTATCTGGCCTTTGCAACCCCAATACCTACTGTGATGAGCTGAAAATATCTGAACAATCAGGGTAAAACAGCCTGCACTAAACACAGAACCCCAAAAAAGTGATTAAATTCCAGTGGAAATTGTATTGGCAGTATGAAAAAAAGTTATAGCCCAAATTCTCCACCAAACACAAAAGGTTTGAATCCTAAATTACCAAAGCAAGGCCTCTACAGCGACAACAAAAAATAATATATTTTTCAATTGCCACTCATTTGTCAACCTATAAAAACAGTGAATCAAAAAAAAAAATGAAAAGGAGAATAGACAAACCTCATGTCCCGATCCAGTCTAGATCTCTCCAGCAACCTCTTTTGCATTTCAATCATTACGTGATTACAGCTGAATATCCAAAATGGAGGCCCAGGAATTCCCGGCAGACGATCAATTAATCAGCCACACTGATTAGAGGCCTCGAAGTAATCCGCAATTTGCCAAGTCACTTAAATCGCCTCTCGACTGATCCATTGATTGTGGTCTAACGGTGAGAACTTCAAACCTCTTCGTCTTCCCATCAATTTGCGGGCATTGCGAACAGTCAAATTCCTAGTAGATTGTGCTGTAAAACGATGAGAGAAGAATGCGACTCATTTCCCTTTAATCCTAAAAACCCAGCTCATCCTTTAGCTCTGCTTTTCAGTGTGTGATGCAAGCCGATAACCCTGCTCTTTCTTTGCCTTACAATTGCACTCTCTCTCCATTCTCCCCTCCTAAACTGATCAATACTTCATTTAAATCATGACATTAGCACACTACAACTGAAAAAGCAGTAGAGAAACACAAAAAGCTTCTCAAGGAAATTCAAGGGATGGATAATGGATCATAAATTGTATTAGTGACAATAATCATGTGTTTATTCAGAAAACAATGGTTAGGATGCATGCGACACTCAGGACTGATATCATTGTTTTGAATCGGGCTCTCAAGAGAAACTAATCAATATCGCATTTGAATCCAGAGAGAAAAAGGGGGTGTCGCTTGAGCTCTCCTTGTTTAATGAAATGCAAATAGAGATGCTGTACAGCGTTTAAAACATTAGCCCGTCATGGACACAAAACCACTTTATGAACCCGCATGTTTGCTCTAATGTGGTATCCATCCTCATGCATTTGTTTATTCATGCACTCCGCATAATCAAGGCGCTTTGTAAACACAGCACACTTAAGACCTGAAGGAATGGTAATCATGGACGCAAAAGGGTTGTGGGAGGAGAAATAAGAAGAGAAAAAAGTAGTAATATCCCATCACCCGTATGCATACCGCGCATGACGGATCGAGAGCGAGTGTTATCTGTCTAATGGTCATTAGCGGAGCTTATTTACCTGAACGCTCTGTGCATCTCGGGCCTGATGAGAGAGGAGTGGGTCTTGCCAGAGTCTTTGAATGCATCTATCCCGAAGTGAAAACTGCAGTTGGGGTTTTCCATCCCTAACATGGCGGTGGAGAAGGAACAACGAGGTGCTTTTTGAGAGTAAAGTGTGGGAGGTGGAGAGAGAGAGTGAAGAAAAAGAGTGAATCACTCCGGGAACATGCACTTGCATTAAGCCAGTGCCAACGATGACCTGTGAGCAAATTGGCAGACATTATCCAAAGTTATTGATTAGAGCAGTTTATTTCTCAGGCTAACTAAGAAGAGTAATTGCTTACAAAGCAATTGGGGAAGTGGGGGAAGTGTCAATGTTAAACAATGTCGAGTGTTAAAAAGTTTGGACTGTTGAGTTGTAAAGCCTATAAAATAGAATTGAGGCCTGTAATTTTATTTCATTCTTTATTGTAAACCAAAAAAGGTTCAAGAATTGAATAAGGAAAAACTCCTATCATGAAGTAAGGCGAGATTGTTGCCAAAGTATAAATGGCTAAACATGATGTAATGAAAATATAAACTCGTATTAAACGAACAGTATACATGTTGTATTTGTTTGCGGGTACACAGCAGAGTTATGAATTACTATTTTGTACTAAAAATATGCCCTTTTAATTAGAAAAGAAAAGAAAATGTAACTAATACAGAAACAATGAAAACAACAAAAAAGACTGTGGCCAATGAGAATAGCGGCAAATGAAAATGTGTTCCAGTTTGGTTCTGGTAAGTTCAGAACATACACTTTTAAATTAATAAAGGTTAAACATGTTTATGCGTTAATGGTTAACTTCAATGCAAAATCACACCTCATTTTTACCCAGGAAGAGCAACATAAATCAAACTATACAACATCATCGCCAAGTCAAAATCTATTTTCTTCAACAAAATAACAGTGGTTGTATTCCTAAATGTTGATTATCTAGTGACTAATCCCACTTATTCCACTCACCTCAGAAAGTGAAACTGATATTTTTAGTCAATCTGTCTCTTTCTTGAAACCAAGTTTTATTTTGCCTTATTTGTCAGTGGTAAAAATTACAGTGTGTCTAAAAATGTTACTATATTACCAGGTAAGATGTCGAACTTTTCATTGGTCACAAAATGGAAAACTACCACTAGAATAAAAAACCTATTTGCTTCAGTCTTTAAACTGCTTTTTTTTTGCTATCAAGGTCAGCCCTTATACCTCAAGCAAAGTTCCAAGTGCTCAATCAGTACATTTCGGTGTCAATCACTTAAATGTTAATAACTTAGCAACTTTTAAACCTGCTAAGATTTCCTGAGACTTTAAATCCGGGGTATCTATAATCGCGCCTTCAGGGCTGTAAGTTTATACACTTATTATTAACCCTATATCTACTCTGGCCTTAATTTGTGTGATCAGGCATGTTTTGTGATGGTTAAATAAAAAATGAGCAGGGCTATAGCCCAAAGGTCCAGGTTTGGATGCAACTGCTTCAATAAGTCTTTCAGTCATGGAAAAGTAGGAAGTAAGTAGGAATAATAATCACAGAGAAGACTGCAGATTCACAGAGATCAAGAAGACCATGCACAAAACATGGATCTTGTTGATAAAGAAGGAGTCAGAGAAAATCCAGTGAAAAGACAAACTGTTTTGCCAAAAGCAATGGCAATAGGAAAACCAAAACGTTTTCCAGCATCATTTGACTTCTGGAGGTGATGCCTAAGGTTCCAAAATATGGCTCACTTGCCATGATGTTTTAGCTTGATTTGCCAAGTCCTGACCTGAACAATTTAGATGATATCATAAAGGGAAAGACATGAGAGACGAGAGCAAACATGCAGTAGATCTGAAGGTTGCGATCAACAACCTGGTTCCTTTTACAATTGAGTCATGGCACAGGCTGATTACTTCCATAGCATGCAGAATTGATGCAAAAAAGACTAACCAAGTATTGCGTGCATAGAAATTAACATACTTATCAGCAGCTTGACAATTCTGTTATTTCACATATTTGACTGTATGTGGTATTTACTTTGCATATCTCAGAAAATTAAATTTCATTTGTACGACGTCATTAAAATTTCAATATCTTCTCCACAATAAAAAAGGCAAGAGATAGAGCGAGACGAGGGAGAGACTGAACGTAAAAGTCAGGGGAAAGAATCCTTTCTTAAGAGTGTTTGTAATTTAAAAACATGTCTTTCTTCGGATTCTGTTTATTGTCAAGTGAAAAAGTAAAGAGTTCACAAGTGCTGCTGAGAGGCTGGTGACGACATCTGATCCTCACTTCCATGCTCAGATTGACCCTTTCCTCAATAATGTCTCTGGAGAACAGTTAGTTAACACTGATTGCCCACAAATCTGCTCACAATGACAAGCGTGGCCTCTGCCAAGTCTGCTTCGACACAATCAATTATTTCTTCACTAGCCATGACCAAGAACATCTTTAAAGCACACAATCTGTACCACATAAACACTCCATTAGGAAGGTGAGGAAAGGACATTAGGCACCTGGTTTTCTCATAGCCAGCCAAAGATACAAAGGGGGAACAATACTAGAATGTTGACTTTTGAGTACAACATTTCACCAACTTTTGAGAAATACCTAAATTGTTTTTTTAAGAGACAATATCCTTAAAGGTGCAGTATGTAACAAATACCAAAGACTCCGAAGATTAGTAAATCCACCAGAGGGGGAAGAACATTCTCATATAGAGCCTCGAAGCTCTGGAAAAAACTCATGGAACAAGCTCAGCTACTCTCACAGAATTCAAAACTAAACTAAAAACGGGTCTGTTTAATCTAGCATTCAAATAATTGGCTCCTGGAATGAGTCCAAATGGATATGGTGTCTGAGTGCTATAAACATACAAATTGTGGAAAAAACAACGTAGTTCAATGTGCCTATATAACCTATCCCCATCATGTATCACTCCTTCTGCAGCTGATGCTGATTACCTGTTTGTTGTCTGTGTTACATTTTTCTAACCATTGTTTTAATTGTTAGTTTCTGTTTTGTCTTTGTTTATTGTTTTTTTTTTCAGGTGCTGTCTGGTGAGATGTTTGTCGATGGATATTAAGTTCATATATTCTTTCTGCTGGGGAGGTGACTAGCATCTGCCTTAGCCAGCGACCTCAGCCAGGGACCTTACAGAGGGAATTCCTATTTACCCTACCTGATCCACACTAGGACTTTGTGAAGCTGCTTTGAAAGGAACTGCTTTCATTGATTGATTGAATGATTGATTGATAAAATCAACAAGAACCTATAAAATGGCCATTATCTGTCAAGAGACACATAAGCAGTTATGTTTAGTTCAAGTTACTGAAAGTATGGGTATAAAAAAATATTTGCATTTAAAAGATTTGCTCCCTCTGTTTCTCCAAACACTTATGCATAAATCTGGTTGTTGTGAAAACAGTTATGTTAAAAAGGCACACGCACACAACCTTGGGATTTGAAAAAGTTTGTGAGAATGGAAAAAAACAAGGATATGCAAAGGAGATGCTTTAGGGAGACGAAGACAGATAAAAAAGAGAAAATATGAAAATCCTGTTTTGAACAGATAATGTAGGTGCTCAAGTATAAACAAAACTTATAAAATATATTTTCACAATTCCAACAAAGTATGCAAATTTAAGCTAATCTAAGCTAATATTGAGATGTTAACTTATTACCTGGTATTGTAACTTATAGTCTAGCATATATGCTGAAATTGATTGAATACATAAAACAGGAACAAAAAAATATGTACATGAAGATTAAACCTCTGTATCAAAGTATGCTTCATACAACAAAAAAAATCAAATGGATATTTTTTTAATAAAAAAATGTAATCATGAGCTAGCTGCTAGGTAGAACAAGGTATTATACAATTTATAAGCTATTATAAGCTTATAAATAAAGCTGTTAGGTATGACTGAACTAACTTTTATAAGCTTTTGTTATGATGGGTTATAGCCCTTTTAAGATTGTGATAAGAATATAAACAATTCCACTTTCATGTCACCTTCCACCTCAATCTTTTACATTCCAGCATGGAAGAAGAAGTAATCATGTAACCTTTTTTGCCAAATTGTTAGCTGATTAAAAAGCCAAGTCACAGTTTATAAGTTTTTTATGAGGTTATGTGCTATTTTATTCCAGGATAAAACAGTTTATTTAGAAGAAGTTCAACTGTTTATCACAGTTTATATTGATTTATACACACACACACATATATATATATATATATATATATATATATATATATATATATATATATATATATATATATATATATATATATATATATATATATATATATATATATATATATATATATATATATATATAATATATATAAAATAACAGACACACCTCTGAGTTTCATAAACTTAAAGTAAATGTGTGACATGGTTGTTTTCTGCCAGACGGGCCGGTCTGAGTATTTCACAATCTGCTCAGTTACTGGGATTTTCACGCACAATCATTTCTAGGGTTTACAAAGAATGGTGTGAAAAGGGAAAAACATTCAGTATGTGGAAGTCCTGTGGGCAAAAATGCCTTGTTGATGCTAGAGGCCAGAGGAGAATGGGACGACTGATTCAAGCTGATAGAAGAGCAACTTTGACTGAAATAACCACTCGTTACAACCGAGGTTAGCAGCAAAGCATTTGTGAAGCCACAACATGCACCACTGGGTACCACTCATCTTCACTACAAATAGAAAAAAGAGGCTACAATTTGCACAAGCTCACCAAAATTGGTCAGTTGAAAACTGTATTGGACTGGAAAAATGTTGCCTGGTCTGATTAGTCTCGATTTCTGTTGAGACATTCAAATAGTAGAGTCAGAATTTGCCGTAAACAGAATGCGAACATGGATCCATCATGCCTTGTTACCACTGTGCAGGCTGTTGGTGGTGGTGTAATGGTGTGGGGGAGATTTCTTGGCTCCTTAGTACCAATTGGGCATCATTTCAATGCCACGGCCTACCTGAGCATTGTTTTTGACCATGTTTCCATCCCTTTATCACCACCATGTACCTATCCTCTAATGGCTACTTCCAGCATGATAATGCACCATGTCAAATCATTTTCAAAATCAAATTAGTTTCTTGAACATGACAATGAGTTCACTAAAATGAGCCCCACAGTCACTAGATCTCAACCCAATACAGCATTTTTGAGATGTGGTGGAACGGGAGCTTTGTGCCCTGGATATGCATCCCACAAATCTCCATGAACTGCAAGACACTATCCTATTATTATGGGCCAATATTTCTAAAGAATGCTTTCAGCACCTTGTTGAATCAATGCCATGTGGAATTAATGCAGTTCTGCACTTGAAAGGGGGTCAAACACCGTATTAGTATGATGTTACTAATAATCCTTTAGGTGATAATTTTATTCAATGATAATTATAATTAATTAACTCAATTAAGTTAAAGAAAGTGAATGTAATTTAATTGAGTTGGGATAAATACATTTTCCTGCTTTCTCATTTTCACCAAGTTAAATTCACAAGAATCAGGCTCTGCCAACATTAAGCCTCAAATTGAGACTTCTTGTCAGTGAAATGTTCACAAGCAAAAGAGTTTAACTATGGTTGCTATAACACATCCATCCATCCATCCATCTTCATGTCGGCTTTATTCCCTTTCGGGGTCGCCACAGCGGAATGAACCGCCAACTCACTGGCATATGTTTTACGCAGCGGATGCCCTTCCCTGCCGCAACCCATCGCTGGGAAACATTCACACACACATTCACACTTTAACACTATGGGCAATTGTTCTTATTCAATTCACTTATTCCGCATGTCTTTGGACTTGTGGGGAAACCGGAGCACCCGGAGAAAACCCACACGATCACGGGGAGAACATGCAAACTCCACACAGAAATGCCACCTGCCCCAGCCGAGCCTAGAACCAGCGACCTTCTTGCTGTGAGACGACCGTGCTACCCACTGCGCCACCGTGACGCCTTGCTATAACACATAAGAACTTAAATAGTTGTGATTCCTTAATCAGGTCTACAGAGTTTAAAGATAAAAACATCTTTTAAAAAAGATAAAAATAGTCCTCTCATTGAGATAACAAAAATATATATTTTAGTCTTTTGCAGCCACCGTCCTCAAGTAGACATCGTCATTATATTAAACTTGGATTTTTCTTGGATTACTTCTATATGAAATTGTGACTGTGATTGTTTTGGTAGAAAAATTTATTACTTTATATTAAACACGTAAGAATAAAAATCGTGAAGGGATATGCAATTGACCTGTGTTTAAATAAAATAAACATATTAAATTAATATTTGAATCCATGCACACGTTTTACAACGAGCAATGTAAAATGCGCCATTTTAATTCTGAAAACAGTGACAGTTTATCTTTGAAAATACAGGGTGATATTTGCAGAGTGGTAAAAATGGTAATGAAAGGGAAAGGGAAAGAAAAAGTAACCTAAGCTGTGATCCGAGGAGATCCAAGCAGCCTATGTTAGAAGGACACCTTAAATATTCGGACTGTTCACGTCACTCCAGAATAAATCCCTAGCAACCACCTTAACAACACACTTGTGCTTGGACGTGAAATGCATTGTAAGTTGCCCCCTGCCACAAGAGATGGAAGAGGGAGGTAGGTGGGGTAATGTGAGCAGGAGAACAGAGAATGAAATCTACATCATCAAACGAAAGCACAAGAGGTGAAGAAAGGCAAGCAAATTTTATTCACAACAATTGAGCCAAGAAAACAGACACAAAAGCAATGAGTGCCTCAGAATGTAAAAAATGTGTTGTTTCGATTCATATTTGCCAACATTGAAGCTACTCTATGTCTACATTTGTATAATTGATATTGTCAGATGTAATGATTTGATTTTAAAATAGTAATACATTCCAAACCCATAAGTCTCTTTATTCAATATTCAGTTAGTTTCCAACATTTTTAAAATTTAGAATTTTTGTTTTGTTTTCAAAAACTCAAAAACAAATAGTTCTCAAATAGTGGAGGGGTTGGGGGCGCGTTTCACCTAGGACGAACATGCTTTTTTATTTTTCTATTTATTAATTTTTTTATAAACCACTCCACTATATTACGGGACAGTGACACTCTCATTGGCAGAATATGAAGCGTAGACACGAAGTGTATAAGACAGCCAGAGAGAGAAGGAGATAAAGAGACAAACAAAAGTCTACTGAAAGTTAAGACGAGGAAAAATGATGACGCGTATGTAGCGCTTGGCTTCACTGTGACTGCAGTGGTAGACGAGGAGAGACAGGTGTGCTTACTGAGTCTAAAAATGTTGGCAGCAGACAGCATGAAGCCACAAGAAGGACAGCATGGGGCGTGAGATGTTTTTTAATTCCTAGGGAGTGTGACATAAAATAATTGAGAAACACTGCACTAACAAATAAATAATATAAAACAATATTTAGTTAATATTTTACAGATGTATTAAAGATTACCCAAATATAAATATTTAAATTAAGAGAATTTGTATAATAGTGATGGACGGATTAATGGATAGATGGATGGAGACAAAGAAAACACAAACTGAGCGATTATCTGTTTCTAAATGTGGCTCTTTATATGTGTACCTTTATAAAGTATTTTAAAAACGTACATAATAGCCTTTTCCAATGTTGAAGAGTGCAATAAACGTGCCTGTGTTTCTTTCTGTGTACTTTTAAGTTACTTGAATGACTGACTAACGAACACGGAGCAGACAGTTGAAGGTTTTTGTTTTTCACCTCACCTCTTGTCATTTTCAATCGATTTCACATTTTTGAATATCCAGTATCTATGACTATGACTCATATCAGACTATGGCCAATTTTCCCCTAAAAATCTATACATAACCCTATGGGTAATGTGATGAACACTATAACTTTACTTTTAAACAGTCCATGGTTACAACCTCAGACCATCTCTTTCCTGTTATCATCTTTCTTTCAACAAGGGACTTTCTGAAAACTAGAAATGACCTCTAAGTGAGCGTGTTCCTTTAGAGGGAAAATAGTGAACGTTTTTTTCTCTCTCTACATCTGGTTTCTCAATTTCAAAGATCCCGATCCTCAACCACTGATGAGTTAAGTCAAACTTCATTAAGTTTGCAGTCCCAGCCACACATTCCCTTGTGACCAAATGGGCTCTTCGTCTGCCAGACAGCACCTCACTGCTCCATCTCACAAACGGGGAGGAAAGCACAATCTGTCTCTGTCACTCTACTTCCCTTTACCCTTTTCTCAGGGGCTGGTATATACTCTATATTTGTAACTGGTTTCTAATACATTTAATGAAATGCATTACAGTTCGCATTAAAATATGACCATGAGAGCTCTTGTGCAGAGGGTCACATAGGCAGATGGTAGGAAAGCTTTAAAACTATTGTCTGTAAAGCACAGCTATGCCCTGGAATGGTGCATGGCTGTATGATAACCAGTGTTTGAAATAAAGTTTTTCATCTTTAAAATGAAACCTTACAAATGTGATATTAAATCATACATCCAATAGCTTAATAGTGCTGTTTATGTTCTCTAGCCAAGATTTGTTGTATATTTACTGGCAGCGTTCATTAAGCCATCCTGGGGTTTTCTTAATTGATTTGATTAATGCGGCTTGAGAAAAGGATTGACAGCAAGAAATAGACTTGTTCCATCATATTTAACGCACTTATCAATTTCCAAATGATGCTTCAAAAAAATCTATCAATGTATTGAATGTTTCTTCTTGGCAAAATTAATTTAAATTATTTTAAATCTTACATACTATTATGCACCATACATGCAGGAAAAAAATAGCTCTAGAGATCCCAAAACATACTTATTTCTATCTCAATTGCAGGAAAATGTAAATATCGTAAAACATAAAATAATGTTTTTTCCATTAGTCTGTCCAGCAGTTTGTCCTAAGCCAGTTCATCGCCCAGTTTTCTAATCAAGTTTTCAGTCATCCGAATAAGTCATTCTGCCATCTGTCTGTCCACTAGTAACTCTGTCGTCTGTCAGCCCATCACTCAGTCATTCTTAAGAGGGGAAATATCTTAAACATAGGTCAGGTTGTTAGTCTGCCAATCAATATGTCTGTAGTCTGTCAGACCATCAATATGCCAATCAGTCAGTCTGCTGTTTCTTTGCAAAATCAGTCAGACTGACCATCAGCAAGTTTGTTTTTAGTCCATCTGTAAATCCGACTATCAGCCAGCTTGTCATCAACCTGTCTATTTGCTCATCAGTCAGCCTGACCATCAGAGAGTTTGCCATCTTTCTGCCTATTTGTCAGTTTGTCATTAGTACGCCTATCAACCATCAATCTGACAATCAATCAGTCAGTATGCTCTAGTTTTGCCCATCAATCATCAATTCTAACTATCAGTCAGACTTTGTTATTAATTTGCCCATCAGTCAGTCTTTCATCTGTTTAAACATCTGTCAGTCTGTCAACTGTCTACCTAGTCTGCCCATAACCCTGTTTTAATGGTTGCCGATCAGGTCTGACTCTTAGTGGGTCCGCCTATCTATCTGTCGGTCTGTCTGTTTTATCAGTCTGAGAGTCAGACTGACCATTCCATATCATCAGTCTACCCATCGGTCTGACCATCAACTTGTCACCTGTCTGCTCATCAGTATAAATTTCAGCCAGTTTGGCATTGATTGGCACTTAAAAAAAATCAGTGTCACCTGTTTGTCCACCTGTCTGCCCAGCAGTCAGTTCAAATTGATCCACTAATATGATAATATGAAATTTCATAGATCCATCCAGCCATCGATCCCTTCAATCACAAAGTTTGTCTAGACTATCAATGAGCAATACTGTCTGCATCAGGAACGGTGTAAAACAGATTTTATCTGATGTTTTTATCTGTAAAACAGTCTGATCTGACAATCAGAACAAATAAAAAACATTTAAAACATTTTCATTTTCTGCTTCCTTGTTAAGCTGCAACTTGTCTTCTTCGTATGACAAACTTCGTATTTGTCTTCTTCGTATGACAAACTTGTCAAGGTCTGTATAATCCAATAAGCCAACTGAACTTTAACAGTTTAATCCAAAACATATTTATGCTTGTCATCTCAAACTGTCTTTAAAACAAGATAAATCAAAACTATTTTACCCAATAGTATTACAGTTTCAAAACAAAACAAAAAACTAATCTTATTTATAAAAAAGTTTAATTATAACCTCAGGTATAATTTCCAGTGCTTTGGTGTGGATAGACAAACACATTTTTTTTCTTTATACAGTATCGCGTTTGTTCAGTTTCCCACCACTCCCCACAGAAAAACAAATCTTGAGTTTACACTACCTCTCCCACTTTAAGTATTACTTGCTGTGTATGCCAGACAGCCAGGTCACCCTTTCCACATTATATGCACTTTCACTTTAGGTAATCAGCAAACAGGAGGCCTTGCTCACACCCAAGCGCATGCATTAGCATTAATCACAGCGTATCCATACTGCCCACAAACAAAAGCTTACACTTCTCTTTTGGACCCTTTCTCTCATTCTTCCTCTCTCCTTTCATGCTGGAGAATTTCTTCTATCTTATCAGCTGCAGACAGGCAAGACAAATGCTTTGAAAGAGGGTAGGAAAGCAAGCCGATCTCTGCAAAGCCACTCAGTAAATCATATATGAGCCAGTCTGAGTACTATTCATATAATCCCACCCTTCACATGGACTAATTCAGTAAACTGAGAAAGCCAATGTTCATCAAATATTTATGCATACATAATCAGACAGTGTCAAGTGCATGCAGACAGCATCTTTGTGTTTATTTATGAGTGCTTAAGTATACGATTTATTATTATAGAAGTATGCAAAGGCATACAGAAAAAAATGTGTTCTGTGCTTCTTGGAGAAAGAAATGAGAGCTTATTACAAACTGTCAATATAAAATGCTGATACACAGTATTTTCTTTCCTTCTTTCCAAAGCCTGACTCCTTGGTGATCCCCAGGCAATTACTGAAAAAGAAATCATCGCTTCACTTCATTCTTGCGCTACCTAATTTTAATTGCCTAATACATCCCTTACAAGTGGACTGTGAACCTCTACTGCCCTCCCCAACTCTGTATCCACAGCTACAGCAAACTGCATCTGAGACCTCTTATTCAGACCAGAATATGACCCAATGAAGACAATGACGCCAGGCATTTTACTTCACTCATAGAGGGTGACAAGACAGATGTGCTAGCTTTCTCTAACTTCATCTTAGTCTGATACAAAAAAAACTTTTACATTTATTTACATTTGGACATTTATTTTCAAGCATGATTAGTAGAAACATAGTTGTACATCAATCCAGAATTGGCTATAAACTGTGTGTGTTAGATTATCAGTATCACAAGCTCCTAAAGACTTTATCTCAAGATGATGTTAGCTATGTAAACCATCAATTGAGCATTGTGGATTTAAATGCCCCTGTACCGCATTTAACTTTCTGGAAAAAAGTATGCATCTTTAATGATTAAATACAGAATAGCTTCTGAATAACTAAATTATTATTATTATACATTTTTATTATTAAAGTTTTCAAAACTCTTAATTAAATGGAAATGATCAATATTTAGACGTTTAAGTATTAAAATCAATTTCATAATTGGTTGCATCAAATTTTCAAAGATTTATATGAATCAACACAATCAAATATACAAAATACAACACATACTGGATTTGCAACCACTTTGTTTGTATTTGCATACAGCTTGTGCGCCAACTGTTCTCTGCTGCTCTTGCAGTGCGCAGTATTGGTAAGTGTAAAGGCCACTTCAAGTTAAATGAAGTTAACTGGGAAGTTAAATGAGTGAACATAACTCGATCAGAAATGCACCAGCACATATATGTATGGCTATGTATGTGTGTGTGCGTGTGTGTGTGTGTGTGCGTGTGTGCGTGTACTTGCTTCCATTGTGAGGGTTTTTTTAAGCACACTTAAAACTTAAATTGCTCATACACTCTTGCTCAACAATTTAAAACAGAAGAAGTCATTATTCTGGATACATATTCTGAATGCCTTTGGCAGAGTTCAAATGAGGCATTTTAATCTAGATTTTATTTAAAATTATTATTTTAACCTATATTAATCCATCTTTTATGTTGAAACTAATCTAGATTAATATACACTATTTCATTTGATTTCTTTTTTTTATTTGATCTGTTTGACCACAAATAATAAGGTCTAAAAATTTCAATACAATAACAATTCCAATTAAATTAGTCAGCAACAGTGTAGGAAAACTCATTAGCAAAAGCAACATTTTTATACCAGACACCATATAACCAAATTGCCACAGTGTTTCTGACTTCCCATCCTTCAGAACAACAGTGAAACTTAATGAAAAAATACTCAACCTCATTACAGGCTCAACACAAAGAACACAAATTTGAATCAAGTAACAAATGTCAACCATAAACAACACTTGCCTATGTATTCAGTGACCGTTGTGTCTAAGCAAGCTCCTGATTGGTTGGCGAGAGTGCATGAGAAATGAGTGCCCCAAAGAAGTTAACAGAGAGAGAGCGGTAACAATGATGCGAGAATAGTAGCGACATGGTTTTAAGAGGAATGGAAAATAAATTTGGGCATTTATTGAACACCTACACAAAATGAGGAGGATTAACATCCCCACCCCCTCAGACATGAAGAAAAGTCCCAGTTTCATTGGTCGAGCGTGGAGCTTAACCTAGCAAAAGACCATTGTGATATGGCTTTTCATCCAAAACTTAGAATTATAAAATGGAGAATACTAAGGTCATTTGCTTACTAAAACAGTTTCATCAAAAACACAGTGTCCTGAAGTCAAATCCTTCCACGTGTGATGCTTTTCTGAAGTTGTACAGCCTGGCTATTTATATCTTTTAGTGTTGGAAGATTAGTTTGGTGAATCACTGTAAGCTATGGTAGGCAAAACATCATAGTGGCGAGAGTTGACTAGTGACTTACTTGATTTTGGCTAAGAAGTACAGTCCCTAAATAGAACAACTTTTAATCTAAGATGATGAATGTGTGCAACAGCAAGTTATAACTGAATACATGAGAAATCAGACGAGAGCAGCTGTGTGGCTTTGGATAAACTGCCAGCTACTGCCATCTTGTAAAGCTAAAGAGAATCTTCAGCACAAGGCCATCCTTGCACGCTGATTAGCTCAAGCAGGAGGAAGAGAAAACACCCTCCTTTCACTCTCTAAAGCCGTAAACCTCCATCTATCCAAAATAGTGGATCATTTGTTTGAAAGATTATGGGGCTCTTTGAATGGCAAATAAATCCAATTTAGCCAGCAATGTGATTTATGCCCAACTGTGACCCTCTAACTCAGCACAGCACGACTTCATTATTCCACATTCGCACCTACCTGACCTCAGAAGCACTGAGGACTCTCTGGAAGCTTACATCAACCATCAGCTTCACTCTTGCATTCAGTTTAACCTCCCGCTCATAATAGGCACTTTACTGCATTGTTTTTGGACCAAACAAGTGGACCAAAACTCATAAACTGGTACTGGGGCATTATGCTGAATGATGGATTTAGATTAAATATAATTTAATGATTATTAACATGGTGGATGTCCTTGGAGATCTCACCTTAAACTACTGGACTTATGGTCGAAAGTGAATTGTTGGTCTTTGACTTGACCATTACTTTTGGACAAAGTTGGCCATTCTAGCATGTCAAAATTAACACATTAAAAACACAGTACAGGTTTGTTTATGCTCTAGACTTATTGGGACATGACGAATCGGTTTGTGCTTAAACTTGATCTTTTTACTTGAGTTTGGTCAGAGTCGGTGATGCGCTCTGCTGTACACTATCATGTGACGTGCTTGGTGTATGAGACAAAGAAGTAAATGTAAATGATCTTAACCTGAGGTTTGTGTCTGAGGATTACATTTCGCTTACTTGCCCAAATAAAGCAAAGTGATCAAAGTAGAGAGACCTGAAGCTCTAGGGGAGTTTTTGATGTGTGAGTGCAGGACCTCATGTTTGCCCTTGTAGTGAAAGATTATGATTAGTGATGCTTCTGCGTTACTTGAAAACGAAATAATCTGCTATGTATTTACCACACAAAAGTAACAAGAACAAAAACGAAACAAAAAAACTATTTGTTGGCAAAAGGTCAGAAGCTAACTGTGGCATAACGCAGCAGACACTCATTAAGCCATTGTCGATGAAATTGTCGATTTTCAATCTTGGCCATATTAATAGGCATCTTGTAGTTGTATTTGTATGTATTGTATGTATTTACCTAGATGTTCAAGAGTGCATTTTTGTAAGAAAGATAACTATTGTTCACATTTTGAGTATGCTAGTAAAAGTATTAAAGAGATTTATCAACTGGCAGAGCAATCGCTTTATGATTTTTGAGGACCGTGCAATTCGTTTTCTTTAATTGATCAACAGCAATATATGTAATATAATGTTGTAGAGCAACATTTGCAGGAGATAACTAAAGCTCTCTTTTTGAGATGACCGTCATCCAGAAAAATTCAACATAACAATAGTAACTTTCTGTGACATTGAATTTTTTGTGCTGTCTTCATGCTTCTTTCTCTCTTTTCAAACTCCAGCTTTTGTCTCACATTGAACCCATGTGATTTGTGAATATACAGCTTGTGTAACAGTGTGTATTTGCTCTTAAAAAACAACAACTCACAGCTATTAATATTTAAAGGTGTCAAATCGAGTAAACTCTACTTTTCAAAAATGTATTCCATATTGTTGTATTGTTCCCTTATAAAAAACCTCCCTTGAATTCAGACTGATACACACAAATTTGTATAATCCCATTTATCTGAGAGCTACAAATGGCTCTAACCATACAGATGAACCGAAACACAGCTCATCTCAATGAAAATTTTATACAGTGGTTGTCCGGGAAGTGTAACCATAGCAAAACCACCCCAGATAAACAACAAAAGTGTGTTTTTGTATATCACTGTCAAAAGTGACAAGATGGCCTATGTTATAAGACGATTGCCAAGACTTTGAAACCGAGCTGCAGCTTGAGGGCCAAGGCCCTAAATTGATTTAACAAGATAGGTAATACTCACAACAGGTCTCAACCATCACCTCAAATTGGTTAAGTGCATGTGTCGTGTGAGCGTGAAATATTGACGTTGAAGGGGTAACCAATCAGTCTGTCCTTTGCATCAAATTGGTTGTCCCAGAAGAAAGCCTCTTCAATATAATGTGTAAGCCCACATACATTTCACATAAGGCAAGCAGGGTAAAGTCTATTATTGAGACCTTGTCTTGTAGTGAAGGTCTGATGAGACCAAGATAAACTTGTTCAGTTAAAACAAAAATGTTCAAATATTTACGGTCATACCTATGTGGTGGAAAACCAAAAGGTGTACAAAATGGGTCTTGCTTTCAGTTAAGGATGGGTGTGGGAGTGTCATGGTCTGGTACCCAAGAAAGTCCCTAGTAGGCCGAGTTTGATCACTGGGACCTTAAAGCACAGGGCTATAAACTCATTGTTTATATGTATCAGTATGTATCAGTAGAGTACTATGTATCAGTTTGCTCAACCGTGGAAACTTGGACATTGAACTCAAGACAATCGTGACTCATGACTGGAAAAAGGTTATTCAGTCTGACTTGTTTAAAGACACATTTAAATTAACCATCTAAAAAGTAGTCAACCAACCAATGATTCAAAATTGATTGCAGCCTGTTGTGCCAACCTTATCAAAGTTAGATTAATTTTAATATTAAGAAGGCTCAAATTATTTGATAACAATATGTAGTATGTACAGTCTATATCTTTTAAAAGGCTGGTTTAGCAACAGCACCAAAAGGAAAGAGGAAAGCTAACAAAAAAGCAAATATCTGGCAATTCTCCCTTTTCTTACAATAAACCTGGTAGAGGTAAAATCTACACAAGAATAAGTGTTCATGTGCCTTTAACCCTAAAGCAGGCTGCCGCCAGAGTGCATTACAACAGGCTTGTCTCATGACACACACACACATGCACAAACACATGCATGCAGGCACACGCACACACTTTCAAGCACACAAACATGATAGCTCTTAGAAAATTGATTCCATTGTCACTCTGCATCAAGTCACATGGGAACTGGGAGGAGTGTCCATGTCCGTGTTCTTGTGACTCACTCTCCATCGCATAGCTTGCAACGTACCTTCTTTTTGCTGAGGGCAGGTTTGAAACAGTGTCAGCTTGATGAATAATAAAATAGGATTGGTTAGCTATGAGGAAAGGGTGGGGGAAAGAGCCATCCAAATACACAGAGGCAAAAGCAAAATGTTATTGTATTAAAGAAAATATATAATGAGGTAAAACACCAAATGAATGAACAGATAAAAAAACAGCAGTGTAAATACATGTGGCGCTTTTACCAATTTTATGTGGTGTGGTCAGCGTGAGATGACTGATGCATCAAAATGTGTTGCGAAGATATTTAAAAGCATTGCTGAGTTACAGCTCCAGGCACAAACTTTCATTGTTAAAGAAAAACAAATTATCTAACGACATCAAATAAATTATTGTTGCCAGTATTGTCTACTACCGATGCAAGTCAAAATTGGCAAGAACTTGTAGAAGTTAATTATAGAACTCCTTGTAAAAGCTTGAAGAATTATGTTTTCAGGGTAAACACAAATGTAAAATGGATAGATCAGAAAAAAAATAAAGTTAACATTCTCTGCTGGATTCAATAGTTTAGTCATGTAAATAGCTAAATTCTAAGATCAGTTAGCAACTTACAAGATAGACGTAATTTTTCAAAAAGTGCTATCATGTTTAGTGACTCTGGTGAAGTAACTACACAAGCGCCTCTGAAACAGAACAAAAGTTACTGTATGGACATAAAACTGCAGGGGACTTGGGAGGCGGAGTGACCGATCATGGAAACCGAGCAGACGAGATGGTCCTAGTTTGAAAGTGCCCTAATTGAACTGGCATACGTATTCTGTTTCTAGAAACACTTGGCTTTGGTAATGGTTTACTGCTGCATGTGTGAAAGCAATCCTTTTATTTTCAGAAACTGTTATCAAAACAGCTTCCAGAGGTAAGGTCTCCAAGCACCTGAGCTGCAAAGACATCTATTGACATCAATAATAAATTATTGTTGCCAGCATCGTCTACTGGCAATGCAAGTCAAAATTGGTCTGTGTGTCTGCTCCTAATGTCAAAAATGAGTGCACAGAAAGGTGAGCTGTGTGTTTCGGATGTTTACGAACGATCGCTTTACTGATAAACACGGACCCTCTCTTATTCTAGTATTTTAATCTCTATGGGTTCATCTCATGGATGTTTTGTCCGTTTGATTGCCGTTTGTGCCATCAAGGGCAAGTTAGGTACCTTCACTCATGTGAATGGGGAAACCAATCGTATCATTTTGACGCACTGTGTGGAAAAAAAACGACTTGCAGCGATTCTTGATAACTGATGCATTCAAGCACTGCACTTTTTCCCGGCTGGTGTGTAACATCACATGAGCACTCAAGTACTAAATGAAAAATCCACTGCAGTACAGCCCCTGCTTGCAGGAGTTGCATTAGGTGTGTAGAGACCTGTAGTTTTGGAAACGGTTCAAGCAGTCTAGTAGAGAGATTTGTGGGACATGTGGCTCAAAAGGGGAAGTTGTCTGAACTCAATGTGACGTAATAACAGACTCGTTTGTCCATTATACACAGCAACATGGTGGGAAAAGGATATTTTCATCTTCCGAAATACACGGTAAATGTGTAATTAAGGTGGCTGTGACGTATCACTCCATGACACACATTTTTGCGCCAAACTGTCCACTGATGACAGGAGAGACGTCCTGTCATGACTTTGGTGAAGTAACATAAGAAAATGAAACTGAAATAGATCAGAAGTTTCTATATGAGCATAAAACTATTAGGGATTTTGGAGGGGCAGTGACCATTCTCGAAAATAGAACATATGAGACATTCCTGGTCTGAAAGTACCCTTTGTGCAAATCCACAGAGGATAAGCAAAATATGTACACATTTGACAGAATGAACTTGAAGTAGTTTTTAAAGAAACCAAGTATCAAAGAGGCAGCAATACTAACAATTACACCTCTAGTAACAGTAGTTCAGAATAGTATACAACATTACCACAGAATACTACAACAAAGCTGCGATGCCACATATTTTATACTACAGCTTTATAGATGTAACATTGTGGGAAAAAATGCAATGATCAGAAAAAAAGCTGAAAAAAAATTCCAGGATTCCTTTGTTTTGAAGAGACTTGATATCAGAAGATCAGTGTTAGATGGATTGTCTATGCCAAAATCAGTTGCTAAACAAACCGTTTGTATTTCTCCAACCATCCATTGGCTTTCCACAAAGCACGTTCTCTTCTGTGATCAGAGACCCTCCATCTTTTTGAAATGGCTTGACTCTTTATTGCTTTAGAAACACCTCCGGCACTTTAAGCAGATGAAGAACAAAAGGATCGTCTGCCAAGTGTGGATTCCATCAAGAGCACAATCAAACTCACAGACTACACAGAGGAGGACTCTGAACAGCTCATGCAGATGAACTGAATGGTGCTGAAGTGTGATTCACAAACCATTTTCTTAATCATACACAAATAAAAACATTACACATGTCAAAATAAGCAAACGCAAACACACAACACCTCTCTGGAGTAATTTGAATTGTGATGCTTGGAGGCTGTCAGAGAGGTTGAAGAACAAAGAAAGAGAACAAATCAAACAGAGAAGCAAGAAGAAGAGACAGACCTGAAGAATAAATAAAGTAGTATTGTTTGAGAAAAAAAAAAAAGACAAACTGAGATCAGCCAAGTTCAAAAGCATAGCAAACCTACAACACTATTAGAAACATCTACATTCCTCATTTAGTCAAAATACTTACTTTTGTTATTGGACTGCGGTCGTCTTGTGGTCAGGCAATTTTTAAAGAGATGTGCCAAACAAACTGACAGTAATTTTCTGCTGAACGCTTTTGTAATTTAATACTCGATTTGCTGTGCTTTTGAGGGGTTTCCCACTGCATTCTATACCCTGTAAATGTACTTTTTGTAACCATCAGGATGATGGACTTAAACCAAGTTGAGCTAAAGCTTTTTTCTGATTGTAAAGAAAATTGTGACGTGATATCCTGTTATTTGCTGAAAAAAATCTCTGAGCTCACTGATTGTCAGGAAAAAATGACACTTGTTGCACTGTAGTGCTCTCCTAAGCTTTTAAGGTTATTTTCTTTCTTTATGTCTTTTAAACAAAGCAAATTTTATTTAAGTGTTTGAGTTTTATTTAAGCCTCAACATACACAGTATAAATAATACTACTCGTTTTACTGTCAACATTATGCTGTGTTGTTTGAGAGCAGCTAAGTACATTTATATTGCCAATTTGCTATTAAATAAATGAGGAGAAATAGACTGATGCAGTGACGTGATGAGTCTTGAATTGTGTCCAAACAAAGCCAATCAAATCATCTAGTGCCATTACTAAAATGCAGCCGTGTTAAAAGAGAAAGAGTCATTTTAGTCAAGCTTAGTTCTGTTTTTTTTACAGTGTATATATACACACATGTGCAATTAAATGTGATTAATTAGATTGGTTCTTACTTGGTCAGTGTCTTGGTTAATGCTGTTGCTTTAGGGTGCTTATTGAATAATCTTGAATTGTTTGGCTCAGATTTATAGATCTTCACTGATTTGTTCATCTAATTCCTTAGCAATCAAACCTTGGCTGTGTTGTTTAAGTTACTATTAGTTCGGCTAAAAGACAAAAATATTCTGAATAAAAATTAAAAACCAAAATTTTTATCCACGTTCATAGCAATCAACTATTGATTAGAACTACTTAAACTATTTAGTACACAAAAGAAATAAACTTACCAGGTGTGTGTGTGTGTGCGTGTGCGTGTATATACACACACACGCACACACACACACACACATTCATAAATTACCAAGCAAATAGTTTTGAGGACATGTAGATAATACAAACAAATCAGGTGCTTATTGCATGCTCAAAGGGGTAAAAAATGTTCATGGACCTTAGCAGTCTAGTCTCCAAAATGGGTGACTGTGGACTCACTGTTGCCATGGCAGATATTCGACTCAATCTGTGACAAATAAGCTTTCACGTTCTCATCTGATTATGCCACATTACACAATGCAGACTGAGATTGTAAAGTTTTAAATAGAACTCAGGGAGTGACCTCAACTCTAGCACGTCTGCGATATTTCATGATGATTTTCACTGAGACTATGAGCATATGTGTATGATGATGAGAGGATTGTAAAAAAAAATGGAGTTTGCTCCCTTGGGGATGGCCATCTTACAAGTAATCCCCATCTGGCCCAAGCCAACGGCTTCTATGTGTATACCTCCCCATAGAGCTAAAGCACTTACACACAATTTAAGGGTGCATACATGTGTATGTACAATTTCTGTAGCTCCATGGTTCCCCATAGAGCTCGGTCACACAAAAACAAATATTTTCACAGATTTAAGTGCATATAGACATGTGTTTGTATGTGTTTAAGCTTTTTTGAGAGGTATGGTCTTTTAAGATGGACCCTATCAAATCGAAGTGAGCATGCACGCCTTTTCTTCATATGTGAGAAGACCCTGCAGGCATAAAGCAGCAGAGCTCAAGCACATAGAGCCACAGACATAAATTTATGTCCACCCATGCATTCTTTTACGGCCATGTTTTCCTTGACAATGTTTGTAGAGTTGGAAATGACTTTAATAATTTACAAAGTTAATTTCCTGGCAGAACCCGGACCAGCGCAGTTCAAACAGTAGGATACGTGTGGGTGTGTGTGTGTGTGTGTGTGTGTGTGTGTGCGTGTGTGTGTGTGTGTGACTAGGAATCCCTGGAGCTGAGCAGTGAATGAGCTGTATAGTAAGAGAAATGAGTGTTAGTGAGTTTAGCTGGGGGCTTCACAGACTCTGCCGCAGTGAGAGTTTAATGAAATTCCATTGGAAACATTTGTGGATGGATGAGACTCCAAACTCATTATGAGTGGATAAAAACAATTTCACTCAGGATGACCAAATATCAAATACAGTTTTTGCGTAAAAAAACTAAATGTTTGTGGCAATGACCATTGTTATTATTTTTTAACAAGGGCTGAATATCCCTGTATAATATAAACCTTAGATTATATGTTTATTTCCCAGCGATGGGTTGCGCCTGGAAGGGCATCCGTCGCATAAAACATATGCCAGAGAGTTGGCGGTTCATCCTGCTGTGGCGACCCCGAAAGGGAAGAAAGCCGACATGAAGATGAATGAATAAATAATATGTTTAACATGAAAACTCCTCTTCTCTCTCAGAGCACAATTTAAACAAAACTTCCAGATTAAAAACAAGGCCACACATTTGACCACACTAACCTTAAATTAAAATGTTACATATGGAGTGGTTCTTTCTTCCATGGCCTTATTTACTTTTAACAGCTTGAAAGAGCAAGTCTGTGAGTGCTAGGATATTTCTTTCAACAGACACAGGTTAATGTCTCGTCTGATTCTTGTCTTATGAGCTTCATAGCTTGCCTCAAGGGTGAAAAGAGTAGAACAATATTTTGTTCTCCAATAAAAGTACTACTTCTTCAGTGAAAGTCTACTCAAGTAAAAGTAGAAGTCGCAGTATTAATGTTGACTCAAGTACAAGTAAAAGTATCAGTGAAAATTGATTGAGGTAAAATAAAAGTGGCAGTCTAAAATCTACTTGGTAAACAAGAAAAAGTAGCAGTGATGAATCTACTCAATTACAAGTATAAGCAAGAGTCAATATTTCTACTCAATTACAAGTAAAAGCAGCAATCTAAAGATCTTCTCAAGTACAAGTACAAGTAACAAGCTAAAAATCTATTCAAGTATAAATAAAAGTAGCAGTCAAAAATCTGCTCAAGTACAAGGAAAAGTAGCAATCTAACAATTTACTCAAGCACAAGTAAAAGTATATAACAAAATTATACTCAAGTATAGTGATGAGTAAATATACTCATTGCTTTCTCATTAAATGGAACACAGAACTTGTTTGAGAAAGTATATGCTCACAAACTTCAACTTCCCACCCAAAAAAAAACAATCAAAGCAATTTTATGCAGAAAGATGGAATTCAGAAATGAGATTACTGCATTTGAAAAGGTAGTGAGAATCGCCAAATTAAAACTCTGTTATGTTAGAATTGCAGTTACATAGGTGTCAAAAGTCCTTAAAGCTACCAGTTCTTTCAATGTTGTTATCACAGCGTTTGCTGCAAAATATTACGGACGCATGTCTTTTTCTCAAAACTCAAACAACAGATGTACCCTGACATCAAAAGCGAATGGTAGACGCCTTATAGTCTGTAATACAATGTCTAATTTGAAGGCTAGTTTAATACTTTCAAATGTTTCATTTATGTCACATTGGGTGTCCAAGAAGAAATTATAATTCACATTGACATATGACTTTCACCCACCACAAAAGTACTGCCCCCTACTGTCAAAAAGATGTATAAACAGTTGTTAGTAGATACATTTTAACACTTGCCATCTCTGTTCTGTCTGCTAACATTGCAATCAGCCATTTGGAAATGTTGTTGTGTAAAGATAAATTCACATGATCTGTCAAATGTAAAACCCAACTAAATAAAAAATGTTCAGAGATGACTGTTGGTTTAGGGTCTCATGGGTTAAGTCTTAAAAAAGGAAACACACAAATTAGACTGAACAGGTGAAGACAGTCAAAATGATGTAGGCCTTTTCTTTAAAAACTAAGCATAGCATAAGCTTGGGATTAACTTAACATAGCAAAGAAATCAGTGCATAGCTTGAAAGAACTTTTCAGTGTCGTCTCTACTAAAATTGTGTTGCTTTACAATACATTGAGTTCTTAAACTCTTGCTTTACTGCTGTATATGTCAAATTATACCACACATACTGTATCTTAACATAAATGTAATATTACAATCTTGTTAGACACATTTACACTATTCAATGAATAAATGTTCTCATAAATCTCACTGCACAGATTACAAATAGAAAAACAAACACAACCTAACATGTAAAAGCAGGCTGACAAAAGTGATCTTGAGAGAAAGGAAGACTTTAAGTTTCAGCTCTTCAAATCTTTCAGAGTGACCTTGGAGAATGTCAGTCCATCTATGGGAAAAATGTGATATTAGTAATAATGGAAAAATTAATAAGATGGCCGGGTAGCCCGAGGGCTGGACAGAGGAGATGGGAGGGGGGGGGGAAGCCTGGGAGTGGGGATTCGGGAGAGAAGTGGGTTTGAGACAATGTAAGCGGATGATTTCCTCAGCCTGCGCTGCCACACGTCAAGGAGGAGCAAATCAAAGCCAACGCTTCTGATGAATATAAAACAGAGAGCCCTGCTGAGAAGCACTCTCACTCTAATCACACAGCCACCGCTCCCTGCCGCATACCCCCTCCACACACACTCTGCACCAAATTAAAGGAGGGGGTAGAATGGTGCAAGGAGAATAGGACAGACAACACAGACAATTCTGACAAAAGCTTGTCTGAGAACCGCTATAAACACCCAGCTCTTTTCAGCTTTGCAATCCCCTGCTGGCAGAAAGCACAGCCAGGCGAACATGAGTTCACCAGGAACAATATGGTCATTGAACATTTTCACAACAACTAAATGAAATTTGCAATCAATGACATTTCAGGTATTCTAAATGGTTGCTGTATTATTATTATTTTTAAATAAAGACATATTCATGTTCTGGTCATTATATTTTGAACCTCCAATTAATCACTTTTGCTTTTCTTTTTAAGAAAAACTTAAGTGGTAAGTACTAGATGCAGGGACCAATAAAGGACGATCATTGACACTAAATATTATGTGGAAATCGAAGTTATTTGGTGTTATTTGGTGTCCACAGTTGGTAATACAAATGATCAACCTTGCTACTTAATAAAAAAAAAACTGATCATTTACCTAGATGTAGTTATAGTGCACTCGAAGAAAATTTGACTCATTAATGCGACCATGCTTGTGAAATAGACACACATTACCATGCCCAAAAATGTTGTTTCTTTATGCAAAACATTAAAATCTAACAAATAAAAGCGACACAGACTTATTTTAATTTCAATAATTCATCATTTTAGTTTGGCTCACTCAAATATTTTATTTTTGGCACTGGCTAAAATGACAGGAACAGTTTTGTGGAAATGATTGAGTAATCTGTTTTCAATCAAAGTGAATAAAAATGCAATTGGTGTTAGATCAAAAAACATTGTTGAAATATGGAATAGGCCTATACCCATTGAACATATATCTTTACAAATATAAAAAACGAACAAACAAACAAAAGAGCATTTCCACATCTTAGAAACTTTCAATTCTCAAATCAGTATTGTTTTACAGTCTTTGAGCAATCTAGTAATTTAAGATGATCAAACAGTCACTTATCTCCTTTTCAAGCCCAGTCAGGTTGTTATCACTTACACAGATCTTTACCCTGTCAGTTCTCCGATTTGCCCTCAGCTAATAACATCCAAGAGTGTGGACTCGGTCCCTCTGGAGTCCAGTTTGTCCATCATGGAACTCTCCACTCAACTGAGACCCATGGAAACTGTGGCTCCACTCCAGTCCACCATCTTGGTGGTCGCCAGTCAGCCCCTAGTTCCGCTGGGCTCCATCAACTCTCCTAACTTTCACCCTCCTAACTTATTCCCTCCTGCCAAGATATCTATCTTTTTTTAGCCGGTACATTTACTATAATAATTTTTCATCTCCAGATGTCTCTCTTTTTAAACAAAATAAACGTGTGATTAATTTTTAAAAAAGTAAAACTTCAAGTCAAAATAAAGGTATTAAAAAAAATAGGAAGACAATATATATATATATATATATATATATATATATATATATATATATATATATATATATATATATATATAAATGACAAACATGCCCAACTAAAAGCACATAGTGATACTGTACTTTAGAGCACATTATTTCATGTATAGCTATTTTGGTTTTCTGAACGTGAAATACCTTCTTAGGAAACTGACATGGGATGTAAAAATATAGGTTTTTGAAGGCTTTACTCTGCCTCACCATTATCTTGGGTGGCAATTTAGCCTTGCACTTTAAAAGCTGGGGTCAAAGCCACAACAGCTCTCACAGGCGCACACAGCTCAGGGCAAGTATGCCTGTTGGCTCGACTCCCTCTTCAGCTCTACCTCTGAAAGAGGTTCACAAAATGTCGCAGCACAAGTCTAGGAGCACTTCACTCCAATCTCAACTCTTTATCTCTGGATTGACCCTTGTGTGAAGCCTAGCAACTGAGCCACACTACCAGTTGCAAACGTCAATCCTACACAGTTGAAACCTTGACTTGAGTGTCACAGACATGGGTTTTCTTTTTCAACTGATCAAACTGAAAAAAATTGCGTCTTGTTTAGAGCTTCTCCGATGTGTGTTGAAGCAAGTTGGAACAAAACATGCAGGAAAACGTGACTACAGAATAAGTATTAAATCAAGAAACCCAACCCAGCACAAATAACAAATGCCACAGAAAACAGATAACACAAACACACAACATGCAGATTTTTAACACTGAGCAAAAAAAAAGTTTAATGGCAGATGTTCAAAAGCAAATCCATGCATGTTTTGTGTTTTCTTAGTGAACACTATAGATCAAAATATATTTACAAATGTCAAAACTTACTTGAATACTTATATTACAAAATTAGTGGATTTTTATCAACAAAAAACTAAATTGCACCCTTTTTGAGTTTTTAATTTTCCCTTAATCGCACCTCTGGATTAGATTTTTTTCTCTTTCGGACAGCATATTTGCTCTCTAAGGAGCCTTTGAAGTTAGTCTGATTGGTAGGAAAATCAATGACTTACATAATTCATTTCCTTGAGCCATTCTGAGCTCCAAAAAAAAAAAAAAAACATGTACAAACAACTATTTACTATTATTTCCCAAAAAGACCCAAAAAGTTCCTAGTTTGGGTGGTGAAAATCTCAATGTCGCCAAGGTCATTTCCGAATCAACTGTTAAAATAAAGCATTCAAACATGAAACAAAAATAAACACAATCGAAACAAAAAATGAATTAAATTGGGGACTTTTTTTGCATTTTGTCATTTACTTGAAGAACAAACAAGCTTGTGTATGGCATACCTCAACCAGCCCCTTGTTCCTCGAAAGCATCTGTATGGTCTCATTTCACTTTTTATAATGTCAAGGGTTCAACTGGCCTATACAATAAGTTCACAGTGCAGCTAGCTGTTCAGGCAGCTCTCGAGCTGTTTATTTTATTATAAAATATACAATTGTGATAATTATCAGTATTGAATTAACGCCAAGCCCTAGTACTACATTTGAGAATTTATTTTGATACACTTCTTCATTCAGTGCACTTTCTTGTTGATCCTTAACTATCGTTGGATGTAATTTATGACAATAACAGTTCACTTCCAATTAATGGAAATAATACACCAATTGGTAAATAACTGTTATGGTTATAAATCATATCTAAGGATAGTTAATGAATAACAATAAAGTGTTGAAAGTGGTTATTATTACCAGAAAGGCTTTACCTTTACCCTACATCAGAGGGAAGAAATTGATTATGTGACATGTCCTTGGTGTTGCTGTTGTGATTGAGCGCAGGACCACTTGACAAGCTTTATAAACCATCTTCAGTTGTCACCAAGGTGTTAATAGAGGATGAGTACTACTTTTTATCACCAGAATGACAAAAACAACGTAAATGTAAAAAAAATCCATCTTTTATCTCATCTAAAAACTAGAAAGTAGCAATACCAATTAAAACCCATATTAGAGAAACAGTCTATCTTCATTAATAAAATTAGGAATGATATGAATATAAATAAGAATAACATAAGAATAAAAAAAAATTTCATTAATAGTGAGCAATTCACTGTCTCAGCAGCCCACCCGGGGCAGCATTTGTCTCAGTATTGGGAGGTCATTCTTACCCACACCCTAAAAGTGACACTTGTACAGTTTTCACCAGCACGTCACCTCTTGTGCACTGAAGTATGAGGCAATTTCCTGCAAGCAGCACATAGCTAAGAAAAAAAAACTGGAGGTGGGGGAACACACGCTCCAGTGTTCCATTTGATACTGTCAAAGAAGACTAATAGCTTTCTGTTGCTGCTCCTACCACCAAACTAATGTTGTATGACTTTGGCTCTCCTTTGCAATGCATGTCTTCTATAGCGAGGAAAGAATGATGGGGAGGAGAGCGGAGCAGAGTAAAGCAGGGAGATTGAAGACCAGGGAGAGGATACTGACAGCCCTGGGGGTATCAAGGATATACCTGAAGACTGGTCAGGAAGAGGAAGCAATTTGACACTGGTGATAACCTTAGCCATCAGAACTACAAGGGATAATTTGTAAACAGCAGGTTTAACACACATTTAGGACTAGTTTGAAAATTAATAAAGAAAAGAAAGATGTGTACCGTTTGTAATATTAATTGCCGTTAGATAATTGTAAATATTGAAATCAGCAGCTTGTCTGCAGTAAAATCTTAACCTACCCACAACCCCCCATTTAGTTTTGTTAAAACAGTAAGAATGAATTGCTATTTTAAGACAAATTAGTTTACTTTCTCATTAATACATTCATTAACTCTTATTCATTCTCTTGTCAAGCTGGGTTACCGTATAAGGGGTCCTTCACCAAGGACATTTCACCTTAAGGGGATACCCTGGCCAATCTGGAGACATAATCTCTCCATCAAGTCCTGGGTCACCCCAGGGACCTTCTACATGTCTAGAACCCCCACCCAAGGGAGGAGTCAAAGGGGTGTCCTGAACGGATGGCCGAGTCATTCTAAGCTGGTTCCTCTCGATGCAGATCAGTAGCAGCTCTACTCCTGGGATCCGCCTACAAATCTCATGCTGCATCCTTCCTTCACTGGTGAACAAAGCCCACAGAGAGCCCAAACTTAAATTCCTTCACTTGAGGAAGGAACTCTCCTCCAACTTCCTTTTTCCAGTTGATGTGGAGGTGCCAACCCTAATCCCTGCTGCTTCCCATGTGATGGGTAAGACTAAGAACAGTTCATAAATCGAAATGAAAAAGATATCATCAAGGCACAGGTTGACACATGGTATGGGCGAGCCGGTGCTCAACCCTGGGGCCTGTCCTGGGTTTGAGGCTCGGGGGAAAGTACTTGGGGAAAGACCCAAATAAACAACATGAGGGATGCCCTCCCTAAAATGAGGCGCACCACTCATCAGAAGAGTCAAGGGGCCAGGATGAGATTTTTTGGAAGCCATTGGTAGGGAATGTGATACAGAATCTGGCTCTAAAGTAACACAAAAAATCTGCAGACACAGTAGAAAATACATTTTCAAAAAATTCAGGTGGTGTAAATGAAGTGAATTATCTGAGAGAGAGAGAGAGAGAGAGAGAGAGAGAGAGAGAGAGAGAGCGAGAGAGAGCGATTTAACAATAAATAAGACAGTTAGTCAAAATAGCATTTTTTTGCTTGCTACCACAATGTACTTTTAGTACTTTATCCTTTCAAATTCATTCCAACATTTAAGCCCTTTGCACACACAGCAACTATTTCAGAAGAATGAACAAAAATGACTAAATTCTTATTTTTGCATGGTCGACCAGTGCATCCCTAGTGAAGAATATGTTTACTTATTCACTAATCCTCCCATAAAAAACCCTTACACATAACAGAGAATAATTTAACAACCCGTACAGAATTTGTGATTCAGAAACCACATCTACTCTAGTAATGTACCATAATTTAACATTCTGAAGGAAGTTTGCGAACAGTTCCTCTCATATGTGTGCTGAGTGACATTTCACCTCATACAAAAACAGAAACTATTCTATTCCATTAAAAAGAAATCAAATCAATCACCTGCTTCATTTAAAACCACCTCAAGACTTTTGATATTTCATGTTACTTAGAGACCATCAATCTCAGGAAAAATTGCCTTCTTTATGAGACATCATCTAAGAACATAAAATGACATGCTTAATTGCCTCCTGAATCACTGCATCCAATCATACCAAATCCAACAGTTCACAGAGAAAAACTATTTTTATTCATTTAGGACAATGTGTCCATCAGCTTACTCCAAACCTGACCTCTTATCAAATTCTCTGTCATTTATTTAATTTCCATTTAGTCGAATCCAAAAATTAAAAGATAATTACATCAAAACTGCTGCTAATTAAAAATGTGCAATATTAAAATTAATTAGAGTTCACCAGTGTTCCAGGGGTTTTAGCCAGATGCTGTAGATGAGAGTTTGGCCCACAGTAAGGGGGAAATGGATGACAGTGGCTCTATTCATCCTTTGCTTTGGCCTCAGAGAAACTCCACATAGACGCTCCCCCCTTCTAAAATTGCTCAGAAGGGACATGAGTTTTCATTTATGTGTCTGAAACCAAGATGGATGAGGCATTCTAGCCCCTGAACAGTAATGAATAGTTCTGAGAGTCTCAGCTCCATATGGACCAATCAGACAAGGTCTTATGTAAGATTGCATTTCAGCTTGACACAAAGGCTTGAAGTAGCTTAGAGTTCACATACTATTATTTTTAAAAGTCATGTACAAATATGAACTTAATTGCAATTAGAAATGCTCATTTGCTTTTTGTTAAAAAAAATGGGACAACATTAAAAATATGCACCATATATATAATGTTTGGCTGCATACCTTTAGTGAAAAATAATGTTGTGATGTACATTGTTGGGCAGTAACATGTTATTAATAATTTCACAATTGGCAAGGACTAATACTCGAACATATATATTTTTTAATTCAGTTACCTTTACTATCTGCTGCGTTAGTGCGTTACTTTGTGTTTTTATTCCTACTTCTTCCCATTGCGATGTAAAAGCATGTTTTGGGAATGGTGGATCCGTCACACAAAGACACACGTAGAAGAAAACGCGTTCAGTGTTTGGTGTACATCATCCAGTTAGCGAAGAAGAAGAAAAGGTGTGATTGATGATTGTCACTTGCTTGAATACTCATTGAGGCCGAGACAAACGAGCTTGATCAGGGCAAGTCAAGGTGAAAGAAACACTTGTTTTTCTCATAAAAATAGACAAATGATTTTTTCGAAGTTAATATTAAGGAAAAAAACTTCTCAGTAAGATGTCTATCTGGCTCGAAGCTACTGTCGATGGCAACAAACAACAACTCTAATTTTTACCTAATATTACATTACTGCTAGATCTATGTTTGATATAAAATGCATCGTTTTATTGTAAGATAACATTTTTTAAAATAATATTTTATTTAATAACAATATTTTCCACATAAACTATGAATAATTGTTGTTTTAAATTATGTATTATTTTTTTGTTAGTGGTATATTTTTGAGAAGGAAGTTTTTAAGGGTTTTACACTTGAACTTGTTATTTGGTTTCTTTTGTGTTGTTTATTTTATAAATCCATTTGACATTTTCAGTTTGTGCTGCCCTGACATGCATTCTCATTTAAATGTTTTCTTTGTTTTAAGTCAGTTTGGTATGTATATTGACAATAATGCTTGGTATTAAGACAGAATGCAAATAAATTAAAATTGTTGAACTAATCAACAGATGAGTATTTTCCATGCGGCACTGATATTAAAATAAAAGGGCATTAATCGTAGTGTAAGTTGCATTTTTAAGTAACTAACAGTAACTTATTACATTCTAACATAATTAATTAACAACCTAACACAGTTACTTTTGAGTCAAGTAACTAGTAACAATAACTAGATACTATTTTTAATAACTAGCACAACACTAGTGATGTAAAATTTGAATCCTTAGGAAAATATGAGCACGAGAGGAGTAAAACATACTTCTCAAAGGCTTCTTTGAAAACGACTTGGAAAGATCAAAAAACATTGTAAGTACAAGTTATATTTGTTGTTCAACTTAGTAATGACAAGACATACAAAGAAAATGCCCCTTTTTAAATGTTTCTAATTGAATTATTTTTGATTAATCGAAATTATAACATTGATATAATTATAAATTCATATAATATAAACATTTTTTAAACTTTATAAATCATAATATAATACCATTTACTTATTGTTATCTAATAACAATAACAACAGTGCACTCACATTAACAATTAAAGGGTAATCATGGTCTGAATACTCAATTGTGTCTCATTTTACTCACGTCCTGCTTCATGGCACCATTATTCTCCACTATCTTCTCTGACAGTTTGAGTGTCAGCTGAGCAATTGTTTCCTCTGAAGTCTTGACCTGCACATACACAGACAATAATGCTGCTAAACCCTCATAAATCTAACAAACAGAGCAGGTTGTACTTCTGATTGCAAATAATATATCTTCAGATATTTCAACAATTGTGAACGTATAATAAAACAAAGCAAATCAAAGCAAAAAAAAATTAAATAAAATCTATCAATGAACAAAAAAGGAAATAATAAGGATCTTTAAAGTAAATTAAGGCTCATCTCATGTCAGACTAATGAGGAAAAAGAAGATATAACACAGATAATGCTGTAATAATGACACGTTTTAAATTTTAAATGCACGAAAGAATAACATTAATGTGTTTATTGTATAAAGGATATTTCTCTATTTCAACAAAATGTAACAAACACTGAAATCTTTTCACAAAATTATATAATGCTCTGGTTGAAATTATGACCTTTGTAGGTATTATTATTAGAGCCAAAACTGAAATCGTAAGTGCACTTTCAGCTTATAAAGTGGCTCCTCAACTAATCATGAGATTCTATTTTGCCTGGTTTTCCAGTATACCTGGGCAAAAACAAATCAAACAAGACAGACATCTCCAAACATGCGAGGGGAGTTCTCTCATTTGGTGAGAATATTGAAAAAAAAAGTCCCACACCGAAAATAATTAAACTAAACATATGTTATAAGGAAACCTAACAAGATAACCAAATAATGCTAAACAAATTTGATGATGCCGTGTAGTAAAGGAGAGATAAAAATGATAAAGATAACATAAGAGGAAGGTTAAATACAAATCAAACCAACCGATTTAACAGCCAAAGCAAAAGAGCTGGCAATGTAATGTAATAGAAAATAACTGAATACAACATTCATATAGCACTTTTCTAGACAATATCAAGCTTGTTACACTTTGAGTAGGGTATGTTAATATAGAAGCAGTGCGCAGCAGCAACCTAAGACTGAACAACTATACATATTTGAAAATTAAAATGGCCAAAACTGGTTCAGTAGTGTTTTTTTAGGGATTTTGGGAAAGAGCTGGAGCACAAGGAGGTGTTTATAACTTCTAAGAGGTCCTTTTCTAGAATCTTAAGAACCATTTAAAAAAAGATTATTGGTAGCGTGAAAACACTGCATGTTGCTGTACTAAGGCTCTGAACCGTCTCTACTAATGTTTTGCTATCGATTAAATTGAAGGTGCACATTGAGAGTGGAGGCTGAGGATGTCTATCCCCAGCCCTGCAGGGGGAAGCAATAATGCCTTTTCTGATGTTACTGATTTTATTGATGAAAAATGAAGCAAACTCATTGCATTTATCATCAGACAGAAGCTCACTTTTGCCGGGTTGGTTAACCTCTCTACCGTTGCAAAGACAGTTCAAGCATTGTTGAGGTTATTATTGATTAAGTTTGAGAAAAACTCTTGCCTAGCTGTGTTTAATTCTGAATTTAAGCACAAGTCTTTAGAGCCTAAGTACATTACAGTGTCATTTGATAAGATTTTTTTTTCTAAAACAATAGAACACTTATTATCTATTATGAGAACAAAACAAAAATGTTATTTTCAGTACAGTGAATGAGTGAAATGAGGTTGAGAAAATGATTAAGAAAAATACATAAACATATGCTTGAAGATTACAAAGTATCTGTGTGATATACCTGTTCTTGAAGTTCTGTGACTCTGGCATCCATCTTTAGCAGCTGTTGAATCTGCTGGAGCTCGTGCTGATCTTTGAGAAACATGTCGTGGTGAAGTTCAGTGATGATGTCCTGCAGCTCGGAAATCAAAGTCTCCCGCTCCATCCCCTGCAATACATAAACACCACGCTCAGAGGAAGGCTATCATTTGCAATCAGTAATTTTGTGCAGGATTCTAATTTTGTAATCATTAAGATTAAGAGGGTCAACAATCAAGTTAAAAGTGACCATGCATAAAGTGTTTGGTTTCAGAGTAGACATATCGATTAGAGCTGGGACCCAGCAAACATGAATGCGACACCCTACAACCACTGATTTTGTGTAATAATAATTATCAATAAAATCAGCTGCTGTGTAAAGTAAGGCTGTACAATACAAAACAAACAAACAATGTCTGATTTCAGATCGAGCGTCACGGTGACACAGTGGGTAGCACAGTCGTCTCACAGCAAGAAGGTCGCTGGTTCGAGCCTCGACTGGGTCGGTTGGCATTTCTGTGTGGAGTTTGCATGTTCTCCCCATGATCGCGTGGGTTTTCTCCGGGTGCTCCGGTTTCCCCACAAGTTCAAAGACATGCGGTATAAGTGAATTGAGTGAGAACGATTGTCCATAGTGTTAAAGTGTGAATGTGTGTGTGAATGTTTCCCAGCGATGGGTTGCGGCTGGAAGGGCATCCGCCGCATAAAACATATGCCAGAGAGTTGGCGGTTCATTCCGCTGTGGCGACCCCGAAAGGGAAGAAAGCCGACATGAAGATGAATGAATGAATGAATGATTTTAGATCCATGTTAGTATCTCAGGCTAAATTGTGGCTATATAGTTAGTGTTAAAGTTGAAATGTTGTATGTTGAAATGTTTGGACTCTGATCTTAGTCTAAATAGCCACGTAAAATCAATGACAAAATCCGCTTATTACCGTCTTAGAAACATCACAAGAATCAGATGCTTTGTTTCCAGACGAGATTTAGAGAAACTGATTCATGCTTTCATCACCAGCACGCTGGACTACTGTAACGGCCTCTTAACCGGTCTTCCCAAAAAGACCATTAAACAGCTCCAGCTCGTTCAGAATGCAGCGGCTCAAATTCTAACCAGAACTAGAAAGTCAGAACACATTTCTCCAGTTCTTAAGTCTCTACACTGGCTGCCGGTCTCCTTCAGAATAGATTTTAAAGTTTTGCTGCTCGTATATAAGTCCAAACATAACTTAGCACCTAAATACCTAACAGACATGATCAGTGAATACACACCAAACAGAGAGCTGAGATCCCACAGATCTAATAAATTAGATATACCCTGGGTAAAATCCAAACAGGGTAAATCCTCCTTTAGTTACCATGCGGCCCACAGATGGAACCAACTTCCAGAGGAGATCAAGGGTGCCAACACTTTAGTCACATTTAAATCCAGGCTAAAGACTCTCCTGTTTAGTTGCGCTTTTGTCAACTGAGCACCAACGTCCGAACAACTATTTTACCTCTGCACTTCACATCTTAATCTTTGTTTTAATCGATGTTTTAAATTTCAGTGTTTTAAATACTTTTTTATGCTTGATTTTAATGTATGCACTTTCTTTTTACTCTTTATTTCCAATGTAAAGCACTTTGAATTACCCTGTGTACGAAATGTGCTATACAAATAAACTTGACTTGCCTTCAAATGTAGGTATTTAAAACAGTTTTTAAATAAGATAAAATGATTAATTTTCACATGTTTGCTTACGTAGAATTAGCCCAGGAATGCAAAGTTTAGTGAGAATGGGGTAAGCGTAGTGGGCGAGCTAATTATATAATAATTATATAATCCTCCCAAAACTGCATTCACAGAACTGCACTAGTTTGATATTGGTTAAAGATTTTTAGGTATAAAATAATTTAGGGAATTTCTAATTTGATGTGACATCATATTATAATGAAATCAAAATAGTTTAATGGATTGAGGGGATTCAGAGGGCTAACACTAGAGTCACACTTCTAGAGTGACCAATTCTGTAATTTCTATTATTGGAAAATCACTTGTTCATGTCTAGATGAGTACTTTTGTGAGCAACGGTTTGATATCATGTAGCTTGTTTTTGCAGTCATACCATTCTTCCTTGTAAGTTTAACCCGCAAAAATGGCTATGCTGCTGTGTAGGAGAAATTGCTAAATATTTTTGTGCTGTTAAGTATTTCATTTACGTTCATCAGCCCTGAGCCTTTTAGTGTTAATATAGATGCAGGCATCTCTGTCAGCTATATCTGATTCAACGAAACACGACATTCTGTTCTAATATAGAGCATGTCTTACATCTTGTGTAAAAGCTGTGGTCAAAATGGTTCAAATATCAGTTAAGTGTCATCAATAAACTGAGTGATTGTTAAACTGTCAATTATAATGTAAACTTAAAGTTGCGTTCAAACCATGAACAGAGATTTTGGATTTTCTGAAAATCCAACACTTTGCTGCTTTAAAACTTCAGCAGCTTTTTTGCGAAGATATTCCATCAAATAACAGGGTAAGCCAGAATGCATTTTAAAAATGAACTTTAAAGTTTGTTGTGATGTGTTAAATGAAAATGCAGAAACCATGTTGAAAGACTTTTAACCATAATCTCAGAACGCAATTTGAAGTATCTCATGGATTATGATAGAAATGTATTCATGACATTTTTCAAAGTCAAAGTATTCAAAGTCATTTTTGCAACCACTTGTGCATGTACTTGTGACATATAGTTCCAAAAAAATTGGTCCTGAAAGCAATGGTGCTCTGGTGCCCTTGATGATGGCCGTCATTGTTTTCAGGACTAATCTTACGTGACCTGACATTGCTTCAAACTAAGTTTCCACTCAAAGTCTTTCCTGAATAAAAGAGTACATAGCTAGTTTCTCTCAGTACATTTTCTTGTTTGAACTTGCAACCATCATGGTTGGGGTTATTATCCACTCGGCTAAGACCACCCATCTTTAAAGCACAAGTCTTAGCTGACTCTCAGCACCCCTGCATTAGAGGATCCTTTGATCAGTCAACTCTTTCAAAATACTAGGTAGATTACTAAATCTACCACTGTAGAGGCTAATAAAAAACCCATAAGAATCAAAAACACTGCATGATCCACAAAACAATGTCTACAAAAGACTGGTACAACAAAAGAAAAAAGGAATGAAAATCATATTAATAAAAATATATCCTGAAGAAATCTAGACTTTTTCGATAATTGGCATGATTCGTTTAGTTGTTTTCCCCTTTGTTACCTCCAGACATCCAGAAAAGCCGCTAACTGACTGCTTAGATTTTGAGGCTAAGATCTTGACATTAGCTTGCTAATTGCTTTGCTGTCTGAAGAGAAGTAAAAAGAGAAAAATACTGTCTAGTTACATCCTAGATTTAGTTTTAATTGTATCACAAATAGCCTTTTTTAAGAGGATTGAATAATGTAGAATGTTTCTGGACCAACTGTTTAACTTTAGTTAGTACTTTAAACTTAGTCTGGAAATTTAAACTCACTTAAGTTTTAATTGTGCAGTATTCAGTGTGTCTGATTTTCTTTTCCGTATTGGTGCAAACAAATCAATTGGACAGTTGTTTGTTTGTTTTGCATGGATTTTTTTAAATGACCTCACACTGCAAACCAAGATCTGGATAATATATTGTCTCTTCCCAAATGAAGTAGAATTTTGTTTTGATTTACTTCATAGTAATAATTTACATTTAATGGAATTATGGAATTACATTTGAAAAAATTCAGAGAGGTAATGAAAAAAACCTTGTGACAACAAATTGATTTTGCAGTGGTGTAAATTGTATAGATAGGGCTTTGTGGGTTAACTTTTTAATAATTTATAATTATTGGTGTGGGTCGATCCAAAACGAATTAATTGCGTGGTCTTCCAAAAATGTAGTTATTTTTCACAATTTATTTAGAAAGTTGCACAATATATAATTTCTAAAAAAAAGATAGAGACTTCCATTGCAACAGTAAAATAATTGGAAGCGGATGGTTTTCTTAGTCAACTTTTTAATAATTTATAATTATTGCTGTGGATCAATTACAAAAAATGATTGTTATTATTCACAATTTATTTTGAAAGTTACACATGGGTTAGACATTGGGTATATTGGATAATTAGACATGCAAATGGATGCAAGAGAAAAAAAAATGTATAAATAAGTTATTATTTCAGAAGTATCTCTTATATAACATGATTCTTTATAATATATAAAATACTTTCTAATCCAATAACAGACTAAACAAAAACAGACTAAAGGATTAATGTAATGATTATGTGAGAATTGTCTCCAAAACCTCAGAAAACCTCAGTGAAGTAGAGGATTCAGGGGTGTGACTTAGGTCATGTTTTCCCATCAATGCTCTCATTGGCCAATGGTTTCAAAAATATATGTCAGCAGTATGGTTAATGTATGGCCTGCTCTGGGTCCTAAAACAAGCTTTCTGAAAACTGCAGAAATCAGAAGTGAGCAGTATTGTACACCAAATTTGAATCAGTTGGCCACTCTGATTATGTCGGTGACGACTATAGGAACGCTGGAGTGCTATACTCTCTCCACACTCTTTTTAAAGCATCAATCAGCGGTCGTGCTGGTGGTCATGTGACTACAACCTTCACATAAAGAAGGTGCAAACATGACACTCTTCCTGTCTGCTCATTTTAGCCATACCTCTCAGAACACAAGAACCTGGTGAAAGAGTTCACATCGGTGTTGGATTATATTCCCCTTTTTTGGATCAAGAGATCTGGTGTTCAAAGTAGGCCAGAGTCGCTGACAGTCTCAGACTCTCATCTTTTACTGCCTTTCAACAAACCAAGTAAGACTCCTCTTTGTTGTAATGTAAGAGCACTTTTTGCTGGTCAACTTTTTGTAGTGTGAATCCAAACATGTCGGCCTCGCAAATCTGTTGATCGGTATCAGTTGTTTTGGGTATAAACATACCAACGCAGCAGTCGTAGGATCAGACTGTGAAAAAGTGCACTGTTCTGTCATATAATGCATTTGAACGAGGCTGGCGTTTTTTCAGGCTGCCAGGGGACATGTTGTAACTACGAGTACGTATCTCTAGCATTAAGTGCGTCAAAGCTGGACAACATGCAACAACCTGCCATCCCCCAGAGGGGGAGAGCGATGTACTGTCTCTTTCGGGAGATGCTCCGGCTCTCTCCGATGCAGCAATGGAGATCGCATTATCAAGCACACAGGCTGGCATCTTCTGAAGACTCCTGTGTGCTTGATAATGAGATCTCGACTGCTGCATCGGAGAGAGCCAGGGCATCTCCCGAAGGAGACAGTACATCGCTCTCCCCCTCTGGGGGATGGCAGGTTGTGTTGCACAGGAGATGGGTAAGTTGCTTACCTGGGCTGTCGTAGACGTCTGGTTACAGGTGGCTCTGCCCCTCGCATCTAAAATCTCCAGGCTGGACGTGTGGTCTATGGGGTCGTGCCGGGATGATACCCCGCAGCCACCCGATCTCGTTTTCTCGTTTCGATCCTGTCACTTGGCGTGATAAGCCGAGGCCCCATCTCGCTAGCTAAGTGGTCATTGGACCTGACTTCGAGAGCTTATGTTACTGCAGGTCAAGATGCCGCTGCCCTTGGCCTGAAAGATATTTAAGAGGGGAGTTGTCGCCCCGGTCTTATGAATGATCTGAGTACAGCTACTGACATTAACGGTAGACCTGTTCGCCACCCCTGAGAATGCTCATAGCCGACTGTTCTATGCTCTGTCCCAGGCTCCTCTTGGGATAGGTGTGCTGGCGCATTGCATGTCCAGAAAAAACCAGGCTGGGTTCATCGACTGGTGTCACTCTTGCCAAGTAGACCTGGGTAGCTGCCCCGTTGAACTTGTGTTAAACTTTCTCCAATAGGGTCTGGATCGAGGTCTGCCTCCATCCACCCTGAAGGTTACATCGCTGCTATTCTGCCTGCCACTTGCAGTTGAAAACGATACGCTGAGACGACACAAGTTAACAGTCAAATTTCTTAGAGGAGCCAGAAGGGTTATACACTCTCGCCCATCCTTAGCTCCCTCCTGGGAATTTCTGTTGTCCTGAGAGGGTGTCAAGGTCATCCATTCCAGCTGTTTGACTCAGTAGAGCTTAAGTTCTGTAAACTAAGCAGTGTTCCTAATTGCATTAGCCTCGATTAGAGGGTGAGGAATCTGCAGGCACTCTCCATCGACGAGACCTGCTTATAGTTCGTGCCCAAGGTTCATGCCATCCCCTTCAAAAACTCAGGTAGTGAACCTCCAAGCTCTGGCCGGCGAAAAGGCAGTATCAGCCCCTGGTCCCTATTGCCCAGTCCAAGCACAGAGAATCTATGTAAAAGGACCCAGAACCTTTGAAGTTCTGGTCAGCTCTTTGTTTCCTTGGAGGCAAGCAGATGATAGGGAATGTTGTCTCCAAACACAGGTCGGCCCACTGGATAGTGGAGGCCATCTCCACCGCATACAAATCATACACATACTGATGTCCCTTGCCCCCTGCAGTTGAGAGCCCACACTATCAGGGTTGTCGTGGTCTTCCTTGGTGATAGGTGCACTATTTTTGCCCCTGGAGATACCCTCCAGCTTTTTGGCTCCTCTCGCCCAAACAGGCATAGTAGAGTAAGAAAAGATTTCCTACATAATGTCCACGTGTGTACCCTGTATGAGGGACTACCGAGTGAATCTTTTATGGAGGGCCGAGCAGTTCTCCGAAAGACTAACTCTAGAAACTATTACTCTAGCTAATTCCATCTTTGCTATCTTCTCTCTGAAAGACCTTTCCCCAGTGGTTCAAGGCACATTTTTCCATAGGTCCCTTAATCAAACCGTTTGTATATTAACTGCCGGAAGTTCTAAGTCCAGCCTTTGAGGTGGCGAGTACGGCCTCCGCACGTCTCCCTTCAGCTCTGGGATTGATTATCCATCCTCTGGTGTGAGTTGGTATGAGAGAATTTATTGCCTGACTGCCCATTTAAAATTTAAGTCTGTACCTAAAACCAGGGTGGCGAAGGGGCCGCTCGGCTTGCCTGGCTGTTGGCTGATGCGGAAGGACCTAGGTTGTGGCGTTTTGCAGGGTGTTTCCATAGTCGGCACCGACAAAGTCGGAGTGACTAGCAGATGGGGAACATAATGGTTACTTTCGTAACCGTTGTTCCCTGAATAGGGAACAAAGACTTATGTCCACCAGCCACAACCGTAAGGTCGTGAGTAAAACTTCTGGTTTCCTAGGAGGTGAGTATGGCTCCAGCTTAACAAACACGAAGAGTGCCATGCTTGCACCTAAGTGATGTACTGTCACGTTACCATCAGCAAGGCTGCTGATTGGCATTTTTAAAAGAGGGTGGAGAGTAGAGCGCTCCTATAAGAGTTCCCATAGTCGGCACAGACATAAGTCTCCGTTCCCTATTCGGGGAACAGGGGTTAGGAAAGTAACCATTACGTTTTCTACAGTAGCCAAGAGACGCAAGTCAAACATAGTTATGAAAATAAAAAAAATATTAAGATGACAAATTCAAAACCAAGTATTTATTAGCACAAATTAGTAGAAAAGAAAAAGGAAATCCATATTATGGAAACTGACAACTTAGTGCTGATTGGAAAAGAATACCGTCAAAAAGTGGTCTGTTAAAAAGGAAAATTTGGAGCCACAGACCGTACACTAATGTAGATTTGGTTAAATTGTTGGTTTGTTTTAGAATGTATTGTCCCTTTTTGGAATATAATATAATGCAAATCAAAAGTTCTGCTGTTCATGCGGGAAAAGTATTGAGAGTTTGAGACATAGCAGACATCATCCATGTCAATCGCAAAGAAGCATTCCGTAAATGCGAATGTCTGCCGGTTCTCAAATCTGCAACTAACTGTGCAGTGGTCTGTTGCATGTGGATTAAGTTCTTTAAGCATAAAAAACATCTTGGTCAATGTTCAATTTTTATTTCTGGTTCATTGTCAGGTAGCCAAACAACTGCTCTGGTTCCTTCCAGAGGCACATTGTTTTATTTCTCCTGAGCAAGCTAGCTGCCTTCATGTCTGTTTAAAAGTACAACAGATCAGGGGTTTTTTTCCAATGGAGTGCCCGAGAACATGTTCATAATTACAACATAAGAATGTCCTTTCTCAAAACAGTTTTTTTAATAAGCCAGTTTCAGTCATTATAACCTTATTTTTATAGAAAACTACAGAAATAGTTCAATGACCACTTGTCATGATTGGCAAATATCTAGTACAATCAGTATTAGATGTTAGTTCTCAAATGGTACAATGGCTTTGCGATTAAGCCAAAATTTTGTGTTGTCTAAATTGGTATTTTGGTTTAGAATTTGTCGCTGTGTTTTCAGAATATTTCACTTGTTCTCTCATTTGCTGGAGTGTCAACAGAAATGTTTTTTTGTATGTGCAATTTTGCTTGAAGGTATTTTGCCTTCAAAAAGGGATTTGATTCCACCGTATAGTCACTGCAGGTGTCATAATTACATAAACATTGTCATGAAAGTATTTCTTACTGAAGGCCATTCGTTCTAAAATCTGAAATAATTAGGAAAACATTCATTACAAAAAAAGAACCTAGCAGACATCCAAGTGATTCCGGAAGGTGACCTGAAAGCAAGGCAGATAGAAGCACCGAAATGTATTTTCAGCAGCTGCAATCAGACACTACGCAGTAGTAAAGTCCAAAGTCTTGTCTCTGCATGCTAACCAAGATAATTTTCATTCAAATTTTAATTTAAAACACATTGAAAGAAATTATTTTAACATGAAGCATGGTTTGAAAGTGAAGATCAAAAAGAAATGAATGGAGGTAATGTACTGTATATACATGATTGCCAATCAGTGTTCCTTACCCAGAAAATTAAGCACCTTCATGACCTGTGTGTAATGGTGTTAATCTAAACATTTAAGACCATACATACTGGTAGACTAAATTTATAAGCTATTCATTTAGCTATAAAAGGTAAGAAACCTACTTACAGATGACTATTAAATAAACTGTGCAATCAATCATAGAACTGTATTTTTCTTCTCCACAACTAAATCAGAATAAGGCTGACCAGTAATATATGTATAATATTATTGTATAATATTATGTATAAGATTAATAAGTATAAGATTGTGAATAAGAGATGATGGTGAGTTGGGCAAGGTAGTGCAGACCTTGCCCAACTCACCATCACTATGAATCTCAAATGTCACGCTTTTGTTCAAACAGAAATCAACATGAAAATCGCAGCTTGTTTAAAATTCTCTTTTGATGTGCACATAGGATGCATCAAAAGAATCCAAAGTGGGATGACTTGGAGCTCAGAGAGGGTGTTAGATATGTGACATCAAAGCTCTATAGAATGTAAAATATGGTAAGCAGGAGATAATATGGATGCAATGATTGTTTTCTCGGACTATTATCGACTAATCAAAAAGATTCAAACAATTTAACCATGTCTCTGAAACATGAGCTATTGTTCAAGGGGACACATATGTAAAACAGACATACAGATTTGTTTAAATCAACTTGATGTGATTGTTACATTTTGGGAAATTATGAATAACAGACAGACATGTTTGAAATAAAAAGTAATGGAATGACCAATCAAAAGCTGTAGCACATTGTTATCTTCAGACCTTCAGACAGTGGGGTTTGAGTAAGCAGACAGTTATTCATCAGCTCTGCTGTTACTTCACTTTTAGCCATCCTGTTTGATGGAAGGTAATGCACAGTAACTAGACAGAATGCATTGCATTGCTTTCCTGGATAAAACCCATACAGAGCAACGCATTTCAAATAGGCCAATTACTAAAATAAGTCCATTTCAGCCATTCATCTGAAGGAAGCTCATTTAAGAACACAGAGGATCCCAGCAACACAGCATGATCCTAGGTGAAAACAACAAAACATATTTGTAATATCTGCCAATCGGTTCAGATCATGAACATTCTGTAGAAAAATTTTACTAACTTTAACATTTCTTGTTTTTAACACTCCATTGTTAGGGGTGGCCTGTTAGATCCTCATGTTATGAAGTAACAAATTAATTAATTACAACTACAAATAATAGTGGTTTAAAATGAAAAGACATGCAAATGCAGGATTAGTGAGGATCTTGACACTTCTAGAAGCACCTAACATGATAATGACCAAAGGCTCGGCTCACTGCACTCGGCCAGTTAGTTAGCACTTAGCATCTCAAAAGATTTCTTACTAACGTTGCTGTCTTTTTGCATGTTTACATCGTGGTTATGGAACCCACTCCAACTCCAACCTGGATCTTTGCAGATCTTTTGATTTTTTAAGGCAGGTAATTAACGCCATACTAACTTAAGTAAATCCTTCACATTGCTAATATTAGTTTTTTATGTATTATGTGATTTTTTTGCAGTTTTTCAACACAGTAGATAAAACGCTTTATAAACAATTATAAAGAAGTTGAACTGAATTGACTGTGGTATTATAAATCAAAATAAAAATATATCCAAAAATTAGTAGCACTTTAACAACATCAAACACTTCGAGTATCTGGTTTGTCCCAGTCAGTTCTTGTGATGGATCATTGCCAGACAACATTTAATTCAGCTAAACTTTACACCAAACGATGGCTAGTCAACTGTCTTGGGTTTCCAGTTTAAGAATGGTGTGTGAAGTCTATGGAGAGCTGTGTGAAGTATACCACAGATAAAAACGCAGAATTCGCCTATTGTCATTAAGACATGTGACTCATTATGTATGTAAACTTGTATGATAAACTAAACACCAAATTGAATAGCTGGACAACCCAGAATGGAAACTCTTCAATAACAGCAAAGAGTCATGGCGAAACAGATCTAAAATAGACACGATGACAAGGAGAAGATGCTTAGTGCTGAGGAGAAAAATCAATCACTGGATTGCCAAACCCTTGAACATACTTGATAACAGCAGAAAATCATTTTTAAACTTCTACTGAGAGGGTCCAAAGTCCAGGAAAGCAAGAAGGAAGTTCAGATTGGTCAAGAGAAGGCCATGTTTATAACATGTTTTTTTCTTTAAAAGTGTTGACTTTTCATGGATATCCTAAAGTACCAAAATGACACTTTGGAGTAATTGAGATCTGATGGAACTTTCAATGGTAGAAAAGAGCTATTGAACATCCATAAGTGAGTAAATTGTTTTATTTTCCTTTTGTGATGTCCCGGTTCAATGGGTACACATGTGAGGTCACATCCTATGCGTCAGAGGGTGTGTGTGTGTTGCATCGTTCACTGTGTTACGTGTTCTAGGTGGGGTCTGGAGGGGAGTGGCTCGTGCAACTGACAGTCATTTGGGACACAATAATAATTGGCCAGCTGATCCAAGTAATGTGTGCGTCACTGGTTGTGCCTCATTCTTCTGGTGTCCTCTGGTCTCTGGGAGTGTTCTTTCCTGTTGCTGTCTACCCAGTGTCTGGCTGAGATTCGGCCGGGAGTGCCCGACCCTCACTCCCTCTGGGTTTCTGATATTGGTGTGGAGAGCTGAGCAGGGAAATGCGGCTACATCGGCTTACCTTTGCTTTTAAAACCTTATTTAATTAGGCTTGACTTCTTTATTCTTTCAATAAATATTTTGAGCTCAAATGTGCATCTGTCCTCCTCTTTTGTTACAGCTTGTGAGCCGGCTGTAACATTTCTGGATGAATTATAACCTCAATAATGACCATCAAAGAGAAGTATTAATATATGTATAGAGACAAGAATTGTTGATGCGCCAACCACCCAAAGGGTTTAAGAAAATATTTGTCCTCCCCTTTGATCACTCAACACTCTACGTTGTTGCATTATAATCCCATTACAATTCCACAAATTAGATCAGATCCACTTAAGGAATCTGCAGCATGATGAAGATAGTGCAGCGCTTTTTTTTCTTGATGGATGATCCAAAAGACTAGCTGCTTCATCTCTGCCTCTCATTTCATTAGCCATTCTATGAATTTCCAATTAGGCTGAGGGCAACGAAACTGGGCTTTCATGTCTTTTATCATAGGGGGACGAGCAGGTACCCTTACAAAATACTGCTCCTGAAGACCTTTGTTAGAGAAACGGCATTGTCTGAGAGGAAAAGCATGCCGGGCGCAAGCTACACTACCCTCTGAGTATTCCATTAAAAGTAAAAGGATAGGGCAGATAATGAGAATCCACATCAGTCTAGCTAGACACCTAGACGCTACTGGAAGAGGTCTGGTATCAAAGAAACTTTTTTTTCTGCTCTGGTTTGGTTTGCGCTTGTTCCATGCCATAACAATCCTCTGGACAAAAGAGCCTGCCTCTTATTATTAATAAACCTTAAGGCAGGCATCATTATTTTTTCAGCTAGCTCTTTTTTGTAATGTGAAGACAACACCTTTATAGTCTTCCCTGGGGCCCCAAGCACCACATCCCTCTGTGATCTTATTAGCATCCCATCTCGTCTTGCCTGCTGACCAAACTGCATTGCTATGCACTTTCTGTCTCTCTGACCTCTGTGTGGATGGAATTCATTTGGCCATTCAATCTTTTATTTCTCTTGGATGATTTGGCATAAGCAGGAGCTGGCCATGATTATTTGAGATAAACACTATTAAAGAAAAATGGCGAGTGGAGAGAGGACATGGGATAAAAGAGCTAGGATATATCTGGGCTTCAAAGAAGACTCATCAGTAGCTTATTACTCTCTGAATACTGATGTGCAACTGTTTTGGTCAAGTTAACTTTGAATGCAAGCATGGTTTCATTGCTTTTTCTTACCTAAAGACATTGACAAATAATTTGATCAAACAAACTCTTATGTTTCATTGCTAATGCTATCTAAAAGCCTTCAAATTAATCTAAAGCCATGTTGAGATCATGATTGGGTAAATGTCTAGAACCTCTCCATGGATGCTACAACTTTTTCTCACTGATGAAATTCCCTAAAATGCCTTTGTTTTCTTGTCCTTAGTGTAACAGAAATTGCCTATTGTTCTAATATTTTCAATCACAAATTCTGCCTTTTTTCCCAGCGATGGGTTGCGGCTGGAAGGGCATCCGCTGTGTAAAACATATGCCAGAGAGTTGGCAGTTCATTCCGCTGTGGTGACCCTGAAAGGGAAGAAAGCCGACATGAAGATGAATGAATGAATTAATTCTGCCTTTTTTGCATTACAGCAAATTATTCACATAGCAAAACCCGAATTACCCACTGTTTCTTTGCATTGATTCAAGATCAATCTGGGCATTGATTACATGCATTTCACTCGCAAAGCATCCAACTTGTGCAAAGTTGGCTATGGACTGACTGGGATAAACTGCCGGGAAACATTCAATAATTTTGGTAGCATATAAAGAGTGACAACATTAAGATAGAAATAAAATGGTCAAAACAAAGCCAATAGTGATTGATAATCAATTTAATTCATGCAGTTTTTATGACCCTGATTGCTTCAGAGCATTTATTTACTGTATTTTTAGAGGACACATTTCAGTATTTTGTTCAGCTGTATCTATCAATGACATTTAAAATATCTCAGCATGAAAAAAGTTTACATTAAAATGCACACTGAGAACAACAACTGTTCTTCAAACCTCCAATCTTCTTCAATTACGTGCTGTACACAGGAAGCGGTCCCCTCAGCCTTTTCCAGCTACACGAAGATCGCATCTACTCACCAGATCTCTGACCAGGTTTCCAGTGGTGAGTTACACATTCCACTGCTCTTAAACTTGCGTAAGCTAAGTGAGGAGTACTGGAGGTTGACCGAGCTAGTGTTTTCACTTACCGTTGAATTTGGGATTTAACTCCAGGGGCAACTAGCTGAGCTAGCTCTATTATATTGGCCTTCAGTGTATACCCCAGGTACTGCTGTTGGGTTCACTACTTGCTTTTTTGGAGACCTGAACCCTCTCATTGAATACCTACCTGAACTTCGGCATTGCATACTCACATGGACTCCTAGCAATCCTAGAGCCTAGTTAACCTGCTTACCTGTGCTCCGCCTCAGATACAGGCCTCCTCAGGAACCAATGAACACCGAGCACATCTCCACCAACCTACAGTACTCTTTTCTCTGAAGCTTCAAACACCATTATCCCCAGTGAGTATCACACAAACTCATCCCCATTCCCCTCTGACTCATCTTAACGTTCCCCTAATATCACTTATGCTCCTCGAAAGTAGACCTGTGATAAAATACAGTGCAGTGAGCAATCAAAAATGCTAATACATTGAGATATCTAAAAAGCTATGTTTTTCTACTGTTGGTCCACTTAACAAAAGGAATGCTTTTACCAAGAATAAATGAACCTCTACACATTTTACTAAAACATTTGCAGTACGTACATGGAATTTTACAAAGTTGTTCGTAAGGCAATCTCCACTCTGAACCAAAACAACAGCAAAAACAAAATAACAATGTGATGAGATTGGTTTAACCGGGCATTCACACCAAGTGACAAGCAATCAAACAGAATGCGTCTCCTGTGCATATCTAACGTTCAAACATCTTCTCCCATCTGTACTTATAGCCTAACGGTCAGTGCACTGGTATATGGTGCAGATCTGCATCTAGCAACAGGTGTTCGAATCCAGCCCCTTTCCTTTGCCAATCCTTCTCCCCTGATCTCTACAAGAAATTCTTCCTGTCTCCACTCTGAACTGTCTCATTTAATGAAGGAATTAAAAAGCCCCTTAAAAAATATCTTAAAAAAAAAAAAAAAAAAAGACATCTGCTTTTCAGAACAATGCGGATCTAGACACGAGCTCATCAGTGATGAATGGACCGGGAAATGACCCGACTGCAGCATACTTCCACCTTTTCTTGACCCTGTAGCTGTCCCACTCTTCTTTTCCTATTAATTTCTCCTCTCCTTCAAAAATGTGTTCCTCAACTCTTACCACTTCTTCCTGCACACCTCCTCTCCTAACAAATCAACTCGTTTTTTTTAACAAAATAGAATTACAGACCTCCTTGCCCACTTCATTCCAATCAAGGTCCTGGAAACTCGTCAATCACTCCATAACATTCAAGTCCCTTGGCCTGCATGGTCCAGTCTCTTCATTGTCGCATCTTTACAAATAAATCATATGGGCTTCCCGGATACAAGTCCCCTATACAAATTCCATACTTCCCTTTACTATATTAGGCCATTGTACAAAAAATAAGCATGTGCTTTACTTAATGACAAAATAAATTATACAAAAGTTAAAGCTAGAATTGAAAACCGTAGCCACGATCATCAAAAGAAGCAGGTCTACAAAGCACAGTCATCTCGAAAAGTTTTCTCCAAGAATTAAACAACCACACTGCCGGACTCACACAAATCCTTTTGAATTCATCAAATTAACTCAGGTCAACGTGTACTGTAAGAGCGAGCCAGAGAAAAATGTTCTGTGCTGCTATGTAAAGGCCTCTGGGCTTGATGAGGTGCTGCAGTTGAATGATATACAGAGGAGAGTGGAGCTCAGGCAAGAGCTGTCCATTAGTTACACAGCAGCCTGTAATGTTGGGAGTGCACTACATTATTTTCAAATGCATCAGTCAGCGCTGTGCTGTACAGATAAATTCTAATGTCTCGGATCTGTAATGCATACTCTCACCACTGCTATATTACGAGATGGGTTAGAAGGGCAGCATAGTAAATGGGAGAAAAAATGTAATTTATTTTTCACTGTGGCCAGTGTTCTAGCCATTAGCTTCAAACGCAAGATAAGTTATAGCTTTTAACAAGCACCTTTAGCCAGCAGAGCACGCTGCTCACAATGCCGTGCTGCAGGGAATGAGATTTAGTGGTAAAGAGAGCAAGGGAACATGTTAGAGGTCAATGATGGGCCCATGCAAGGGACACATGTGTGATATGGCACAAAATGAACATTGTTATAGTGAGGCGTTCAAAAAGGTACAGTGGGGAAAAAACTAGTGAATGCTTTGCAGCACTGTAGAAGATACCCAACACAAACTATAAAATAAGAATGCCCAACACCCAAACATTGTAGTAGTGACCATAATAGCTTAAAGTGTAGTTATCAAAAGAAAAACTGCATTTAGAAACTTTTTGCCCCAAAAAAGTGCCCAGATTGTGCTGAACAGTGCAAATTGTGAATAGTTTACTGCTATGTCTGAACCTCCGAACCTCTTCATAATTCGAATACAACGTCATAATGACCTGAGAAACAAAACAAGGCTATGCACTAGTGATGACATTGAACAATGGAGATGGCTGAAGGCAAAGAAGAAAACAAAAAGCGGTGCTGAGGATGCGCTACATTAGCGCTAACAGTTACTTTGGCTACATAAGACACAAGCATTACTGTACTATCGATTAAAATTACAATAAATTTATCCTACTAGCATTCCAGTCACATTTGCAAAACAAAATAGCTTTACTTTTACATAACCCTGCCCCAGCAGCAACACGCTTGTGAAAAACACACATAATTAAACTATATAGCCAAATGAAACATATACTTTCAATTTCCGAATCTTTAATTATTTTTTTTACATTATTATTATCAGGAAATAACATGGGGATTGCTACCAATCACAAAACATACTACAGTGAACTTCAAACAAATCACACAAACTACATTAATAATGGAGGCAAACAAAAACTACATATAAATAATTCTCTCCACCAATTGTTAGCTTAAAAAATATGTTACATGTAAAATATGTGCACTGATTGTTTGTTTTCTTAATTTCTATGGAATTAAAATTGATAATAGAATACTGATTGGAGAATGAGTTTGATTTTGGTCTCTTGCCTCCTCCACCAGCATTGAGAGAAATCACTGTTGACTGACTTCAGGACAACTTCAGGAAAAGTATTTCCAACCTGGCAGCATATTCTGCTTGTCAAATGTTTGCAGCGTGGCCTTAAATGTGATCTTTTCAACCGTAGTAATGATGACACTGTATTCCCTAGGATGGTGACCATGCAAATGACCACTTACATTTTTCATCTGCCTGAATATTGCGATGACAACTTCAAATGTGTCTCATCGCTGTCCTCTTTCATTCAGTCTAAAACCAAAGTATTTGCATATACTTGAATTTGCACCTTTTTTACCAACCGTAGACTGTAAAGTTTGCGTAACTTACCTTTAATTATTTATGGTTTGGTTATGATTAAAACAAAAACCATATGGGTAAGGTAGTGGAATCGGTAGCCTACAATTAATTTGTTATGAATTAAGTATTTAACAACAACCACCCCAGATCTCGTCCATAACGATGATTCACATTAGCCATCGTACGATGACAAATTGGTCAACATCACCATTGGCCATTAACTTACCCCTTATTGTTTCTCAAGATACAATGCCACAAAATAGCTAAAAAAATTTAGTTTTCAGAATAGATGTTACTACTACATATTTTGTAAACAAAAGTGTTCTCGTCGCACTCGTTGTTAACCTCCTGAAAGATGGAGGACATTTACCTATACGTTTTAAACCTTTTTAAGACACTGACAAGTGGAATTCAATGGATGTCAACGAAGGAATTCCTTACCACATGAATTGGATAAAAAAAAAAATCTAAATTGTGTTTCAAGATGTAAAGAAGCCTTAATGTAGATTATTAAAGTCAAAACTTTCTTCAATGGAGCGAAATAACCTTTTAAGTTTATAATTCATACTTGCAATTCATCCCATATCATCTAAAAATTAAGCAGAAAACCTTATATAAAAGGATTCTGACAACAATTTGTTGAAAGATCTGTAACAGATTAACATTCCTTTCAATCAAAGCTAATAAGTCACACTCCATACATCTTAGAGTTGATTATTGACAAGAGACTAATTAGCTGTGCCCTTTTTAATCCTCTCGCTTAGTCTGGAGCTGTTTAAATATGCTTAATCAATAGCTGCACTAATGCCTCGCTATCGTCTGTGAAGATGGAGCCCAGGCACATTGCAAAGTGCATCTATCAAACAAATTAAGACTTTCACAAAAATTAACACCAACTTCTAAACTTGCCAAACCACTTAGCCCATGCTCGTCTCTGGACACACAGGCATAATTCAAACATCGATTAATCAAAACCACATAGATGTGAAGATATATAAGTAAATATATGAATATTATTATGTAAAATCATTGCTGAAGATGTACATAATTTAGTAGCTTTTTCTATGAGGTACATATCTCTACCGACTGCTTTAAAAGTAATATTAGTCTATAAATATTTTTTTGAAACACAGCAATTAATACAACACACCATATTCAGTCATATTTTGCTTCATATTACTGTTATTAAGAAATATAAGTGTTACACTTGCCTTTCGATTTTTACAATTTTAATTGATTATAGCCATGGGGTTCTTTAAGTGGTTTGACAATATTATTTTATAATAAATATGTTATTTATTAGTCTGGTTTGCTGTGTATTTATATAAAAAAATATGTTATACCCACATGTAACTAATAACCCCTGTAACCCCCCCTTATTATCTAAACACTCAGGTTTGTCTGTTGAAAGATGACCGTCTGTCAACAGATTTTGTCCCTAAATTATCTGTAAGACAAATATTCACAGATCTGCATCACTATGTTTGAATTTGAATACAAAAAAATGACTGATGATAATACCTGCTACCTACAAGCTAAAAGCTATGGCACCCATTCAGCAATGAATACAAAAATACATAATGTACATTTTCACTGGGTATAATAAAAACAACGGACACAACTTTAATAAGAGGTGCAGCAAAGCTGAACACAATTTAAATATGTCGGTCAGCTGATTAGACTCATTTTAATGGAAACGACTTATTTCCTTTTAATGTAGCGTTCCTGCAATATCTTGTTTTTGTGAGGTTCTTTTTTTTGTGCACACGGTGTGGCTCTTTTGTGTGCAATGTGCAGGTGAACCCTTGTCTTTATAAAAGCTAAAATGAGACTGTACACATTCTTTCATGGAGCAAGGGGCGGGTTGAATCTCAGTGAGCTCTATCATAGTTTGTTTGTGCTTTCAGAGAATGACAAAATGCTATATATTAAAATTTGATTATCGATGCTGAAGTTTTTTTTGCCGTTGGAAATTAGATATTGAAATATTAATCAACTAGAAAAAGTGCTTTTCTTGCACAAGTTTACAAGCACTGATTGTTTCACAGGCTAAAGTAACTAGTAAGTAAGTAAGAAAGTTACCTATCAAACGAAAGCAATAAAAAAAAAAGAGTTTCTTAGTAAAGGCAATTCTGACAATAGGTTTATTTTGTAGCTAAGATTAGAAGAAAACTAGAGATGTAACTGTCTAACCCTGCACTTTCTATTTAACAAAATTATATAAAATAAAGGTTTAGGGTTCACCAAGATCAAGTGATTAAAGTGTTATACTAATAAGAAAAACACACGTTTCCATTTCACTTTACACACGCTAACATTAGCACATAATCCCCTGCAAGTAAACGTGTTTGTACAGTATTCATGAGGATCTCACCTTCCTTCAGGCTAAATGAAGCAATCCCAAGTTTAAGCTCTGTTTACAGCTCTTGGACAGCATTAATGAATTATGAATTATGTTGGGGTCCACAAGACTTTCTTAATTACAGAACTGCCGAGCAGTGTGAATAATTCAAGACTTTGCTTATGTAGGCGTTTATGGCCGGATATAGTTAACATAAATGCCTAACCAAGCATCAGCTAGCCTCAGGGGCATTTATGGGGTTCAAGAGTATTTCGGTTAGCCATTTAGCAAGGGGAAAGTAAAAGAATGGGAATTTATCATCGCTCAAATCACTCGTTTTTTTAATTTTATTCACAGTCATTTAGTTACTGTATCTGGGTTGAAAGTTCTCTGACATGCATAGTAAAAATACTTTTAAAGATTCCTTTATTTATTTGTGTAACATTCAATGAAAAGAAGAGCTTATCAAATTAATGACAGAAAAATATTGTAAGAGTTCTATTTAACTTTATGTAATGACTGCGTGAGGCAAATGAGTGGTGCTACAACGTGGACTGGTATTATTAACAAGAGCTGTATATGAATTGCATATAATTAGATTGTGTTTTTAATGTTGACGTGCAGATGAATGTGAAAAAATTAAATAATTTTTAGATGTTGGCACTACTGTCTTTCAGTTATTATTTTATGACTGAAAATACATATTCATGTCTGTGTTGTGTAAAATAACAAATCTCTCTAAACCCTTAGCCTCTGGTATATTTTTGTGTCTGCATGTGTTCCCCCAAATGTAATTCAAAAGCATCCGATAACAATACAGAAAAACCTTAGAACTAGAGCTGAAAATCTGTCCAGCTGAATTTATATAGCTGTACACGCGCTTGGGCTAGACTCTGGCTCTTCCGTGCTTTATCTCAGCATATTATATTATGCTCCTTTCACTGAACTTTCCAAATACTAGTTTAAATATTCCATTAATCTTAGATTAATTAGTAAAGATATTATATTATGTTCTTTTCATTATTGTCAAATACTCTTTTAAATTAAAATTAAACTTTAATCAGTTTGTTAAGATTTCCTGTAGAATCTTTATTTCATGTTGGCTCTGTTAATTTTAATATAACCAAATACCCAGTATAAATCTGAATTGATTTTAATTCAAATTGTTAAGATTTTTTTAAATCTAAGCCGCAGCGTGAATGCAAGTTGCAGCCTCTGTTACTTTGGCTTATTTAGCGCTGAGATGTTATAGGTATTTGGAGGCTATGTTATTTAACTTTGAAGTGGCCTATGCCTTTTTCATTCCTTAGTCATTAATATTTTAAGTTACAATATGTATAAATGTCTAATTCTTGAAATACTGTGTTTGCACGCATGGGTTGGGTGCAGGCTCATAAAAAAATCTTCCCAAGCCTTTTCATTTCTATTGAAAGTTAGTAAAACAATAAAAAAAAAGCATGATTCATGCCATGGTTCTTGGATGAACTTGAAAGACAGCCTTACAAACCTTGAAAATCACCAAATTAGATTTAAATTAATTGTTTAGGGTTTTAGACAAAAAATTGCCCTGCATATAAGTGAAATAAATGCAATTTTGACAGTCATTCACCTTATTCATCTTATTTCCTGGTCTGTCATAAGTCAAAAGTTCCCATTTCAGATATTACATTATACAGTTTAAATAATAAATGTATATAAATATGGTATTTATCCAATTTAAATATAATTATATACAAATAATACATTTAGAATGAGAATGTGACCATGGCCATTATGAGGTTATTCCATAGCTGGCAATGTGTTCTAAAGTTGTATGATTTGCGGAAGTAAAAGACCCTTCTTCGCCTCCTCATCATACATTAAAACTGCAGAGAGCATAACCAGATTTTGATGAACCCATGCTTACTAACCAATGAAACAGGTGAGCTGCACAGCCTCGAATTGGTTACTCTATATTGCCTACAATTTAGAGTTATATCAAATGTTACCGATTAAAACTAAATTTTATAGATATTATAAGATAGACATATTATAGAAAGAATAGATCGAATTCTATTTTTCCCATAAAATTTGTCAATATGAATTTGAATTTGAATTATGTAAGGCCACGTTAGACCACATTTTTGTAAATACATTTTCAACAAATTATGTGAATTTCAATTATTCAATAAAACAAACGCACATTTTTAATAGTACTTTTTGCCTAAGATCGATTAACACAGTTTTAATGAAAATTCCTTTTGGCTCCTTTTTTGGGGAAATAATACAATTACAAAATGCTGCTAACTAAGGCACTATATGATTCCCTTTGAAATCCAGAAATATAATAATCCTTGTTCAATATACAGCCAGGTTAATATTTAGAGGAATGCCTGTTGAAATTATTTAAGTGTTCTATAAGTTTAGTCTAGCCTAACATCTGGCCTAATTTGTGAACAATATAGAGTTTTATATTCTCTTTCATGTTTTGGGAAAGAAAAATAAACAGAGCACCTGTCATTATACATATATATTTTTTGCATTAAAATGAAGGCTGATCAATGTAATTATACTTATACAGCAAAATCGTAGAAAGTGAAAGTGACCAGTTGGCCAGATATGAAGTGACTCACACCCAGAATTTGTGCTCTGCATTTAACCCAAAACAGCGAACACACACTCGGAGCAGTAGGCAGCGATGGCTGCAGTATCCGGGGAGCAGCCAGGAAACTGGTGCCTTGTTCAAGAGCACCACAGTTGTGGTTGTTGAAGATGAGAAAGCAAGCGTTTCATCACTCACCCCAACTTCAACTTTGTGGATTTGGGGATCGAACCAGCGAACTTCAGATCTCAAGTTGATCTCCTTACCCACCAGACCACAACTGCCCTATAAGCTGCTGTTTATTGATATCGATGATTGTGGTTCTGCTGAACCCCAGATAGAGAAGTAATTTGACAAGATGACAAAAACACTATACACCAGTTTAAAAATGATTTCCAATGAAGCAGTTCCATATGGCAAAACACCAATTGTTAGCTAGACTAGAAACTTTACACACTTCATAAATATACATTTAAAAATGAACTTAAATATAAAATTTACTTTGATGTTCTGATCTGAGAGGGGTTCCTCAACAGGCTCCTCTATCGTCTCCAGACTGGCTTCCATCAGAAATCAGACTGCAAGAATATGAGTCAATCAAAGCCAATTTCATACCATTTCAAAATATGTATATAGTAAATAAACAACAGTTAATGGGAGGAATTACATTTGCATTGCAGAAACTCTAAACTATTAAACAATTGAGTCATATGAATAATTAGATTTATTATTAATTGAAAAAGAATAAAAATATTTTCTCACCTCTCCAAAATTATTTAGGCTATTTAAAAAAGGTAAACTTGAATCGTTTTTTGGTGATTTTCGTGACTTTTGGCCTTTAATGTTAAAATTATGGTTAAATTACAAATAATGTAAAACCGGGGTCTAATAACAAAAACAAAATAAATGTTAACCATTACAAACTGCACTACAAACTTTTTTTAACTGCAGGAGCCTGCAAGGTTTCTGATTGGGTGGCTAAAGGTATCAATAAAACAAAACCCTGACATGGACACACATATCATGTGGTGAGTGACTGCATAAATCTGGACATACACACATCTGTACAGGGTTTCTAAATTATTAAGCTCAAACTTCAACACAATTCACTTAATTTCAGTCTCCATCATTTCTACCACAGAGAGTCAAAACAGCGCAGACAACCAAAGTATGTAAACCAGCAGATGTGATGCTGCTATTGATTATTTTATAATTAGTTTTGTTCCTTTAAATGATGTCATAATAAACATGTAAACATGGTAGTGTTATGTTAGAAAAAATTTATTTAATATTGATTGAATTGTTTGTCTAGCTGCTGATTTGTGCTTGAGCAGTAATTTAATATTGTTGTAGATGATGACGTTTGAGGTGATTGAAAAAAGTTGAGTCGTTTTCCTTTTGTTGCATAACAAAACAGCTGAACATTCCTTACAAAATATGGCTTGCTGAGTACCATCATCTGGTTTGAAGTAAAGCCAAACAAGATCCTTTTTACTCACTGAAATGTCCGGGTTGGTCACAAACTTACTTTCAAGATTGCTCTGCCTCACTCATCTCAGTTTACGATTGTGATTAAATCTCTTTAATCAAAATTAAAGAGATTCTGCTCAAAGAGTTTTCTGTAATTGTAGGAGACATTGTCACAGTACAAATACGTGTCCTAAAGCTAAGCATGTGCACCAGCTTGTGCTCAACTTTCACCTGAAAAATGAGCACTATAAAATCAACCAACTGTAAGCTAGTTTTAAAGGAAATGCCTCTGTTAAATTACACAAATGCTGAAATATTTTATCTAACAGAGTTATTTGGTGTGATCACCACTTTTAGACCTAATTTTTAATAACTTGCAGGTTGCTTTGTTGATACTGTTTGTAATGGTAAAAATGTTTATTGCTAGTACTGATTAATGTTTGAGTGGTTGGTATTCTTTAATAATGTAATTCAATAGCTGTTCACTACCTCAATAAATACACTTTAGCTGTGTTAAAAAGGTACATTTAGATTTTATACTTAAAATGTTTTGTTGTGTGACTTAAATAGAATATATTTTATACATTTGGTTCATGTAAAAAGTGTATTAGTATCAAGAAAGGGTTTCATTGTCATATTCTTTTACAATATCTTGATATATTGTCACTGCTACAGTATCGGCCCTAAAGGAAATTATAAATTCTTCATATGAACCATGTAGTGGTCAAATCAAGAGCACAATCTTGTACTGATTAATTGTGCAGCTCTAATACGTAGAAGAATACATGTTTCGGTAACAATTAAACAACATTGCAAAAAGATGAAACGTGAGTGTATGTTCTGTCTACAACTGAATGTTTGAAATTAATTTTAAATGAACAATATGGCTAATTGTTGACATAAAATGCAGCTTGGACCCCCTGAAACCTCGATTTAGCCTCAATGACTCAATGTTCCTGTACCAGTAAGCATCTATTCTCCACTGCTCTTCTCTTAGCAGAAGTGTTTCTGTCGCTTATGTGACCAGAATGATTGCAAGCAGCCTAGGTCTTTTTAGAAAACACCTGTCTGGGATCTGCTTGTCTCTTTGTGGATTGTTACCCATCATGTTAAAGTTAAAGAAAAACTACGGTTTACAAGCATGCGAAGTAAACACGAGCCAAGTGACAGACGGCAAAGGGGTCAAGGTGCACAATGAAAGTGAAGGTGAACTTGTCGATTGGACCATCCTCAAGTACTGAGTCTCATTCACTCGTTTGGATGCAAAAGAACAAAACTGACCCTGAATGCCTTCCATTAGAAGTATCTTTCACATTCATGAAAACCATTCAAATAAAGCAAAAGGCCAATCTTGGGTCAGAGGGAGTCAGAGAAATTTGACTCCAAGTAAAAGAAGGTTCCAAAGGTTACCAGAAAAGGTTATATGTTCAATACACTCAATGCATGCTCTAAAGGCACAGATTGCTTTGATTTCAGGGACATCTAGATCCTCTACAATCGCCATTTCACCTTTTCATTAACCCAATCTTTTGCCAATTCTTGATTTTTTGGGAGACGCTGGTTTAATAAAAAACATTTGATTTTGCTAAATTATGACTACCCTTTATAATATGATAAAAAACTTATAAATTTGCTCACACATACTGAGACAGATCAACGTTTTAACTGGATGTATTTTTTTTTATTCATTTTCCTCAAATAGCATTGTGATGAATGTACAGTTATGAGCAAGATCTTCAGATGTCAATCTCATCTTTTTTTTGCTAAACTGACTTCCTCTCCTCTCTGCCTCTGTAAATGCTGAATCTTTTCTGTGGTGAATATTCAGCCTTCATATTCTCTGCTTCTCCTTGATTAAAAAGGGTAAAATAATTAGTTCAATATATAAGGAAAGCAATTATTGATAGTTGACCAAAAAACTAAAGAAGATTGTACTTTTCATTTATCAAAAGAAATCTGTGAATAATAATAACAGTGATGATAATAATAATAATAATAATAATAATAATAATAATAATAATAATAATAATGTGTAATAAATCCCAACAAAGGTGAATATAATTTTCATCTATTGATTTTGATTGTTTGTTGTTATGTTATATAATATTCTTAATTTGAGGGAATTCAATTTGCTATTATTACATTTGCAAAATGGTAGTTACAAATGATGAAAGGTTTCTTGATTTTTACCTTACAATATTGTATCATGATAGAAAAGTTCTTTATCAACATTTAAATGTCGCATTTAAAATTAAAAGTCAATTTAAAATCTCATAGTTTTTCACTACAACTGTACAATAAAATAATATTATTACATGTATTACTAGAATCATCACATATAACTCTACAAGCTGATTTATTTTAATATGTATTCATTTCACATTCAATCTGCTCACTTTGATATGAACACATTTCCCTGCTCATAATAGCAAAAAAATCTTAAAAGCATTAAAAACATTTGTTCTAATTCACATGCTTTATTTTTTAATATCTTTTTCTTTTACTACTTTTTTCACAATATTTAACTGTAATGGTTTTATTGTGTTTAGGATAGTTCACATTAATTGTGTTTTGTTTTGTATAATGATTTTTTTATTAATATATACTTAGAGTAATTTGAAACTTAGTAAAGACAGTCAATGCAGACAATATTTATTATAATTTAATAATAGCTGTAAGTGATATTAAGTGGCATTACTTATTGATGGAAGCACAGACAAAACAAATCTACATTATTTAAAATGCAAAAAAAGGATGACCCTGAGATGGCTTCGCTCATATCATTAAAATGTTTTCAGCATCCTCTAAATCTAGCACTACTTTATAAGCATCATAAAAGAAGATAATAATTTGCATGAAGCTAATTAAAATGTACTGCTGACTTGAAGACAAAATTGAGCTAAGCATGACTTCGAAAGCAAAAAAGCAAACACAAGAATGTAACACAGACAAAAAAAATCTTCAACTAATTATAATTAGATTTCTGTATTTATTTAAAAGGAATTTCATTGTAGCATCTGAAGCCTTCATCAATTTGTGTCAGCATATGATTAACTATATTTTTTTGCATAATTAAGATGAAGGCTTTTAACGGCTCAAGAAGATACAAAATGTGATTACATAAAAAACTAAAATCACGATTCTAAGATCACTAGTGATTTAAAAATAAAATCACACAGACAGCGTTTTGCTGTTCACATATGTGTAAAGTTAAGATTTTATTAAAACTAAATTTATTGTAGTATGTAAAGGTTTAACTGGAAACCTTCATCAGTGTCACGGCACATAATTAACTATCGTTTTTGCATAATTAAGATGAAGGCTTAGCGGTTTAAGAAAAGAAAAATGTTATTAAAAAAAGAACAAAAACCACGAATCTAACAACACTGGTTATGGTTTAAAAAAAACATAGACAGTGTTTTGCTGTTTGCATATTTCTTCAGTTAATTATTAATAGATTTGTATATTTATTTAAAATAATTTTAATCGTAGCATGAGAAGGTTTAACTGGAAGCCTTCATCAGTGTCACAGCACATAATTAACCATCGTTTTTGCATAATTAAGAAGGCTTAACGGCTCAAGTAAAAGAAAATGTGATTAACGAATAACAAAAAACACGATTTCAACAACACTAGGTATACTAAAAATCATACAGAGAGTGTTTGTCTGTGTGTATGTCTGTGTGTATGTCAGTGTTAAACACTTGTCAAAATAATTCTAGAACAAAAAACATCTGCAAAAGCAAATCACATTTCTCAAGTTTATGATATAATTATTATTTAATCTAATGTTTCTCATTTGGTTAGGGAGTGAATTGCTTTATGATGGAAACACTCTAAAGCATTATTTTGAAAAGAAAAAACTAAACAAATATAATTTGAGGTATTTAAAATGCTTTAATCCCCATTCTTTGGTCATTTATTTGGTTTAGCAAATACAAGAAATATAAAGAAATATTCATACAAACACAATTTTTGCTTCAACAACAAAACCTAACAGATTGTTGTGAAATGTAAATTTGTTAAATAGTAATCTGGAAAGTAATAAAAATCCCAACAACTTAACTCATACTCTACATTCTTTCTTAAAAAATTGACAACATATATGTGAAGAATTACATCAAAGATAACACACATAATTAAATTAATACTTAACAATTATTTAAAGAAAAATAACTGTTTTAACCTCCATTTCTCTAAAAACAAGTATAGAGAGCTCTCAAATATACTTTGCTCCATTCTAGCTTACAAATTCTAGCTAATTTTGCTAGGCGAATGAAATAATATGGGTAAGGGTATCAAGGTTTTAATTAACGCTGCATTCTGAGCTCACTGATGAGTTGGCGGAATCCTCGAACATCAAACAAGATATCCCGTGTCGATCATACAGATGACATCTCACACCCTTCCATATGCCACACAAGCTGAGTCGATGCCCGAGTCCCATATGACCTCTAGACCATCCGCATTAGCAGTCAAAAAAGGTACCACTTTGTTGCTCAAAAAAAGCTTCAAATTACAATACTGACATTCCAAATGAACTCAAATGCCTCAAAAAATGTCCAAGGTGAATTAAATGAGTGTTGGGAATAATATTACAAATTTTATTAACAACAGCTCTCTGAAGCACAGAACTTAACCATTGATGAGGCAGTATCCTCAGAAACCAGACAAGATATGCTGACTGTTCGCAGAGACACAGAGGATCTTCTGACACTTTTTCAGATACCCACTCGCTGGACTAAGCATTAGCCATGGGGGGTCACAAAGCATTTCATTCAAGCCGTGTGGGGGGTCACAAAGCTGCATTCACGAAGGAACAATCCCGATGGAAGCATATCTGATGTTAGTTGGTGACCAACTTCACCTCGGCTAAAATTGTTCCAAAACTTTGATCGAAGATCTGCTAAAGAGTCCTGAGTTCACAACCAGATTTCCGAAGCATGTTGAAGCATGAAGGCCTTCCATTGAAAAGCATCAATGTGATTCCTATGTTTGCTGTCAAATGTATCAAAGGTCCAAATATAAACATTCCCTTGATCATCATGCGTCGATCGTCCAAAGCAGATAGTCAATAGAGGAAACCGAAGAGGTAGGAAATTATGGATTTGAGGTGGCTCCACATGACCAAGCATGATCGACACCAAGTGGTCCCAGTCTCAACTGTAGTGATCCTCACCAAACATAGTCCTGACTGAGTTGGCACTGCCATCCCTGGCTGCTAGAAAAACCAGTGTTCTCACATGCTTACATCCATTTACAATTCCTTAAGAATCTTCTCTCCACATCACTCTCTCTCCCTCTCTCAAGTGAAGCCGCTCTACACAGCCAACATCACGAATGTCTCTGCAGACACTCCAGTGGGGGGAGAAGCAAAGCTGGCAGCTGCTCAGAAGGGCATACGCCCAGCCAAGTGGGCAGGACAGCATCCAATAACGTGTGGAGGACAGCATGTAACTTGAATCTTGCTCCAAATGAGGCTTGTTGACATTTGCATTTCCCTTTCTTCCTTTTGTCACGCTAACGGATTCAATTGTCTTTGAAAATGCTTTCTGCCGCCGCCCCTTTGAAAAGCTATTTATTGTGCCAGCTCCCCCATTTCTGCCATCCCCACTCCCCTGCTCCAGTCTCAAAGCCAAGTTGTGGATGGCACACAGCCCGAGAACACACTTTTGCTAGTTATTGTGTATGCTTCTTTTTTCATCCGATTTCGTCAATACGCCATAGAACATCAAAGTGAAATTTGAATCCCAAAAATAAAATTTCTTTTTAACTTACGATAACACTCAGAGACAGATGCAGGCACTCATAAATTGCATGCTTCATTTGCATATTCCAGGCATAAGACATTATGCAAATAACAATCAATTTGCATAATGGATTCCTCTTGTTGCCTCAGAAGGCTTGTGCTCCTTTTTATTTAAGTAGGAAGAACAAAAAGACGAGAAGTACAAAGATCATCTCATCAAGGATTTCTGATGACGAAGAAAACACAGGGCATATGTTTCCAAGGAATACGCTCAGCCAGATTTTCAAAACTTGATTTTTGATCATTTGAATGAGAGCATCTAGAATAATGAGTACAAAGTGATTCATTAATATGCATGAATACATCTTAAGTCTCTGCTAGTGTGCAAGGGACCATAATGTGAGAGACTAATTAATTACACAGGATAAATTGAGATGGGGGAGGGGTATCACATGATTAACATTTAAAATTGCCTCTTGGCTTTGCTTCATCAAATAGCACCAAACACGCAGAAAAAGGGTTGAAATGCAAGAGTCCTAAGGGATTTGTTTATACTGCCTTAAAAACGCAATAATTTAACACATCCGTTTTTATTTGATCCAAGGTAGAGAAGGTGTTTCTCTGAAAAAAACTGTGTGCTGATAAAAAAAAACTCTAAATAAAGACCAATTCACTATTCATGATATGGTTATGTTAAATAATGTAAGGATGATATATTCTAGAGATGAGCAAAAAGGAAAAAAGGTATTTTGTTAAGCCATCCTACATTCTGGGCACAGATCAGATGATAAACATCAAAATTAGACCTTCGTATCAGATTAAACAGGAGCAAACACTCTGTTCAACTCAGATATTAGATAGTAGTATTTTGTTACCATCCATAAAGGACGGGCAAAGAGACAAGTGGGTGATGCCACCATTAACAGGCTGTGGGGTGGGCAGTGGGGTAAACGAGTCAACGACAGATGTTGTGAGGAATTCATCAGCTCTTAGAATCAATTAACCCGCGCGTTAATTAATGTCGGGCTTATGGAACAAAGTTGGGGGGTGGCAAGGGGATGTGCTTGCTGAGATGAAAAAAACAGAGGAGGCAGCGAATGAAGAAAAGAGGCTAGGGGATGGGCAAGCGCGAGAAACAAGCTGCGAATCGGGATTCGTAAAAAGCTGGCATGATGCCATCCACTCAGTGGCCACAGCACAGCAAACTGGCACTCGCCATCAGGGAGCATAGACAGAAGGAAAAAACATAAAGAAGGGTCACATTTGGCTTATCGTTCTAAAGAAGAACAACGCTTTTTGTATTTTTGCAGTTAATTTTGCCATTGGGCGTTCTTGACTCAAACAGGAAAAGGAGGGAAATACCATCTGCTGCTTTTGATTCTGCAATGTCGATAATGTTCAAAACTGGATTTAAGAATGGGTAGAAGCTGAGCTTCAAATTGACGATGAATCGTCAAACAAATGGAGTAAACGGATTGCATTCCACTGCAAATGCTGGAAAATTGGGACAACTTTTAGAAAATGAAAATTATTTGGCGGTGCATAAAAAAATTTGATCTGGAGGCGGGGAAAGAAGAAACACCTCCTCCTCTTGCTCAATTTCCTCTCCTGGGCACGGCTAGCAGATGCAATGCCAACATCCTTGGTCGCAACTATGCCACAGACACCAGGTGGATCGATGTGGCACATCTGAATATTAAACAAACTACGGTGACATATTTCCTGGAATAGCGACAATATTTGAACTGGATGTGATGTAAGGATGGTTTGATTTTGCAGCTGCTAAGCGAAGATGGAGACGGCAAACATGTTTATGCCCAATGTGGATGCCCGTGACTGGAATCAAGAACAAAGAGCACTGGTGCTTTTGTTGACTAATTAATCAGTTAATTAGTATGTGTAGCTAATTAGCATGGATTTTTAAAAAAGCATCCGTGAAGGACTAAATTGGCATTAGGAAAACAAAGTACACAACAACGGAAAGTGTCTTTTGTTGTGCCAGGCCCGATCCTCTTCATTACTTAATTTTAATATGTACAGGAAAAGTACTTGTCAACTGCCTACTAACCATGGCACTGAGGGATCTCTACCACTGGACTGGCAGCAACTGATGTCAATCCAATACCAATTGCCTTTCAACACAGATGGACCTGAGGGACTATGCCAGCAGAGAAACAGCAGCTGTTTACAAAAGCTTAACAAAAAAGGGCTAGTATCAGGAAAGCTGAGGGTGCATTCTAATGAGCAGCACATACAATTATAATCAACAAACCATAGAGTAATTCATTATTCGTTTTTATTTGAAAAAACTAATTCCTTGCTCACTGATGAGAAACAGTCAAATCTGCGGAGTTTGCTCAATGAAATGTGGATTTATGTTTGCTGCATATGCTATGCTTTCCTAAATTAAAAAGAGCACTAGAACTTCACCAGCAAAAAAAGACTCTGTCACAAAATGCTGAAGGAAATCATTTGTGATTTATCTACATCTCAGCAATCATCTGGCAGATGAATGACTGAAGATTCTTCATACCATCAACCCATATGAGCAGCCAGAGACAAGGAGGGTGCCACCCACAACAGCCAAGCGGATTGAGGGGGCACAAGAAACATATCATCAAGACTCTTTAGGGAGGAGGTAACCTCCAGACCAGCCTGCCTCTAATACTGCCAAAAGGGGCAGAGGGGGTGCTGAGAAAATTTTTGGCAGCCCCCTTTTTTCATGCCCCCACTTTGCCACCCACTCAAGAAACTGACAAACTCCTCCCGTTCATTTTGTTTATGTTTTTTCTTCATATACTCAACCACAGAAGTGGTAGCCCTTTCAGAGAGCTGTTACTTGCTGGATGAAAATCATCGCCCCCCAGTTCTGCAACAGCGATGGGCATCGGGCTCAAAGCCAAATACAAGCAGCCATGCAAGCGACGAGAACGGATTTACACACTTTGGTTTTCGCTGATTAAAATGCGCGGCGGAAATTAAAAGGCAATTAGCGCAAGTGAAGGGGGTTCATCAGCGTTCACTGTGGACATGCGGATACTTCAAACTTTTACTTTCAGTTGGTATGGCTTCCAATTTTTGTTGGACAAAGGGGCATGGTTGTGGAATATGAATAATTGAAGAAGTCATCCAAAGGGAGGGATTATGAGATCTTTGTGCTGCCTACACTGCCTTGGCATAACCACCTAGATGACAGAGCCATGGCTGCAACCAGGAAAGATAGGCTGGGCAATGTTGGCACCTTTTGGGGCATCACGAATGCGATCGATTTAATGTTAATCGCAAACGCGATTACTGCCTTAATTTATAATCTTGTTTTTTGTGCGTGTTATTACTATTTTTTTTAATTGTCGCCGGGGAACACGTGTGGATATAATCGTTTGGAGCTAATGAGTTTTGGATGATCTGTCTTATTCTAATTCAAAGGGGGAAGTTAATTGCATCTCATCCTCATTATACAAATGGATTACAAAAAAAGGAGAAAAAACTGGCTGGCAGAAACAAGGAGGGAGAGGGGGAGAGGGAGAGGCAGGAGAAAAAGAAAGAGAATATTTTTCTTTCTTTGTGAGCCAACATACACATAATACCACATGCAAACAAGCAGAGAAAAGCAACTGCGATGCTTGGCTATGCTAGTCTCTCCTAAGTCCTCCCCAGGAAAACTCTACTAGTCTCTCCTCTCTCCCTGCTCACTGCAGCCAGATCCTTCATGTGCCAAGGACCTCTGCTTTCCCTGGATGTGGATGTATCAAAACATGGGCGAGAAAAGCACAGCACAGGATTAAATTTCTGCCGATTGGATATTACCGTCATAATTAAAAGGCTTCGTTTTTGCTGTTATTAGTATTGAGCTTTGTTGTAGAGGTGGCGTTTTGCGGGTGAAGCGAAATGGAGGAGACAACAAGAGGCAGGGCACCCGCTAATGTCCTCAACGCTTAATCATCGTACAGCAGAATCTTTTATGCATATTTCATTTGCATCTCATTAAATTGCTAAGGCACGCTGGCAGCGGAGAACAGGGAGTGGGGAAATGAGGAGCAGAATGTGTTAAAAAAAGAAAGAGCGACTCATTATGCGATGGCAATCTTCAAAGCGGTGTGCTGCTTCCCAGCATCTTGCCAATTTATTTTAATTCAACGTTAATTAAAAAAAAGAAGGAGGAGCTTATTCAGTCTGTCATATGCGGATTAATTACGCGTCTTCCACGGACCAAGAGTATAGTTTCTGTGCCGGCTGAATGTGGATATGTCTATTTTTCAACGGAATTGCATTTTTTTTATCAATGAAGGCCAAAATCAGTCACTTCTTCAGAGAATGGAAATTTACTTGTAAATGTAGTGTGTAATCTTGTTTTCTATGATGCCTTTCAAAGGCACACTTTTAAATGACATGACACCATGTAAATCTAGGTTATTTGCTGTTTTGTATGATGTATTAAATAAGATGTGAGTGTATCATTGGGCACCAATGGGGCAGAGGGCGGAAACCGTGGGAATTTGTATTTCCTCTTGAATGAAACATGTTTTCTCTGCTCACATCTGCCCCCTCTGCCAACTACACATACAACACAGTATGCACACAATGAATTCACTTGCTTAGGAATCTATCTGAATTTATACTTGGCAAAGCTGAATTTTTTGTTAAATGTGTTTTTTAAACAGTGGCAAGTTATTTGTTTGTGTGTTGATGAGCAATCAATAAACAAATGTTTAAAAAAACAATTACAAAAACAAAAAGCATGTTAACAAATTGTGAAATATTCTGTTTATTTTTAAATTAATATTTTGACACAAATGACGATATGTGTAATATCTATAGTACATTAAAAAATGTATGTAATCATAGAGCAAATTAGCTAAAATATAAATAAATGCACTTCTTCGATAAAAATAAATGCTGTACAGTGAAAACTAAATAATTTGTTCCGCGGTACTTAAGTTATTGTTATACTAATATTTTAGTTCAGAGTGTTAATTGTTAAATGGCTGTCCTCAGGTTGTTCTCAGCAATTACAAACGTTAAAATACACAGGTAGCACAATTAGCCATGTGCATGACTGCTTTGATGAAAGATGAGGATAATGGGACAGCAGCCTGGCAGAAAGAGCCCAGTCACAGAGCGGGCATCCGCCTGGCGCTTTTGAGCCATGATACATGCAGATGTCGCTGTAGTTCTACCAAAAGCTTGCACGAACGAAAGTGGCGGGGGGGGAGTTGGTGTAACGAGGTCCTCGTTTAGGATCAAATATATCTCTCCCATATGTTTTATAGGTTCGCAAGAATGTCAGAATGGGGTAAGAATGTGGGACAAGTGAAGTTATGGCATGGTGGGGGGTTAACTGGAGATTGTTAATGGCGCAATATGGATCAAAATAACATTATTCATTCGCTACTTAAGTAAAGTGCAACCAACAGAGGGTTTGTATTCTGCTGTGCTTGTCACATGGAGCAGACATTATGCAAAATACTCTCATTAATATGCATAAGCAGTGCCTTTATTATGCAGACCTCCACTAAAGCAATAATGTTTGGAGCTGCAGCAAGGCTTTTACAGTAGCCAATTGTTATCTTTTCCTGAACATACAGACATGACTTTTTGCATAACCAATTTTATAACATTTCATTATAATATTTAATTTGTGCAGCCCTATTTTTAAAAAGTCCTGAATATTCATGGGCAATGCTGATGAATTCTAAATTAAAAGTTTTTTGTCAGCATATGAAGAGTGACAAATACACTACAAATTTTAATCACTTACAAGCTAGCCTTCAGATTAAAATAATTAAATATAATATTTTAATATAAATATAAAAGTATAAATAAACATATAAATAAAGTAAAAAAATAATATTGTTCATAATTTCACTAAATCATTAATAAAAGTGGTTTTGATAAGTCAGGTACTTACCAAGGATAAAGAAACCAACTAGCTGGTTACTGTTTTGCATAAAGTGTACAACTACCCTTAACCTATAATGTGATATAAAAGGAGATCCCTGGAAGGGTTCAACTTCTGGTTTCAATTGTATTTGTCTTGATTTGTTTGAAACAGCAAAATGTCTAAATTCATAAATCCCCTACATTGAGACATACTAAACTATGTTTTTGTTTATTAAAGTAATTATTTTAACAAATATGTTGAATTGTTAAAAAAAAAATTATATTTCAAATTGCCAATCATTAAGTTCTTCACATTTCTACGTTGAAGTCATAGTGACAAGTAAAACAACGGACAGTAGTGGGTGTATATATATATACACACACTATATTTTTTATTTATTTTTTATAGATTTGAGTGAGCGAGGCACTATTTAATAATGTGAGAAAATTTTCTTGTGTGAATCATGCCCTTTAAAATCCTATTGGGGTGTTGTGTGAAATGACTGACAGCTAACCTTCCGTCAAGTTCACTCGGTACAGACAGCACAGGTGACTTCTCTATGGCTAAGAAACGGTGTATTAATACTAATCTGATAGAATTACAGAGAAGTAATTACAGTGCCATCCAGTGACTTAGCAGCAGTTAAACAGATAAATGTTCCCGCTGCGGTAAAACTGCAGATTTCACCGGCAGGAAGTGCCATCCCTGTAGTGTCAGTCTGAAAATGTGAGAGGCCAGGAGGTGAAAGTATAAGCATGCAGAAAGCTTGAAGTTTGGTTTCCAATGACCCTGCCTGGTCTGATTCAAACCCCATATCCCCCACCTTCCTGATTCACTCTCATTAGCTATGTTGAGTTGAAGGAAGGCAGAAAGGGGACATTGAAAAGGGCAGTGGTTTAAGGTCACTTAAGAAAAATACAGGCACGGTTATGTGGCGAGAGGAAAGCATTCATCAACAGCACATTTTCACCCCCCCCCCCCCCCCCCCCAAAGGGGTGTGAACTAAGGAACCAAAATGTTCTTGATATTTTTACACACAAGAGCTGCACCAACAATAAAACAACACAGAAAACTTTACGAAAAGACTTACAAGCTCTGACATCGGAAGACCTTTTTAAGACCTTCCCTTGACCTAGTAAAGCCTGCCCCTTAACGCTGATTAGCCGAGTAGCTAACATTAGCAAGGGCATTCAATCAATGAAGACTAACTTGAGATGTGAAAAACTATCACACAAAACTAGATGCCAATCTCAGTCCACACTAATTCCACACAAAGCGAATACTTTTGAGAACAGTTTAAGCCATAGCTAGCGCAATCTAGCACTTCAGGTTAAGAGACCTTGTTTGTTTACCTTTCTTGTTAATGCTCTGTCTAGCAAAGATAGTGTTTCCTCAAAAATGGGCGGAGTTACAGAATGCACCGACCATAAAAATCATTGCCCCCTAAAATCCAGCTTAGATGTTAGGGACAAACTTGTAATGTGTTTTTACTCGATTTTTCAATAGCACAAAAATTTAACAATTCACGCTCCCTTTACAATCATTTTTTATGAGTTATGAACCTCGAATGTTGAATCATTTCTTTACATATTTAGGAATAACCTGTTAACTAGACAAATAGTCATGCATCCCTTTCTCTTTTGAAAATGTTAAAGGAGAAAGTTGTGAATCAATGGTTTGGAAGCAATTTGTCTAAAGTAAATGTTTTAGTTTTCATGTAATTTACTTTTCTATTACTTGTTGTATGTGGTGCTGGTCTTCTGTGGAAGTACAGCCACGATAGCACCACCACATGGAGCAAAAGCACTTGCGGTACTCTAAAGATCTAAAAAAAATTATGGATTTATGGTCTTTTATATGTTTTATAGTACCCATGCTTGGCTATGCAAAAAATCAATTAAACTGTACAGTGATTTACTATCATAGTACTAATATGAAGAAAGTGAAGTGAAGAAAAGTAAAATTACAGATTTTCACTCTCTTGCAGATTAATCTATAGACATAACCTTCAGTATCAGTAACTTTGAATCATAACTTTCATAATTGTCATCTTTTGCATTGTTTGTCACACTACCAAACTATAACAGATTATTTTTTTCATGATGATTATTTTACACAAGTGTAATATTATCATTTTGTATAAATAATTTCATTTATAACATGCAATCTAGTTAAAATAAAAACTTTAGCAATGAAAATAACAAAAGTATGCCAAACAGTAATCCATACTGTATTATTTGTAAAACTGGAAAATCTGTTGGTCAGAGAATGTTCACTGACTCTGACAGTTATTTGGTATGCAAGAAATGCCTTAAATAAGCTAGCCGATGCTGTTGGGTGCTTTTTGACTTAAGCTTGACAGAGCCATCACAGATGCATTAAGATTGAACACCCATCAGATCTTTAAATAAAAGCCAGGAATACTCAGGTGAGATTGAAAACCCAAAAAGAAGTTTGCAGCATGTTAAACAGCCATCAGTGTCAGCGACATGCATAGCCCATTGAAACTTATGATCTGCATTTGCAGCCATTTATGTAGCCCTTTCCCACATGCTCTTGCTATGTAGCAAAAGTTTTTTCTCACACACAATTTGGCATGTGAACCGAACTTCGGTATTTAAAAAAAAAATATATATTTCTCAACACAGCAGCAAAACTCAAATGTTATACATGGCTACATAAAGGTAATACAACAGGGATAACTATCTTCAATGCAATTTTTTAAATAATTTTGATAAGATTTTGAACATGGAACAGTGTGTTGCAAACAGAACTTCCGTGTTTTGCGTGCGGGATCGTTTTCTCTGGTTTTAGCTCGATCTCTGATATCCTTTTTAGTAATTGGAGACGCCCTGATCACGATCAAATCAGAAGTGAAACTTTTCAGCTCCATAGGTCGCTGTTGAAAACTAGAGTCAGGATTTTGAACACTGTACATCTACCACGCTGGCGTTAAAAGATTCTATTTAGAGTATATTTGAAATTGAAAAAATTTGAAAAAAAAAAAACATTGTTTTTTGTGTAAGTTTATCACAACAGTATACATATTCTATTGAGCTCAGATACAGTTCTTTCTCATAATGAAGATGTAGAAATCAGTAGAAGAGAGAGAATAAAATCAAATGATTTTGATTAAACAATGTTTGCCTTGTTTTGGCAGAAAAAAAAACCTCAATTAATTATCAACTAATCAATTAATTGTACAACATTCCAGAGCAAAACATATTTTTATATTTGTAACAGAAATTAAAATGTGACAATATCATGATAATTATCAATACTGATAGGAGTACAAAATATTGTTACATATCCCCCAGCTCTAGTTACATAGACTATTATTATTACTTATCATTGTGCCCACCTGTGTCATGATCACCAGCTTCACAAGATGAAGATATAGACCTGCTAACATAAAAAAAAACACCAGGCAAATACTCCATGTATGGTAATTGAGTTACCACAAATCTTTGACAAAGCACGCGGGCCTATAAGAATTATAAACCTTTTTAGAACAGTGAAGTAATATGAAGCAAAAATATATAATAACTTTTGATTCAGTTGAAGACATCAAGTCTTCGCCATTGTTTTATTATTTGTTATTGAATAAATTTTTTTAATAATAAAGCTGTTCGCTTTAAAAATCTTGATAGTAATGCACTTGAAAGCTATCTTCACTCTGCAAACTGAGCAAAACTCTGCAAGGGTAAATCTGAGTTTGCGTGTGTATGTAGACTCATCAAGCTGTGATTCACATCAAGGAGGAGGGTAGAGGTTTTTCTGTAATGCGCTCATGTGGTGTAGGGAGTATGTCAGGGTGTGTGTCTTTGCATCAGCAGGTTTGCATGTCGTCCCACAGGGCCTGAACTGAGCAGCTGGCAGGGGAGTCATTACAAACACACCTCTGACAGCTCATGCTCTCATTAGGATGCCGGTAGTCCACACAGACACTCGTACACACTCTCTCCAGTGGGGCTTTACTGCTCCATATGCAGGCAGACATCTTGATTTTTGCCTAACGCAGTTCAGATCTTTTCTTTTTTCTAGGATTTTGTCTCTAGGCATGACAGGCTGCACTGACTTTGAGCATTTTAGACTATAGCAGCATACAAGAAGTATATTCCCAATCCCTTTGCAGAAGACAATGTAAAAGACATTCCTTAATTCTTTTTGGAAGTATAAAAATGTATGATTAAATTTCAATTATTTAAATGAAACCCAACCCATAATAATGACTGTGGTCACAGTTCAATGTTCCCAACACAACACGCACATCAACGAGCTAATATTTCATACTTATATTTCAACTGCCAAAAACTCTGTCTAGATTCTGATTTGCTGCATCCATCACCCACGTTCACTCTGACACCTGTGCTTTTGCCAAGATTCTGTGAACACATCTAGTAAACTCCTATTGGGTGCTGGATAATCGCTGGATTGATTTAATAAAGCTGAGGTGTCCTGCTGAATCATTCAATCCAAACCCAAAGCTGCCCGTCACTGCTCCAAATTACATGTTCTGTCAGAAGAATCAGCAACCAAGCTTCAAACCCCTCTAAATTAGATCATGCTTCATGGCTGAGACAAAGAAAAACGCCAGGATGACTTTCCACAAAAGATGAGTTTAGAATCCGCTCTATGACCTGTGACTTCCACGTAAACGTTCCTGCTGTGGCCATATGTTCTCTTCAAAGGAAAACGACAAACTTCATTGAATCAAAAAAATGTATCTTTTTGGCAACTTTGTGGAAACCTGTCAGAGGTACTCTCAAACATGGAAGCCAATTTCAACATGGGAACCTCGAGACGTTTGGCCCGACATCTGTAACTCCTTAACTCAATACGCAGGAGACCCACTTAAGCCCTACTCGAATCGCGAATAAAACCTCAACGTAAATAAAGCTAACATGTACTCCATGGAGCTGTCCCATTTCCAAGCCAAATCTTTACAGAGCAGACATCGCTCACTATTGAGAGTCATTCGCTAAAGCAGACAAGGGGGGAAAGAAAAGACATTAGATCTACACAGCTGTGGCTTGCATGTTGAAGTCGCTTTTAACGTGCAAAAATACTTGGAAAAACATCTGCATGATATGATTAAGTGTATGAAGAGCGGGGTGTTTTTTTTAGAACAGCTTAAGCTGTTTATACGTGAGCTAACAGGGCGAGTGTTTGTTGACTGAGGGTGTTAGACCTACAGAGGGCTTTATGCTTGGCTTCACAGGAGGTGATGGTTGTAAGAGTCCCGATACATCAGCTTTTTCTGAGACCTAAGCCAGAGCACACTTTAATAGAGGATTGATATGCTCTACAGCTGGGGTAGATCTTTGTTCTCTGGCTTTAGGTTTTAAAATATAGAACCTAACAGACAATAATTAAACATAAATCCTCAAAGTTTATGATGAAACATATACGTAATGCTAACAAAACAACATATTTAATGCTTAAATTTGAAGCAGTTGATATTTTTTCTTCTTCTGTGTTTATGCAAAAAGAATTACCAGTAATACTTCCATCATAGTGAGAACAAAAGAAGGAAATGTGCCTTTTATTACAAACACTGCTTTTATTCCTTGCACACTGCAATTTTATGGTTTGGCTTTTGTGTCCCTGTTCTGAGGAAATGGTTCATTAAATAGGAACGTCCATTTTTACTTTTATTTTTAATGTGGTGCACAGGGATATTAACCAATCTGTAGTGGGATTGAAAGCCCAGACTTCCTCCTGGCAGAAGCTTGCTGGTCATGCTGGCTTCATTAGGATTCCAGCAGAGTTAGAGAGCAGAAGTCAAAGCTGGAATATCAGGACATGGAAAAGGGATAGAAGTAAAAAGATTAGCTCTTTGAAGAATTCCCGCATGTTCTAGCTGGTCATTGAGGTCATTGCATGTTCAAAGCTTGTCTGGATGGTCGATGTGCAAGATTACCAGATGGTAAGAGATCAAAATGACTCGCCAGATCATCTTGCACCATACATTTGGTTATTTCTTTCATTAAAAATAAGCAGTTTTTATACGAATTTTGTTAATACTAAAATTTGCGGTATTTTACAGCCACTTTCTTCATAAAGGACTCATAAATCATAAAAGGAAAGCATGATAAGTGCCAGAGAGTCACTCTGTATCGCAAAGCTCTTGCTTTGTTAATAGTGTCCATAATGGCAGCCAATTTAACAAGACACATTAAATCACAGAGTGTCGTCCCCTTTGTGAGCATTAAACCTAAAGATTAGTTCAGTGATAGAGAAAACAGCTTTATGTTTTTCTTTTTCTCCAAAGCATGAGACTAAATTGGATTTTCTTCGTTGTTTTTTAATTTGAAACATCCATCATTTATTATTAAAGTCTGGAGGGAAGGTAAATGAAAGAAGGAACAAAATCCTTTTTTCTACACTTTTCGCATTCGGAGCCCTTTTGAGCCAACTATAGAACATTTAAAAGTTGACAAACAGTCTCCCACTAGGGTAGTGCAGCAAAAAAAAAAAAAACATAAGGTGAGCTAGAAGGGGAAAATGAACATATCTAATGTAAGGAAAGTATTTATGAACAAAAAAAATGGTGGCAAAGTAAATGAAGGCTATCCTTCACAAAGTCGACCTTGCTGAGACCCCAGCTTTGTAACAAGACAAGTCATTGCTGGAATTCTTTGAAGTACCTGAGTAATGGGAACCAAAAGTGAGTGATTGTTGTTCATTCAAGCTCCTAGTGTGAGCATCAGGTCTAATTCCAGCAAAGTAGAGGTGTGAGGTGAGATTGTGCTGATTTCAAAGTTCTCCATGAAACACTTTTTGTGGAAATGTTATTGAGTAATGCGCCAGTGTTTTCACAATGTTTATTCAAGCAGAGACGGATAGCCTAACACAGCAAAGTGAATTATGGCTCTTTAGTCTGGGTGGGTACAGTCATAGAGGTCAGCTAGAGCTAGGTGATTCATCATATCAAAGATAATACTTGAATATGTTTAACATTAAAGTTAATCATCTAAAATTCTGAATACTTTAAAGTAAAGTTTACTTTTCCAAAATAATCTACTGCAATGCATCTGAAAATACTTGACATTGGGCAAACAAGTACTAAGAGAACTTTAGAATGTACTAAGATTACTTTAAAATATCGTAAATTACAGAAGTAAAAAAAAGAGCTCAGTGATTAACAGATTATACTGTATGTGACCAATCTAAATGTCTTACGATGCCATTTAACTGCAGTGTGGCACTTTATTTGTGGCTGCATTAAATTTAGGTAGTTGCCTGCTAATTAACTCAAAGGGACTGATTTTTCCAGCTCAAACGGCATATGTTGGGTAAAAGACATGTTCGATTTTAAAGAGTGTAATGAACATTTAAAGTTAAAGTATTCAAAATCAACTTAATAACAGCAATCTGAAGCATAATTTAAACATCTGTAAATTTGCGCACCAGTTACTAAAGCACTAAGCTGTTAAGATACTATAGTTTCCATGGTGCAAGGGGGAGTTAAATGCTCTTATTTTATCAGGCCAAAACACATTGATGTTTTACTAACTTGAGGCATATTTAACTTGACATGTCCAAGATATCTAACAACCATAGCGACCCAGCTGTGATTAAACAAGCATTTTCATACAGGGGAGTCAAAAGGAAACTCCACAGGAAATCCAGCGACATATTCATTGGTCACCATCTGTATGTTAGCTTCAAAAGATGACACAATATAGAGTACTCAGTTTGCAACTTTAAATGTACAATTGTTTTAGTACGGGCTAAGATATCATGATGCTTATTGAAGATTGAATTTTGCTAATTTTGGGAATTTTTTTTCTGTTCCAGTCTACTTCCCACCCTAAATCACTGCTTGCAGCTATATTTTAAGCTGTGTTCCCTTGGAAATCAACATTTATCACCCAGTTCTTACATTTTGGTTGTAGTTTTATTCAATCTTCTTAAAATCATTAGTTTATAAAGTTTTACATTCAGTCAGTGTCCATGTTTTTGTTCCGCTTATGGCTCCTTAGTACAGTACCGGTTTTCAGCTATACTAATTGTTGTTTGATTAAGTGCATGTTCCAAAGTGCTTTCTCGATTGCATAGTTGTTTTCACTCTTCACCTGTTATTAATCCCATAGTTTTACTGTAACCCAATCACTGTAACCTCACCAGTATATCTCCTGGTTGCCTCGCTCCTTGACATACAGTTTGAGTATTGAGTCCTCCTGATTATTCTCACTCTACTTTTATTTACTCAAATAAAAGCATCTGAAGGGAAAAACGTTACTAGTTATTTTGCAAGGCAGATTTCTGTTTAAAAAGATACTGTTTACTCAAGTATATAAAAGAAACAATAAAAAGTTGTCAGAAGCACTATATACTCATACCCTAAACACCTCTCTTTGTTTGTTTGTTCAGCAATTGCTCTTTTATTCATAAATAAGGGCCAGGGACCTAAGTCAAAAGCATAAATGTTCAATACTGTAAATTATACGGTTTTGTTCATGATTTTCAAAAAAGACAAAATGCTGAAGATTTAAAGGGAATACTCTCATTGGAAGAATGGGATGACAACCAAACCACTCAAGATCAAAGTAAGTACCATTAACAAAGCAGTTGTTTAAAGACTGGTTTAGCAAGTTGTGGCTTCAACATATCAAGATGGTGCGCATCTTTTGAAAACAACAAACTGATAAAGCAGCAAATCAGCCTCTACAATTTGCCTATGTTGATCCAAAGCCAATCCAAAGTCTTATGGGCTTAAATGAACAGATTTTTTTTTCAACGTAAAAAATGGTTATAGCACACTGCTCTTTTAATCAAACACTGTAACAAGACTAAAGTTAAATACATAATTGACATATTAAATTAATTCATGTATTTTGCTTTAATTGTTTCTGTAACATTCCACCTTTTTACTTTTTGTTAATTAAAAGGTTAAAATGAATAAAGTGACAAAACTGGTAGTACTTGATCAGTGATTTTTCAAATCATTCAAAATGTTGTATTCACCTTGAAAAAGCATTAGGAAATATAATCTACATCAGAATAAAAGCCTAACAAAACAATAAATATTTGAAGCAAAAGTCAGGAGGCTATAAACTTAAATTAAATAGGGTGATCAATCTCTGAACCTGAACCCTTTAAACCATTGCAATGTAGCCAGTTAATTTAGTGAATTGACACTGTACAAACATGGGGGTGAAATTTCAATAATCTAATTACGGCTGAAAGCACAAAACTGCATAAAGCTAAATTTCTTTATTTAGTACTATTTATTTATTTATTAAGAGTGGGCTTATTTAAAATAAACAGGCATTTCTGGGTGTTTTAACAACCCTCATCTTCAAAAATCTCAGTGGCCTTAGCCATTTACTGAGAAAATGTAAATACCTGAACAAATTCTACTCTAGTACCCCCTCTACTCTAGTATCCCCTAACTAAACCACCAGTAAAGCACATCAGACTGAACAACTTTGAGTTCAGTGTACCCAACACTCGGGCATTTACACAAACAAATGCTAAAAACTCTGATGTCCTCATTCTACATTTGTCCCTGCATACCCCAAAATTGGTCAGCATCAATTTTTGATTCAGAACCATTTACATAATCTTTCAAAGAACAACAAATCTTGAAACAAACATATTAGATCAAATGTGGATTCCAATTACACAATTCTGAGGTCTAAAAAAACCACCTTGCAGCTAAATTGCAAGTTTTGAGCCACAAGGTGGCTCCATGGTTGCCTTCTTCAAGCTCTAAATCACTGCTTGCAGATTTCATTTAAGCTGAGAACAGACATCTCTGTGATGGCAAAATGATTCTAAACGAGACCAGTTGTGTTTGTAATAACAATCTCAAGAATGCCACAATATTATAAAGGAGTCTCAGTATTCAAATGTGGACCATCACATAAGGTTATCAATGAGCCTAGTGCAGGTGCTCTATTTTAAAGGAGTCAACATGAAACAAATACTTAAATGCAATTTATTCAGCAACCATCACTTGCAATTGTGAGGGAATCAATAAACTGCTCCAAGTAAATCAGATCAACAACAAAAAAAAAGAATCATAAGAATCAGTCAAGCTGATGTGTGTTCTTTTATAATCCTGTAGCGCATTATCAGGACGTCGGAGCTAAGTGTTTGCAATTAGTCAGTGCTTTATCATGCAAATATATTTGACAGCACAACAATCATACAGCACTGGGCCCCAGTCTCAGGCACACTTTCATTGCCGCCTGGTTCACGCTGGCATTTGCACGGGTTCGCTTCATTTGCATTATTTATCATATCAGTGTGAATATGGGGCCTCTCTGTGGCAGAGCTGATGCTGATTAGTGTGGCATTACATATGTTAAGCACAAGGAGACAGATTCCTTTTACCAACGCTCCACTGCACCACTTTCAGTACCTGAAAATAAAACAGGGCTTTTATTAATATCCTAGGGGCTCTGACACCAAACATAGAAACGCGGGGGGGCAGAGAAGAAAACACAGCAAGGTGCCGGGACACTCGCTTCTCAGCGTATGCAAATAGATGTACTCGGCCAAACACACACAGACACCAAAGAGACATTACCATGAAGAGGCATGGCGGTAGCACGGGCCCATTTGTCATTCACGTGCATATGAGTGTATATTTGGACAACGCCAGTCTCTAGGCTCTACATGGAAGCTCATTATGTATTTGAGCTGGAGACAGGTGGCGCTGTAGCCTAACAGCTCTCATTCAGGCTGAACAATGCATCAGTCAGGCTTTGTCCAATTGTGTCTAGCTCTTTACTGATTCTATGTTAAATATTATGTTGGTTATTAATCCTCAACATTTTATTAATAAATCCACACTATTTACTTTGATAATATAACGAGCAAGAGAGAAAATGCCTAGAGAGTACAATATGGCTAAATAGCAATTTCTTTAATGCCAGTATGAAATTGAAGTCTGGAGATTGCACATAACCTCATATCTAATAATCTTAAGTAATAATAAAATATCCATGAAATGCAATTATTTGAAAAATGTGAGATTAATTGCAGTTTATTTTAAATGTTGTTCAAAGGTTTGCGCAATTTGATATTTGGATACTGAATGCAAACGTATGGATGAAAAAACTTAAAGTCAATGTTTACTTCTCATAAAAATTTATTTTAAAACTAGGGTACTTCTTTTATAGGACTCTTCAAAATAAAAGTGTGACTATTAAAACCACTTTCCGAAGATAAACTTCTGAACAAAGAAACAGAATAGATCAAGCCAGTCTCACAAGAGCATTGTGTTCATGCAAGAAAATCTTGTGATTCACTGACAAAGGCAACAAAGCCATTATCAACATTTAGCCTATAGTGTCTGCTCACCTATGCCAACTTGCATATGTTTGTTGTAGCGGTAGGTATAACTTGACGTTCACACCAAATGTTTTTTACATAACACTTTTTTAACACAATCAAGTGAACAGAACATGTCCTACATGCCCATCTGAATGCTTTTAAACCTGTGGTTTATCACGCTACTCACATGAAGACATCCTCTCTTTTCGCTTACAAGAAGGATACGGATCTAGGTGCAAGCTTGTCGGAGAGGAACAAATGAAGAGATAACGGGACTACAGCATAATTCCATCTTTTCCCAGACCCTGCTGCTGTTCCACTCATCCTCTCCAATCCCTTTCACCTCTCCTTCAAAAACGTGTCCCTCAGCCCTTTCCGACTTCTCCCACTTTATTCCAAACATGGTCATTTTTGTTTTATGTCGATAATAATACAATATCTAATCACAAACTGCAATAATATTTTTCCTCTTACTCTTACATTTGTTGTAAATGTTTCGCTTGATAAAAAACACATCTCTTCAATTGCAAGCCTGAATTTAATTTGTCCCAGGTATTTTTGAAAGCGCTGGTTGAGCTGATATGTTTAAAAATGCCAGGTGAATCATTGTTGTGTAGACAGTGTAACCAGGCTTATTTTGGAAATCTGAAAAACCTAAGCAGTTGCCTGCATCATCTTTCTCACTATTATATTATAGTGCTAACTAATTTACATGAGGAATTACCATCAGAAATGAAAATTACTATCAATTTGTAAGCATTGCACAGTTCATAATGGTTTAGTCTAATGCAAAGCAAAGTAAATTTGTTAGTTATTTAATGAATTACACAACTGAGTCATTTATATCTAAGACTTAAAGGCATTCAAGAATAATAAAAATGTACAAATCATGTAATCTCCCTACACAAACACACTTCTTTGACAGGGACTGCTTGCTTTGACAGAGAATCTTGCACATACAGTATTGTTTTCCCAGACACTGCGATCGAGAATAGATGTGGAGAAATTGGAGTGAATATTTCAGATTCTGCAATATACATAATAGGGCTGCAAAAACTAATCGATAAAATCGAAAATAATCGATAATGAAATGAATTGTCAACGAATGCCATTATCGATTAGTTGGCTTGGCTTGATCATGTGAAGTCCAGGAGGTGCTCAACACCAAAACGCACAGATCAAACATAGATAGAAGCGTCGCCCTCAGGAAAAAAAGCGTGCACCCAAATTCTTGTGGAATCACTTTTCATTAAATGCTCCTTAGATGGTGAGCTACATGCTATGTCAGCCGAGCTTTCATGGCATGGAAGCACAACGGTGATGCATGAGCAACTTAAATGAAAACACGTTGGTATTTCGGATGCCGAAAGTAAAAACTATCGTAAAAACTGCTAACTTCGGGACATTCGCTCTAGATTTATGGGCTACTTGCACAACTACTTCAGCTTTCTGTCAGTTCTTTTCGGTTCTAGCAAAGGCAATGGCCACGGCTTTGTTTTGCACTCGCTCTCTGCAGGAATTAAAAAAAATTAGGGTAAATGATGTACGTTGCTTATGCAAAAAAGCTAGAATGATTTTCAACAGTAAACAAGAAAACTCTATTTTTTACTTAAGTAAAGTTGTACACTGATCCACAGATACGCTTTTCCGGGCTCAATATCTCAAGGTATAAGCGCTGATAATAAACACATGAGAGCTCTTTCTTTGTGATCTCTGTAACATAGTCAACAAGCTACAAACCTGTTTGAGCAGAAATAACCCTTCTTGAGAAATTGCAGAAATGTGTTTTCGATCGTCTCCTCTCAGCTGCTCGTACATTGACAGCAATACATTTCTGCGATCTCTAAAGAAGGAATATTTCTGCTCCAACAGATTTCCGGGACCCACATGCTGCACATTGGCAAAATTATTAGAAGACTGTGGTTAGTTTCCATTGCTATGCAGATGACACCAAGCTCTATATCCCCTTTAAAGCAGAATAAGATTTCGGAATGTGTAGTTGATATCAATGATTGGATGAATGAAAATTTCCTAATATAATTCCTGATAAAACGGAAATATTACTTGTTGGCGCCAAAAAGGCAATCACAGAATCTCTCAGTTTTAAATATGGAGCTTGGTATTTGTCTAAACAGATCTGGTGTCTGAGTACTATATACATACAAACTGTTGAAAAAACAATGTGGTTCAATGTTCCTCTCTAACATATCCTCAAAATTCATCACTCATCCTTCAGCTGATGCTGATCACCTGTTTGTTGTCTGTGTTACAGTTTTCTAACCTCTGTTTCTTCATTTGTTAGTTTCTGTTTTGTCATTGTTTGTTTTGTTTTTTCAGGTCGACCGTTCGTCGATGGATATTAAGTTTGTAAATTGTTTATGCTGCGGAGGTGACGAGCACCTGCCTCAGTAAGCGAGATTGCCCTCACAGAGGGAAGTCCTATTTACTCCACCTGATCCTCATGAGGACTTTATGAAGCCACTTTGAAAGCAATTGCTAAAGAAGCACTACATAAAAACTTTATTGATTGATTGAAATTCCTGCAGAGAGTGAGTTTAAAACAAAGCCGCAACCATTGACTTTTGCTATAATCGGGTGTCGTAGTTGATCTCTTGTCCCATTGGAATTAAGTTTCTCAGTAACTGCGCATATGCAGAAAAGCTCAGCTGCAGTGACGGAGAGCCAAATGGGACACATTTCCTTTCGGTTCATTCAAATGTCTGCGTTGAGCAGCAATAACTTCCTTGAAATAAACTTGTCTGATATTGTTAATCGTTTTAAACGAATTAGACAAATACATTTGTCTTAAACTGTTGCATGTCTAAACATTTTATCTAGTGTTTGTATATATATTTATTTATTCATATTTTGAGAAGTTTTACAGTTCAAGAACAAACTTTGTTTTCATTTAAGGTTTAACATTTCAGAGTTAAATATCATTGAACTCTGTTGTTTTTGCATTTTTTTTATTTACTTCTATATATAAATAATATCCTGATTTATGGTTTTATATAGTTATAAGTAAAACATATCACATTTAAAAATGCATTTAGTTTTATCCGACTAATCGAAAATTCATCGGCCAACTAATCGATTATAAAAATAATCGTTAGTTGCAGCCCTAATACATTATGAGGTTAGTATTCGTGAATTTTAAATATTTTAATTCTGTCTTTCAGATATTTGCAGCTGAACCAACCAACCAGGAGCTTCCCCTAGAAGTCACATGTATAGTCCAGAGAATAAAAAAAGGACAACAACAATGGCAGACGAGCCTGTAGATGCCCACAGAAGAAGCAATGGAGTTAATTCTAAACACACCTTTAGAGTGTTGATTTACATCTGACTAATGTTTAGCCCCTCTAAAAGTTTTTAAAATTTGTACCAACCGTGGGCAGCCTAGTAAATGAAAGCAGACTCTTTTTGGAGAGTTTTGTAGGTCTAACAGATTTAAACCAAATGATCTAAGTGCTCTGTTTGGCTTGTAAACAGCAAATCCATTATAACAACCAGATGGTAAAAACTTAACTTGGTATAACATACATTTTTAATGATTGAATATCAGAACACAACCCATAAATAATGCAAAAGCATTTATCATAAAAAAACAAGACAGTGCAATTAAAACCCTCACCATGCGCACCATTTTCACTTCCTCAAAACAGACGTGTCTGTGAATGACCTGAGGCTACTTTATGTGGAAATATATACACGGTGAATCGCCGGGAATCTATTAACACAAGCTAATTGATATGTGCAGAGCTACCACTGTGTTTGTGTGAATAAAGTGTGTGATTGTAGGAGTACAAAGATGTATACAGCACAGAGGAAAACCCTGTGAAGCACAGTGAGGTAATTTCTTTGATCATTTTTAATGCCAGTACTTTTATACATGAGTGTAGCTCTCATTCTGATACATACATACTCTTTTCCCACACACCTCTCCAAATGGGTAACACCAACAGCACTGGAATTTGTATATGGTACAATTTAAAATGTCGCTGCATACAACTCTGAAAAGTGGAATCAAAACTCATAGTCAAAATATGCATTTGTTATTGTGTTTCTTTACAAATAATTTAATATCACTTTACCCAATAGCTTTTTTAGAAAACGATTTTGCTCCCACCTTTGGTCAAAACCGCTTTCCCCCAAATTGGGTGATTTTCTGCTGGATTTGGCTACTTTTAGTCAGGCAGAGAAAATTGTCATTGTCAAATAACTCAATTTATGTTTCTTCTGAAGAAGAAAGCTTCTCTGTGCATTTTTCTGTTTTTAATATTTTATAAAACTTTTTATTTATATTGTTATTTAGGGGTCTTTTGTAACTTCGGAAGAGGTTTAATTTGGTTCTTGGGGTAATTTGAACAAACATGTGATACATAAATGACATTGCGTTTCTGTGTTTTTATGCTGTTTTTAATATTGCAAGCATTACTTGCAATACATTTATGAACACATTTCTCTTATGGGAAAGAGGAAGCCAAGAAAAGTTAAACATTTAAGCCAGAAATAAAAACAGGTACAGAAATCAGTGTAAAATCTTCTTTAACAGCAAACTAAAAAAGGCCTTGAAAAAAGCCTTGCTGTCTGCTTAGAGTAAAGCTTTAACAGGAAGCTTCAATTACTGGATAACACAGCTAGAGCTTCTACAAAAAAAAACTATTCTACAAAATTTGATGGAGAGTCCCTATGCACTCTTCTCCCTGCATGTTATCCAGGTGAACACGCAAAAGTAAAGCAGCTACTAAAGAAGTGCTTTTAGAACATGTAATCTGTTAAGTCAGTTTCGTTCATTATTAATAACTCTCTGCCAGTCTCTTCCTCTCCTTTATCTGCACACCTGATCTACAAAGAGAATGTAACTAATGCAACAAAAGTGGTTTGACTCAAGCACCCTGAAATACCATTAAAATAAATAGCACAAAAGGTTGGAATTGTTTTTCAGAATCAAAATCAGAATCAGATAGATGTTTATTGCCAAGCGGGCATGTGCACACACAAGGAATTTGCTCTGGTACAGAGGTACTCTCCAGTGTTGATACATTAAATGACTCAAGTAACACTGAATAGTAAAGAACTTAGTATTATGGAATTAGTATTTCAACTTAGTAATATGGAAATGTGATCAAAAACAGACAATGCCAGTTTTAGACCATTTCGCTAAAATAAATTATTCACATTAGACAAATCTCATCGAATGACCATGTTAGTAACTCAGCTTGAACTGGTTAGAGTATTTGACAAAAATATGCACATAATAAACCAAACACTTTGTGACAATATTAAAAATTTTTTGGTGACGCTGATCATGGCTAGGAGGTTCTTTTTAAGAATGAAAGGAGTTAAACTTTGGTTAATAACTGAACACTGAAAGACTGGTAAACACATGTTTATTTGCTTAAGGTGAAGTGAGGGCTTTGCATATAGCTAAAGCAGTTTACAAAAACAGAGCATAGCTGAAGAACAGTTGAGGGTAGTTGTACAGGAGACTTGTGGCAGAGGTACACATCGCTCACTGTAACTCAAAAAGGTTGGGCACAACTTAATAGATAAACAATGAAAGTGTGTTTTTGGATGTATTTGCCAAAAGTATTTCTTTCCCTCTATTAAATCCAGCCTAAAAGTGTCTTTTGAGTTAGTAAGTTACTCATTTCATGAAACTGATGTTTTCAGACCTTGGACTTAATTAACATGATGTAAACATCTAATGGTGCATTAGCAGTTAAGAAATCAGAAAAAAATTTAAATTATCGATTAGGCAATGAACACTCTTCAATACATTGAACATTGCATTATTTATTTGCCTTACTTAAATAAGTTAATTGTCTAGAATGAAGTGTAAGACACTTAAGTTTCCCTCTTGATTTAATTGATATTCACCTTGACATTTGAATAACATACGAATCAAAAGATAATGATACAGGGTTCTACTGTCTATTTCAGGTAAAGGATCCAAAGATGAGCTTTGCATGTTGAGTCTAAGCTCAGATTTCTTGTGCTTTCCAGAATAGTATGACCAGCAGGGTGAAGGTCCCCACTGCCTTGAAAAAAGGTCTCACATTTTCAAACAAATGCCCGCATTTCAGGTCCACTTTAATTGGCTTTTTCCTGCAAAGGTGGACTTTAATTACTTTTTCCTGGATTAAAGGCCTCAGACTTTTCAGACAAGACCTGGGTTATAACCTTTCCAGATCAGTCTCTATCTGTTTTATTTTTTCCTCGCACTTTCTGCAGTGAGATCAGTGTGTATTGGTAAAGAGTCCAAACTAATTCTTTAGGCTCAAATGAATCCCTAAAAATGTGATGTCACCTTGAAGGTCAACTAAGTCACATCAGTGATTACAATTTTAAAGATTCATATTCATAGTTTTTTTTAAACATAATGAAAAAACAGCTTTAGAATGTTACACAATGTATAAACATTCTAAACATTCTAATAACCAGCATGAATAATAACTTTATATAAAATCAAAAGAACTCATTAAGAACTATAAGAGAATGTTTTTTCATTTCCAAAAAGTTACTGTGTTTACTAGTGATTCCATAACCACAAAGATCTCAGTTTTTTATTAAATATGCAAAACTTAAACTCCCTGGGTTATGTGCACAGCCAGGAGGCTTGCATTGCAGATCTGAACGCAGTTCTCATCTCAGAGGCACATTCAAGGGTGTGGCGTCTGATGCAGTGCAGTTCGTATGGCTCTGAGGATCCGTGTTATGGTCAGCCTCGAGTGAGACTGGCTGGAACCGGATGCTGCCTCGAGGTCAAGCCTGAATGCCCAGGTAGGTCTCCACCTAGGCTTCCTTCAGACCCCACCGCTAAGTCTGCTATTTGCGGTCCCACTATGGAAACTATCGGCAAAGTGCATATGACGTCATTGGTGGAGTTTCAGGAAGCCTGGTGGGAGCTTCCCAATATTTCTCCTTGGCTCATACGCACTATCCGGCACCATCAACTGCAACTTGCTGCCAAGCCGCCCAGGTTCAATGGGGTTCTAATGATCCCTGTCTCAGCCACAGAGGCCCCGGTCCTGCGCAAGGAGATCAATTCTCTTCTACGCTAAAGGGCAATCAAGCCGGCCCTCTTGCCGACAGGGAAAGAAGGTTTCACAACCCATACTGTCTACCTTTTGCTCTTCTTCTGAGACTTCTGTTCAGGATGAAATCCTTCAGACGCACAATTTACTCAGTCCGTCCAGGGGGGATCAGTTTGCCAGCATAGATCTGAAGGATGTGTATTTTCACGTGAGTATACTTCCTTGGCACAGACTCATTTTTCGGTTTGGCCTCGAAGGTCGAGTGTATCAGTACTGCGTTCTCCCCTTCGCTTGTCTCTGTCCCCTTGCACCTTCATAAAGTTGATCGAGGTGGCTTTAGTACCGTTAATACGGGAAGGTATTAAAATCCTGGCTGACTTGGATGACTTGCTGATACTGGCCCAGATGCGGTCCCAGTTAATTAGCCACAGAGACAGGGTCTTATGCCACCTCGGCCATCTGGGGCTTCGGATCAACTCAGAAAAGAGCCGTCTAACCCCTGGCCAGAGCAAATCTTTTTTGGGTATGGAGCTAAACTCTGCGAGCACGCCTCCCTCTAGAGTGCGCCCTGAGCCTGCTTAAGGCAGCACGCAGAGTCTGATCAAGATTAATGGTCCCTCTGAAGAACTTCCAGAGGCACCTGGGGCATATGGCTTCTGCAGTATCGGTTATTCCGCTCATCTTATTGAATATAAGACCATTCCAGCTTTGGCTGAAGTTCTGAGTTCCGTCGTGAGCATGGCATCCAGGCCAACTGAAGGTGAATGTGACACCTCGTTGCCGCCTCCACCTGCGTCTTTGGAAAGATGTTCAGTTCCTCCATGCTGGTGTCCCCCTGGGAGGACCTGCCAGGCGTGTAGTAGTAACTACTGACGCTTCAAGGACTGGGTGGGATGCTGTATGCTGGAAGCACAAAGTCTCAGGGTTTTGTACAGAGAAACACACATCCTGGAGCATAAATTGTCTAGAGCTATGTGAGGTGTTCCTAGCAGTAAAGCACTTCAGGAAAATGCTGCAGGGACATCACATGTTGGTCAGGATGGACAACACGGCGGCTGTGGCATATATCAATCGACAAGGAGAGATACAGAAATGCAGAATGCTCCTCTGGAGTCAGCATTTGGGTCTGTCCCTAGTTGCAGTCCATATCTGCGTCAGGTTGAATCAGACAGCGGATGCACTGTCTCGGTGGTAGTCCAGCAAATAAAGGAACGCTTTGGTATAGTGGAGGTTTACCTGTTCGCTGCCCTAGAGAATGCTCAGTGCCAGTTGTCCAGTTATCCTTAGTTCCCTTCTGGGACCTTTCCATTGTCCTTAGAGGACTTCAAGGTCCTCCATTCGAGCCGCTTTAATCAGTAGAGCTTAAATTTCTGTCAATTAAGACAGCACCTGGTCGCTTTAGCCTCGATTTAGAGGGTGGGGGATCTGCAGGGACTCTCTGTCGATGAGACCTGCTTAAAATTTGGACCTGGTGATACTCATGTTATTCTTAAGCCCAGGCCTGGATATGTGCCCAAGGTCCCTACCATCCCTTCAAAACTCAGGTAGTGAACCTCCAAGCTATGCCCGGAGAGGAGCCATCACCAGCCCCTGGTCCCAATTGCCCAGTTCGAGCACTGAGGATCTATGTAGAAAGGACCCGGAACCTTGGAAGTTCTGATCAGCTCTTTGTATGCTTTGGAGGACAGCAGATAATAGGGAAGGCTATCTTCAAACAGAGGTTAGCCCACTGGCTAGTGGAGGCCATCTCTACAGCATACACAGCGTCTGATGTCCCTTACTCCTGCAGTTGAGAGCTCACTTTATCAGGGGTGTCACGGCCTCCTGGGCGTTGGCAAGAGGTACTCCGCTGGCAGAGATATGCAAGGCTGCTGGTTGGTCAACACCCAACACCTTCGCCAGGTACTATAACCTGAGCTGTGAATCCGTCTCTTCAGTCAGGCTAAGTGGTGGTAGCATTTTCTGACATGTACGAAGGGGTGTCCAGCTTGGGTTGCGCCATTATTAGTGATACGTGCTCTATTTTTGCCCCCCTGGAGATAATTTCCAGCTTTTTGGCTCCTCTCGCCCCAAAAGTCGTAGTAGAGTAAGCAGAGTATTCCTACGCTCTGTCCACGTGTGTGCCCTCTATGAGGGACTACCGGCTGAATCATTATTAATTAATCTAGATTCATCTAATTACAGTGAGATTGATCTAGATTTAAAAATGAATCTATGCCCCCTCATTGAAATAAATAAAACACATTCCGACACTCTGTCCACGTGTGTGCCCTCTATGAGGGACTACCAGCTGAATCTTTTATGACCCCGGGCAAAGACGACCGAGCAGTTCCCAAAAATGCTAACTCTAGTAAACTATTGCTCTAGCAAATTCCATCTATGCCATCTTCCCTCTGAAAGACCATTCCCCAGCGGTTCAAGGCGCATTTCCATAGGTCCCTCAATGAAACCTTGCGTGTATTAAACTCCCGGAAGTTCTAAGTCCAGGCTTCGAGTGACTAGTACGGCCTTTGTGTTTCCCATCTGATTCAAATGAGGCATATTTATATTATTTAATATTAATATTAATTTATCTAGATTCATCTAATTACATTGAGATTGATCTAGATTTAAAAATGAATATATGCCCACTCTTAGTTTAATTTCATTCATACAGGCCTACCTCATGTTGCACATTTGCACCTTTTACACTAAACAGTGGCAGTTTTTAGTTCTCTGTCAAATCTCTCACTTTAAATAAGCTTAAAATGCTAATTTTGCCTTAAAGTTCTACTAAAATGCAATGTCCAATTTCCTCCCTCATATCGTGTACTGATACCGAATACTGATACTGCCTGAACAGTGGAAATATTGTGATATGAATTTTAATTCATATCGCCCACCCCTACACTGAACGTTTATAAAAATAATAGTGTCCCTTTAAAAGGACGTTCAGCGGCTTATCTCAGGTCAGCTGTGGATCCTTCCAGGATTTTTGGGTTATATATAGCGTGTGAAGGAGATGACGAAGTTGGTGTAGAGATGGTGAAGAGCAGGAGGAAACAGGAGATGCTGGAGATGATAGGAGAATGCAGGTTGTCATCCAAGTAGGTAAAGGAGTGCAGGGTCGATGACAAAATAATGTCGACGATGTGGCACAGGACTTGTGAGTGGTGAGAGACTTTTATGATGAAGGTGCCCGGTGTCAGTATGCAGGTGACTGGCTGCTCACGGAGCACCTGATGAGCTCTTGATTGGAATCAGGTGAGACATTATTTTTAATGACCTTGAAAAGAATGTCCTTCCCTAATTAAATGTAAAACAAAAAACCCAGTAAAAGGTGCTTTATTGACAGCAAAGACAGAGCTGATTTTTCTCCTTTAAGTAGAAAGCCATATTTGAGTATGTATGACCAATTCAACATCTACTAAAAGCTACTAGGGTAAATCTAGTCTGGAATGTTTGCACGTCAATGGGAAAAATAGCAAGATTGCTCCCAGCATTTCTACAACCAGTCTTCAGCAGAACAGAACCAGGGAAGAAAAGAAGATGGGTGTCAACCACATTACAGGAAATACAGAGTATTATCTGCAACACTCACATAATAATGTGGCATCCCCTGAATGACAACCAATGTCGAAAAACAAGGTGGCAAGAAATAATAATAATCCAAGGAATGTTTGATCAATTCACTTGTTAACTCTGAAATCATAACTGAAATTCTATAAAAAAAATGTTTGCATGAACACTCATCTTTCTAAAGATGGCCAATGCTGAGTGATAGATTAATCGATGTGAGGCAGCTTAGCTCTAATACCAAAGACAGGTTCACATTATTATCATTTCAGTCTGCACATGCTTGGAGGTGACACAAAAAAAGATTAAAATCAGCTTTACAGAAGAGTTTCTACTGCTTCTGAAATTCCAGCCAGTGCAGAATGGTTTTCATCTGATGCCCAACCAAATAAAAAAACACTGAAAAACACATGCACGATACCATAATGAACTTGCAATCTCATTTGCAGTCAATACCATGCTGTGTGGAGTAATTCAGGAGCTAGAATGCAGATGGCCTCAGCTGAGAAGGAAGCTTTTATGTGTTCAGACCTCAAAACCACCTTCACCACCTTAGTCTACCCTATCTAGCCTCATACCAAACTTGTGAAACCCAGGCTAATGCTACTGAAGGATAAGTGATGTGGGGGTGCAGAAAAATCATCTATAAACACCTTTACACAAACTATTTGCAGGCAGTAAAAATGCATTAAACAGAAAACAGGATCACTGGAGGCATGTAAAAAGACTGGCTTGTGTTAGCACAGTGGTTCCTAACCAGCAGTCCGCACCCTACCTCCTTAGGGGGGGTACCAGAGTTCACAGGGGTGAAACTCTCCAGCTACAAAGCTCTGTAGATTTTAAATAAACATAGAAAACACTTTTTTCCAGTGCAAGGTTGCGACAACGACCTAGTTTAGATGACAAGAATATAATTTGAATGTAAGTACATTAAGTTTCTTTTGCGAACTAAAGTTAAAGGGACAGTCCCTGATCTCCAGGTCAGGTCTATTAAAAATATCTCAAATTGAGTTGAGGAGGAACAAAGCCTACGTGGAGGTAAATGATTAATGACAAAAATGTCCTTTCAGACAAGGAGAATCCTTTTGAAAAGGTGGGAGTGGTGAACTAAGGAACCAAAATCGACCACATTTTTTTACATACAAGAGTTGAAGCAACAATAAAACAACACAAAGATTCATAGCTCAAGATGCTTTGAATTTTAAACAGTCAGTATTATTGAAAACAACTTTTGGAAGGTGTGCACTAATGCCATGCAGTATATTAGAGTGATTTTATTTCATTGAGTTTCTTCTGCAAAATGCTAAATGGGTAACAAATCCCACACTATTTTTAACTGATTGTATTATTGCTTCACAGAACCAACACAATCATTCTGTTTCAGAACCAACACCATCGTTCTGTTTTCAGGATGTTAATCTCGGCGCAAAAGCCCTCATCTTCTATGCACAAAGGAGCAGCAGAGGTTCATACATGTATGATTGAATTGCGTTGGTCGCAATTCAAGAATCGATGATGCTCCAAAAGATTCATTAAACCATAAATAGAATCCGGATTGTTTTCTTTTTTTACTAAAATTTAGCTGGTCATGTTCAGGGAAGCCATAAGCTCAATATTGCCACCTTATTTTATTCCAATAACATTGGCTTTTAAAATAAAGCAAATTTTATGACTACTAGCAATGAACAGTGATCTCTAGTGATGTCGAATTACCTTTTTAAGACTTCTCACTGGTAGCTAGCATTAGTAGGCCGAGTGATGATGACAGATCAGATGACAGAAATTACATGTTATTAATTAAACTAATACATTCAATTCCTAATGTGACTAGAAAGCTTGTTTAACTGTTGTGTTGGAAAAGCTTGTATGCGGAGATACAGTAGCAGGTGTTCATACACTGGGACTTTAAGTTTCTCTACTTTTTTTGTTGACACTTCTCTCTGGACAACGTGTCACTAGTCTAGAACAAGCTGATTGGTTGAAGAAAGCAGATTTCTGTCAATTTCAAAATCTGAATTTGCTGCAGTGTTTCCCGAAGGGTGGTTTTCTGTTCAAATCAAGAAAACAGAAAATCTGCCAATGAGGTAAGCAAACTAGACCTGTTAAAAAAATCTTAAAATAAACCAAAATATTAAAAAAAAAATATATATATAATAATAATTAATTATACTTATAAGAACAACATTCATGATGTTGACCCTCATAACCAAACATTCTCTCAATGGATGGCTGATAAAAAATACAATTTTAATATTTACATTAATATTGTATATAAAATCACCACACAAGTTATGATTCTGTATATGTTTATTAATATTATCTGTTATTTTCATTGTCAAAAAAATCTTCTGTGGTCTTAACTAATTGTGTAACTACATTTAAGTATTTTTTTCACAAAAGCAGAATTTTTTTTAGTAATAAACATTTTTTATGTGACATATTTATTGGTCCTGTTTTTTTTCAGATTTTTTTGGGGACATATTTAATTTATGTTAAAGGTGAAATGTTTTTACAGATTTGTCGCTTGATGTGATATGACTATTGCATATAAAGCTTGGCCTAATCAAAAGAGACAGAGCAGTTTCTCTAAAGAACTCAGGACCTATTGGAACAATTTAGCACAAAAATAGCTATTTGACTTTTCTGCCAAGTGTCACAGTTATAATTCACTGTTTCACAATTACAGTCAGCTCACTTTACAGAGCAGAGCTATAGCGCTAATGGAAAATTGAAGTGAATAGACTCTCCAAAACATAATGTTTTGATTTCTCAATTATCTTTCTCATTATATTCCAAGAGCAAAGCCCAAGGTCTATACACAAAGAGGGTGAAATTAGCTGGCAGTGTGAAAGTGTTGAATATCATCAAAAAGTACTGCAAGCAATTACCTTTCAAAACCAAACACGACATATCAGGTTCTCACAAATGAAGGAACAAAGATATTCCACTAGACAGAAAATGTATAGAACTGTTGTTAATAATACAAGAATCTTCTTAATAATGGTCAGGAAAATGTAAGAGAACTCATCTTAAGTGTGAGAGAGGTCATGTGTTTCTAGCCTTCAACAAAATCTATTCCAAAATGGATTAAATGATATGTTTGGAGACTCTTTGAGCCTTTGAGCCAGGTTAATCAGAAGCACAGCAACACAGAGAAATGCGAAAGTATTCATGTTGAAGCTGCTGGGGTAAACCAAGGCTTCTTGCCTTGATGTTCTGCTGGAATTTGGATATGGACTCTGGCCACCACATACTGTCAACACTTCCCACTGGTTGTTGCATGTCAATCAATGGCGGATGTAAGGGCAGCTTTTAGAGGGTCCCAAGAGTGACTAGTTAGAGTATGCTCAGTTTAACACACCAACAGCCACAACGGAGTAAACAGAGAGGGATGTAAACTGGAGTATCGACTTCATGATCAATTGTATTGATCAGTGGGCTTATTCCTTTCAGCAGGCCAATTGAGCCTTAAAAGTGTCTGTTTCGCCCTCTGCTGACTAGAAGACACAGACAAGAAAAGTGCCCAGATCTGCAGCACTAACACCTTCCCCTAGGAGGAGACAGAGTGGATTATCACACACACCACTTAAAAGTGATGCAATCAAGCTGAAAGGGGCTGCAGTTGACCTACCCTAGAGTCACAAATGACCTTTCTAAAAGACAAATTAAGAAATGACTTATTAAATCCCCTGAAGTCTATATCTCTGGAAACCTAAAAATATAAATGATGGAAAACAATCCTAGCACACAGTGGCAAAAAAAAAAAAAACCCGAAGCACATCCTTCGTCACAGCCATGCCAGTGTTCTGTGCTTAATTGAAGCCTCTTCTGCCAGCCACAAGTTCATTCAGCCAGTGGAAATCATCTTCAGCTTTGTGACCGCTTCTGCCACTGATCCAATGGGACAAGCCAAGAAAGGAGGTTCGGGTCATTGGTCTCTGTCAAACAAGATTCCAATATCCACATTGCAGCCTGGCACATCAAATGACCTCCTTGTTTACGAAGCTGGTGTTGGTAGCACACTTCATCTCATTAGTCGCATATCACCCCTGATCTTCCATGGCACCTCAACTTACAAGTGGCAGCTAAAAGCTACATTTCTTCTCATTACACTCAAGCTCCAATCACAAATGCCCTCTCTATTTTGGGCTCAAGATAACTTAGAACAAGTGTTAAGTGGGAAAATATTTCAATAGATATAAAAGTCTCTAATGGCAAAATATACATTGTGAAATGTACTGAAAAAGAGTCATTCATTCCATCAATGATAATAGATTAACTTTTTTAATAGCAAAATTAAAAGGTAGTGCTGATATTAATATTAACTTGAGTTGATAAGTGAATCCTTATTCAGGTACCTAAAAATATATAGAGGACAACCAAAACAAAAACTGACTCAACATACAAACAAATATTATATGAATCAGCCATATACCATTTAATATAAAAATGCATGCTATAAAGTGCTATAAACTTAACGATTTAACAGTATTACGCCTTTAGTTACATTAACTGAATATAAACCTATCAATTTGCTTAAGTGCATGGGTCATGCGCATGAGTCCGCGAGTACAGAGTGAGTACATGAGTACAGGCGGTGATCAAACTTATGTCCCATTGATGTCCATTGACATAATATTTGTTGTATCACACTATTTGCAAGCATTTGTGAAGGAAGAAGTTTGTCTGTGTGTTGTAAAGAAGTTTCTGTCAGTAAGCACCAATATCAGCCAAGCTTTTCAGTCCCCTAATGCCAAGGAAAAGTAGTTCTTGTGCACAAGTCCACACACAGTGTTTGACACTAACTTTTCCAGGTTATAATCTGTGCTGGAGTAGAGCGGACCTTGTTGCAGTACCTTGTAGATTGGGGCCAGCACCTATTTTATGATATCCCAGACCAGAACGGCAAGAACTCCTATCCAGTCCCAACAGGCTTCACAATTAATATACAAGAACATATCAGATTTTAACAATCAGTGGAGTTTGACATAAAAAAAATAAAAATACATTTTTATTATCCCTAGCAGTAGACAAACATGAAAAAGCTATAATAAAATAAGAATTGGGTAATTTGGTCAAAAAAAAAATTTCTTGTCATTTGTCTTATGTGCTTTGTAGATACCATAAACACACAGAGAAAATATAATTTTGTTACCAACAAAAATACATTTTTATTGTCATTACATGTCATTAGATCCATTATCGAAGAGTTAAAACCAGTTCCACGGTAAGCCATACAATTTTAACAAAATCATGTCAAGAGTTTTAGATTAATAGCTTTATTGCTAAAAGCTTCATTTAGACCCTAACTTATGCTGTAATAAAACAATTCTTGAGCCAGAACATTTTCTCTTCCTCTGACCATGAAACAGCACCATGAAACAGCACCATAGCTTTTCCAGGACCATATAAGACCTTGCTTGCGGTAGAAATAGCCATCCAACTGAAGGTGAACTATAGTACAAGTGTAGGCATTGCATTGATTGAGTGTTAAAAACCCTTCTCATTATCTAGATTTGTTGATTTTCCCGCATCATTGTACCATTTTAAGTCATTTTGTTTCAAGTCTTATGGCTAATGGTACACAGAAGGCTAAAGGTACACAGGTACAAAACACAACTGATCTGTCCTTGTATCTCACACAAACATGCTGCTTCCTATGCCTGCTTTTTTCATCTTACAATAGCAAGGTTATTATAGCCAACAAAATTATTTGCATTTTATTGTGTGCTTCACCATACCTTAAATGTATTCTTACATGCAGTCTTCTATCTGTGTCTATCCCAAACTCAATACCAGTCTACGTCAAAACACAAAAGGACAAGAAAATAGTGTATTGTGTGTATTCCTTGAACAAACAAAAATACACCTGATAACTTTATTTTTGTTGTTTTAGCTATGTCAGCATCTCAGGCTATTTAATGGCTAGACAGTTATAAAACACACTGTTTAATGTTTAAGTGACCAATTGAGGAAAAATAACTTGTACCTGGATTTAAACAGCTCTAATGTTGGAAAAAGGTTTAATCTAATGCAGCAATTAGACAACATTCACAAAACAAAGTCCTGATAGTGTGGGCACAGTTGAGGGCAGTAAATATAATCTACCAGCATCCTTAACTAGTAGTTAACACCCTCACCATGTTTTTCCAGCTTCCTCTATGCCATATCCACTCATACTAATTTGTATTGGATTTTCATTCGTTCGCTATTCTGCGAGCATCAATTTCAGATGGCATGAAAAAGTAATATTCCAGCAATAAAGCTTGATTTACACCTTTTGCCTGGCTCCCTCTCTTGCTTTTTATATTTGATCATTTAGTGGAGATCGTATAACTGTATATCAGAGGCAAATGAAACCAGGTCTCGTGCACATTAAGGCCATGTAGAGTTGCAGCTAACATCCCCAGTGATCCCACAGACTGGCTTCCCCGGCAAGCCAAGGGCAGAGTCCCATTCATTTTCAGGCCCATTTCCTCCTATGATTAGGCAATCAATCAACCCAAGCCTTCAATCTCATCAGGCAGACGGGATTATCTGCCCATCTCTCCCTCCGTTACTTGTTCTCTCCCTCTCTTGCACTCACTCTCACAGAGCAGCACATTAACATCAGATCAAGTATCAGTGGGCGCATGTGGTCTGTAATGTCAAACAGGCCACAGACATCTCTTCATCTTTCCCGATGCCTAATACCCCCAAAGCTTCCATAGTGCACTGCATTCAAACACAAACTGTGGGACATTTGCTGAGAAGAGGTGTGTCTCTAAAGCGCTTGTCAAGGAATTAAGCCATAGGCCTTCTTCAGGGAGCATCCTTTCAAGGTAGATGAATTGCTTCTTAGACAATCTCAACACTGTTTGTAAGTCTCAAAGACAAAGTCTGACCTGTCTCAGTAAATTGCAGCTATAGGCTCATTTGTCCTGGCAGGTTACGGCATGTCTCCTAAATCATCCAACCTGTCCATAGACGTATCAGAGACTCCATACTCTTGCCAGCTACTGCCTCCCACAATCCACCAGGGAGGACAAACACTATTTATCGGACAAGCCTATATAAAGCTTTCTCAGTGTCAGAGAGGGTAAGAGAATATACCTCATAAAAGCTCAGGCACTCAGAGTGTTTCCTTTTTTAACCAATAATTTGCACTCCTTCTTGTTTACACAAGTGTAATGGAAAGTAAACCACTGCTTGTAAACAACAAAATGCCATTTACAGTGACTGTTGGGGCTATGGTGCTTTAATTTCTTCTGGACAAATTCCATAGAGGTTTGAGAAGAGTATATTTGGATAACTAAGGTTGACTGAATTTTTTGTTAAATGGATCAACTATTCTCATCAATAGTTTGAGATATATATTTGGATGATATTTGGATCACAACTACTCTGCTTTATGTCTTAAGATATGCTTTATGCCTTAAGATATAAGGTGATTTTAGTTGAAGACATGTAAAAAATGAAGACATGTATGCGTGCGCATTCGAGTGTGTTTGCAAATCTCCCTATAAGAATCAAAATCCATTAAGTAATCACTTCAGACCATTCAAGACATGTTAAAACAAGCCTTTTTTAAGTTTGTTATGTCAAATGTCATTTAAACCATGCCCATTCAGTTTAATTAGCAAAGCAGACTACCTTACAACCATCTTTTTTTCCAAGTTTCCACTCGTTGGAGAATTCAATAAATTAAAATCAATTAAATAAAAATTGATCCAAATCTTTGTAAAATGACAGTAAATTTGCTTTCACTAGAATTGAACTCTATTTCAATCATTTGTCTGAGAAAAAAGTGGTTCAATCCCATTCTAAATGCCATGGTTCTTAAATGCAATTTCAATTCAAATTCATCCTGATAATCGTCACTGTTGACTTATTTTTTTAAACTATTAGATGTATGCTTTTTTGCTGACATTGCCAAACTTAATCTGTGCTGAACAAATCTCTGGAAATATGGTGTAAATCCCATTGTGTATTTGACCAACTTTACATTGCTTTCAGAGTATCCACTTACTGTAGGTTGCCTTTAATTTGTACTGGGTACGAAAACTCTAAAATGCCAAAAAATTACAACATTTTAAAAGAAAGTACATTACGTTTGAATAGCACAAGGATGATGTAAATGATTTCCAAATCCTAAAGCTATTAACCACAATGATTCAATTCCTTTCTGAAATTGGAATTAAGCCCCTATGTGCACTATGTTTTCTCTGACAATACTTTGTAGCAGCCCTGAACCTGTAAGATGACCTTATGATTTCATCAGTCACCATCAACCACACTCAACTGAAAATATAGCTCTCTGTATTCCAATGAATTAGTAAAACATTTACATGAGCTGAAAGCAAGTGCAGGTAAAGAAATGACTCTCTTTGTGTCATGGTAAATATTCTTTTCTGTCTGGTATGTAGTAATATGGAAGAAATTAAATGTGAAGCCACTTAATGGAAACCTGAGATGGATTAGAACCCAAAAAGCTTTTTGATGTAAAGAAACTAATTCTGTTAAATATGCTAATCAAACTGTCAGCCCATTATTATGGAAGTGTAGCTTTTGCCAGAACCCTCCTTGAACCACTATCAGAAAGGTAAAACATGTACCATGCTTTTAATTCGCAATCTAAAATTCCTTTGCATGGTGTGATAGATCTCAAGCAGTTGAGTGCATGGCATGAAATATTTCAAATGTTTCCAGTGAATTGCAAAAACAAATAATAATTTAAGCAAATAAAAACGCAACATGACATTTTATTTTTATCAATCTTTGTTACACAAAAAAAAAACTTTTTTCTCATTATAAGATACTATTTTGTCAAGCATAACTTTGTCAGACGTAACTTAAAGAACTTGGTTATGGAGTTTAACATTTTTCAGTGCCTTTTTAATGTTTTTCACATAAAGTAACGTTACGCGTTTGAAAAAATGTTTGAAGCATGTTCTCAGACACATGCCTCATCGGAGTGTGAAACTAATTGCAGGGTATAATACTCTGCAACCCCTGTGCGGTAAATCTGAACGGGCACATATTGCTTGTCCAAATGCAGTTATAAAAATATCCTTAAACGGCGTAGATGTGTATGTTTGGAAGCAGTGTGTGATTGTGTACCTTGGATTATGTACATGGACGAGACGAAGGCTCCCGCCTTGGTCTAGTTCGCACCTTGGTCAGGGTTGCACTAGCATAATTTTCTGCAAAGTTGGCTGTTGCCTTTCTCTGCTACTAGCGAACCCCATGTACTCAATATTGTGCTGATATATATAATTATATACAGTCAGGTAAATAAATATCTGCTCGTCTGATAACACCATCATAAAGTGGCATTGGGTGCTGTTTCTGGGTACTTTTGACGAGTACTACTCATGAGCACGGAATTAGGCAGATGAATGTTCCTTGCAAATTGATATCTACTACTTTGCCTTTTGCCATATGAATAAAAATCATGTATTGACCATAATGGCACAATTCATTCAGATACCAGTTGGAATTTATCCTCTGCATAAAAGAGCAAACTCCTGAATCTGTTAAGAGATTCCTAACAAACATCTCTCTGAGGAAGTGTTTTGCAATCTCTGTCATGCCTAGGATGGATAGACAGCCTTAAATGTAACAAAAGGACATCAGAACCAAAACAATCGTTTAAAGTACCAGACATCAAAATGGTGGCTTTAAAAAATGGGTTAAAAAACAGTATAAAGGGAGTTTTAGGTTGTATGCAGCAGAACGTGTTTAGATTTTATTATAAAATCAAATCCACTGATAAGAAATTGGCATTGGAATCCACATTTAAGCAGTCTTTTTGCTCTTCAAGCTGAAACTGAAAGTCTGCATAAGAGATGTTCACTTATGTTCTAAGGATGTACAAAAAACACAAGAACAAGGGAGAGAGCATTTAATACAAGGATTCTCTTGTGTAGAAAACTACCCCATTAACATTTGCATCACATCAAATAGGAATACACTGTGAGTAAATAAGTCTCCTTAAAAAGAACATGTTATAGGAAAAACATATCTCTGTTCTGAATTAGCCAAAGATAAAAAATAAAGCTGGTCATCTCAGCAAGGCAAATCCAACTTGAAGGTCAAAAGAATAAAGCTCTGAAGCACACTAACTAAAATACTCCCCCAAGCAGAACTAAGAAAAAAAAGTTAACCACAGGCTCAACTGACAGTTACAGCCTCTCAGATCTCCAAAATACCCATTCATTGTCTTAAAAGCCAGCCGCCCCCACAATAAATGGATTTAATAACAAATGACAATTCCGTGATATTTCTTTTCCTTTGTTTTCCGAGAAACCAGTTCTAATTAGGCAATCCGCTTCAAAACCTACTGAGGTCTAGCTGCCTCAAATCACAATAGCTAGTTCTTCCACAACTGTAATTAATGAGAAAACCAGGCGAATCGTTCAGCAAAAAAAAAAGATTTAAGGAGGGAATTGTACATCTCTGCTAGAATTTATAGCATAGATTCTGTCAGATGAACCTTTACAGTTCTTTTCGCCATTGACATAGTGCCAGATGGGTCTGTGCTGATGCAATCTGGATCAAATTAGTATAAAAAAATATAATGAAAGATAATCATTGTACAGAAAGCCAGTAGTATTCGAGAAGCTCTGGCTGATCATTAAAACACAGACGTGCTTTATAACTATTGGGAACAGTTAGGAAAATGGCCAGAATATTGGACTAGACTTGACTTTATTTCCTGACAAAAGATGCATGTTATGTGAGCAAGTGAATATTTACCTTTTGAAAAAAAACTATGTTATCAATGTTCATTCATTCATCTTCATGTCGGCTTTATTCCCTTTCGGGGTCGCCACAGCGGAATGAACCGCCAACTCACTGGCATATGTTTTACGCAGCGGATGCCCTTCCCTGCCGCAACCCATCGCTGGGAAAATGTTATCAATGTTATCTTTCCCCAAATTAATTACTGCAAAACAGATAAATAAGATATTAGACTTATATATGTTTAAAGAAGTAATGAGCTGTAATTCTTTCCACGGTTTTTACTTATCATGGATGTTAAACAAGCTGTTTTACACTAAAACCTTTGAAGAATCATATTTTTATTTGGAGATTGTGTCTCGGTCACTTTTTTCTTAACTCCAGCTAATGACCGGAAAAGTCCCCTATACTCAGTGCATGGAAGAAACAAAACTGAAAAAAGTTCAAACAATGTGATAAGAAACGTAATAGTTACATTCGTAACCCCCGTCCCCCGAATAGGGAACGGAGACTTATGTCGGTGACAACTATGGGAAGCTAGGGGCGCTCTACTCATTCCACACTGTTTCAAGATGCCAATCAGCGAACCCGCTGATGGTCACATGATTACGTCTTCCCGCATTAACCGGATATGAACCTGACACTCTTTCTGTAGTGACGCTGGAGCTGTACTCACCCCCTAGGCCCCAGCCCCGCTTCGCACCCCGGCCCGACCGGCTCAGCCCTTAGAGCCAATCCTTTTCCCGAAATTACGGATCTGACTTGCCGACTTCCCTTCACCCTGGAGATCTGCTGCAGATATGGGTACGGTCTGGCGCGACACATACACCTTCTCCCCCGGATTTAAGGGCCGGCCAGAGTTCAGCGGACGCCGCAGGAACCGCGGCACCCTGCCCTTCACAAAGAAAAGAGAACTCTTCACGGGGCTATGGCCGGCGTCTCCAGGTTTGTTTGCGTCTCCACGCTCCGGGTTCGGGAATCTGAACCCAACTCCTTTTCGATCGGACGGGGGCGACGAGGCCATCGCCCCACCCTTCGGAAAGGCGCTCGCCGATCCCTTAGGGCCGACTGACCCATGTTCAACTGCTGTTCACATGGAACCCTTCTCCACTTCGGCCTTCAAAGCTCTCGTTTGAATATTTGCTACTACCACCAAGATCTGCACCCGCGGCGGCTCCACTCGGGCCCGCGCCCGGAGCTTCTGCGCCACCGCGGCGACCCTCCTACTCGTCGGGGCGTACGTTTGGCCTCGGGTGTGGGCCCGACGCTCCAGCGCCATCCATTTTCAGGGCTAGTTGATTCGGCAGGTGAGTTGTTACACACTCCGACTTCCATGGCCACCGTCCTGCTGTCTATATCAACCAACACATTTTGTGGGGTCTGATGAGCGTCGGCATCGGGCGGCTTAACCCGCCGTTCGGTTCATCCCGCAGCGCCAGTTCTGCTTACCAAAAACAGCCCACTGGGCGTCTCACATTCCGCACCCGGCTCCAAGCCAGCGAGTCGGGGTTTTAACCAATTTAAAGTTTGAGAATAGGTTGAGATCGTTTCGGCCCCACGGCCTCTAGTCATTCGCTTTACCGGATAAAACTGCTCAGCGAGCGCCAGCTATCCTGAGGGAAACTTCGGAGGGAACCAGCTACTAGATGGTTCGATTAGTCTTTCGCCCCTATACCGAGGTCGGACGACCAATTTGTTTCAAGACGGGTCGGATACGCTTCCGGTCTTGAGGGAGAATGTCAGCCTGGGTCAACCAAAGATGGCATGGTGTGGCCGTGCGAGCTTGCTACAACTTTTGTCGACTTGAGCGCGAAGTCGGTAGCTGCCCTCAGATCCTCTGTAAGACCTGGGCCACAACTCCCCTCCTGCATCTCTTTCAGGGCCTTGGCTTGGAACACCTGAAAGGCTGCCAGCCACAGCATAAGCCCTCGAAGTCAGGTCCAACTACAGGCCTCTCTGGCAGGATGGAGGCCTTGGCTGTTCACGCCAGGCGGCAGGATTACCCGGGCACTACCAGCGCCTGCTCTACCTGAGGAATCACTTCGTACCCCTTAGCTACCGCTCCGTCAAGGGGAGCGAGAGAGGGGAGACTGACCAACCTCTCTTTCAGAGGTGCCTTCCAAGTTTAGCTCAGTTCCCGATGCACTTCCGGGAAGAACGGGATAGAAGGGGGCTGGGGGGTATCATCCCAGCGCGACCCCACAAACCACACGTCCAGCCACGCGTCTCGGTTGCCAAGGGCGGAGCCACCTGTAACCCAATTTCTCTGGCAGCCCGGGTAAGCAACTCGGCCATCTCCTCCTCAGCACAATCTGGCGTCACCTCAGAGGGGGAGAGCGATGTGCCATCTCCTTCAGAAGATGTGCCATCTCTCTCCAATGCAGCAGTGGAATTGCATCATCAGACGCACAGGAGTCCTCAAAAGATGCAAGCAGTGCATCATCCGAGAACTTGGCACCAAGGGAGCCTACAGTCTACTGGCAAAACAAGTGCTCTACTAAGAAAAGGAGTCTTACTTGTTGGTGGAAGGCAGTGAAAGAGCTGAAGTCTGGGGCGTGGAGCGGTTTTAACCTTCCGGCCGGCCGAAAAGACTCGCTGGTTGCCGTTCAAATCCCCAGATCTCTCTTAATCTACACACAAGGTATAATCCAACTGTTTTCTTTTGTGGTGTCTTTCACAAAGTCGCTTGCGTGTCAGAGTATGGCTCCAAAGAAAAAACAGAAAGAGTGTCACGCTTGTGTCTGGTTTATGCGGGATGGCGTGATCACGTGACCATCAGCGGGTTCGCTGATTGGCATTTTGAAACAGTGTGGAATGAGTAGAGCAGAGAGTAGTGACCGTGGGTCAAAAAGAAGAGGACAAAGCTTGAGCCTAGGTGGATAAGCAACCCAAATAAAGTGAAAACTGGCCTCTGGTATTCTCTCTGAAAATCATGTAGCACCCTAAAGATAAATATAGTCAAGATATCCTGGCTACTAGTAGTTTTATTAAAGAAGGGGCTGGCTCAGTTTCTTTTCTTTTCAATTAAATAGTAATACCCAATGAAATACTGAGCCTCGACCAACATGGAAGGATCTCAGTTACCAACTAATAGGATCTCAGTTACCAATTAATGGGGGCACCTATGGCTTTCCTAACACCTACGTGATATGCTTGCCAGATATGGAGTGAACCATATCTGAAATTTGTGCTCTGCATTTAACCCATCCCAGTGAACACTCACAGCAGCGAACGAACACACTGTGAACTAACAACCATAGCAGTGGACAGCCATAACCGCGGCAGCCAGGACCACAAGTTGTGGTTGTTAAAAAAATCTCCCCCACCTTAAACTGGGGATCAAACCTTCAAATGCGGAAATACCTTCTAAGCTCCAGGCCACGATCATGTAAGTCTCTGGAAGCCATACTAGGGTAGGGTACTAGGGTAGCCATACTAGGTTCTCCAAATGCAACAAATCCACTTCCAATTAGTATTGCTTTAATGGCTACCAATAATCATTTGTCACACATCTCTGTTCCCTATTTGGGGAACATGGTTTATACAAATAACTATTGGCATTATATTTTTTTCTAAAATGGGTTGTCTAGCTGTGTAAATGTGATCATTCTGTTTATGTATTACAAACACTACAAACTTAGTGTTACAAACACTAGCTACTCAGCTAAAGAACAGGGGTTAGTTACTGCCATATGAGGGCAAAAACATATGTACTAACATCACTGTATCAATATTGTATCAAACTGTATCAAAACTTGAAGTGTTATTTTGTTGATGCACCAGTATTTAAAAAAGGTCAACTACTTTTTCCAAGTTCATCGACCAAGACACACCTTGTACTTAAAACAATTTTGCAAATTGAATATTAACCATATCAAATTATATACTAAACTTCTGTTAAGTAAGATGTTTTCATTGGGGTTAGGGTATTCTAATAACAAAAAAACTAAAGGCTAAAATAAACCAACAAGTATCTTGTCCATCAAAGGTGCTGAATGCTATTTTCGCAACAAGAGTTAATCTTGAAATTTGAAATGTCTGAATCCGAAACAGACCATTAAGCCTTCTCCACAAACATGATGGTCACAAACGCATTAATGTCACCTACTCAAAGGCCATAAAAAGGCCTCTTTCACATGATTTCTTAACTTGTTAATTTCTCTCTCATCTTCATCAATTAGCAACTTAATAAAACACCCACTGATAACAAGCTAATGTTTTGTGAATCAAGCTTTACCTAAAACTATCCTTGAATATGTTGGCAATGAAAGACATTAACATTAAGACAACTGCCCAACGAAAATAAAAGACACGATGTAAGTTCACACATCTAGCCAACGAATTGGTGCAAGTGAAACAAAAGTCCATCTTTGCTATGGCGTCTTGGTTTGGCGTACTGCGTGATCTCGCAGTCGACCAATGAAAGCTGGCTCTTTTGATCACATGTTCAGAGAACTTTAGAGACATAAAAGAGTAGCTGGGTGGTGCTTCATACATACTCTTGCATTGACAGGAAATAGCAATGAACAACTATCAATACTGAGATGTCTATCTTGCTGGTGTCCAACCATCAAAAGTTGTTCAATAAGGTGCACAAGAATTATAAAAACATGGAGTGGGGGTCATCCATTAGCGACATCCAAGGGCAAGGAGCATAACTGCATCAATAGAGCGATTAATATTAAAGTTGTGTTAAAGCACCCCACAGAGAAGCTGGTGCAGTATTATGCTTGCATAGGTGTGTGGAGGCCTTTAATCCTGAGCAGTCAGTTTTTTTACTTAAAACTGAATGCAAGAAGAAGCTATTAATGTCTGAAGTTTATGCTTAGTTCTCGCGTTGTGGAGCAATAAAGACAGATGCCCGAATTTCTGACGTGGAGAATAAATTGCAATATATTTGACTTGTCGCACCAAGTCCAGCCATACACACACACACACACACAGGCAAACACACGCACACACACACACACACACACACACACACACACACGAAAACTGGTCAGATCAGCAGAACAAAAATACTTGTCAACATGAAGCACCAAATTATACGAAGCACCTCTTAGTTAAAATGGGAAGCATCAAGATAACTAATGAAACATAAATTACTTTTCTTTCTTTAATTTCACAGTTTTTCATTAAAACAATTTATAATAATAATGTTACATTTAGTTAACTTTGCAGAAAAAAACACTACTTTTGTATAATTTATTTCTAAAAATACCATTTATCATTAAAATTTTGACCGAAATGAGATTTTAATCCAGTGTCATAAGTAATTAATATTTACATCCTTATTATGAGTTTCCTATCTGGGTCATGTTCATTTCTGGACTGGTAATTTGAGATTCCACCCAGCAATTCAACCTTCTCAAAAGGGAAACTCATTGTCTAATAGATATTATATCATTAACATGTATCTGCTTATGAGTTAAAAAGAGTTTTGTAAACCTTATACCACTTCCATTAACCAACTCTGGCTGATCTGATTAACAGTAATTCAATAATACAGAAAAGCTTCACAATTATAATGGGAACATTCTGAAGCCACAGATACTCGTTATGAGTTGTGCTTCATTTGCAGCTCTTGTTAAACTGGGATAATTACAATTTAACAATTTACTGAATAAACAAGGAGTTAAAATATTTGTTTCGTTATATAAACACCTTCATTAGTCTTAACAGAGAATTCGTTTTTTAAGGACTAGTCAATATAGTTTTTATTTAGTCTAATATGTTTGTTTTATGCAACGCAAATACTCATTTTAACACATTTTAACACATCCTCGGGTTTACTTTAGTACTTTTGCTGAAGTAAACGTTGTAATTTGTGACACCAACCTCTAATGCATTTGATGTGTGCATTTTTGATAATAAAACTTGGTTCCTGTTTGAGTATGTATGAAAAATAAAAGATTCCTTTATAAAGTTCATTAGAGTAACGTAACGTTACCTGTTTTACAGACGTTGCACCGGGTGCTAGTTGTACCTCATCCACGTGTCATGTTGTTATTGTACCTTTTCACTTAGAATTCGTCTTCTTCTTGTAGTTCGCAGTTTATTTATGTTTAATTCAGAAACAGAAGTCGTAATACAAGTAAGTAATGCAAGTTTTAAAAAATCACGGTACTTTTACTTTCATCTTTTCCAAACACCTGCTTCAGGCATCCATCTGTCTTTTTTAAAAGCCTCTCCTATTACCAATTGATGCACAGGTTAGTGAGCCAATGATCTTTCCGAACTTGTTTGTCGTTGACTTCAAGATAACCAATCACAGGCCGACATACAGTAAGAGGGGTGGGATTCCATGCAAACTGTTTAAGAACACCATGGAAACACTAAACACGGACTCTGGCGTTTACAGATTAGTGATGGGAAGTTCGGATCATTTCTCCGACTCGGATCTTTGAGTCCCGTTCAGCAAAATGAACGAATCTTTTTTTCGAGTCATTTCGTTCATTTTAGTAAAATACCAATAAAATGTTGTGTGTTTCTTCCCAAACACATTTATTATATACACAAATCCGAATCACACTACAAATTAAACAAAACTATAATGGTAGAAGACAAAAAAAAAAACATTTTAATTAAGCCTACCTGGGTCTTTTAGTCTGATTCAGCTCAGCTCTGATCTGTCTTTAGGTTAAAGTCTCATCGTTCTTCACAGTTCTTCTCTCTGATGGTAACGAGTTCAGTCCGGCCCCGGGGCCTTCTGTCACGTGACGATCCCTAATATTAACCTAATGCAGTTTGAGCCGGAAATCCACAAGATTCGTTCTTATCTCGAGTCCTCCGGGTCCTTTCGTTCTTCTGTCACGTGACGCTCTCTAATATTAACCTAATGCAGTTTGAGCCGGAAATCCACAAGATTCGTTCTTTTCTCGAGTCCTCTGGGTCCTTTCGTTCTTCTGTCACGTGACGCTCCCTAATATTAACCTAATGCAGTTTGAGCCGGAAATCCACAAGATTCGTTCTTTTCTCGAGTCCTCTGGCTCCTTTCGTTCTTTTATCACGTGACCTTATCCCGTTCAGTATCTTAGTAATACTAATGTAAAGATAAATAGGCCTAATACATAAAGAAAAAAATGTGTGCCCATTTCTGTAACTGTGATTGTTTCTGGTTTTTGAGGATCTGTGATGTAGTTCATAAATTAACAAATACCTTCTATTTTTTTATTTGTCCTTTTACTGTCTTCAGAACAATGAACTGTATAATAAAATAATCCAAGCCTACAAATACAAAGTAGCTACTTATAGCTTGTTTGTTTGTTTTTATTCTAATTTTCAAATTGCTTGTATCACAAACAATACACTGACAATCTGATTTATAAAATAACTGCATAATTAAATTATAAAGTATAAAAATTATTTAGTTAAAAGTTATTACGTACTATTAGTAAGTGACTTTACAATTAAATGACAACTTGTAAATACTATAGGTAATTTATTATGCACTAAAAATAAAGTGACTCAAAAATGCTTCATGAATCTTAGGCTATGTAACACTGCAGTTCTAAAGTCCATGATATAGGTCTGTTGTGTTGACCCTTAAGATTATACTATTATTTTACATTTCAAAATATTGTATTATATACATACTATACATCAAGGTGTTGTATAACTAATATTTGAATACACTTTAAAACACACCAAACTACAACAAACACAAATACCCTATCTCTGAAAGTGATTTTATGAACAATTTAACAAAAGAACGAAAGGACCCAGAGGACTCGAGAAAAGAACGAATCTTGTGGATTTCCGGCTCAAACTGCATTAGGTTAATAATAGGGAGCGTCACGTGACAGAAGAACGAAAGGACCCAGAGGACTCGAGAAAAGAACGAATCTTGTGAATTTCCGGCTCAGACTGCGTTGCTTCTGCGCATGCGCAACTGAACGAATCGCTCCCCGAGACGATTCGTTTTTCCGAGTCACAATAAAGATTCGTTCAAAAAGAACGAATCGTTCAAGAACGACCCATCACTATTACAGATCATGCTCCCTCGAGGATTGTGTTAAACACACTGACTGAATAAATCAGAGAAGCAAGAGTTAGCTACAGCTTATACACGTGATTTTATATTGGTTTGCTATGGTCAAAAATATTAACTGCATTATAACAAAATACTAGTTATGCGTATATCTATTCAATTAAAGTCAAAGTTCACCTTGAATTTGAATCGTTTGTTTACAATATTTATTTGTATTCACTTTTATTAAAATTGCGCACAGATCTATTTCACTAAGTGATAATAACATACTGATGTTGCTCAATTTTAACTAATAAAATTAACTTAAACACGTACCGTGGCCAAAGCCTACTGTTATTGTTTTAAGACCAAATCTGGTCCTGGATATCCAGAGCCCTGCACAGTTTAGTGACCACCCTGCTCTGACATAAATACTACTCTAGATTCAGACAAGCCAAGAGGATCTTAATCAGTACAAAAAGTGTTTATGATGATGGTGGAACAAAAATGTGCAGGACTCCGGTCCTCCTGGACTAGATTTGGAGTTCCCTGTTTTAGGATATATGTATTAATCATATAAAAGAAAAGAGAAAGTCAAAATTTAATTGTGAAAAATGTAAAACAGAAAGTAATTCCTGAGATGTGTCTGTTCAATGAAAGTGTATGCATGGTCAGTGCAGAAAGTAATTTGTGATGAGTGATTTGTCTGATTTTCTTAAATATACATCAAAATATACATAAACTTAAATACATATCAAATACATAAACTACATATTTGATAAATATTAGAATAGTAATGTGTTAATCTTGCAGAATGCAGAAGTTTCAATATAAGAAAGTTAAATGATATTATAAAAGAAAGTTAAGTTGCATTAAGTAAATATGGTAAATAATATACTCACTTTTTTATAGAAGTGTGGCTTTTAATAGTCACATCCTGGTTTGTGTCTTGGCTTGGGTCTTTAGAGTGTGTTACTCTAAATGCGTTGATGTCTTCCCACAATTCATTAACATCCATTGATAGTTATTTAGGGTCCCTCGTAGAAGTGAAAATTAATCATTAATAAGAAAAGTAATAATTCTGCATGTTCCCCTAGCCAGAATAGATCCAAGGAAAAGGGTGTTCAAATGCTGCAATTAAATTGTTTAAATTGAAAAGTTGTTTAAGGTTTGAATCAATAGATTTTCACTTGAGGATCAAAGCTCTGGATGTTGGGATGAAAATATAAAATTCATATTTGTGTGAAATGTATATTGGGGTCAAAATTCCTGCTAAGTTATGAACTGATTTGGCTAAAGTCTCAATGTCAATCCAGTCATCTTGCTGTTCCACTTAGGTCTTTGTGTGTGGCTCATTTATTTCCGCTACACAGATGGGTCTAGGAATAAATGATTTAATGGAACAGCACATTACTTCAAACCGACTGCACCCATCCCTTTAAAGTCTCACAGGGCTGTTTTATTGATTTAAAAATTCCTCTGCTTCATGCTTGAATCTGTCCCATTAACTCTGAATGCTTCTTAGCTGCATACTAGTAGTTAATGTTCTCTTTTACAATCAAGACAATGCCGTTTTCCATGACACAGTGGTGACAGAAAAGCTGTAAAAACGCGTCCATATCTGGAGTGCTTTCTTTCTCTTTGTGTTACATCTAATTCCACATAAATGAAAGGACATGAAAGTGATTGACTGTGGTGAATAGCTTAGACAGAAACTGAAAACACAATTATATTGTGTGTAAAACCATGTCTGTCGTCACTAATTATCGACTTTGTGAATGTCACTGCTTAGAGAAACAACTCATCCACAGAGAACTGAGAAGTTAAGCAGGATTTTGTCAAAGGGAATCTTTTGATTTCAAATCTTACAACAATAGACAGCTCGTAAACACATTTTCTCTGCCCTCATTTCATGGATCTTTCTGAAAAGCTTGTCATATGTCTCATTGAAAGATGGCTAGGAAATAAAAAAAAACATTTCAATCTCTTTCTCAAGGTTTTGTCTAAAAGGTCTCGTCTACTATTGTCAATGACTTTTAAAGGGACAGCTCATCTTAAATGAGAATGCTGAATCTATCTTGATTGAATTGAAGATTTATAATTATATTTTATTACACTGCCGTATGATTAAAAGATTAGATTAGAGTTTAACAAGCAGAAAATGTTTACAGAAATTACGATTGAGGAGGGGGGCTTGGCTGCAACTTCAGGGTATCTATGGGCAGAGATCCACATTTTTTTTTTTCAAAAGAAAAACAAACAATTGCAATGGATATTTCTGGGGCAAGTTACAGCAGATAGGTGAATGCATTGAGTACCACCTCAGCTCACGATAAGGATGATATAGAGTTGCAGGCATATTGATAAGGAGAAGGCAATCTTGTTCTGTCTCCAAAGGTCTATTGCATGCTCTCTCCGGAAGTCAACATGAGCTGAACCCCATAAAATCACACACTTCTTCAGGCAGAAAAACCGCAAACAGAACATTTGTGAAACACACTTTTGTACATCATTAATCATGGATGGCCACCAGAAACAAAACTGTGTGAGAGGTAAACCTGCTGCCTAGTTGTCCAAAGTCAGGAACTGTAAAGATTTTGCCCAGAAGGTACTGCTGGTTTGTTTCTCTGCTGAGCAGGTTCCTCCTTTTCTCAGAGTAAATCACAGACAATCATCACTAGATGGCAGGAGCAACACCACACCAAAACTGTTGATGGAGGCATTAAAATTAAAGCACTTTGACATATCTTCATGCAATTTGATCTAGATGTAGACAGATCTAGGAGAGCAGAACTGGTCTTCCTCTCCAATAATTAGAGCAAATTTTTGTCTTGAGAAGTCCAGTTTCATTATGAGGCTGGCTTCCATAGAAGGAGATAAGAGACCCTGTCTGAACTGTAGTTCTTAACGAAACTTAACGAAAATACTGTCAGTAACTCCTTAATTGCAGGATCTGCAAAGTCCTGAACAATCTGGCAACACGCTTTAACAGATGCTGACCGACAGTAAACAAGTGCTCACACTTTTCCTACAGGCTTGGAAGGCAGAGAAGACCACAGGAAACAGAGTTTGCAGAGGCTTTGCACCGTCAGGTACATCGGGAGAACCTTACTGGTTGCTGTAACACAGTAATCCACTAAGTAAGTGTTTTATCAAATATCAGCTATGAATTGGTGCTTGGCTTGCTGCTCATGTGTGGGTGGGTAAGGAAATGCACGAAAGCATAACAAGAAAGATTACTCAGCAGTCGTTTTTGCTTTGTAGTCTGCATAGGCAATTTCATAACCAATCAGTATTAGTATGCTATTGTCCTTTTCCAACACTGTAGAATTTGTAGCATTTTTTAGCTCTTTAGAGTACATTTTCTCATCAAAGGATAGGTACATGGTGGTCATAAAGGGATTGACATGGTCAGAAACAATGTTCAGGTAGGCCGTGGTATTGAAACGATGCCCAATTGGTACTAAGGGGCTTAAACTGTGCCAAGAAAACTCCCCCACACCATTACACCTCCACCAACAGCTTGCACAGTGGTAACAAGGCATGATGGATCCATGTTCTCATTCTGACTCTACCATTTGAATGTCTCAACAGAAATTGAGACTCATCAGACCAGGCAACATTTTTGTAATCTTCAACTGTCTAATTTTGGTGAGCTCGTGCAAATTGTAGCCTCTTTTTCCTATTTATAGTGGAGATGAGTGGTACCCGGTGGGGTCTTCTGCTGTTGTAGCCCATCCACCTCAAGGTTGTGCGTGTTGTGGCTTCAGAAATGCATTGCTCCATACCTCGGTTGTAATGAGTGGATATTTCAGTCAAAGTTGCTCTTCTATCAGCTTGAATCAGTCGGCCTATTCTCCTCTGACCTCTAGCATCAACAAGGCATTTTTGCCCACAGGACTGCCGCATACTGGATGCTTTTCCTTTTTCACACCATTCTTTGTAAACCCTAGAAATGGTTGTGCATGAAATTCCAGTAAATGAGCAGATTGTGAAACCGGCCCGTCTGGCACCAACAACCATGCCACGCTCAAAATTGCTTAAATCACCTTTCGTTCCCATTCAGTTTGGAGTTCAGGAGATTGTCTTCACCAGGACCACACCCCTTAATGCATTGAAGCAACTGCCATGTGATTGGCTGATTAGATAATTGCATTAATGAGAAATTGGACAGGTGTTCCTAATAATCCTTTAGCTGAGTGTCTATACAATTGGTTCAAACTATTTCTGTCTCTCTGAAATATTTTGACACTTTGACACATACTTTGAAATTTGCATGGGTTTGGGTGGCTAGTGGCAGAGCTGGTGCAGCATGAAGAGCAGGTTATCAGATAGTTCTTCAAAACATGGAATTTGCTTTTCTAATCTAGAATTTTCAATGGTAGCTTTGGTGTTAAATAAATGTAATAATATTATAATATAAATATAATAAATCCTGTTATACAGCTAGACATGAGAGCAGTTTTGCTCTAACCAGATAAATTCTAAGGTGCCGAATTTAATGGTGTGATAAGGCACTGACATTTCCCTTGATGAAAATATGTAGTTGTTCTTGTAGTTTATGCTATTCAAGTGGAATTTGTTTCCATGGCAAAATTCAAATTAGAGCAAAAATATCATTCCATTTTTCTTAACTCCAAATTATATTTAGCTTAATATCTAGCTTGGCCAGCGAGAAAAGAAGGAAGGAATCATTTCAATTTAAAGTTTTAAGGCCAATCTATTTTTGAGTGTTTACTTAATATGCGCTGACCATCTTGTAAAGCACGAAGCGTCTCCGAAAGGCTTTACCCTATTTTCATTTGGTTTCATTTGGTGATATAAAAAAAATTCCCTTCGTTGTGGGCCTTTGTTTACAAGTAGAATGGTATCCCAGAAGATCAATTACCTGCTGCTTATTTCAGGATGAATTTACCAACACAAGACTCTTTCAAGAAAGAGTAACTGAAGAAAAGGGCCTGATTTTTGTGTTTAAAGGCAAAGTTCCCTGCACAAAAGTGGTGTTTAGCTGTACTCACCTCAGTGGTACAGAGCATAGAGCGATGTTTATGTGTTTTTCATTTCAGCGATCTTGATTGCAGGGTCTCCTGATTGATCTCTTTGAGCAGACTGGTTGAATCTCTGAGATGTACATTAAAAATGTTTTCTTTTCAATATATACACCGACACTATCTGATATAAAATAGCAAACAACAAATTGTATGTATTGTAAATACAATGAAATGAAAAATGACGATTAAACGTATGGGTTTTCTGGCACATGCATGGCTACACCTCTGAAATACGCTGGATAATTTTGCACAAAGAAAATATTAAAAACAGTCTGGATTTACACATTGTTCATTAGCCGGAGGTGTCCTGGCATTTCCTTTCAAATCTGTGAAATGAAATTATGTTTTAGGCCGTATTAGCCATGCTCTTGCTAATACAGTTTTAGTTACTTTTTCTGATATTAGGAAATAACAAAAAAAATGCAGATTAAGGCAATTTTGAAAGTCTTCAAATCTGAGAAAATCTACTTTTCGATGAGCTCGTTTTCTGACAGTAAAAAAAAAACATGACAAAATGAGTGAAACCTCATTTGACAGTATTTCTGGATGAAAATTGGGAGGAAGCAACTTTTGTCAGGTTCCCCTGTGATCTGAGAGAAGTCAGATGAAAAAAAAGAAGCAAAAAGGGAGACAGGAGGCGCTTGGAGGAAAAGTGAATTATCAATCTGCTATTCATTTGAAGGTGATTAGAATCCTTCATTTCTTTTTTTTCATGGGGACCAGGGCTAGAAAGTGGCGAATGGCTTCAGGGTGACAGGGTTAATTGAAGAATAATACCCTTCAGAATGATGGATTTTGGTGACTTGAGATGTCAGAATCCATTATGGGAAATTCAAATTCACAATTAAAGAAGAAGGTATGTGTGTGCGATTCTCTCATTTTAATTTTCCTTCTCCAATCACCCCCAAACCCCATTCTTTATTAATAATTCTCTCCCTTACATGTCCAGCCACCCTATTACATTTACGACTACCTAGCATGTTAGGAGGGGGAAATGAGACTTGATTTGTATTCTGATGCACAAATACAATGTTCTCAGCAGAAGAGGGACCTCCCCAGAAGAATTAACCAAGTCCAGCACACTATTATTCAGGTTATTTGGCCAGATTCACTGTTTCTTGTTGATTATAAAAAAAGAAGAAAAAAATACTGAGTCTAGCAAAGCACTATATAAATGTATTTAATTATTAATAATTATTAGCTAATTAAATATGAGCATTTTCAGAATCTGTTCAAGGACCAATGGGATGAAATATAAATTGAGTGCATATAAAATATGACCCTGATATACCAATAGTCATTTAAGCGACACCATGGAACTTTTCATTTTCAAATTCATTTCTCTGAAATAGTCATCCATCACGTGAAATAAAACATTACAACACTAAAATGGTGTTCACATCAAAAAGGAGAAAACCCTAAATGGGAATTTTTTTACATGTTAAGTCAACGAGACAGATCATTTAGAAAAAGAAAAATGCTTTCCTGCTGTGTAAATGCATGCTTTCTAGCGGTATCTGAGAATGAAGATACCATATTGTTGTATTACTAAAAGTGGAGCATTCAGAAGATGAGATTGCTGAACTTTTTGCAGACTTACCACCAGTGCCGATAAAAATTGTATTACTTATAGTTACTGGTTACTTTCACAAATAGTAACTGAGATACATTATTATAAAAGTAACTAATTACCAGGGAAAGTAATTATAGCCTTACTTAAATTTGTCAAATACAATAAATCTAAAGCATTCAACACTAATCGAATGCGAACAGTCATTCAACTACATTATATATCTAAATTATCAACGAGCAGAACAATAAAACACAATAACTGGTTTAGAACTTATTTCACAGAACATAACTTGTCTAGCCTATTCTAAAAACAAACAATCTTTCTTAAGAAATGTACCCCCAAAAAACTAATCATAACAATAACTATTAAACTACTATTTTATTTTATTCTGCCTGAGTTATAAGTTTTTGTGGAGGAGAAAAAAGTTTTACTTGCTTGGTTTTCGTGGCTTCATCTAATCAACATTGCTTACACTTCCAGTTAGGGAAAATTTTAATTATCAGACTATATTTCACAAGTTCATAGAATTATCCCAGAAAATGCAAGCATATGTGGCGAGATTAAGATAAGCATACTGGGTGAGACGTCCGTGGGAGGACCTCGCCCCCCGAAAAGTGATCCGGGCCCACTGTGATAGGATAGTAAAATGACATGGGATTAATAGCAAGTGGAGTATAAAAAATTTGAAATCAAACCAAAGGAAAACTGAAAATAAGAACTGGACTAGACAATTACAGAAACAGAACTAAACCAGAAAAACACACTCTGACAGACACTAGGAGAAAATAAACCACAATAAAATATTTTACAAAGCCAACAAGCTTTTGAGCTGCTTGTATTGAGACCAGTCTTAGATTTTTAAAGATGTCTTTTGCAGATTGTTTTATCAAGACCTGCATTATTTTTTTACCAGTCATTTCCCTTTTGTTCAAATCAATCAGTTCTTTTCTCTCCAACCCACAAATTGAGTTACTATCGAAATGAAAGTTATGCCAAAAGCATCTATGATCCCAGTGGATACTCTTTTCTGCTGCTTGCATTTGAAAGCACGGTGGCCATCACGATTGTATCCCGGGATATAATGAAATATAATCATACAAGTTGAGTTATTAGGAGTGTGTTTTTGTCAGTCTCACCTGTTTTCATTTCTCATGCTCTGAAAAATGCTTTGTGTGCTAAAGGCAGGTCACAACACTTGTGCCTATAAATTCTGATCGTTTCAAAAGATCACATGTAGAACTCATTGCACTTGTGCCAGCTGTGAAAACCAACATGTTCAGGGTTTGACCCCATGCACATGTTTGAAAGAAAAAAACATCTTTTTCTGATATGCACCATCATATTTATTTTGCCTCAAAATGTAACTTTTGAAACCACTGGGTGTCTCTTACATAATAACAACAATTGCCAATTTGACACGCTAACTATGGAACATCGTAGAACAAATATTGATTAAGATTTTAAATAAATAAAAAATAATAAAGTAATAATTTACATGCTAGTGCATGTTACAAAAATGGTGAAATCCTAACAAATATTGTAATTGACCAAGACTTGGCTCAACACAATATTGACATGGACTTTATATTTGGTTTATATTTAAAGTGATAAATATCTTAATAAATAAATGTTTATAATAAAATGTGAATTTAAAACCATTAAAAAATATCTAACCAGGAATACCGGCTGTTTTCAAAAATACAACAAAGTACTCAATATTATTTAGTATTCAATAAATTAGAATAAGGTACTAAACAACTACAAATATATTCTAGAATAGTTGCCAGATCAATTGTATTGTATCCAGAAGTGGTGTCTCAACACATCTAAACAATTTGACTTTGTTGAACAACGCTTGATGGTCAGACAACAACTAGATGGGCTTCTGAATGTCCATATTCTTGTCTTCCATGATTTCTTTCTCAGCTCTTCTTCACGTTGATCTTCTTTCTCGTTGTTTCTTGTGATGAGGTTGATGTTAGACTGTAAATGGAGCAACACCCAGCTGCTCTTTTAAATCCCAGTAGCACTCTGAACACATCATTAAAAAAGGCAACTTTAATTGGTTCTTTTTTAACTAATGCTTATCATTTGACCAAATGTGTGAACTTTAGAATTTAGACCAAAAATTTGTCTAGGTCCTTGTTGGCCTTTACTATAATGTTTACCTTTAGCACATGGGAAAACACAACATTTTTACCAAGGTTTATCGATTAGTAATTACTTACAACTTAATCAGAAAATAAATATACTAACTTTATACCAACATGCTATTATGCAGATTTTTCACAGTATTCAGATGCTTGTATGCAAAGTCTAACCAGAGTCAGTATGTTTAACATCTAATTAAACATGAATATATGCTATGTTTATTGTATATTCATTTGTAAATTGATCAAAAGTTACTTATAACAAAAAACAATAATGTGCTATCAACTTCTCTACTCGTTTCCCTTTTTTGTAAACTAATCACATTCAAAACTATTCAACATTAAACTCTGATGAAACTGAAATTATTGTCTCCTGATAAACTCCGGAATCTCAATAATTGTGACACCCATGTCTGAAGCAGGTTTTGTATACAGATATCCAAATTACACATAAAAAATCATTAAAAGTAATTTGAACAGCAAAATCCTGTCTTGTCGAGGAATGTCTGAGCTCCTATAGCTCCCTGGGGCTCAAATTCCTCACTTGGACAGCTTGCCTTCTGTGCTTTAATCCCCCAAATCTGCATGTGTTACTATGGCTAATTTATCCAAGTACGCGTTTGAAAAATCTACATTTAAAATTAATGGACATAATTGTCTGTTGTCAGCATGTTGTCACTCTTGTATTAACTCTACTTCTACTTAAATAACATCACATCCCAGCTCTACATTGAAGTATAAGATATAGAACACAACATGTTCAGGATAGTACAGCAGACATTACACCATAAAAATGACAGTTCATCTTAAAGGGAGGAAATGGATGTGGGATGTTGAAATTATTCATCACTTGCATGCGTTTTAAATTCAGCTGAGCTGGGGAAAATTCTGATCAGGCACAATGTTTGGGTGACTGCACACAAATATGGCAGACAGAAGAGCAGGGCGAGTAAATTCTGCCTGTCTTATGTTTTTTTCTCCAAGAGGCAATCTTCACTGAGCGCTAATGCAATAGCCAGTGTCAGCTACTTTATCATCACTTGAGGTGACAAATGGAGGACAAGAAGATCTCAAATATTCCAGCAGGGAAGCAGGTGGGCTCAAATTAGAAAGAAGATAGTTTGACTCAAGTTTTCTCAAGCCAGATAGAGGATAGATCTGGCAGAAGTCAATAACAGTGAGAATTTACTATCGAAGTTGAATTTTAGCAGCTGGCACTTGAATGTGAGAAACAATGGCAACATAATGAATTGAGACAAATGCATCTTTTATTGCTCCCCCAATCACGGAGACAGCTGCAAACAGAATTCATCCGATTTGTTCTGCTGCATCTCTCCCTCCCTCTCTCTCACCTCCCCGCAAGACACACTCAAAGCTAGACGTAATTTAGTGTGCTTAGTGCACAATAACCCCCACCCTCTTCCCAACTTCACAAGCACCACCACCAATCCCCATCTAATCGCATAAGGTGCCCTGCGGATGAACTAATCACACTTGAAATATTATTTTCTCCTTATTTCCCCATTTTTATGAACAGCTCAGGTTTTATGGTGCAATGGGTTTCACCCCTGCCTGTAGTCGTAACCTGTTCATGTGTTTGCTGCAGGGATGGGAGATAATGGAGATAAACTGTTGAAAACATCTTTCCATTCATCATCTACAACTGCCTACGTTGTGACAAAGATGTGTTCTTAATTTCTGCTGTACCAGCAGCTTCATTTCCCCAGAGATGATTTTTAATATGTAATGAAAGTTAAAGCAGTAGAGAGAAAAAGCCAGGTCTTGTTGTTGCCAGGTCACTGTTCACTAGTCTGTGTGTATGTGATCAAAAGAACATGCTTTTTATGTTGTTAAACATCACTTATCTTTTTTATTCATTAAGAACAAGCAGTTCTGAGAATGCTGTTTTGAGATGTCACAATCATTAACATCCTGATCTAGACTCTTGGCCCTGTCGCTATGTGCTATGGTTAAGTCTGCCAGAGTCTATTTTCTCCGTTAAAGCTATTAGGTCAAATATGGCAAAAGTACTGCAGAAATTATCTTTAATATTCCTAAAACGCACTTGATGCCAATAATTAAGCTACTCATGCCATGTTTGAAGCTACTGGTGTCTGTCTTGAATAAGATTTGGAAATAAAACCTTCAGGGGCTGCATTCCTCTAGAAATTACTTTGCTCACCTCTGAGCTAAAGTAGAGTGTTGTTCAGATGGGTGTAAATGTGAACATAAAAGTTGTCAATTTATACCAAAACATGAACTTGTACACAGAAGAGGATCTCTGCAAAAGTTTTCAATAATATTTTTGATGAGAGAACACGATTTCTACCACAATTGAAAAATTAATGTCCATATGTTGGAGGAAAAAAAAACTAAATGGTGTTATTGCAAATGCAATAAATCGTGCCTCCGATATTGTCAGAATGTTGCATCTTTTGTACATTTTAAAACAGGTCAGAAAGGAATTTCATCTAACAACGGGTACTTCTTTAGCGCCAACTAGCTTATTTACTAGCTTTATTTTAAACCAAAATAAGTACAAGGAAACATTTTTTAAGGAGCAAGTAGGTGCTAAATGCTGGTTCTACCAGTATAAGGATGTTTTTATTATTAAGGATGTGATTTTTTTTTTATTGATTGATGTTATTTAATCTAAAAGAATGCTTAATATGTTCCTACAATATCCCTTTACTAAGTCTTGCCTTATAGAGCAATATGTTCCAAAAACAATATGCTAATGTGAACCTTGGGCTCCAGGACATGGAGTGTCAATTTTTCAGAAGGTCTGTGTCATTTATGAGAAAATTGCCATGTTTTATTTAATACCATTTTTAGATCATGCACCTGAATTGGAGATGACTGGACTGACATCGTGCCTTATACTGTGCTTGATCCTTTATGAAACTTTTTTTCTTTTTGAGTGGTTTGGAAATAGGGATGCTTCTATTCAAATAAACACACAACATAGAAATAGCTTTTCTGACTCTAACCTTGCACCCACATCAGTTGCGTTTCACATGTCTTTTCTCAGGTATTGACCCACACTGAGATGCAGACAGAGATTGAAAGCTCAAGATAGAGAAAATGTGGAGATACAGCAAGAAAAAGAGAGAGAACAATTTAGAATTAGGAGAAGGAAAGAGAAAAAAAGAAGAGAAAAGACAGAAGGTAGCTCTCAGCTGTTCACTTGTACTTAAGAAGTGCATTTACTTTCCATTGATTTCCAATGCTTTAGTCAATTTCCTGTCACTTTTCATTGCAAGTACATGGGATCTCAGTTTAGCGGCTTACAGGAAAGCGCAGAGAAAGTCCAGAGGGGAAAGTAGAAGGGTTTGAGTCGACAAACTGTCTGGCTCAGGATCATTTCTCATTCTTTGAGGCATCTAGACTCTCTTCAGTTGTAGTGTGCCACTTTGACATCTAAATCTGACCATGACATTGTAAAACAAGAGCAAATGAAACAATTTCCCCATTCTGTGAGATGAGAAATTAGTAATTATGCAGCGAAACATGATTTAGCCAGAAGTTGATCAATAGATACACATTACCATTTAACTGGTGTTAGCATGCATTTGGGAGTGTCTCTTGTGGCCACTTGGGTTCAGACTGCAACTGCAAATCCCTTCAGCGGTCCAAAATTACAGCAAGTATTACTGAATAAGTGTTACATGACACGGACATTGGAAAACAAAAGAAAGATACTATTGCATCTTTAATTTGATTGTCATGTATTTATTCTTATGCAGTGCTAAGCATTTTGACTAGGCTATTTCAATGCATTCACACACAATGGACTGACTCATGGGAGTCACTAGACCACTTTTACCGGGGCACCTCTTTAAATCTGTAGTTCCCCAGTAAAATGTCAACCTTACGTTATTTCTAAACATACAGAATTGAGGAGTTGGTGAACAAAATAGCCCCAAATAACATTTTCCCATATGTTGTTACTGTATACAATTGTTTTTCTAGACTATTGAAAAATGTACAGCACTTTTTTAGCAGTTGATTACAAGCAGCTTCACGAAGGCATAATGCAGATTAAGAGTTAGATAGGAATTCATATTGGATAATTCTATAAAATTGAAATATAACTACCATATACTGCTACCTTAATCTCTAACTTATTATACATATCTGGTGAAAACCAATTTTGTGCTGCAAAAAAGCATTTATGTACATTTACATGTTTTACAATCTACATAACACCCTAAACGTAATCAGTTTAGTAACTTTGCGGTAAGGCATTTGCTCTGTTTTTTTTTATTTTATAAAATAAATGTTGATTCATTGAGAAGACTATATGTGAGACAACATTATAAAAGAAGTCTATGACGGGGTGTCTTCTCATTCAGTAATATTTACTATCATTGACAACTCAAACACAGTAATAGCTGTGTCCTTGAAAGTCTTTGTATGTCTTTACTTCTCTTCTTGTCTCACGTTATACAGTAATTCAATGCAGACCTCTTAAACATTTCTTTCCTGGCACTGTTGTTCATGCTGCATTCCTCCCTGTCTTCTATCCTAAAATAATCTGCTCTCATACCGAACATTAATCCTTACTTATTTTCTCTCTGTGTGCTGAAGCTTTATTGCTTGCAGGTGAGAAAAGCCCCGTCTGGCTCACTGAGGAGTGCACACACGTGTGGAGGGGGGCTGCACAGGAGCTTTGTTCAGAATTGCAAACTTTGCTGAAGAGGTGTAACAAGAAAAAAGAGGGACGGTGTGACAAATGCTTGGATGAAAAGGTGATGTGTGAGTCAAGGATTGGTTAGCTTTTGAAACAGAACTGTTTGGTTTTCACTTTTTTTTTTTTTTTTACTAAATTCTCCCACTTTTATTTTGTACACTGGTGCAAAATCACACTGAGGCAAAACTAATTTTAACTATTAATTAAGTACTTTGAACATAACAGGAAAACATTGTAATAAAAAAAATTATGCACAATGTGTGCTGGATACTATGTGTATGCCTGGAATAGACCTTATTAAACTCAATAGTAGAAATGGGCCATTGATATTCTTCAAAAAGCACACTAGATACCATGGTAACAAATATGAAAGTGGAACTAATTCTCTTCCCGTTTTGCTTTGAATTTCACACTTCTAGCAACTGCAATGAAGACATCCGAATCTTGTGGAAGTGAACATTTTTGGCTCACTGTGCGCACTGTGTGTCATAGACTTCTGAGGCTGCTACTGGCATTCTATCAATCAGTCCTCTAGAGTAATGCTCCAAGTTCCAAATTTTGCCACAAGACATAACTTAAGAATTAGCATACTTGATACCCAAATTGAGTAGTGGATAAACAATGTGTTCCATCCCTCCATAGTGCTTGTCAGGAAAGACAGCAATGGCAATGGTAGTGTAATGATTTATGTAATTTGAATGTAAAGATATTGGATGCTTGCTTTAAGTAATCGCCAAGCCTCCTGGCTGCTTAATCTTTGCAAATATAATTCAGGAACACCCCACAGCTTGATGCCTCTCATCGTCCTACCATACAACTAGAGGGTTAGCCTGCACTTCGACTTCAAATGCCAAACACTCCTTCCCTTCACTCTTCTCTTCTTCGTGCTGATATTGGAGCCAGTGAGTCTACCTTTTCCAGGACTTTTGATTATTTAAAATTAGTTCAACATTTTTTTTTTATCTTGTCTTATCTTCAAGGAACCGAAGCGAGCTCATGTTACTCCCCTCTTCATCACTCTTCAGTGGCTCTGCATCAAAGCTCGTATCAAGCTCAGATCACTGATGCTGGCTAACAAAACCATCTCCGGATCAGCCGCTGTTTACCTCCGCAAGCTCATACTGTCCTACATGCCCTTCAGAAGCCTACACCAAGAGAAGGAACAGCGACTCCTGGTTCTGTCCCTCAAAGGCAGAAAATCTCTTAGCAGAACCTTCTCTCTCACTGTTCCTGGCTGGTGGAATAATCTCCCTGATCCAGTCAGGAAAGCAGCAATGCTACATCCTTCAAGAAGCAACTGAAAACTTTTCTCTTCAGGGATCACTTACTATTTAAAAAAATAATTTTCCACTCTTCTCTTTCTTTTCTTTCCACTCTGGCTGAATGATTAGCTGATACAACTTCTATGAGCAAACTGAGATAGACTTTGACTGTGTAACACATTGCATATTGTCTCTCCCCTACTGTAGGTTGCTTTGGACACAAGCGTCTGCTAAATGTAAATGTAATCTTTTAAATAAACTTCTTGGTCTCTTATTAAATGCTGAAATAAATCACTTCATTAATGAATTCATTAATGGATGGAACTAAATGCTTGCTTTTGGGTTCAGAATATTATAATTAATATTAATCTGTTAATATTAATTCATTATATTGTGCTTAATAATATAATTTCTTTATATGGACAAACAGAAACATGGGTTTTTAAAAAATGTGAATATGTGTCTTAAAATGAGAAACAGAGAATACATGTATTCTGTAAGAGAATCTTACATAAAATGGAGGTGAATGTGTTTTAATTACTACAGTGGCATATTGTATGTGACCTGTGGGGGAGCTAAGCGTGTACTGTTTTGACCTTGCTCGCTACGCAGTGCCATGATTGAGAGTAGGCTTTCCTTGATAGCCCATTTTGCCCCTCACTGAAGCCCATTGAGACTTTTACTACATTTTGACTCATTCCACTCAGTTGAGCTCAAAGATTTTTAAAGACATGGATCTTGATTATGCTGGCCTTAATCAAAGGCACTCTGTGGATACAACATGCTTCAAAATTTGTTTTAACCTTACTACGCAGTCTGGAATGTTCATTACATTAGATTTCTAAAAATTGCTGACAAGAGACAACAACATAGGCCAAAAGGCACCGTTTTCTAAGCGGTTCAATATTCTGTCTTCAACCTGATCTCTCCCCTAACACTTCTGTTTTTACAGCAATTTCAACACCATCCAATGCCTCATAATTTAAACTAATTTCTCCTTTTATTCATCCTGCCGAGCACATACTTTCCAGAGAGAGAATAGGGCTCTCTCTTAAGGACAGATAAAAACATGGCTGACATTAAAGATCTGGTGCAACAATAAAACAACTCTTAACTGCTTTTATTAGAGCCAGTGACAAAAAGACCCAGATTACAGATCTAAGTCACATTTGCTCTCCCTCAGTATAGATCCTCCCAGCCATATGTGGATTTGATCATCTAAGTTAGCCATGTACACTAAACAAACTAATTCTCACAGTTATACAAGGCTGAAATGAAAATGAAGACCAGATACTCTGCTGTTCTCTGCTGTGCATACAAATGGATACCGGTCAGAATTTATAGTAAAGTAGTAGAGCTTTAATGGAGCCCAGCAAGTAAAAGAAAAATTATCCAGCATTTTAGGGTTCACTATTTTCAAATAAAGGAACAATATAGGCTGGATTATTTGTGAAATTATTCTCTAGTAAATTAAAATATTGAATATAAATCAGCTTGCAAGTCAAGATATCTTTAGTTTTAAACATGGAAATGTTTCTGTAAAAATTAAAAACATCTAATAATAATAATAATAATAATAATAATAATAATAATAATAATAATAATAATAATTATTATTATTATTATAATAAATTCCTTCCATTTATATAGCTCAATTATCAATTATACAATTATCAGAGCATTATTCATTCATTCCACTTTCACACTCTGGTGGTGATAAGCTACCTTTGCCATTCTGCACCTATGACCTCCTGCCCACCACCAAACACATCCCACAAATCAAACAAACCCATACAGGGACAATGTGAGTGAAGTGGCTTGCCCAGGGCCACAACGGCAGAATGGACCTGGCGGAGATCGAACTGCCAATTGGACGACCTACTTCACTGTGCCATCTGCATTAATTCACAACCTACAGCATCTTCTGTCTCTTATGAGCATTTCCTCTGATAGCCCCTCCACTGGCTTTATCTTGCCCAGAAACTTCCAGCTGTTTTGGAGGGCTGAAAAAGATGATTTCTGGGCCAAATTAAGAACCAATGAAGCTCTAATGTGATGCACTTCAAACCTAGAAGTGACTGCTTGCACAATCTAACTGCCAATTCTCTATGTCAATGGTAGAACACTCAAGTGCCATCCATTTGATTTCCTCCTCATACATTACTCTAAAAATATAAAGCACTGATGATGAAATGGGAGTGATTTATTTGTAAATTCAAGTTACATGTGAAGACCCAAAATTGTACTTTACATTGTGATGGACCTCTGCAAAGTATCAAAGCTTAAGTGTGAACTGATATCTGATAATTTTGATTACTTGCTCAAGCTAAATTTTTTTAACAGAGGTGGGCATTTGCGTCTATGTGCCAGCTATGTTCTTATTTCTTTACTTTCTATTTCTTTCCTGGTGTGAATGCTTCATAAGACTTGAGGCAAGATGTAACGAGATGTGAGTGACTCAACCAAAACCAAGTCATTTTCCCTGTATGGTTTCAGTCCATTGGATTTGGTCTGAAATGGGTGCCAGGTTTATTCATTCATTCATTCATCTTCATGAAGGCTTTCTTCCCTTTCGGAGTCACCACAGTGGAATGAACCGCCAACTCCTCTGGCATATGTTTTACTCAGCGGATGCCCTTCCAGCCGCAACCCATTGCTGGGAAAAATTCACACACACACTCATTCACACTTTAACACTATGGACAATTGTTCTTACTGAATTCACTTATACTGCATGTATAATGCATGGACTTGTGGGGAAACTGGAGCACCCGGAGAAAACCCACGCGATCACGGGGAGATCATGCAAACTCCACACAGAAATGCCAACCGAGGTTTAATTTATGGATAAACTCGCTGAAAATCAAGTTTCCATATGTGTCTGAGTGAATAAGAGTTGTACCATACAACATTTTCTCAGAAATAGAGACTTAACTGGTACAAATGGTAGTAAAACTTTGTTTTAAAAGTTACTCAATGCTAGTCAGGGAGGACAATTTGGATAAGATCAAATGAGATGAACAGGGTTACCAGATTACATATATAAGTGATTAATTGTCTTTGTCATCTTATTTACGTGAGTTCTGCTGGATTGGAGTGGATGAAATGGTACTGACAAGTGAGTGTGTGTTTTTTCTACTGCATTCAGGTGAACAACCAAGAAGGGGTTTGGCAATCAGATTGGAGAATAAAAGACAATGTCAAATTCTACAGAATCTCCTTCCAGGGCAGTGGCAGCTTAGATCTCTGGGTGTAGACCAAGACATCAAAGCAGTCTTGTTCCAACTACTGACAAAATTTAAAAGCATAGACTAGAACTGACATTCTGCCCTGATGCAATCTATGGAATTGAATGTTTGTTGGAAAAGAAAGATTTCCAAGTCCAATACCTTGCTCTTCAGGTTAAGAACAGAGTTAAGAATGCTAAATTTAAATATATACACAGATTATACAAATTGCAGAATATAGAAATACTGGCAAAACAGAAATAGGATAATTATTTAAACTGAATAATAATACATGTTAAACAACAACAAATCTCAAACAAGTTCTGAACATTAATCTTCTTTGCTATTGTCATGACAATCACATTAACGGTAAAATAATAACTGTTTTAATAATTTTAAAAGCTCCTTCAAGCTTTCTGTGAAAGTGTAATGTGTAATGAGACAGACAATGTGGAAGCAAAACAATCTGAACTTTTGGCAGAACCTTAACAAATCTGCTGGCCCTAGACTAGTGATGCATTGCCTGGAGGAAAGTCAGAAATGATTGGAAATACTTAAAGGCACATTGTCTGGACCCATGGCGCTAAGACAGCAAAGAAGATTTCTACAAAAACAAGACTCTACAACAACAACAATTATTACTTGGAGGAGTGAAGTTGTCAAAGAATATTGGTTTCAACTTTTCTACTCACATTGGGAAAGTAATGACACTCTATTAGCTTTAGCTGCTTAGCTAGCACTGTAGAACCAATGGGCTGCTTTATATTTACAGTTTAATTGTGCTGAAAGAAGTGGAAAATACTGAGGGAGACTGATTAAAGAAGAAGAGAACTGAGGCTGAAGGTTCTCCTCTAAATCTTTTTATGGGGAGATTTCTAATAGAACAGATAATTAATCAGGAGTATTTTTCGTTTACCTCAGTGCAGTACAAGCAGTTTTTCTGCTTTCAGTGTGAACAAAGTTTAAGGCTGAGCATTGGGTCACAAGGAGCTCTTGCATAGACACAAACAAGCTGTTAGCACACACAAGAACAGTCAGAGGTACCTTTTCCAGTTTAAAAGAAAATGTTCAGTCACTATAGAAGCATAAAGCTAAATATTTTAGTATATTTGACATGATCAGTTTGAGGGACAAAACCTCCTTTGGGGTAGTGTTTCAACTGAATGGGATTCTGGGTAATGATGAGCTGATTAGCCTTCTTGCATCAAGATCAAAGAGAATTAGACTATCTAACAGTGGTTCTTCCTTCGATCTTGATTGTGTCTTTGAATGATTCGGTTTTATTGAACAGACTGTTTAAATATCTGACACTAAAGCATTCTTATTTGAAAAATATTTGACATCATTTTTATTAGTGTACCACTACTATAATGATAATATGAACATCATCATCAACAATCAATATTGTTATTAATGATAATGATGCATTATTATAAGTGTTTAATCTCATTGTCTACTAGAGAAAACATTCTTTTATCACTTTTATTTGAGTATTTATTTATTTGGTGTATTAGATTTTTCCATGCAGTTCATCTAAAATGAAGAACAAATGGAATATTTTTTTTATTTTTAGAAAAACAATAAAATTTAACGTATAATTTATAGGTGTGTTGAATAAAACTCGCCATTTATTTCAAACAGGTTTCTCATATAGGTCATTTAAAGGCAGCTGGAGACTCACAGCTTTGAAGGATGAGAGTGAGATGACAGAGGTCTCTCTAGAAAAAGCAATTATTCTGAGACATGCGGACTCCATTTTGTAATCTACAGATCCACCTTCAATCTCTGAAGGCTTGGGTGTAGGAAGAGGGAAAGTAAGACCCCTCCCTAAAGCCCTCATCTGCCCTCCTCATACGCATGAAAAATAAAGACCATTTGCACACATTGAAAGCTGGATGTGTGCATGTCGGTGTGTGAAATGGAAGGCATGGCATTAGGTGCTGGTGTGTGTTTGTGTTCTAGTGACAAGTAACAAGGGACTATGGTCTCCATGGCAACAGTAAAGGCTCAATACATCATACCTTGTTACAGTAGTCAAGCGGAGACGTTTGGTCAAACATTAATAACTTGAAAGGGAATTGGGATAGACTGCTCAGTTTCTTTTTCTGCAAGTGATTGAGCAATGTGTTTTAATGATATTTCACATAGTTACTTTAGGAAACAAACCAGTTTAAAATGAAGGTAGCTTTAAGGATCTGGCATCATATGTATCATCTTGGTTGAAGGCTGTTTCGACTAATAAAATGAAAAATATCTTTGACTATTTTTATCTTCAAACTTTTTCCTGAATTGCATCATGTTCATGCACCACACTAATGTCTTTCTCGTTAGAAAAGCAGAATTGACAGACAAAAAAAGATGTCAGTATACTGCAAAAAGTCAAAATCCTTTAATATAAAACCAGATTTTTTTTACTTTTTTACCCTACTTTCTTGTCTCTGTATCAGATTGAGAATTGGTGAAGTCAAAAATTTTGAAAGCTCTAACAATAATTTCAGTGATGGAATGTCAGAATGAAATTTGTATAGGTTATAAATACACCATCTGCATCTGTGAGCTAAATTATGCATGCTGATGTTTTATTGTTGTTGTTTTTTTTGTTAGAAATATCGAATACAGCTGGTCAACAAACTCCGAACTAATCAACCATACAAACAATAAACCAACCAACCATTTAAGTAAACTTAAACAGACCAAGTGACCTAATTAATTCCAGGTATACTTAACCTAGTCATGGACCTAAATAAAGCCACTCTTAAGGTTTTCACTGGGCATGCTCGACGTTGCTCGACCCATAAAATTGTGATTAAGAACCTCTGCAGTACCAACTGTAGAATTTGCCATACTAACTTTCTCCTTTACCTGGGCTCCAGCAAATTTCTTCGCTTTGGCATTCTGATGGCAGAAATCCCTTCGCACCTCTAATCCAATCACAACTGTCATCATGAGATGTATAGTAATGATAAAATAAATATTTGTCCAGTGCTATAAACTTTTTTATAATCAATATCACTGTATTTTGCATGTTTCCTGTTTAATAACAGCGTAGACAGCTAGCTGAGACGGCTGTGTCTCACCTGCTAGATGGCGCAATCCCTTGCAAACTAGTTAGAGCAGGTGTGTTTTGCTTAATCAGTTTAAGCTACCAATGTAAGCCTTGATTCAAATATTTTTATACATTGTAGAATTGTTTATTATATGTATACATTTTTAGTATAATGTAATGAATTTCACCTATAGCTATTTCTTATTTACTGTTAAGATCTGAAATAAAGCCACACTGAAAAAAAGTAAATGAAGAGGGCTTTCATCAACAGAAGGTTTTGACTCACTGGTGAATATAATATCTCATCCATATATATTATGCTTGTTAATATGATATAATTCTCAGAATTAGACTTTCAATAAAAAAAAACATGTGGTATTTAACAAACAACCAGTGATGCAGCTAAATGGCTGGCCTGAAAGGGTGGTAAATAATATCAAAGTGATTTCATATTTTACTCCAAAGTCATGGAGAGTGAAAGAGCATCAGAGAAAGAGAGACAGTGTGTGTCTGCTGTAAAATACATAGTTTGTAAAAATTGTGGCTGCATCATTTTGTAATTTTTTCAGTTCCTATTGTCCACTAGCCCAAAATCTCACCACACAGCACTTGTGTGTAGTATAGTATTTACAGTTAATTTGATTGATTGAGGTGTGGAATCAATCTTCCTGTTTGCCATTATTTGGGAAAAACACCTTTAATTATCCTTAAATCAACAGCCAACACACTGACCTATTAACCAGCTAAAACACCCCTGATCAACCAATAAGCAATAAACCATCAAAAACAAGCAATATTTTACACTGACAAATCCTATAGAAAATTCACTTGAACTACTATTACTTTTACCTTGATTTAAATAAATAGTATATAAAATGGAACTTTGAACATGAGTAGGAGCAATTAAATGTTTTTTCAAAGTGATAGCCAACAAAAACATCATAGCTCATACAACTCAACACATCTATGTTCACAAGTCTACATTTTCAGACTCTAATATGATGCACTTTCAACGTTAACTGATTTTAACCAGATTAACCAAGAATCAGATTAGCATATGGTTTTTATTGGAAATAAACTTTTTAATATGCGTTTCCTTAGGTAAAATGAGTCTTCCTTGTGCAGCTTGTTTCAAAATAATGTGTGGTTTGATTGATGTTTAATGGAAAAATCTGTACTTGACTTGCTTTATTCTTTAAAAAAAAATGATTGTACAAATTCCTCGAAGGCACAACAAGGTGGAGGAGGATTGAAAAATGATCTCATGAAAAATGGATAACTTGCTCAAGGTACTCATATCTTTATGCATGTAACATTTTTAAACTCATCTTATGCATATCATGGGAGAGAACATTTGAATATATTTACCACTTGGGTACCACTAGTTTTGACAGAGGGCAGATGTCCAGAATTACTTAAGTAATTCTCTAAGATATTTATTTAAAATGTCTCATATCATTTGTTTTTCATACTTAAGTAAAAAAATTCTAGCAGCAGCCCATGGTAAGCAGAGAGTGTAGCTACTATTATTGTTAGACCTTTCAGAAGCTCTTAGTACTGTGGATTGCTCTTGAAGGCATCTTGATAATGGTCTGTTTTGAGATACCATGTTTGATTAGTTGATTACTTTAGCAGAACTTTTCCCAGTTCAGTTGGGCAGCTATGTATCATTCTTAGTTTCGGTTGAGTCTGGAGTGCAACAGGGCTCTATTCAAGGCACGATTTTATTTCCTCCCTATGTATAGCCTTTATACTGTGACCACATTTGATGTGCTGTTTTATCACATCTGAGGTATTCTGAGGTACACGAGGTATTCAGCTGCTTCATTCTCAAGTACACTGGATCGGTTTTAACTGCAATGTTTTTCACTAATGGCAACAAGCTGCATTGTGATTGGTCAGATGTGAAGGAATTGCCTGCAACGAGCCTAAAAAAACCAACCTACCACCGAATAAAATAAGTGACGCATTTACATCTGCGACATTACATCCATGATGTGAATGGACCACTGAGCTATTACGTTATTTAAAAATATTTAGATTTCTATAAATTATTTGAATAAAATACATGTTAAAATAGTACGTGATGTGCAAGGGCCTTATGTGTTATTCACCGATCATACTCCCTCTGTATCAATCTAAAGGACATCAGATCATTTCTCTGTTTAGGTGATAATTAACCTTTGCTGTGAGTCTTCAGCATGTAAACACACAGTTGTCACACATTGATAGCGGAGGTGTTAGTGTGTGGAACCAAACAAATAGTCCTTTCATCCTTTTTATTTGTATATGTATTTATACCCCTCCAAAGAGATGTGCTGTGCAGAGTTACACAACACAATAAAAGTTCTGCCATTGATCCTTTGTAGATTAGTTGCTGTTTGATTGGTCCGCACAAGGTTCATTTTCATAAGCTTAAGGGATCCACTGAGACTAAAATCACATTAAATATTTTGCCTAAATTCACAAAGAAATAAAGATTTGTCTTTGAAATGTCATTTCCTTTATGTAAACACAACACTGCTGAAAACAAACTTTTTGTGAGAATAGTATCAGACTTCAACTACACGCATCGTATGTCAAAGGGATTCTCCACACTAGACAAAGTCTGTAATTATAAAGAACTTGGACATCTAGTGCATGACTCCATCTCTACACATTGCTTATTTTAATCACTGTGGTAAGCGACCACTTCCATGCATGAGTCTTTTTGAAATACTTCATTTTCACTTAATATCATCCGTGAATTTCTGTTGTAAACATAACACCGATGTTTGATTAGTTTGCCAGGGAAGACAACATGTCAAAATTGGAATTGCGTCCCCCTCCCGCTCAAAGATAAACAGTTGAAAGTGGCAGACATTTCAATAGCCAGAGCGAATGAATCAAATGGAAATCTTCAATGATTTCAATTTCCCTCAAAAATGATTGCTTTAGCATCAGTCTGCTTCCTGTCCCTCCTCATATCATACTTGTAGGGATGTCTGAATTAAACAGCACACTTTCATCATATTGAAACATTTTTGAGTAACAACATCTCCACACTGTACAGGTAAGAAAACATAATTATGAAAGAGCTAGGTTAGAAATGTGTGAAATATTTTGACATTTTTACAAATAACTGTTGTTTTTTCCACATTTCACAAGGGTGATCACTGAGTCAAAATAATATTATTCAAGCAATACTGTCAAATTGCATGCATATTTTCAAAGTAATTTGGGATTGCCTAAATTGTAACATTAAACTCTGTTGCTTCACTAATTCCCTCTTGGTGAAACAAACCTAACTTTTTCTACCCACAGATGCAGACCAATCACCTAAACAATTGGGTAAGACTTGGACATCTTGCCCTGTCAAACCAGATGTGGTCCAAGGATATGATACAGAATTCTGTAGCTATATAGTATTATAATACTATATTGGGACTGACTATCATTTTGTTAACTTGGCTGGGTCAGACATGGTAAATGTGTGTTTTTCTGTTTTAAATCTAAATGTGTTCCAGTTATTCTCACTGATTATTTGTGTAAGCCACTTTGAGTAAAACAAATCTTCAAATAGAGACAATTAGATTCAGAGCATGACTCTGACAATAAAAAAAGTAAATAAGGTGCATATAATAACTGTTGACATTGAGTTACATGAATTTCCTCTGGATTCTTAATTACTATTTTGTGTCTGAAGCATTTAATGATATCTCCTGTAAAAGTCTTTTCCAAAGTTCCACTTTGAGTAATATTACAAAACAAAAGCAAAAAAAAACCCCAAAAAAACATCCTGAATTAGAGAATTAGAGTTCCATAAATAGCAGCAAGGTTAAAAGGCATAATTATGTTGAGGTAATGGTTATAATTAAAAAAGAAGAAAGTTAATGATACCTTCAGTAAAAATCTTCTCCAAAGTTCCAGTTATCTCTGAAGAACCATGGTTCATGGGTCTAAGACGACCTGTTCAGAACAGAACTTATTCACCAGGCGAGAATGATTATTTTCCTAGCATCTGTCAATAAAAACCCTTTCCTAAACAACTTCATCATTCAACAGACTTCACTTTGAAGTATAAAAGGTTGCCAGATTGGACCCTATAACACAACAGTTCTCCAAAAAAGCCTTAACTGCTTTCTTTTTACAGACACTTTGAGAAGAAATTGTTTAACTTTCAGTATGTCAATGCCAGTTTTAATATCCATTCCTCTGACGTGTTCTTTCAAGGCAGTCTGTGAAGGGGTTAAATTATTGATGTGAAATGGCATGCTGGATTTCATCTGGTGCCTGCTAATTAGATTGTAATTACGGGGGAGCTTGTGAGACTGTCTGCTCTGATTAAAAACACTTTTGCGGCCTGATCTTCCTGACCTTTCCTTGAAAACTTCAGCTACTCGAGATTAGCAGCAAGCATCAGGGCTAAATGCTCAACAAATGAAGGTGTTCTGGATGAAAGCTAACACAAAGGCTCATCTATGCTGCACAAACACTTAGCGGCATCAAAGAGAGTCATTATATCGCTGGATCACTGCTCTGCTTGAGTTTAATCGTTGGGAAGTTAGAAGATAAAAGCCTGTTTGTGGAGGAATCCACTGAAGAACGAGTAAGCTTAGGTTCAATGCTGCAATATGCACACCTGCAACACTATCAAACACCCCCTCTAAAACGCTTTATATTCCACTGAAATAATAACTGTAGTATGGAAACTGTAGTAGTGAAAAATTTGAGATAAAAAGTCAACATTTTGACTTGGAAAATCGAAATTTTTAGATAAAGTTTTTTAAAGATAAGAAGTCTACATTTTAGGAAAAAATCTTAAATACGTGCTCAATTTATCATGTGGTATAGCAGTAATCACGTGAACACTTGAAACCACGTGAAAGCCGCCACCTCTGCCTCATCCGTTTTATTTTTTCTGCATCACAACTGATTCTTAGTAAAAATCCTTTCAAGAGAATGTTTGTTTAGATAAATTCTATGCTGTTCCGCTATCAATGCAAAGATTTCATCATTAGCGAAGCCATGTTTGTAATATTCCTTTATTTGTTCATCACTTGAGCATCTCTGTGTGCATTTGGTCATGGAGGTTATTGATCAATTCAATACAGACAAGTCAAAATTTCGACTTTCTATCTCAAAATTTTTACTTTCTAAAATTTATTGGGCTTCCAAGTGTCACGGTGGCGCAGTGGGTAGCACAGTCGTCTCACAGCTAGAAGGTCGCTGGTTCGAGCCTCGGCTGGGTCGGTTGGCATTTCTGTGTGGAGTTTGCATGTTCTCCCCGTGATCGTGTGGGTTTTCTCCGGGTGCTCTGGTTTCCCCACAAGTCTAAAGACATGTGGTATAAGTCAATTGAGTAAGAACAATTGTCCATAGTGTTAAAGAGTGAATGTGTGTGTGAATGTTTCCCAGCGATGGGTTGCGGCTGGAAGGGCATCTGCCGCATAAAACATATGCCAGAAAGATGAATGAATGAATGAAATGGGCTTCCAGACGGTAGACACCCTTTGAGTAGCCAGTGAAGTGTCCAGTGTGAATAATTGACCTCTGCCTTTTGTCCAGGTCATTGAGCAGATTTGGCTACAATAGAATCTTGTAAATCATCTTGATCAATGATGTTTGATCAATTGATCTCTGTTTGTGATTTAGTTTCTGTTTAATGAACTTGTTTTTTTCCTAACAGATAATTTCATTTGAAGAAAGTGGTGCAACTATATATCTAATATCTTCAGGGAGTTTAATGTGAGAACAGTTTATTTTTTACTTATGTAACTTTATTCCTTTATAACTTTACTTTATGTAAAAATTATTCCAAAATGCAATATTGTACATTTCCAACAAAAACAAAACTAAATAAACCCAACATTTTAGAATTTTAACAAAAAAATAGCGCTGAAGATTAACTAATTAGTTGTGCAGTCCAAAAATTAATTTCAATTTATTTAAAATGCAGCATATTGGTTTGCGCAATTGGATATTTAGCAGGAAAATTAAAAACATAAAATCAGTGTTTAATACTCATAACTGCTTTATCCATTTCACTGCATAATACAGACAATATATATGTTATAATATATTTTTTATAATAGTGAAGATAACTTTCGAAATAACCAGTTCTATTAAAAAAAAGTGTTTTATTAGCAGAATGATAAAGTTCAATGCTGACTGAAAACTGTTTACAACTTCTTTGTTGCGTGTTTTCGACCATAGCAGTTCTCCACACACTGAATCTCTTCACTTAGCTTTGACTCTGCAGAATTGAAGGCAACTGTAATTCAGTAGATTGTGTAGAAGAGTTTATTCGGATAAAAATGTTACAGCTGGTTATGTGATCCAAGCACCTTTCATAACTCACTGAACAATGTTTGTCCATCTTTGTGGTTTGCTTAACACTATATATGATTATACTAGATATGGGTTTCAAACCACATGAGCCAATCAGTGACTCTACATACCCTGTGTTTGGAGATGTCTATGTCAATAAAGAGGCAATATATGCTTAATTTAAAGTTGATGGTTACGCCTCACTCAGGAATCAACACAGTGTAAATGCTAAGAATGCACTGTGGTTGAGTGCAGTCTATTTATCAAATTATAACTGGTCTTTATGCGTCACAGGAAGTGCAAACCATACAATTGCATTAAATATATAATTATTTTTTTCATTACAAAAATGAATTGCATGGGTTAATCCTATTTGACGGCCATAAAAACAGTAATTAGAAATAATATATAACTTCTTCAACAACTTTTAATAACTGCAAATAATGGTCTTTATTATAGGCAATTATTATGTTCAAGGCCAAATTCTGACAAAACATTGTCTTGTAAACCTAGTGAGAAATAAAAATGTACAGTAAAACATGTTTTTCTGTTCTTAAGATTTCTACTTTTTAATTTTTAAAGGATATAAATGTACATCTACACATGTTTATTGAAAAAACTATCTGAAAACATTTCAAGGGTGTCATGTGTATTTTCCCAAGTTGTGTTTTGTTAAGGTGTTTTACATTAAAGCCAATAAAAAGAATCAAGTGTTTTAGCATTAAAATAAGCCTCACAAATAATCCCCTTGATGCATATGATGTCTCATAGCTCATTCTTTACATTTCATTTACTCTACATAATTCTGCTACATTGGGTCTTATATTTACCACATTTTATTGATAAAAAATAAACATATTATATATATATATATATCTTGTGTGAAAACAAACAAGCTAAAACTCTGTTACAATGTAAAATACTGACTACACATTTTCTGTACATTACATTTACATTTATGCATTTGGCAGACGCTTTTGTCCAAAGCCAATAACATTTGTACATTTTGAAACTCACCTAGCTTGGCATGCTAATGAAAGAATATGTGGAGGCAGTTACTTCCTCACTGAAATCGAAGTTGTCAATCACTTTTCTTCTATCACAAATTTCTTTTTAGCACTGTCTCCAGATATTCCTCAATTAGCTTAGCCAGCTTGGTGAGTCTGTTATTCCGTGGTACTTAGGATTGTACTGGCTTTAACACTCAAGAGCATCAATCTCCTCTTTTTGCTATAGATGTATTCAGTATTGAGGTTTGAGTGTATTACAAACAACTGGTGACTGTCTTGTGCTCATGTATATGAAAAAAATTTATAATTTTTTGCCTGCTGAATTCAATGCCGATCCCAAACTTTAGCAAGTAACTGCAGCTGCAGCCTAAATAAAACTGGGGCTTTTAAGATTTTTGCTACCTCAGATTTGCCTACCCTCTCTTTAAATTGAGCACAATAAAAAACATAATAGTAATAATAAGTAATCAATGCATTGGGTCGCATTTCAATTTTACATGCTTATGTATGTGTTTGCGTGTGTGCGTGTGTGTGTGTGTGTGTGTGTGCGTGTGTGTGTGTGTGTTTGTGTGTGGGCGTGTGCGTGGGTGTGTGTGTACGTGCATGCGTGTGTGTGTATATTAAATAAAATGTTGAAATAAATGTTTTAACTTGGTTTTACAAGAGTGCTTATTCATTTTAGAGCAAAGCTTCATCATTAATAAAAGCAAATGTCATGTAATAAATAAAATAAAACTCGGAACGCTATTCCTCCATAAAGTCCAATGTGAAAAAAAAATAAAAACTATAAAATAAATGCATTTTGTTGGTGATTGTCCAAAAATTTCTTAATGGGTTTTTTTCCATCTGAAAAAAAGTTTTCAACTTTTTTCAAGTTTTCATGTTTTCAATCCATTTGTAAAAAATTATTTTACTGAAGGTTTAAAACATTAAAATATTACTTCTACGCAATCTAGCAATTTGTATTCAATATTTAAAGTGTGTATAGGACTTGGTACTGAAAACAGTACTGTTCCATACTTATTTGTGATTTGTGGTATTGCAATTATTTTATGAAGTATTAATTGTGTTTCAAATTTATTAGCATTTCAAACTCTTAAACAAGACTAAACTGGCCAGAGAAAATCTGGAGTTTGCAGGAGCATGCGTCCCTTTTAGGAAAGAAGAGGAGAGGAGAATCCTTAAACACACCTGGTCTCCATTATCTGCCCCTCTCTCAGGCCTTCTCCCCCCTCTCGGGCAGCCTGGGAACCAGCTCCAGCACTTTCATCCTCTCATCACTAGAGCAGCAGGCCCGGAGTCCAGAGCTCAGGGTCAGGGCCCTATCCCATAGCCCTCCCCGCAGCAACATGCTAAACTGATTTCAGTTAAGGAAAAAAATAAGGTGGAAGAGAAAAAATTAAAAAGAAAGAAATATGAAACAGGCAAAATGTCTGAGAAGTACTAATATAATCAAGTCGTCTTCTTCTTATTGCATTAAAAACAGTGCTCAAGTATGGGGGTTGACCTAAAGTTTTCGTGTAATTTAAGACCAAAAGAAAACCATCTCTATTTTTCTGAAACTTGTACTTGTGAGTGAAGCACAAATATTAAATAATTATTCTATAAAGTGATGATTTTGTCCAACAAAGCCGAATTCACACTAAAAGCAACATATTTGTTTTTCAGTTGGTAAGAACTTGTGTATGTGTTCAGCGACAAGAAACAAGCAACTAAATTCGAGAAAGATTAATTTTTTTGCAATATAGAAGTTTAAAAAAAATTGAGAGGTTTTTCAGAAGGTCTTCCAATAGGAGTCACAAAATTGACCTTTTATGAATATTCATCACTTAGGAACATGAAAGTATGAACACCCGATCTACTGCCGATCTACCAGTCAATGGTGAATCAGGCTTTAACAACAACTTTCATGTTTGCTATTTCCTTTGTTTTTGCGTTCTATTGTAAAAGTTGTATTCAACCATATAAAACATGGACGTAGTGTCCCTGACATCACTCATAGGTTTCTGAGCAGGTTAAAAGAGGTAATGGCCAGTCATCACCTTCATGAAAGTGCATCACTTCCCAATAATTATGAAAGCCAAGTTCATCAGATGAAATTAGCTGGAATGAATGACACCAAAGTATCACACACAACAAGAGTTTCTGGTAAACTGTCGATCATCTGCCACTCAAGAAAACACAGCCTTAATTATGGCTTTATACTTTAAGGCTCTCTATATTTTAAACAAACTAATCTTAAAACGTTCCACCACCCTTAGTGTTGATGAAGGTCAAGGTTAGCATTTGAACCAACAAACTTTTGGAGCCAGGGTAAACATGTTTTTTTTTTTTTTCAGCTCAAAATTTGGGACGTTTTAACACAGGAGAGAATGAGAATGTACTGGAATGTTCTCAACTGGCCGCTTGAGGAACTGTAGCTTTTCGGTTCCTATGCATCAAGAGGGGAAACAGGAAGTTGCTGCTTATATTAAACACAATAGAGAGGAAAAGTAGAGTCAACAAATAACGAACACCAAACACATATTGTGAAGTTTTAATACTCTTAACGCACCCTGATGAAAATGTCTGAATCTGATGTTAACAAGTCAATTCGATTATGAACATTGGAATAAAACACAATACAAAAGATAAAGGTAAAGCTACACAAGATAATAAGCAGGTTTTTTTTATATTTGCATTGTTTCATCCATTGTTGTAGCCTAAAAGGTTTGTTGCGAAAACAGAAAATTTAAAGTGCACGACAAGATCATGGTCTCCAAAACACACAAGAAACTTGTTTTACAAAACGCTTTTCGCAACAGACATTTGCATTCGGACAGGATTAAATTTTTCAGCTGGAGCCAAGATTAACAAAAAACAAAAACAGTAGGTATCTTGTTCTGAAATTTGGAGAATTCTGAAGTTGTGTAGATAAACAAAAACATGGCAGAAACAAAAGAAGGTAAAAAAATTCCTTTAACAACCCCCAGTACAACTAGTTTCATCTGAATTTCATCTGTTTTATTTATGTCAACTGAATCTAAATAGTTACTTGGAAAACCCCCATCGTTTTTGTAAATAAAAAAAATCAAACTGGAAGCCCCTCTTTTTGGGACTAATAAAACCACCTCAATTTGTCCATTGACCTCCGATGAGTCATTCAAAAGAGACTTCTCACAGCAACATTAATGCACATTCAAAAGTAGTTTAGTCTTTATAAAGAAATGGTTAACCTTTAAATCACTTCACCAGACCACGTTGAGAAAAATCTGTGAAGCACATTCACCAGGACACCCCAGGAGAAGAAGAAAAAGAGTGGACATGGTCCTGCCATTATCATTTTGGCATGGAAGAGAAAGAAAAAAACAAACAGTAATGAAGTGTAATGGTCCACTCTCTCACGGCTTTCACTCACATAAATCTTAGAAAACATCTCAGAAGTTAAAAAAGGTTGAACTCCCTCGTAGAGGCCCAGGAGAGCAGTATGCATAACATTACTTTGTGCTTTCCGAGATCACACTGATGACACAACTTTGAAGTCAAGTAAGACTATCCCTCCATTTCTGCTGGAATGATGTATCGGTTATTGAAGAAAAAGGAAGCCTAGACAAGAAAGAAGAGCAAGTCGGGAAAAAAGGCACATTCCCTGCACATATTCTCCTCGTTACCAGAGAGAAGGAGTCGATTGCTCAATTATTGGCTGATATTCTTGCCTGTCAGGGTGGATTTTTACTCAGCTTTGCAGCAATTCCTTCTGATGGGGCTCATTTGGTGGTAAGCAGAAACAGAAGGTGCTTGAAAAATTGTGACACCTGATCTTGTGTCCGGCAGACAGGAAGTAAAGTTAGCTCAGAAACCAGAGTGGGCATATTGGGTAGAATATACCTAAACTAAGAATTTCGGTGGGCATGGAAATGTCATAGCTTAACAAACTTTTATTTATTCTGAAAAGTAAAATTATTTGAATGTTATATGACAACTGCATCCCTTTTAGTGTAAGTTGGTGGTTGCAACATCCAACAAGAAAATTTCAACAAGTTGAGATTGGATTAAAGCAACCAGGAAAATATTTTTTCTTAATATTTGCTTCTCTGGAAATTAGTTTGAGTACACCCCAACCTAGTGTTGCCCAATTATCTTTTTTACAGGGGTTATTTTAGACCAGGGGTCTTCAAATCTGGTCCTGGAGGGCCGGAGCCCTGTACATCTTTGGTGTAACCATCATTAAAAACACCTTTTGTACTAATTAGAGTCCTCTCTGATTTTCTGAAGCTAGAGTAGTATGCATAATAGAGCAGGGCTGCAACTAAAATGTGCAGAGCTGTGGCACTCCAGGACTGGATTTGGGGAGCCCCAATTCAGACTTTTGATGAGAAAGTATGTTACGTCACCTCTGTTGATTGTCTCTAATGGGTAAAAGTTCAGTATAAAATTAACTAGATGATTGGGAGATTTTTTTATAAGCACTTTACTTTCTTTTTGCGAAAGGTCATTTAAGAACATTTGGGAGAGATCCAGGTATAATCAATCAATCAATCCATCGGTTTGCATTTCTCGAAAGACACATTCTGGATGGTGTGCATTAAATAAACCTCTCACCTCTTGCATCAATTCAATGGAGGGACTCATTGTTCCCATTTAAGTCTCCCTTCTGTTCTTGACTTGTGTTCTTCGGATCATCTTCTGACATCATTTCATCAGACAGATGTGATTGAATTAGTCTGACCTGTCCTCGCAGCACCAGCATAATTTGGCATTGACATTGATACTAGAGAAGAGGTCTGACATAAATAGATGGAAGAGGACAGAGGAAGGCAGTGACCATTGGCAACTGCAAATTTTTCAGGGATTGGTCAAATCAAACACCTGACTTGATATTTGATCTTATTATCTGACTGGACTGCTAGATATAAGTATTTTAGGTATCAGACCAAATTGCCAGTCGAAGTGGAGAATCTGGAATGTAAGCCTGCAGAGAAGTCCCCTAAACTGTATTAAAAAATTTGGTAGCACTTTACAATAACTACACACTAAATAGTCATACATAAATAAGTTTTCACTTTAAATGAGCTCACGAAAACATTTAACTGACAGCTAGTAATATGTTTTATAATTAGCTGAATCAATCGTGAGTTGCAGTAGTATTATGTGTTATGTACTATATCTCTGAATAATACATTGTATAATAAAATCATTTGTAAATATTACTAAATTATATCATCAATTACTCACAGCTAATAGCGAACTGTTGTTTAAAGAGGGAAAAGCATGGAATTAATGCTATTACACATGTTATATCAATGCTTATAACCGAAGAATCAAGCCTTTAAATGCATATTTATGAACTGCCTATAAATGTGAATTAACTTGAAAATATGATTTATATATTATTAATTAACTGTTTGCTAATGCTTAATACCTGAAAAGTAGTGTGCAGTTATTATAAAGTGCTACCAACAATGTAAAAAATATAACATTAAGTTATCCTCTGTATTAAAAAGCTCCTTTGTTGACAGACTGTACAAAATATTATTTATTATTATAGTTCTAGTCTAAATTGACAGTAATTTAAAAATGTTGAAAATAATTTTAATTCCTTTAAAAAGTATTGACCACGCTGTAAAAAACAACAACTAATGAATTGTTGATTAAGTGTAAAAAAAATTTTTTTTTTACATTTTTTGTTAAGTTCAGTCAATTAAATGTTTTTAGTTGGCTAAATTTTTGTTGAAGAGAATGAATATTTTCTAATTCAGTTTAAAACTTCATTGGCTGTTGTTGGCTGGATTTAAAAAGTACATTAAGTAAAAGTTGTGTCAAGCTGTGTCTAGGTGATTAAAAGTGAGTCAATTTAGACAAAATTTACTAAATGTAAAACTTCAGCTTTTTTACTTTTTATTTTAGTCAACTATTTTTTTTTTGGACTGCAGGCTTCTTGCACCATTTTTTTAAGACAAGTGGATGTTTAGGAATAGTACATTGCTAATAACCAAATATTGGTCCAAAGAGGCGGGGGGTGTAGCACAGATGTCTAATTTGCTGAATGTTTACATGTTATATATCCTAAACAAACAAATGTAAAAATAATTCACCCCCCTCAGAGGCCAAAGACATGCGGTATAAGTCAATTGGGAAAAAACCATTGTCCAAACAGTACCTGAAAAAAGAACTACCTTTTCTTAATGCGAACATAAAAATATAAAAATGAGAATACTACAAATTTTAATTAGAATTTTAAAACATGTAGAATTGTATTTTGCTTCGTATGTTGCTGATGATGAAGAATTTTTGAAAAACTATGTTGAAGACCTATGATTTATTATTATGGGCGGCAAAGTAGTGTAGAGCTAAGTTTATTAGTTATTAGTTTTCCGTCTCATCGGATTAATGTTCTGTGTTTGCAAATTTTTATCACACGCACACGCACACACACAGTGTGCAGAGATAAATGCCTAGTAACATACCTAGTTCAAGACCTGGCTTTGTCACAAGTATGGTTCCTGTTTTTTTTGCATATCTTACCCTTTTAGGTTTTGCATTTAACCTAATAATTAAATTCAACCATTAATTCTTCTTCAAAAGCAAAACATTACATAGACCCTAATTTTGAATAAATCACTTTCATTGTTTAAGAACTTTTCTCCGTAGCCAAGTGTACAAATGTTCAGGGACATTGTAGTTCAAACATTAGCCTTGGGAAGCTAATTAAATCTGGGGCCCTCAATGAGTGAGGTGAACTCTACATCAACAGGTCAAAGAACCTTAAAGAGGAAGAGCCTTTGCTTAATATCAGCACTACACCCAGGCGCTAATTCAATTTCACACTCTGAATCTCAGGCCTCGTGCTTGGCCAACATCACATCTGAGCATGTACACCATCTGGCCTGGAGTTTGAGAGGAAGCGGCTCTGGTGCTCACACTGATCCAATTAGGGCCTTTTTTAATTCATTAAGGATGACCTGTTGTGTGTTAACCCACTCAGCACCGCCAGCAGAATTGAAAGCATTTGGAGAGCACGATAGTGCATCCCAGGGACCGGTAGATTCCAATCAGCAGGGGGTAAGGAAGAGCAGTGAGGCACCTCTTCAACTTCCTGTCTCTAAGAACTCTGCACAGGGATGCACAGTATAGGGTTCCTCTGAAACACAGGCTCTAAAACAATAGAGAGCCAGTCCCAGAAGCGAGAATGATTGGAAACAGGAGGTGAGGTTCGCTGCTGTGGAAATTTGAGCTGTGAGATGGTGAAAAACACATTTTCGGATCCCTGTCTAAATCTTTGGCCACTGGTCTCACTGTTTCCTTTTGCCATTCAACACTGTGTCAAAATACACATTCTGACTCCTAACTCGATGATTTATCACCCTTGAAGTAGGGACTATTTTTGTGGAAGGAATATTATTGAGAGTGCACATTCTAGCTATGCATAGTTACTAGGCTGTTAGTTGTCTTGTCTGATTCTTAAGTTACTTTAAAGGTAATTCAAATTCATCAGTTAACCTCATTTCATTCTAAGAAGTTACAAACTTAAAGTTGTAAAAAAAAAAATTGTATTAAATTTAATTTAATTTAATTAAAAACATGTTGCAATATAAACTAATACTTTTTCATGCTTTTTACACTGTGGAATTATAATAAAAAAATTACTAATTTATCAATTTTTAGGGGCTGATAGCTATCTTGGGGTGTTCTCTCTCTATATATATTTGGTAGCACTTTATAATAACTACACATTACTAATATTATTTAGGCATGAGCAAATAGTTAATAAATAATTTATAAATCTATGTTATTTCACATTTACAAACAGTTTATAAATATGACTTTAAGTGCTTTATTCTTGGTTTATAGGCAGCTATATAAAATGCTTAATAACAACACTTTCATGCTTTATTGAGGATCAGTTAATAACAAATTACTTGTTCAAATATTTAAAAACCAGTTAGCTATTATTTGTTAGAGATTCATGAGATAATTTTGAATAAATAATAGATAATAAATGATAAATAAACTATTCAATAGCACATTCATACATCTTTTATTCAGACATATAGTAACAGTTAGTGTTGCAATACATGCTTCATTAGAAAATAGTCCTACTGTTACTCACGATTAGTTCAAGTAGTCATAAAGCATTTACTAGCAGCCAGTTAACTGTTTGTTTTGAGTAAGCTGCTGTTGCATGCTGAACTGAATGTATTTTTATATTTTTGTCATTGACTTTTTGATTACATTTTCATTGTTTTTCGGGTTGTTTGCGAGACACTGCAGTTGTTTTTTGGACAAGAATTAGCATTTATGTTTGAACTGTTATATTGTTTGCTTTTATCATTTGATATGTTTAATTTCTGCTCGTTAAAGCTCACATTTTCATTTTTAGCTTAAATGAGTGGAAATGTGGTGCTGTGGTGAAGCTAGTGGTCTTGTAACCGGAGGGTTGGCGATTCGATCCATTGTGGTTGCCTTTGTGGCCCTGGTCAAGTCACTTCACCGACTTTGCCTGGTATGGATGCATGTGACTGTTGGGCAGGAGGTCGTAGGTGCGGAATGGCAGCCATGTTCTGTCAGAGTGTCCCAGGGTAACTGAGGGCTACTAAAGTATTACTACCAGAGTGTGAAAGTGGAGTTAATGAATAATGCTCTGAACATTGTAAAGCATCTTTGGGCATCTGAAATAGTTCAATTGAAATTACGTAACTGCTAAAAATATACAAAATGTCATTCCAACTATCTGAGTGATCCTTAAGTGAGTTTAAATTTTAGTCATTATTATACTTAAGCCTACACAGCAGCCAACATTTAATTAAAACAGACTGGTGTATTTATTCAACTCATCTTGTTACATTTAATTGGAGGGGTGTCAGTTTACCAGTTTGAAAGATGATGATCTGAGTCTACTCTATTTCTAGCCTTGACAATTATCCATGTGGATCAAGGGAATACACACCAAAATGTTTACATTGACTAGTGGAACTAGGGTTTTATAACTTTACCCAGTCCCCCAATTGTACCTGTCAAATAAATGTTGTGTGTTTGTGCCGTCATCCCTTCAACTATCCTGTTAAAAAGCTTAGTTGAAAGCAGTAAGAGTGAGAGTTCATTAACCAAGATGCAGCAAGTGGAATCATCTCTGCTGCATACATTCCAATACGTCCTCGTTCTTCTCTGAAAACTGTCAAATAATCAGAAACAACAAAGTGTGACATGAACACAAACTGCAGGCCACTTTTAATTGCTACCAAATGCATATATGATTACACGTGCAAAGAGCATCCACAAGAGAGCTCTCATTTGATCCCAAGGCTTTGAATTAACATTGAGCTCTGCATTTGATCCTGCACATGAGTCAAAGCCAATCTGCGTGCCGTGCTTTTAACAGCAAACTTCACTCGGGATTATATTTGATTGCAAGTCTTAATCAAGTCCAATTTGTCATAAACAGCCACTTCTAATTAGTAACGTGTCTACATATCTTGCTTAATGTATTTTAATTAATCTGGTTTCATCATTGCTCCCTAAGAGGAATTTGAATGTGACTGCTCTTGCAGAGAATACCGTTTCAACAAGACAATGAACTACTGGGAATGTGCGTTAGGGGCCTGTCATGTGCATGTTGCATTAGATTAATTGCAATTAGAGTTAATTAAGGTTTTAAACCAGAGCTCACGCCAACCATCAGACAAAGGGAGATGTCACAGCTCATTATTGGAGCTATTTGTGCTATAATGCCAAAAATGTGAGCTCTAATTGAATGCAGTAAACAAATATGGCCTTTGTTTATGTGCACCCCCCACCCCCTTCCCCACGGCAAAAAAAACGCTTCAAGACAGGAGTGCTTTTTATGCTCATACTTTTTAATGTATCACAATGAGCAAGAAACATACTTGATGAAATATTTTCAAAGGAGTATATTCAATTACCATCTACAATCAACTTAACTAGGACAACAAGGTTTTTGTGACAAAAGTTTCTCTTTAAAAGTCTGAAGTTCCACGTGGTTTATGTGTGTTAGTCTCCATGTCATTTGGTACAGTTTGGAAATCTTCATCATATAATTACAGTAACAAAAAGCTAACAAGACTACAGTATAGAAAAGACATCAAGAACAACATTTTTGGTTTAACTTGCTCTTTTTGTACATTGCAAGGCTGTAAGTTCTACCCTCGGATGGGCTACCTGGAGCCACAGATCGAGCCGTGCTTGTGAGGCTCGGAGGAGAAATAATCAGAGGAGAACCAAAGAGAAAACGAACAAAAATCAAAAAGGAAACACAAAGCGCTAAAAAAAGCTGTGGCACCAGGAGCCACTAAAGGAACAGGAAGCTCCAGTAGAAGTCCACCCTTGAAACTGGAGCAAAGATTTCCTCCTCCTGTTTTGTTTGGTTGCTTGTTAGTTTGGTTATTCATTTTGGTTGCTTCGCTTTTTTGTGTTTGTCTGCTTCTGTAAGAACAACACTCAGGGAAAAGCCCCTCTCCTTCGATCAGTAGAGTCATTCTTTAAGGTTGAATGGAACCAGAGTGGAACCACATGTCAGTCAGTGAAGAGGAAAAGGAACAGGTAGCGACACCGCAAACTAGGAGACCAATGTATGCGTGTGTTTAAGTCCATCCCGCTCTGAAGAGCAGAAAACTGTCCGAGTAGATGCAGATCCGAAGAGAGAAGAAGAAGCAGATAAATTCCTCTCAGTGTCACATGTGTCCACTCCCATTTAGTGTTAGTTAAATAATGAATTGAAACCAGGGCACGCTGGGCCCTGCCTTTGGCTCCCACGCTCAGTTTTGGTGTGCCCACAGCCTTCTCAGACATCTCAAAGATGTCTGTCAAGTTTCCCCAGAGTTCGCTTTTCTCTTTAGTTCCTTCTTTGTAATTTCAAAGGAAAGTGTTGATGTCTTCTTTAAATATATCTATATCTGTATACATGTTTATTTTCACAGTGGGCAAAAAGGAGGACTCTACAGCAAAACCTGTCGTTTTCGTTCTCTCTTTGCAAAATGTCCACAAAAATCAAGTATCCCAACGAGAGTTGATGTATCTCAGCCACGTATTGGATTAACCACAATAAATATACACTCATCAGGGGCACCAAATAAAGTTTTACACGTTCTCAACTGCATGAAGCTTTGGCCACATTCATAGAATTCATGAAAATAACAACTGCTCAGTGCTTCGGTTTTCTCTCTCCTCACCTTATGCAATTATTGTGTTGAATATCAGACTTTTCAAACCCCTCACCGAGGATCTTCAGCAGATCTCAGTTTTGGTGTGAAAGGAAAGTAGAAAATAGAATACAAAGTATAAAACTCAGACAGATGCTGGCTCTTATGAAACCCACGCACGTCCACACTCTCGTACACGCATACAAAGTCCATGCTGGCTAAAACAGATGCGAGGAACTCTGCCCCACATGAGAGCCTATAAAAAAACGAACACTTTGGAAGCGAGAGATACAAACAAATATAATAACACCATAAAGTGGCCAGAGAATGATGGAAAACAAAACGGTTTTCAATTTAAAGCTGGCTTTTGTAACATTAATTTATAAACGAACAAAATAAAATATACAGAAAAAGATATAATCTGACCCAAATGATACAAAATGTTCCAAAAATAAACTATACAATATCTGGCTTCACCTTAAAATAACTCACAATATTATAGATAACGTGGTTTGAAAGGAGTGGATCGTCTTGCAGGTAAAACAAAGCTAAACTTTGATAGCATGCACATCGAAATGACCCCAAAGCAAGTTATGCTGCAAGACATGACGGTTCAGGAAGAGTGCGTGAATATGTTATTAAAGCCAAAATTGTGTGCACCCTTAAAAAGGTCTCAAACACAAGATGTTGGGAAAGAAATAAAAAATAAACCATTTCCATTGCAATGACTTGGAGTGAGGGAGCTCTTTGGACAGAATTCTATCTACACCTATCCTGATTTAACCAGGTTTTTAATGCTTTGGAATGAAAATGTCCCTGCAACAGACACTTCATGCATGAAAAATGGCTTTACACCCTGCAAAAATTGAATTCTCTTCTTGATTTTCCAGAAGAGGAGACAGCCTTTTGTTTTGCGATTAGGTCTAAATAAAAATAAAAATTTCTCTGGATCAACAAGATGTGTAAGTACCAGACAGTTCCAAGTATGTACATTTTTGGTAACCACAATGACTGTGATCTTAGTGACTAAAGTCATGTAATGGCTGTAGGGGACCTGCTCACTCACATCATAAGGAAGTGATATTCAGCAACCAAACATTGTAGTCACACAAGAGCTTACAGTGCACTTAAAAATGGGATAAAATATAATTAGCCAATCCTTGCTTAATAAATAAAAATCAGGTATGTTATTTGGAATGCACTGGTATTTGTTTTTACAAAGATTAGAGAATAATTGGCTTTTAACATTGGTCTGTTCAAAAATGACAGAAAAAGCTTAAACGTATTTATATTCACAGTCTTCAAAGTTCCGTTTTTGCAACAAGGATGGAAAAAAGGACTTAACGGGGCAAGGAAGGGTTTTATTGTTTTTTCTTCTTCTTAAAGCTGAGCCAAAAAGCAAAAGAAGCATGCATCTAGGTTTCTTCCTTTCCAAATCTACTTTAGCAGCAAAACATATGTCCTCAAAAAACAGACCTTATATATAGTTTTTTGTACAAACTGTAAACAAAAGAAGAACAGAATTTCACGTGTGATGGAAAGAAACTTCTACAAAATTGCTATCCTACATACGGCAATGGCTCGGTAACGGTGCTACTCCACAATGCAAGGACAAGGGCCCTTTTTGATTTTTGGTTTCCTTAGTATTTAACATAAAAAGCCACCTGTCTGCTTGCAAAGAAGCAAAAACAGCAACTCCGATGCAAACTTCTTTTATTTTTAAAACTTTGTTTTCTTTACTTAAAAACAGCAACAAATTCTCAAGTATAAAGAAGACTCTTTTGTCATATTTATGCACCAATGGTGAAAGTGTAAAGTCTTTGGATTTTCTTTTTGTTTTAAAGCATGAGAATTATTATTATTCTTTTCATAGACCACAAAAACTAAACATAAAAATGTTGAAGACTGCTGCCACGACACTTTGTAGTGCTAAAAGAGAGGTGTAGCTCTTCTTTAGCAGTAAAGGTAGGGGCATTTAAAAGAGGAAAGAATAGAAGAAAACTAAAAGGTTAGACAGTGGTAAGTGCATGAAGGTTTGAATAAAACATTCAAACCCATCCCAGGTTTCTCTTTGGTGTTGGTCAAAGCTACACCAACCAAAGACACGAAACCTCTCACGAAAAGAGATTCAGTTGGGAGAACAGAAACAACAAGCTGAGAACCAGAGAGCAATTGAAAAGAAATTGTTTCCTGCTCTTGTACTAGCCTATTGGAATGACCAAGACAACATCAAATGAAGCGCCTTAAAATTGGACGATACAAAAGCTAAATGTACACAAATATTTTTCAACCTACCATACTGTTAAAATTCATTTCCAATGCAACAACCTACTGAACACCAAAAAAGTGTATATCTATCATAAATACAGAGTTTTTCTTAAAAAAAATCTTTTCCCCCCACCAAGTCTGCAATGCTCTTTGTAACGGTTTAAAATCAGAGTAAATTTTCCATTAAAAAGTAGGTTTAAAACCAGCAAATCAGCTACTCATCGAATGCCCAGAAATGGTTTTGAAATACTTTCAGCCAATAAATGTTTTACGAAAAAGTATAGTCTATCATTTGTTTGGAACAAAACGAATAAAATAATAACTTGTAGTAACAGAAGAAAAAGTTGTGACCTGTTGACCTGAGAATAAAATAGACATTACATTAATTTTCTTTTCTTTAGCAAGCCATTGGTATCTGAATGCTTAGATAGCAAGAAAGCGGTACAATTATTCTCCCATACAGTACAAACTGGCTTTATGCATCTGTGCTTTTTAGTGGAAATACTTAAAAGGGACAGCTTGTTGACTTGTTTTTTTGTAAAAGGGGTGTGTGGCCATTCAAATACATTTCAGGTGGTCCATTACAACGGCATTCCACTAGCAACAACCAATGGTTAACTACAGCTGTAAAACCAGCATGTTTATATGGGAAAACAATCCACTTAGCATTTTTGGTTACAAGCTTTGGAATTGCAGTCAGTCTTTACACATCTTTTTCAGAAAGTTGGTTTGTATACTTAAACATGTTTAAACATTGCTGTTTTTTTTCTTGTTTTCTTTTGTCATTTGTTTTTTTTTTTCTTTTTCATTTTTCAAACATTGTTCATCACAGAAAGCTTTTACAGTCTGATGGAGTCCGATCCTATGCTAGTGAGTTTACTACTACAATTGCTGTCTTTGAGACAGCCAGGCTGTTGTGACTCCTCCTCTGGCCTGACCAGCCTGTCCACTGATTTCTGACTGATGTCAGAATCAGAATCGTCGGTAAAGACGTCTGTTGGTATTGAGGTCTGGACCCCTGAGGTGCTCAATGAACTTGAGGTAACCATAGAAGGAGAGGAAACTGGAGGGAATGAAGACATTGCAGACAAGGTGGGATTGGACTTTCCAGCTAAATCTCTGGAGAAAGGGCTTTGGGACCATGTTTTGCTTGTCGATGTTGTGTTGACAGGCGTGGCAGCAAAGGAGGATGAGGCGCCTATAGATGCAGATATCGATGAGGACGGTGTTGTTGCTGGCGTTGTTGGGAGGGGAGATGAGGAATTGTTTGAGTGAGTGGCAGACTGCGAGGTAGATGCGGTGTTAGGACTGGGGAAGCAGGTTGAAGAGTGAGGTAATAAATTAGATGCATGCTCTTTGGCATTTCTGGATCTTTTGATTGTTCTGTGTTTGTGCAAGGCTGAATCCAGATGTTGACTGAGTGCTTTGTCCCCCTCTAGCGTGGTGTCACAGGCAAGGCAGTCATAGAGGCCACCCTCTGCCCCGTTTCCACTGTTGGGCACCCTAAGCAACATCTCTTGCATGTTTGCCACTGATTGACCAAAAAAACAACTGGACTTAATATGGGCGATAGCCGCTTCCTCCTTGCTGAATACAGCCTGACACTTGCGGCACATCAGCCGATTTTGAACTTTTGGGATGATGTATCGGTCAAGATGGGGATCTGCCTGTTTGCCATTACTGTCTTGCTGCTCAGTGGGTAGGTTGTTGTGGGAGGAGGAGTTATCAATGTTGGAGGTGTTTTTACTTTCCTCATTTTTTACTGAAACTTTGACAGAGTCCTTACGATCCACAGAGTTTTGTGAATTCTGGCTTGCTTTAGGCTGCTGGATCTGCTGAAGCTGCCGCTGTTGCTGCTGAAGGGCATCTTGCAGGCTCTGCTGATATTGCTGGTAATGCTGAAGCAAAGAGCCAGGTGACAACCCCATTAGAGCCTGCGACAAAGCCGGATTATAGGGGAAAAGACTTTCCATGCCATACATGGGCTGAAGATACCCCCCTTGAAGAGCACCTGGTATCTGGGGGGCATAATATGGAGAAAATCCAGGCATAAAGTAGGGCAAGAACTGGCTTGTTAGTAGAGCAGTTGGATCTGAAGCTAAAGCTGCTTGCAGTGCTTGAAGTTGGGCGGTATCTACCACATACTCCATGCCAGGTGTTGGCATTGAGGTGGCCGGAACGGCAGTGTCTGCTTTTTCCTTCTTGGCACTTGCAGCCGAAGTGGAGGGTGTAGGAGTACCACCAGCTGAAGATGGGGTCGGGGGTTTCTCTGTCTTCTCCTTGATTTTTTCTTTTTCTTTTGCCTTTTCTGTGTCCCGGTCTTTGGGAACTTCAGGGCGAGCGTTTGACTGTGTCATGAGAGAGTTTGATTTGGATGTGGCGGTAGAGCTGGGGTGGGTAACAGATGTGTTTGCCTGAGCTGGGCTGGGTGAGGCCAGTGATGAGGAGGAGGGTGTCTTGTTGGGTAAACCAGAGGTCGGCAGACTAGGTGACGGTACACTGGCACCAGGCATGTTCAGGAGGTTTGATGGTTTTGGGGGGGTTAAAGCTGCAAAACGAGAGACAAAACAACACAAATTATTAGCTGAGGTCATTCTAAGAAGCAATTAAAACACTTTCTAATGCTTGAGAGCTATTTATTTCATATACCTGAGTTAGAGGAGTTGAAGCCTGGCATAGAAGGACCACCAACACTTGGTAGGAGAACAGGGGGGATCCCCTGTAAATTTGGATAACCTGCCTGGAGGTTCAAGGCTTGCAAAGCAGGCGTGTCAAACATGCCTTGTTGCTGCATGGCTTGTTGTTGTGCTAGTCCCAAGACCTCATTTGCTTTCTTGATACGATCCATCTCTTGCTGAGCCATCAGCTGACGAACTGTTGCTGGATCAAAGTATTCTTTCTCTTTATCAAGTTGACTTCCAATGGTATCTTTAACTTTGGAGATGTGTTGTTGGGAAAAAATATGGTCTCTCACTGAGAGTCGAGCACTGTATTTCACCCCACATAAAGAGCATTCTGTCTTGGGTCCATCATATGATGCTTGGTTGATACCAAAGTGCTTAGCCATGCTGAGCTTGGCCTTCTTTTCCTTAGCCCGAGCATTTTGAAACCAAACTTGAACAACTCTTTTTGGCAGTCCAATATCATTGCCAAGTACTTCACATTCCAGCATAGTTGGAGTTCTGTAGTCACTGAAGCAGGACTTGAGCAGCTTAAGCTGAAGATTAGTCATCTGTGTGCGAAAGCGCTTTTGACCAGGCCTGTCTCCACTATCAATACTTCGGCTTCCAGAAGCTCCTGGGCTTGGTGAACAAGGGTCTGCCAAGCTAGATGTTTCACTGTAGTCTATCATATGTTCATTTTCAAAGTCTTTTGTGTAGTAGCTTGTTGCAGGACTCACCAGACCCGAAGACATCTGTTCATCATTCTCAATGGATGGGGCCAGGCCCCCAGATTTGGAGAGAAAATCACCACAGTTTTGGTTGTGCTTTGCGTCAGCACTGTCGTTGTCAACATTTCCCTCATCACCTGTGGTCGTGTCAGTTATGGCTGTGTTCACAGAAGAACAGTCATCATTATCAAGTTTGCTTTGATCAAAGTTTGTGTTTATTGAGGAAATAGTTGGGCTTTCAAAGTCCTCTACACCTTCAACCTTGATAGATGTGGGGCTCAAGAGAGCCCTGGGGGACAAATCCATATTCTTACTGACAGGTGACAATGATGAACAGTGAGGATCACTATTAGACTGGGTGAGGTGAGCATAACTGGCAATATCTAGAGGGTCCATCTTCAACTGCAAGGCCTCTTGTTCGGGTAACATCCCAGAAAGAGTTAGGTTGTAACCAGCACGTTTAGCTTCATGCCAATGGCGGGAACGGATATGGGCCTCTAGGGCAGTTTTAGCTTTGAACAGGGCTCGACAAAATGGACAGCGTCGATGTGCTTGAGCTGGGCCAACAGCCCGAAACTGCCCTTTTCTCTCCCTGGCTCTTGTGTTTTGGAACCAGACCTGTACAACTCTCTTTTTAAGACCGACTTCATGAGCAATGTGATCAAGCATTTTACGAGTAGGATTAGAGTCAAGCAGATATTTCTGGTACAGAATCTCTAGTTGCTCTGGTGTGATAGTGGTTCGGAGGCGCTTGTCTCGTTGTGGCTCCTCCCCACTATTCATGCTATCACTTTCCCCTGGGCTAGTTCCTGCCTTCTCTTCCAACTTTCTCTTCAAGGAGTTCATAGTGGATGCTGGGGTGGATGGGGAGGTTGCGGAATTGCTGGACATTTGCGGTATTGCTCCGGCTAGGAGCTGACTAGCAAGCAGAGGATTGCTGGGATCAAACAGCATAAACGACATGTCCATTGATCTATCCAAAAATTGAGGATGCATGAACTGATTCTGGACACTCAAGAAATGAAGTTGCTGATGTTCCTGCCAGTGTTCAAATGAAGGGAAGGCAAGCTTGCACTGCTCGCACTGGTACGGGATCATTTGCTGGGCCAGCTGTTGTTGTGAAGCAGAGGCTAAATGAGGATTAAGTGTCATGTGAGAACTTTGGGAGGTCTGACTTGCATGTGAAATTGAGGGACCACTGTGCTGTTGCTGTTGGGAGAGAGAGGGTGAAGAAAGCTTCTTTGGAACTGAATGCATCTTTTCCTCTTTTTGTGGTCTCTGTTGTGGGGTCTCAGACGGATGACTGACTTCTTGTTTCAAAGATATCTGCTCTCTTTGGGCCAATGATGTTACTGCAGAGAGTTTTGATTTTTCATCAAAGGAGTTCAATGTGTTTGCTGGAGTCGGCTCTTCTTTTTCAACAGATGTGATGTGGGAGAATGCAGATGTTGAGGGAGGAAGAGGGCAGAGGCTTGAGGATGAGGGGATTGGGGTTTGACCTGAAGACCCAGATGGGGTATAGTATTCATGGGAGAGATCTAGAGAGTCTTCATTTAGGCTGTCATACTGGCCGTCTTCCTCTTCATCTTTGTAACAGAGCTTCTTTTGGTGTTTTATTAGATCAAATATGCGCTGAAAAACCAGGCTGCACTTCTTGCACTGATAGTTTAAGTTGGTTGTGCGAATGTATCGGTCGTTTGATAATTCCCGTCGATCTCCCTCTTTTGCTCCATCTCCCTGGTTCTCATAATTTTTACGGGCTTTTTGTCTGGCATTTTGAAACCACACAACAATCACTCGAGTTGGAAGGCTGAGGAGATTGGACAATTGCTCAAATTCATCATCTTTTGGGTAAGCATTAGCATCAAAGAAATCTTGCAGGACCCTCAACTGGTAGTCTGTGAATCTTGTTCTAGAAGATCTTTTACTTCCATATGATTCCTGTTTTAGAGGCTCTGGGGAAGGTGGCTTTGAATCTATTTTGGTATCTTCAAGAGTTGTAATTGGAGGATTGTTAAAATTATATGGTGAGTCTTTGTTCCGCTGGCGTTCTTTGAAGAGTGTATTACGGAACCAGTGCTTGATGACTTTCTGAGGGAGCCCAGATTTATCTGCCATTTCCTTAATTTGCTCCTCATTTGGAGAGTTGTTAATATCAAAATATTGGCGAAGCACCCTCAGTTGGTCATCTGTTATTCGGGTACGGGGTCTCTTATTTTGTTGCTGCAGCATTGCTGGGGTAAGCTGCTGTTGATATAGCTGAGCAAGGTCGGTAGCCAGACTAGGCTCCACAGCTGGGAGTTGGGAAGAGATCTGAGAAGGTAATGACTGGAGAGACATGGGCTGCATCATAAGTGGAGAAAACAGAGGGAGATCTATTGGCATTGGAATCTGGGCCAGTGGAACTGAAGGCTGAGGAGCCGGGGCTGTTGGTGGTGTTTGAGTTGGGGCAGAAACAGGTATATTTGGTGTTGGAGCCCGCTGGGGAGGGGGAGGTGGGGGCGGAGGTGGAGGTGGTGGGGGGTGTTGAGCAGTCTCAGGTGTCTGGGGTCTAAATGGGTATAGCTTGTCATATTGTTCTCTGTACTCTTTGGCAAACCTCTCAAGGAATTTGAATGGAAAGAAAGCCTGGTGGATATGTTCCTGGTGGCTCTTGAGGATCAATATGTTAGAAAAGAGCTTACCACAAGATTCACATTCTAACTTCTCCAATCCTTCAATTGGGTCAACCACTTTGGTGATTCCAGCTGCCCCTGTGGATCCTGACAGTAATCCTGTGGACTTTCTTTGTGCTTTTTGTTTGTTTTCATTGTATTGAATAACTAACTCAAACCCAAAATTTTCCAACAGGGCTTTGGTGGCATTTCCTCGGGCATCTGAGGCAATTCTTGGAGGGGGAAATCCAGAGTCATGGTTTTGATTAAGTGTAGTTTGAGAATCATTTTTTTCTTTTGATTTGTCTGACAAATCCTTTGGAACATGATCATCTGCTTTGTCACTAAAATCTTTGTCCTTTGGCAGTTCTCTCTCTTTCTCTGTGTGAGGAGATGGCTTTGGCTTTTTGTCTACATGGTGAGAAAGAGCACTCTGTTGAAGTAGAGCCATTTGGCTTGACCCATGGTAGGAATGAGCTTGGTGTTGCTGTTGAAGGTGATGGTGCATAAGCTGCTGTTGTAAACAGCTCTGCTGGGCAGAGTTTTTTTGTTCTTCCAACAAGGAAGCAGCAGACCCACTCAGGTTTAGTGAAGAGCCACTCATGTTAATTTCTGGATTTATTTGAAATTCTGCTCCTGGAATGTAAAATGGAAATAGAAGTTGCTGTTGTTGAAGAGGGAGAAGAGCATCTGTTGTCATTGGGAAGTGCTGGAGAAGAGGATTAAAAAGCTGGGACTGAAGTAGAGCAGCCTGTTGGAGTTCCTGTTGGAGCTGAGCCTGTACCTGTGCTTGAGCCTGAGCTAACTGCTGCTGCTGTTGCTGAAGCTGTTGCTGATGACCCCTTGAGGAGAGCATATCAGGAATTTTCTTCTTTTTCATTTCATGATTCTCAGAAGGAGAAGGATGACAGGCTGAATTGCCCAAACTCTCAACTGTGTGAGAATGACTTGGCAGGTGATTACCCCCTAGGCTGCTTTGTGATGTCTGTGCTCCTGCAGGAGAGCTACTGCTGTTATTGCTGGAGCTGGTGGTTGAGTTAGTGGTTGGGACTGGGCTTGGGGTTGAAGTGCTGTTAGAAGAGCTGCCACTTTGGCCTCCGGTGCTAACAGGAACAGAACTGCCACCGGCTGCTTCAAGCTTTGCTGCCCTGGCCTTGGTTTGGTGCAGAACAGACCGCATGTGTATCTCGAGCGTGGAGCTCTGGCTGTATGCTACATTGCAAGTGCTGCACTTGAAAGGCTTATTGTCAGGGCTGCTGGTGGGCTCTGGTTGACCTGTGGTGGACTCTTGTAAGGCCCTTTTCACTTTATGCAAGTGAGACACAGAGTTGTAGTGTACAAGGAGGATGTTCTTTTGAGTGAAGGACTCTTTGCAGACTGTACACTTGAAGGGTCGTGATGGATCAAGAAACTTCTCCATTGTAAAATTGGGGCCTTTCCTAAATGGCAGGGCACGTTTGGGTTCAGATCCAGAATCTTCTTGCAAAGATCCAGTTTCACTGCCCGTTGGGCTTTGTTTTTCCTCAGGGTCACTTTCCTCTCCTTCTTTATATCATCATCAAGGAGACCTGCCTGGTCTTCTCCAAGTGAGGGATCCCCCATTATCATTAAGTCTCCATTCATTAGCAAACCTCCATAAAGCTGCTGGATGTCAGCTTCGCTTAACTCCAGGTGACTTGTCTCCAAATGCTTCTTGAGTGCTTGTAGAGTCCTGAAGCTGCGTTGGCATAAACAACACATTGTGGCTGCACGAATCACATGATATTGGGAATGCAGCTGAAGTTTCTCTATTGTCTTGAATGCCAAACTACACTGGTTGCAGCGATATTTGTACACGTGGCGATCAGAGACAGGGAGCTGGGGCCTTTTGTTGTGGACCTCATTGAAGTGCATCTGAAGAGCATTGGAGGACTTAAAGACTTTGTTACAGCCCTTCTTCCAGCAGACAAAGCCAGATGAGTCATCTCTTGGTGGCTGTTGTTCCTCAAGAGGAGATTTGCATGTTTCAGTTGGGTCTGAGGTCAGATAAACTCCTTTTTCAGGCTCAGCTTCGGCAACCTCTGCAAGCACAAAATTAAAGATGTTAAAACCATTAAAATTAACATAAGCAATCATTTAAACAAATTATTTTAATACGTTATCTTTTGAATGCTAACCTGTTGAGTTGGCAATGGTTTGAGGTGCAGTTGGAGTATCTTTTTCTGGTCCAGGGACTGGTATAAACATGCTTGCTGGCAGAACTTCAGATGCCGCAACCTGAAAAAATGTAATTGTTCATATGAATTATATGCTCCAAAACATTCTAAATTAAACATTCTACATTTCAAAACAATACTTGCACTCCATGAAACAGTTCTTTTGTTTTCTATTACATGCATTACTTGGAAAAAAAGGGGGAGGTGTGTGAGATAAAAACAATTAAACAATTTGAAAAGATAATTGTCATTTGAACTCGACGCAAAAACAATCACAGTCTCTTTCAAAGGTGACTCAGTTTGCCTTCTTTTGAATTTGCACTTTGATCACTGATAGTGTTTTGTCATGCTCAGCGATAGTTCTTCTGCTGCAGCCAATTAGTGTGATGGGCTGAGCGTTCTACCTTTGCCAGTTGAAAAGCTTATTAGAGATCCTAATTAAATAAGTCTTCCACCTCATAAAATGTGCTTTTCATTCCAATAGAAAAGCCTGGTGCAACGGTGAAATGCCATCATTCAGCTTGGAATTCTGGGTATTGCAACAAATGTCAGTTTCTGGTTAATGATCAGTATTCAAATTTCAACATGCAGTGCTCATTAATGTGCATTACAGCAACCCTAAATATCACAATAAAAACAATTATGGAAATGATTGCCTGAAACTGACATTTTATAAAAACAGATGCATTTAGACACAATTAGAAGGCAAGCTGTATCTTTTTTTTCTAGAGCAAGTATACCATCTTAAGCACCAGCAATGACTATTGTGCTGGTAAAGGTACTGCAAAATTTGCATTCTTTTAGAAACTCAATCGGTTTAACTTAATCAAACGCAAAATATAGCTGCTTTTTTTGTATTTCTTGCTTGTTTTGCTAGCTTATCAAAAGTTAAAAACCCAAATTCATTAATGATGCAATAAGTTATATTTTTGTAGCATCAGATTAACCATAGAGTAATATATACATTATAAGTGTGGTAGATGAGGTGTGAGAACAGATCAATATCAATATGGATATGGAATTCTACTATGAGGGTAGCTCTATAACTTTATATATTAATTAGGCATAATGCAATGTAGAGCGTCACGGTGGCGCAGTGGGTAGCACGGTCGTCTCACAGCAAGAAGGTCGCTGGTTCTAGGCTCGGCTGGGGGCAGGTGGCATTTCTGTGTGGAGTTTGCATGTTCTCCCCGTGATCGCGTGGGTTTTCTCCGGGTGCTCCGGTTTCCCCACAAGTCCAAAGACATGCAGAATAAGTGAATTGAATAAGAACAATTGCCCATAGTGTGTGAATGTGTGTGTGAATGTTTCCCAGCGATGGGTTGCGGCAGGGAAGGGCATCCGCTGCGTAAAACATATGCCAGTGAGTTGGGCGGTTCATTCCGCTGTGGCGACCCCGAAAGGGAATAAAGCCGACATGAAGATGGATGGATGGATAATGCAATGTATGAAATATACTTTTTAAGGTTTTCTTTTTAACTTTTATTTAGAAATACTAAAATGGATTCAACAATGAGATAGATCAGGGTCAAATAAAAATGTATTTATTCTATAAACAGTGGTGGATTGTCATTTTGGGGCCAGAGGAGAGAAAAAAATTATATCATGTGCTGTGTCATGAAATATCACGGTTTTCAAAACATCCCCAAACATGTTTAAATTAACATATTACACCTACAACAGGTTGAAATTGGAAAAAAACACTATTGTGTTAAAAAAATCCTTCAACATTCAATGGTTTTCAATAGACCAATCACAGCAATGAGACAATAAAAGCATATATATATGGACTTTCTGAGCTTAATTATATAATAAATAAATTAGATTTAAATCCTCATCTCATTCCACGGATTCAGCTGTTTTACTGTAGTTGTTACAAACACAAATCCGAGTGCTTTTCACCAATCAAAATCACAAAAGCTAGAAAAAAATAATAATCATTTTGAATTTCCTGCCTCTGTACTCCTAAATGAAAGTGTTAAATGACTGTGACCCGTTTGGAGAATTCCAGAAACAAAACAGGCCTGTGATTAACATTACAAAGTGCTGTGTTTCTAGACAACTGCATCATTAGGCAAAGAGCGCAGAGTGCTGAGAGTATCCCAAGGTCACTTTTAATTTGGACCGTCTAATTGGCAAACATAGTTCCAAATGGCTATCATCTAGCCAGCCTCAGAATTAATGAAGCACAATTATTTTCATTACCCCTATCTTAGACAGACAGAACATTAGGCATGGAGAGAGGAAGCCAGCAAAGGAGAGTGAAAGAGAGACAGTGAGTATCTTTATGGGATTTTTGCAAGAAATAAGTCACCTGATTCAGAATTCATTAGGCTTGCATGGCTTACAAGATAAACAGAATAGGGTATCGCTCTCAATCTCTCGTCGCTTGTAAAACTGGGTCTGGTTTAATGTGTATTGTATTAGCTGGTTTTCTATCATGCAGCTCACTTGTTGTGTTATTACCTCTATAAAAGATAAAAAAGCTGTCTGGCCATGCTAATATGATCACCATTGGGTTAAAGCCTGGAGGACTTGAGATTGCTTCACAAAGTTCAGAGTGACCATTCGTGCAGACGATATAATGAAAAAGCACACTTATATCTCATAATTTCATAGCTAAAATTTGATTCAAAAACAAGAACGCTGGGTAGGCTCTTTAGAAGTAGGAATGGAATAAAGTGAGTATTCTCAGAGGGACTGGATAGACAAGTCTACCAGAGGCCTGAGAGCTCAGGGACTTGAATGATGTAAGTATTACATCTTGACTGAGTGCCTGCAATACAAAGACCTTGGTAATCATGAGAGGCTTTTAAAACCTTTCATTAAACAAAGAACATTTCCTTAACAGTTTTTTCCAAGTTGACAGTTCATACTAATAAGCATTGAAAGTTCATATAGCAAACTGAGTTTTTATTCCCTTTGAAAACCCTTACAATCTCAACTTTTAAACAAAAAGTTCTATATCAATAAAGGGGATGTATATAACTGCTTACATTACATTGTAGCTGAGCTACACATTTTTAACAACCTTAGGCAGCTGCCCATTTTGTGCACAGGGATAACTTTGTTTCCTGGTGTAAAACTAGGTGACTGGAGGCCTTGCTCCAAGCTTTGAGTCATGATTCTAGGACTTGTTTAGCCAATCAGTGTTTTTTTTTATTTGTTCTTTACTGTTTAAAAACCATGTCATTTAAAACTTCAGAGACTGAAACTTGATATTTGTAGTTTGTATTTTTTTCTTAAAGACATTACATTTTTTCCTTGTCCATTAGTCCTCTCAATTTCTGCAAAAAAGGGTCTATGAGATTCCTTCAGGATCCCAAAAGTGAACAGACTCATTACATTTACATTGATGCATTTAGCAGGCACTTTTATCAACATACAAATATAATAAAATGATAAATGTATTATAATATTAAAAAATTATATTATTAATACATTATTAAAACATTTTTATTATTATTAAAACAGTTTACGAAGAGGTCATCTCAGCAGATTACATGAACAAAGAAGTGCTTTAACTTGCTTATTGAAGATATTCGTGTTACTGCTTTTATGACTGGAGAGAGGAGACTATTCCCCCAGCCAGGAACAGTGAGAGAGAAAGGTGTGGTGAGAGATTTCTGCTTTAGTGGTACAAAAACATTTAGTTGATGGTTTTGTGATTGAGCATCACTGATTTGAACTCAACATAAGCTACGATAGGGAGACAGTGAAGAAATTCCACAGACACATCATATTCAAGTGCTTTTAAACTATTAAATCAAAAGACATTTTTTAATCTCTATGGCAATTTTGAGAAGGCTGAATTGCTTTGTTTTACAATTAAAACTGGACATCCTTTAAGAAGGAGAAAAACTGAGAACAGCCCCAAGTTTAGGTTTCATCATCTCATTTCATTTCATCATCTATTAGCTTTTTTTCAATAGTATGAAGTGAAAACCATGTTGTGAAAATTTGCAAAAATGTTAACTAACACAAACTCCAGTGTCTTACCAACAAATTAGTCACACTTAGTAATCCCGTTTTCATAGCTCACAACTCATAAGAATATCTTGAATCAAGTAATCATGCAACTACAGTACATACAGTTTGAAAGAATCATTTTTAATGTACAGTTAAAGTAAATTAATGTAGAAAAGATGCTTGTATAAGAACATTGTAATTTTTAAAGATAAATCTTATTTTTTTGTCTTACTTTTCTGTTCTCCTCTCAACCATATTTTTAAAATCTAATAAATAGATAAATGTGAATACATTAATTACCTCTAGCCACCAAATAATTTGTAATAAGGTAACCTTTTGCTTGAACATCGTGGCTGTCTAATTAAATTAAGGAAACTATGTTAACTACTTTGCAGCAAAAGTTGAACTTGGCCCTTCACCTGCTTCTACTTCCAACAGCCTTGAATAAAAGGCATTCGTATTCGAATGAAAAGTTTAGAATGACATTTAATTAAACCTTAATTTGAAAATAATTGGATAAAAATATGGAACTTTAGGTTTAAAACGGACAGAATAGGCAAGTATGGGCTATGAGTTACTTTAACAATCATCGCTGAACATAGCCATAATGAACATGCTTTTGTGGATGTGTGGCCTTCAAGACACACAATGCTCTCATCTGACATGAACAAAATAACAAAAGATTGCAGTTTGGAATTCAGAGTAATTAGTAGGTATTCAGCAATGACAGAGAATGAATGAAAATGTGTTAGTGTGGTGATTTAGACTGTGAGGTAAACCAAGGTAAATCAAAAAAGGGGGTCAACAGTCGGACCTATTTTATGTGTTTATGGATGCTTTCACCAAGTCCACAAAAATTGATGAATCAAATCAATATTTGAGAACCCATGCAAAGAACACATGGATATATTGTTGACAGTTACTTACAGTCGCTATTAGCTTGTCGACGCAGTCAGGTGCCACGCTATGGAGGTGTGTGAGATGGAACTGAAGATGGACTTTGTTGTTGAGCATGTCCTGGCACAGAGGGCAGCGGAACATGGGCTGCACAGAGTGCTGTGTCATCACGTGCATTCTGAGACGGTTCAAATCTGTGTTGCTGAACTTGCAGTAGGGGCACTGGTACATCTGCACAATGGCAAGAATAGAAAGAGGGATGATTATTGTCTTGAGAGGAGAGGTAAAATCAAGGGCAGACTCTTGCTTGTCTTTCTCCAAAAAGTGAGCAGTAGGGTACTCCAAGAGAGAGGCAGGCACTTCAAAGGGAGCTCTTCTGTCAAACATCATATTGATTTTTCACCTTTTGTACAATTAGCACTGCAAGAGCAGCAGGAAAGATGGAAAAAATCATATTTTTAGAAATAAATTCATGCATAATTTAATACAGCCAGCAAGACTCCTCTGCTCTCCATTAGAAAGTACCAAAAACAACATCCTTAGATATTTGTTAATTAATGGGTGCAGTTAATGAGACTGACATGCCTAAGGATTAGATACCATCAGTCTGAATCATTAACAGAGAGAATCCTTAAAGGTACAGTATGCAATTTTTCAGAGCCACTGTTGACAGTTGAAATTCCAAAAAAAAGGCATCTCTAAACTATTATAGCCTGGTTACTTTTATGATAGCTCCTTCTGATTGGCTTTAGGATTATTTTGGTTCTGACAGAAGCCGACCCAAGCATGTTCTTTGAAAAACTGCATACCACACCTTTAAGGGTCGAGTTTCCTTCATACCTGCTCCACACTGCTCTTCTCAGTGGTTCTTGGACGTTTTGACGAGAGGGGGCTTTCTCCAGTCTCGGACCTCGAGGAAGGCCTCTTAGAGGGAGCTGGGGAATCTGCCTGATCCCTCTCCGACTGGTTAGATGCTGTAATAAACACACACAAAAAGCATGCCTCGTCAAAACAGCACCGATTTGGCAGTCAGGGCATGCAAGCAATCAATAAGCCAGCCTTCATAAAAATGAAACGCAGTAAAGCTGAGGTTTTGTGCTGTTTAATGATACTCTACAGCATTGTGAAAAACAAATCTATGGGATCTGTAACCCATTATAGTTAAAAAGCTGTCCAGTATAAATGCCTATTCTATCCATAAGTCTGTTTTTCAACAGATTTCCCTTCTCTCTCTCACTGTCTCTCACTATCTCTCACTATCTCTCTCTCTCTCTCTCCTCTCTCTCTCTCTCTCTCTCTCTCTCTCCTCTCTCTCTCTCTCTCTCTCTCTCTCTCTCTCTCTCTCTCTCTCTCTCTCTCTCTCTCTCGGCATAGACATATTTAAGAACTTAGTAGTAATTCCGCCAGCTGGATTGCTAAGGCTGGCTGAATCCACCCCATACCGATGCAGTCTTTTAACTGCTCCACCCATGGCTCTTAAAAGAGGCATGGCGCATTGCTTTGACGGCTTGTCTCTCCCCATGTTGGATGTTTAGGACATCAGACACTGGTACAGACATCTAATCAAAACATTAGTTTGCACGGTGAGCAGCTTTCGGATGCATGCTCCCTCAGATGAAGCCATTTGAAGTGTTGCTTCAGTCAAGGGATTCGCCCAGCTTGAAAGGAGTCAAAAATACCAAAGGCAGCTTCAAACTGCCACAAGAAGATGGAGTTCTGTTTTGATTTCTTTTTTGATAATTTTTAGAGCCTTCCTACCACATCTCATCAGGATACGGACATTTAGCTACAAGTTACTTTTACAATTTGGCTTTAATTGTTTCAGAGCAGCTAAACGAGGGTCTTACAATCAAATGAAAACTATGAATGGAATCATTACTGCAGTTTACACATGGTTTTAACACACAAAAAAATTACATAATGCAAAAAACAGTAACAACATTTTAAAGTCCAGTCTGTGTAATAGACAGTATGAGCAGATACATTGCTGTGGAAGTTATTCACAGCAAAACTTTAGATATCCCTCTCTCTTGCCAGCCCATAACGAGGCTATAAAGAGTTAAATTTGGCACAATTTGTCCAGTTCTGGAAAGCCAAATTGAGAGCAGTGTATTGTGGGGTCAGTTTAAGCCAGGCTGACCATGTTCCTCGACCAGACATTAAAGTGTCAAGTTTAATCAGGGCAGGGCAACTGAGCACTGGTTTCAGCTGGTGGGGGACTATTTTTGATATCACTCTTTGCTCCGGCTCCTAGAGACTTCTACAATGAGCCATTGCTGCACTATTAGGTCCAGTCAAGGCCAATCCCATTAGATACATCCACCAATAAACAAAGGAAATGTTAAACAAAGGCACCTCCCATTGGTTGCCATTAACCCGATTTTCTGAGTCTGCAGCCAGCAACTGACTCCTATGAGGCATCCAACTGCCCAATTGTGATCATTTATCTGAGCTTTTTACTTTTAAAAATAACAAAGACAAGGTGAAAACACAAATAAATTCTGTTTTTGATAATCCTGAATGGTTAATAACTTTCTACCAGAATGATCATTAGTGCAACACTTTTTTAAAGTGTTCATCATACTGCTTTTCTTAAGCATTTATTAATGGCTATTTAATGAACAAAAAATTAGTTAACCACTATGACAGAGGTAAGAAAAAAGTAACTCGACATATTAACTTTCTATAATTACCAATTAGTTAAGCATAACATTTAATATTAAACCAATATTAACATATTCATAAGAAAACATCTGTTAAGTAAAAACTAATGCTGAATGTTTCAATGACTAAAAATTTTGATAAACACTATAAGCCTTTTTTTTGGCAATTAAAGCTGTAGTAACAGTTAAAAATGTATTTATTTAGATTTGGTGTTCAGTTTAGGATATGCTTTTTTCTCGCTGTAGCAATTTTGAGAACGAAATCGAAGAAACAGAAAGTAATGGTAAACAACCATGTATTTGCATCTGCTGGCAAGATTTTAAATAATTAATGTTAACAATTGGGTTGATAATGCATGTTGAATACCAGTGCCTTTTCTATTAACTTATGTACAAAACTATCACCAATAGCGAAGGTAATGTTAAATATATTGTATCACATTGATGGTCAGACCGTAACTGCAAAGTTTCTATCATGCAAAATGTTTCATTCATCACTTTTTCTCATCCTTTTCTTCACAAGACTTTTGTTTGTTTTTTTCGCCAGAGCCTCGCTCTTTTTCTCAAAAAAATGGCTGCAGCGTGAAAAGTAAAGGGGGTCCAACATTATTTTTTTTTACTTATTCCTGCACCAATTGACACGTGGCCGATATTAATAATGAATATCAAACCTTCTCACTTGATGAAAGAAACACAATCATCATTATTAAGTGCATGCTCATGTTTGACAAATATTTACTATTGAACAATTTATTGCAAGTTAACAAACAATAAATTATTAATGCTGAATTAACATATTAAAATGGACCTTTACAATTAATTTCCAAATATATGTTTTTGTTTAATTGACTGATTGACATGTCACACCAGTCAAACCACTAGCATAGTAATATATAATTGATACATTTAGATGAACAGACTCTTCAAAATGCATTGAAGTCATCAAATGCTTTTCATGTAAATCAAAGTTGTTATTATACTTCATAGAAATTATATTTATATCCTAATGTTTATGTTTGGTAATGCTAGGTGTCTACTCCTCCTAAAAAAGTCATTAGCATGCTTATATTTTATAACAATCAAAATCAATGCACATAACTGCTAAACTCTATAAAAGAATAACATATCAATTAAACTAGCCAATCAGCACATTTCTAATATTAGCGTTGGCTCCCAGACATCTATTACTGTACCATTAAGTCTTCAAGTATGAGATGGAGATATGCTAAGTGGCTAAAGTTAATTTACCACACTCATAAAAAAGAGACTAATGATTTCAAGCCACAAGCTTCACTGCTAAATACATGTAAATGAACCAATAAAATACTATTCTTGACTCAAATCCGACTGTAAACTGGTTAACTGCACTACATGAAAAACATTTGACTATTTCAGACTACTAATTAAGTTTAGGGGACAACACTAATTCACTAGCATGAAAACAGGGGAGCAGCTGCAGAGTTTAGGAGAGCGTCCTGGATGTCCCTTCTGCCTCTGGGCACAAGCACAAATTGTCACGCTCAGTTAGGACTCCATAAATTTGATCAACTGCCTGCTTTTAAAAGCCCACTTCTACAACCATCTCTGCTCAGCTGTGATAAAAGTCCCTGTATCCTTTACTCTTACTCTGTTTTTCCAATTGTTTAGGGAGAGACCAGGTAGAAACATTCTATAAAGAGCACTACTCTAAAAGGAAGCCTGTCAAAGCACTGTCAAAAGGCTCTAAGAAATAAACTCAACATCTGAGTAGGTCTGATCCATTATTAGAGACCCTGACTAGAAACTGATGGAGGGGTTCTGATATCTATGAACCAGACTTCATGTGAGATAAAAGAGTAATGAAAATGATTAGAAAAATGTACAAAAATTTATTGAAGCTCTATTTTACATGAAGAACATTTAAAATTCTCTTTTGGTTTAAATGATCTTAATCATTAACCTACTCTGAGATTACTTGTAAAGCGTATATCTCCATTTAAAGATATACAATTATCTTTTTAACAACTAAAATAAAAAAGTACAATTGTTAAACAGTGCTACATTAACAGCTTTATTTTTTGCAATGATTTTGGGCCTTTGTACAGTTTTGCCTTTGAGTAAAAAAGTGTATTTTTAACTCGTATACACTCTTTAAAAAGTCCCAAAGTAAAATCATCAAAAAAAAATACAATCCAACCAATTTTACAGGAAAAACAAAGACTGCTACTATGCTCTAACTTCTATCTAAAATCACAAAAACCAGAGGAGAAGAGTACAAAAATATCGTAATCGTCAATTAGGTGATTATTAATTCATGACATTTTTCCGTAAGGAGGAGGTCTATGTTCTGGAGCGTCCGGTAAGTGAATTGAACTTTGGGACCTTTTCCAGACCACAGCTAGACAGAGAAGGCTGTCAAACTGATCGCCAAGTCTTTAAATCAGAGCCTTTTCAAGGAAGGGAAAACAACAGTGCTACTGACACCAGGTAGAGCAAATGCAACAAGTCCACTGCCCATGAAAATGTCCTATAACATAACACCATACAGAAACATAATCTTTAATAATCTAAACATAACATAAATTTGTGAAATACAAAAAAAATATAACTAAATAAAACTGAAATACAAAAAAATGACAACTAGGAACACACCCAGATATATATACTCTAAAGTTTGACTTTTAATTAAAAGTATGTTTAGTTTACATATATATTTTCGAAACATTTTATCGATTATTATTTGATTGGAAGAAACCTGAAATAAACTTCAGTTTGGTTTGTGGTTTACCACATATCCCAGATTGGCACAGACATTGCTGTCAGGGAAATCTACAGCTCAACTTTTGTATGTATTACAATAAACCAGGTTTACCAAACAACTTGTGGTTAGTTACACTGTTCAATCACCCACTCCCTATTCCTGTAAGTTCTAGTCCAGTAACATCTCAACCCTGCAGAGCTGTAACTCAGTTTCACCATGACTAACAATATCCTAATATCATCTCCCCCACACCCACTTTCCTTTCTCTTTTTAATCTGCAGACCATGTTAGTGCCCTAAGCAACAAAGGTCTATATTCCATTCCACCTCGAGTTCCCCTGGTAATTACCCAGCATCAATTAATTTCAAATAAAGAAAATTCAAACCAAAGCTTTACGCCAACGCCACTGCATATTGAAGCTTATCATATCGTCCAGCGTTCCCCTGGTGTATAACATCCTATTAAATGAAAGGACCACCTCCAAGGCACTGCAAAAGAAGCTCTCATGTAGCCCCACAGGCTTGACTGCTACAAAGACAAATTTGAAATGAAGAAATTAAAGCGAGATATCAATTAGTGGACTTGTTATTAATCTTCTGCTGGCTAGGCGGGCACTAACCCTGCAATCACCTTTAGAGGACACACTGATGTGATTCCCTCTCCCTCTCTTGCCAATTAAAATACAGACAGACCAACTAAAACGCAGGTATTTTGGAGTGTCAGGACACAAACAAGGACAACTTATAGCTTAATAGTCTCCAAAATAATAAAAATTTGAGGATGGAATGCTTTTAATGGACACTATGAATATGCAAATGCATTCAAAGCTTTTAAGAGCACTGTGATTGATGTTGTTTCCAATGTTAGTGTGTAAGAACTTCACTGGCACACACCTTCAGGATTATTCAGTAACTATGGCATCATAGAAACCATCATGCCAGTATATACATAAAAGGTTTTTCAATGAATGCACACCGTCAGCTGACATGACTGCCAGATATGGATGCATTTACTTTGATTATAACACGCAACACCTAGAACTCCTGTCTGGTTAAATCAGGTCCAGTTGGAAATGCTAGAATATTTACTGATGTGATATTTTGCAGGAAATGAGTGCATGCTTGAAATTCACTTTAATTGCTTCTAGGGGGTGCTAATGCTCATCTTGCAAGAAGAAAACAAATGTGTCGCTGCTCATCTCTGTCTTATATCCTCTGTGAGACGTGTGCCTTAACACAAAGGTAAAATCACAAAGCAACGACCACAAATGAGGTCCACATCTCTTTTTTTACTTAATACAAAGCTCAATTCTGATTTCTGATTTAAGCAACTACTGCATTTTCTTTTCAAAATTCAAAGCTTATGACCTATCCAGTAAAAGCCAGCAACTTTTAAGAGCTTAAACAACACATTAACAATAAAAAGCATACATTATATTTTTATTAAATACTGAATTTTATATTCAGCTATGGCTGCCAACCCCCCTTGTTACGGAACACTTCTACTTCTAATTTTTCTGTAATATTTCAATACGCAAATTCCATTATTTTACAGATAAATCTTTAAAAAGAGAAAACTCAATTACATTTTGAGAACAATCCAAAGTATAATGCTTATACAGTGAACATTTCTAATTAATCTAATGCTATTAAAGGGCGTGTCACATGTCCAACGTAGCCTTATATTTACTCCATCCCCCACACACCCAATCACATTCATATATTTAAGTAAATATATAAGGCAAAAGAGATGGAACCAATTTGGTGGGCTTCTGCTGCCACTGCCGTGTCAGATAGTGCCTGAACTGCATCAGATTATTTTCCCTCCCTCAATATAAACCCAGTAATTTGAAAGTTGGGGGGATGAGAGGAATTATTCATAAACCTGCCGAGGACAGCACACACCCCTGTCAGTAAACCACCGCTTCTATATTTATGTTAACATTCTCAAATCATATAGTGGTTGCTCTTCCAATACTTAAGTGAATTAACAATACCCCTGATATCTGTGGGGATATTCTTATTTTCTGAGCGTATATGAGTTGCAACCAGTTTCATCTAATCATAAATATAATGTTGTTAAATACAAAAAGAACATGACAATAGTGTTTTATCAAAAAGAAAACAGTTCCTAGTTTTACATAAAGCTAATGTCATTCCTCTTATACAGACAGTATATATATATATACATACATATATATATATATATATATATATATATATATATATATATATATATATATATATATATATATATATTTATTTACTATATAAGATGAATGAGAAGACCTTGGGTGGAGCGTGAAAAAACCTTTCTAAAAAAAAGCTTTCTAAAAGAGAATCGATACTGTATTTAAATCAAGGGTTAGTTCTGTAGTTGTTCCAAATTTCGTTGGACAAAAAACAAGACTTTATATTTACCAGAAACCAAATCTAAAGAAGTGGAAAGTTAATGTGTATCTAATTTTAATAAGTATTATCTGATAACTCTCATTAATTGTGAAAACCACTTATATTTGATTGGCACCATCATGATCATCTGAGGCTTTATGTAATTGCGTTGACTGTGTTGTCAGTAAACTAGCTCACTCGTCCTTTTAACGGACTAGCATTGCAAGCGGAGAAGGACGCAATTGAGAATTACACCAGACTAGCTACCCAAATAAGGAGTGTGGTGAAGGGGTGGAAGGTGGGATAGCTTGCACAAACATTTCTAGTCATCTGCTGGTTTGTGCTTTAATACTTGGTTAGCAACAAGTTAAATTATAAACACCTAGTTAGTGGTAAATTATAATGCAAATTATTTAGTTATTATAAAATAACTGAATCATTTATTGGCTGATATTAAATACAGTTCCTTACTGTGCATGTTAGCAAAGATCCCCTTCTTTAGATCTCCAACACTATAAAAATTAGAATCAGATGTTCAGTGTCTAACCTGTGTTCCAACACTCTTCTGTTCACATGAGTAGATAGAGAGAAACAACAACACCATTAACAGAGCCTAATAACAGCTTGTGCAGACAGCATGACTCAAATCCGCTTGGCTCCATGCATACCTTTAAATGACAGGTTAGCAATGTCCACATCCGAATGAGTCCGGTGGCTCAGCACTGACACATTCTCTACAAACACACACATTCTCAGACAATCTCCAGCCAAAACAAGACTGCCCGTGTTTACTAAAGGCATTCCAGGGCTTCCCAAGGAGGGTTTCTTCTATTGAACCAAAATGAAGATTTTGGGGAAAATGCTAAAAGAACACTTTGATTTCACTGCTAAAGGCTAACAACAGAGGCATGAAGCATACACAGTGCTTCAACTAAAGCGACCCTTTATGGTTTTAAAGATTGTGGTGTGAACGAACACACTAGACGACATGTTAGGAAATTACTTACATGGACATTGAGGATTATGTGAATTAACGTATTTAAATTTCACAAGAAACAATCAAAAGAGGATTCTAAGTTGAAGGAGGCCAGATGTGTTTTCATAAAAATGAAAACTGTCCATTTGAAAGAACAAGGCAAACAAAAATATTAGACTTTTTTTTTTCGAGCCACAAGAAAATCATTTGAATAATAGCACACATTAGAAACAGACAGTGGGTGTTTATGTGTTCTGATTGTTGAAAATCGAACAAGTTTAATGACAGAAGGCTGACAGCAATGTAATTTTTTGTGTTCACCGTCCCTTTAAGCAGTAGAAGTATCTCAGATCAGAACCCCAGCAGGTTTTGACCCCCTCCCCCCACCCCCGTCACTCTCGCTCTCTTCCAACATCAAACGCAAGGCTCGAACCTGGCTTCCTAATGCACGCTATTTTTAACTAAGCGTTCCTAATAAGCTGCTGGGAAGCCTGTAAATTTTTCATCTGCAAGCACATCTTTCCTTTGTGAAAACACAGAAACACACTTATTTGGTGATTAGCAACTGACAGGGGGAGGAAAGGAATTGAATATTCTTGTATGAAATCGCATGCCTTTCAGAAAAAGAAAGACGCAGGGGCTCCTAATGCGCCGAGTCGTCTTCTACAGCACCACAGGTAACGGCTGAATTATTAATCAAGCAGCTCATTTTAATGCTTTTTAAAGTGCTTTATTTTGATGTGTTAAAATATACTTTTAGCCATTTTCAGGCAGGAGATGCATATCATTATTTCTACCCATCAAAGCAGAGTGGCACTTGCTCAAAGTGCACAAAATAGCTCGTCCTCATTTTAAGTCGTAAGTTGTATGGGAATCAATAGCCTTGCTAGATGAAGCTTTCTGCTGAAGTTTCAAAATTTTAATAGCAGAATGTACAACAAGAAAAAGACAAAATAAAGAAGGTATGTCCTGTATATAAAATGTATGTCAGTTGAAGTAGTTAATTGAATTGTGCACCATGTGGTTGTCCATAAGTAGGCAATCTTATTCATTATACGCTTTCGTTATAACCCTGAGTGCGCAAAAAACCAAGAAGATTCACCCAAACCAAGTGATTTGCCCTGTAGTAAAAGCATTGGAATGACAAAGACGCGGATCTAAAACAGTCCAAACCTCACTCTTTTTTTTACAAACTTTTTTCATCATATTCCCATTCATGAAGTAACCACTTTATGAATTGTCATTTAATAAATGATAACTATTGAAACGTGTCAAAAATCATGTTAACCTGTGTAAATCAGCAACCCTGTTTCTCAGAAAACTCAGAATTTTGTCAGGTTTCTCACCTGCTGTGATCACACAATAAACTCAAGAGCTAAAAGGCTAACATAGCAAAGCTAAACTGCAGTATATCATATTGCTTTACCGTGGCAGAGAATGCAGTCATTTGATTTTTCTTGATTATGCATCCTTAGTTTAAATCTACTAGACACACGTTAAAGGCTGCACTGCCAGAGTACATATAATGCTACTTTTGTCCTCGTCCAGAACTGCCTCATGCAGGATCTCTGCATAGCTGCAATAATGATTAGGATAGTTGATGATATTTATTTGACTCAAGTTAAGAAACCTTAATGAACTTTTCAATAAAAAGTCTAATTTTACAAAACCTTCCTCCAACTCCATGATGGAGTACACTCAAAATTGGCAGTATTTTTGTATGATGCTAAAACCACATTTCTGTTGTATTGAAGAAGAGTTCAATGAACAGAGTAGGATTTTAAAAGGGGGCTGAAAAAAAAGTGTCTAGGAGCCGAGTGAATACCTAGCAGAGAAGAGCAATTACAGATAGAAACATGCAAAGCTAATGGATACTTTTAAAAGCTAACTCTGTAAATAAAATTGAATTAAATATATATGTCTCAAAAAATATGTCTCTCTCAAAAACTTAAACTCCTTGAAGAAACAAATAGCATTACAAAATGCAGAAAGATGATGATCTGTTTTCAGAATGTTTGTTCTACTCTTGCGAAAAAGAAGAAGGTGGCTTCTGATTGGTTGGAGCAACATGTATGAGATAAACTGAAAATATCTGTAAATATCTGAAAACTTTGTAACTAAATTTTCATAAACACGCATAGGATTCCTATTAGCTGGTGCACAAAAACAATGCAAATTTTGAACTTTTCTAGAATAGTTATCATTGTTTCATCATTATCTAACACCCGTAAGTATACAAACTTACAAACTTCCTCTGGCAGTACTAATCTACAAAAATGTGGGAATGGAGACAGGTGCCTTATTGTCTATGAAAAGCTATTCATATCTAAACAAATCTTCCAATTTTAGTATCCTCAACAACATGAAGTTATAGCACTCTACTGTAAGTGTGCAACCCATCCTTCACATATACAGTACATATGAGCATAGTAACAAATCAGCTCAAATGCTCTCTCAAAAACACTGGCTCATAACACAACATGTGTTTCAGGCTCTCAACTCTGAACACACCAGAACTACAGCTACTCCGCTTACACCTCCACGGGCCTTGCTCTTCCTCCCAAACCACACCTCTCGAAGAAACCTGACACCTGCACCTGCCACAACACTCCCTCCCAATTCGGCCTGTAAAATATTCCTATCTGATAGCATTCTTCAGAGGTGTGTGAGGCTTTTTGTGAGATAGGGAACACGGTCACATGTGTTAAGACATATGGCCGCCCTGTAACTCTGCATGCAAGCCCCGATTTGTGTTTTTGTTACTTGGTGGTAATCAAGTGGTAATCTGTCCCGGTATTTCTGAATAAAACCAGAGTTAAGATAGTTCAATTAATGTAAGGGGTGATTCTATGGACAAACAAATTCTTGATACATTTTTTTTCATCCTAATACAACATACAACATTTTTTTCACCAGAACCCATATTTGAAGTGAAAAAAAACAAACAAACAAAAAAAAAAACATGGCTTACCTGTCCCTTTGGTGAGCTCCCTCTCCCCCCCACTCTCTTTGTCTTTGGTTTGGTCCTCCTGGTCTGTGGTGGTCTCACTGGCAGCCTCCACATCCTCATTCAGCTCTCCTGAAGGGGGAGGAGAGGAAACGATATGTAAATCAGCACTCCATCAGAATTGGTGGATGCACTTAAAGGGACGGGAACATTTTTTCTATAGAAGTGCACCACAATTACATTCCCTGGCAAGCATTTACAAGGTTATGAGATAAAGCGTTTATTCCCTTAAAATATGACATGTACGGTTAAGCAAAAATATAAATATCTGTTAAATAATTGTAGAATGTTAAAATCACCACCACCAACAACAACAACACACTCACACTTTAAAAACATTTGTTGAAAATAAGAAATCCTTCCCATAATAGCCATTAAACATTATAGCAAAACCACACTTTATTGCCTCAGGTCTTTTTATTTTAAACTAATGTTATGTGTTTCTTGATTTTCACTTAAACCCATTACTAAAAGCAGACTAAAAGCAGACGATTTCTGTGGTCTCTAAAAATATTCCGTAGTTTATTAGCTCTTGTATTTTTCTATAATAGTACTTTCCAAATTTCAAGATCGACGGCAGAATTTTAAGCACATGATTATTTTCATAACGTCATATACTTTTGATGGCATAATTTCAGAGAGATCTCTTTCAACACAAGCCTCGAGTCCAGAGTTATAACTCTTCATTTATGCAGGACCATGACACAAATATCTTTATGGTTTCCTCTGTTTAATATGAACATAAAACTACAGCTAACCGCTCACATGTGGTAGAGACATACACACTTTTTCCACATCGCCTTTTGAGCATTCAGATAGGAAAACTTATTTTATGTATGTTGATCCCTTTTCTCCCTCTTTCTAGTGCCTTTCTGTATCCACCAAAAATGTGTCATTTTTTTAAGTTATCTTAAAAAAAATCTGAATGAGCCTAAATATTTAAAAATAGGCTTTCAATTTATTTAGTTTTGTCCTGCCAAATGCAGAAATCCCCTGTAACCATCTTAAAAGCCCACAGTTCATTATTTTAAGCCACTTAAAAGCAATAAAACTCCCGACAATGGATCTTCAATAATGCCATGAGTAAGTAACAGATGGGAAGTTGCTGAACAACAGATAATAAATTGGGCATCAATCCTTTTTATTCCCACCACACTGCCCTAGTGCACCCCCTTTCCTGAGCACAACTTGTTTAAAAGTACCATGCCTAGCAAACGCAAACATTGATTTTGCAACAGTAAAGTCTGTAGCAGTCAATACGCCTTATCAGTTATTACACAAGTCAGCTAATTCACAGCAAACGTACTTAAATGTTCTTTTGAAACTGCATCCCCTAGCACTCTACACTCAATCAGGTGGGTTATTGATTATCGACAAGACAACAACAGCTGCTGAAATATCCTGTTCAAATATTCATCTTCAAGTTCAAAGATTGCCATTTGACGACAACATTCAAACCCTTCACTTAAACCAGCTTTTACTATCCAATAACGTTCCAGCCACTTTAGAAGGCCGTCCGAGATGTGGGTTGAATCCGGACCATCCACCCGCAATCCATTAAAGTTTATTCTCATCAGTGTTCGGTTACTAGAACTGTTAAAGCACAACCTCGATCCATCATTCTTCAGAAATGTTTTTTGGACTCTGCACGGACGTGGAACAGCTTTTTTAATAAACCCCTCTGCCATAACTCTCTTTGTGCAAGTAATACATCAACATCTCCAAACATTTCCATCTTCTTGACTCAAGAAATCATTTGTGAGCGTTTGTGTGTGTGAGCACGTCCCGAGCAGTTAAGACCGTTTACATCTGATGCTCTTGTGTGAATTGTTATGTGTAATTCTGCATTTTGTTGCGCTGTTTTAATTATTGATGCAACTGAAGGAAACGCTATGGAGCTAAAGCCTACAATTGCTGTGGTTTCCGCTGTGGCGTTCTGCGAGAAAGTAATTACACAAGAAAACACAAGTATGCAGGGTCTCTGTTGACAGCAAGGTTATAAAACTACATGCACTAATTTGCAGTTGTTTTCAGGATAAACCCATAAACCATCAACTGAAATACAAGAGAATGGTTTATTAACAACAGTAACGAGCGAAGACAAAACTTCAGCGTGATCAAATTGCAGATGATCAAAGAAAAATGAAAAAAAAAAATGTTTTTAAAGCAGTGATGCATTTGTTTTTGTTGCATAAAATGCCATTATTTTACATTTGTTATATTTTTTTGTTATGTTCCTAAGGTAACAAGCAATTCCAATTCTTCATTAATCAACAACACCCAGCACAGAGCTATAAAAAATGTCTGAAATGATGAAGAAAAAAACAACAACAACTAAACAACCAAAATGAATCCACTTCTTAAGCACTTTAGACTTTCCACCTCTAGAAGAACCGCCAGTCTGTGTTGTGTCTCCTGATGGAGAGTCGCTTCATGTAAAACCTGCCTTACTAAAACCATCCCTCACCCCTTTCTTGACACCTCGCTCCTCGACTGTATTGCGACCCCCTTCCCCCAGTAGTAGCAAATAGGTAGACGTTTAATTCCACCCATGGCCATGTGTCTAAGAGGCAAATAAATGTGCCTATTCCTCATCTCTGCCACCACTGCAGTACACAATGATTAAACTCGGGCCGGCCATAATTAATGAAAGGTCACAAGTGGCCTCAGAGTAGGTTGCAAATGAACGGACCCGCCCAGGCGTCATCATAGATCTGGCCTTGAAATAAATTAAGAAGAAACACTGGCAGCATAGGCCGTTTGCTAACCCAAATCCTAAAAATGTAAAGGACAATACCCTGAAGGTTAGACTTTCTAATTAATCGTCCTCATTAACCCACCCTCGTACAAAGAAATTCAACTTTTGCCTTAATGTAATCAAGTGAATAAGCCCACCACAGAGGCAAGAATTACAAAGCAATACCACAACAATTGAACAAAGCCGGACATAAAGAGATACAAAATGAACTTCAATTTTATATGGAGACCGTCTCAGCAGACACAGTAAGGCATTATCATGTGTGAGAGAACTGCAGAAACGCTCAAACCACAAAATCCCTCTCAGCATGCAAGATCGTGTTGTGACCCATAGGTGTCACTCTTTACAAGCAAGGAAGAGAGATGGAAAGACATCCACGCATGCTGCAGATGAGAGGTTAGAAAGCCACAGACAAATATATACAGATCACGAACTGAGAAATATGTGGAGATGACAAAAACAGATGCTAGACAGGAAGTCCAAGCCAAGCGATGAGACTCAGAAGACAGTGCGATTACCTTCAGATGAGCCCAAACTCCCTTCCCGTGTTCCCCCGGAGGAGCAGTGATTGCACACATACTAATCTTACTGACAGGCACAAACCACCAGATAAATAATAGATATTAACCAGCACACCAAAGAGAGCGAATGGTTTGCTGGCGGATTCATACAAACCCCCAACACAGACCTTCTCAGGCTCTTGAAAACAAATTCCCTTTGAGGAACCATACCTGAGAAATTCTTGCAGGGTTTAGTACAGGGTGCTGAGGCAATTCTCTGGCCTGCCTAGCGTCAGCCTTCCTCCAGCCAGAAAGCAGCGGAGCGGTGTGAGCCGGTCTGCTCTCTCTCATTACTCTCATTAAGATTACCGAAGCACTGGTTATCATTTTAACCAGGTGTCACAGCGCACATCACTGTAAATCTGTGAGGCTACTTCCCCCTTCTCCCCCACACACCTACGTCTATCTCCCCCCTCTTTCTGCTTCACAACAGACAGCTTCCTTGTCTTTAACGCTGCGCTGTTGGATAAAAAAGCAATCTTATTTCACACCTCATGGACTCTATCTCTCTCTCCCTTGCTTGTCCTGTTTTTTTTTTCCTTGCAGATCCCCCTCTGGCCCCCGTCATCAGCTCCCACACCCCTTCCCTATATCAAAGCTGTCCTTACTTGGGAGTGCGCAGTGTAAAATGAAAGTGACAGAGGGGTTCTTTGGGACAATGAGACATGGGCTCCATGCTGGGGGCTTTCATGCTTTGTCCCCTCTTCATATCAGCGATTCTCTGGCCCCGGACGTATGCCTCCTGGCCTAAACAGGACCCCCCTCTAAACCTAAACATACACAAACCACTGCCTCTATCCCAAACCTGGACACTACCAATGGATGTTTGAAAAAGCTTTAAAAGGCAAACTATAGTATTAACCGCTTTAGATCCTGCAGCCATTCCAATGGACACCCAATTTGATCAGTTTTGTAATTCTTTTTTGGAAAATTTATTTCAAATTAAAGTTTTTTGCTCACATTGAATGTTTTTTTTCTGCAGTAAAACATCAGGAAAGCCCAGCATGGTGTAATCTGGAGTAGAAGAGAAACTAATCAAAATCAACAAATCAAAACTTTTCAAAATAAAAAATGTGTTTTTTTTATCAGTGTTTTGAAATTTTGAAACACACCTCCAGTTTTGTTCAATAATGTTTGTATATTGTTTCAGAATAACATCTGTTTGTTTAAGTTTAAGTAAAAAAAATTATTCAGGTCTGAAGTTAAATACATTAAAGGCTGAAATTATACTGTTACAATTTAAATAAAAAAAAATATAAAATCATTTAATTAGGTTTAAAAACAAAATCAACCTATATGAATGAAAAATAAACCTTCAAAACAAGTAAAAAATATAACTAAATATAATTATCTTCAATCCAAGGTAATTTCTTCCCATGCAAAATAAGTCAAATATGCAACTAAATATAACTATATTCAAGTCAAGTTAATTCCCCCCTGCATGTTCTGTATCTATGTGTAGCAAGCAATTTAAACACAGCATAAACCCATATCTAAACAAAACATTCCAGTTGCTTTCAAAAACTGCTTTTAAAGCTAAACAGCTGACCCTCTTAAAACAATGCACACTGGGTGAACCCCTCCATCTCCACAAACACAAAGCGTTAGACAGACAAACGTCAGCGAGATCAACCTAGTGACCACACGCTCAGAAAGCAACACCCTCCCTCTTTCTCTCATTCGCTCCCTCTTTCTCTCACACCCCAAAACAGTCGGACAACCTCATGTTCCTACATCTTTATCACTCTTGCACAAGCAAACACTCAGCTCTAGCAAGAAAAAAAGCAAAGATAAGTACCTCTTTGGTTTTAAGGGCTGTGGATCTGGTTTGGTGCGGGGTTGAGTTATGTGCTAGATTCCTGACCTTCCTTCCAGAAGCCATGCCGTTCGCTCAGCACTGGCCCTGTCATGACCCCCAAATCTAAATGTGAATGAATACTTTGTGTATCCATGGGGCTGTGCGCCAGAGAAGGAGGGGGGTGGTAGGAGGAGGATGAGGGCGACGAAGAGGAGGAGGGTGAGCAAGCCAACGGCAAACTTTAAAACAGCAAAATGATTATAAACAGAAGCGAAAGCGGACACTTCTTAGAGCTCTGCTTGTCTGTCTTCCTCCATCTCATACCTGGTTCGCCGACTGCACATGCCCTCTGTGCAACACTTAATTTGATCCCACAAGTCTTTCAAATTCACTGGCCATTTCACAAGGAGATGGCTAATCAAAGCAAATCTAATTTACACCAGCACTGTCAAATCCTTCTTTTCTAAACACTTCATTGCCTTTCAGCACCTGATGTGACATTGCATCAAAAGCATGACATTTCCAATAGTTTCTGATCTGCGGCTGTCATCACAAGGAAGTGACTTGAAAGTGACATGCGCGCAAAATTTCTGTGAAATACATAAATAAACAGATTTACTGTGTTATGGACAGATTGAATGTGATGCAAGCCTGCGGTGTGTCCAAGTAGCTTTTAAAGCGTGCCACCTGTATTTATTGATAAACCTTCATGAAGCCACACAAATTAAAATAAAAGATATCAGTATTTATAGCTACAATTGGGGTGCAGCCATGCAATTGGAACGATTGTTTGTGCTTATATAGATTTTCTTTTCTTAATATTTAATAAAGTTGTTGTAGCTTAATGTATATTTAATGGCTCTCTGAAAACCTCCCTCTAACAACAATTGTGTCACAACAATTTCCTGCACCATTTGGAGCTGGTCTTCATCTTTGTCTAAACAATATCAATATCTTAAATAAACAAAAGTTGTGTGGGTGAACTTTGGATGACCTATTAAACCCATATAACCTAAAAAATATATTTAACGTCATTAAAATCATTATAATTTGTGTAGGGCACAGGTTCAGCTTTTTTGTTATAAACCAAATACAAATTTTTCTACAAAATTTCTACAAAATTTCTCATCAGAAAGAATGATAGAAGTTGATAGAAGACTATGGAACTTTCAGGACTTAAAACAACAAAAATAATAAATACATAAAAAAACAACATAATAAATGTCAATGTATTTAAACATAATTCAATAATTGGTCACCTGCCAAATCAAGTGTTAAAGCTACATTTATTATCCTTGTGGGAGATTTGTGCAAACAATAAGACTCAGGCAGTGTTTGACAGCAACTCCTCAAACACAAAACACATTCGTAGCAAAAAAAGAGTGCTGTGCTTTTTCTGCCCAGCTCTCAGAGAGCTCGAGCTGCCCACATGAATAATGCTCTGCTGAGCCTGGAGACATTTCTCACTCAAAAGAGAAGGCTGAATGTCAGTGTCCCTTAACAGCCACCATAGCACCAAAGTCCTACCAACTCCTCATGCTTTGTCTCACTATTTTTGTTAATGTCCTCTGTTATTTGAAGACAGAATAAATTTAAAGGAGAAAAGGAAACAAGGGCAAGCGGATACAGTCTGCTATATATTCACCAGTCACTTGGAAAACGTGATGTTACAGTTGTGACAGACAGGCAGCACCCCACCCCCACCCTCCTCCCATTAAGGCCAGGAGCTTGATGGTGCTCTGAATATGTATAACGCTGAAAAAACATATTGATTTTTCATTTGCTAAAAAGGGGTATAAAAATCGTATAACCTGAAACTGTCAGAGCTCTTCAGTTCATAGCTCATCTCTTCTCTTGTACAGCACTAACCACAAACCACTTTTTTAACCAGATACAAGTGTTTACGGCTTACCAGAGAAAACTGCAAACCTAAAACATCATAAACAGATTTGTGCTGGTATTGTGATCCCTTATACTTGATTTAGATGATAAAAATCTCTGAAAGGAGAAATGAATGAGTTCATACTGTATTTCTCTAATATAATCGAGTTATGGAAGCAGATTTTTCAACCCTGAATATTAAGCTAATATTAGATAGATTGGAATTTGTGCTAAAGAAAACGACAAAAAGGAAAAAAAAAGAAGAACACTAATTAAAAGGCCTCAAATGAAAAAAAATAACTTCAGTGTTCACACTAATACCTAATGTAGATTTTTTGCTACAAAATAAACCACATAATATAATTAAGTCAGGCATAAATTATGCTGCAAGGTTTGTCCCTTACTAAACTATCCGCATAACTGACTGCCTAAACTACATCTCTACTTGGATGAAGAACCATCACCTACAGGTCAACATGGCCAAGACAGAACTTCTGCTAATCCATCAAAGACCACATCACCAAGACAACTCGAGCATGTAGGTTTGCACTGCACAGCATTTGAAAGATCAGGCCCTTCTTTACTGACCATACAACTCAATTCCTGGTTCAGACTCTGGTCCTCTCACGTCTGGACTATCGCATGTTCTCCTAGCAGGACTTCCAGAAAATACACTCAGACCTCTGTAGATGATCCAGAACTCTGCAAGGAACTATCTTCAATGGACCAAAGTGAGCTCATGTTATTCCCCTCTTCGTCCCTTTTCACTGGCTCCCCATTGCAACTCGTGTTAAATTCAAATCACTGATGCTGATTTCCAAATCAGCCCCTGTTTACCTCCACAAGCTTATGCCCTCCAGAAGCCTGCACTCAGAAAAGGAACAGCGGCTCGTGGTTCTGTCCCACAAAGGCAGAAAATCTCTTAGCAGAACCTTCTCTGTCACTGTCCCTGGCTGGTGAAACAAACTCCCTGATCCAGTCAGAAAAGCAGCAACAATAACAGCTTTCAAAAAGCAACTGAAAACTCTTCTCTTCAGAGAACACCTACTATAAAAAAAATCCAAAACACTTTCTTTTTTCCTCCTCTGTCTTTATTTTCTTACTTCTATGGTTTATTGATCAGTTGATAAAATTTCTATTATGAGCAAGCTGAGATAGACTTTGACTGTGTAACAAACTGCATATTGTCTCTACCTTACTGTAAGCCGCTTTGGACAAAAGCATCTGCCAAATGCATAAATGTAAATGTAAACTTGTGCTGCTCTCATTCCCTGCCCACCAACTATGATGGGCAACGTCTTTATAGGTTTTTCTTTTTTGGAACATTTTTTTTTATTGTAAAGTTATCTGCTAGTAAGTAATTCAGTACTTATAATGTACACTTATTACTTAATACTATTTGAAATCTGCCCATTTTCATAATTTACAGGATTTATTCCATATTTTGAAACTTGTGTTACATTCTGGTATAGTCTGCTGAAAGAGCAGGTAGCATTTGAACTCGAACACCTGACGGCTCTTGTTATCTTTATTAGTTGGTCAGTGAAGAGGGTAAAGCTTGTGCTTATTTACAAAAATGCATGGCTAAATGATGTGTTTCCTTCAAAATAATAATAAAATATTGGTTAAATTAATAAAATATCCTCTTAAATGACCTTAATTTCTGTTGTGAAATTTACAGAAACACTGTGGTAAAACAGAAAAACAACTGAAAAGTCCAAGTAACTGGTTTTATTATAAAATTGTTTTTGTAGGGTAGCACTAAACCATATTTCAGACATTGAATGTGAAATAAATTAAATAATGGAAATGAATGAAAAAAGATGAATGATTCCTTGTTCATTTAAATCATGTCACTCCCCTGTAATGACTAAAATCGATGGCTGATTTTCATAATTCATGCAAATGACCTCTATCAAAGCCTTTCTAAGACTAAATCTGTGGAGCATGGCACTATTACGTCCAAGGTTGAGGGTTTGGTTGCTAGGTAAAGCAATGATAAAATGCATAAATGTAAATATAATGTAAAAGAGATTTAGTGTGTCTGCTTACATTTCAGCAATTTTGAGCAGAAAAGTTTAACAAAAAGTGTGATTCTTTTTACCTTTTATAAACTGGACCCTCATCGATCTCTGTCTTATGCCAATTAGTACTTTTTGCACATTTTTTAAACAATTTAATGCAATAGTTTTGAACCTACTGAAAAGTGAGATAATAATGGCCAACACATATGTTTTTTCAACATGCAAAGGCTAATCATTTAAGTCCAGGCAGGTTTCTCCCAATGTTTGTATAAGCATGAGCCTGTCCATTAACAGCTACTTATCTGTTTACGTCTCTCTTTGGACTGCGCGGTTTGGTACAGTGGGACGTCTGAGAGAGATCTCCGCCTGTCAATATATTGAGTCTGGCATTTGCATATCTTTGTAGTACATCCATCTGCCTGTGGATTACTCTGTAGAGGTATTAGCTCAGAAAATCAATGTAGACCGACTGTAAGCATGCATGTATGTATGTATCTATGTAGCTTCTGCCTTGGGATGCGCCCATTACATGTTACATTAAAAGCATCTGCATGCTTCAAAAAACAGACAGCAGAAAAATTCAAACAGGATACCATGCCACCATAGGTGGGCCTGGAAGTGTTTCTCCTCCAATGGAAAACCCCATGTAGCACCACCTGCTTGTTTATGTCAGTCGAACAGCAGATAAAAGAGAATTTTTGCAGCTTATGAATACCAGATGACTTAATCAATTTTATTTTTGAAACATAAGAGTGGGGTACATATTGATGTGTTTGAGTGCTGGGGATTCTCGGCACCCTCGCTGTTGGGAAGGACGTGAGCGATGTGTTTTTTTTTTAATGAAACACAACTTTGAATTACCTCGTACACATGCATACCTACATTCTGAAGTGAACCAAGTTGCTCTGCTTTGCTATTAGGAGAAATGATGATCATGTCTCGCATTCATAAGTGAAATCAGGTTGTGTTTGGAATAGAATATTATATTACTGCTTCTTTGCACTGACCTTGGGTTTTTATAGTTTTTATGTGGTATGATCATTTGCGATGGAACTTCTTTCTCAGGAAGAACTTTTATTTAGAAATATTTTTTTATTTAACAAACCTGGTCCTTTCTGAAGTGAGTAAAAAGGTTGTTCCCCAGCTTGCAACAATTTTAAGTTTAATTTCAACATCTAAAATCAACATTTGGTTGTTTGACAATTTCAAATCCCAATTTTAACTACAATCAATGTTTGAATACATTTTTTGTAGTTTTAGGGCCAAAGCAATCTCACAGATATATTAGATGCTAATTGTGGTTTGACTTTCGAAAATACTTTTCAATTCAAAGTAGGAGTCAAGAGTAGATTATATTTACATTTACACTTATGCATTTGGCAGGCACTTACAGTTGGAGAGAGACAAAATGTAATTTGTTACACAGTCAAAGTCTAACTCAGGTCGCTCATAGCAGGAATGTAATTGTAAGGGTTCCTTGAAAAGAAGAGTTTTCATTTGCTTTTTGAAGGCTGTAAAGCTTTACTGCAAAGATTTTCCTGCTACAGGAGGACAGGTGTCTGCTGATTTTGTGAGACAGAACAATCACAAACGTAACACTTCTGAAAAAAAAAATTAATAACCCTAGCAATTTTAGAATATATTTCTTTAAACATATATATTTTTTTAAATGAACATCAGTTGCAAATTATTTGAAACATCAGTTGTAAAATATTTGAATTGAATTTGAATGGTCAGAACACAACCAAGCAGAGGCATGTGGACACACAGAAATGCTTCCCCCTACACACACGCCTGATCACTGCAGTTCCACCCCCAGTGGCAGCTAATAGCAATCCACTACAGAAATCCAATCGCTCTATTGTGCAGCCACTTAATACAAGCTCAGTACAACCACCAGTTATTGAAAAAAAGGGATATACGGTTCATGCGTCCCCCTATCAGGCCATTTTCTAATACAAATCAAACACTTGGTGCTCCCTTCCTCCATTTATCTTTCTTTCTGGGCCTCTTTGCATAACCCATCCATTACATTCACATGAAATATGAAAAGGCAATATCCTCTCTGTGTTTGTACTGAAGCGTAATGCGATTGTGTTGTCATTTATAGGAAATAATCGCAAACCTCTCTTTCATTTTCCAGTTCAAATAACCATGAAAAATTAGCCCGCAATGTCAGGAGGGACAACAAAGGAAAGCGCACAGACTATCACCTCACCAATGCGCTTGACATTTCTCCTTAATAGGAAAACGTCTGCTTGTTTCTATCTTTCGGTTTTCTGTAACAAATAAAGCCTTTTCTGTTCCTTAATTAAAAGTTCTGCTCTTTGATCTGAAGATTGTCGCCTTCCTAACTCTCTCTATAGTGACAAAGAGGCAATGGGCAGACGCAGCACGAAGCAAGGCGGTTTTGTCGTACAAGACAGCATCTAATGGCTGCTCATGAAGACTATTGTCACCATGCTGGGTCTGGATCTCTGCGGCTAGCATCCTACAGTCAGAATAAATAATTCAGAAGCCATCAGATGCTACAGCGGCTTGGCAACCACCAGCCTGCCCTCTGATCTCAGATCAGACGATGGTGACATTTCTAATTTGGATGCTTTAATGGGATAGTTCACCCAAACAATGAAAATCCTTAGTAATTACTGAGCATCCTCCTGTTGTTCCTGACACATAAGGCTTTCGCTCATGCTCAAAACACAGTTGGAGATATTTTAATTACAATATGAGATATCATTAAATCATTTGTTGACCAGCTAACAACTATTTGAAAAGAAGAATAAATCATCTGATATGGTACATGTGACTCCACTGGTTTATCCTTAATTTTATTCGTGCTAAAAATTACCAATACAAGAAATGTGCTCACTTCAGCAGCATAATTGTTCATAGAACAACAATTGTTCTTTTATTTAATAGTCTGTACATATTCACATATTTTTTTTGTTTACAGATTAAACACCCCAGATACTGTCTGGTCCAGTATTATCCTGCCAAAGATGTGGGCAACTACTTATTTTCTACATATTTTCTTTGCAATAATTGAAGATAAGGCACCTTGGTTGTGATTTTGTGTATTCATCTTCTGCTGTGATTACGTCATAAACCACATACAATTATTGCCGTAATGACAAAATTCTCTTTTTTGTCTCTTTCATTCTTGGAAGTTTGTCACTACTAAAAATGAATAAAAAGGTGCATTTTTGGTGAAGCTGTGATGTTGAGATGTAAACCTAAGGCGTAAATATGCACAATTGGTCTTAAACAAGTGACTAATACAAATATCAACTGTTTCACAGACTAGAAATATGAAATAAAGAAGGCTTTAAACATGTTTTAGGAGACAAAGTTAAGGACTAAGCTAAGCTAAGTTGAGGACACAGCCTCAGGTGGTCAAATATTTAACCATTTCTATGGAAGGGAACATGCCTTACTTAAATCTTGAGTTAACCGTAATTCTTCCTTTTAATGTGGCAAGACGCCAGAAACTGCAGAACGGCACTGTCTCAAATGCGCCTATTTACAGTGAGAAACAAACTAGTGGTAATTGGATTGCTATCCGTGAAAGCTCCATAATGACGTTTAATAGACATGCATTGTTTTTCTGCAGTAATTATGCACAACATGATCAGCCCCATCTCCATTTTCTGATGTAATTACTATAGATATGTTTATCTGGCTGACAATTAATATTTGTGTGAGAGCGTATTTTGTGCACGAGTACATGCCTCAGTATGTATGCTTCCTGACAGGCCAACTAAACTAAACTAAAAGTGTGTTTAGTGGAGAGCGCATACCAAACCAAAAGAAAATGTTCATTTTTTATCATTAAAGTCAGACTATATTCTCATTACTGGGATTCAGAGCACTGCTTCATCTGTGAGAGAATCTGGTGAATAGTTTAAATAGCAAAATTAGATTTTAAAATGCTTAAGAAGATATGGGCTTCCATAAAGGCACTAAACTTGTTAAAAAGACATCGTGGCAGCTTCGGATGAACCATCCACTCAAGTCTTAATAAACGAAAGCTATTAAAAATGGTGGCAAATTAAAGACAACTAGACAACTGTTTTGATTTCAGTGCACACAGCAGTCAAAATTTGCCAGATGAACAGTGGCTGAAGATCATTTTTTGTCACGTCGAGACAAATGAGCTGCGCAAGGAAGCAGAGAGCGAATATGACAATGCAGCTCAAAAGTATCTCGCCTTCTTCTTGTCAGTTTATTTATTTATTATTTCCATGATTGCAAATTTACATATTTCGGAAGGAGGATTGCAGTTTGTGATGCATATAATGAGATTTCCCCTCAAAAAGCTAATGAAAAACGACTCATCTGATGCAATTAGCCGGGCCTTATTTATTCTCCCGCTGTAATGTATTAATTCATTATCGCATAATTCAGCCATTCTTTATTTATTTGATTGCACGCACACCTTAAAGCCTTAATTACAATGGAAACCAGGGAGGTCGGGGAAGAGAGGCGAAGCACAAACTCGCCTATCAGTCGATCTAGTTATCCATTTAATCTCAAGAGTATATCCATCCAATCTCTTATCAGCAGCCTCTAATCTCAGTCTAATCAGTTTACCAATTTGCTCTATGGTTACTGGCTCAGTGGAAGGAGAGAGCTCAAAATAATTCTTTAAAAGACAAAAATAAAAGACTGGGAGCTTTGGCTTCTATCTTGTAACAGTCCTAGTTTAGCTCTTATGGTGGGCATTGGGTTTAGTTCTGTCAGGGTCTGTCCTCTTTTATCTAATTTTAGAAGACTCATTCTTGACAGCTTCTTCACTGGTGTTTTAAGTCTATGTTTTATTTTACTTTGCTCTTTTGTTTACCTCTGCTTGCTCTGTTGTTTTCATCTTGTTCTTAAGTCTCCCTTGTTTTCGTTTTACTTTCACCAGCTATGTATTAAATCACATTACTAATAGCTGCCTTCTCTTTAATAGTTTTAGGTTTGGCAGGTTTGTTACACTCTGTGTGTTACTCCCTTTAAAGTGTTTTTTTTTTTTTCACATGACTGGTAGCAGACTTTTCTTTGAATTTAGAACCAAAGTGCATGGCTATTTTTTGTTTGTTTGTTTATTAAACCCTACTTGTGACTCTCTTTACACTGTTTTTGTTTCACCTGTTCTCCCCTCATTTTTAATTTTCAAAATGTTACATTTTCATTGTTTTCAACCTTTATATCCCTTTCTGTAGAGTTAGTTTCAGTAAATTTTTGACGACAGGACTGCTATGGACAAGTTCGCTCCATGTTGAAATATTTTGTTTGGAGTTAATTAGCCGGTATCCATAATATCCTGTTTTTTAGTTTTTGTTTAATGGAGTTCATTTTTGCCTTCATGGTTTTACTTCTATTGGATAAAGATTATTTAGTTTAAATGCTACTCTGCATTTGGGTTCTCCTTTTCATAAAAAAAACACACCACCATGCCTAGTCGCATAAACTTGTCATATTTGTGATGTCAGCAAAAACATTTTTGACAAACATACAAAAATTACATTATGGGCTCCTTTTCCACTCATCCCTCTACATCTAATGTTTATTAAAGGGGCAGTATACAGTTTCTAAAGAGTTTCATTGTATTCAGTTAATCACTTCTAAACATACATTTCTAGGATGCACATGTAAAAAAATTTATTTGTGAGTCCCCTTAATGTTGATCTAATCATGCGAAACCACATTCTGACATAAAAATCTTTCATGTTGTGATTTAAATATTATTTCTTAATTATATAACAGATCCTTTTAAAGCTTCTAATAAAACAGTCAACAAACATGTTGCACCCTAAAAGAAAAAGTATTGGTTATAACACAACTTTTAAAATAAAGTTAGGCTCAATAAAAATAGGCTCAGCTTATTTTAGCATCAAGACTTTAGCAAATATTCATCTGCGAGTTTGACATGACAGAGCACACGGTTTATGACATGCTTCTGGATGAGGGTACAGAAATAATTACAGTCACTCTTGTTACTCTGCAAGTTATCTTTGGCTCTGGGAAAAAGAAGGAAAAGACTGGAGGTGTGAATGATCGTAGAGGCCTTGCTCAAACATGCAGCATTGGCTTTAAAATAACAGTAAAAACACCCTCATGTTTCCATGTCCAATATTTTCTTTATGTTCTTATGAGCATACGCATCTAAGAGTCCATGCTCATGAGTTTAAGAAATGTCTTTTTGTTTGCTTTTTAAATATTTTTATTAAATAAAAGTTAATTAATATCTGTTTTTGGAAAAAAAGGTTTAACCAAAATCAAAATGTTGTTACATGAATGTATTAAATAGGATATTTTACAATACAAAACACATAAAAAATGCATTACAATAGCATAAGAACTACAGTATAAGGGCCTTTGTATTGTTTAATTGTTCCACAAAAGATCTCCAGTGATTTGAATAAAATTTAGTCTCAATATGTTTTTTTCCCCACCAGGGCCCAGGGACAGGTAGTAACCATTAAATAAGTTTGGAGAAGAGGTGAAAGTGGGATGACAAAGAAGATGTAGATGGTTTGGGCTATTAACGGAATTCCTAACAATTTGCTAGTTACAATAAGCTTCTCTCGAACAAAGTTAATACAACTTTATATATAATAAAACATGATTCATATCCATTCCTTATTTTGATCTAATTGGACAATTAGAACATTTTAGTAGTAGCATTCCTTTTTCAATTCTCTACCCAATCAGAACCACAGGAAAAACTGATCAAGAGAGAAAAAGAGCAGGTCAAGATAAAAAGAAAGGGAAGGCAAGGATAAAACCTGATTTCCACAAGACATGCCTGTTTTGGAACAGGGTCTAGGACAATTAAGGAATTTCTAAGTATGTGTAATCAAAAGTTAACTAATCTCTTAAGAACCTATTTCATTTACAATAAAATGAAACAAAGCAAATGCTTGACTGTACATAGTCTGAATATTGAGAGAAACCGGTAATTTCCAAGCGGTTTCCCAAGATTTTCCATGAAGTTCACGCAAGACGAACCAAAGAAAACCTCCCTATAGGCTTGTCAGCCTTGTGAGCATAATATTCGTATTAATTTATGCAGTGTGAGAGGAAAGCTTGGCCATGCAATTAGTATTACTTTCCAACTTTCAGAGGAAATGGTAAGGCTAATGGTCTCAGGATCAACTCGGCAGCATTTCTGGAATGAAAGGTTCGTAGCCAGTGTGTGTGCCTTCATTGTGCTGACTCTGCAGAGCGAGAGAGAGAGAGAGAGAGAGAGAGAGAGAGAGAGAGAGAGAGAGAGAGGGACTGCTTGTAACTGGTCTCTCTTGGGCGAGCATGGGATTAACTATTATTTTACTCCTTTGAGACTAAAACTGCCCCTAAATTGGTTCCAAGCCTTTCCACCAATCCCTCCACCAAATTCTGCAATCTAAACCAAGCTCCTTTGGAGCTGTTTACATTGTTGCTGTTGATGTCATCCCCACAGTGGAGGCTTGGTAGCGGAAGACTTCTCTCTCTAATTAGCCAGAGGTCTGTCTCATTGAAATGAGGGAGCAGGTAGCTTGCATTAATTATTCATCTTGCAGGTAAACATTGGGGCGGCCATGCTTGATGAGTGGACTGAAAAGATGAGCTGGTTGCATTCACTAACTAATACAGGCCTCTCTCCCTGGGGTGAGGGTTTGAAAATAAACAGAATGCATTAGACGCTGAAGAATCCAGACACTTTTTTTTAGTTCAAACTAAACAATTGTGACCCTAATAGCACACGGAGCTATGAGGTATTAGGACAGAACCAACAGATTCAAGGTGGCCTGCATGGCACGGATAAGACTACCTTGGTTATTAAATTAAGGCCATTGTTTAGCCTGAAGGTTTATGTGTATTCTTTCAATTAGTTTAAGTTAGATTTACATTTTGTAGCTAAAATGTGTCACTGTCCTTCAAAAAGGATTTAAAGTTGCTTAATTGTTAAAGCAGCATACTTTTACAGAAAAACATACTTTTGTTTTTATTTATACTATTTATTCCTTGTTAAGTTTACACCGAAAGGTCTCCTGGTTTACACTGGGTAAGCATTGTTGTCATCCACATTTAAAACAAATATTAATTTAATTTGAGGATCCTGGTCTTTAACCAATCTTGCAACTCAGTGATTCTTGCAAATCTGTGATTTTCCTCCTGTTTTTATGTGAGTTACAATGTTTATGTAGATTTATTTATTTTTAAATAGTTTTACATTAGCTTTGTTTAGCCATTTCTAATAAAAAAAATCTTCATTTATAAAAATTTTCTCTAAATAATTTCAGTTTGACCTCATGAATGCAAAAAGGGTTCTGGACAAGCCAAAACAGTTTCCTTTTAAAATCTGTTGAAATTCAAAACCTTTCAAAACAAATTTCAGAATCTGCTTTATCTTTTTTTTTTTTTTCATTAGCAACGTTTGTAATTAACATCACAGCACTTTTTCGGTTTAGTCGAACATTTAAGTATAGCTAAAATTAATATAGAGAAATTAATGGCTTATGTAACCGATACATAAAATACATTTGTTTAAAAATAGTTGGTGAGCAACGATTACATTTATTTATTGAATTATTTTTGTTCTTTAAAGCCATTTCGACATCAACATCATGTCATGGCTACATCGTTTTTTCATAAACACATACAAATCATTTAAAAGTCAAATAGTAAACATCCATAATAGACTGTTTTAACAATCATTGTTACATTTGTTCACAGTAAGAAAGTGCCAATAAAGAGTTATTTGTAATTAATTTTCTTTAAGCTTTTTTAGGTATGTTTTCCTCTTTGTACTATACATTGTTACATTAAAATATGTTTCGTAAAAAAGGTGCATTGACATAGTGAGATGATTCCTTTGAACAAAACAAATTGTCAATATTATAGAGAATACACATAATGATAACAGTGTAGTGGAGTGGAGCTTCTTTACAATGAAAATAATGCAATTCTTTTGTGCATTTTGTTAAGCTTCCAACATCTTTCTAGAGCTTATAAGTGATCGAGTAAAACAGCAGCTATCAATATTGGTACTGAAATCTCTCAGATACGATTTCAAACCTCAATCTTGTGGTGAGGATGAAATTTGATAAACTGTTGAACAACATGAGGGTGAATGAATGCAATTTTGAAAGAACTGGCCTTTTTAAGCCCAAACTGCACATTCATCAACCTCCCCCTAACCAGGATCAAGCAGAAGCTCGATCCCAGTGCTTCAATTTCGTTCTCTCTCTGTCTGAACAGAACAGCCTTGCATGGCTCCAGCCAGGACTGGCGGCCTCATGAGAAAGCTGTGATAAGAATTCATTTCTCCCAATTATGTGCTCTTGTCCACTGCTTCAGTTCATCAGTTCAGTGCAGCCAAGTCAATGAAAGAGCTTGTAATGAAGCAATCAGATGCAGCCTGGCTCCCAGGCCTCGGCCTTGGCTCCAGGCTTCCAGAGCAGGCCAGGCTGTCCTGCAGAGGGGACCAGAAGCTCACACAGATCTTCTTTATATATTTAGAGGAAGATTAAGATCTTGGTTACATTAAGATTCATTCTGTTGGTACTCTGATGATGCAAAATGTGTTGGTTGAGAGAATGCTTTCAAGCTTTTTATAATTTTTATCACACAACCCTCTTTTAACTCTGACCCACACTTTACTTATGAAAGCCAGTTTTTTAGTTAACCCTACTATACCGCCTTAAAAGTAAAATATCCCAACAATAATGTAATAACGGATGTTTTTTGTTCATTCTAAGCATGTATTTTGGCATGTGTTTTACGCGGCGGATGCCCTTCCAGCCGCAACCCATCGCTGTGAAACATTCACACACACTCATTCACACTTTAACCCTATGGACAATCATTCTTACTCAATTCACTTATACCGCATATCTTTGTACTTGTGGGGAAACCGGCGCACCCGGAGAAAACCCACGCGATCACAGGGAGAACATGCAAACTCCACACAGAAATGCCAACCGACCCAGCCGAGGCTCGAACCAGCGACCTTCTTGCTGTGAGACACAACCCTCTTTTAACTTTTTTGTTCATTTAAGCATGCATTTTCATGCCAGTTTTATTTTTGTCCAGATTAGAGGTCTGCTTTAGTTTGTGAATGGCCTGCACCTATAGTAACACAGATTTGAAGAAGAGGAGGGCAGTGACGACACAAAAGCAGCATGTAGAGCATTTGTGTGGCGTGTGGATGCTCTGGAGGATCTTTTTATTTCTTTTGTGTCTTTCATTCATGTGTATGATTGCTGTTTAAAGTCCTGATAATTTGGTTTATCCTTTCGATTGTTTTACATTTTATATTTGTTATTGGTTAGATTTTGATTAGTTAGGAGTGAATGAGAGAGGGGAATGAAGTATTTCCTCTTCCATTGTTCTGTTAGCTGGGAGGAAAGGTTATTGTTTGATTTAGTGTTATGGTTTAAACATCTTTTGTCTGAAGATAGTTTGATGTTAAATTTTTGCAAAATCAATGCTCTGTTCCAGCAGTGCACTGTTTATAGTGTGTGTGTGTTTGGTTCATGGTAGCTTGGTTGTTTTTTCAGAGTTAACACAAACAAAAGACAAAACAACTGTTTGCAGCTTAATCTAGCTAGAAAAAACTGTTAGAAAAAAAACTAAAATGCAATTATTCTTCTGATAATGTGGACTTCCCAATAAAATTGTGATAAAGCATCTCTTAAATAACTTTAATAATTTTGTGGATGGTTGTTGAGGTGTATCTAAGCAGAAAGTGATGCATTAATTAATTGAATTGAACCTATTCTAAATTCCTGAAGGCAGACACAAACAAAAGCTTTTAAAGATGTGCCAACAAGATTATATATGCAGACCTCTGCTTTCTTTGACTTTTATTTCACATAGTCTGTTCAAGTTTTAGTCCTTTTTAAGTAAAAAAATGTTTATATTATTTTAAATATTGAAACATTTGTTTTTGAAATTTTCATCTCAGGCGTCATGGTGGCGCAGTGGGTAGCAAGAAGGTCGCTGGTTCTAGGCTCGGCTGGGTCGGTTGGCATTTCTGTGTAGAGTTTGCATGTTCTCCCTGTGATCGCGTGGGTTTTCTCCGGGTGCTCCAGGTTTCCCCACAACTCCAAAGACATGCAGAATAAGTGAATTGAGTAAGAACGATTGTCCATAGTGTTAAAGTGTGAATGAGTGTTTGTGTGAATGTTTCCCAGCGATGGGTTGCGGCTGGAAGGGCATCTGCCGCATAAAACATATGGCAGAGAGTTGGCGGTTCATTCCGCTGTGGCGACCCCGAAAGGGAAGAAAGCCGACATGAAGATGAATGAATGAATGAATTTTCATCTCAAGAAAATTTTTTACATTATAATTACTATACAATTTGTATTTGCAAATTCAAAACTTCTAATCTTTGTTTTAGTGTCACCTGCTAAAGCAATTTTATCTCAGTTCTGCGTTTCTGCTGAACACACTGAGCGTGGTAGAATTAACACAGTTCATTGACTTTAACTAATGTCAAACAATCCAAATGACATTAATCATCAGAATAAATTCGGTAAAAGCTTGGGTGAAAATTGACTACTCATATAGTCCCACCTACCTAAATTATCTCCAGTATATAAAACACGACCAAAGTGCTAAACATCTACATCACGCAAGCTATCCCTTCTTCCACCCCTTCGCTACTCACTATGTATGTTTCACTTTTCACTATACACAAGATGGTCTACTCCTTGTTTAAACTGCGATAATAGTTGGAAATCGGGGGGGGGGGGGGGGGGGGGGGGTTTGGTATTCTCAGTGCCGAGGTTGTTCAATGGTCCCAGACTAACACTTGGGCAATTCGCCTAGTACGCTTCTCCATTTCTCGCCAACTACGCTTGCACTAATAGTCAATAATAAGCAGAGTGAAGTCGTAAAATAAAGTAGATTTCAAGTAAACTCTTTTTATCTTTTTATCCAAAGAAAAACAGAACTAGAGCCATTACAGCAAGTTAAACAAGGTAAGCCATGGTAATCCACTTCACCATCCACTTCACAAAAACCCTCTCAGAAAAACACTCAGAGTTGTTGCATAAGCGGCAGTTTGAAGGGTTGTGTAGGATCAACACACTGCACATGTAACTGAAATCAGGACAATCACCTGTCCCACTGTGTTCGAGACCCTTGGTGAACCACCAAACTTTCCCTTTCTTCTTTTCAAGGCTAACTTTTCACTCTCTCCCTTCCTAATTTATTTGCCCTCTCCCTTTGCAACCTCTTCTGGTCTGTCCCCGTTCAACATGTGGAAAGCATTACAGGGAGTCAGGGAGAGGAATGCATGTGTTGAACTCTAATCTGGACCTGAAAGAGCTGGATTCACTTTTCCTTTTGTCTCGTAATACTGTGAATGTTCGAGCAAAATTAAAACAAGGCCCTTTTGATCTGTCTCATATGATGCCCTTCATCTCAAAAGACAGGAAGTCAAGGTCGCAGCACTATCACAGATGCTCTCATAATTTGCTTTCTGTAGGTTCATGGTTCAACAGCAGGTTAGAGAGAAAGGCCATGGAGTCGTCCTAAATCAACACTATGAGCTGTTCAGCTGGCTTTTGTGGTTTTAACAAGTGTAGCACTTCAAAAGCCCCCAATGCTGCAATCTGAAACAGGGCATTTTATGCAAATAACATATTAAATGTGCAAGCCACATGTCGGTTTCAAAAACATCAAATAATGCCAATAACCAAGCTCTGCTTGAAAATGGCTTGAAGATGGGAGTAAAACTGAGGAATATTGTTCATATTTAACTGTTTTTATAAGCACACTTCGTCAGTAATCTTCTGTAAGAGTTAGGTGATGTATGAGATCTTTAGGACCTAATGTTGATGTTTGAATGCCCAAACAGACAGCCCCCCAGCCCAAAAGTGCCTCTTGATTATTATTTGATAGCTCATATTGACTGGCTACAAATTGAAACAGGTTTCTAGTTATTATTATTTTATTATTATTATTATTATTATTAATTGTGTACTGTCCCTTTAAATGCCATTTGTGCATATGTTTCATTTTTATTTAATGATGTGTGTTTCAAATGTGAGCCAAAATTGTCTTTGCAGGGTACTTTTGAAATTCTCATTGAAAAAAAATAATTGATAATAATTTTAAAAATTACAATAGTAATAAATGTAAATAAAGTTTTTCATTTACATTTCAGAGGGTTAAAAATCGAGAAAATTTCAATTGGTGCCCACATGCCAGGCGCGCATGTGTGTGTGTGTGCGTGCGTGTGTGTGTTGTTACAGCACGTGTTACAAAAATAATGTTATTTTATTATTTAATTTTCATTAAAACGGTATTACCATATTTTTTTAAGCAACCAAGACAAAAGAGTAAAGAGATTCTTTTTTTGATTCTTTGATTCATTAATTCTCTTCTTTGGAATAATCGAGAAAATAGTGTTATTATTGCTTCTTTGGTCCAATTATTAATTTCATTTTCTTTCTCTTTATCAAAAAAAACAGACTCTCTAAAACTATTTTGACACGTTACTTGAATAAAAATCCACCTACTTTCAGAACTTGTTATAGTTAGCCATATCTCATAGTTTGACTCTGTTGGTTTAAAAAAGGTTTCATTTTTGTAATACCAAAAACAAATTCTGAAGAATATTTGAAACTGTAATCGAATTTTCAAAGAAAAAAAGACTATTGAAAGCTTTTTTATTTCGCCCAGTTAAAAGGAAGAAAACATAGAAATGTACTTTTCCCCAGATATCTACTATAAAAAAAAACAAAGATATAAATAAATTGTTTTATGTAAACAACTGGACAAACTAAACAGTCAACAAAGTCTCTCAACCTTTTCTGTGAGTTTGTAAACCAGCTCCATGGCTGGATTCCACCTGACAAGAGCATCCCCGTGGGCGCCAGTCATTAACCTCGGGAGCAGGCGGCTGCCATGTGATGGAGCGCGCTCACCCAGCTGCAGAAGGGCCCTATTGATCCCACAGATACTTGGTGCCTTCCTGGATGTTTGTAATCAATATGCAAATAGCCCAGGGCATTGATTCAATATTAATTTTCAATTAGAGTATCCTCCAGGGGTCTGCTAGGGTGAATACACAACCATTCAGTGTGCTGGCTTGAGCAAGTTGCAAGAATTGACATTCCTCCACCACGGAGACACCTTACTTACTGTTTATTTGGTTGTCCCTGCTGTAACCACCAATTAGGGGTGCAGGTTTCAGTCTGTGAGATAGATGGAGTGCCCGCCATTCTCTTCCCAAACATGAATGTTGGATTTCAAATGCATATTTTTTTGCAGTCAATCAGATATCTTTAATATCTCAACAGTTTCTCCTAGACACTAATGAGAATGAATAGAGATGTTTGAATAACCCCTTCTACTGAGATTAATGCACAAGCACTCTTTTTTCACTCACATACATATACAAACACACACACATTTACGCTACACCATTTATAACTATAGATATAGAATAGGATAGTATGTAAACATAATTTTGATTAAAAAATAAAATAGTTTCACTAGTTCGCGTACATAAATAAAGCCCAGAAATGAAAGGGATATGGGTACTGGGCAAGCTGTTCATGAAATAAGGAAACATGGAGACATAGAAGAGGGAATTTTGCATTTTATCATCAAATTGGAAGTGTAGTGGCTACTGTTTTTTTTTTTTTATCATATTGAGCAGATCACAATCGCTCCTCTTGAAACTGTGTTCATGGAACTGTACTTAATTTTAGAAATATAAATGTAAACAGAACTTTAGTTAAGTTTTGTTGGCACTGTTAAGTCAAAATTGTACAACAAAAACAACAACAACTTAAGTATAAAATCCATACACACAACAAATATCAACTGTCTATTACTAAAGACGAGACATTTGCAAAAATAAACAAAATACAAAACAAGTTGCATGTTTTGGAGAATCCACTGACCCTAAGTCTAAAATAAGATACCAAGGTCAAATCCCAGTGCTCAACATTTACCAATTAGATGTTTTAACTTTTAAAAAATATTGTGACGTAAATGTAATTTTTTGGAGGGGATTTGAGCATTGGTATCTAACTCACCCATATTCAACATGCAATTTTATACAAGTACTAAATTACAATCATCTTGTTTGGTATGAGGAACCATAGTCATTGAAACTCAAACAAAAAACTATCATTAACTCGTTTAGGTCTCTGGAGCCACGAAAGAACAACCTCCAAGCAATAAAAATGCCCTGAGGGATATTTACACATCCCCACATGTGCTTTCACATGTGCTCCACAGCATTTCAAACAGTATCACTATCATCTGCCGGCAGCTTGGCAAGAGTCACCCCTTCCCGTCCCTAGACGCTGAGCTAAACATGCTAAACCTAACGCTTTTTTCACTCTTTGCATAATCTCAAGCAAAAACAAATACATAATTAAGGATGACCTCTATAATTCATGAAACACAATCAGACATACACAACCCGTCACTGGGTCAGCTCTCACATTCACTTAAAGTGCATAAATTCATTACAAGCTCCTGGGAGGATGAACCATAATGGCGAATAAACCAAGATTGCAATCATCTCAGAGAGCTGATGTCCTTTCCTTCCAAATCCAGCCTCCTCTCGTGTCTTTCCTGATGAGATTTACAGCGTTACACCTTATCTACGATATCTATTCCTGTGGTAATAACCTTTTCTTGGATTAAAAGAAGAAGGAAAAAAAACTTTCTTAAGTTACATCAGTCAGAAAGGGTGGGGTGGAGGGAGGGAAAATGTCCTGGTGTAGCCTGATAAGTGAGGTAATGGATTCCAGGCAGGACTGGACCCGCTCTTCAATGTGAAAACAATAGTATTGATTTATAAGCGTGTTGTGTTTCCTGTACAGACCGGGTGTCTATCACAGGCCCTTTGATTGAGTGCTCGGGATTGTCACTCTGTCTACACAGCTGCAGTAAAAAGAAAAAAGGCGGTGGGGAAAGAGACCTTGCCGGCCAGATATCTCTACAAAAGACAGGTGAGCGATGATGTCATAAGAGGGGAATGTGAATCTAGTTTAGCTTGCAAACTTGAGACCTGTGTTTAAAAGCTTTGAAAAAAGAATTTAAAAAAGCATTCACAAGGATGTTAGAAATTTATTTTCAGCTGACTTTGATAAAGTCTTTTGTTAAAAACAAGTTAGATGTATTTGTGTCATATCGTTTGTACATAAAATTTGTTCATGACTATAGTATTTACTTGTTTCTCTTTATTAAACAAAAACAGAAAACAACAAAAATAACATAAAACTAAATTAAAAACAAACAAACAAAAAACTAAAACAACAAAGCAAACAAAAACAAAAAACCTAAACTGAAAACAAAAACACTAATAACAAAAACCGATCACGCAACTGAATATTACTTATGGCAAGTAACAAAGAAACATGAACTCTTAACTCAAATAAATACCTAAAAATGTTTTTTTTTGTGAATATAAAAAGTATTAAAGATCAGAAACATAATTTAATATTATTAATAAAACATATTAAAAAAGTAAAAAACCCTTCACACTTAAATTGAATTAGTTAATCTAAATGCAAAAGGTCCCAAAATCCAACACAACTAAAAAACTAAAATACATTTGATAATTTTTGGGCTGACTACAATTTAAATGAAAAAAACATTATCTTTCGGGCGCACTCTGCATATGGTCACATTTAACAATAAAGTAAGCCATGAATATCTTTGCAGCGGTGATACGCGGGTCTGAAAGAGCAAGGCATCGAGTAATATAGGAAAAGAGATAAAATGGACTGGACCTCATTCGGCTCTTACCAGCAAATGCACTAGCCGCTCTAATTGGTTTAGGGCTAACATTAATTACCACATTGCTCATTAATGGATGAAGCCTTTATTGGTTGCATTGATCAGGAGGACTTGTTAGCCATCATCCTAAGCAATGTTGGATGTAACAAGCTTACATATTGGCATATCAATTAATGCAATCAATTCCTGCCGAGCAGCTGCCATTCCTCCCTCGCCAGGCCCTCGTTCGCTCCCTCTCATCCCCATCATTCCTTTGGACAGCCCAGACAACGGCCTGATGGCACGTGGGGATTAAACAAGCGATTCGTTCATTTTTGCTAAAGAGGAAGTGCATGCTTGCTTAGCTCAGACAGGAAGAAGAAGTAGATCTGATTGGTTGGATGCCAAGTACAGAAAAAAAGCAAGTTGGCTTTGTGACACTAGGGTTATTCCACAAGTCATTCTAACTTAATTTTAGTCCTGGAAACAGACTTTAATGCAAGAATGATTCTCTCTCTCTCTCTCTCTCTCTCCCTCAATCATTCCGAGGAACTTTATATTTTTGGGACTTCTATTTTAAAAGTATGACAGTAAAGAGAAAACAGGAAGTAACTGAGTAAAGAGAACAGGGAGAGATTAGCCCCATAAGACCCTTAATACTTTAAAATTCTGTTTTCTCATGGATTTCAGTGCCTTACAAACACATGTAAAATACCTAAGTTTTGAAGGTTAATTTCCCTAAAAAAATGTGATCTTTGGAAGAAAAAAAGTCAGTCAATGAGCAATAATGCCAGAAAAAGCTCTACTTCCATAGCTGCAACTTCCCAAACTTCCCTCTTTACTTATTCTAATTGAGATCAATGCTGCTTTATAAGAGACATTGATTAGCACTTAACATCCCATCTCTGTCCCTGAAGGTTGTACAGCGGATGCAGATGTTGATTCAAATACAATGTTCTTGCAGAAAAATACAGAAGAATGACAAAGAAGAAGGTGAACATGGATCAAGACTAAATGTTGGGTTTGTAGCACTTAATCTGTCTAATTGACATCACCTTCAACTGACCTTTTTACATTTAACAGACTTGCTGGCTCTTCAAAGGCAGTTACTTTAATGGTGCATGAATGAACTTAAAGGGAAAGCTAACTCTTGTTTATTCGTGTTTTACAATCCAGGATAGAGTCGCAGGTGTCTACCTCATAAATTGTGTCTATTTCATAAATAGGAGGAGTTACAGTTAATATTCAGTCACTGTTCACACGGACATTCACAACTTCAAACAAGATGTTTGTTTCTGTATGAAATATTATAAATGCAATAAATACACAACTATGTTAAGTACATACAATAAACATAAATGGCATACTAATTATATATGAATAAATCAATCAAACCAGAACTAACTAAACTAAATGCAACCAATCCAACAACAACTACTACTCTTACTACAACAACAACAACAACAACTACTACTCTTACTACAACAACAACAACAAAAACAACAAAAAGATGCCATCATCAACAAGACACCAAAAAATATTATAAAAACATAGATCGAGGTTGACCAAACTTAACCCTAATAAAATACAACCAAAAATAAGTACAAAAAAATTATCAAACCAATTTTAAGCTAAACTAAATACAAATCAATCATCATAACAATAAAAATAGCAAAGCCATAACTAAATAACTTAACCAAAACCACAGCAACTAAACCAAATGCAAAACATACAGTAACAGAGCAACCAGCTCTAAAAACAAATAAACAAACAAAAACAGATCTCTTTTTAAAACAGATAATTTCTCCCCCCCTTCCCTCCAAAAAAACTCTAAGTTTATGTTATTATTTTTGTGTTTGAATTTATTTATTTTAAACATAGAATAATATTGTTTTTTCATTTGCGTATTTTAAGACAAAGTGTTTTTTTAGCAATCAAGGCTTAAAACATTTGACATTGATTGAGGCTTTTTAAATTCCACACACAAAACAGGTTGGCCATTAAAGGATTAAAGGGACTTTTCTCCCAGTGACACACCTTCATATTTTACATACATTATTTTAAATTGACCATAAAACCATAAGGAAGTGGTTCTTTTTACCTTATTTTGTTATTATTATGAAAGAAAGTCCCTTTAAATACGACACTCTAATCAGAGGCTGCAAGAAATCCTGCCAAAAAATAACATTTTAAACTTAAATGAGGGCAAATACATGAGTTGATTCAGCTCGAATTCAAACGAGTCTCCTTCAGATATTCTGACATTAGATAAGGTCACTGTCAAACTTGAGGTGGCTAAGCTGTGCACATTAGCAGAAGTAGCGACTCTGCGAGGAAGCTCAAGGTCAGAGGAACACTCCATGCAAAGGGAAAGACAGGATTCAGACTAGTTTGCCTACGAAAGCATTTGCACACAGGCACATTGGCGGGCACCCAGTCACTCACACACATACACACGAGCTGTGTCCTTCAGGCGGCTCCCCCAGACTCTGTCCCTTGGGCGACACGTAAGTGGGCTGAGCAATTAACAATTTCATGCTGATTGCCTGAAGCATGCTTTTCTATACTATACTGATAATAGCATGAAGGGCGGCATATTCCCCCCTCCACATATTCCACCCCCTTACAATCCCAACCAGTAATTCCCAACAGTCACCAATGTGGTGATGCTTTCCCCATTCGTTGAGTCCTGAGCATGCTGCCTGCTGGCTTCATTACAAGTGCTCTGCACTCACACAGCACATTTAAGAAAAATATAGAAAAGACTCCCCGAAGAGTAAACAGGTATGATTATTGGATGTGAGGAAAAACAGGGGAAAAAAGATGAGATTCTCAGTCTCCCACTGGCTTTGGGTGATTTGAAATTCTAATTTGGTTGCAACAAAGTAGATGTACAGGTTGTGCTAAACAAACCTCTCCAGTTCCCATGATGCAGTGAGTATGCTCTGTGTGGTGCTTCCAGAGGATGCAAGATGAACAAAACTCAGAAGGATCTGAAGTGTAACAAGACTTCACCTGTACTTGATTTTCTGAAAGGTGACTAGATGCTATGAAAAATCTTGTTCGGTCTGCATAAAATTGCAAGGTTGCGGTTAAAATCTGCTAAACAAGCAAAGGTGCTCCTGGATTGAGCTGTTAAAATAAGCATCAATACTGAGGTGATTTTCGGAGTCACCCTTAATGTCATAGTGATGGGTGTAAATGAGGACGTGGCAAAAAATAAACACTACATACCAACCCACACACAGTGAGCATTGCTAATGAACACACCAACCCATTTCCCAGACAGTCCACTCGCCCCAAACACTTATTTCAGTCTGAAATACATAATGATATTTCTCTGTTAATGACTGCTTAGTTTTAAAGCAGCAGCTGCTCCATGCAAACCGCCAAGTGGAGGATTTATTTATCGATTGTTCAATGTTATGACCAGAAAAGGGAAATTAATGAACTCGAGACACGTGTGTAAATCAAAAGAGTTCGCGTGAACATTAAACAAGTCCAAAAAAGAGATTGATTTCTTGGTATCAAGGTTATATTTACTTTGTTGTGTGACATGTCAGCTTGCTCTAGGTTATTTCTTTTCTTTTTCTGATTAGATTTTCCGGATACAGGTAATAAGGGAATTGATTAAAATATAATAATAAATGCTTGATTGCATTTTGCACTGATGGAGAGCAAGTCCCTGATCCTCTTCTGTATTCAAATGACTGAATTAGAAATGCTCCCAGGAGTGATGAGGAAATTGGTAGAGGATCGGCAAGAGCCATTTGGACAGTGCACAAATAAACAGTATGGTGGAAGCTATTCCAATGTACTTGAAAACAGAAAGTCATTTGTTGCCAATGCACATTTTTAGGGAGCTAGGGAACATTAAAGTGCATCAATTTGATTACTTTGGCAAATTGATGCTTACTTGCAGAATAGGTAGCAATTTGATGCTTAGTACATGCCTCATTCATTCTGAGGCCCTGTCCATATGGGTGAGGTTCTTTAAAAACTACATTTATATAGCTGTTATTGAGAATAACATGTAAGCACAGCCATACATCAGACTACTTGAGACTGAATTCAAGGCCTGTGGCCCTTTCCTAGCCTCGCCCCTATCTCATTGTCCCAGCTTTCCTCATGTAAAGATTTCCTATCACGACAAACTGTTAAAAAATATCTTTCAACATCATTTTGCCATTCGTTTTACTTGCAAATGCTCAGAGTTACCACGGTTTCTGAAAAATAACCAAATTTTCAGATTTCTTGACACAAGTCTGTTAATTCCTTTTTCAAGTAATTGCTGATTTGATCGTGAAGGTCGTTTATCTCAAACCTCATCTCTTTGTCTCTATGACCAGCAATTTTATTTGCAATGTCAGCGATATTCTGCTCCATTTCGTTTCGCATTAATCGCATCGCAAACTTCCCTTGTCCGCCATTACCGCCTATTTGTTGTTCGGCCAAATCTTCATTCATCGTTGTCACCTTTCCTGGGCAATTTACCTTTACTTTTCTTTTATTTATTCCCTTCTGTCGTAAATTCTATTGAAACTAATTTAAATGGGGGAATAAACTCTGATAATTCCAGAACACAAAATTGGGCTGCCATGTGATTCAGCTTACCACCGGACCAAAACCTAACCAAATCTAACCACATTTTTAAAGAATAGTCAATCCCCATTTGGAATCTGATTGGTTAAAATGACCAGGATTATAGCATGACTTGGGAGCTTCATGTGTTTCCAAGAGAGAGAAACTGTGCAGGAGTGAATGAAATAAAAAAAAATGCATGATGAAAAAGATACTGCTTAAATGTGATGGCATAAATGTCCGGATGTTCCTAAGGTTCCTCAGGTGATCATGAATGGAGCAAATCACAAAAGGATTCTGCATTGATGCACGCTTGCCTCACTCCCTCCGGTCTTGTTTCTCACTGCCCCCCTATTCCACCTCACCACACCATCTAAATTGCAGTCACAACCCCCAGCTCGTAGGGGATGATAATTGCAGCCGGCCAATAAATTACTACTGCCTCCACATCAATTATAAGCATCACGTCTGGCAATGAGGAAAATGAGATCTTGTGACAAATTTCATGAGGCTTGGCTGCCCAGAAGCCTTTCTTACCATGCTACAGATAGCAATCCCTTATCTAGCCTCTGTAATGGGGAGCTACGGATAGAGAGATGGAACAGCAGCCATTTAATTAAAAAGCTGGGTGGTGGTGTGTAGGGGTGGGGGGTGTAAGTCATTGTAGGGGCCCAGGAAGAAGACAAAGGCTTTGTCTCCAATACATATTTTGCTGTGTGTGGCGACTCATCAGGGACCACACTTTTACCAGTGCTTGTTTGATTTTTTAGCTTTTCAGTCTGTTCCATTTGCGCCTGTATCCCTTCCTTTTAATGCTGTTATTTCCCAAGGGACTGCGGAGGTGCTTGCTCTACCAGGACCGGCGAAACTCATTTTAGGACGATTTTTTTTTCAGGATGAGCAAGACAGACAGTAGGACTGAATGAAATGTCCTCGCCACCTAATTGCGTCCTCACCTGGGGAGGGGAGTTGCTTCGGCGTGAGGAATAGGGACAGAGATTTGATGAGGATTTATGGAGGGCCCAAAGACAGCCAAATAAACCACCAAAAGGAAAAACTGTATTCCCTGCCGCAATCCTCATTGCTATTGCAATTTGGTGCGGCGATAGTGCGTTTCAAAAACGACCGCTGCGTTCAAATTATAGCTGCACTCTACTAATATTTAACATCGTTAGAAAATCATTAGAAAACCATCATAAACCTGGGATTATGACTAGAGCATTATACACAATGATTATTCTGGGTGTTCCTTTTCCCTGCTTTTCCCTCGGAAATGAGATTTTGCTCTCCACGGCTGTGTAGGAGAAAGTAAGGGTATTTTTCATAATTATAACAACATTTGAAAAACATTGACCTGCATAAATTACAATGCTATTATTTGATTGTTTTACTTTTCCCCAGAGCAATCTCTTTTTTTTAAAGATAGGCTTTTCAGAGGATGACAACTGCATGCGGCAATGTCATTTTGCCTAGAGAGTAAAAGGCCTAATTCAAATATTGCCCACTGCCTCCTCTACTGAATGGCCATTGTCAGTAATATGCTGTTCCTCATTACATTTAACTTGATGCACAAATGGCCATGCAGAGAATTACCTTTCAACAGTGGAGTTATTGTGTCATTCCCAATGCTGAAATAATGCAGCTTTCTACCAAAAAAAAAAGCTTTTCAATGTGAAAAAAAAATTCAACGAGTTAGCAGAAGGGGTAGCGGTAATCAAACCTGAGGGAGAAGACATGTATTGCAGCCCCCCAAAAGAGATGAAAGCAGTGAGGCTCAGTGGGTTCACAAGCCCAGGGTCTTCTCAGCCAGGCGGGCCACTTTTCAAGCCCTTGGTTCACAGGGCTTCCTGCTGTTGAGCGGCCTGATGAAGCTCTTGCCTTCCTTGTTATTGTGGGTAAAGGTACTGACCCCTCGACCCTGTCCTAAAGAGACCTCCTGGCCAGACTGGTGAGGCCTCGCAGTGGTTGTTGGGGGGAATATCTATGTCGTTGCAGAATTAATCTGCAGACAGACAATAGGTGCACAGCAGTTGCCTGCTTTAACACCCCATGCCAATCTATTGCAACATCTGAGTAGGGACGACGAAATGAATACATAGGTCCAGTAAGCTCTAGTGAATCATAGGATATGAGTCATAGACTTAAATTAAAGAACCTAGTTAATTCTTTCACGATCACACCTAAGCTCACCAAAACGCAAAAGAAAATTGAAGCTGGAAGTTCTCTTCAGGCAGAAAAACAGGAGGTTAAAATAAGAGCAGTCCTTGTCAAGGCTTTGAGAGTAATTCAACTGACACTGATGAGAATCAATGCTCCTTTGAATGCATTACTTGGCAGAAACAGGCCTTTTGTCCCTTAAACCCAGGCAGCGAAAAATGATGCCCTTCGAACAATGGGGGGAGAAGTGAAAATATAAAGAGCGAGAGACAAGGAGAGAGAGGGAGTGAGAGAGTTCCTCCCTCCATTCCCTTTCACTGAGCCAAATGGATTCCGAGCACTTATGCATTAATCAATCAATATCTCTCACTGTACATCAACGGCACAACCAAGTTATGAATGACCTTTCGGACTAAAAAAGGACACTTTAATGTGCACAAGACTACATGTAGCTGAGTTACTCTGTCCTATTTTTTTATCACGCATGATTACACCTGTACAAGGCAGAATGCCATTATTAGTGCAGTAAATATGACAAGGTTAGTCATTTTTCAATTAGCACAAAGGAAGAGGGCAAGGGGCACATTGACCAAGATGGGGGATGCCAATCTTTGGACATCCATCTGTCACTCAATGTGGAATGAAATATTACTTTTACTTTGCAAACATTCTCAAATTATTTCAACAAGCTTGTGATTTGAGTCACACTTTCAATTCTTGCTTACTCTGGGCAAAATGCAGCCGTGTGCTAAGTCACATTTATATGTATCATCCGGAAAAGGATCTCATAAGCTCTAAGAGCACTTCTATGATAATGATATTCAAGAGCTAATTTAAAGATGGCTCCTATCTTCAGATAAAAGATGACTGGAGCAGCTGCCTTACTTCACTCGCAGAACACAGTCTGTTTATGATCAAGCACAATGTCACACTATCATTCGACTGATCACTCAGATACAGTTAGGACTAGAAATGGCTTGAAGCTCCGCCATGAGGGTAAACATCTTCTGCTTTCTGAAGGCTTCATCCGAATGGTGTATGGAAGTGTTTGAATTGCACTTTTTTTAACCTTAAAGAATAATAAAATCGGCAGTAGCATGCTGTTAATTATCTGCTCATCAGTTATTACAAGTGAGAGTCCGCCTCTTCTTATTATCTGAACCGGAGTCAAAGGATTTAATACTTTGGAAGAGAAATCTCTCTGGCTGGGAACTGTCTCAGCATTGATGGCAAGAGCAGCACTTAACTCTGAGCAATCAAAAAAAAAACCTCATCATTTCTCATTAAAAACTCGATAGCCTGAAATCAGATAACATTTAGCCAAAGACTATTGGTTCATGTGAGAAATAGTTTTATTTTCCACCACTCCATAAAAACGTTACTTTAGCTGGGGATTACAAAAAAAAAAATCTTTTCTGGCACCTGATAAGGAAAAGGTTTTGACACGAGGACTTCTGTTTCCCAGCAAAGCTTTTTTGCCTCTTTTGGGGCGTGGATGTGACGCTTGGAGACAAAGTGGAACGGACAGGACCTGACTGCACAGCTAAGCTGAGAAAGGAACAATCCAGGACAGGAGCACAAATTAATGCTATTGTGAGTTTCTGCACAATAGTGACTGCGGAAGACTATTAAACAATGGAGAAATAGCTCCTTTCCTAATTAGATTTTCTCACCCATTTTACATTACAAAAAAGGGGGTCTATTTTTGACTAATTCCTCGCAGTCATTGACATAGGCACCTCAGAATATAAACCAGGGGCAGATTAGCCCAGTAGATGATTGACGGTGACCCAAGCTTGTTTGCATCACCTACACCAAAGCTGCTTCCTGACCAAGATCTCATTTTCCTTCTGCAAGAAGGGCCTCTCTTACAGCTACGTGTGGTATTTGGCAAACACACATAATTTTTTTCATATAAACGTTCACTTCATTTTGCCCATGTTCTGAGAAAACACTATTAATATGTTACTGGCTGATTATAATTGTTTAGGTCTCTAGGCTGTGCTCTAGGTTCACTGTATTATTCATCAATTGTTGATGTGTCTGGTTTGCAACTGACGCCATGGGACTGGATATGAAATTGAGGGACTACGAGGTATGTGTATGTGTGTGCAGTATGTTTTCTTTAATAGGCATGGGTTGGCGTGCCATTTCTATGGCTGCTCCACAGCATTGGTTCATTAAGGACACAAAGCGGAGTGATTCTGGTAAGTTCATGCTAATTTCCGTCCATGTCTGCTCAACCACCCTTCTGAGACACTATTAGTGGCTGTTTGAATATTCAGCTATGCAGGGACTCGAGCTGTACAGAACATGTCCATTTACCTCAGATTTAAGCCCATATTGTGCTCACGATGCATCCCCAAATCACTAAACTGAAATTATTTAATGATTTCATGCCATTCTGAAATGCATGTCAACAAAGCATTTTATGGCAAGCTGAGTATGAGCGAAATATGTTCCTTGAATGCCTTGTTTGAGATGTTGAATTCTTGAAGCTAATATAGTCTGCAGTTATGTTCCATGTTCATGTCTACAATATAATTTGATGGCAAGAACCTACTGAGACAGTAGGTTGCATACCATTTAGATCACTGATCATAAAATTTGGTCCTGGAGACTTTTTTGGTTTAACCATCATGAAACACATTTGTTGCACTTATTAAGGTCCTTTTGGCTTGTCTGAAGCTATACTAGTACGCATGCTAGAGCAGGGTTGCAACTATGGGCTTCAAGGACTGTATTTGATGATCCCTGATTTAAATCATATTTATTAGGTTAATTATCCAATCAACATACATTTGGGAGAAGCTTGGTATGTTATAATTGGTGGCTTCACATTAACTAACCAAGTACATTTAAGGTAATTATCCAATGTTTTTGCATGCTATCCTGCCTTCCACTTCTTCACAACTCTCCTGCTCCAGGTCCAGCATAATAAATGCAACAATTAGTGATTGAACAGCAAAGATTTCAAGACATATGCATGATTGGCACTTAGGAAGAACTTGAAATCATCTTAACAGGTGTATAAAGTCAAAGACCATGTATAATGTTTGACTAAAGGGTCACTTTTCATACTTTTATCCTCTCCAGAGCAGTCACTCAAATCTCTAAAGTAAGGCAGGATTTGCGTGTCGTTCTTTCTTGAGTGTACAGCACAGCTGAATTGACTGGATTCTCCTGAGTGGTGACTGAGCAGTTAGCATGAAAATTGACCTTTACTGGCTTTCTGAACTGTGGATCGTTCGTCTTTAATGCTTTCAATTGGTCAGGGTGGCTTGAACTGGAACGTTCAGACATATTTGCTTTCTCCTTTCCCTCCTCTGAGTCTTTAAAACTCATTTCCACCAGGAAAAAATGCACTCAAAGACCTAAGTGAATGGCTATGCCAAGAATCGCAGTACAATAAAATAGGGCAAAAGAAGCTTGTAAACTGCATCAAGGATTTGAAATCAACAGACAATGATTGCTTATGCATTAAGCGTTTAACATGCAATGTGTAAAGGAAAGAAATAGGGAAAATCTGGCACATTATTGCTATTGTTCTGCTATCGACTGGTTAAATATGGCTTAAATAATTTGTGATCACTGCCAAATGATGACATACTTTCACCAATGCTTGCAAAGGAGATTTAATTTATCCTCATAGGAGCACACCCTATAGTGTATTATGGAAGCTATCATGACTTTCATTGTACTTCATCAAGACATGGTTAACAGGACACAGAATCTAGAATAAATACACAGCGTTCGCTTTCCACTGCACATCTTTGTCTAAAGATCATCAATCACTGCTTTCTGGTGCATCTGAATGAGCTGCAGAGAGAATGTGCTAATAAACCAGAAATGACAGGGACCGCATCTAAGCGGACAAAGAGATAGTGTGAAAACTTGAGACCTCATAAATCCAGCCCAGTCAAACTCCAGGAATGTTCCAGTTTGTCAAAAACAAATAGCAGCTTGTCTCAGACCATCGCGGGGCAAAAGAGTTCTCACATCTGGTCAAACAGATGGAAAGAAATCTAGTCGAACCTATTTGAAACAAGAAAAGCCTTAACAGGGTAAAGTACGGCTTGAAATGCCATAATTAGAATTACTCTGAAACCTTCATCAGCTGATTTAACATCATGCTTGAGCGGGGTTATTACGAAGAAACGCATCAGCATTTGAGAGTAACTGCTTGTTGTGATAAAAAATAAAGGTGTCTTTGCATAGGCATTCTGCCATCTCCCTCTCTCAAAGACCCTGTCAGAATCCACTAATGTCACATTGATCAGCCACCTTGACTTCTCTAACATATCTCTGTCCCCCACTTCTGCCTCTCGTTCCTTCTCTCCTCTGGGCTGCGTGTGAATAATCAAGCGAGTGCTGAATCAATGGATGCCGTGCAGCTCCGCAGGTAAAGGTTAGCAGGGTGGAATATTGAATTATTCCTGCTTCTCTCATCAGTGCCATCTGCTTGGCTGCCTCTAATTGACAGGTCAGAGGGACAAGATGGCTCTCTTCAGTATTTATGTGTGTGAAAGCCAGATCCTTAGCTTTCTAGCAGCAAACAAAAGACAGCAATCCTGCCATGAAACGTGAATCTTCTAACATGAGTTTTTTTCTTCATGTGTTGGTTGCCTTGTGAAGCAGCAGTCAGGGAGAGGGCATGCTGTTGTCAAAGCTGCCATGGTCAGAGCATTTGATTTTTCTCATCTTGAGAGGGAAAACTCAGCTTGTTAAAATCGAGAAAAGCAAAACCATCCAGTTTAGCTGTAATCAAGAGTGAAAATTGGGTTCCTTACATTTATTGCTTTTTTCCCTTGTGGTAAAGCCAAATTATTGAAACTTTAACTCTGTCTCTGTCCTCTTTTCTCTATTCTGCCTCTGAGTTTGAACTTACTGTTATTGCACCTCAGAACCAGCTGGGAAGGTCTGAGGGTTTTGGTGGCTTTTTATGGTAAAGACCCACAAATGAAGCCATTTGACTGGTATGACAGACAACCTATCCCATGTTGTTTCGCACAGCACCATATTTCGTGGGCGGAAATTTTACCACAGCAATAGTCTTGCAAAGCTAGAAAATATTATTTTTCTTCAAAATCTGCAAATTTCAATACACACGAGCGATATTTGATGATCTCAATCATAAGCCTCCACATTCTTTCCGGGTAGAGCTAAAATAAATATGACACTCCGTACTACTGGAAATCCAGATAAGTTTAACTAATCAAACCACAACTTCAGGATTTTTGAAGTGTTTCCAACCTTCTGTACGTTGTCATCAGACGTCGCGCTGGCGTTAATTCTTAAGGTGTGCAGCCCTTGTTTCGAAAGACACACCAGTAGCAAAAACAAATATGTTCAGTTAAGATTGGAGCAAAACTGTGCAGAGCTGTGGTGTATTGAGTACACGTATTGAGTTCGAGACCGCTGATTTAAATAAAAGAACAACGCAATTGATTGTCTAAAAAGTCCAATGCAAAAGAGACAAAAGAACATATACACAATACTATTTTATTTTTGACAGACCCTTTTTAACTGCTGTTTCCTATCCAGCTGCACATTTCTGCCTCGCTCCAGTCAGTTTGGACAGATGACTGACAGTTCCTGTCCTCTGCGGTCTCAGTACCCTGACAGACACAGGACGATCTTGAGCCTTCAGCTTGCCACCCGAAACCTTCACGTCCTGCTCAAGCTCCCCACCGCAGCCTCCAGGCCCCAGAATAGAACTCATTAGCACGTTTGGTAAGTACAAATGAGATGACTGCCTCCTGATGGACTGTCTATCTTTTGGATCAGCTTTCAGGGAAAGTGTCTCGTAATGACGAGTGAAGGGAATGAAAGAGGGCGAGAGAAACTAATATCATAATGCTCACCACACTCACTCAGGGAAGCGCACCTTGCAATACCCTAAACTGGAGGGGATGGCAGTGGGCTTGATGACAGAAGAAGCTTCTCTCACCCACTTGCTGAATCCCACTGTGGGCGTGTGAACACCCACATGCCTGTTAATTGAGTGTTGGTGAGCAAGTGAGGCAGTATACAATACAAATCTGTACAATTTACACCCTCTTAACATCACTGGATCAAAAAGGAATTTAAACACACATGTACAGAGGCCCTCTACTTAACCCAAGTCACTCTCACTTCTAGGGCAGCCAATGGTCAAAGAGATCCAGGCCTAGCCTGTAAAATAGAAGTGGAACTCAGCTCTCAATCCATTTTGATTTGAAGACAATCCCAGAATACTAATAGCCTTCTCTTCAGTTTTCAGTAGCAAGATGAGCCAGGGAAGGGATTTATTCAGCAGCTGTCTATAAACCAACCAGCAAGGAAACAACTTCCTTGTGTGAGCCTGTCGTGGACATATGAGCCCTGCCCAATGTTGTGCCGAGTGGAAAATCCATAAAGCCATCACTTATAGGCTCTTTAATAAAAGGGCCAGTTTCATTTTAATATTCTTCAAAATGAAAGGTAATGCTTTTATGAAATTCGTGGCACGCTCTGCGGACTAAAAACAATTTCCTCTTCTCAGCTTTGCCCTTCAGCTGCAGATTAAGGGACAGACGTCCGTTAGGAGCCAACGCAAGCCCCTTCAGGTACTTGTTGGGTCTATTGCCAATCGGATTGCTTTCCCTCTCAACCACCAGTACCCTCACAATACCAGACTTTATTAAAAGAAGCCTCGATTATGTTTGTTGCATGTGCTGCTTGCTCTTTACTCAGCTGCACCATGGCATGGATGGAGAAGGGTGTGGGGGTCACTGTATGGCTGGCGGCTATAATATCCTGTTTTTATGCAGGTTTACTCTGAATTTTAACAAGCATGTAAATAAAATTCCAAACCCGGCTGCTGTCTGCTGGGCTGTATGGGACCTTGGGTACAGACAGGAGCCCCTGACTAGATTCCCATCCTTCCCCTGAGGAAAACTACATGCTTTGAGAACTTCATGCAGACATTTGATCCCAGTCAGTAAAAACAGACAACTGTACATGACCCACTCACATTTCTGCTAGCTGAGGGTGACATTCCAGGCTAGTATAAATAAAGTTAAAGGCTTTTTAACACCACTCAATTCTCCCTTCACTTTATATTTCCTCTACATCATTCAAGAACTTTAGTACGGAAAGCTCAGGGCCAAGCGAATATCCATTGCTCGCTTTAATAATGCATCCATCTGTGCATGAACAGTATTTCTGCATAAAACAGATAATATTCATGAGGCAGATCTTAGGGAGAGCCTGTACCTCTTATTTTAAAAATAGATGCATGTTGCAAAGTCAACAAAACAAAATGCGCACAACCAAGATATAAAGACAACCACACATTTGAAACAGCGAGGAACTCTTCTGCCCCAATTTTTCACTAAAGCACCCTTGAAAGACCTATAGGACAGGGTTTTAAACCAGTAAAAAACAACAACAACAACAACAACAGACAAATCAACATCCAGCACAAAACAAAACAAAAAGAAACAAACTTAAACATAATAAAGTACTAATTCATTCATAAAAATAAAAATGTTATCTTATAATGAAGGCTGTACTGAGGGAAGAGGAGGGTGTCAGTTGGCACAAGCCACTCTTGCTATGTCTAAAGGATTTCCTCCACCATGTCATAACACAGTTACCTGTGATCGAACAGGCCTTACATCTGAAACAAAACCAGTGCCAACGATAGGTACTCCTCATCAGCTATACCTCTTCTCTTCAACACAGACTGCTTTAACCAATGCCATCCCTGTACCACCATCAAAGGGGTACCAAACCAGCTTCAAATACATCTCTCTTACTCTCCTGTATCTGTCAGTCTGAAGAAAAACCTTCAGTCCATTAAGTCTTCTGAAATTAGAGACCCCAATGTGTCATGCAGCTATATGCCCTGGCGAACATCACTCATAAAACCTGTCATCTGCTGCTGTGGTGTCTCTTCCCACACATCAAACTCTGACACACCAGTCTGCACCAGGCATGTGCATGTGTTTGCTACCTTAAAGGTCTTGGCTTAAATATAGTAGGAAATACCTCTTCAAAAATCAGACATGGGCATTTAGTGAATGAACTTCATTTTTGAGGAACACAGATTAAATTATACAGATAACTGTTACAAATTCTGTAAGTTTTGGGTCATGGGTACAGTAGGCTGAGTGTCATGCAGTTTTTGATTTTCAATGGTTAACAACTGTTGGAAAATGTGTCAATATTGTTTTAAATTAACAGTAAATCTCACATGTGTGTTAACAGCTAGGATGTTAGGGATTTTTTAAGGAATTGGTAAGGTAGAATGCCATGCAGTTTTATAGAATTGACAGTACATTTACAGTAAAATTAATAAATAACTAACTGAGTTGCCAGTAACTGTCTATACAGGATGTATACATTAAACAAAAAAAAAACACAGTGAGAAATTTGTTGTACATTGTTGCCATAAATTGACATAAAAATTGTGGTAGCTAGGTTTTCGGGGATGTGTTTTGCAGATATGTATACAGAAAACTACTGTAAAGGCCGTTGGTTTATTGTAAATTTACAGTAAGATTTAGGTTACTGGTTTGCCAGCCACCTGTACTGTAAAGGGAGTTACTTTAATGTGAATTTACAGTGAAAATCAGGTGTATGGAATGCCAGCCATATGTTTTTAAAGACGTTTGTTGTCATTTTTTGGGTACAGTCAACCCCCAAAGACCACCTGCACTGACTCTGAAATCCCATCAGAAAACATCTTTGTTCACTTGTGTATACATGGCTTTGTTTGTTATGGGTTAAATAATGCATTGCTGGCATGTACTCATGGGGTAATTGGTAAGCATAATCAAAGATGAACCATATCGTATAGATCAGAACTGAAAACAAAGCTAATCAATATTTCCACAATCAATTGTTTTCATCAACAGCATCTGCTATGGCACACTTTCTCTGAATTAGTGGTATGGATCTTTTTTAAAAATGATCCTCATTGATATTGTTAACAAATGACCAGAAAATGGAATGTGACAGTTATAGAGAGAGAAGGGAAGGACCTCCCTCAGGGGGGCTGTGCAGCCTTAATTTGGGAACTATTAAAACACTGTTTGTTCGGTCATGCATGTTACTAGAGGTTCCTTGTTTCATAACCACACTTATTTGGCATAGAGTGTAATGTTTTTTGTGTGCAACTTTTCATTATTTAGCATTTATAAATCAGTGGATAGTTTGGTCGATTGCTTTATTTAAAGGGACAATAGTTGCCTTATTCACAGAGCTGTTTTGTAATGGTTTGACTTTTCCACCACATTCTGTATCCAGTATTCCCCAACTGTTAAGATGGGGATCCATGAAGCGGGCTGAGTTGAGCCAAAGTTGATGATTGGAAATAAAAGCTCAACTTGACAGTGTGTTGGTTACACTAATTGAACTCACATATTTCGAGAGCTCTCTTGTATTCTCCGTCTTTCTGCTATCATATATTTTAAACAAAGAGTTTCATTTGAGTGTCCCACACAGCATAAAGAACGCTGCTCCTTCAACTGTCACCACTGTTCTAACTTTTTTGCTTCTGGTTCTATTAAACAGCCAAGCTAAACATGACTTACATTGCAGAGTGACGTGCATTGAGTAGAACGTCTAAAACAGGTCCTCTCAAAACTACTGAAATCGGTGGAAACCATCAAAACCGATCAAAACCCTACCAAATAGAAATGACAATACATTTTGATTAAAAAAATATTGATTTATATCAGTGGACTTCAAGGAACAATACAAGAAAGAAACAACTCCTATCTTGTTTAAGGGGAATTTTGCAAACAGACTGGTTAAAGTTCTCGCAGGAAGCACATACTTTTACTTTGATCAGATTCTCAAGTTGAATAAAAACTGGAAGCTTCTGGGGATAAAACCGAGGGAAATGTGTTGAGAGTTCTGCATAAGGAAGTAGTCCACCACCTAACACCAACAGTGCTACATGCTGCATGGCAGAAGTCAAGGGAATTGCAGCCTAGCTGACCCAGAAATCCAGGGCCAGCTTTGTTTTAACAAGCAGGGGAGCCGTCTACCACTTTAGCGACTCTGCATTGACCACAAAAAAGAGCCCAGTGCCTCAGAAGAGCTAGCGGGGAGGAAATTAAATATTACACCATCAGGGAATGGTTTCACTCTGTAATGGTGAGGGGGGCAGCACATTAAAAAGTGTAAAGGTAGTCTGGGGGAGTGTGGGTTCATAAGTGTGGTGGTCGGCAGTGAGGAATTAGCAACATTTCTTACTTGCTGATGAAGAACGATGTTCATTATCAGCTTAATTCAAACAAGATGCTGAAGCTGGGAGCTGGAACAAGCACAGGCGCCTGACATTCTTTATCACACACCTCATTTCATTTAACTATATATATATATATATATATATATATATATATATATATATATATATATATATATATATATATATATATATATATCCTTATTTATACCTGGGGACAAAGAAAAATTCTGGCAACTTTGATCCTCCTATTTAAAGTATCCAAACATGTTTTAAAGTTGAGTCTTTCTCTGTTTTTGGCCAAAAAGAGTTTGATCATGCATCTGTAGGGTAATCAGTCAACTGCTCAGCGCTCCACTAAGTTTGATAAACAGAGTGTCAAAGGCTATTAAGACAACAGTTCCTCTCTCTAGCCTTGTGGAGTTCTTAAAAATCGGATTCTGACGTGGCATGTATCAGCTATCAAAGGACGGGGACTTTGGGACTCCACAATCCCTTGCTCATTCTTAAAGAGAGGGAACAGCAGTGCATAACAAGAAGCAGGCTGGTTCACTTCAGCTTCTGGTCGATTAACACTCACCTTGTCCTTCATCAGAGTTTCCTAGTCAGCATTGGGATAGACCCCAGCCTTAATCACCTACATACGCTCTCCTGATGCTACAGAAATTCAATATTATCTAGTCTACAAAAAGCCAGTAATTAAACACATCAAAAAGCTTGCATGGCTGCACAATCAGCCATCATCAAAGCTGTTTCTCACTACAAAGAACATCTCATCTGACTAATTCAGGAAAAGATTGGAAAAGTTGTGCTGCATGGCTGACATAATGTGCTGTTTTTGAGTTGTTGGCTCATTTGACGTCAAGAGGATACGACTACATCTAGAAAAAAAATGGTTGTGTGTGTTTGTGTGTGTCTAGCGACTGCACGCTTCTCTGCCCACACATCCCTACAGCAGGAGTCATTACCTAACCTCCAACCAGCCTCACAAACAAGGGAATCCATTAACGCACATCAAAGGTTAGCCAAGAAAATATATAAATAAATGCTACATCAACCAAAAAAAGAGAGCGAGCAAGTGCGAGCGAGTAAAACCAGACTTGTTTGTGAACTCTTTACCTCCACCTACCCAGTAACACACTCTAAATCGTCCGCACCCCCACCCTTTTAACCTAAGTGGGCCTTACTATTGCCTTTGCATGTTCACTTGTCCACTGTACTATAGTCATTAACATATTTGGAGTGCAGCGAGCAGAAAGCTTAATTGTCCTTAATTGCTCGGCTAAATATGTTCTCTAATGATTCTCCTCAGATCTGTGACTGCCTTTTGCGCAATTTCCCGGCCGCTGGCTTCATTATCGCTGCCTCCTTGGAACAAAGCGTCTTTAGAGGCCAACTCCCCCCACCGTCTTTCTTTCTCTCTTTCTCTCCCACTCTCCCCCATGGCAGAATGCTAAGAGTCGCTTGGGCTGCCTGGCTTGCTTGAGGGAGGGGAGCGATGCACAATGCAAGGCTTTTGTCAGGGCACGAGAGTCAAAATGATTAGAAAACCAAATCCATGCTGAAACAGTGTGTTAATTGACTGCAGCTCCACAGTTTTAATGGCTAACTAACATATGGTCTGATGAAGGCCTTTGCCTCCCCAACCCATGCTGTTGTACCCCCTCCCAGTGCTGTTCTGAGCTTAATAGCATTGATGATTGTTTGTTTAATGGAGGCACGGCACCAGGACTGTACTCTTATTAATGAATGTACTGTGCCAGTGTCCTTAGGACATCCTTTAGTCTTATCAGCCATCAGAGGAGAACAGACACTGAAGATGTGCTGTTCTTTTTCATAGGAACATATTCCTGACTCCAGAGAGCCTGATCCCATATGATCACTAACTAAACAACCAGGTAAAAAGGGTCTCGAAACAAACATCATATGTGAAATATAATTAGTATCATCCAGATTACTTAAAATAACAAGTACATTTATGTAAGTTTAAAATGTATATAGACTTTACTTAGACGATCCAGTATGTCGGTATGTGTTTTCATGTAGAGAGGGGCTTGTCTTTAGATATTGAGTAAATCATACTCCATTCTTGAACAGGAAATACATTCCTTACACCTAAAAAGTTTACAAGATTACAACTCATTTATTTATAATCTACGGCACATTTAAACAGAATAGCTATCAAAAATGGTGAATATAAAACAAGCCAGTGTAATTTATAAAAGGAAATGACAGGGGGGGAGGGGAAGACAAGCATTAACAAATGACAGCTTGTCATCTTAGACAAACATCAAACATCTAAAATGCCCGCAAATACGAGGCTTTAGTATCAGCACTAACACATACATTAATGTAATAACATATTTGTTTCCAACAAAACAGGTATTTTGCTATAAACAGGTTTTTGAAGTCATTTGCAGGTATTGCAATTAAGAGGTACTTAGTACAGAATTTGAACATAACCAATCATTGTACTGTCTAAATTTGAATCCTGATTTAAATAAAGATTAGAATAAAGTTGAGTCAAAAATATGCGTTTCAATTCTGAGCAAGATAGTACCCATAAGAACAGAGCCAGGTGCCATTGTATTAGTATCATATTTTCTGGACTATAAGTAATACTTGAAATTCTTTAACTTCCTTATTTTTTTTGTTTTATACAATGGTTATGTTATAACCCACAGCTCCTGCTATATGAGTTAATTCTGTTTATGCCATCATTCTCTTATTCTCATATCTCTAACTATTATTCTCTTGTAGTGTCTATACATTTTGTAAATGTATCTATCCACGGTGAACAAAGCTATGCACCCATTCACAAATTAAAACAAGCGAAGCAAACTCATTTGAAGCTTGCTGTAATTATGGGTGGATTAACTAAAGATTACACATAAAAAAGGTAAAAAAAATAGGCCATTTATTTATTGTAGTGCACATTACATTAACTTTTTGAGGCTGGATTTGGTCAATCCTGAAAATTGGATTGTTTTGAATGGGGCCAACTTGATCATGCTAAACCAATCAGAGAACGGTGCACAAGAGCAATGCTATCAAACAATAGTTACAAAATATATTTAATTAAAATTGTGCATTTTTTTATTTAAAAATAGTGAACACAATTTCAGTTCATGGCCCCTTTAAGGGACCTTGTAGGGCTACAATAAAACAGTGGATGGCAAAAAATGTCCTGCTCTAAAATAGTGCTCACTGTCACTTGCTGCCTATCCCGATGCTACACTAATAGTCTAACACCTGCTTGGTATCTCAGCATTAAAAAAAATCTATTGGATGAGCATGCATAAATAGAATGATGTAATCCTTACCTGTGTCAGCAGATGGACACTTGCGAATGGTGAAGATGGCGCTCAGCTCCTCTTCTTCCTCGGGCAGGCCTTTCTGCAGGCGCTGGAGTTTCCTCAGACTCTCGCTGCGCTGGTGCTTCATGGAGCGGACGTGTTGGATCAGATTTAGTTTGGCCTTGGTGGAGTAGTTGCACAGAACACAGTGGTAATAGCACGATTCTCCCTCGACAGCGTTCTCGTGCTGCTGTAAATGCTGAGAAAAGAGAGGGAGGAGAGAAGTGTTAGGATTTATACCTGTCCTTTAACAGCATTGTATACTTTTATTTTTAGATGTCTATGTAACATAGAAAAACTGATTTAATAAAAAACTGAAAAAAAAAAAACGATGACTAGTACTCCTACAAAATCTAAATCATAGACTTTTAAAAATCAAAAGTTGTCAGAATAAAGAAATGAGGAAAATCAAAAGTTGTCAGAATAAAGAAATGAGTACAATAACATTCAAAACGTCTTAAGGTCCCAATACTATATATTTTTGAAAATTCTGGGGCTGGAGAAAAGTCCTAGAGAGTCTCCTCAGCATCTCTTGGACGAGCGTAAGCAGGGACACGAGGAGGAAAGACCATCGATCCATTTCACTCAAGAGAAGTCTTTCGTTTCAGAAAAAGGAAACTCCAAACATCTGCCTGTTTCACGCATGGGATACTAAATATTGATCTCTAGCGAGACAAATCCTATTTGTTTGAGAGCAAGGCAAAAAGAGCACAAGAAATGGGGCAGTGGTGGAGCGCTCTACCCATGTGTAGAAGAGAGAACAGAAAACCTGAGGGGGTCCAGAGATATGTGCTACAATTCAACAACAAACCAAAACAAACAAGCCAACCCCACCGAGCACCCACAGGCAACACAACAACTCCACACTGAGTTCTGTTCATTGAGCACAGCACACTTAATCAATGGAGCAAAGCCAACAAAATTCATGTACAACAGGTATATAGAACAGGGTTACAGTGCTTGGTTAGCTTTGTTCAGATGGCCGTCAAATTATTAATTTGCTAACTAAAAGAAATATTATCCAGCATATATCTGACAAATCCCTGCAAAATATTGTTAGCTCATATAAATGTATACACAGGGGTTACATGTTTTTATGTTAATGTTACATTTACAGATTTACATTTCAATCAGTTTAAATGTAAAATTATTATACATAAAAAACAACTAAACCATCATATTAGTAAAACATTTCTATAAATGTTTATACTTATAATACTACTATAGCGTATACATCTTTGATGTGACACTTTTTTTTTTGTTTCGTATTTTTTTAACTGTGTTTGAACATAGGTCCATGTTATGGATCACTTTAAAGAATCGTTTTAAATTTCACAACAAAATATAAACAAAATGGAAGTTCACAATGCAAACAAACTAAATTCACAAACAACTAAATCATGTTAGAACACTAAAAAGCTACAGAAACACTAGTTTCCCTCAATTTTGGCTTACTTCTATTATGGAGGTTATTCAAATGATTCTTTATTATTCTCACTATTCTGAATTTGTTAGTGTGGTCTTTGATGCGTAGTTGTGGCATGATTTATAATTAGAATAGCTTCCCAGGAGTTTGTTGCTTGTTCTTTCTCGTGATGATCCTTCAGATGTTACAGATTGAGTCAATGATTGAAGCGGGAGCTCCTAAGAGCAGAGCAAATAAATATTAGTGCATGTACCTACTATTGAAACTCTCCACATAGGCAGCACTTGACTTACTTTCAAAATGTTTTTTCAATAAATTAAATAAAGTATTTTTAGAGTTTAAAAACTTTTTTTTATTTGAAAAGTTTTCTCTCACTGTTATCGGAGTAATGAAACATTATGATTATGTGTGAATGGCACAAGAGTGTTAACTAATGGTTCATGGAAGTTTAAGTTTTTTTTTTTTTTTTACCTTTTTCACTATTAATAAAGACACACACTGTCCAGTATGGAAACAACAAATGAAACACCCAGCATTCTTGCTCTCATTTGAGTTAGAGAGACAAACACAAAAGCTGTTAAAACCAAGCTTCAGAGAGGCAAAAGCAATTCCCCCAGTTAAGGAAGAAATTAGATTTACTGTTTCCCAGCTTATTTATGAAAAACAACCCAGAAATTCCTCCCAGTTTGCCTTCACACTTGGCCTGAAGCTCCACCCTTTTTATCTGCACCATTCATAGCCAGGATTTTAACCCCATTCAAGACCCTGACTTACTCTTCCATCTGCATTGAAAATATTTAATTTGCTTTACAAAAAGATATGTTATGAAGCATGTCATAGTGTAATGATAAGAACAAATAAAAAGCAGCAGACAAAAGTTTAGTGTAACCGAACATTTCAGAAAACGCTGAACAAATGGAGTATTTTGTAGAAATGCTTGGTAGCATTATAATGTAGATTTTAAAATCAGAAACCTCTGAATGTTCAACATGACTTCAAGGCAAGGCATTTTTCAAAACGCTAAGCTACAATTTTCATGAAAGTTAAATTATGATTAAGAGGTTTTTAAAAAAAGGTTAAATATGTAAACCCTGTGTTCATGTGGACATGCCTTGTAAACGCAGAAAATGTTAAATCAATGAAAATTTCCTTCATGGCCATCTTCTATCTGTTATGTCAGGTAGACTGACTCCTAGAATATTGACACACTAAGTCTCCCAACATAAGAACATAAACTAACATGCTTGAAACTATTTAAATGTGATTGGAACCATGGCATTACAGTTAATGTAATTCTTTCAGCATATTAAGCTTTGGAGCCTTAAGTTAAAAAGTAGCTGCTCATCATTTCATGTCCACTCTCCAGTGCAGGATTATAAATAAAAAGGCCAATTATGATGGTGTGATCGAACAGCCGCATCTTCCCTAAGACTTCTAACCTTGTAATTCTCATGTACCTTCCTTCTGTTCAGCGAGTCATGCAAAGAAACTAAATTGCATCATGAGGGAGATGATGCAAATCCATAAAAAAAATCTCAGATTTTTTGAAAGATGTATTTTCTCTCTTGTCGAGAAGCTCTTAATCTCCTGTGCAGACCACCCCCAAACCCTGACAAAGGTCGGGGAAAACAAATTGATTCATTAAGACGCGGCTGAGTTGGCTTTGCCCTGGAGCGCTGAGATGGGATCGGCTTCAGATGCACAAAGCCAGAGAAACATTAGATTTTTTAACCCAATTAAGTGTGCATCAGGTGTTGACAACAGCAAGGCAGTGGAAAAAACCTAGATTTGTTTTCCTTCTCTTGTTATATTTAATTGTCGGGTAATATTGCTAGAATGGTATTTTTTCCCAAAGCAATTGTGGGGTGGTATCAAATGTCATGGTGCTGTACCTAAGATGTGCATTAGGGCCTGTGACTTCCAGGAATGGGTTTGTGCTTTTTGCGTGTGCCCCTCAGCTCCATGTAATGGAGTTATTAGGTGATCGTAAAAGGCTCGGTCTCACTCCTTCTCATTCTCTCCCTCTCTTCTTGGCCTGTTTGAAGTGGGAGTATGATGTCATTGAGTAGGTGCTGCTGGAGGTTTTGGGATTTGCTTGAGGTTAGATTCACCACCTTTCACTCCTGAACACATATGCGGTGTATCAGAGCTCAGGTTGACTGATTTCTAACAGGTGTTCAATGCATCTTCAAAGATCGAGCTGTTTCTGACAAATCTTTAATCAAAAATAAAATATCAGCAAGTAAAACTTAAATGTTTGATCCATTAACACTGTAATCACTGTAAAGTCTGTAGATACTCAGATCAGGGCTGTGAAAAGATTTTGTTGCTAACAGTAACATAACTATAAATAAGCCTTAACTTTTTAATAAGATTATGTTGTCATTCTCTTCTGCATTGGCAGCAGCCAATCGTTAAGTGGAAACTATGCCTGTGATGCTGGCACAAGCAATCTGACATTCTTTTTTTTTCTGATATTCTGAATAAGCCGCACATTTTCAGTTTACCTGAGATTCTGCTTTAGCGATAACCTAACTGTCAACAGAGGGGGCAAATGCGTGACTTGACAAAAGGTATGTTTACAAAACATATTGTAATTGTGATTATTAGCCTTATATAATTAAAGGAATAACACTGTATGTCCTTCCAGTCACTTGGAAGGTAAATTTGTTTTGTTACATTTTTTTTAGTATTTTTAATTTGGAAGTTCTGACAGACATGCTGCTGTTTGCTTGAACTTGTTTGTATTATAGTGGATATGTTTGTTTGAAACAATCTCTTCTTTGGTGTAGACCAAACCTTACAGATGGTTTTGTTAACAATCTTTTTTTGTGCAAACTGAGAGTTTAAAGAAGCAGTAAGTAATTTTTAAGTGCCAGTGTTGACATTTGAACTGACCAAAAAAAAATGTATCGAGGCAGGGGTCTCAAACTAAACTCCTGGCGGGCCGCAGCACCTGCTGCTTTTTATTTCATTTCTATAAATCAGAGATCTCAAAATTAATTATTGGAGGACGGCAGCCTGTTTCAAGAGACACCAGTAACTTCAAACAAGCCAACAGCAACTTAAGTAGTGAACTCAGGTGTGTTCAGTTAAGGTTGGAGCAAAGCTGTGCGGGACTGCGGCCCTCCAGGATTTGAGTTTGAGACCCCTGTTCTATACATTGCACCAAATTTTGACAACACCATTTTTCTTTGAAAGATGACAGAATCCAAACGGAGTTTTTGGAAGCAACTTTAAAATCATCTTTTAAATCATTAATTATTGTGAAATATGATTTGATATGAAAAACTAAAACATCTGTATGTACGTTTTTGATAAAGTAAGTCCAAACAACCTAAAAAAAATGGGATACCCAAAAGAAACACCCTTTCTGGACCTTTTTTCTCTGTTAATGAACATCAAGAACCTGTACATGCTAAAGCAGACTGCTTTGTGAATGAGGTGCAATACAATACATTACTCATAACTAACAGACAAACCAAGTGATTCAATATTAATATAATTCAGAATGTTATCATTAATAAAATAATAGAAATGTTTTACGTTTGCAAACAAACCCTTCACAAAATAATGCACAGATGACTAATGCAAAAAAATAAAATAAAATAAAATCAACCAATATGTCAACTGCTATGCTACAGCACCATAGGTCTTGTCAATATGACAAATGTGCTTTATTCATCCTTTGTAGATTTTTTTTATATTTGCACATATTTTCTTGCATGCTGTTAAACTCTCTCGGCCACCGGAAAATTATGAGAAAGTAAAAAAATAAGACCTGAACTAAACTTCAAAGATTAAAAAATGTGCAGAGTTTTACAGCACCCATAAAAGAGCCAGGATTTACACGATGAACCTTAGCTGGCTCGGCCAAGGGGAAAGCTATTTCAATTTTTCCTCAAACAGAAGCCACTAATGCCTAGCAAACATGCTTCATTTTAAGAATTTAATAATAAGGTCATTTTATTCAACATTTGATATTAACACTATAAGGTAAAACGATGATTTCAAAGAAGCAACCCTTAGAGGTTTGATTATCACCATAAAATATCCTGCCATATTACTTTTTGTAAGATACATTATATACTTTAAGAGTTTCAAACATACCATAAAACAAAATATTCCTGAATTTCCTTCCATTTATAGCATTCACATCTGACACCGGAGGGCTGAAAAAGCCAATACAAGAGCACATTCTCACAAACACAGACGTATCCACCCAGTTCCATCTAAAACACATGACGGACCCCTGAGATGCTCTCTACACCTAATCTCCCACCAAGCACACACTCGCATGCACACCCCTGGGTCTGAACGTGAAATACAATAACGCATGAGAGAGCGTTCGTATGCGGTATGTCTGTTTCCTATGATCCTGAGATGAAGCTCCATGCTGATAAATCACCTCCAACTGAAGTGCAGGAATTCAACGGCTTAATGAAAAAGTCATGTTCGCCGAACAGGGAGGGAGCGTTCAGGGTGCTGTTTGAGAAGCCTTCCCTCTGCAGGGGCCTCAGAACAGCCGCATACAGTCCCCTGGAGCCAGAGAAGGCCACAGAGTCAGCATGGCTTACATTACTACTCAAAATTCATTTAATTGGCTGGAAGTTAATGGCAGGCTTACAGGAGAGAGTAGGAGCTGTGGAGAAGTGCAGCAGAGTGAAATCTGAGTGGGCTGCAGGGAGTCAGTGAGTGTGTGTTGGTGTGTCAGAGAGAGAATACAGATGTGTGCATCAAGTGCGGTCCATCTTAATGCCGGCCTCACACAACAGGAGCTTTAACCTGAAAACTACCCTTGCCAAATCTTTGTTGAAGCTCAAATTTTCCCACATAAGGATTGAACACAAAACATTGTTTAAATGTACAACAGCAATAGCGACAGCAAGAATGAGACGTATACATAGTGTTTTGCTTTGATCAAACTTTTACATAGCTACAAAACAAATGTAATGTTCATTTTACTAAATCAGACCATTTTCACGACACAGGCGGTTGTATCTATGTTTCAAATTGTGTGTTGTCTGCTGATTGGACAGGTGCAGTTAAACCCTGAACATCTGCCGGCTCTCGTTATATTTTTTTTTCACTGCTTATTGGTGAAGGAAAAGTTAGCACATGCACTGAAATACATGGTTAAATAACCTGTTTAAGTATGAATATTGTCAGTGTTGAGTGTTGCTCATGAGAGTATCATATGTTGTATTCATGTCATGAATTAAAGTTAATATAATGAATTATTATCCAGTAGCTCATGGTGCAGCCGGTAGTGTGCTTCTCTGTTCAGTGTTCAAATCTCATCCATGGAAAACATTAAATGCAGTCATATCTGTTAAATTTACACATTCTGTAAATTTACAGAATTACATAAATGCCTGTCTTTAATCGTATTTACAGTCTTCCGATTTAAGTGCATATTTGCCAACTAAAAGCCTGAAAAGGGCTATTCCAAGTAGAAAAAAAAATCATTTAAAAAAAAAATCTGTGTCACCATCAAAATGCAGCTCAGGCAATCAACGTGGCAGGAGAATGAACTAGCAACACATGCAAGTTGTCAAGTCAAGACCTACAAAGGAATTCCTTGTGGAACTAGATTTGATTTAACTCCAGCTTGTACACTAGATTAAAAGGAAGTAGAGGTTCAATAAGATTCTCCCAACAAGCAACAAGGCAAGGAGAACCAGAACCCACTTCAGACCATGGATTGCATCACAGACTGCCATGTTGATTGCAGGCACAAAACATTTGGACACACCTGGACTAGCCTGCCGTTTCTCAAAAAACTCACTATCGGAGCCATTTTGAAACTTTTTACCACACAGACAATAATTTCACCAAACATTTTTCAGTCTAATTATTTCAACATCTGTAAATAAACCAACATATTTTCTAATAAATAACAAAAAAAAACGCCAACCTATGTTTACCCGCAAAGTCAAAAGTAGACCTGATTCCTTCTTCTTCATGTGCATTTTTTTCTTATTTGATGAAAAAAAAACCTCTAAGAAATAATATTCACCTGTCTCCTTTGTCCAATTCATGTCCATTTACCTTTTTTGAAATCATCTTCTGAAATCCTCATCTTAGTGTGAATTTTCAGAAATGTTTGGTATAAGTATCTGGCTGATGTATTTACTTTAGCTTTTTTTTTTTGTCTTTTTTTTTTGTATTATATTTAAACAATATTTGTGTGAACAAAAAGCAATTCAATCATATAAAGAAAATGATTTAAACCTACCCTAGCACTATTCAAGATTAAGGATACAAATAACTTGCTCAGCGTTTGCATTTGCGTTCAGGTACTTGTGTAAGTATGTTATGGAAGGTACAGCTGCTTTCCAATGATCCCGCTGTGACCCTGGGCCTTAGGGGAGGTTTTCACAGGGTATTCTGAGTGCCCTATATTCAGCTCTCAGGCAGTTAAAGTGGCGATAGGTGTGAAAGGTGTGTGTTTTTTCAGCCCACATAAGTGGATCCTTCTGTAGATCCATGCTCAGGAGCAGGTAGGTGTTGAAAGTGATAGCTGAGCGTGATGGAAGCGCTAGTGTTGAGTTATGGAGGGGGGCTGAGGTGGACCGCCCTTGCTTTCCTCACTTACATGAACACAGATACCTGATTCAGCCTTTACTTTGGCTTTTATGAGCAAGTGTGTGTTTTTTTTGGTGAAGCCAGGTAAACACAAAGATTTCTTTTTAAATCGATACTAGAATAACAGCTTGTTACTTAGTGCATGATTTTTGTGATGGAAGATAATAAAGGAAAAGTTGAAGCAAACAACCCTTCCAAAAGAAACGTTCTGCATTGATATGTAAAAGATATCTGTAAAAGAGATATAAGAAGTATCATATGTAATGATATATGTATTAAATATAGTTTATTTAACTAAATAGATATAATATTGATAAGTAATAATATTAGAACTACTACAGCAAAAATAATGTTTTGTAATTTGAAATTTCTGTTTGTCCCTGCCAAAATCTATACACAAATTTTTATTAGCTGCAAACAATTAGCTTTTTAATCTCAAATACTTGTTTGTATCAAATATTGTCTGTAATTTGTTTTATTCAAACAAAAAATAAATACATTTTGTCAAATTGAATCATTTTCAGCATTAGAACAACTTAGGTTTGAAAAGTGTATAGTTAACGATTTAGGTGCATTATCTTTTTCCTGGCCAGAAGCCAAATTCTGCATTTGGTGGAAATATAGACCAACGGTCCCCCTTTGATGCAATCCTCTTTATTGCTCACAAAAAAAAAAATGGCAGGGGTCTTAATACAACATTAATGCGGTAAAACAGATGACTAGCAATGGCTAAACAGCTATCAATTTCTCCCGAGCTGACGAATTCCCACTATGAGAGAGCCGGAGAGTGTCTGAATGTGTATTGCTTTGTAATTATCCCAATGATTCTAAGCACTTAGCGGAGTGGCCTGGTGAATTCCACTCGATCACTCTCAAACACATGCATGCATCTGGTTTTCCACCACAGCATAGACTTTATATTTGTCTTTATTTTCTCAGTAGAGGTGGGTGCTAGCTAGGGGGGGAGGGGGGTGGGTTAGTTGGAGGCGTGTTACAAACTCTTTGGTACCTAAAAGTATTTTTATTAGAAAAATCCTTTTGACCAGTTTGCAAGATGCTTAATAGTCTGATTCACAAGATTTTGTCAGCTAGGCAAATTTGATGAGTTAACGATGGGGAATTGTAATGCATGGGCTCAGTTTCAAAGTATGTTTACTAGAATATTTACGTTTACATTTTAGGATGCATGAAATAATTATCTTATTTGTATTTTCTGGGATGACGCTGTCTTGTACGCATTTGAAAAAGGTTGCAGTAGATGTGAATCACGAAAAAAAATCAAACATTACGACTAATTTTGTAACAGACAAATATTTTTCAGCTAACTGAATTGTTATAATTAAGATTCTATGTATGATCCAACCTCAAAACTAGTTCACAGTACATTGTAAAAAAAGGGCTGTGTGTGTGAGAGGGTTCTCACAACAAAGATTATTTTTAAGCTTTCTTATTCTTGAACAGCCATTTAGAGTGAATTCTAAACACAGACACACAAACACACATGTACCCTATGTCTGATATTAACACCATGAGAGAAAATGTCTAAAGGAGCACATATGGACAATAAGCACTTTAAGCACTGGCAACACATTTCACGCTAGGCTACTTATACCCTGATATCATGAAGCTTTGGGGTCAGACTTGTGCCTTGAGGGAAGCTCACTAAACTGGATTTAGCCAGATGTCATTTTGATGGATACGGTCAAGTGCATTGACACCTTTGTAACAGGCCTAATGATGTCATTGGTTAAATAATAGCCAATGATATCACTGCTCTGCATCTCTAGTAGAGACAAAGGGATTTGCCTAATGGGCAGAAAAACCCAGGCATTGATAAAATGGGAAGCTGCATCCTTTCTCATAACTGACTGCATGAGAAGGGTGGTTCAAAACAACAATGATGTTAATGAAACTTGATCAATATTAATTCAAATCATATTTTTTTTACTATTAAAAATGTATAGTACATTTTGAGTTCCAAGCTAGTATTTAGAATTGTTTATAAGTACTGCGATTTGCTGCAGTAACCTTTATTATTCAAACTTCTGCAATTTAAGTAAACCAAGCCGTGTAATAAAACTTTCCCAGACACAGTTCATCTTTATAGGACAAATTAGAGCTTGCCTGCAGCAGCATGTACTCACTAGAAACTGCACTTTGAAAAGCATACGCTGTATATTATTTCAAAAGAACTTTATTAAAGGTATATTTTCACAGTAATCCTAGAGCGTATAAATATAGAAACAGAAAATTAATGAAGTTGTGATTTAAAGAAAAGACTGCTCTCTAATGGGGAGGTTTAATGTTCAGGTAAGGCACTTTTAATTAAAATTTGCTTCATAAAGAAAAGTAAGATTGGATTTCTATCAAATGTGTTTTAACAAACCTCGTGTCTATAAAAAATATTTTTTTCTTTTATAATAAGGCTAAATAAGCTATTCGGAGAGTTGAGAACTTGCTGCCTTAAACTTTTAGGGTGTTTTCTACAACATAATCATCAAAATATTTTTGCTAAAATGTTTCAGAGAGCACTGTTGGACTAACTGGTATGTAGCAAAACAAACTTACATGTTTGTCTTAAAATGTAAAGAATGTGCTATTAATATAGGGTTGTGCTTGTTTTAAAACTGTGATCTACATTGCATCTTAGAGTTTGCAAAAAGCGACCTTTAATAGTCAAATATAACCACGTTTACCATCAAAACTTGTTTTAATCTGCGGCTGAGAAGCGTAATATGAAATCTCTCAACACATTGACTGAAGGGCAGTTGTGGTCTGGTGGATAGGGAGATCGACTTGTGGTCGGAAAGTCGCAGGTTCGATCCCCAAATACACGGAGTTGAAGGTGGTGAGAGTGATGAAACACTTGCTCTCCCATCTTCAACAACTACAACTGTGGTGTCCTTGAGCAAGGTACCAGTCTCCCGATTGCTCCCCGGGTGCCGCAGACATGCCTCCCCACTGCTCCGGGTGAGTGTTCACGGTGTGTTTTTTCACTGCTTGTTCACTGCGTTTGAAAAGAGTGTGGTGAAGAGTAGCAGGGAATTTTTTGGTTCATCAGCAATGTCATTATTCATGTGTGCTGCTTTTACCATATATTTAAAAAGTTGTATACATTTTTTAATTAACTGAAATGACTTTGGAAGCTTCTAATTGGCCAAAGTAACTTTCTGAATTGGCACTCTGGACAGCGTTTTAATATATAGCATTTTCAAGTGTTTTTTGTTCAAACCCATGCACGAATACAAACCAAGTCAATTGTTTCTCTACATTTGCTTGACTTTGGTGAACTTGAACTATGTTTAAGTAATTTTCTCTTGTTTTAAAAACTCCATAATTTACTTTGTAATTTTCTACTTCTTCATTCTTAAAAAAATGTTCAACTTTTGTGAAGAGTACAATTCAGCAGTGAATGTGTTTGTCCTTTATTTTACCTCGTTTACTTTTAATTTTCCTTCTCTTTATATAATTTCTCTCATTGCTACGGTAGTGCCAGGCGTAGCAGGGCTGCGACCACAGAAGCTACACTTGGTGCCAATTCAAGCGGCTGGTTCAAATTAGCAACTGCAAGAGGCGACATGCCCAGACTCTGAACTGTGGCTGAAGAGACAGCGGTTCCCTGATCTTAAAAGGGCAACTTTCCCAAAACTACCAGTCCCCAAAAAAGCAAATGGTTGTCTTATATACTTATAAAATAGACAGCTGGCTTACACTTCAGTGCATGATTGAAAACATTATCAAACCATTTAAGATCCTGGACAACTAAGCAGTGAATTTACGACTTATTACAGAAACGTTTCGAATTAAACGTTAATAACATTATAGATCATAAAAGACACATTTAAAGAAATGCATGACGGGAATGTATTTGTTCACTGATAAAATACTTGTATTGTTATACAATGTATAGTATGTTATAGAAAACTGGGCTTCACTTCCCACTCAATACCGCTGTACTCAGGTGTACTTCTCAACAGTTCTACATAATCTTTGAGAGGAGATTGAGAAGAAAAGTATACCTAGAGTAGCACCCAGCACCTTTTTCCACAAATATAAGCTTAGTTTATATCCACAGATCAGTGGCTATACGGTATCAGGAGGGTGCAGCGGGGCTGTCCGAATCTGTTTTTCTGAGCGTCACGATACTTATGCTAGGAAACTTTTAAAATAGACATTTTCCTAAAGTAAACTGAAGTGGCTTTGTGGAGTACTGTATAAATTATCTTTTATCAAGTAGGTTAACATATATTAATTAATATATTATTTTTTAAAGTAAATTAAAATAAAAAAAGAAGTGAAAGCAAAGAAACAAAACAATTCTTTACCAGGTTATTTTCCGTTAATTGAACTTTGATAAAATGTGGGATATTGCTGTAATCCAGGACAAAAAGAATAAACCTCTCCTCTTAACACATCAAGGGCTGTTTTAATTGATTTGAAGTTTACTGAAACTAACCTCACTTGTTTTTTAGTATAATGTGCTGAAAAAAAAAAAAAAAAAACAAAAAAAAAAACAAATATATATATATATATATATATATATATATATATATATATATATATATATATATATATATATATATATATATATATATATATATATATATATATATATATATAGAATTTAACATCCAAAAAAGTAGAAAGAAATGCTCTAATGTCTAATAATGGTGAACTGGACCAGTAACTCTGTGGAGTGTTACTAGTCACTAGTTAATGTAACACAGACACTGGAAACTTTGTTGTGGAGGCCTTTCAACATTCCTGAATTAATTTGAGCCAGTTATAAAGTAACACTATTTTCATGTGAAAAAAAAACAGTTGGTAAACTCACCAGCAGTGTTAATTTAACACAGAATTTTGCTGTGAATTTTGGTTGCACATTGCTTCATAAAAAAACTTTTTACAGACTCATTTTAAAACATGAATCTCCAACTTACATGTACTCTGCTAAAATGACAGTACTTAATCAGCAACTCGATACTTTCGCAAATAAACTAGTTTGAAAATGAATCACATATGCAACAAGAAAAAAAAAGAGAGTAAAACCAGCGAGACCTTGGCCTTATAAGCAATACTCTCTAGCCACTTACGCCACCCCAGTGCACTTTAACAGTAAATAAAGCAATAATTATTGAATTCCACTGGAATAAATAAGCAGCTAGAGAGTAAACAATAGGAACATAATTGTAGAAAGAAGGCAATCAATGCCTGCAGTCATTTGGCGAGTGTTGATTATGGGTACGCTCGTTTGTGTATGTTTCTTTGTGTCTTTGAGTAAAAAGCAATAGCGGTTAGAGAGAGGGTGTAGTGACAAGCGGTTAAATAATACCCTCTCGCAAACACACAGAGCAAAACAAGCACAGGGTAATCCTTCCTCCAGTAATGCCCCTGCATTTGCAAACAATGCTTCTCAATCAGCTGATCAATGTGTCCGGATAATTCACTGGGCGATTCAGTGAGACTGAGGAAAGATTGGAGCGAGGGAACAATTTGTGGGGATCAGAAAAGGGCAACTAGTGAAGATATTAATATCTAAATCGATGAAGTCTACAAGCTGTTGCGTTTCTACTTTTATGCAGTGACTTTATACTTTAGTGGCAACAAAAAGACTAAGTTAGCTCTAAACAAACTGCGCTCAATCCCAGCAGGTGCCTGTCTTACTAGATGCTGTGTGCGTACTTAGAATTTCTTTGCAAACCTTCATATTTTGGTTTGATTGGAGATTCTACATTTCTCAAAGTAGTGTGTGAAGCCAAGGGAAAATGGCATAAAACTTCTCAGAGAATCCAAATTAGAAATAATGACAGAGGAAGTAAGGAGGGTGATTACTCTACACGATAAGTTTTTTGACAGGATAGTAACTTCGAGTTGAGCTGGTTTTACAAACTTACAAAAACAAAAAACATACCTCTGATGTGTTTCCAAAACTGTCAAATGTAATATAAATTTACAGTTTAAACACCTGAAATGTAACAAAAAATGTTTAAAATGTAGAAAATAATCTGTAGAGAAAAACTATAAAATATTTTACAAACATGTTAAGTAACAACCAAAAGACAACACATACTGCCTAAAAATGTGTTTATAAATATAATACTAACAACCGAACTGCTTGTGAATGTTATTCTTATCTCTGTTATACTTGGTGATTAATCCTGGAATTCAAGTTTAATCCAGGGTTGGGTGAACTATAAAGAGTTGCAACACTATATTAATCACTAAACATCAACTTACAGCATGAAGAGCTAATTAACAGCTTAGCCTCCTGTTGTTTTTATGAAAGCAAGCCCTGTAGCACCAAACCACATCCAGGCCTGTAGTACAATAACACTGCCTGCAGGAGGCGATGGCAGTGTGGTGCTGTAGGGGCAACACACAAACACACAGCTGTTCCAACTGTCCCAAGACATCTGTGATTGTCTGGTGCCATCTGGAAATTCAGAAGGGCAGTTTGGGACCTGTTCAGTAACTCCTACTCCCTGCAAACCCTACGCCTTACCCTGCATTTTGGTCAGAGGCGATGCTGCTAATTATTAGGATGGAGTAGTGGAAGAATTCTGTGCATGTCTCTGGGTAAACAGACAGACATTATCAATTGAGAAAGATTATTCAGGAACTTGATGTCCTATGTATTATGCTTGCTTTACAAAGTAGTTGAATGTGATGAAAAAAGCAAAAGTACTTGATCAAAGTACTGATCATCTCAGTCACAAAACATTTAAGTTTTTCAAGTCTACACATAATGACAGCCACTTTCTCAGTACTGTTCATTTGTTAAAAAAAATCATAATAAATTCAGCGACGACGACAACAACAATACAATAACAACAATTATAATAATAATACATATATTTTTCCCAAGGGGCAACCTCCTGCTTTCCCTCTTGATACATGATAGATAGGAAGGGACTGAACTGGAGTTCCCGGAGCGGCTGCTTGAGGCTGAGTCCAAAGGAGAGCCAAACCTCTATTAGGTTTGTTGATTCAGATTGCTAGTTTTGATCTTCATGAACTCTCTGAGGGGGTTTATTCATTTTTACGTTTGTCTGTTTAAGATATATAAAATTGAAACCTTGTAGCCAATCAGACGCCTTCACTATGGCAATGTCCTGTCTTTCAAGCTTCACCCATTATAAGCTTAATTTGACTTTGCCAGAACCCTATGGGTGAATGCACGAACACTCTGTCCAAGTTATATAGAGTCAATGATTTTTCCTAATAATTGCTAAGACCTGCTTGGGATCAAAAATGTAACATGACATAAGTTAGGGAGAGGTCACCGGTCTTTTGGACGGCCACATACAGCCATTTGTTTCTCTCATTACAACTGAGTGTCATAACCCATTCAATCGCAGGGAGGATATCCAAACTTAACAGAGAAAGGCCTCCAGCTGGCCTCGAACAAGTAATGTTCTAACTAAGCGAGAGGAGTTCAACCCCATAGAGACCCCCCATACTCGTATGGGCAAAACTGTTGTTAGTCCTGCTTCCCTCAATAGCTGTTGCATGAGGATTAAAATGGCCTAGTAGTTCCAGATCCATTCAATAAGAAAATAACATAATTTATGGTTGAATGATTGCAGAGGAGTCAAACATTGAGTCACGTTGTGGTCTCTGGGAGGGCAGTAGTTGTGGTTTGGTGGATAAGGAAATCGACTTGTGATCGGAAGGTCGCAGGTTTGAACATGAGATCCACAGAGTTGAAAGTGGTATATGAGTGATGCAACACTTGCTCTCCCACCTTCATCAACCACAACTGGGGTGTCCTTGAGCAAGACACCAGTTTCCCAACTGCTCCCCTGGGGCCGCAGCCATGCCTCCCCACTGCTCCGGGTGTGTGTTTGTTCACTGCTGTGTTTAGACTAAGATGGGTTAAACGCAAAGCACAAACCGCTCACTCCATATCTGGTCACTTTCACTTTTCAAGTTTGGATTTTCTTTACATGGATATCATTTATCAAGCATAATTTAATTTTTTTTTTTACTTGGAGCATAGACAAATGTTTAAATGTGAGTAGATGCTTTCTTTACCTTGGGTTAAAAACAGATACGATATCAGCTTTATTCTGAATTCCCTTAAAACAAATCTCGACACACTTGTACAGTAATCAACCAAACAACTTCCCAGCAGAAGGTGATCTCCTGCATCAACCATGTTTTTAAAATTCTTTTATTTATACTTATATTGATAAACTCAACACATAAAAACAGAGCTTAGAATTACACTTTGTGTTTCTATGAAACAGCAGTATAATCTCTCCTTTAGAGGTGAGGCTTAGCTTGGCTATTTTCACAATGTTTTTTTATTAAATGAGATAAACATAAAATAACTTTACCTATTGTCTTTAATTACCACTTTAACTGAAATACAACAATCCTTACTGGTCATAACTAGTCATTTAAACTTGTATAACTAAACAAAATAGAGTATATAGCTTCTAACCCACAAAAGGTGTACTGTAGATGAGATGAAAAGAGTGCCAGCAGCATGGCCTCCACAGGTCTGTATTATGTTGCTTTCACCTCCAGCATTCCTTGTTAGTCTACGTGAATATTTCATTACCAGATAATTGGTGGATGCTCGAGGCTAGGTTATAAAGCAGTAAGAATGCTCGCTCCTTCCTGTTCTTCTTTTCGAAATGCACAAAGGGCAGTCTGCACTCAGCAGCGCGGTGTGTTTGAACTGGTCTCGGATGAGGAAATGTTTGAGTTGCGGGCTCTGCCCCCTCTCTCATCTGCCCGGCTTCACCTTCACCCACAGGACTGGTGTAATGAGAGGGCCTGATCGTGGCCCGATGCCAGGGCAAATATTTAAGCTCAGCATTAAAGGCCTGGCTTTTATTAGCTGTGTTGGGTCTACAATGGCGCAACAGGCCATAAGAGTTCTCACCTTCTTAACATGCAAATTAAACGGCGGGGGCGGGCTGGAGGTGGACACTTCGCAAAGCTTATTTGCATAGCACATGTGCCTATGAGAGGATGAGGGCTATATGGTGGTAATACACACTTTGAGTACCTATCCATTTCTAGTGCTCTCTCTCTCTCTCAGTTTCTAAAGACACACTTTGTTCAATTGCCCACTCGACTGATCTGACTTCTACAAACTGCATTGATTTACATTGCGTATGGGAGATATGGATGTATTCACAACAACATTTGAGCAAGTTATTAAACTACTATACCATATAAAACTGAAGAAATGCTGGATTTAAAGCAGCCGTTAAAGAACACAGATTTATGAGATCAGATTTCACCAATTATCCCCCAAAAGAAAAGTGAAGCCAACTTGACTTTCAATAAAAAGCACTCATCGATCAGAGTGATCAATAACAACCCGATATCCTAAGCTCTCATCATTCCAAGTCCAGCATAATTATGGCTGAGTTATGGGTATTAGTATAAAAACAAATAATAAAATATCCTTGACTAATTGGAGGCAGCTCCGTTGCTTTAGTGTCACTGGGTTGAACAGATACTTCACCGGGGCTTCTAAAAGACCTCTGCATGCATGTCTCAAAATAACCTGCTCACGCCATCAGTCTCTGTGTCATAGTAGAGGTTGCGCTGATGGCTACACATCTCCAGGCATTTAATTCCGTACATTGCTCCTGTGTCAGCACAGCAGAGCTTTGCATCACTCTTTATGTAAATTGAACATTAGCTACGGGATCACAATGATGCCGCTGGATGCTACCAAAGGGACACCTTGTAATTTTAATATAATAAATGCTATAAGTGAGTGTTCTACCTAATAGATATGCAGTTGATTGTGGATTTTAACAAACAAAAAAGGAACCATTTCAAACAGATTCCATTGTTTTAATGACCCGTTTTCATGTTTTAAGGCATTTTGAAATGAAAAAAAAAATAATAATAATAAATGATAAATAAATAATAATAATAAAGCACTGTATTAAATATAAAAAGCCAGCAGGGCTATGCACTTTTTCATCGTTGGACTGCAAAACATTGGTTTGTCCTCAAAACTCAATTAAAGTTAAATCTGAGGCATTTTACTCTTTATTTAATGTTCCTGTCACTCCTTTACTAGCTCAGTGAAAGTAGTAGGAAGAATGCTGAATGAAGGCTTAATTTTGAGCACATCTATCACTTTGTTCTGAGTAACACACGAATAACAGAAAGGCAGAGGTTTTCATCTTTTTCGCTATTAAAAAATTCTGTCAGGCTCTTCTAAAGTTACATCTAGTACTAAAAGCAGGCAGTGCAATTGAAATTTTTTATACAATTATATTTTTAGGAAATACTTGATTCCAGAGTGAAACTAAGAAACTTGTTTTATTATTTCACTGAAATGCTATATAACAATAATTACATACCTATGTTTATAAGTATTTAATTTTATTTTATGAAATTGAATTTAATTTTATGTTTTAGAAATCATTACTGCATCACAAGCTAACACCGTATTATTTGAGAGTATTGAGACAGGTCAAAGTATTTATCATTTCAGTTATTAGAATGGCGAGTAGGGTTAACTGTGTTAAATTTCAAATTCCGGATTTCATCATTCCAGGTAGTCGCTTTGCTGTTGTTAGGTGTACAAGACTGATCTAGAAGTGTCCTTATGCCATATACTTTAGTGTCTGTTCCTCAGAAGGCAGTTTTTTTAACAGTTTAGCACCCCAGTTTACACAATTATCTTGACTAGTGTTCTACAAGTTTTCCATTCGTGATGCAAGTATCTTTGGGATGCAACTCTTTGCCCATCTCACTCGTGAACACTTTAGTGGAAAAAAAAAATTGCACCTTTAAGACTTCAAAGAATAATCACAGAAGTAAAACTGAACACATTTTACATTTACTAAGTATAGTTAATACTAAACCCCAGAAACTTTAATAGATCGTATTTTCAGTCCACTTCTGCATTGCAAAAACATGTTTTTTTATTTTTTTTTTTATGAAACCTTATCAACTTTATTTTTGCCCCAATTTGTTTTTAGATCCGATTTTATGGAAATGTCTTGTCATTGGTCATAATATTATAAATGCACAAATACAAAGTGATTTTAACAAAAAATTATAATTTCAAACAAGTTCCAATGTTTTAATGATCTTTAATTACCACATTTTTCAGGAGATTTTGAGATGAACACGCTCCTGTTGTCTTGACCAGTGTTCACACGTTCGCTCTTGCTTATAATTATCTAGTATCACAAGTATGATTGGTGAGCAATGGAGACATGTGCTAGGCAAGTAGTCCGATTGAGGAGTCTCTGAGAATACCCCCATTAAAGTGAAAAAGGGGTGAAAGAAGGGATAGCTTGCACAATTTTGATGTTGTCCCCTTAGGTCATGTCTTACATACTGAAATATTATAGGTAGGTGAGACCCTTTGATTGGATGGTAAATTATTAGCCAAGCTCTTCCCGAATTTATGTAAATTGAATAATTATTATTATTAAATGATCAAAATGAGTTTATTTACTGTTTGAAAAAAGGAAATAAGTGTAAAACAAATAACAATAAAATAATAATAATAATTTAGTTGTACTAAATGTTGTGATTTTGAACTCATGAAAACAGAACTGCTGATGAAAGAGGTTAAAGTGTGTGAAGTGCTAACAGGTAGAGACTGCTAGAAAGCACATAACTGGGTCTGAGCACGCAGCTAACAGCGAGGCCCTCACTCATGCTCCGGCTCAAGTTTCTGTGTCACTTCACTTAGCACTGCATGCACAATGAGCTGCTGGAGGCATAAGTGCACTTGGCATTGGCGTTACGAGAGAAGTGTGTACAGTTTCTAAACTGACTCGATGTCTCTCGCTCTTGGCTTCTCCCTCTCCTGCATTCTCCACCAAAGCGCCGGGAGCACCATGCTTGTAAAAGTAACCACAGCTCTTTAAGAGACTCATGTATTTACAAACGGAGGTATGTTGAAATCAAAGGCATTACCACATGACATAACACATCAAGCAGCCAGCGGATAGAGAATTTATTGGGCGTACTCGAACATTGGTGGTGCGCCCAGGAACTATGCCATTGTTTGATCATGCACAGCCACAAGCAAGTACAACTCACTCACCTATGACAGATCCTGAGTTCACTCGTTCACTCGTTCACTGGCACCAACCCCCACCTTTCACCGCCGCATTCTTTGTCAGGTGGTTACAGGTGCAGAGTGCTATTGTTTTCTACTTCCTGTTGTTCCGCTGCTCAATGATTTCTCTTTGCACATTGCTTTTGAAAGTAAAGCTTTGCCTGGTTATATAACCCTGGAGCATGAGCTGTTCTTACTACTCATCCAGCACCTCTTATGAAGTACAACTGTTAAATCTGTTGTGTTCTCTCCCTCCCTCTCCCACTCTCCCTCCCCCTCCTTCGCTCCGTTGCTGTTCAGCCTAATTTCACCTCAGTTTTTATTTCAACTGCAGAGAACTAAAAATACATGATAAATGGTACATGATATTTTAAAGCCGTATCTCTTATCTGTTCTTACAAGGGGATAATAGGGTAGTTAATCCTCAAGATCTCGCTCAAATTGATTAATCAGCACATACGGACAATCAAATAAATGATTAATATTCCCCAGACCTGCGGTCGGACAGTTACCCCCAAAGCATCAGTAATAATTCAGTAACCCTTCGCAGACCAAAGCTGTGTCTGCCTGCTCAGCAGCAGCTCTCGGATGCAGTGGAGCATCTTTGAAGCTGGTGTGTGAAGTCTCAGTGCTGTAGCTTAGCACACAAACAGGGTATTGGCAAGCCCCTCCCCAATGACACAGTTCAGCCAATCATTGTTTTACTTTTAATAGAAGATAACATGAAAGATTTGGTAATGGATTGGAATACTTCGGCCTCAAAAAAATGGAGCCAACCCCTGATTTCCTCGCCTCTTTTTGAGCGTTGTGTGATTGGTAGCTCGGTCAACTAAAAATCCTGAAACAAAACAGTCATAATTTTAAGCAAGTTTATTTGCACCCTATGTCCAGGTTTGGAAATAAAAAATATATTGCAAATATTGAATTGGATACTTAAAATTTTAATTTTAATTCCTGGGTTCATTTTTTTTTTCAAATGACAGTGACACATTCATTTGCCAGGACTTTACGTAACATAATAATTTAATGTGGTCACTAAACATTGGATTTATTGTATGTATGTAAAATGTTTTAAGAAAAGTGTCACAACCAGCATCAAAAACTATCTGAGCTTGGTTCAGCATGCTGAAATAAAGAAACATTCACCATGTTTGATTTATTCCCCATACTGAGTACCAACTAGTCTGGCAACTTTAAGTGTTTTTAACATACATAAGTCACCTAGAGCTACTTTTTGAAGGTGATCTTAGCTGGAACTAATGTAAAAATGTCTAAACAAGTTTGATATATTATTAATTTACTATTACTTTTTGACTGCATTAACATAAACTGGCCATTGAAAATAATTGAAATCAAGTAGCAGAATTTAAATTGGATTCAAAATCGACAATTCCATCTGCACCAAAGTTATTATAGCATGTACAAAATTTTGCTTCTATGAAAGTACTTTAAGATATAGTTTTGATCCCTGATGTCTGATTAATCTTGTCGATCCCATTCGACTTTCAACTGTAACCAGAAATTCAACTTTCTCCATCTCTCTCATCCTTACACATAAACTGAAGGAACATATTGTGCATTTATTACAATTGTATTAATAATTTTATTATTTAAAATGCAGACTTATGGATTTAACCTGACAATACGCAACATTTCCAAGAGATTATGCTACATAATGCTTCATTTTGCTAAAACAAACTGCACCAATAATAGAATAAACTTGAAAAGTCACACCAATGTATCTAGTTCCATGACCCAATATTTTTTCCGTTAATTAAATTACTTAACCTGAAATTTCACAACGATTCCAGAAATTAAACTCCGGGATCATTCTTTTTACTTTTAAATATGTAGCGACGTAGCATCAAGTATTGAATCTAAAAACGTATAACATTGCCATCCCTAGAACCCGAGAAGAGATAAACAGATGCCAACATTATAAATCTCTTCTTACAGGGTAAGTTAGCAAATTTCAAGAGAGCAAACAAAAGGAAATAAAGGAAATGTAATCAAAGTCTTTTAATAATAATAATAATAATAATAATAATAATAATAATAATAATAATAATAATAACAATAACAATACCCTCTATTTATATGATGCTCTTCCAGAAGACAGTTTAAAATGATAAGAGTATTATTCATTCACTCCATATTCACACTCTGGTGATGATCAGCTACCTTGATAGCCCTCAGCTGCCATGGGGCAGTCTGACAGGATGAGGCTACCATTCTGTCCCTACGGCCTCCTGCCCACCACCAAACACACCCCACCAGTCACACATATCCTTACAGGGCTGTATTCCTTGTGGGAATGGGCTTGCCCAGGGTAACAATGGCAGAATGGACCTGGTGGGGATCGAACCATCAACCCTTCCAGTTACAGGACAACCAACTCTACCACTGCGCCATCTTTCCGCCCCATGTATTACCTGGTTCAAGTAGGACGTTTTTCAAATTTAAGCTTCACATGATTTGTTGTCAGCTGCTAGATTGCCGAGACATTGCGCTGGAAGCACATAAAATAAAGATGATTTACTTGAAATGTCTGCACCTTAAATATCCACCATTTCCAGTTGTTATCGGTCAGTAGGACAGACTTTTTTTAGAAACCAGCTAATTTGTCAAACTGTTGTGGTGAAATCAAACCTATCAAATAAGAGTAGAACCTTTAAAATGCATCCAACTTAAAAGTCTGACTTTAATTTTATATTCAATATGGACAGATGTCTTAAGCCAGTCCAATGACTCACAGGTCACAACATGTCTCAATGATGGATCCCCTGTTTATTCAGCTATTTTCAGGACAAAACAAGGAGAGAATGATTCGCTTTCTCTACCATTACGGAGTTCGCCAACCTTCCCACAGGGGTCAGCAAACATCCCCCTCCCAAAGCATAGTGCATCTGCCAGATTGTGGCTTTATTAATGACGTACAGCACTACTGTGGGGTGTGCGCATAAGTTACTCTCTGTAGCAAACTGATGCAAGGAATCACCCTTAACTGCCTACCCCCCACCTTGGCCTTTGTATAGGTCGCCTGGCTGGCTGACTGGCTAGAGTAGCCCGTGCAGCTGTCTACGGCCCTCTTCCAGGACAAGATGTCTGTGATCTTGCTCCTGTATGTGGCTATACATAACATCAGATCACATAATTCAAAACCAAACCGCCACCTGCATTCTGCCACTCAAACTCCCTCACAAGGCTATGCAGTTACAACAGCCCCAAATGCAATGTATTAAAGTAATTCAAGGGTCTATCTTCCTGAACGCTCTCCGGTATCATTGTTGATATATGGTCTTGAACTCTAATAGGTATAAGGGTGGCAAAGTGGCAGTGCGAGAAGCCAGGCTCTCCGCAACCGATGCAGTCAACTTTGATCTTTTTGTAGCATGGGCACTAATAAATCCACCATGCAAATATTTACGAGCTGGATGAGAGAAAATGGCTGGTCTGGTTTATATCCTTGGCGTTCAATTCTTCCTCATCTCCTCCCCCAAGCTCATGTGTCAATGAGGACACCGCAGCAGTAGGGTGAGAGAGCAAAGGCCCCAGGCCACATCCATCATGACTGCACAGTCTGCCTTTATTGGCTGGTCATGGGGTGCAGGTCAAGAGAACTTCAGGAGAGGAGAGAGGAAAACAAAATGAGGAGGACTGCTAGAAAAGCAAATCTCTTCGGGTCAGTGTTGATTTGGTCAAAGCAAGGCGAGGTCCGAGTCACCCCCTGTAAGGCTCAATAACTAACATGATAGTGTAGTGAATGACTATTGCCTTTTTCCTTTTACAAAGCACACCTATCCATTTCCACTTGCTGTGCTCACAGTGGGACAGGCCTCCCCGCCAGATGCAAGGGTTTTAATTGCTCCCCTCAGTCCTGACCTCTGCTCCTGATCGCCCTCTGATATACAGCATCTCTATTAAGCTGGGAAGTAGGTAAATATTCTACTAAAGACCCTCTATCTTAATGGCACGGCTGCAATGGGAGAAAAAAAATCAATTGTCTTTGTTTTCGTTTGTCCTTTGCCAAGTCTAGTCGTTTTACTATGTTATCTGATGTCAGAATCCAAAAAGGTACAGACTGCTAGACAGGGTGACCATGCATTTAAAAATGCTTTTTTTTTGCTATACAAATGTTTGAATTGTGCAAAGAAGTATTAACATTATTTTCTATTTATATCCTTGAAAAAAAAAACAATTTACAAACTATAAAACTCTGCTGCGTTTGTTTTATGCGTTTCAAAATAAAAAGGGATTTTACGAAAGGGGAGGGGGGGCGGTGGGCTGTAGCTGTGTGACGATAGTGGTGGACTAGCTTGTCGATCGATGATGTGATTGACACTTAATGGCTAATTCCTTTTCTGCCTTCGTAACCTCACTTTGATAGCTGTTGCTTCTGATCAGAGATGGCAGATTACGTTTAGTTTTTTGTGTATAAAGCCCTGGCTTTTGGAGATGGCTTCATTATGTTAAATCATTAAAAACGTAAGGGAATTCCACTCAAACAGGGCACAGAATTGAAGCGTTAGCAGCTGGTTTAACCACCAGCCTAACCACCAGACCAAAAAAAGAAAAGCAAGGCCACGAAGGAAAAAAAGTAATTTGTTAAGAAGGTCATCTAAATGTTTTTTTAAAGGTGTTGTGGAATGTTTTATAATTTAAAGCCCAGACTGATGATTTCTAAGATTTCAATGAGATACACCATGTCTTATTCCCTTGATTTTCATTGAACTGGAGCAATTTTGCAGCCAATGATTTTAAAAGTTTCAAAATATGTCCACATCCAGGAAACAATAACAATTGGAATGAGAGAGAATAAGAATGGAGTGTGGAATCTATGCAATGTTTCTACGGTGACGACTACTAAAAAAATAACTGGGAGGTGGGGAAACTGATTCATAGTTTAAAGAATTTGGTTCAGCAAAGAGCTTGGAACTTCACTCTGCGTAGAATTTCTCAACAGAGAAAAAAAAAAATCTTCTCATATACATAGAAAATCAACTGGGACTGAATTAAAACAAACATGCGGCTCCCATTGCAAAATCTACCAATATTTAATAAACCCTGCTTCATACAACTTATTACCATGGCACTCCCTCTCATCTCTCAGTGATTAATTTAATATAACGATAATTTGAATAATCATTTGCATACCCATATCTTGTAATGTTCTCTAGTGGCAAAAAAATATCCATCTCGTGCAGATCTCATTTATTCAGCAGCATTGGCTTTCTACTTGAAATTAACAGAAAGACCATTCCCACCCAACATGTACACATGAAAGAAACACTCCACTTCTTTCGGAGTTAGGCTCACTCCCCAACTTCCCTTGAGAAAATTATCAGTGTTTTACCATTTGGAATCTGCTCAGTTGTTTTTCGGCTTCAGTCGAAAGCTCTATTAGCATAGCTTAGCATAAATCATTGATTCGGGTTAGACCAGTCGAATTTCCATACCTGTATGTTTTTTTAAGTCATTTTACAATTAACAACTTTCACTTTTAGATAAACTATTTTTTAGATATTTAGATAAACTGCGCAAACTAAGACCAAGAGAAAATGAAATATTTTCCAGGACAATAGTGTTAGGAACTATGGCAAGCTATCCTTCCAGCATAATAATCTGGGTTCTTTGTTACTGTACATGGTACACAGCAGGAATAGAAATACTGCACAGCGAAAATAGACTTATATTTTTTCAAGTTTGAAAAGAAAAAGAAAAACTAAAGATTTTGCTAAGCTATGCCTGACTCTATCTATAATAAAGAGTTTATATTAATGTCTCCCGAATGACATTGATGTCAGTGATCAGCAACTAGGCGAATGAGTATTTCCATGAAAGATTTCATTGAATTGCCAGATTTACATATTCAAACGAGTGACTGAAACAGAAATTTTATGCCCACTGAGTACAATTTACAGTACGCTGAGTAAACGAATAAAAAAAAAGATTTAAGAGGTTGTTGGATCTTGTGGGGAGTGGGTGGAGGAATGTAACGCTGTGTTGAAGACTGTGCTGTATCTCCTCAACTACAACCCCAAAATCTAAGTTTCATAAATCCACATAGCTGCATTAAAAAATGATACACAAGTCTGTGAAACCTTTTAATAACAGACAGAATGTGTTTCCTATACTTTCAGCAGCTGCAGCTAGTAAAACCAAGCACCTCTGAGAGGGTGACCTCAGATTTCACCTCATCAGTGGGAGGGGAATCAAAGAACGGGGCTCAAAGACTACACTGGGATTTGTATCTAGAAGTGCTTGTTTTGTAAACCCTAGGTGTCCTGAACTACAGCCTGAAAGCAGAGAAAGTGAGCGTTGTAAAATCTGCACTGAAATTTTGACCTTGAAAATGTCAAGTGCTGCTCATTGTTTTTTTCTAGGTATTTTATTCTCTGTCTCCTAACTGATTTTCATTATAACGTGTGGAGCGAAATGAAACACAAGAGAGAGCGACTCAAAATCCAATGTACATTTCCACTGAGTTAATATATAATGTAATTATTCAGTTTCTCTTTTTCTGTACTGGTTCTTTCATGCATAAAAGCACATGATGAGAAAACAAGGTGTGAAGTGCTTTTTTTCCAGAGAGGCCTCAATAAAAACCATATGACACCACAGGCTGAACTGCTTAATTACAAAGGGATGAAAACCTGTAGACTGCATCTGGTGAGAACATTCCCCCCATAATACTGATAGATTTACAGCTTCCAGTCCTAACCTTGGACTTTGTTGCAAGGCAATTAGGGCATGCAGAGATGCCTCAAAGGATGACCATGTCAGAGGGGAAATTCAGGCGTTGACTTTTAATACCGAAGCCAGGTGAACTTACTGTTAGGTCTGAGAATTTGCCCTGGTGTATTTTTGACAAAAAAAAATTGAGCAAGCAGCTTTTAGCAATTCAAATCCCTCACGAAAATGTGAACACGTGGACAACATACTGGGCCTGTCTGTAAGAATACTATCCGGAAAACCTCACAGATAACCGCATAGTTAAACCCTCTCCCCTTGGAGAAAAATATGTTGTCTTAAAAAAACACAAAACTAAAAACAAAAGAAAATAAAATAAAAAAAAAAAACGTTAAGTGAAACAATATACTGGTTCAACAACTACATTGCAACAGACTGACACATGTAAAGTCAAAACACTATTTGTCTTATTTCTATTTGTATTACTCCTGAATAACAAGTTCCGCATCTTAAGGGTTTAAACTCCTCTTTTTTAGGTAGCTAAGTCTGTGATGATTGTCAGTTAGGTCTAGTCTGTGATGATTGGATACAGCTAGCAATGTGAGGGTTTTGCAAGTGATAACAGAGCAAAACAGAGCCCACACCACACAGAGCCATTACCGCATTTTTCCTAATAGATAAGCACTCAACATTTTATGACCTACTTCTTTGATGTTGAATGACTTCACGACATAATGCTGTCGTATATAAATGTAAATGTAGAAGTTTAAACTTTTCCAGTTCTGTGCACACATCTAGTGATGGGACACAGAAGGTATTTGTGTGAAGAATAATCTGTGCCAGCAACTCAGTCAACTCTTTCCATAGGAAATAAATAGAGAGATGGAGCACTTTCAAGTTAAATATTGGAATAATTTTCTATTTTAAAAAATATTACATAAAAAATTATTTTCAGAAATTAGTAACAGGGGCCCTTTAACAGTGTTACAAAAGTTTCTCAAATTAACTCCATAAACAGAGATAACTGTTAAGTATTTTATTTATAGTGACATCAGGGACTATAATGTAGGCTTGTATGTAATGACAAACCTTAACTGTCAACCTTAATTTTGGGGGCAACCACACAACTTCTAAAGCAGACATTTAGCCTTTTACTACTTTTGGAAATGATGCAAGTAGAAATTCACAATACAGTGTATAAAGGAGTTTACTTTTTTCTGAAAAAGTCTGCGCTCCAACAAACAATTTCTGCTACTCAAGAATTAAAAAGCAGTTTGTTACATCTCGTTTATCTAAATGATCATATATCATACTATCTCAAACTTTAGTGGTCCTAGAGCAAATTTTGAGCTCACAATATCACACTTCATGCTGTCTAACGCACAATCCAGAATTACAGATTTCCAAACTTCAGCATAACTTCATTGAGAATATTCAGAAGAGAGACATTGTGGGGTGAGTGAAAAACAGTGAGGTCCAAAGGCTCATTTCATGTGTGGATTTATTTGTCCCCAGACTCTCTTCAGCAGCCCAAACCTAAACACAGTGTGTTTTCCAGTGCTCTGTGCCTAGAGCAGCCTTGTGGCCTGAGCCACTCACAGGCCATTAATCTGGTTGCTAAGTCACTGATGTATTGATGCTGGTGAACCAGTAAGCTGGCCTGTTGCTATCTTTACCACCTACTACCTTTCTCTCTCCTGCACTCTACTCTTTCCCAAGGATCACCAACAATATGATCCGTCACTGTGACAGACTCAGAGACAATCTAGCCACCCTCCAAAAAAAAAAAAAAAACATTCAAAGCTGTTTAGGCTAATTTGACTCAAATTTGACTAACAAATGCATGTAAAATGCACACACAATGCTCAAACCAGACTAGTAAAGTGAGATTATCTATATATTAAGAAAATCTTCTTTATCACTTTAGCAGGATGAGATTAGAGGTGTCCTGAGAGGTCATGGGTTCAGAATGTAGAAGTATACATGACTGTGATATAATTATACGGGTAAAATACAGTGAAGCCTTGATGAAAGTATATTAAAAAAAAGTAAACACATGCCCAGGGAACTAAGAGGTTCAAATTGGAACACTTAAAGAATCACAGAGACCTATGAAGATTGTGCCCTATAGCACATTACTTAATGCTAAGGAGACACTGTCTGTAGTAAGTGAACTGTTAAATTGCTTTGAAGTATATACTAAATCTTAAGTAACTACATATTAAAGGAAGTCCTTTCGATAACTTCTTTCATCACTTTAACTGAAGCATCTGGTTAGTGTGACTGAGAAAAGATTAAACACTTTAAACTTGTAATTCCAATTCTTCTCCTTTATGGGCAGTTTTATATGTCCCTGGTCTTCAAAAATGACCTGCTGTAACCAGAGAAAACATGGAACAAAAAGAAGATTTGGCTTCTGAAATGTTTCGCTTCCCGGCTGGTTGAATTAAAGCTATTTTACCTTAAGTAGAGAGCTGTGGATTGGGACCACCCACCAGCTTATGACCAATGCTTGTTTGTATAGTGTACAATGGGTATATTTGTCTTTATTACCTTCAAGAGGGAATACGAGTGGAGAAAGACATGTAATATGAAAAAGTGGGTCACGAGTGCAAGCTGAGTTTGAGAATAAAGCATTAAATCTTGTTAATGATAAATAATGGATGTGAAGTTGTAAACAACATTTCCTCATTTAACAAAATATATGTACATGCTAAGTCAACACTGCTGTATTTATTAAACATGCTGTATTTAAAAAAAAAGTTGCAAAGTTGCAAAAGAGCTACAATCAATTACATTTACCTCTCTCCGATATCCCACAAAGCCTTTCATTTCTTCTTCTGAGTTTAAAAGATAATGTTAGATGCAAGCAATTTTTTAACGCTTCTATGTGGTCACTGTCGTCCCCTAAGCGACATCCTAGAGGAAGGTGTACCATTGAAAGATGTGAACATAGTGAAAAGCCTTCTGCAGAGAAGCCATCTGAGCAAGTGCCTTGAACTTAAATTTGTTGAGGTATTTCATGGACTTAAGCATGTTTAGAGAAAAATGGTAAAATGCTGCGATTCAAAATAATATACACTTTCACTACAAACTTCCCCATACAAAAGCACTGCATTGTGATGATCTTAAATGTATAAATGTACTCTATTTAACATTAAATCCAATTTTATTATATTTGACAGTTTAAAATGCCAACATTTGTATGTTACAGTAAAAAAAAAGTATGTCAAACAATTTAAGTGAATTTTTTTATTAAAAAAATCATACGTTTACCCAAGTTGGTGTACATTAAAACATGTTTACTCTAAGATGGTTTTTACTACTGACTAAACAATACTATCTAGAAGTACTTTTTTATCTCTGATCCTCAAGTCCATCTTTCTCAAGTAATTCTGTCTAAATTGTCCATATTTTTTTAAATACAGACAATCTGATCCTTATGTTTACCTCAGCCTGTCCTCAGCATCCCCAAACAGTTTGATTGTACCACTCGGTTATCAGCTAATAAAATCTACAGCTTCCTTCAGGGCTAGCGGTAGCATTGCTAAGTTGCTCTTGTCTAACTGCCAAGAGGAGGAAGAAGTCCAGAAACCCAAACAAACAGTGATTATGACAACATCTGTTTTTGCAGTCTCTGCTGCACATGCTACACAGGACACCACATGAACACTGCTTAGCTTATCATATGTATCTGGACGACTACTGACCCCTCCACTGAGCACAAGCACACATATTTGTATGGCCAGATGCATCATAAGCATCGACTGCAGCTGTGCAGTTGGTCAGCGCATGGCCTTTCTGAGCTGGGGCAGAAGCAGTAAAATTCCAACAGACATCCAAACAAGGCTCAGCCCGCCCACATGTTGAATCACATAATGCCCCTCCCACTCTAACAGAGAGCTCTTTCAGCAAAACTCAACTCCTCGACTGGGGAAAGGCCCTCTGTTGTGGACTTAAAAGCTTGAGTAGCAACTATAGGCACACCTGGACTGAGATGTAACAAATACGAAGAATGCGAAAGGGAAAGAGCACCGTAATTACAAACTTCAACCCACGTGTGTGCTATAGATTTTTACCTTTGACTGGCAGGAGGCAGGAAGTCTCAGTAGTAACTCTTTGGATATGGAATGGGCACTTTATTAGCGTTGTACTACCGGTAAATCAAAGCTCAGCTCTTCCTGGAACAGCAGCAAACCTTTTTTCCCCACTGAGCACTATTACTGAACAATCACAGGCCAGCCATGATAATTAGCAGAGTATCTCTATCTAAACGAGCGCCTCGCTCTCTCTCTATCACTCTCAGACCTGCTTTCACTCCTCCCTCCCATCATCTTTCATTCTAACTGATGTCTGGAGGGACTTTTGGAGTTCGGGTGTGGTGCTCTCTTTGGCATAGAGGTTGAGCTTCACTGTCCACAGAGACAAAGATACAACCGCATACCGTACCAATAGAGCTGAAATGGTCCCTTGTGACTTTAAATAGAAATCGCGGAGACATCCTCTGTTTATTTGCTATCTAACTCAATCTAATTAACGAAGCCTTTCTGACAATGATTATGTAAAAATATAGATTGATAGAAAGTGGGGTATAGTCACTAGGGTTAATGCTTTTCAGAGGATTACTGTCTAGTTTGTTTTACTGTTTTCTCCAGAGGATAGACATTTATTTCCCTTTCTCAACCCCAGCTGCTCTGGTTAGATTTCACTAGAGGGAGTGGAGAGAGTCCAAAATCCAGAACTCAGTCCATACTTGGAGCAGAGTCAACGCACTGTTAGCATAGCTGAGACACATCAACATGTGTTCAAGGCTTTGTTTTCAAGAGATTTGAGCAGTAGTGAGCAGATGTGTGAGCATGTGAACTCACACATGTACTTGGAGTGTGTAGCACAAACTATACTTTGGGTGTTTAATGGAGCAAGACTTGCCCACTGTCGAGGTTGGTGTCAGGCCTTTCTATGGTAAAGATTGCCCTAGCGATAGCAACAGCACTTTTATTCTCTCCTTCAATAGCCAAGCGGCATCTGGAGTGGATTTTGTGCGAGCAGACACCGAAGAACATGATTACATTCAGTTAACTGTGCACTAAACTGATTATGCATGTGCCAAGCTAATGGACTACATTTGCAAGAGGAAAAATAACATCCAATCAATCTCAATTAGTCCAGATTGTACTGGCCCCTGAGACAAGGAAGGTAGCCAGCCTGAAGCTCCTCCTCAGTACTTGAAAGGACTGCCTGGAAGACCTGCCTCACTCCATCCTGTCTGACGTGGAGAACCCTGTCTCGGACTCTCAAGGTTGGTATGAGTGCATTCCGGTTTCTGAGATATGCTGACTCATGAGATCAACCAAGTGTTAATTGCATCCTAGAGTAATCAGAAGGATGAAGAATGAGGCATCATGCAGCCCATTGTGGCCCATTTTCCAGCCCAGTTTTTTATTCATTAAAGGGAGTTTAAAATATTGAATAAGACATATTAATTTCAAGGGTAGCAATTGGAAAAAGAGAAAAGAGATTCAATAGATTACAATATAGCTTTTAATATATTTATTTACAAATCAAATCCAATATCAAAAGTTTTGGTAAGGTGTGAAAAATGCCATGGATAAAAAAAAATATTTCAGAAACATTACAAAATAAATCATAAAATTATATTTCATAAAAATAAGTAATGATGATTATTTTACAAAATACAAACAGAGCGGAAAAACAAAACAAGTACATTTTTAAAGGGACACTTGCACTTGCAATTTTGATTTTGTTGGATTATAGTCAGTTCCACTGCATCAACACAGTCTCTCCCAGACAAAGATTTTACTGCATATATTTTCTTTAAAGATAGAAAAAAATTACCAAATAGTGTGATAGCCAGACAGCTTATGGGCAAACAATGCCATTTAAAACAAAGCCGCTTACTGTACACTTAAAAGTGTACTTAAAAGTTTTTTGTAACCCGAGAATTGTTCAAGCAGACAATTATGACATCATTTGTGTCACTTCAAAACAGCCAATGAGGGAGAGCTTTCAGGTAGCTATAGAAGGTGAAGTAGGGATGAGTGATTCATCGCGTCTTCAACAAGAAGACACTTTACATGCAGCTCCTGTTATGGAGTTTCATAGGAAGCATCATTCCCTTTATGCTGTTGTCCATACAGTTAGAACAATTCTCCCAAAGCTCTCTAAAAGCTTTTGGAACATTCCTATCCATGGGGTGGAGGGGGAAGGTATATTTTTAGAAAAGCCTAATATGTGCCGCATACCACAGACTCTCAAATTATCCCATCTAGCTTAGCCTTCAGTTTAAACCTTCCCTTTTAATTCCAGTAATTATAGGCTCCAATTTGCAGAGCTGTGCACACAAAGAGCCTGTTTAATGCAAACCAGTTTGATTTGGCCTAAGTGTCCCAAGTATATACCACATCTTAGAGTTTACATGCTGACTCGATGACTTTTTCTGTTACTTAGCATTTTGTTTCAGAAGGGGAACCAAACAGAATTTCTGTTACATTGCTTGACAGCTTAACTGAGCTAGCAAATCTCCCTCTGGCATGTCAGTTTATCTATTAAGTCAATAAACCCTTTGAGATCTGAATCTGAATCTGAATCTGAATCTGAGATTGAAATATTGAAAAGTCTACGCTAAACCCAAACTAGGCATTTGAGTGGAAATGGTTTGCCTTAAACAATTGAGGAGGTTGATACAAAACAGGTTAATTTGTGTTAACAAAGAAGCCAATAGAAGTCTGGTATTTCTTTCATTATATCACTGTTTAATAAATGTATCCTTTTTGATAGGAATAGAGAAATTATTCAAATTCAAGAACTCTGAACCTCACTTGTGCTGTATGTCATGCTCACTAACCCCTAGGTTAACATGTACAAGAAGATATTTTGACAGGATCCTTCATAAAATAACAATCCATTTGAACTATTTAATAAATGTGTTTAATTTAGAACTGATCTGAATTATTTTCTAGGTATTGTGCCCTTAATGCTTGCATTAAGGGGATCCAAAACACACACACAAAAAAACTCTTCTGTTTGGCCCATATAACTGGGAATCACATATATTGAAGCCTGTTTTTGTTCTCTATGTACAATCTATATGTAAAAAAGCTATTTTGTTTTTGAAGCAAAGTTCTGTTATGTTATTATTGGCTTCACTTAAATTGAGTTGGTTGATTATTTTAGAAAGAGGATTATTCGAGATTTGCTGCATAGACAATCTTGCCAATTATCACTTTTCATTACTTTTATACAGCATGAGCTGGAATTCAAACTCAGATCGCCAAAGCACAACTTCACTGTTTATCATGCTCACTAACTCCTAGGATATGACAGTGACTATTAATACCTTTTTTATCAATTAATCATTTTTATCAACTGAATAAAAAATGAATGAAAAAAAGACTTTTCATCTTTTCCTCTTTCTTACAACCCAAAACAGTTATTTTCTCATCTTAACAATCCATTTTCATTGCACATTTATTGCACATTTAATCTATCATTAACACATGATCCAGGTTAACAGTGTATAACATACTACAGATGAACCTCGTCATCTGCATGTAGGAGGTATCCTATAACCATAACAATCTTAAGTCAGAATTTCTTTGTTTATATGCAGAGCTGTCAGCACTGAGAAGCAGCATGCTTAAAAAAAAGCTGATCCTGTTGTCAGTCAACTCTCTCTTCCACATTTCGGATCTGTAGGGCTTTTAGAGCTGAGAAACCATTTTAAGCCGCTTAAAGCTTACAAATTATCATGCTTGGATGTGTCGAACATTTCTAATCTGTATTGAACATTTAGACTAACTCTTTTCCATAAAAGGGATGCTGGCAGTGGAAAAGCTACCTGGGTGCTTCTAGAACATTTTGAATCAAACATCTGAAAGAGTGATAAATACAAGTTTTATGAACAACCATTCGAAAATAAACAGAAAAAGTAACCTCTTCACAGAGTAAACTACAATGCAGTGGGAGGCAATTTAAGATATTTTCCACCAATTTCTCACCCAGCTAGGTTCCCGGGTCTAAAACCCTAGAGCTACATCGGGTTTCTGAATACAGCAATGGCTTCATAGGTCAGCCAGGCATGTCAGGAGTCTTGTGTTACATATTTGGATCATTGTGGTATTTGTAAACATGCATGCTGCATGTCCTAGCTTGAGTTTGGCACATGATCCTGGCTCAGGCTTGTCTGCTTTTGCATCCAGAGGAAGCTGGGTTTTGAGTTTTCGTGTAATTACCATAACCAACTTCATCAGTGGAACAGCTGGCCAAAAGTCCCTCAGCCCCAGGATACAATATCAACAATTTCTCTTAGATAATAAATGTGAAACTTCTGTATCAGAAACTACTTTCCCTTTCTACTGCCCTCACTTAAATACATGGTATGTGTTTTTGTAATGCTGGAACCTGAAAAAAACAACAAAAATATAAATCTAGACAAAGGACTTTTGGTCAACGTTGTATTGAAGGGTTTAAATGTCAATGCTGGCTTTGAGAAATTGCATACAGCACCTTTAAAACGGCAGAGAAAATGGCAGCCAAGATAAAATGGCTATTAATGTTTAAACATGTTCATAACATCAGCTGAACCTGAAACTTCACTGAACAAAACTATACTCTGGATTTACACTGGGTCAAGCAGGTTTGGATGGGGGATGTGCGGCCCATCCAGGTGGAAGTTTACTCAGTATCTCACTGAGCATGTGATGGCGAGTGATGGAGAGTGCGAAAGAGAAATTAGGGGAAAAGTCCCTGTGTGCAGTCGTGCCAGTCTAGGTTAAACACAGCCTGAGCTGGACTTCTAGGATAGGTGCCTAAATGGAATCAGGCCTGTTAGATTTATGGCCATTTGTTCAGAGAGTGTTCATCCATTGGCTATTATGGAATGATTAGAGTAGAAGGTGAAGCTCCAAGTCCGGCGAAAATCAATACAGCTGTCGAGAGCGATTCTGCCCTTCCCACTCCGAATGGTATTAGCACCAAACCTCTGTCTCTTCACACTTCTTCATCCTCTCCTCCAGCAATTTCATCAGCTGCCCTGCTCCCAACCCTGCTGACCTGCCATGTTCCTCCTTCCCTCTAAGTGCCCTGGTTCCCCGCTCTCCATTGCATGCGCATTAGGCTTTAATACACTGTACTGGGACATCACTCATAGAGCGCAGAAGATATGGGACGTGCAAGTTGCAAACGGTTGCAGATAAGTCATGTTTTGACTGCAATGATTGAGGTATTTTTTCATTGCAACACTTGTATCATTATTGAAATTAATAAACCATATATTATCACTGGAATATAAGTCCTATTCATAGCGCCAAGGTATAGCGTTGTATTCTCTATATTTCACTTAAAATAGAATGTTACGTTAGTCATGCATCCTTTAAATAGATATTCTGGACAATTTTACTTATTACATTTTTTTTTTACATTTCAAGTTTCATTAATTAAAGGACTCAATAATCCACAAAATGTGTGTATACAAAATAAATAATACAAACTCAAATCAAATAAGATAAAATAAAATAATAAACAGCTAATTGCAATAAGGCTGCACATAAGAAAAAAACCTTCTTATTTTATTAGCATAAAAGTTAATTATAATGCATTTGTTTTCACATTTCCTCTTTGTCCAGGTTTGTGAACTTTTTTGTAAACTTTTTGTTTGGTACAGAGCAGTAAACTTAAATGCCTATTACAATTTACTTTATCTTAAACCTATGAACAAAATTACATTATATTTGATTTCAGTATTGGAAAAATTGGCATATCTTTTCATATTAACGGTTGTATCATTAGTTGAATTATTAAATACAATTTTAACACAGGAGGATAACTACTCATTGCATCAAGGACATATTGTTTTAAGTAGCTAGAATTTAAAGTCTTGACTTAAACCTATAAACTACATTACTTAAAACTCTATCTATTTTGTTAAATTATATCCAGATTCTTAGCTAAGCAGTCTACAGAATTAAGTTAGATCTAAAAATTCTGAAACTTAGATCTGAAATTCTGAATTAAAAATGTTGTTTACACCACTTCCCACAAGAATGTACCTCTGTTGTATACTCACTAGTGATGTATTGTTTGTGAACTTTTAATTAAAAACGAATGAATCTTTATAATCTCTTCCAAGTGAACGATTTGTTCTCACCATCTCGTTCAATCTAAAATTGCTTCTCAATGGACACCGAGCCGGATATAGAAAAGAACAGTTCATTTGAATCACTCTTCAACTCGTTCTTATCAGTCGTAATGCTTTTCAATGGCTACAGTAACCGGATATAGAAACGAGCAGTTCATTTGAATCACTCTTTTCATTCGCAATGCTTTTCAATGTCTACAGTATCCGGATGTTAGAGAAGTTTAGTTCATTTGAATCGCTCCTTCACATGTGATAGTATTCCAAGCGGTGTGGTGATAAATGTCATGTTTTGTCATGTTTTGCCAAAATGAATACTAAAGCTCATTTTTCACTGGATACGGTGGGCAACATTTACTGAAAAATCAAAATATAAAATTTTGTCAGAAGAGGTTTTTCTGGAGCGTGTTGATAATCAAAATATGCAGGTAAGCTAGTTTAATTTCACTTATTATTGTATTTTGCAAACTTAGAGTCTTTTGTCATAACTACTTGCTAGGGAATTAAGGATATAATTGTTAGGGAATTAAGGATATAATTATTTATGAATGAATCGTTCAAAGAGTAGTTCTGTTGAGTGACTAGAGTCAAAAGAACCGAGTCACCAAATTGAACTAAACTTCCCATCACTAATATTCACAAATACCACGATTATTTCATCGGTTTTAAATTCCTATTCGAAAGCAAATTTGGTTATGATTGGAAAGAAAAATTATCTTACCTTATACAGTTTGAGACTGGCCTCATGCCGGGAGTTGACTGTGTGCATCCTCAGTTTTTCTAAGCTGTTAGTGTAGTAGTCGCAGGCATTACATTTGAGGTGAACAGGGTTGCCAATGGCCACGCACTTGAGGCGCCACTCATTGCCCTTGCCACCCTCTTTAATGTGTGCCACCAGCTGGTATTTCTGGACATGTTTGTCAGTCTTGCAATGCAGCTGGAAGTTGGCTTTGAGCTGTGTGGTGTAGTGGCACAGCTTGCACTGGTGAGAGTCACCCACAACTGCTCTCCACTCTTCCTCGGGAAGCGAGCGCTCTGCATTCATGTGAAGGCCCAAAACATCCAGGTTGTCAGTAGTGAAACGATTGCACACAGCACACTGGAAGAGTTTGAGGGAGGGGTCGCTGGTCTGGGATAGGCTTTCACCTAGGGTCATCAACTCCTCCGACACCAGCTGTCCACCACCCAACCGAACATCCATGGCAATGTCTCCACCGACTGAGAAAGGGAGACAGAAAAAGTGAGCCTCGTACAAATATTGCTGTTGAAATCTTTTGAAAAACACAAAACAATGTGACACTGTTCAGTATAATGCGGTGGTCAGCTTTGGGAGTTTCACCTGATTGTCTCCTTCATTTAAATGGGAAATAGGTGAAAGGTTCTTAAGATTTTTTTCTTTATTTTTTTATAAAAAAATACTGTTTGTTTTTATTAGTTTTTTTAGTCAGAGTTGATTTACTCTCCAGGACACTGTTCAAGGAAGTGTTTATCTACCTAATTTTGTTAAATCGAGAGAAACAGAGGAGAGTAGAGCTGTGGATTTACACAGTCCTGCACTTTCATAGCTATGCTATTAAATCAACTCCAGAGGCTGCGAGTAGAGGTGCAAAAATAAAGATATTCAATCATTACTGGAGACCTAAAATGTTCTCCAGCACACATTACTGTAAATCCACGACAGCCTATGTCTTAATAAATAGTCGCTGACATAACGTTGAACACTGGATATTTTCTCATTAGTAAAATAAAGTAAAATAAAAAAATTGATGATATTGAAAGTTAATTGAAAAATAGCAAAATATTCAAGTTTACAATCAAAGGTGGATAGCTTGAACTTTACTTATTGAGTGTATTTTCATGACAATCGATTAACCAGGTATGCTAAATACATTATTTTTTTTGTGCCATTTAATTTGTTTTTGTGCATTGTGAATTCCAGAAAAATCGTTTTAATGAATTGTAAAGCTCAGTCAATACGACACACCCGTTATAGTGACTAAAGGTCCAACAATAGGTACTCGCTAGTCTCGGCCTCAGATATCACATGCATGGGGCATTGGCTAAACATATGATTGGTTTTGTTCCTTTTTCTGCAGTGCTTCAAGAGTCCTGAAGTCATGATTAGATGAATTTGGAATTTTAGGGACTGCCGTACGATCAGGAAAATATGATTTTACTACATGTGTGCCCCCTCATATCGATTATGCAAAATTGTTGTTCTTTTCTTGTAACTTTGCATTATCTGTCATCTTCATTGATCTTTTTTCAAAGGCTTATTGCATATCGGTCAGTTGTTGTGGTGACTTTTTTTTACAGACAGCAACATGAAGCTGTGCTAAATATCATGGGATTCATTGTTTAGAATATTGGTGTCCTGGACAATGAAAGCTCCCCAAGACTTGGTAGTCCAGGCTTAATTAGCAATTTTTTTATGTACTCTGATTCTGTACAAAAAAAAAATTATGTAAAAACACCTTGCATTTGCTTTTGCTTTGAAGGATTATGTACAGCAGTATGCTTGTGAGAATCACATATTTCTGCTGTATTGCTTGGCAGGTTACTAAATCCACCTTCAAGAGATTTCTTATAATCGCTAACAAGTATTAGATATAGTTTTTGGTGGTTAGTTTGTATTCTCAATATTAATTGTTTATTAATAATTTAATAGAAATAACAGATTTTTGTTAGTTGGTGCAGGCAGTTAAATCTGTTGGTAAACATTTTGGATTATTTCTTCAAACAAAGTTAAAACATTTTTTAGATGTCTGGGACATGTAGGGAAGAACAACTGAAAATTAGTTATGCCAATTCTTTCCTGCTGAAGACTTAGAACAGTCTGAAACAAGTTCAATGGGTTCAAAGTTAAGCAGCGCAAATTATGAACTTGTTGCTTACATGAATTGCAAAAATAACCATGGCTAGACTCCTTATCCTTATCTTTCAGGTTGTGGCAAGATATTTAAAGTAGCTAAAACAACAAAAGCTGGAAACAAGAAAACAAATACAGAGTGGCTTTTAGATGGTATTGACATAAAATACATAATGCTTAGTGGGAATCTAAAGGGCCATGTGGAACACTCCCATGGCTCCAGCCAACTCAGTCATTCTATCTCTCACAAGAAACACAGTGGCAGCAAAAGAGGGAATTTCCCTGCCAAGAGACTCAGATAGAATGACACAGAGGATGCGAAAAATAAACCAAAGCTTGTAAAGATGTGTGCATCTGTCTTTCTCATTCATTAACCCATTGTTTCTTTTTTTGACAGTTGCAGAAACTGATACCTAAGTGACTAGTAAGCTGCATTTGACACTAGAACCACATTGTGATTAATTAAATGTTCTTAACATTTTATTTCAAGATAGCTAGTCATTGTATTATACATTCTGTCATTGATATTTTCTATACAGATTTTAAACAAGTACAGCACGGCGACTTTTATTCCTCATATTCCCATTATCTTTCTGTATACTGATACAGGTTGACTCAAGTACAATTCAGCATATTCGTGTTGATTTTTTTCCTCCCTCTTAACTCCCTTTTGAAAACCTGTTCAAGAGAATAAGAGAATGTTATACTAAGATAAGCCTGAAGGCTACAAGCAAATACTGCTGCTGGTCCCCCCTCACTATCAATCAGAATGTTTAAACAGAGTATGTGTGTGACTTTCTGATTGTTGAAAAGTAAAATGTTATACTCACCAAGTGCTGGGGCCAGAGCTGCCATGTTGGGGTCTAGATGAAAACCTCCAAACAAAAGCTGAGCATCAGCTCCGGAGGGGTCCATCTTAAGGCCTGGTTGCAGGCTCATGTTTTGGGTCAAGTAGTACTGATATAACTCAGCCTCTGAGGGTGATGGGATGGCCCCCAGTCCAAGCCGCCCATGCTGCATTTGGGTCATATTCTGCTGAAGTAGCATCATGTTGTGCATGTGTTTTTCACTTGTCATGTGGATCCGCAGGTTACGTGCTACATTGGTCTCATAGTCACACACCTCACATCGCCAAGTGGGCTTACTTTTTGGTTTGGTTGGCGATGGGGCACCACAGGGCCCTGTCATGTGTGTGGAGGACTGAGCTGGATGATGATGATGGCTAGGATGATGGCTGACAGGCTGCGAAGCAGAAGAAACAGGTACCACCCCGCCAGTCGCATGTCCAAACACCTGTTCAGCTGCAGTTGGAATAGTACCTCCGTTTTGTAAAGTCTGCATGTTGTTAAGATGCTTGTCAGACTGCATATGGATGCTCAGGTTGCCTTTGGTAGTAGTGGAATAGTTGCAGACCTCACAGCGGAAAGGCTTATATCCACAAGTGTAACTTTCCCCACGAGCAAGGCGAGGGTGACTCTGCCCACTGCTGCAGTATGCACAGGAGCCTCCAGAGTCGGGATGCTTTTCCTTCATGTGAGCCTCCAAGGTCTGCTGGTATTTGTAGTGCCAGTTGCACTTGGGACACTTCAGTGTCTTGCACGAATTTCGTGAGTGCATCATGGTCATATGGCCACCCAAAGAACGAGAAGAGCCTAAGACAGTGTCACACTTTGGGCACTCTACCCCACTTCCTCCAGCACCGTGGTTCTGAGTGCATTCACTCAATCCTGACAAGTCACAAGCAGCTGTGTGATGGAGGTGTATGTGGGCATTGGGCGAAGGGTGGTGATGATGGTGGTGAAGGTGGTGATGTTGGTGAAGAAGGGCATTGTTGTCGTCATCTCCCTCTGCTGGGCATTCATTTGGTTCATGAGCTGTGGCACTATCTCGATTGGCACTTTCCTCAGCAGCGGCATTGGAGGCAAGAGGGGAGGATGAGTTCGCAGTGGAGCATGCAGTCCCATCCTCTTCACCACCTCTGCTGGCAACTGCTGCCATTGCCATGGGTATTGCAGACCCCTGGCAGTTAAAGCTTAGAGAGTGTTCTGACGTCCTCACTCCACCATCCACTGCCACCCCATCCTCCGATCCTCTGAGAACAGAAGACATGGAAGCAGAAACTTTGCTGTTGAGTGCAGGGTTGGCTGCAGAGAGACAAGAAGAAGGCTGGAGAGAGCTACTAGGCATTAATAAAGGAGATTTGGAGATGCTTTGGTTTGAGACAGCTGGTTCCCCCACACATCCACCACCGATGCTGCTATTTCCACTACAGGCCAATGCAGCATCTTCATCTTCTACCTCGTCATCCTCTTCTTCCAAAAGAAGCTCATCGTCTTCATCCGAGGGCATTTCCTCACCAGGAAGGAGAGCATTTCTTTCACAAGTTTCTAAATCCATATCCTCCCCTCTAAGAATCCCCTCATTTCCCACAGACCCCTCTTTTCTCCTGCCCTGTGGCGTTGACAGGGAGCTGGAGTCTTTGGCTGGGCCTGCAGTTGAGGTAAGGGAGGATGGTTTTGGGCTGCTAAGGCCCCCCAGTGTAAGAAGGGCTTGTTGTTGGACCCCCAAATCAGAGTCTTTGCTAAGGAGACTCTCGCCTCCCTCACTGCCACTTCCCTCTTCTAAATGAACTCCACTGAACGTTCCATAGAAGCTCTGGCCTGAGCTCATGGGTACTAGGTTAGGTGGTGGCGGAGAACTCTTGTTTTTTGGTTCTAAGAAGCTAATTAGAGGCTCTTTATCTTTTCCAATGCCCTGTATAATAGCCGATGCATGTTTGTGGCCTAAGAGCCTACGCTCGTCATCACACAGGGTCATGCGATGGTCGTGGACTGCATGGGTGACAAAGGAGCGTGCATAGCCAAAAGACAACTTGCAAAGGAAACACATAAGAATGGGTTTGCCTTTGCCATAAAGGGCCAGTCCATCAAATTTGGAGAAATCCACATTATTGGGAACATCTTTGGATACGCAGGACTTCTTGGCAGACCCATCACTGTTCAGGTAATCCTTGTTGCTTTTGTGCCGCACATCAAAGACGCGAAAACTGTGCAGGACAGGACTGAGGCCTGCCAGAGTTGAGGTATTGGGGAAACCTTGATCTGATGAGCCAAACCATTTTCCAAAAGACGAGGCTATATGGAACGTGTTGATGATCTGAGGGTATACTGAAGACGAGGTGCCTGTGAGGTCCCCTGACTTAGCCCCACTGGAGAGAGAGTTTGAAGGGAGCAGGCCAGGTCCTAAGCTCCCATCGCTTTGGATTAACTGGCTGAGACTCTCCACAATGTACGCAGAGCCATCAGGTTGGTAGACTATCTCCCCAGCCAAGTTTTCCACATCACTACTCTCTTCTTCTTCCTCTTCCTCTCCTTCTTCGCTACAACTCTCTGTTCCTCCTCTCCTATGGGAGGGTTGCTGCCGCATGAGCAAGGGCATTCCTCCTCCACTTGGCACCATAGGTACACTAGGGAAAGGCTGCAGACTAGGAAAACAGCTGTCAATCTCCATTTCATCCAAGTCTTCCTCCTCTTCTCCACAGCTCAATCCCACCTCCTCTAACCCTTCTCCTTTGGCAGGCAGCTGTCTGGAATTGGAGTTATCACTGGAACCCTGTGATGGCGATTGTTTCTGCTCCCTCAAAGCCTCACAGGTAGTCCTGGGATTCTGGAGCTGGGTTGAGTTGGGTGCAGATGGAGCAGGGGACTCCAATGAGGGGGGCTGGTTGCAAGGTGGAACCTGTGCGTTAGGGTGATCTTTCCAGGGTTGCGGATGCTGCTGCTGGGAGGTGGTGGAGGAGCCGAGCCCATCGTCTGTCCCAGAAACTGCGGGAGACTCACAGGTTTCCATGCTGATGCCTACATGAGGCGTTCATCGCATCTAGGCCTGTAGGATAAAAACAAAGACAATGATTAATCGACTGCTCAGAAGGTTCAGCAAAGAAAAAAAGTTCATTACAGCTTTTCCTTTCATTGTAACTAATCAAATTAATTTTCAGTCTCTTTAACTGGGCATGCAAAGTAGCTTTACAAAATGGTAAATCTATGCAGATGTCTACAGTGTGTGGAGAGCAGGCTAATGTATAGTAGATTAAATGAGAAACAAAAGTGTGAGGTCTAATTGTGGAAAATGACAGAGTGCTCATTAGGTTAGATTAGGTACTTAAACACAATACTTCAGACAAGCAGTAATAAGGCAGCTCAGATGCCTCATCCTGTCATATTAGCCATTAACCATCTTTTATCTAGGCCTTCCAAACAACACCCAGACTCTTCTCAATTCTAAATCCTGCATACATTTTTTTAATTAATGGTAGTTCTGAGAAAAAAACAGTAACAGAATAACTTAATGTACAAAAAAGCTCCATTCTGCTGCTAATTAGACACAGTGAAACCCGCCATCAGCACATGATCCATCTCACACCCGCTGAAAGAACTGAAGGTTACAAAAATATATTAGCCACATTGTGTGAAGACCTCCATTAAAAAGAGACATTGCACTGATATATAGTAGCATACTTATAAAACTTAATTAGCTGATGTGAACAGGCATTTACGGCAATACTTGTTGATTAAGTTAAAATACAGATAACAAAAAGTAATGGAACATTTTACTTTAAAGTACTAGTGCTGTCATACAAGTGGCATTTATAGAATTAACATGAACTAACCCTCCTGCTTATCTTTGTTGTAGTCACTCCCCCAGGTTCTAAAATGATAAATGTGAGATTAACTTTTTAAGGTTAATGCTGCCCGAAGCAATGAGAGAGCATGGAGTAGGCTATAGTTTCGAGCAGGCGATAAATGAGATAAAATGATAGCAAAAGTTACTGCTGAGCAAATATTTTTTAATAAAGGGATGCAGGGAGCATTGATTAAAGGGGGCAACTAGACTGAAACCAATAATGCTGGCCTGCCCTTTCACCCTCCAGTGCTGAATATTACATGAGCAAAGTTTCCCGGCAGCACGCTAACCAACACATCCTGCCTGATTAGCAAATCCACTGCCTCTATTTGATTTATTTACTTATTTACTTAAGCATGCAAATTTCAGCCACGATCATGCAGTGTACGCAGCCCTTCCCCCACTAGATACATTAATGTGGCTGGGGAGATTGATAATGTTTGACCTGCTCTCACGAATGGCTAATGAAAAATATATACACCCTTAGCCCGGCTCTCCTAAGGACTAAGCAATTTTAAAAAGGCACTTTTTAATCAAACTTTAAATTGAATTAGTTTGCTCTTCTTTTAATTAAATTTTTGCATCAAAACACAATTAGCATTTTTCTAGATTCAATAAGAAAAAAAGGTGTCACCTCATGTAAATTTCACTTTTCTGATATTTCTAGCAGCTTTTAGTGTTGTTCCCTAATCAAACCCCATTTCATGCTGTATTCAGATGTGTTCATGCATGGTTTTATCTTATATTTATTTTCTGGGAGCTAAAAATTGCATGCTGACAATTATTTATGTGCCACCCACTAACCAATGAGATAAACCGCAAACGAAGTTAATCTAAATACAGAATGGACATGCTTTCTGAACCCAAAGTGTAGAAGAGTAGCAGACCTGCGTCAAACAACAATGACACACGCGTCAAATATTTATTATAAATGCTTTAAAAAGACCATTACATGGCACCTTTGCTGCAAATGTTTTTGGAAGCTGTAATTTAATTGAATTCACTCAAACAAACTAGTCAGAACTAGAGACAAAACAAAAGTGTTTCATCTCAATTTTGATACCTCGATATAACTATGATTTTAAAATTAGAATCTCATCAAAAGATTAGAAACCATATCAAAATATCCTGTTCAAATTATAATTAATCTACTAGTATTAATTATCTACAGTTAATAAGTTCATACAATTGACAGTCCAAAAAAAATGTAAAAATAAATCACAATACAATAATTTGTTCTAATTACTTCCCTGCCAAAGCATTATAGGATGTAATAAATTGACTAAAATTGAACTTAAATTGTTAAACACAAACAGGTTTAAGATAATGACACAAGCACTAAATGGTAATTCCAGAAAATCTGCCTAGATGTGCTTTTCATTTAAGGCAAATGAGATGGGCTCCTTTAAAGAATTAGCCAGTGCTAGAGAACGGCAGACCAAGACATCTAGGCGCTTCTACTGCTTACAGAAAACAGGATTGCCCTTTAAAATGGAGATGGTCTAATTCAATAACCTGCAGTGGTTAGTGATGTACAATAGGATTGCCTGGAGTCGGCCAGTCGCAGATGGGCGGGCTAATATAATGTGGTTTGTCCACACAAGGTTTGCTTTCGAAGCGACACCTGTTTTAAGAAGTGCAACTTTAATCCAGCTGCTGCTCTAATAGAGGCTTAGGTACATTCTTAGGTAAAACAGAAGGGTGTGTTCTGTATCCGTTCAAAAACAACACTTTGTATATTTTACAGTGCAAAAATAAGCCATCAGATGTTTCCAAATGTAAAAGAAGCTCTGCAATCAAGGTCTCATCTTCATTAAACACTCAGGAATTTAGGGGTTTCTCAAAAGAACACAAAAACTCTTTGAACTCAAATTAACCACAATAGAAAACATTCCATCTTAACCTGCCTAACAAAGCAGATAAGATTTTTAATGATAAAAGAGAGCAGCGTATTATGAAAACTGTCAGAAGCTGCGTCTGGACATCATTTAGAGGGGATAGAATATGAGATACGTTTTTTTATTTATTTATGGACCTTTTCATTTGGGGGGATTTACTTGTTGAGCAAGAAGAGAATTAAAGGCTAAGGAGCTGTCTGATTATGAGCACGCACAGTCACCTGCCTATGGGGCAGGCCTCTAGAGGCCCAGCGCTCCCTTCTCTCTCCTGGGGAATTAACTTGTGTTCGACCCCAGCTGAGGACCGCCATGGGGTGCGGCCTGACCCTCACACCATATACCCCACCCAAAACACCCCTAAGCCATGTTCACACTGTTATAGTGGATTGTTGGATAATGCTTGATTTTGTTTTATTTTTTTGAGCCACCAATAATTTTTTTTTTACTAGTACCTAGTTTGAACCACACTAGGCAATGCCTACAATAAATAAAATTCAAGTGCATGCAAAAATACAAATGATCAATGAATGTTAAAGGGGTTAAGAAAAATCATCTCTATGCTTTAAAACAAGTCTTCTGCTCTAGTCTCCTGTCAGATCTTGCTATTTCACAGACTGGCCACTACAGGGCTAGAGCGCTTATTGAAAAATCAATGGAATAACTGCTGGGCAAGTTACAGGAAGATCTGGGAAAGAGAGGTTGCTTTTGATAGAGCGGAGCCAAAGTGCTGCACAAGCAAATGGTACTTAATAACATAAACTTTTTTCTGAAGTGCTTAATTTTATCTTATGCTTTTAGTTTGTCTGTCTTTTATGGGAATAAACTATGGTCCTTGTTTTATCAACTTACATTACACAAATGAACTCGACAACAAGAATACATGCCTAAACATAAAATAAGCTAAATATATATATATATATATATATATATATATATATATATATATATATATATATATATATATATATATATATATATATATATATATATATATATATATATATAAATATATAAAACGCTAATGGCTCTGAAATAAACTGTGATGGGAATTAATGAAAAAAGGAACAAGCATATACATACAAATTCAAGAAGTGCAGTTTATACATGTGTTTAAGCATGAAAAGCCTTGAATTTATTTAATTTGAATTGGACATAAATAAATGGATTAAGAAATGGATTGCAACACAAATAAACATATCTAAAACAAAGATACAAATAAATATACAATAAAGAAAACAAACAATTAAACTAAACAAATATAATAATGTACTTTCAAGAAAGAACTATGATGTTTAAACCCAAAAGTCTAACTGAAAACATGCCCCGCCTCCCGAGTCTCATCCAGAGAGCTTAAGGAGGACACAGTGACACTTCAGAGTAGTTGCTGCGTCAGAAGGCAAAAAGTCAGCTCAGGTCGATGCATGGCACTCTGGCTGTAAACACTGCTTCCCGTAAAATCAATGATCTTTAGTTCAAGCTATCAGTCTGAGCAACAGAAATAGCAGCGCCTGGGATGAGACTGAGGCTCAGGAGAAAGAGGGATGGAGAAGGAAACAGGGATCTGTGCATGTACCTGTGAGTAAGGGTTGAGTGATCTATGATGCGGCACTGCATATAAATTCCAATGCGATAGCAAGAACAATTGCCAAATTGAAAGCATCATAGGTGCATCTGATCTGATTACCATTGTTTCGTCCCTAACTGGCTTATTTGACTAATAAGACTTAGTGATATTAGTGGTTAGATTCCGAGTAAGTACAGTGATTTAATTCATTTATTATAGTTTTTTTTATATAGCATTATGAGCTGCTGTCTATCAGTTATATAATTTATTGTTCTCTCTATACCAGTGTGTTAAAAAAGTCCTGTAATAGATTAGTAGCTTGTCCAGTGTTGGAATATCCAACATTTTTCTAAACCAGATTAAGAAAAGGAGAAAATTGTGCTTAGGTAAAAAAAAAAATATATATATATATATATATTGAAATAATAATATAAAATATTAGAGGACAAACTAAAAAAAAACCTGCTACAAGTTTGTCTTCAAACTACAAACAAGCATATATATATATATATATATATATATATATATATATATATATATATATATATATATATATATATATATATACAATTTTATTATTACTATTCGTTTTTATTATAAGAGATTTATTCATCTCTAGATTTATTCATCTTTGCAGGGGAATTATAATTTTATTTTGAAATGTTTTGAACAACCTGTCTGTAGAATGATACTGTTGTGTATTTACATTGTTTGCTCTAAAGAATATATTTATTTATATTAGTATTTTTTTTTCCTTTTTTTAAAGCTCAAAACTTTTATTTTGCTTGTATTTTAGTATAACTCCATCTAACCAATCAAGCCAAGTTGAAGAGGAAATCCCAAGTACTAAATCAAGGAGCCAGGAGGAATCACCCCTTTACTCTGTCAGGCCTGATAGCTCGAAACCAGGAAGCTAGCGCTGTTTAATAGATTTTGTTTGTAGTGGAAATGCGAGGAACTCCTCTGTGACTTTATGTAACAGTAAACATCTGCAAACTCATCTGTTCCTAATTGGTCTCTGGCCTGAACACAAACGAATTGATTCCGAGGTATCAATAGTGCTCTCTGTTCTCGGGTTGAGGCTGAATCTTGGTGATAATTTTTGCTCTCGGGTAACAGCAGAAGTTCTGCACAAGCAATCAATGTAGCAAAACAAAGAGTGCATAAAAATGTTTTCCTGACAAAGCGTGTGATGCAACGTCAGGCTTGTTTTAAAGAATTAAATATGAGTTCCAGCTCATCTTGTTCCATTCATCTAGCCTTTAAATCTCATTATCAAAACAGGTTTTTGTTGATGCTCGGAAATCAAATGTAAGAGATTTCACATTCTCTCCAGACAAACAATGCAACTGTCAATTCGAAAGTCTGTAAAGCGATTGGACTAGCCTACATATTGTGTCCAGACGATCAATTTCAGCTTCACTAAGCAACTGAGAGAACTCAAATTTTGCTTCTTAAAATTAGAGTTTGACAAAATCAGTAAAAATTATTTCTGAAGAGATAAACTTACTGCACGATACAGGCAAAATCAAAATATTATTATTATTGTGAGGTTTTCACATAGTCAATTTTGATTATGTATGTGATAAACACCCATATTTTTATTTCTTAGTGAATTTTGTAACAAACGAACCCCTAAAAGTGAGTTTGAACTACATTTTATTGTCAAAATAAGAAATATTTTCAAACAAGTAAACAATTGACATTCAGTTATAGTAAAATAAACATATATTTGAATAATGTCAGCCCCTGATTCTCTTTTTTAGGATACGGGAGATTTTAACTTTAATGAAGCAACTTTTAGAGCAATTCTTAAATCATTTAAGAAATACCATACAGCTTGCATACATAAGGCAACTGCTTCTAAATAAAAAATACACATGAATACGCTTAAGTGTATTCTCTTTTACAAGTTCACCATCAGAATGAGCCAACTGCATTTTCCAAATAAACAGTATTATACATGTAAAAAACTACATTTTGTGCAAATGCTGAACTTAAATATGAATAAACTGTAACCGCTGAAATTTATTACTGATGTTCACCTTTCAAACTTCAATTGTTGCAAGAACTTACACAGACCAATTGAGACAGTTGACAGTTGAGTGTCTGATTATTAGATTCTGATTAGCTGGCATGAATCAATTTATTTTGAATCAACGCAGAGATTTCCAGAAAAATGCATTCTTTCTGAGCAACTTTGGAAACCATGATAACTGTTGAGTTTGCATACAACGTCATAAACAACAGTAAACATTTCCTGATTTCAACATTGATTAATTGGTTATACCCGAATGCTTTTTAATGCAACAGTTGTTAATTTACACACAGTATTGTTTTTGGGAAGCTGATGTTAATGCATAGAGTTATCAAAACGAGTCGGTTTAAAAGCAGTGACATGGCTCTAGTTAGCATAATTGGAAAAAGAAATACTTTAGTTGTTTGTGTAAAAGGAAAGTACTCAATAGCAAGGTAAGCGATCAATTTGTGTAATATTTGAGGTGGTTCTTCAACTTGAACATTTGCAGAAAACATCCTTATTGATCTGTTATTTATTGGCAAAATATCGTAGTTGTACAGATTTCTTCTGAAGGCTGAATCTCAATGTTTAACAACTATGATCATATATTTTTTTTATCTATCTCTGTAAAATCCAGCAGTTTTGAGTGTGCAGAAAGGGTTTTGGTTCAAACAACAACAAAAATGTATATAATAATAATAACAAATTTTGCCAGAAAAGCATTCTTCTCAGCCTGAAAACTTCAAAAATCACTCTGATATTGAAATCCCTCCTTAAACCCTCAAACACTAAAATAATAAATGTTCTAGGCATAGTGTCCTTCATTCAAATGTGGAGCAGGTTCAAAGGCAGCTGAAGGGGAATCCAAGAGCCGAAAATGTCTCATCACTTCTGGTGAGAGTGAAAGAAGCAGACTCTTTGGTGTAATTAGAAGTGGTTAATTAGCGATGGGTTAATTACTCAGTTCGGAGGGGAAAACTGGCAAAAAGAAGAGCTGCTGGGGTGGTAGAGGGAGGGAAAGTGGCGAACACACAGCAGGAAACTCACAGTCTCCTGCCAATTAGCAAGCAGCATGGGGATGGGGTACAAATGAGCTGCGCATGGGCCCACAGCAGCCACTGAGCTAACACAACCCTCAAACATACTCTTCTATTAAAAATGCATAATGTTAGAGTCCATCTCACAATGTTGTATTAGGTGAGTGCTCCCAATTTGCCCAAAAGCATACAGTTTCTTTAAAAAAAAAATGGATACACTATAATTTTCCAGACAAGATCTCTTGAAAACGTTACTTAGAGTAAAGAAAATATTCTTACTCTTGCATTAAAACAAAAGCCTCTTTAGTTTTACCTGGTGGTTGTGGTTTCTTAACAAACCTTACAGGAATGTAACATCACATTATTTGCCTCCACCTTCCCCCGTGGTTGGTTCAGATAAAGCTTTGTGTTTTGTAAGTGCATAAATTATCCTAGGGATAAAGGTATTGATGTATAATCAGAGATGGGTGATCATGTTCGTGCTGCAAAAAGCCCTCCATTCAGCCCCGGGCAGATTGAGTGTGCACAGCATGCTCCACAAAACAAGAGGGAGGGGTGGTAGAGAGAGGGGAGAGAGAGTAAATCTTGTGTAATTTTTTTTTATTGATATCGAGAGCAATGTGTAGCAGCAGCTGACAGTAGGTTGCTTTCTGAAAACATAACAAAAAGTACAAAATAAAATGACAACACTTAGTTTAAATGTACTGAGAATAATCAAAATTTTTATAATTAGAATATATGAACAATATTTAACACAAATACGTAACTTAATTGAGTGAAATGCAACATTTATAATAAGAATACCATTAACGCTGTTTATGAGTTAGTTGTTGAATCGGAAACAGTTTTTAATCAGTTGTTGTTTTTATAAGGGTTTGTTTTTCTTAAGTAGTTAAAAAAATAATACTAATATTATTATTATTATTATTATTATTATTAGTAGTAGTAGTAGTAGTAGTAGTAGTAGTAGTAGCAGCATTATTATTTAGTACATCCATGGGAAACTAAAAAATAAAAAATTTTGCATAATTTTTGTTCAACATAACATTTGACATTTTACCATAAATAAAAAGCAGATTACATATAAACTGCAACCTACAACACACAAGTAAAATACTTTTTCTTTAAAAAAAAATATAACAATGCATAGATTTAGAGTATCATTCTACTCCCTTGTCTCCATCAATGTCATGTGTTGCATAAAGTAATTTAGTGCCATTTATATCACTAGTCATTGGCTGATGACGCATATACAGTAACATTCATCTATGACCTTCTTGTCACATGAAAACAGCTTATTTTTGTTTTAGAAAATACACCTACAAGATCAGCTATAAAGACTTATGATGCTAAAGTTTTTCAATGCCATTTGATATAGTCATCTAAACTTAGAATCCTGATGCTTTTTTTATCTGAATAAATAAATATCGATTTTAGAAGAAATTATTACAAGAAATGTAGGTGTTTTGTATCTGAATTCATCAGATTTATCATTAAAATTGTTCACACATTCTCAAGCCAACATTTGGAATTAATTATTTTGTTGTACTAAATGCAGAAAAGGTTAGGACGCATTACATCAATCCTATTATCACAATTAACCCTTGTATTAGTAAACAGTGAGTAAAAATCCACAAGGATAATCCACATTTGGTCAGCTAGATAAACATACTGTGTGTGTGCGTGTGTGTGCGTGTGTGTGTGCGTGTGCGTGCGTGCGTGTGTGCAAAACCAGCAAGGCCCAAAGGCTTTCATTTTCATTAATTATCAAATCTCTTCTATTAATAGCTCAAGGAAGCTTCTCTCTCACGTGAGGGAGTGTGAGAGAGACTCAGACAGAGCAGAGGGTTCGAAGAAATTTTACTGTCTCATGAAGAAGAGGATTGTTGACTGGGTCAGATAAAGAGATTGAGCTCTGTCAACATCTAAATAATGAGACCACCATCCCCGTTCCTTCCCTTCAACTCCCTCATGACATCACTGATTTATTATACATATAAGAATTATTATATTTCAGCTGCTAAGAGGACTTTAGCCTCTGAGTCAGCCCACTCCCGCTCCCCTTCCCTCAATCACTTCCTCTTCAACTTCCTGCTGTCCAAACATCCCCTCTCACTATGCATACCCTCACCGCTTCATCTCTCCGAGGCTGCAGTTAAGGCAAGTCGACCGCAAACACGGTTGTTAAGATGATCAATACCATTGAAATATTAAACCTTAAAAAGCCGCATTATTGATTGTAAGGCTGATGATAAAACTGTTCATTATCATAATCGCTGAAGCTCTATGTAAACGCTCGAGAGAGGGACTTCAGCTGCACAAGGCTCTGGGACATTGTGTTTGTTTCCAGAAAAGCACACTCGAGGGTTTAATACCGGTGTGCAAGGTTTTCATTTAATTCTGAATTTCAACCGGTTGTGTATTTTATGATTTTCAAGTTTTGAAATAGAAATCTCTATTGTGACATTTGATGTAATTGCGCTGCATCTCTACTCTGGCTCTTTACTGACTTGACTGGATCAGTTTACCAACATAAGCCCAATTAGCATAAAAGTTCCTGTATAACTTGTATTCAACCATCATTGAACACCTGTTGCACTAATTAAGGTCCTCTTGGCTTGTCTGATGCTAGAGTAGTATGCATACTAGAAGAGGGTTGCAATTGGGGCTGGCCGGTATACCATGTTATACAGACTACTGATGTTTTTTTTTATGATATACATTTTTCATTTAGAGCTATACCGGAGCGTGTGCAAAGAGTCAAAAATACAGAAGGTGTAACGTTGAGTACAGGACACGGTTTCAAGGGGATAGATTTTGCAGTTGTACCAAACAAAAGAATGTGGCTGCATTAGAGAGCGGTGGAAACTCGGTTAATTATTTCAGGAAATGTCAGACACATAAAAGCTATTACTGTTGAGAAAAAGCCTTCAACTTAGCTTTTTGGTATTTTTAAGTACTTGAATAATACTTGGTTGGACTTGAAGCAATATTAATAATGTTTCACAAAGTGAAAAGTTTCACATCTTCGGTATTTAGCGCTTTCAAACTATGTATTGTTGTCTTAATAAAAGGCCAGTGGATAAACACGTTTTCACTTTGTAGTTAAAGGGGAAATGCTGTAACCTGCTTAAATGTAATTTCAAGTTGCAAAACTAATAAAATCTTGTAAATTTTCACTGCAATTGATTGAACGTGCATTCTGATTTCTTCACCTCATTACACTCATGAGTGTCACTCAAGAGTGGTATATAGAAATACATAAAAATGTGTTGTTGAAATTTTACTTGGATGTTTATATATAATTTGTAATTTAACAGAAACAGTATGGTAACAACAATATTTCCACAGTTGTATTTAATCATTTTTTTAAATGGCTAAAAGTTGTTTGCAAGCCATAGACATTCTTAAAAGTAATTCCTTAACTGAAGATGGTGTTGTTGTTGTTGTTGTTGCTTTTATTTACAATCCGAAACAATAAAAAGATACACATGACGGACACATGACGGAATCATTTGAACTTGTGCAATATTTATCTGCAGCCTACAAACAGTCTCAGTTGTGTTTTCCACTCTGTGAGGACGTCATAAAGGATTATTCCACAAAGTGTCAAGCACCCGAGATTCAACCCAGGATTCGGCTTCAGACAGGTTGAATTGAGCTTGAATAACCACCTCTAATCCAAGGCCTTTTTAACTAATCTGGAAAACAAATACCTCAGTAATGACCGAGCCTCGCACCTGGTACAACAGAGTGAGGGAAAGACAGCACCTGGAATTAGCCAATAACCTGAGTAGAGCTTTCTTAAAGGTGCAGACACCCTTTTAGTGCGCCGCTGAAACAAATCCAAGATATCAGGTGTCTCGAAAGCGACAACAATCATAAAGCAAGAGGAGACAAGCTTACTCTTTGGCTTACTGCTCAATGTCAACAACTCACAAACCTCCCATCAACCAGTTTTCTAGGGCAAGGTGAGCAAAGGTAGCGTCCAGTGAGAGCAGTCAAAGTGAGGGCTATGTTTTGTTAATTGTTTAAACCCGAGGAGAGATATGATCCTCCTTAGATGGCATTGAAGGGCAGACATTGAAGGAAACTTGAGAAAAGTGGGGGACAGCTGCTCTGATACAGGAGTCAGAGAGTAGATGCGACGAAGAGCACACAGAGAACTCCTGACACTAGCCCCGGGTATTCAAATATCGACTGAGGATTTAATACTTGCACAAAGACAAGCACACTCACAAAAACAAGAGGGATTAAAAGGTGTCCCGGTGAAACCATTCTGTGGAAGTGATTTCTGAGCTCTAATTCTTCAGCGGGATATCCTGGATAAATAATTAGAGGCTTGCTTTGAAGACCCTGCACCGCATCTCCATTCACTCTCCACTTCACATTTGCTAAAGTCATTAATGACAAAGATTTGGAAAGAAAGAACTTTTTTTCTCCTCTGGTACACAAATACTTCTTTTATGAGTTCTGGCTCAAATTCCTCTCTGCTTAGTTAAATCTCTTATCCTGGGAAAGAGCCGTGCTCGCTTTAAGCAATAAACCTCAAGGGAGTATAGCTTTCTACTGCACCCCTTCACCAAACCCGACCCCCTTTTAAAGAATTATGGAGTGTTAATAAACTACAAGGAATAATGTGTTCTTTGGAGACTGGTGCATGGTTATGATTGAGCATATGGATATTAAAGAAAATTAAGAGAATGAAAATAAATATCTTTTTTTTTTCTTTGAGGCAGTTTGAAGTGAATGGAAGATCCAAACTATAAAAGAGTTTTCTCCTATTGGATACACATACTTTTTTTTTCTACTGAAGCTGTATAGGAACACATTTTATAAAAAAATAATAATAAAAAAAACAGCTGAAAGCTCCAACAAACTCCCGATCCACCTGCAGAGGGTACACTTTGCAACCACTTTCATGATCAGTGAGGATTATTTTGTGGTAGGTAGACTCCACCAATAAATCAAATTCATACCTACAGATGCCTGCGGTTTATCACAACACAGACCCCGCCCACAGTATTTATGAGAAGAGGCAGCAAAGCAAAACAAGTGAGGTGACATGCATTCTTCCTCGGTGGTGATGAAATGAGTTGCTCTCAACAGAGGAAGAGAGAAAAAAAAGACTATGAGAAAACAAGTTGTTAAGTATGTAACAAGATGGCTTCAAGGCAGGTGCTGAAAGATGGAGAACCTCTAGGCGAAAAGGAACGTAAAAACATTTAATGGTCTTCCTAAAACTTGTTGAGGCACACAACTTGTTTAATTTGGGAGGAGGGGATTGAAATATGAATGATCTCAGTGTTCAGGATTAATTCGGAAAGTTAAATTTGTTAAACTGTGTTGAATACCTCATGACCATCACTGATATTCTGGCTTAAGTTTGTTTGATGGTGCAAAAGTTGTTTGTGTTATTTAATTTGTTTATTTAAATTATATTTATATTTTATTATCTCCAAAAAAAAGAGCCTTAATTGTTTATTTGTCTTAGTGTTTGATATCTCCACGGTTTGGTAAATAAATTAGTTTTCACTGCTTTGAAAATAAAGATGAAAGATGAATGAAAATGTCATTGTTGGCACAGTGAAAAAATTACATCAAGAATTATTTACAGAAATTCACTCTTGATTACATAAACAGGAGTGTCCTTTGGGGAAAGGGAAACTTTAAAACGTCTGTTTGCACACTGGTCTTGATAAAAAATGTAAAAATTATCAAAAAAGCACAAATTTTTCATCAAGTTACTTGTGTATATTTTTGTGTTTTCTCAGATTGGATGGCATCAGCCGTAGCAACACTGCATGCGCATTTGATGTCATCCAAAACAAGAGTGATGTACTCTGTAAATTGTTAACACACTTCCTGTTTGTAGTTCAAAGAAAAACAGTTGCATAAAGTCAATATTTTGTCAGTTTACAAACCAAACATGCATACTACTCTACTTTATAGTGTTCACATTAAATTGGTGAAAGCATGTGGTGTATTTTGAAGATGTATTTTATACTGATCTTGGCTATAACACGTGAGATTACTTGAGCATCAATGGAGCACTGCTCCTGGGTTTAATCCTAAATGAAAAAAAAACCCATAAAAAAACTGTGTTCTGAGTTAAAACTTTTATGTGAATAAAACCAACAAAAAACACACCAACATCACACAATCTAATAATATTTAAACATTAACAATATACTTTTACATTATAATATGATGTCATATTATGTTGTACAGTTCCCGAATTGTTTTAAAGATTTTTATAGGGTTAATACTTTTACAACATATTGTATGGTGTAGTACTATAAATTATTTACACATTATTATAAATGTGCTTAATAATTTTTTTAAACAATCGTTAGATTTAGGTTTTTCACAGGTAAAACTATTTAAGACTTTAAGGACTGTAAGAGAGAAGCAGAGTGTGTGGACAAAACCCAGACAACCATGGAGATCATGAAGCCTGTTCTCAGAAAGGTCTACAGCAAGAATCAAACTAGAAACTTTTGAATTAGAACAAAACAATGTGACACATTCATATCAATCTATTTTAGCACTGACTGAAATGTTAGCAGTGTATGCATGTAAATCACACACTAACTAACGTTCGACTCTTTGTTGAAATGCAATCATAGATTTTTGTTGTTAATTTAATTTTTAGCAATAATTAGGATTCAAATTTGTCTACGCATGTTGAAATGTCACCCAGAAAATGAAAGAGTAAAATAAATGGGCATTTAACATTACACAAGGGTAACCATTTCTTTCCACAAAAGTTGGTTTGTTGAAAGCTATCAATCATGAGTTTGTTTAGGTGATTCCAACTACAATAGCGCTCAAAATAAATTATATTCTTGACAGTTCGATGGACTGAAAACAGTATACTGTAAGTTAAAAAAATACAGCTTGATACTGTATCAAATTGCACATTTCATTATTCTGTATTTATTATTTCATATTATAATATGAACGTGAACTATTATAGTATGCCGCAAATGACATAGCATGAACACATTTGAAAATGCTATTTTTTACTCCCAGAAAGGCATCTCTACACTAGTGTAGTTTATAATCATAACTGATTTAGCTAACTTGCTTTACCTAGTGGGAACAGAGAATCTTTATTAGGAACCAAAGTGACTTCACCATACGCTCTATATGTTAATGTGTTGTTGAAATTCCTTATATTTCAGACCTTAAAAAATATAATAGTTTGAAAACCATAAAAACACAATGACAATCTCTAAACCTGGAATTTATCATTAAGATTTAAAACAAAGCTAGATCAATGTTTTGAAGACAACTTCTTCCAGCATTTCTCAAAAATAATTTAAAACAAATATACATACAGATCTAAAGTATGTAGAAGCAACCAACTAAGTACTAGGTTCACAGAGGCGACAGGGGAAAACCGACACTGTGCCACTAACATAAGCCCATCAAAGTTTGCTGGCATGTCAACGCTCCTAGACAATCCTGCCATTGTGGTGTCTGCCAGGGCTTAAGCTACTGTGAAGGTCAGAGATCCCACTGACCTAAAAGTCCAGGCAAGTTGAAAGGAAACCAAGGCAAGAGGGGAAAAAAGTAAAAATCGATGGAGGGTGGCAACTGTTTGAACAGGAGGAAAAACCTGCTATCTGCTGCTGTCTTTAACGAGGCGGCCTCAAGCTGTCCCCATCTCATCATCCCTGCTGCTGCTCCGAATCCAGCACCTGTTAGATATAAATCAGCCTCACTGAGCTGTGTTTGGGAAGTGAGGCATTAAGCATGACACAGACTGTCAAAGTTCACGTCACACTAACCGCAGCATCTAGCTGAACCGCTGAGCGCCAGCCAGACCCAAAGCTCAGGCCAGACTCAACCCAGTACCGCTTGGCTTACACAGCTTGCTTTCACACTACATCTGGATCCCAGCTGGGCCAGAGAGAGAATGGAGAAATGGTTGGAAAGAAAGAGAGGAAGATGGAGCAAGAGTGAAAGAAAAATAGATAATGACACTAAAAGACTGTTACTCAAAAGGGCCGTTTTTTAGGATTTTAGGACTTCTAACTGACTCCCGTGGACTGAGCAGTGTGCGTGTGTGTGTGTGTGTGTGTGTGTGCATGTGCGTGTGTGGGTGTGTGCGTGTGTGTGTGTGTGCATGCGTGCGTGCGTGTGTGCGTGCGTGTGCGTGTGTGTGTGTGTGTTAGAGTGAGAGAGAGAGAGAGAGAGAGAGAGAGACCTTAAAAAAATCTTTTAAAAAATGTCATGTGTCAGAATGGAGTTAAAGTTCACAACTGAGAAACGAAGCTACATTCCACTGAGGACAAAAACATATCTTAACTATGTGTGCCAATACGTTTCAGCTTTAAAGAGCAACTGACTCCACCTCTTTACACTGGATCTGGAAGCTAAATATTAACCAGCTATGATTTCTTTGAACTACAAACACTGGATTGCAAGGGAAGAGAAACAGAAAAGGAAATTCAAAAGAAGGATGGTCTGCAGCTGCTAATTATTTATCCAAGGGCAGCCATGAACATAGGTCCATGCTAAGATGTGTCTTGATGTGTTAAGCTGTTGGCTCCGGGGTCAGGCAGCAGAGATGAGTACAGTGCCAGGTTGGGTCTGAGCTGCCTTACTGTAATTTACATTTCTCTGCAATTACCTGCAGTATGAGAGACTCAGAGAAATAATGAAACCCTTCCCATCCAACATAAACATACATGCCTTCAGCAATAGCCAAAACCTTCATGAGCTCAGCCAGGAAATAAGCCACAAGTAACTAGCTACGAGCCAACGAGTAACTGGTGAGTACAGACAAATCAGTCTCACACCCAAAAAGTTATATTTAGTATAGTGGATTTATTCTGAAAACTTCATAACGCATCTTACTGCAAAAACAACAACTATTTACTGCTGCTTGATAAAGGGATAAACCTCCACCCATCACCCACACTGACGGGACAAGTCTGGTTTTGGGAAGATTAAACAGAAATGTGAATAAAGAATGTTCAAAGACAGGGTACTTGTCTCTGTTTTTATGATGAGGAAAAGAAAAGTTTATATATAAACTTAAAAAAAAGCTAGAAAAAAAAACATAAAAAAAGTGATATAATATATATAGTTACAAAACTGTTTTGGCTGACTTGCCATACACAGACACACTGTTGTGCAGCTTCTCTAGTGACCAAAGCTGATAAGAGCATGATGATTGTTTTGATACCAAAGGAGCACTAAAACATTGTATATAGTCAACGACTTTACAAGCAATGAATAAAGCTACAGGGGGATAAAAATAAAAATCCATAGGTCAAATTATTTTTTTTTGACAACAAACAAGGACAAAAAAAATCATAATAATTAAAAACACAAATGAGATAGACTGAAGAATACAAAACACTAACAAACAAACCAACACATCCATTTTTAAAAAAGACCCAAATATGTTGGCAAGCTGATTTTGATACCTCAGGTTATATCTAACACAGCATTATAAAACATGTGAATTAAAAAAAGGTTTGAAGTGCTAATATAATTATTGATGTCACATTTTTGAAAAAAGAGGAGGCAAGCCAAAAAAGTCATTCAATGATAAACATTCAGTGGCTGTCCTGAGGAGTACATTTTTAGATTACTTAAGGAAACGGGACTAAAAGATCAACAGCAAGACACTTTGAATCTTAACCTAAGGCCACATATCTGCTTCACTCAATCTTCCTTCGCAGTCAAGAAACTGTCACGCAGCTGCTGTCTCTGGAAGTGTGTGAGTAGAGGGAAAGCTGCCAGAGACTGTGCTGTACTCTGAATGAAATAGCTCAGCAAACATTTCTAGTAACTTTCTTGTACCAGAATTGGTGCCTGTATCCATGCCAACTCAACAGTTAAGATGGCTTTACCCTAAGGCTAGTTAAAACATAAGTTATACAAAAAAAATCTATCTTTTCTGAGAAGTCACCTAATAAGAATTCTCAGAAATGCTGCTATTATCTAGACCTACAATCATATTCGCAAAGCTCTGATTGCTTCTGGTATTTAATTTACACCGGTTTAAGAAGGCTTTCAGGGATCAGGCAATCTACAAAATCTGCTTTGCAAACAAATGAAACCATGCCAAAATTTGCATGAAAGATGCAGAGAACAGAGCAAAGGTGTCCCAGCCAGCCCCTTTTTGAAAGGACTGAATGGTTGATATCAGCTATGGATTGGGTCTCGTGCTGGGGAGGAACAGTGAAAGATGAGAAGTGCTTAATTGGCTCAGGGACTGTAATTCAGAGGGATTAATTGAAGTGAACTCTATGATGCCAGGTGCACTTCTTTCATTGGGCGGGTGCGGAGGGAGTTCAGTGGCTAGCCTGACTGGGTCATGGTGAGCGAGCAGGCACTAGACAAACAAAGACCTGCATGCTAATGTAAATGGTACTACGATACTTAAAGCAACAAAAAAGAATGCATGTCACGTCTAGCATAAAAAGGTAAGAATGGTATAAGACAATATCCTTAAAACTACTAAAAAAGGCAGTGGAATAAAGTGAGTGGTGTGGGGGAGGTGTAATGGACAAGAGAACCAAAGCAACACCTGTTGGTCCTGTCACCGCCTGCTCATTATCTGAACCCATCCATACCTGATCCTCATTAAAAGGATACAGAGAGGAAAGCCAAACTGACAATACAGTCTTAAAGGGGCACTATTATGGACATTCAAAATGTATACCATATTCTAGAGTAGTTTCCTCATCAAGTACCTACCTCAACATGTATTCACATTCACTCGTGGATATTTGTGCAAACTTATTTTCTTTTACTGGGAGCTCATAATGGTTTGCAGAAAAATATCTCCCCCTGTGGGACATATCTCTACCCACTAGCCACAAAAGCAGCCTGTCTCAATAAAGAGTTAAGAGTCATCGCAGACTGAATCCGCAGGAACAAATGTGACATGGATGCACTAAAACTCCACCACCTGACCCTCATAAAACAATATAATACATATTCGGCACACAAAATAGAAATTGTAGAATTATGTAAAAAATTGTTCCCATCTAACATTTAGTTTGTATTGACTGTGCCAGTTATTTCCTGTATGCAGTGTATTTGCTGTGAAGAGAAAATGGTTTAAGCCATAGCATCAAGGTAATTGGGGAAACACTTTAGAATAAAAGGTAAATCAAAAGCTGTTTTTCATAAATATTGCCTCCTACAACTTATAAAATGTTATTCTAAAGGTTTCACAATTATACCATTGAGGAGTTACTGAAAATATTAAAATAATTGCATTACGATTGCAGTTGAAGAGTGGTTAACTAGAGGTGGTATTGTTTTGATAGTAATGCCACCTTACTTTTATAGATGGAGTCTTGTTGGGGATGCGCTTATAATCAAACAAAAGCAAACAAAGCAAAATATGGAAGTGAGCTTCATGTGTATGTGCATTTAGATGGTTTATCTTTAGCACACCAAGACTCCTTGATCAGATTGATGGAGTGGCAGTTCATGAAGAGAATGGAGGAGCTTCCAGGCTGTTGTCAATCTCCAGTATGGAAAATATGCTCACAGGATAGACAGAGGAAAACAAAAGTAACTAAAACACATCAGTCGATGATATCTTCAGTTGGGCCTTCTCTAACAAATTCATATCGATTAAGGGGGAGGAATGTTCTTCGGTTAAAGCAGTTTGCGTCTGCCTTTATGTTACTGACCCTTCATGTCCAATGATAAATAGCATCTGAAAGTGTCAACTGCTACTCGGCAGTGTAGATTAATCTCCCTCAAAACCCCAGCACTTGGATATCAAAGTGATGCAATAGCATTTTGCTATTATTTGAAGAAGATTAATCAGCATTTTGTCCCTCCTCCCTTCTGACAGACCAACATGATGAACACCACTGGGTCATGTGCAAGGGTCTGGACCTCACCCTGAATGTGAAGCATACAACTGTCAACAGCTTTTTAAATTACAGGCTGAGACAGAAGAGAAGGTGACTAGAAGAAGAGCCATTATCTATGCAGTCCTGCAGGTCAAGCCTTTTCTCATCAAGGTGCAGGTCAAAGCCACATATTTCTTCCAATACGGCAAGGGTCACTGCAGTGTGCCCTCCAGTCCTGGGTCAACCAGAGGTCTCCAGCCGCTGAGGTTCATAGTGATACTATAAAGCAATCAACTGGGGTGTTGGATCCTGGTCAATAATATACTCCAAGGCCAAAGGGGGTCACCACCTGCTCTCTGGCCTCTTATTGGCAAGTCTTTCAAGGTCTTCAACAGTGGACTATGCTTTAATTTTGAGCCCAATGGGAATAATATTCTTGAGAGCTCTCATCAGATTAAAACCTTTTGATTCCTTGTAGAGCATCATCTCTATCAAATTAAAGGGGTCAATTTCACAAAAAAATACTATGGGGAATTTTTGCAGGAAATTTCAAAACTACTTAAATCATATCATTGGTTGTTTGGTCTCATAGTTATTGAATTCAAGTTTTGTGAACAAAAAGTTTCTCAAAGCCAACATTGCTTAAAACATATCAGCAGCAGAATAAAGGGTTGTCAATGTCAATTGAGTCAATAAAGCATTAGGGGTGGCAATATCATGATGTCATGATGGAAGATGAGTTGTGGACAGGAAAATGTTAGGAACAGGACTGTGGACAGGAAAACTTGGGGTTAGGGAAAGGTTGTCATTAATGATTTGGCTAAATTGAGAGATGGTGTTAGCGAAACGTTTGTTTTTCACAATTCCCATTGAATTTTCATTTCAGGTTGCAGCGAGAAACATTTTCTTATTGACTCCACCCTCACTGCTCTACTGTTGGTTTTCTGAAGACTGTAACTTGATATATCTTTATGCGGGAGATAAAAAGAACAAAATCTCTAAGATGTAAAGTTATCCATGTCAAAGTCTAATAGCAGGAAAAAACTTCTTAAAGAAAGTGCTGATGTGAGCTTTATCGGTTGAACTTAGACTGGGTCTCTAGTTCTGGCAGACTTAGACAAGTACACAGAGCTAAACACAATCCTCAGAGGACCTGATCCTGGACTATACAATAAAGGGACTGGGGAAGGGACTTTTCTTTCTCTTCACTCCATCTTCCTGAGACCTTGTGAATGGAACCAGACAGCATCCATGCAGTTGCCAGAATGAGACAGCAGTTGAGACTTGGCTGCTCTCCCTCCTCACTCTCTGCTTAAAGGCAGGTATCGTGTTTCTAACAGTGATGGCTGGGTAGATACAATGGAGAGTCTGAAGAAAAGAGTTGCGAACAGGTGAATCTGTCTACCTGCTTTTCTAGGCCATACTCTCACTCTGGTGTTTTTTAAAACATTATTTAATTTTAAATAGGTTAAAATAAATAGAAATGATGATTAAAATCCTACCAAGAACACAAACCTACTGACATTTCACTTGGTTGTAATGAGTAAGAAGACGGTAAATGTTCCATGTGCTTCGGTGGCTCTTCACTTCCCCTCCCTGTCCCTTGCGTCTCAGTACTGCTCCAGCAGGCGTCATTAGGCAGCATAATCAGCAAGCTGTTTGCATACATCTGCCTTATTTTATTGATCTCTCTTCATTCATTAGCCTTCAGCGGCATGTCATTAACACATGCCCCCCTTCACACCCAGGGGATGGCTAATTCCAATACATGCCATCCTTTTTTGGCAGGGGGTACAAGTGGGCTTGTCATAGCGGGCACAGGGCCAGTGCCAGCCCATCCCTGGGTATTCATTCTTATCTGCGCCCCTGGCTGTCGACAGCCCCAGCCAAGATCCTCTAACAAGGAGAGCTTTCCCCTGCCCTCCTTTAACTAAAAGGACAATTATCTGGAGAACAATGGGGCTTTTCACTGGGCCTTATGTTGTCATTAACGCAGTGGATCTGGTTACACAGCCCCTGCTTAAGCTAATTACAGAACGCTATCAGTGAATTCTTCATTGCTTCTTAATTAAGTAGGATTCATTTCTAAAGGGGGTAAAACAGACATTTTTGTTGGTTGTGTTTTCCCTGTCTATCAGCTAGCTCTGAGGTGGGAGTTAGCCTGAGGGCTCCCGCAGCTGATGACACACATGAGATCATAGTCTTACACTGGCAAACATACAGCTGTGATACAGATACACAATGCATTCATGCAGATATATATAAAGCATAACAGGCGCATATGCTGACAGAAGCTGACAGAAATGTGGAAAATACGAGCCATAATATAAGCCATTAAAGAAAACCTGAATATTTGTTTCCCAGTCATGGAAAGAATCAATGACAGCTACTACAAAAGGCATGTCTTTCCTTGAAAGAGAGTAGGAGACACAGAGAGCACTGCTAGTCTGGCCCAGACATAGTAACTCAATACCAAACATGTCTTCTGTCTATTTGTGTCTCCAGCGAGTACTCAACCCCTTTCAACAGCACCCCCATCACTAACACATTCTTATTAGGACTGATTAGGCCGCTCTTATTTCCTACCACAGTTGTCCTGCCAGAAGGAAGGGTAGAAAAGGTTTACAGTCACCCTTCACTCGCCACCTTGACAGAAACACAAGCAGAGAAGGATGGAGCAGGAATGTAAAGGGTGATCGGGTTTATAAATGACATACCGAAGGGTTGTCTTGCTCTCTTGTGCCTAGAGTACTCGTTTCAGCAGAAGCTGACCCCTACATCGAAGGTTAAGATTACATACAAGCTACTTCCAAAGGACTCGAGTACCTTCTGAAAAGGGAGGGCTCATGAAATACAAATACTCCATCAAAGAAGTAAGTCTGAGAAAAAGGAGTAAAAGTGTGGGCAAGCTTACAACTATCACATGCTTACAACATGCTATGAATATGTGTTGGTTCACTGAGAGGTGAGCTCAATTAAACACATACTAAAGTACACACTTACTGTAAACACAGAGCTGGTTTGGCAAGAGTGTGTTCATACTTGCTGCACATTGTTCAGCAAGACTCTGGCTGCTAATTTGAGCTTAATGTAAGTAAACAGACACGGTGCTATGCCTTGTCTGTATATTTGCAGAGATGGGGATGTGTCAGCACATACACCCTAAGCTGCACTCATCAGATCAGGTTTCAGGAAGGTCAAAGCCTAAACACAAATGCAAATTTCTGATTATCAGCTAAAGAAATATACAGTACAATCATTTATTTAGCCCATCTTTAGTAAGAATTGGTATATAATATGTAATAAACTGACTAAGTATGATTAAATTGTAGCAGTGGAGTAACATTGTTCTGATCACTGTGAGAACCTTCACACAGAGGGGGTTGAAAAATAATCTTTACATGAGATATTGCAAAAATATTACAGTAAAGACATGCGTGTTGCACAATTGTATTATTTGATTCACAAAACATCACACGTCACAAGTGGTTTTTGATTATATCTTCATCATTTGTACCAATCATGTGCTTCAAAGGTTGAATGGTTTTAAAAAAAACTAGAAACGTGAAGGAGGGTTCTGTTTGGAGCAAAAACTTAGAGGCGTCCCAATCAGTATGGCCTTGCACCAACATTCAATTTGGACTTTTACTTAATAGCACATAAATCATCTTATCAAGCATAAGTGGTTAACTAATCTGCATGCTCACACCCTCACCAACATCACAAACATTGCCACACCTTCTGTTTGCCCTATTTTTACCCTCAGTACAAGAAAAATGTAGTGTTTTAGGTAATCCTTGTTTGTACTGGCCATAATTGATTGGGTAATCCTGGTTTAACATGCTCTAAAGCCAGTACTTAAGAATCTATTAGGGAAGCTAACAGCTTAAAGAGCCAGATCTCCCTTTATTGCTTTCAGGCTAGATAGATGAACACACAAGCACAAAACTTAAGGCAAAATTTTGCCTTTGTTATAGTCTCATTTCTCATGTGTGCCACCATACAAATCCATTGCTGCTTATGAAGTATTGCTCAGTCTGTACAGGGACCTCACAAAAAGTCTTCATCAACCTGACATGACACACGCCACACTGGGAAACCATCACAGAATCAGCCTGTCAGAATCACCATAAATCTCTAATCAGCAGAGCCAGAGAAGAAGAAGATACTTGTATTTAACTAGTAAACTAGTAACTACTATCAAAGACAGCTAAAGATATAAATGAGCTTTATTTCTAAATGACAAAGAATGTCAACAAAATCAACCCCTGAATTGAAAACCGAAAAGTAAAAGCAGGAAATATGCACAGTTCTGAATGATCCATGAAGTTAGCAACCAAGGACAAGAGCATCTTCAGTTTAAAGAAGATACATACTCCATTTTCCTTGTCTAGCATTTATACAAAACCAGAAAAAAACAATATATATTTGGGATTAGTCATTTAAGCAGCCAACAAAGAGTGACACTGGAAAAAACAAAATGTAAGTAATTATTGTCTGTCTTCTTTCTTGACTTCTAAATTACCTTGATCATTTTTGTAACCTGTAATTCACTGCATATTTTGTTGATGTCAATAGCTTGCTGTTCCTTCCAGTTTTTCCCCCTATTCCATGTCTAGAAGTGTGGGCATAGTGCCGGATCTGGTGATTGAGATGCACATTTCAGGCTGCAGGGTCTCTGTGACGACACAACACAGAGAGATAACGGAAACTTGAGTCCGCACTTGTAACTCTCTGAGCATATGAATGCATTTTTTTACGAATGGGGAAAGGCAAGGGGGAGAGGGTCATTTTGCAGTCGACAAAAGCTTCATTGTGCTAGAGAAACTTTATATACATATTAGAAACCTGAAACCCCTTAGAATTCTGCGAGCAGTATTCTTGTAACTGTGAACAAGATAACGCTGCCTACAATTCTTTTCAGTTCCTCTCTCTACATAAGAAATGTTCAAATCTACCCTAATCTTAGACATCATGATGGATCTCTTTAGACAATTGGGTCATCTTGCGTCTATGATTAGAGCTCCGGGGTTTCAGAGTGTGTCTTGTGAAAAGCACATTCCTTAGGTCAGGTGGTGTACTAATGCATGACATCCTCACTGATGGTATGGTACACTTCTAATTCATTTTCCAAAGTTCTCTTATGGATTATAAGCGATTTAGACATATCTCTATGCTTATTTAACGTTTACGTACATAAATTAAAAGCGGTTTCAATTCAAACATCTCTCAGCTATGAGACAAGCCCACACTTGTTTCAACAGTTGTAGGGCTCCTTATCTTCTATCCGATACGGTAATTCAGAGAACAAACAATCTAGCCATCTCTAAACAATCCTATTGGAGGTTGGGGTTAGGTGGGAATTGTGTAGATCTTAACACTAGTGTGCCTGAGTTGGACTGAGGGGTGAGCTGGAGGTAGGTATGAGGGGCTGCTGCACCAGGTGTGTGTATATAAGCACACGTGTAAGTAGGAATAGGGAGCGCCAGCTGAATGGCAGGAGAAGCTAGAGCAATGACATCACTCAAAGACCTGTAATTAAACACAGATCTCCACACAATAGCAAAAGAAAGGTATCAGCAGGGGAAGGATAGACACTTTCATAATGGCAGCTTAATCCTGGCAGCGAATAAAAGACATACAAGGAGTCCTTATAGCTCCTTATTTTCCCTGCAACCAAACAGTAATAATCCAACTTACAAATACATAAAACTTAATCATATATTATGACGATATTAACCTAATACCAATCAAATAATTTCAAACAGCAAGAAAAGTACATTACTGCTGAAATCAAAATCAAATCTCTCCAGTTACTTTTGGTGTCCAACAAATTTCTGTACTTGTTCCTCTCCTATTCTGATCTAACTTCTTATGTTCTGCTTCTTCGATCTGTGTTTTTTTTTTACTTTGCTCCTCCCCATGTCTGAGAAGCATTTATTTGTGCAGCTCCTGATCTAAGAAAATTCTGACTGTGTCATCACCAATACAATTAATTGGAAGTGTTTCTACAGTCTTTTTTTGTCTGATTGTGTTTTTGTATTTGTTTCACTTTTTGAAAGTTGTAGTGAATCTGGAGATCTTTGGTCAGCCACTTTTACCCCATCATGATGGTAACCACTAAAGATGAGTATAGAAAAACATTTTCCTAAATTCAACTGTTCAAACAGCTATTAACTATTCAGTGAAATAAATGTGTGTAACAATTGCACTTTTGGGAGGCTGATGTAGAAATCCATCCTAATTTGAAATTTGCAGCGCTATCTACATACGTTTCTGAACGGCTGACAAGGACTTGAGAGAAAGCAGGCACTGCACTAATCCACTGGGGCTCCTCGACTCTGGGATGGCGTAATGATTGAGCAAGACAAGCTGTGGTGAGTGAGTTAATAAACTCATCTATTATGTAGAGCTCAGAAAGATGAGGTTAAGAAATGAGGAGACTTAAAAAAACAAGGAAAAAAAAGTCAGGAATCAAGTGTGTGAGTCAGTAATGCATCAGCGCTGAGTCCTTAACCTTTTCCAGCAGCTCTGTTCCAACCAAAAATGTTCTCATATGCCAGACCTGACAGAAAGCCTACTCTGCTATCTGTTTGTTTACCGAAGAAAAAGCCAGCGAGTTACATCCTTCTGATACCTAGAGCACAAGCATTTTATGGAGAAAACTGACTTCTGAGGGTTAGAATGAAGCAATGGCAGTAATTCCAGAGACCCACCTCTGAACTCTTCTAAAAAGAATAAGCTTACCTAAGATTTAAGTTTTTGCACAAGCTCTCACTCTCATAGCCTTTCTCATAGCCACTAACAAGCACACAAAATCACAGAAGCAAATGTGCCTCTTAAATATGAGATGCTTTTACTTCATGTAATGTAGTTCTCCACACTTGAACTGCTTCAATTTTGCATAAACGTCAGTCTTACTTTGTGAAAAAAACTATAGGGAAAGAAAGCGAAAGAGCAGCTGGAAAAGTTTGCATGGCTGAGCTGGCGTCCTGCCTACTAGCCTGTTATTGCCCTAAGCACTAGGTTTTGCTGCCAAAAGGTAGCCACACCTGTACAGCTCCAAAACAATATTAAAGAGATGACAGTAAGTGCACAGGAAGTTTACAAATAACAGATGGTTGTTTTAAGAACTGCGGAAGCAGCTGACTCACTTGTAACACCTTTATCCTCTTGATACATTGCTCATCATGTTTCTGTTTATTCCTCTCCACTATGATTGCTTAAATGTGCTCCTATACAGCCAAAAAATACTGCTTTGTGCATTGAGCTTTTGGTTTAGAGCAGCAAACAATACTGTGAGGTAAAAAAAAAACAATAAATAAAAAAAATAGCTTTACTTTATAATGTAATATTTGTTGGTGCAATTGTAATCATGGGAACATATGTGTGTGTTAATGTCTTCTACTTTGATCTAAAAAGTTCACTATAAACACAAAATAGTTGACTGTATTACAACAAGAAACAGAATGTTTAAAAATCAAATAAACTAAACTAAAAATGTTTTAAACTAAAGTTTTCACCAAAATAATGAATTAGTGAGAATTGTTATTTGAATTTATTATTAGATTTAATTTTTTTTTTGTTTTGTTTTACTGTAAGGTGCAAAAATTGCTAGGTTCTAATAAATTTCTTTCTCCCTATCCTCTGGAATAACTTGCCTGGTGATGTAAGGAATAGTCCTGACTTAAACACTTTAAAAGTTAAGACTTAAAACATTAAAACAGGGATGACCATTTTGAGATTTGTTTCATCTTACAATATGTTTTTTATGTATATCTAGTCAAACAGGGTGAATTACAACAACTTTACATTTAGGGCTGTTGGGTTCACTGTCAAAAATGTCACCAGAGCTGAACCAAATGCTTAATTTTCTAGTTCATTCCAAACCAATTCAAATATATGACAAGTGTGAACATTGTCGTCTACCAAAAGTTTAACTCTGTTAGAAGGATATTGTACAGAGTACATACCCCTAACCAGTGTCCCCCGTGCATGCCCTGAGGTGTTACGAGGAACCTGCTAAGAGTTCACACAGACATCAAACGTGATTAGCTTTCTGCAGTGGGATTTCTGAGAAGTTCTCATTTTATCTCATCTGCCACTGACCTCTTCAAAACACCAGGCTCCAACCCCACCACAGTGGTGTCCCCCTTCACCTCACCCCATCCCAGGACCATGGGTCACTCCTCCGTTTGTGGAAGTCATACCAGATTACAGAGCAACTGTTGTCAAATGTTTATATAATGTGTTTTTCTAGTTCTTTCCCCCCTTCGTCTTGTTTGGACAGATGTCTTTTACCAGCGGGACATCTTTAGATGCTGCTCTAGCATGACTCTTCTGCCTTTTTTTGCGGAATTAACGTCTCATTTCAACTTAATAAACATGAAATACATTTCCAATTTGGCAACAGGAAGGCGCCCGGGTTAGAGAAGGCGGACTCGTGTGTGGTGTGTTTGAAAAGTAATTTGTGCAAGCATTTTTATGGAGCATGTATGTGCTTTAATGTTCCAATTTTATGTTTCAAAGCTTGCTGATTGCTTGATACGAACAGCTGTGCAAGCAAGTATAGATGTACAGTGTGTGTGGTTTCTTTGTGGCGTGGCATGAGTTAAACATTTGTTCTGTGACTCAGGTATACCAAACATGTCCCAACAGGCCACCGACAGCCCAGCGTGGAACACAACGCTCAGCATAACCCACAAAGGAAGAAAGAGACCGAGCAAGAGAGTGAGAAGTTTAAAGAAAACAAAAGCGGATGGAAAGAAGAGGAGAGAAAAATGCAGATCACAGAGAAAGCTTTGTTTGTTTGTTGAATCAAAGTGGATCGGCTTAAATGAACATCCTCCAGACCAGCCTTTCAGGAAGGGAAGCAGGCGATAGGGCAGGGGTTGTGGGAGGTGTTTGTGGGCAAGCAGTGAGATGAGTGAGGGGGAGTCGAAGCAAGGTTAAAGGCAGGGTGTGACCATCAGATGAAAGATGGGGAACTCCATACAGGGTTCCTCCTGAGTTTGAGAGGAGCAGCTCACACTGATCCAGATGCTTTCTGTCAACAGAGTAGTACCACAGGAAGCTTATGCAGCACAAGTCACAAACAGCTGAACCAAGAAGAACTAATGTCTATCTCCACATGCTTTATACTCTCAGTACCCAAAGCCCTGTTTAGATCCACTGATTCACAAACATTTAAAGGAAAGTTGTTTGTTAGGCATCAATGATTCTACGTTATTATGACTAACCAAGATGTACATAAAAAATACTAATTTCATTTTTGTGTTGAATTTTTTTTTTCAAATCTAATTTAATTATTATTAAATCTGTGTGTGCGCGTGTGTTGTGTGTGTGTGTGTGTGTGCGAGCGTGCGTGTGTCTTAGTTATTAGCAAAACTGATGCTTTTTAAAATCTAAATGGACAGACTATTGATGACTGCCAAACATGGTATAAAAAATGCATTTCAACTATATTTAAACTAATTTTAAGTTTATACATATGTTTGGGGTGTTTCTCAAAAGCATCATTGGACAATTATTGTCTTTAGCAACTATTCTGGATAATACAAGTTTTTGGTGCTCAAGAAGCACTAATGTAACGTTACACTCTGAAGCAGAGTACAGACTGGCTAACGTTAGCTGCTAATATTAGCATTCTATTGTTATGGCAGAAAGAAAACTAAAATTTTGTCAAGAGAAAAATACAAGTCCACCATAATAAATCAATGCAATCTGATCTTTGTTTGATTATTAAAAACAAAAAACAAAATGCATTCCATTTTAATGTCTTTCTCTTATTTATGTGCTTATTTAATGTGCTTAAATTCGCTTTAATGAAATGAGAACATTACAATACCTATATTTACCTATAAGTTAAAGGACCATCACAAGACCATTTTTTCCATTTGTGTTTTGTAAATATAGAGACATTAATTAAGCTACCATTGGATCACATTATATTAATGGTATATGAAATATAAATGAATTATCATTCATAATATAATAGGCAAAAAAAGAAGAACGCAAAATTATGACCAAAATAATCTGAATCATCATCTGTCCATCTTCTTGTCAACTTTGTTCCTTTTGGGGTCGCCACAGCGGAATGAACCACCAACTCATCATATGCAGTCCTTCATCTGCAACTCATCAGGAAACACACTCATACACTATGGACAATTGATTTGACCCAATTCACTTATACTGCATGTCTTAGGACTTTGAACACCCAGAGTTAACCCACGAGATCAGGGGGAGAGCATGCAAACTCGAACCAGTGACCTTCTTGCTGTGAGACGACCGTGCTACCTGCTGCGCCACCGTGAAGCCGTGATTATCATGTTTTTCATAATCAAGCATCTCTACTGTGTCTGCATAAGCAAGATCCGGTTTCATTCGCTTTACAAGCAAGCAAAAGCAAGATAAACAAGTTCAAACTGTAAAACTGGAGTTCAAAGAAATGATTTTCTGGAAAAGGTGCTACTATGTTGTCAAATATGCAAGCGATGCGCACTATGGAAGTTCAAGAGTGAGCATGTCGTTGTTTGAGAATGGCACCCCAGACCAGATCTTGACAAACATCTAACAAGATTAGAATGAAAAAAAGATTTAGTGTGTACATCCGATAAGTTAAATCCATTTTCCGACTGCCAAAAATTAAAGGTAGAGGTAAGGCAATGCTAACTACGTCAACAGCCAGCAACCTGTGAAAAAATGCTTGGTGATTTAAATCTGCTCAAACTTGCTTCTAATCTGCTCTTTTACAGATATTGATTAATAAAAGACACAGAAGCTAGATGTATCCTTCATAAGTTCACTTAAAACCACCCTGAACAACTCAGAAAACAAATGACAGGGAAGGAGAAGTAAAGTCTGTCTACCTCAGCTGCATGGGGCCTTCTCTCTCCCTTCCTGTCAGGAGGTAAATAGCTATTGGCTGCTCAATAAGTGGCTTCGGTTCACAGAGTGAGGGGTCTTTTTCCCTCTGCTCTCCAGTGCCTTGACAAGCAGGTATTGACAGAGCAGTTACACACTAACCCATTGGGGGAAATCCTCTACAATGTGCCCCGGGCAGCTGATAAATGGAACTCAAATGCTACCTGAGAGTAAAAGCACCCATACCAACACAAAAAATCTAACAGAACGATAATGAACAAGGCCTGATCCAACAAAAAGTTAACAAAGAAAAGCAGCCTGATGTTAACAACAGGAAGGGAAACAAAGGGACAGAAGTGTGAAAAATGGACTGAAAAGATGTGAAGGTCATTGATGTTTCCTTGAGCACAGATGTTTGCTCCTCTGTATGCTGGAGTCATTTTGCTCGGCTTCATGAGGTACAAGATTTCAGGACGGGGAATTATAGTACAGAAATGTGCGGTCAATATATGTGGCCATGATCAAAATGCTTCATTATAAAAATGAAAGCATTCAATAGCCAATTAAAGCCCTTGGAAAGAGCTCACAGACTCTGTTATTGACAGAGAAAGGGAAAGCACAAGAGAAAAAAAACTGAAGAAAGATGTTTTCTGAGTAGAATTTGGCTGGATGGTGCAGCCCTTGTATGATAAACAGGATGTGAAGGGGGAAAAAGACAACGATTGGGTAAAAGAGAGGCTAAAACCAAAAGAATTGCACTCTTCCTTGTAAAGTGGTCAGAGAGGTTGCATAAAATCGCAAGGTAGAAGACTTCAAATGCAATTCAAAAAGATCTTACTACAGTTTCTTTGACCATCAAACAATCTGCTCTGTGATCAAAACATGTTTGGAAAAGTCTCCTTTTTATAAATACACAGTGCTTTAGTATCCCAAACAGATAAAAGTGAGCAAATTGTACTAAAGAAACGATGTAAATGCACAACATTGTCATTCTGTAGACAGGTTGCATAATAGACAGGTTCTCTTATATTTAATACTAATAATAATAATATCAAAATAATAAATAATTACAATATTTATATAAGTTGAGAAATTTTGATGAGATAATTTTTTTAACCTGCTTCTTAGCCATAGTAACCTGTTATTTTTGAGTTTCTTGCATGTGGAATGGGCTAAGAACAATGCAGTCTATTGTACTGCAAACAAAGTGACCAGCGTCTCCAAGGCTGTTCAGGCAATGCATGTATAATTTCTCATTTGTGCTAGCTTTTCTGAACAAAAAGCCAAATAGAAAGGTTCTGTTTGGTCTGCAGAGTTTGGTGTTCCCGTAACCGGAAGGTTGGTGGTTCAAATTGCACCAGGTCCAATCTGCTGTTGTGGCCCTGAGCAAGACACTTCACCCTGTATTGATGGTCACCATTGCCCTGTATGGATGTGTGACTGGTGGGGTGTGTTTGGTGGTGGTCAGGGAGCCGTAGGCACAAAATGGCAGTCACTTCCTGTCAGACTGCCCCAAGGCAGCTGAGGGCTATCAAGGTAGCTCATCCTCACTAGTGTGAAAATTTGGTGTGAATTAATAATGCTCTGAAAATTGTTAAATGCTTTTGAGTGTTAAGAAAAGCGCTATATAAATTGAAGAAATTATTAAATTTTTATATTATTATTATTATTATTATTAAACGGGTGGGTAACAAAAACTGATAAAGAACTAGTAGTGGAATTACGTAGTGTTAGGGATTACTTTTTGTGGGCCACTGAGTGAAGGGTAATGCGTTACATTCTTCCTAATAAATCAAATCTTAAGCCTCTGTAACATTTAAAAATGTCTCGATAGGGTGATTTAGTGAAGCAGTCTTCAAAGAGGAATGTAATAAAATACTTATTTTTTGGAGACTATTGTATTTTTTTTTAGTTGATTGTTGTGTTGTCAGGTGTCTGTTTGCAATGTTTGAATGTTGAGTTTTGTGAAATGAGAGACTATTTTGAGTCGAGCCATTTTGTTTTATTTTCATCCAAGAGATGATGGAGTCCACTTGACTTCATCACAAACTTTTCTAATTTATTTATGTACCCCTATTTTTTTGTTTTTGTAGTTTGTTTAGTTCAAAAGCATTTAAAAAAATGCAATTAAAAGCCTTGATGAGAGCTGACTTACAGCTGGTTTATTCGTTCTTCTGGCAATTTAAACTCTTAAAATGTTAGAATTTTTATTTTTTGTAGTGTTTACTTTATATATTTGTTTAATATATACAAATACAATGTTTTTTTATTAGTTCTAAAGCAATCCAAATCAAGAGAAAAAATCTGAAATGTTGTCCAAACTGTTTTTTTTTTACTTCTTGACAAATTAATGTTTCACCTTTTTCTAATAGATTTGTTTTGTTTACTGTAATGTTTCATTTTGAAATTGAGCCTCATCTAGTATTCATCTTCCGTTTTGATCAAATGTGAGTTAACACAAGCATACTGTTCATTTCTGTGTTGTAGGTGGAATTTCACAACAATAATCAAGCATTAATAAAGCAATAAATTCCCACATTAATGTAAATAACAATTGTGGAACTATCATAGAGGGGTAAGTGAGAGAGTCCTATGCGAAGAGCATGCTTGTCCACTCCGAGCAGAGTTAGAGTGGAGTGAAAGCTATGTGATTAGAGCCTGAAATACTACTTTAATGGCCAAATTTAGAAGTTTGTTCTCGGTGTAAACCCAAACTATATTTTAAAAGTTTGTTCAAATAAAGTTTGGCGCAATGATGATGGTTTTTTAATTTCAAACAAAGTCAAACTCCGTTATAAAAACTAGTGACACTCCACGCCACCTCACAAATCTGGCTCCTCGCTCCATGAGATAGCGTACTGATATATAGCCGGAGGTAAATCACTGGCGATCACTTTGTGATATGATGCCAGTAACCTTCATTGATCCACGTGTAGGCAGGCAGGCCTTATCACACACTCACTTTCTGTGATATACTGAGATCTGGGGCCCCACTGCTTTTTAATACACTGCACTTTGGGTGAGGATGTCACAGGCTAACCTCCCGGCTCCTGGGGCAATATTTTACCTCTGCACTACGGTGGCTGGGAAGGCTGGAGACGAAGACAGCATACATTTAAAACTAATCTCATATTTAAATATGTCAGTGCATCTCTAGAAAACAACCATGTTCCCATTAAAATGTCAATGTGTTCCTGGAAAAAAATGAGAGAGTGTGCTAAGTGTATTCAGCAGAGATGCACTTAAAAGCTGTATGCATTTTTATAATTTAAACTACACTTAAAATGATAGAATAAATAGCAAACTTGAGTTTAACTAAGTAGACACATGCCAGAGCATTTAAAAAATTGCAGATTAATTATATCTTTCATAAACAAACATTTTAAGTGTTACATTTAAATATAAATATTATTTTTGAACAACTTAATCGACTTACATGGTTAGTGCAACATCCATCTAGGTAGGCGATACAATTAACACATTTTTTGTTGCGTTGAAACAAAATGTATACAGTTTACACAAATTTAGAATGCTTCAACTTCTTTTACACACAAGCTTCACCAACATCAAAACTTGTAATGGAAAATTTACAAATGCTTTCACACTGTGTGTCAGAACAGATAACAATGTTCAAAACAAAACTTATATCAGCCAAAAAAAGTCAATGTGAAAAAAAACGTTCCCTCTATTTTATTGCATTGTCAATGAAAATGTATATATAAATATATAATATATTTTTTTCTGTTTGTATATCTTGTTCTTTGTTCGTCTACTGTACTGTAGCAATTCTGTGTCTGTTTTTTACATAAACTTTACATTGAGAGCATCCATTTTATTTAATAAAAAAATTGTGCATTTACTAAACCCAATAAAACAAAAATGTAGAAAATGTTCGCATATAAGAGCAGACTGATTCATAAAATAGTGTTTTTCTCAATGTGTTATGGTCGACTAAATGTTGTTGTTGGATAAGAACTTGCAGTAATATTTTGAAAATGAGTTTTGTTTGCAATGTGGGGGTTTTGAGCATGAAATTAACTGTTTTGTCAGTTGTGTGGTTTAACTCATTTGGTGTGTTAGGAGTTAAGCAAACTTGCTAAATTTATTGAAAGAACTGTCTTAGCAACCGTAAAAAAACTGTGATTAATTTAAATTGATGAATAAAGAAGTTCATGTCTACAATCAATTATTTATCATTCAAATAAAATAAAATATTATTACACACCTCCAAATCTGTATGATAACTCTATAGCTGCATGTAAAACCGTAATATATGCTTCTACAAAAAATGTGAACATTCTAAAATTAAATATTTGAAAACTTTTATTTGCAGTATAGCCTGCTAAAAGTTATTAAAGTTAAATAGTTGTCCAGTACTGTTTCAGCTACATTCCAATGTGCATTTCAATGAGAACCTTATGAAGGACTAAATGCATAATTATTATGTTTGCAAATAAAAAGCAAAAAAAATGTCAATTTTACAAGTAACAAGTGCAATCCCAAGAATACCTCAGTGATGATCTCAAAATATTCATTGTGTTCAATGACACACCAGAAGGACAAATGTGCAACATATATAGCAATGTGTCTTTTTGCTTTTCATGCATCCTTTAGTAGAGAAGGCAGGAAACAAAGTGAAGGAGAGGAAATGGAGGAAATCAACAGAACATGTGCACAATAGTACACTAGGCCACAACTCTGCATGCTTCTCATTACAAAACAACTAACGTGTTTCAAGAGCCTTTCCTAAATGAAAGACGTCCCACACGTGAAAGTTTGCAAGCGGAAAAAAAACTCTAAATGCTCTGTTATTTGTGTTAACGTGTACCTTGAGTACTTTTGCAGTTATTCCACATCAAACACCAACACAAAATGCTAAAATCTTTGAATATAATATATAAGGAAATTGCAAATATAAATATAAAAGAAAATTACAAATATACAAAAATTCAAATGCTGCAGAGCAAAACGTCCCATACTCAGACTTTCCTCACTTATCTAGTTATTGTGTTGCTGTTATCAATCAGTGTAGGCAGCTTTCAATTTAACATGTTGAGAACTACACATGTAAAACACGTGTAAAGAGTGTATTTTTTTTGTTGTAATATGCACATACATTCTGATGCAACACCTAAACATTTACATCAACTAACCCAAACCCTGAAGCATGTAAGCAGACTCCGAATGCAGTGGCCAGAAGACTGTGAAGACAAAAGCGGCTGATGGAATAGCAGCAGTATTATCCTATGTATTGATTTTAGCTGTTGGGTATAACAGAAGGAAGAGTGCTTTTATCAGTCTAAGATCCCCCAACACTTTTCCTATCTAAACCAGTCTTTCCACAGCTTATCTGACCAGAGAGCCTATTACTTACACACCATCTCCAATACCACTTTCACCTGGGATGACAGGCGATGAAGGGATGACTCAACCCACAGATTTAGCATAAAGGCACATTAATGTCCACAGATGAAAAATATTTATATATATTTCCACAGATGGAAAATAAATAAAGTTGCTGGATTTAACTACGCAAATAGGTACAGATGATTACTGCATGGAGGGTTATCTTTCAGCTGTCAACAAGCTATTCAACTGCAACTGGTGAAGAAAACACTAACAAACATTGTTTGTAATGGAAAAGGTCTGTTTGGGAACAGTCAGTTCATTGGTGTGAATTAAGCCGAGAAAACATCTAATGAAATTGCAGAAACTACACTTTAAACGCGTAGAGAAACTTTGGTATGTGCAGGAGAAGGCTTTGCACAGACCATTATAACCATCAATGACGGATCTTGGTAAAAAATTAATCCATCATTAGATAGAAATAAATTGTGTGATATTAAAGAAGTTAATGTGTGCCAAAAGGTGGAGGAAAGTGGCTCCTGTGTGTCCCCCGTATTTTTGTGTGCGCGCGTGCATGTGTGTGTGTGTGTGTGTTACACTATTTTTGGGTGAATAATTATTTTTTTCTTTATAATTTTTTGGGCCAGGCAGTGTATATACATAGTATCCATAAAAGCAAAGTTAATAGTGATAGAGTGATGAAAACAATCTTAATTTTAGCTTCACAAGAGAAAAAAAAAACATTTGTAAATCATTTTCAGCATTATTTCTTTTAAGTAATCTTATAAGAAGTTCCCCAGTTGTTGTCCAATGTAAGCTGGGATAGCCATCAGCAGGTCACCATAACACAAACACGGATAAGCAAATATAGAAGTATTTTAAAAAATTTATATATTTTTAATACACAGTTGTTTTAGCATGCACAAAAAATAAATACTGTATGTAAATGGGAAAATAGGAATAGGAAAATAACCCATGTGGTAAAAGTGTCTCTAAACAGATCAGCGCTCCCTAGTTTCCGAAAGTTCAGCGATAGATTAAGTCTGGATATCCAGCAATTAGTCTCCATCCTCTTCCTCATCCTGTCGTTCTATCTGCTCTGAAAATGAACAGAGATAATGAGAGCTGTATAATCCCACAGAGGAGTCTAGTACATCCTCTAATCACAGACTAAATGTTGATTTTAATTACAGAAAACGAAAGAAATCCAAAGAGCATGCCATTATTCTGAATGTAAAAAATGCAAATTTCAGGTTTTATACAAAAACGGTGGTTATTCCTTCGGTGCATTGTTGGTAGACCAAGATACCAACATCCCAGGGAACACTTCCATTTCCAGACGCATTCTCATTTCCCAATATTAATGAACTAGACAGGTTGGGGCATGAGAAAATGTCCGTTTTGCAATTACTGGAAAAATCCATAGTCTAATCAATAAATGATTCAAAAGGATTGTCTTAATACATAAACGCATGGGACTTTTGGGGAATGTGTTCAAAATGATAGGCTACCTAAATGAAAATATTGTTGTGAATATTACCGGTGGAGGGGATTGTGGGTTTGAGGAAGCCATGCAAATGTTTAACGAGTTAGATATTTCTTCACAAGCCACGAGGAGGGTGTGAAAATGAATGAGAAGAGGATTACAAAACAAGTCAATCTGTTAAAGAAATACAAGCAATCTTTTTAGAGCCAATCCAGATTTCTCAAGACTTCGTCGATGTAATCCACTCTTTCTAATACTCTGAGCTCACTCATTGGAGCTGTGAGAGAGAGAGAGGAAGTGTGTGGTTTTAGAGCTAGGCTACTCTATAAATACTACTGAAGTGAAAAGCAGATAAAAATTATAAAAATATAACATAGCATTTTTTTATATACTACGAACAAACAAACATTTCATATTTATTTGAAGTAATAAGTCATCTGATCTTTTGAGTGTGCATTGTGTATTGTTTGTGTTGGGCCATTCAGGCCATGCATCCATTACAATTCATCACAACACATTCAAGTACTTGTTTTTCCAGACGTTTAACTTTGTTTGTTTGTTTGTATGCCATAACTTATCACTGCATTTAAGGGTTTTATTTTTTTTATTTTATTGTTCAACATTAAAGCAAAAACTTTTTGTATTTAATTGTTATATGTATATTTTGAAATATTTCTGATGTGCAAAGAAGTTAGTTTAGTTTTTATAGTTCTTGCTATTTAATTATGCAAATCTTTTATATTTTACTGTATATATTTTACAGTACAGAATGAACAAAAAATAATAACCAAAGGGAATTATATTATAGCTCTTATTATTTGATTTTGCATGTCTTTTCACATTTTACTGATAGCAGGCAACCTGTGATTTACTATATGGCAGACTGTTTATTTTTAAATGCAACATTAATAATCAGTTTAATACTATTACTTTTCCACTTTAAATACATTATTTAATTCATTCTCCAATTATGTTCCAGTAGCTTCCCAATTTCACATGGAACAAATGGCAGGGAATAAAAGGACAGGTGAACTATCCTTTCATATTGCTATAGTCGGTCTTGTATTTTGTTAGCGGAAGAGGTTAAGCTTATCTCGAGACCTGATTAAGTTTTTAATTTACACTCCAATCAATATTCTATTGGCGATATGTCTGAAACTCTATTTGCAGAGGATTCGCTGCTATCAATTGATCAAGCAACTCACAGCCATTAATGATAGACCCACATTTACATGTCTGAGTGTGTGTGGCAGATTTTTTTTCATTTAAAATAAAATCATGACAAATGTAATACAAGCTGCCTGAGTTTCAGAAAACAAACCCCCTCTGTCAAATTCATAATAAAGTATTAGAATGTTAAAATGGTTTAATTAAAGTTATTATTGTCTCAGAGTTTCCAAAGAAACACTAATTAAAGATTTGCTCATAAGTTTGACATTGGAGGGTCTCAAAAGCAAACTCCGTAAATTGTTTTGGATTTTTCTTTATAAACAGTAACTTTATGTTCTCGTTTGAGTTTGTTTTATTTTTTTAAGTTAAATATTTATTTCTTCTGGTTTTGTTTACTGATCTTTTGAGGTTTTGTTTGTATTATCTTGTTTTGTTTCAAGTTTCTATCTTATTTCCTTGTGTTGTTATCTTTTGACTAGTTGGTTTAGATTTCTTCTTTTTTTTGCCAATTTTTAAAATTGTTTTAAACTTGTAAGGCACCTGCTAATATTTCAGCTCAATGCGATTAGTTATTATTTAGGTCTTGGCTTTTAGCACTATTATTTATTGTTTTTTACTGATCTTAATTATTATTGTTTTTTTATTTGTCTGTTGTGTACATCACTTTGGTCAACACTGTTTTTTAAAGTACTATATAAATAAAGTTACATTGTGTTATTGTATTTTAATGATTTAGTTTTAGAAGAAGTCCTAATTGATTGATTAATGATAATCATTATTCCAAATATGCATTTGTGCTTACTAGCAGAGTAACTTGTGTTCAGAGCTAGTGAAAGGACAGTCAGTAATAACCAAAATTCTGCGAGCGTGTGTTTAAGATGTCAGGACTACGCTTTGCAAGTCACACGTAGAGAAAAAAACACATATCCCTTCTCTATCTCCATCTCTCTCTCCCTTGCACATCCGCACACACTAGCAGCCCTGATCCCTCCCACTTCCAGTTCCTTTCTGCATGAGAGCCATTATCTGTTTACAGTCCTGTGCTTTTCAAACGGAACTCTTCAGGAGGAATCTGCCCTCAGCTGCCAGCCAGAGAGGCAGAGCAACATGGGAAACAGAGGCAGGGATTGTTCACCCACCGGCTAGCACCACCATGACATCCAGGAAACTTCCCTGCGGCTATTTTAAGCTATTTTTTGATATTTGTTTAGAACTTCACAGCCTGTGTGTGGTGGCAGTGAAAGGAACAGAGGGAGATTGAGCTCGGAAAAGAATCATGAAATATGAATGTTCATATGTGTAAAACTATGAGGTTTAACATAAACCTAGTTTAACCTTAAGTATACACAGAATCATTACATGAATTACAGGGAAGACGAAACGCTTTAGTTTATAATTAAATTTTCGTTATTTTGTAGCATTATTTTAAGGTGACCAAAATCAGTGAATACTATTGAAGAGATTGGAATTTCAAAACACAATTTGTTTGTTAAATTGTAAACGTATTTTTTTTACAATGAAGCACATGCTAGCAATTGCTTCATACATAAAAATAGAAAAAAAATAGCAACATACAAGCCATCTCCTGCAACACAAACATCTTCAAGTCATGAGAGAATAGCTATCAACGTCATGGGCAAGGGTTTAAAGTCATTATGTTTTGCTATAAAAAGTAAGTGCATGATTTTCTGTCTGTGTGATGTGAATACTATCTCTCCAGCATGGTGTGTACAGTGCTGGTAGTACTTTCAGAGCTTGTTTCCCAGGAGAGGAGCGGAAAGAGGGCAAGTCCTTATCGGCATGGAGAAAGTGTGGTCATAGCATTTCTGCGGTGACCCTGCTGACTGGCCGATTCCTTCACATGAGATCATTCTGGACAGCTGACCTCAATATCACTGTGAGTTCTGCCAGCCCACAACTCATCCACAAGAGCTTCTCCTCCAAATAACAGGAGCAAAGCCTCCCAAATAACTCCCTCCCCCAGCCTCGTGTTCATAGTACCACTTTGAAAGGTTTCATACACTCCATTACACGATTTACATGACAATATTGTGCACAAAATAAAAAAAATACTTGTAAAATGAAGTGTTGATTTAACTCAATGAAACGCAACTAAATTGAGAAGGGCCAAACATGTTCTGATCATATTAGGAGTTATTTTAACCCTAGAATATTAAAATGCAGTCATGAGATTCATGAATAAAATATGTTATTTTGAGAGTTTATTTCCTAAACAAGTTTTGGATGCAGAGGAATAACATTTGGGAACTCTCATAGAAAAAAACAGTCTGGAATGGCAATGTGATGGCATTTCTTATTGGGCATCCTGTGGCAATTAGCGATATCTTTTTTTTCTTCTTCTTGTTTTATTGTGTAAGCCGAGCAATGAGAATGAAGTACCGTTTTATTCAAGAGCTGATATTAAGCTATTTTGCTAGATTTTTTGTTTTTGATTAGTTTAATAACTGCAGATCTTGTTTCAAAAGACAAAGAAAACTGCTCCAGATCCAAACTGGAAAAACCTTTTTCAGTTGGCCTCGATATGCTTCTCTTTTTAGTCTAATTTCAACATGCACTACATCATCTGAACCAAATAATGAAAGTATAAAAGCACCCTAAATGTACATTAATTTTATCTTTCTTTTACCTCTTTAAGTCTCCTAATTCCAATCCTGGCCCAAGTGGTCTGGAGACCAAAGCAACCCTAAATGTGTGACAAGCTCATCGCATTATGAAGATTATTTAAGGCACATTTGCCTTTATTTAAAAGAAATTAAAGTGACAGGAAACAAAGTGGGATAGAGAGTGACCTCAGGTCTGAGAAAGGGCCATGAGCCAGGACTCAAGATCCAGTTGCCTGAAGCAGAGTTGTGCTCTGTGTCTCTTTCACTAACCAAGAAGCAAGCAAAGCTAGGGCATAATCCACTATTAACACAAAACCCTTATTACTATAATGTATGTGGCTACATGACTACTTAAACATTTTTTTCTAATACCTAAACTTTTTATTTAGAATTGTGGTAATAGCTAAACAGTGACCACATACATGAGACAGAAAATAAATTGCATCCTAAATTAGACAAAAAAAACTAAAATACCTTAAAATAATGTATTCATTGTGGAATATTTTTATATTTCCCATAAAATATGCACCACCATCCTGTTACTCCAACATGCATCATAGAAAAGTAATTAGCTCAAAAGTAGGTCACCTGGTTATTTCAAGATTTAAACAAAAAAATGAGTGTTCAGAATATTAGATCCATCCCTACACTGCCTGGTATTCACTCCTCAAACTGTACGCATGGGGGGCAACTACAGACACACACAAACACACACTATAGCTTCTTTCAGTGAGCGTTTCTGACAGTGACTGACCGGAAACTGCAGGAGTTAGAAAAATAAGGCACTGATAAATGTTACGAGGAGGAATTTTAAGTGCTATTTTGTCACAAAGTGAGCCTCACTCTGGCAGAGACTAGCATAAACATGTGTCAGGCCTGCTTGTAATTACAGAAGAAAAACTTCCTCTAATACTACACACACAAAAACTCAGACTGCAAGTAACTCAGAGGCCGCATGAATGTGTCTTATCTCCTCCAAAACCCTGCTACACATAGTTTCAAGATGAGTAAACAACAAAATACAGACATATAGAAACCTACTGCCATAAAAGTGTGGTAACCAACTGTTAATAAAGCAGTGATGTATAATCAGAGCTGTCACATGATTGGCATGCAATGTGAAGAATGGACAAAATCTAGTTTGAAGAACTCCTGGGTCACGAGTCTGTGTTTGTTGAACAAAACAAAGAAGGATTTATCTTGCTGTGAGTTGTCTAACACTACCACAAAATGCATGTCAAGGATCAAATAACCAGCAATCCCACAGTCCTCAATGATGTTCAGATTTGTTTTGATGGAGTCGCTGAAGGTTCTAAAAAGAGGGTCAAACCAGGGCCTGTTTTCCACACGAGCCCTCATGTTTTTCAGAGCTGCTATAATTAGCCAACTTTGTTCCTCACTGCATACACAAATGATATTTACATACGCAAATTCTATTTGACTGTCATGAGACCGATTCAGCAAAACACAGCCAACAGCTTGTTTGAAATGACTAAGCAAACAGGATAAACATGTGTCCAGCGTGCACTTCGATTACTCTGAAAGCATACGACAGAATCGAATCACTGTGGTTATAAGCCTTCTGCAACAATAGTAGCATGATATTTAGGTTTTCTTTGTGTGGAATCTCATTAGTTACTCTTCTGTAATTGTATAAACCCAATATTGAGTTCATCCTAATTCGGTAAAAAAAAATGCTATCTAAACTTTTAACTTCTAAACTAAAATAAAAAATAAAAAATCTTCTTTCAAACAGATTCCAGAGGTTCAATTGCAATTGAGTATTTTTTCTAAGAGTTCACGAAAAGAACCTTGTGAACACAAAAAAGACAAATCAAATTTGAAGAGACCATTTTGTGAATTTTTAAAAATGGTCTTTCATGTGGTGCGCAACACATCTCAGTTTAAGGAAAATACAGTTCCTTAAATCTAAAAAGGCTCCATTTTTGCCTCTAAAAAAAAGAGTCGACTCCAAATCGCTAAAAACGAATCGCCATTCAAATGAATCTTTCTTGAACTTTGTGACTTACAAACAATGTTTGTAAAAAACCATATCACTGCTTGAGCAGATTCTGCTCATAAAGATGTGTTCACGTGAGCTGCACTTCCTACATCTGTGTTCATAAAGTATCCACACAGTTATACTATATTCACATAACAGTCACATGGACGCATCATAGGATCAACAGGTGTATGGGTGAAAAGTTAACGAGTGCATTTCTATTTTTTTGAGTAAGCTATCCCTTTAAGCTCAGGCAGGCCAGGACTTGAGAACAGATTGTGTAGGAAAAAAGCATTCCACAGCACTCAGCAAACACTGGAAGCAAACACCCTCAAATATCTCTTCAAGCACCACCACCATCTGCCTCACTTTCACTTCCTCTTCTGTCCATCAAATTTTTGTCTTCCAACAGCATGTTACTCAATCAGCTGAATATCAATGGATAGTAGTTTTAAAGGGTCAGTCTACATTAGATATCTGATTTAAACTAAAGACATGTCATAGAGTCTCATGGGATGTATCTTAAGATTGCCATTTTTTTTCTTCCACACTCTTTAGTTATTGTTGAATTGTCACCATTGTCTTGCACATACTTGAGAATTAACCCTCTTCACTTTGAGTCAAATGTAAAGTAAAAAAAAATAAATAAATACTGAAACAACCTAGAATTTTAAGACTACTATTTTTAACTATGATTTGGTACATCGTCTATTTTCTATTTATTCTGGATGGAGAGCATCACACAGGAATTGAGTATGCTTTTAACGCAGTGTTTAACAGTTTACAGCTTTCTATAAAATATTTCAATATTGAAATTTGTCAAACATAAACAGACGTACTTCTAAGGAAGCAAAATTTCTCAGAACGTCTGACTAGCCAAGTATTAACACTTTGAAAGCCTATCAATACTGCATTGAATAGGCGATTAAATGCACCATTCAAATTTAGATTATCTTTTTACATTAATTTGTATTTATTCATTGGTATTATTGTTAGTATTTGTTACATTATAACATACATATTTTACATTGCATTTATGTACATAATGCATTTCTTCAGTGTTATTTCACTTCTAATTTATGTAAAACAATAATATATCTACGTTAAAAAAAAAGAAAATACACTTGCTTGACATAGTTCGCACCCTGTACGTATAAAACTAAACTTGACAAATTCATAAAAACAGCTTAAAGGAATACCCCCCCCCCCCAAAAAAAAAAACATTTGTACATTTGCTTTTTACAATAAAACAACAACCAATATTTGTTAGATTTTTTTTACGTAGAATAAGTATTTGCACATAGAAGCTGTCTTTGTTTGGGATGAAGACTATGTTTCATAACTAGTAATATGTAATCACAGAACGAGAGAGGGAAAACAGGCCATAGGATTTTCAATTGAGGCCTCGCCCTTCTCTGCACGATTGTAAACTTTTCTGTTGATATGCAAAGCAGTGCACTTCATTTGAGTCGGCATGGCTACGGAGCTCCTGCTTTGCACACATGTAATGATTAATCGCCCCTTTGATAACAATAGATGGCACCGCTGTTTTAACATGGGTGCTGCGAGGACAACAGGGTTACTACAGGGGGATCCACTCATAACACAAACACTCCCCCGCTGACCACTATTTGCTGAATGCTAGGGGTGTGTAGCCATGTGTGTGACCACGTGCTCGCCTTCACAGATGAGGAAGTCACTGCAGATCGGATTGTCAAGCTGTGCTAGCAAGAGAGCTTCTGACTCAACATTGAATGTGTTGATACAGTAAAAGTCAAGAAAACATGAATATATTTTGGGGAAATAATATGAAACTGTTGCAAAAATGGCAGTTAAGATATTTGAGTATGAAATACAGTTTATTATATCCTTTACATAATAAAATATATATATATGTTAGTTTCCCTTCATTATTGCATTCAATCACTCATTTATTTACTAGTTTACTTAGTTGGTTCATATATTATTTATTTATTTCTGTATGTTTGTTTATTCTTTTTGGGTTTATTTAGTTCAGAAAACAAGAGGAATACATAATTCCAAGGTCCTTGCTTGCTTAGTTATTTCTTTAATAAGTTTAGTTTATTATTGTTATTTTTATTGTGTTATTTATTTGGTTTAATAACATCAATTTAAGTGATTGAATAGATCTGATACAGTTAGTAAGCAAGCAAGTAATTTAGTAAGAAAGTAAGTTATCAAGTTAGTTAGTTAGTCAGTTATTTAGTTAGCTAGTTAGTTGGTTATACTCTCTGAATGTGTGAATAGCTACTTTATTAAGTCATTGTAAGTTTAGATGTGCTCTAACAAAACAATTATTTACCTTTGCAAATGAAATTCAACTTTAACAGTTTGATTGATAAGATTTGAATGAATACATCTTCATTTTTCTATGAGGCAGATGACAAACGAAGGCATAACAGAAGGGCTCATAGCCCTCTCCATCCCCCTGCACAAGCCCAGATATGACACACAGGCACTCTAGCGAGGGAAGGTCAACAGTGTGTTATGTCTAGTGTCCAGATGGACAGCCGTGAAGTGGAGACGTGGCCTCTGAGAGGGGCTGGCCACAGATCTTGGCCATGGACACAGGGTTAATGGTGCCATGAAAAGAACAATGAATTCATAGTGACAGAGTTCTCAATAGCATAAGGAACCAACAAAACATATTTAATTAATAATGTGTTCTGTTTTAAATATGATACAATAATTAAAAAGAAATGCTGATAGTGTGGTTTATAGGGCAAGTGAACCCTCAAAATCAGCATGCCACCTTTTGTTAAGCCTTGCAGATGTTGCCAGACTTCAGCGGGTCACACAATTGCTCACACATTTGCATTCCTGATCGAGGGAATTGGGATTAAGGGCCCTGAATGCCTTTGTCAGTTCTGACAGTGTTTGAACACATAACAGAAAAAGCAGGTTGAAATGTCGGGAGAAAAGGCCTGAGAGTGAGAGCGAGATGACAATGAAAAGAAATTCACCTTGAGAAAACACACTGACAATGTAAAAAGCAGGCAAAGAATGGAATGTGGAAGGAAAAATAAGCACTGTGAGCGAGTCGGTTCAACTCAATTTATCTATCTAACTACAATATCCACTTAGCTCAAGCTGATTAAATGATTAATTAAATGATTAACCAAATTAATATTAATTTCAATATAAAGTGAATTTATATTCATTTCAATATAGAGTGAATTTTATCTTTTTATTTTATTCAAAATGTAACCATTCTGCTTAGCAAAAAATTATTTTAAATTATCTTGAAACTACATGTTGTCTTGTTTAACAGGAAAAAAGGCTCAAAAGGTGACGTGCTTTCTTTTTTTGGTGAGGGATTTAGAGTGATAAAGAGAGATAGAGAAATACAGAGTGAGAGTGAAAGAGAGAGAGAGAGAGAGAGAGAGAGAGAGAGGCCTAAAGGAATTTGGGATCCCCTTTGCAAGAGAGAGAGAGAGAGCACATTAAGCAGCTGTGTTCTGTGAAGAACCAGGGCTTTTACAAACACACACAACCTTTGATCAAACACTCATTGTCCAACCGAACACAGCCCTCACCAGATATCGTTCAAACAACCTGTCAAGTAATAAAAAGCTAGGCTGAAACTCAGAGTGTAGTATAAATAAGGACAAAACTGTGAGAATCTCTAATATGGAGCCCTTAGCAGGATATTGCAGTATAGGGACAAATTATGAGTAGAAATTGTTTTTTGCACTTTTTTTTGAAGAGCCTTACCCTCTCAAAGTTTTCACAATAGTTTTGTGTTCCAAATTAAATTTGCATTTGGAAGATAATGCTAATACTGTTTGCAAGGGAATGCAAAACTAACTAAAAGAATGCTAAAAGTAAAAAAAACAAAACATTTCCCTTCAAATGTCATGTCCCCTTATGGTTGCGGTAGATGCTATGTTCTAAACTAACGCATGTCAAGCTCTTTCGCTTTTTATGGATTAAGACAGGTGCTTTCTTTGGCAAATTCAACAAAGGATATGTAGCCCTGCAACGTTCAGATTGCAGAAATAGTGTGTTTGTGTGTTAGCATGTTAATTTCTTGACAAGTTAACCTCTTTAATATGTATATATTCAAAAAAAGTGTGTCTCTCTTTTTTTTACCATGAAACATACTAAATATGCGATCTGGTCTTCGCTTCTAAAAGGCTAGTTCACAAAGAGTCTCTACACAAATGTCACTCTTTTAGAAAGATGTTAGCATGCTGCTATGCTAAAAACAATGCTTCAGTAATGGATGCAACTGAAAACATATTTTACAGCATTGGCTCTCAATCAAACCTGGGAGACTAATTTAATTACTTTCCTAAAATAAGCCTTCGTAAAAAAAAAATTAAAAACACACACTGAAATAAAAAGCAGGTTTAGTTGGTATCCAAATAATGAATGAAGCAACAAAAAAAAATACAAAAATCATGACCGTTTTGAATGTGTTTTAAGTATATTAGCAAATAAAGTCAGCTTTAATTCTTTCACAAACAACTCTCTCAACAATAGCAAATATGAATGTTTTAACAAAACGCAGTTTGTAAGTTGGCAAAGGCTAACTGTATTAATCAAACATGAGTTTTACAGAGGAAAACTAAAAAAATCTGGGTTCTTTTCCAGTAGATTTATGTTCACAGAGGTCAAACCCAAACTCTAAAACTGTGATCTGGCTAGTCTCAAACTATATTCAACTTCACTTCCTACACCTCGAAACATTCCTGTTTGAAATAGAGTTGTTGCCTGCTCTCTTGGAAGCCTGCCTGCATTAATCTATCCTAGCTGCTGCCAGTTCGATTGTCAATTCTTCAATAGAGGAACACTTCTCTCATCAGCGAAAGGTGTCAGTTATGGCTGAATTGAGATCTGCTGTTTTGTGTAAACATTTGAAACAGGACAATCTGTACATGGCGATAAATTCTGATTAAATGTTATGGCAAGCATGCACCTAAAAATAATTAGCCAAATAAATGTCCTGCCAGGTTTGTGAACTCCACTCGTTATTATAATATATTGTGTTGTTGCATATCTGGCTCATTCCAGACCTATAAAACTTGTTCCTGGACTGCAAGTTTAAAACTGTTGTCCAGATAACTAATAAGACTACAAAAATGTGTTAAATATATCTGAGCATGTGCTCTACAACCCAACATTTTCTTTAAGTGTTCGAGAAAATAAAAACTGTCAGTGGGGATTGGAGATTTATTATGTATCTATTATTTGGTTTGTGAAAGATTTAATATATACTCTGTCACAAAAACAGCACTAAATTAGTACAAAATCTGGTTCGTAATTGGGTTCGTAATTAGGCTCGTAATCATAGGTGGAGCTTTTTGGGTCCCATTAGCACTAGTCTTTATAAAGATGCAACTTAATAAACAGACTTTAAAAGTTATATATAAAACCAAGAATGTTTAGAATGTGTGTATATACATACACACACACACACACACACACACACACATATTTCATATATATATATTACAATCTTGACCCTCTACCCCTTGTCAAGCAATGTTTCTTTTTCTTCTCCAGAAATGTAGCCTCTAGAGACAAAATTGTTCCATATCTTAACATTTTTATTAGAACGCTTTGCTATATCTAATTGTTTCATAGTTTCACTAGTTTCATCTGTGACAAACAAAAAGACAGTGTTGAAAAAATCTCCTAAAATCTGTTAACTGTGACTGCAAGTATAGGGCATAATGACTCTATATGAAGTATTTTAAAGTATAGTGTAAAGTAAAACAAGTATGGTGTCTATATAAAAGTCAACTAAAAGTAACTTGATACAGCTTAAATCAGTTCCTAAAAGACCATTAAACTGTATAATTGTGCTTGTTTTTATTTTTATTAATTTTTTTTATGCCGAACATTAGACAGTCTTGTTAAAAAATGTAGCTTTTAATGTCCATGGACCTCTCTTTAAAAAGACTTGGTACTAAACTCAACATGGCAATGACCCTCTAGAAAAGCTTTGGACACTAAGCATTTAAGCAAAAAGCACTCTGTGTTCTGTGTTCCATTTCAAGCTATTTGAGATTTTAGACTGCAAACGCAACACATCAGTAAGCAGCTAAATCCTGCGTCCATGGAAGAAGATAAACTGTTGCTGTCTTGAGATGCTAGTCAACAACCATCAAACAGACCCTCCATGGTGTTGGAGAGGAGTGTCAATGAGGGGCTAATAAAGAAAGACAATGAACAAACAAGTAGGGCAAGTCTACTTCAGTATGTTGGACCTCCCTTGCTTTCCCTGCACTGGCACACTCTCAATAAGATCCACTGTAATTAGTCTAACCAATGCTTGTTTAGCATTTGCATATAAATGCTCTCGCTGGCAAGTGCTAAACACAACATCGCAAATCGTGCCCATAACAGACGGTGACCACACCTCCACACCCTCCAGGAGAGAGAGGGTGGTCCCAGGGGGCCATCTGTAGACACAAGCCCCCTCTGTGGCCCTCCCAACTACGTCTGTTGCCTTCAACAGGTTGGCACCCATCTGCTAGCAGCAATAGGCCATGCCTCATCCCACTCTCAGTTCCTGTTTCGAAAGGGATTGTGAAAGATAGTAGCCAGGCTTCCTGTTTCTCTGCTTATGCCATGAGAGCGTTTCGACCCCATCAAATGAGCCCTGACAAAACCGAGCAAGCACACACATCGTGTTCTCAGGAAGTTTTTTTTTCCTCTATCTCTTTCAGGGTTCTCTGACTTTGATATTATATGAGCACTCAACCCCAGACCTGGAGCCAAGAAATAAAAATAACACAAAACCTCTTCTCTATGATCACCTCTTCTAGCCTTGGGATGACTGCTATTGTTCTCTTTCTGTATAACATGCAACAATTCTTTCCTTTCATTTCAGCCCCCGCCTCTCTTGTTCTGCTTCTCCCTCTACCCTTCGTTTAAGTTTCCTCCATGTCTCTGGCAGTTGTTATGACAGATCGATTCATAAAACGAACCGGAGGAAGGAAGTGATGAAACAAGTGTCTGTGCACCCTCCCCTCCCATCCCATCCACTCTAAACATAATGAATCTGACCAACAGTAGATAAACACACTAGAAAGAAGGTACAACTAAAAACAGCTAATTTCTTATGGTTTCAGTTGTTTCTTTAAATAGAACCTTAAGTAAAATCAACATATGTTTCATCAGTTTATTTTTTACTGAATGTACGAATCAAAGCTAAAATTATACAAAAAAATCAAATTTTGAATGCTGTCTACAAAGACAGAAGCTGCGTGAGGAACAAGCAGAGTGGAGCAGTAGCAGGCAGAGAATGGCTAATGGCTACTTCTATTAAGATAGCAGTGTAATAAATGCTATTCACATAGATCTTTCCCTTATATTTACTCACTTTGAAGAATTAAATAGAATTGCTGCTCCTGGAATTTACAGCATGATTGCAGAAGAGGTTCTGATTTGCTGGTTTTTGATTGAAATGTAGCTAAAAGTTGTTTACTTAGCCACTAATGTTCCATAAAGTTAGTTCTAAACTACCAAGGGTATCTGATTGAACAAGATGGTGGAAGCAAAATAAAGTGATATTGTAAGACAGAAAGTGTCTCTTTTTTGATAAGTAAAAAAAATTAATAATAACTTAAAATTGGGTTTCTTTTTTAACCTTAATTTAGAAACATTAGTTACAGACTTCTCATAAATATAATAAACAATCACACATTCAATCGTAAAATTTTTTGAAGTCTAAAATAAACAGAGAAAAATGTGGTAGAAGACAGACATATTAAAATAGTCTGTTATACTGTTAACCTGACTTTGTTTGAAGTCGTTTTAGTCCTACTCTATTTAGAGTTAAACTAAAACTGAGCCCCTTTTTTTCCATTTTATAATTTACTAATTGTAAAATAAAGAGTTATGAGTTTTTTCAAGTAAAATTTTTTATTACAAAACTTTATATTACAGCATTAGTAATATTATAAGTGTTTATTACACAGTTTTTGGTGATAAATTTGTTGTTGACATGATAATCTCATAGATATTGAGTTCATTCAGAGTGTATTTGGTCCTGTTCTGGTAAAAAAAAAACTACATTTCACTTTTCTGTATAGATACATCCTAAATACATTAATACTATGTAAATAACATTTCTTCACTTCTATGTTAGGGCAGCAATCGTTAAGTTAGCAAACTGATATATTTCATGCAAGACAACTCAGTTATAGATACTCTATGTGATTTGGACAACTGACAAAGTCTTACGGCTTATCACACGAGTGTCACATTTCCTGACAGCGTGCCTGTTGTTAGCAGCTTGAGACATTAATATTTACAGGGCATTGAACACCTTAACTTCAAAATGTGTTTCCACCAACTGAAAGCCATAATATACTCGACTACAATTATACAGTGCATTTTCCAAAAAAAAAAAAAAAAAACAACAGGTTAAGCTGAAACAAGAAAATAAAGGGGGCAAAGCTTTGTTTCGTGCTAATAACTAGTCATAAATCACTTTAAAAAGCAACATGGAACAAAAGGCAGGTTTTGGCATTGACAAAGTATCTGATGCATAAATGTTTCATGTGAGCACCCAGCCTAACTTTCACCTCTGCATGACCCCTCTCATTCTTATTTGCTGTTTGGGTAGTTTAGTTAGTTTCTGCGAAGGAAATAGAAAAAAAGGAGTACACATAAACAGGAACATTCTTTAAATAAGGAGTGAATAAATCAAATAAAATCCCCCTAAAGCTCCAAAAAGGTTATCTAATAAAATACTGATCAGTAGTAACAATTATACCTCAAATAAGAAATATATTAGAACAGTTGCCTTTCAAGTATGAATCAATTTAAGTGTGTAAAAATGCTGCTGCAGTCTATTGTTTATTAACTTAGGTTAAATAAATCTATGTAGTTCAGCATGAAAAAGATGGCGGCGCACACAGCTGCACCAGCCCATCTTCTCTCATGATATTCTGCTGCTTTATCTTGTTTATATATTTTGTGTTTATAATCCAGGTGTATATTAATATCTATGCTTAGCTAACGTGTCCAAATCCCAATTCATTTTATCCATCTATAGTGAAATACTATATTTAGTACATTCTATCACGGTATAATACTGTATAATTGTTTATGTATCTATAAGCCAGTATTTGTTATATTGTTTTTTATAACATTGGACATATTTCATGTAATTAAAATGTACAAATAACTTTTTTGTAGATGAAAATTAAACCTAAGCTATCCATGAATTATAAAATGAAATAAAAAAACAACACACCCAAAAAAATGAATAAGATTAAAAAATCTGAAAGTTATTAAAGACAGACTGCGCATGTGTGAGTGCCAGCGAGTGTGCTCATGGCAGTAAGGGATGAGTAGCCAGACGGCCGTGTCCTCTTCAATGCTGTGACTTCACTAAATCCTGATTTAATTGTGGTCCTGTGTAACACTTAATAGCGAGTGCAGTGCACCTGACAAAAACAAGTTACACCCAAGAGGGGGTAGAGGGGTGTCCAAGAGTACCAATTAAACACCTCAGCCAATGAGCTGACCTCTCTTAGGACTCCCCCAGCTGATAAACCAATCACACACCAGCACTCATGTCTCATTAAATACCTGTGCGAAAGGAAGGCGACAGGGAGAGACAGCTTTTTTTCCACCTCACATTTAATTATAATGTCTGGGAGGAAAAGAATTTGAAGAAGTAAACAATCATCATTACTACTCAAAACAAAACTGAGCAGCGAGACACAGACACTGATATTCCTGTCATATCCTTCCTTTAATAGAAGAAGCTTCTATAGCTTATTTACAAGCTGGGAGTAAACAGCTAATATCTGGCTTAAGTGCAGCGATTACACAGAAACATTGATGGAAATGTACACATCGAAATCATTCTCAAATATTCCAGTTTCAATTATTGACTGCAGAGTAGAATCAAACCTTAAAGTATTCAATTCAATCTATTGCACAACTGCTTGAATTAGAACCAAGATGGCTGCTTATGCTTGTAATCCATCTCTTGGATAACAAAATGTCCTATTTTTATTTTACAACATTCATGCAAAAAGCAAGTAGTTCGACTTTAATTTAAATACAAATGTAAGTTATCACTGTTTGGCAACTTTGTCAGACATGTTTTTAATGTATTTTTTATTACAAATTTTTTTGTAGATTTTTGTTAATTTATGTTCTTTCCATGTTTGAAAACGTGTTATATTTAATTATAAATATTTTTTTAATTTCATATATATATATATATATATATATATATATATATATATATATATATATATATATATATATATATATATATATATATATATATTATATATAGATATAGTGATATATTATATATATAATGGATATACTTTCTGAATAAATCATAAATCATGTCTATAGTTTTAGTTCCTCTGCTATATTTTATCATTTTACAAGACATTCCCCATCTGATGATTCAACCATCAATAATCAATTGTATCAACATAAGTTGATACATGAGTGTCACTATGATGACTTGCCAATCATCTACATATCCTGCATATGTTTTTAGAAAGAATGTGCTGAAACGATTTTTACCACAAGGTGAAGTCAGTATTATGTTTAAGTATGTTTGTAGTTGGGGACGTTTGACCTATTTAACAACCTAAAATGCTGAAATTAGAGACTGTACACAAAATATAATAATTTGTTTTTGAGAAGGGGGAAAAACAGTATAGTATAGTATAGTATAGTATAGTATTAAGTAAACTAACTTCTATACTAGATTAATTACAATTATTATTATTGTGGTTTTTGCTGTTATTATTATTATTATTATTATCTAAATGCGTAACGACATGCTTAGTGATGATAATATCTTATATAATGCAGTAATGTAATATATGTTTAAAATTTACTCCTGTGTGTAAAATGTGCTTTCTTGCATCATAAACAATTTCACACACATGCATTTTGCTATTAGGCCACATTTATAGAACCACTATACATATAATTACAGCTAATACAAAAGATTTTTCTGCGATGGGGGTTTAATATGATCCTGAACATTAGTTTGAAGTTTGAGGCAAGATTAATGTTGCAGGAAAACTGTGCTTGAAGCAAGTTCAATCAAAATGAGCTTTGGTGGCAAGTGTGCGTGCATCTGTGTGTCACTACAATGATCTGCTATCCATCTATATTTACTGTAATGGTTTTTAGAAAAAAAAAATATTGATATTCTTTTTACAACATGGTAGTTAGCATCTAGAGAATAGGCTTTGTAGTTGGGAACGTTAGACTGTTTTAACAGACTAAAACATGGTAATTACATAAGAGGCGGTGTTAAAAATAAAAGACTTGTTAAATGTGTATGATAAAATGTTGTAAAAATCTATAAAAAAAATAAAATAAATGTATATTTAAATACCTTCATGTTGTATAAATATTGAAAACCAAAGTGTTGCTTTCTTTCATAATAATTGGTTTCGGTACCGGTCCATGACAAACATTAAAATAAAGATGCTGAAAAAAAAAACTATAGCAAACATGCTACAAAACAAAATAAAACAATAAATATACCAGCTCAACAAAAAAGGTCCAAGGTTGTTACAAATAGTATAGTAACCTAGAAAGCAAGGAAGGACTAAATCAGTGTCCTAAGAGCAAAAAGACAGACAACAGACAAAACTTGACTCCACATGTGTGGCAAAGTGTTAGCTTGTGAAAGCCCAAAGGAGGCCCCTGTCAGTGGGACCGGAGCCCTCAGCACTCAGGGGCCATTTTATAGCTTTGCTGTGGTCAAGTGAGGAGCAGCTAGCTCAATTCCTGCACAACAATGACAAAGAGGGCCGCCGAGACAAAGGGCTATCTCTTTGCCTCTTAACCCCTTCAGCGCTAAACACACTCTCTCACACACTCAACCCGAAACCACAAGCACCCGCTCACACTTGCAGAAACACACACTCAAACTGCAACAGCAGCTCAATTTCAGACCAGACTAATGGATTCAAGAGCTTGACCGGCCTATTGGGCCCTGCGACAGCGCTCATCACCACAAAGACAGAACAGAATGACACTACTCTACCTTTTTTCCCTCTCATCCTCGCTCTCTCCGCTCCTCCTCTCCCAGTGCACCATGGGGGACCCGTATGGGCTGCTGCACATTTGCAAATGAATCACGCTTTTTGTTTGAGTTTTTTTTCTCTTCTCCAAACACGGAAAAGGGAGAGAGGAGGGTGAGCAAGAGAGAGAGAGAGAGAGAGGGAGTGTGTGTATCTCTGTAAGGGGGGCTCCTGCCATCGCTCTTTTCTTTTCCTTTCTGCTGTCTTTAATCCTGGGGAGGATAAGCTCTGCCGTACACAGAGAGGAAGTGCCATCGGCCTGCCGGGCTTCATCCACATTCATTCAGCATTCCTGGAGCCCACGAACACGCTCGCACGTGGTGTCGATCACTCACTCACATGTGCGGCGAGGCCTACTCACAATGCAAAGAAATATAAGCTGCATGTTACATTAAAAAAATAAAGTTAGAAAAGATGAAAATCTAAAATTGTATACATTTCTGAGCCAGCATTAAATAGAGGATACATATAGAGCACTTGAATGCATTTTGATTTAAGCCAACAATGAGAGTGGAGTTTGAGCGAGCATGATGCAGCGACACTCCTCGACCGGCTGCACACACAGCCAGGCTCAATTCAGATCTGTTTTGATGTCATGGTGCTAATGTAGCCGAGGCTAACACTGGCGGGATCACATGGCATGCCAAGCGTAAAATGTAGTGGAAAACTGACAAGTGCAGACGCTCTCGGGCCGATCAGGCTGAATGATCAACTGCACGGACAGCACGAGTCTGCCTCTTATTTAGACACACTCAACAAACCGTGTTAATATCAGACATGGACAAAATGTATAGAATATAATCGTAAATACTATACAAATACACTCATGTGTATATGTGCTTATAGATGAATCATTATAAGCATTTTAAATGCTGTAAAAGCAGTGTACAGTATTTCAAATATTATATTTTATGTTTTGGATAAATAAGTAACAATTGTTGAAGGTGTTTTTATTATTACTTTTATAATAAAATAAAAATAAAAAATAAAATAATAATAATAAAAATTCTACACATTTCAAATAGAGGTAACCAAATGTCCCATCATAAAAAAATTGTCCAATAAATACATTTCCCTGTATGACATAACATGAAAGTCTATTTTTTACAACACATTTTTTATCAGAAATATACAACAAATTATCTTGATGCAATACAATTAATGGCTAAACATTAAACAGCTAAAAGGTCTGGAAAACAAAAGGAATGAAAGAGCACAAATAAACAGATGAAAAAAGAAATATATAATCGACTACATATAAAAGGTATACGACTGCTTTTTACAGAGTCAAAAATCTAAATCAAAAGGTTTGTCACACATTTTGAATTCAGAAAATGAGCAACAATTTTGAGTCTGCGCAGAAAGCAGAAGTATTCTAAAAAAAGGTAGTTGCTAACTTATTCAGCAGCTGAAACAATTGAAACGTGCATGTAATCAAACGTATTATCCATCTGTCTGTCTAAATGGAGAGATTGAATCAAGCACAGATCGGGTCAAAGTCACAGGCCACCAGACCTCTCGCTTTGTTTCTGCCTGCAGAGAAAGGCAACCCGGTCTGCTCGTGTCTGTGTGTCCTCCATGTTTTATGCATTCTGTCTCATTGTGATGATAAGTGACAGCGTGGAGGCCCGGACGCCAGGCTCTGGGGGGCAGTCAAGAGGAGGAGGAGGGAGTAGCAGGTCTATTTCCACGGTGGACGACACAGAGCTACTATGAAGCTATTACCCACTTCAGCCTCCATATCCCTGGTGTCTGTACCAGAATCTCAAACACTCCCTGCGCACGCATGGGGGCGTACCACCACAAAAAAACACAGATTTAGGATCATATTATACATGTATGCAAAATACCATCACTACAGCTGAGGTTGTCTGCAGAAAATGTCTGTGTAGGTTTCATAAATGAGGCGTTTGGATCAGCAAGAGGTTGAGAAATGCAGGCAATGTGTGGGTCCTTATGACATTAGCTGCGAGTGACGAATGCTGAGGGTTGTGTCCGTCTCTCTAAATATTCCCTGACGATGGAAAATGTGCGAAAGCTGCATCTCACTAAAAAAGAAAGAGGAACTCCTGTCTGCCCTGCACGCACATTTCTTTTCATGGCAGGCGTTTTCTATAAACAGCACACAAATCCACATGATCAGGTCAAGATTGTATGTCTCTCCATTTCTCTTTTGCATTATTTTCTTTTGATCTAAAAAAATAAAATCAGCTGAGTAGCCGGTTCATAACAGCAAACCGCCATAAAAAAATTTTTATATTTAAAATAAAAAAATATGTGCTACTGGCTAGTACAATTTTCACCTCCAACAACTGCTGCTATCTTAAAATTGTAATCCCACGATGCTTTGCATGCTGCACACAATCTCTATGCAATAAATCACCAACAAAATTATTTGTAGACAGCAAAATCCCATAACATATTGTGAAACGGTACAGCACAGAGGGTTCTGCCAACTTCACAAGTAGCAAATAAAGAAAACAGCCACAAAATAGGAGAGGAGGGTGAAAGGAAGCCGCGTGGATCACAGCCGTCTGCGTAACCGAATGAAAGGTGAAACCGAGGCTGAGCTTGTGGTAAAAGCTTAGCTTACACAGGTACATCCCTGGACCCTCCTCATACACATGCACAAGCACCCGCCCCGGCACAGGCCATCCTCCCCACCCGTGCTCAGCCTGCCCCCAAGTCCATGCAAAGCTTTAATGATAACACTGACACGTCGGCCATTGTACTCCCCCTCATTATTGCAGGACTGGAAGAACTGGTCCTGTCTGCACAGGCTTGCATATTCAAAACCATCATGTGTAATCAGACCCAGTGCTCCTGCTAACCTAATTTACACACACCATCCAAAGCCTGCAGCAAATGGAGGTGGCTGGGCTTCCTCGGCACGACTGGATTAATGGAAAACTCGTGACAGAGACCAGCTCATCTACACACACTGCTTTCACCTTCTTGCAGTGTCTATGAGCACGAGCATTTTTTAAGCATTTTTTCTGTTTTAAATTTACAATGTTATACGTTTGGCTACAATATGAATAATATGTTTTAATGGAACAAGTCTGTTTAAAAAAAATTAAAAAAGAACAACACACTCCTGTATTTGTCTTGTCCCTGGTGTTGACCCAAAGAGGGCCCTCTACCACTGAGGACATCACAGAGGCTTTCCCGAAGGGTGTCAGCAAGAGAGAGAGAGAGAGAGCAAGAGAGGAGGGGTGAAGGGGAGAGCACAGTTTCCCCCTGCTCTCTCTAACGTTATAACAGCACTCGGCAACCTGTCTTGTCATAGCAGCAACTCCATTCATACGCCATCTATGTCCAGTATAAGTGTACTGCCCATAGCAACCGCCACATTAATGATCAGGAGATGAAGGAAAGATAAAAAAGAGAAACTTGTAGAAAGCCAATAAACGAAAATGCTGAACTGTTTATAATTAAGAGCAGAAGTAACAACAATATAAGTAGTATTAGATTTCTTTAAATGTTAATATATCAGTAGTAATGTGTTTATACCAAATGATGTAAACATTCAATCACGGCATGTAGCATGTTTCTAACAATTGTATTATGTTTTAAATCAAATAACACAATCAAGAAACTACTCCACTATGTTATCATAATCACTACGATGTTCCCTACAAAATAAACATCTGTCTTTTTCGGATTGTGAACATGTAATCTCTTGTCTACATCTATCAGTACTTTTGAGCAAAGCCAGATTGAATTAAGACAATCCTAGTGTCAAACCACAACAAAACTATCTAAAAACATGCCCGACGTTTTCTGTAAGGAAGTGAACATCCTTACTGGAGCCCAATTCAGAGCCAATAATAAAATGGCTTAAACAGCAGTTTATTCATAGCTTGCAATAATGAGTAACTAAGTCTTTCATGACCAAATGAAGCACAAAAGACAACACAGCTAACAAATATTGCAATAATATGACTTCCTAGGAATGAGTCAACTGCCATTAAAAATCATTGTCTGCAAAAGGATTAGCCCTGAATAGCATGTCCATGAGTTTTTGAAGAGGGAGTGAAATGGCAAAGACCTTGCCTGCTGCCTTTGTGTTGTGATGGTAGAGAGAGAGGAAAGAGAGAGAGGGAGAGAGAGAGATGCATGGAGCGAGATCATCCTAAGAATTATCGTATATTTAACTGTCGTGTGATTCTTGCTATTTTTGTAGCCTCTCTTAGCAGCAGAAAGTCATTAAAGCTACAGACCCCTACGTTCATCCCAGCTTTTTTCATTGCCATATTCCTTTTAAAATATTTTTGAGAGTACTCAATAGTTTCCTCTCACACACAAAGACCGTTGATTTATTCCGCTCATAGAAAAAAAACTTTACATACACCAGTGATGTTAACCTAAACAAGTGTGTCGCCCTGGCACTAGCTTCACTGGTTTCTCTTGTTACGACACGTCGGGACGAGTAAAAGGGTCTTAGGATTTCTGTTTTTTGACCGCTTCCCTGATTCCTTCGATGTGGCCTGTGGCTATTTGACCCCAACTCAACAGCATTTGCACTCATGCCTAACTTCACCAGCATTCTTTCTCAAAAAAAAAAAATCTATTACTTCAAACTTAGGCGTTATAGTAAAATCTAACACACTCAGGTGTTCCTTTGTTGATCAAACTTGTGTTACATTTTTATAGTCCTGCTAACCTCCTCAATCTCAGGGTTTTGTTTGCGTGACCCCTCAACACATCCCACCCCACACTTTTCCCACTGTTCACAGGCTTGGTAATGTTGGGTTTTCCCCCTTCTGTTTCTTTTTTGTCTTTCTTCTACTCACTCTGTGACCCCTGCTCCCTTGTTTTTTGCCGTCTGACCCCAAGTCTCTCAACCTCCCCCTCTTTCTTTCCCAGCCCTGCACATCCATGAGGAGCTCGCGAGTCGCAGTCAGTCAGACCTCGGTCTGTCTGTCCTTCCATTGCACATCTTCTGTTTTCTTGTCTTTTATTTCTAGACTCACTGTGACATTGTATCATTCGTATGGATCCATGCATCAGCTACTTTTCGCTCTAAACTTGGAAGGACCCCTAACTTTACACTAGCTGTCATTTATGACACGTAGGGTCACTATCTTTGTATTCATTTATAAATATTTTTCTCTTTTACAATCTATACCACACCTGTGGTAAGATAAGGCTTTATAAGAGGAACCCTTTACCTGTTTTGGAGATAAATTAACCTAACTAGCTAACGCTAGTTCAATCTAGAAACATCCTGGCGTTAGCTTTGTTTACAATTTGAAAAATATTTATTTTCTAATTTTTTCCCTCTCTTGGGAACTTATAAAAGTAATTAAAAAACCCTACTGATAATTTTGCGTCGGGGAATTTACATTTCGCGTAATATGTACGTTTTTTCCTCAAAAACGCAATGTTTTTGCGTGGAGTTCTTGTTTCGAGTCTTTGGCCGTGTTCGCGGTGAATGTCGCGCGGCTCTCTGGGCTCTTCTCTGCGGTTGATCCGCTCCTGAGAGCCGGGGCTCGTCTCTCTCTCAAACACACAGCCCACAACACTCTCACACACCCCACTCAAACACATGCCTATCGATTCGCATGTGACTTCGACTGGGAAGCAGCAAACAACTACTTTAATGTCGCTCGGAACGAAAAAATAAACCGAGCAAGTGACAGCAGCGAAAAAGTAGAGGAACTGAAAAGCGCTGCAAAGGGCGGAGAAATCCACATTAAAGAAAGGAGTCGAAAAAGTAACAGTGGAATCACTATCGAGGATTTCAACTTGTTAAATGGAGAGAAACAAGAAACCAGAAGACCAAGGGGCATATCGGTGTAAAAATGGAAAAAGCGGGCGATGCTCCCCGCTCAGCGGACGCGGACGGACGCGCGGGCTGGACTAGGACGCTCCTCTCCCGGCTGCGATCGTGCAGAGCTCCCGCTACTCTCCGAGCACTCTTGCGCAGCGACACCCCACCAAAAACCTCTTCCTTGACACTATTCGGTGCTTTTATGACCCGAATGAAAACATGAGCGTGCAGAAGTGTGTTTTAAAGGCATCTCGTTGGAAATGGATTCGCTGTCTTTCTCTTTTCTTTTCATCCACGAGAAGAGCGAGGACGAAGCCAGATGTAAACACAGGTAAAGACTGACAAACGGCAGCAAATAAAGCAACTTGCATGAAAATAACTTCCGATCGCTTGTTCTTTATCCTGCTAGGAGGGTATGAAGAGTCGAGGCTGTTACGGAGAAATCCCGAAAGCATCGCTTTAGCCTGTAATTGAAACTAAAGAGAATCGTAGCGCTAAGAGAGACAGAAAGAAAGAGAAAGCAAAGTTACAACTTACAATGTTTGGCTGCCGCTTTGAAATCCTTGCTTTTTAATCCAGTATAGAGACGCTTTGGCTAAAGATCCCATCAAGGCAGTCCCTTTTGGTCAGTTTGCGTTTCGGGTGATGGTAAAAGAAAGATCATTGTTGTTGCGGAGAGTACAAAAAACCCGCAGTATTAGTTGTAAAGGCAATATAAAAATAATTTGGATGCAAAGCAGACGATGAGTCTTGTGTTAGAGGGAGAGAGGAAGAGGTGAAAGTGAGATCTGATGATTGAAAAGAAAAAAACTCTTTGGATCTTTATTCCTGCTAATTAGTTTCCTGCAAAAAATGGCTGTGATTAATTCAGTGCGCATGTGCTTCATTACACAGGCACGACGGGAAGGGCTAATTAGCCACCTTCTGGATCAATAAGATTCAGCAGAGAGCCGAGGAGAGAGAGAGGGAGGAGGGAGATAGAGGAGGGAGGGAGGGAAGGATGGATAGATGGAGAACGAGAAAGAGGAAAGTAGTGATCGGGAATTGAAAATATGGAATTAAGTACAGCACAAAGTAAGAGTTGGATAAGAAGGAAGACATTGAGAGTTAATAGCGAAGAGGCGCGCGCGGCGGTGTGGTTCGCTCGCGACGCGCGACTTTTACTTCGAAAAATCAAGCGTAGTTTTTTAAAGAAAGAGAAAATAAACATTTTTAAAGGTTCGCAAACTAGTTTCGCCTCGTCGCCGCTTTAACTTTTAGTCGCGTCTTCTTTAAAGGAACTCAACACCCGTGTTTGTTGTCTTTTCTAAATAGTTACAAAAGCGAGTTCACGAGGAAGATAAAGTCCGCGAATCTCACAGAAAAGCTTTATCGTTGACTGCTGCTTTGGGAAAACGTTTAATTTTTGAAACGTGAGAAAAACAACTAAACTTGCCAAGCTTTGGCTGGTCAGAAAGCGTTTTAGCAGCACTTGATGCTTGAACAATGTTAAATCCCTTTTGAAATATCATGCGTGTTTAAAATTAATCAGCAACACAAATTAATTTTCCGACGTGGACATACACAAGTGTTTTAACACATACAATCTTACCATTTTAAAAGTTATAGTAAAATTCTAACTGCGTGTTTTTTGGGGGCTAAACAGAGTTCATGTCTGGAAAAGGAGCGAGGAGCTCTAAGCAAAGAGAGATCTCTTGATTTCTCGAATCTCACTCGTGTTTTCTGTATCAGTTTCAGATACTACGCATTGGATTTCACGATAAGATGCTTTTATTTCAATATTGTATTTAATAAAAGTTCAAACGAATAAAACGCGATGCAGATTATTAGCATGAAAAAAATCTGAACATCCCTTTCTCTCCTTGTGTTCACACTCACACTTAGATAGAATACAAAAAATAACATAATGAACAATTGAGCAATTTTGCTTTCTAGCTAATTCAACATTATACTTCTTGCAACATTCTGATATGTTCATTTAAATGGTTTACGAATTCAAATAAAATTACAAATGTTGAACAGAATGATATTTACTCAATCCACGCATTTTAGAATCCCTCGGCGGTGGTGAAGAGATTTTTTTAGATATCAAAATAATTCTATGAATGTAGTAGTGGAACTTTCTAAGGCGTGCGGTCAGATAGGTGACGTTTGATCAATAGTAACAACTGTAGTATAGATCCGTGGGTTTCTCCAGTGCGCCCCAAAACTGTTCTCCAGCTGTTTTTCTCCCGGTGGTCACCTAAAACATCCTTTCCCCAAATCAAAAGCGTGTATCCCAGATCCAACCTTTGAGTCCAAGTCAGTGTCCCTTTCTCATGATAATTCTTTTGTGGATTCTGAATAAAGAGATGACAACTCTTTTCCTCTCTCTATCATTTGCGTTCTATCGACAACTAATAGAGGCCTTAATCTTACTAAACACGGAGATTTGATTGATTACACAAAGGTCGTGTTTATTTATCAAATATTGTGTATTTTATATTAATATTTTTTCTCTCCAACGTAACCTGTTCCTTTGATACAGTTACTTTTCGACAAATGTGTGAACGAATTCCGTGCTGCCGCATTACAGTTTTCCATTTCTATTTCAAATAAAATTGATGCACATGTGTGTTTTACATTTTGTAAAATTGTCTTTGATGTAGGTGCATAATATTTACAAATACACATTGAACTATAACAAGTTTGTGGTTTTAGGAAATGTGTTACGATGTCCAATGAAAATGTTGCTTAAATAAATGCAATGAAGCTGCTATGTTTTGTATTTGACTTTATTTCTACTCCATCAATCCTTCGAAGTTTTGAGAGCTTGCGAGGCTCGCTTTGAGAGTTTTACAGGAATTCACCTCGGCAGGACCTGAAATGAGTCGCGTGTGAAGCAAACAAAGGCGATATTAAACACTTGGCCTTCTGGAATAATCTAAGCCAGACGTGACACTTGCTGGTGTGTGTTGAACGGCGCGGGGGTGTCGGTGCGTGCGCGCGCTCGTGCGTTCGCAGATCCTTGTTTTAAACGCGTATTAGACTGTATTCTTGCTGATGCAAGCGTTATCCATGCCGAGTGTATCCAAAACTACATAAAACCTGAAGTGCGCAAAAGCTCGAAAAGAAACGCTGGATGTGTTTGATATGCATCCAGATTTAGCCTTGAGAGAATCTCCAGGGCTGGGGATGCGCCTGCTCTCCTGGGGAAAGAGGGATTGTAAAAAATGAATGGATAGGAAAGAGAGTGCGTGCGGAGTTAGAGGGGCCAGCGAGATAATAAGAGGCCGTTGCGTGAAAAGGGGGACAGAATCAGAGCTTGTCTATCGCTTTTGTAACCTGCCATGGCCAATCTAAGCGCATTTGAATATGCAGTGTGGTCCTGTCTGGTGTCTGATAGGCGAATTTGTGGACGCTGATATCACCTGAGCTTCGTTTTCCTCAACATTTACACTGCTGGCCGGCATGGCGCGCTCTTTTAATTTCAGCTAAATGTGTTTCTTATCTGTTTGGTGCGATCTGTAACCCATGTGGATGATCTGCCCTACCTACACAGGGCTGAAGAGTGAGCCGTCCGGATGGGATAAGCAAGGGAAAGCGGAGAGGGAAATGTAATAATTAAATTGGCAATAACTTAAAATGCTACAAATTCTTAGATATGGCAACTGATTAAAACAAACAAACAATCAACAACAACAACAAAACGAAATCAATAAGTTTGTGCTGTAAAAAAAACTCTGGGGACGAAATTAGTAAAATGTTACCATCAGGTCTTTCATTTAGCATTTTATGGCCCCAATCAGAAAATGTGCCCTTTCTTTTATTTCTTGCAACATGGATGTATTATACATTTAAATACATTTCTGTTTAAATCATGCACCCCTGTAAAAATATATTTAACAGTCTTACTTTTTAAGTCTTAAGAAACCAAAAAATATAAAAATGCAGGGGGGGGGGGTCCTATTGGTAAGTAAGTATCCATCCATCAATCTAACCTTCCAGCTATCAGATTTACAAATGATGAAAATAAACGTGGTGTATGCTGTCTGTTTTAATGTTCCTTCAGATAGGCACACTCTTAAATTTCATCATATGTAAAAAAAAAAATATATATATATATAAAACAACGCACCTACGGAGAAATATATCTATTTTAAAAGCCTCTGGCTTCATTGAAAAGGCACATTACGAATATTCACTCGGGAAAAGGTCATCACATGAACCCTCACGCAACGACGCCACAAAACAAAACAAAGTAAAAAAATCACTCGTGGTCAACGGACTCTACTTGGACTTATCTTCACTTGTAAAATGGCCTCGACTATTGGCACACCGCGCAGGAGCTGCTTCTGGGAAAGCGAAAGCTTGTGGCGCAGCACAGGAACCCTCCTGAGTCGCTCTGGGAGCTTTGTCCGGTCTGAAACCCAGGGTTCATGGCTGGATGGGGCAGGACATATTACCAGGTGCAATGGCAGCGCCCTCTTATGTTCACTCTGGCCACAGGGCGCAAACAGTCCATCAACCTGCCTCATCACTATTCATCCATCTGGTATTCTTCCAACAGAGCCGCAGGTCAGCGGACAGCGTCACATCAAGCACTTTTGGGCACACAGGTAAACATCCATGGTTAAAACTAATTTCGAGACAAAAGCTTCGAGTTACTTAAACTTTACGCACGGTGCGTACTTGGAAAGGCGCGCGCACGTCAATGAACCTGTTCTGTGTCTAGATTGTGAACATTTAACGTAGAAAAAAATCTGTAAAAGAACTAAGCAAATGTGGCATGAATAAGTAATAATGAATGATAAAAGTCTGGTGTGAGAAAACAAAAGCTTTTGTTTTTAATAAATTATGGGAAAACTTTGATTTGTGGAAACCTTAGACGAAAAACATGGCTTTTATTTCACACAAAAACTGCTGGAAGACGTGAAAAAGGAACGTGAATCAAAAACTGGTGCACGTTTTTATTAAGAATGCACATTAAAAACAATAATATATTTAAAAACAAAAAATCCGACCAGATCCTAACGCGCCTTTTTATTTAAGTGAATGACTGTATAACATTTGATGTAGAATGTTTGGCGTTTTTAATGTTAAATGTGTTACATCAAACTTAAATTTAAATGTTTATTTAAAATGTACATTTTATTATCGGTATGAAATGAATATAGGAAAAAAGAAAAGTTTTGCTGTCGACAAGAATCTCAAGAAACTGTAGAGAGAAATATAAAAACACGTAATGAAAGCGTTATAGGTGAACAGAAATGTCCAGAATCATAAAAATACTGGTTTAACGAGTCACAACAACAAAACTAAAAAGTGTTTATTTTTCGATGAACCGGACTGCAGCTGAATAAGTCAGTGCTTTTTATGCCAGATCAAACCGTTTAATCGTAAACTGCTCTAAAACATCCAACATAACATAACATCCAGCTTGCATTAAAGCAATTTTTCTTATGCGAATACAAAAAAGCGCAAATTAACTAAGTAATTAATAATTATAGTAATTAATTAACGAGTGCTTCCAAGTTTTTAATATTATCTTTTTTGTGAAAATCGTGAGAAGCGATTGTTGATCACGAAACCAGGATGACTTCTATAACATTTTAATGATCGAAAGGGTAATTAACTGTCACGAAACACTAATTAATCTGTTGCATCATTTAAAAGAGTAGTTTCCTCAGCCTCAAAGTAAAATCACACAGAAACATCTGCTTAATTAATTATGCAAATTTTCAAATTAATTACAACAAAATCGTTACGATCAAAACGTGCACTCCTCGTTCTTGTTAATGTATTGAGTTAAAGTCGCAAATCAGCTCAAAAACTGACGCGTTTTGAAAACTAAATGCAGTTAAATCTACTTGAATTCTACAAAAAAAATTGCAATAAAATGAAATGAAATATATTTACAGCATCAAACCCTGCCAGCATGGAAATATTCTATTTTTTTGAAATTGTGCTTTAATTAGATATCCTTTCGGACAAAGCGGCCACCAGAGAACCCCCACACGTGTATAGCAAAAATTCTACTATTGACAAGTTTATCTTTTGAATATAAAATGTAATAAAATCTCAGATTGAGTCAATCTTCTGAACCTGACAGCCTGGTATCAACGCAGCACCTGCGAGCACCCGACTCTGAGTCTTTTCGGAGGCGTGTCTGCATGTCTCTGCAGCATCCCGATCAAGCAACACTGCGATGCAGGGATGACCACTGGGACTTTTTACTTAATACGAATCATTGTTTTTGATCGCTCTGAAACAGGGCAAATCAGCTCTAAGAGGCTGAGACTCAGATGATCATTCGCAGTCAAAGAAGCTGCGCAAAAAACGCACATTAAAATCTCCAGCAAACAGCAAAAGCTCTTTCAAACACAGAAACCTTTAAAAATCCGAACACGGATGATGTGTAGAGTCTGTGCTGTTAAGCAGCACAAATGCATCGGTTCACGCTCGTGGAAATATCAGAAAGGAAAGCAGCCTGGAGCAAAGTCTGCGTCCAGAGGAGCCAAATCCCCCCTCTCTTCCTCTCTCCCTCTCTCCATCTCTCCCTCTCTTCTCTCTCCATCTCTCCCTCTCTCCATCTCTCCCTCTCTTTTCTCTCCCATCTTCTCCCTCTCTTCTCTCTCCATCTCTCCCATCTCTCCCTCTCTCCCTCCTCTCTCTCCGCTCTCTCTCTCTCTCATCTGCTCTCTCTCTTCTCTCTCTCTCCTCTCTCTCTCTCCTCTCTCTTCTCTCTTCTCTCTCTCTCCTCTCAAACCCACACGAGCGCGCGCGCGCACACATCACACACATCTCTGAATCTCTCAGCCTCCATTTTACCTCAAGAGAACATACAATCTCACTTTCTAGCTTAAATGCTCACCAAAAACAACAGAGCGGAATAGAAAAAGAACACCAAAATGCTAAAACCTGTTTTGACTTGCCTCTATCAAACGTAAATATGAACTATGTTGAAGAGAAAATAAACATGTCACACATGTGCATCAATTCATTCTGCCAATGTGCTTTTTAACGCACATTAAATATTACACATGCATTTTTGAAAAAAGGGTAACTTGATCTGTGAAAAGATATGACACTTCATACACATCAACTTTAATTTAAATACCTAAACTGCCACAATGCAATTACCCTAATTATACTTTTATGTATGATAATAATAATAAAATGATGTTTCATAAATTCACAATTTTGGACTACCAAATATACCATAAATAATATACCATAAATAATATATATTTATATACAAAATTTATATATTTATATATAAAATTTATATACACAAGAAAAAGAAAAATATATGAAAGAAAAAAGCTTCCAGACAATGTGCAAAAATGTTTAAAGCTTTTGCTTTGAAAACATACACATATGCATTTAGTTAAAAATAATGATAATATGTTGGGTTTGTATTAAAGATGAGGAAAAAAAACTAAACCACACTGACAATTACCATTTTTTTAGCCTTAATGATATATATCAAGTCAGACACTTTAAGGACATTATCAACAATTTATGCATTCAGAACATCAAAGGGCCACATAATTTGAAAAGAAAAATCTATACGTGTGAGTGGAATCGCTCAAGGAATTATAACAACATACATAAATTATCATGTACAACAATATTTTTTCATAAGCATATAACATTTACAAAAATTTTTTTTCACAAATCAAAAATGTAAAATTTCAGCTTGCAATATAATTTGCATACACGAATGAAGAGCTGAAATAAAAAAGTAGCAAAGCAATGGATAATGAAATTATTTACAGGTAAACTAAAACGATTAAATGAAAGGATAACCCAGCATGCAGCCAGAAACTTGAACCTGTAACATGCAGGTGCGTGAGTGTTTTTGATGTAGCCGGGGTATAATTGTAAGTGACCACAGCGTCTGGAACATAGTTGCACGGTGCTTAACCCTGAAATTTCCCCCCCAACCCTTGACCTCCAGGATTCAGAGGCAGGTGGGCTTCAAGGGAGTGTGTGTATGATGTCAAGAAAGTGGGCTAAGCAGTGCATCACAGCCAGTGAGGCACAAATGCAAAGCTCGCCAGAAACCCCGTCTGGCTCCACATGGCCATAAAACAAGCTGTAAAATGCTGTTACCGAGGAAAGCATGAGCTCGTTAGAACAATTAACAAGAGAGGTGTTTAACTCAGCACTACATTAACACTCCGGGAGGGACCGGGACACAAACAGGCGACCACACGGCACACAGTGAGTGTGTGAGAGAGTGTCCAACGCACAGGGACATCATCTACGAGTGTCACATTGAGCTCATTGTAGCACATTACAGTAATAGTGCACCCAAAAATACCAATTTTGCCATCATTTACTAACCCTCAAATCAGTTCTGAGTTTCTTGCTTTCTTCTGTACACAAAAAGAGATGTTTCGAAGCGTTAGCAGGACAAAAAACAGTAAGAAGGAAATGTGTACTGGTTTTCAACAGTAATTTTTTTGGGTGAAATGTTCCTTGTAAGCGATAAAAAAAGTTCTGAAATATATAACAAAAATTATGGATCCATTACATTCTTATAGTGTATTTTATGACACTTAAATGTTTGTGTCAAGGTGACTTCATTCATATATATATATATATATATATATATATATATATATTTTTTTTTTTTTTTTTTTATTATTCACCCAATCAAGACATTATGATGTTTAAATATCTCACTGTAGTATTATAGTTACTTTTGGCTGGCAGGTCGGCAAGAGTCTTTGCATTTTATGGCTTTTATTTAACACAAGCAAACAATTTTATACTTCGTGTGGGAAGACAGAATAATGGTAGAAAAACTACATTTGTCACACTTTTACATGTTTACAGTAGTCCCAAACACCTTGTATGTAAAATAATTGTTTAGGTACAGAATAGAAGCTTTACACTAGAATAAATAATAAAATATAAATCTTTCAGAAATGTAAATTTGCTCTATTATGTTTTTTTTGAGTCAAGAGAATCTCAGTTTCAAATAATAATTGCTTGTATAATTTTTATTTTGAAAAAACAAAGTTCCCTGAGATCCGAACAGCATACAAATGTGAATCTCCTTCTGCTACTTAATATATTGTTAATTAACAGGTCAAATGACAGACTTGCCAATTAATCAAGTGGTTTCACTTTAGCTCATCACTATTCGCTTACTGAAGAACAAATATATCAGAAATATGTTGACGTTTGTTCAAACAGTTCCACCACCCATTTATCACAACATCTAAGCTAAAATTAGATAAAGTTATTTGAAGTCCCATTTTTATTCAGAGAGTAGTGAATCAGAATCAGGTTCGGAATCAGACAAATCGGAAGTAAACTTATTGAACATTATTGGCTCATTAATTCCACAAGATATGTTCTGTAATCTATCGTGTATTCACACACAATCAGTTTCAAAATCTAAAGTTAGTGTGAGATATGCAACATTTAACGAAGACATTTCTCATTTACAAGTTCAACCTGTGTTTTATGATGTACTTTCTAAACGCTTGATAACTAAAGCTATGTATGTACAATCCAACAAGGCATTTGCTTGAAAAATCCAAAATCTTTTTAAGATACTACAATATGTTTAATGTTGAGCTTTGTATATTTGTGTATATGTTGGAATCTTCCATAGATTAACTTTTATATTGTTAAGGGAATAAATCATATGCCAAACAAAAACATAACTTTAGGATATAACAGATATGATAAAAGTGATATTAAATAGCCTAATGCTTTACAAAATCAACATGTAATTTTATTACTAAACATGTTTCATTCACTAGCTTTTTCATATTCTAGTAGATTTATTATAACTTCCTTTTTCTTCCACATATGCACATTTTATACACGAGATGTATATAAATGCATGATAATGCACAGGCTATGACTTGAATGAGAGGAAACACTTAAAATCTGCTTCTTCAGAGAAAATTATTTCCATTTATTTGTCGCAGCTATACATAGAATGATATGCTGACAAAAATTCTCATTAAAAACACCTTCCCTATGCCACAGTGAAGCATTGGCCACAAAAACAGAAATCCATTCGCTATCTCTTCACGGATAAACAAAGCATTGGGAAGTTCATTTTAGAAGCTGGAAGACAACATCTCTGCCTCAATAATAGACTGTCCAAAGTCTACGCCAGCAGCAGGAATCATTTCTCTGTTTTTGTCCCATGGACAGATCAGACGGGACACAGACACTGTGTCTAAACCACACATTCAACACATCCATAATGAAAGTAAATAAGGAGTGTGATAATCTGCTTTTCATGTATTTTTGTACATCATGGGGGCTCTGCGATATCCAGAAATTTGTTCCTGACAGAGAGAGTCTATGACCAGCCGAGATAAAGGGAATTGCTTCGACCCATCCTCTGTTTAGAATTGTAAATATGGCGTCTGGGCGATGCTGCCGTCCAATTACATATATCTTTCATGTATGAAATCATGCATGGCTCTCTTTACCGCCAGGCCAAGGAGGGAAGACACAAAGGGAGCGACCCCGGCCACAGTGCACTACACATACTCCCTCATAGAGAGAGAGAGAGAGAGAGAGAGAGAGAGAGAGAGAGGTCTGGCTGCTGGAGCCTTAGGCAAAGAGCCGTTCCATTAGTGTTTTTGGAAGGGGGAGGGATAGAGAGAGAGAGGGGGGGGGGTAAATTTCTGATTCACAGTTGTCCTGTTTTGGGTATTTTCATCCCTGTGCTTTTTTTTATTGTTTGGTAGTTTGTTTATTTATTTGTTTAATTAGGTTTCAATCTTATTTATTTATTTATTGACTTATTCCATCAAGCAAAAGTTGCTTATTTGTATAAATGTGACACATTTTTTTTGTAAAGTTTATACATATATATATATATATATATATATATATATATATATATATATATATATATATATAGTAATAAATTACACTTTGAAGCTCAATGCAACAGATGATTCAATAATTAAAATCACAAATTAATTACAATACAATCTAATTTGTGTAGTATTTATTTGATTGACTTTTGGAGGGAGTGAATTACCCTTTGGTTCTTATCCTTTTTGACTTTAAAGTGTTAACCCTCACAATGTATATTTTCTAAGAAGTCCAATCAATATTCATTGAAAGAAAACTTAAGTGTACGTTTGCAGACTGTAATCTCTAGTATTCTTCAGAACATCCTCTTTTGTGGGTTTTGAACAATTTCGTGAAAAAAAAATCTGAATCTTGGTATTTGGAAAAAATAACTTGACTCTTAAGTTTCATATTTATATAAACATGCTTTCTCTTTCTCCAAAATTGACAGCTCGCTGCTGAGAGCTAATGTGAAGTGACCTGAATTTTATCAAATTACTTTGAACTTTACAAACCTGTTACCTTTCAAAAACCTGTCTAGTTCCTGCAGAGCCTGCGTGTTTTCTGTTTCTGTCTCTTTTTAATGCTTAATCCTGTAAACACAATTTACTATCAGTTAGGGTTACAGAGAGCGCAGCAAACACCCTCATTTTCAACAGCTAAAGAGCAAGTGTTGTCTGTCATATTAACAAAATAAAAATATCACAGCGTAATATTTACATATGATCTGCTAGTCACCAAGGTTGCAGTTAATGGCAAGCAATTCAAATGGTTTACATAATAAATCTGAAATATACAAGTTAATATTTCAATTTGGTCCACGTTCAAGTACGCACTAAGATAGGAAACGTGAACCTTTAAAGGTCCTCTAAAAAGAGATATTGTCTACTTTTAATTTAAATATTGGATTATCTCTCAAACTACAATTTAAAGCTGATTGGGTATGTTTTCCTTAAAAAATTATTGGTTATCTTTTTGAGCAATGTTGTAAATGCTGTTATTAGATTGAGTTGTGTCTTTAAAAAAAAGAGAAAAACAGTAAATACAAATGTTTTGAAAACAAAAAAGTTGAGCTTTTCAGACATTGGACGATCTAATAATAAAATAAAATAATGTTTAATTGGTTGGTGAAAAAAAAAATCAGAAACAAACATTTCAAATAAAGAAATAAAATCAGTCTCCTACTAAGGCTATTGTACAAAACGGATGGATAAATAAATAAATAACTAGATAAATAAATCTAACAGAATTAGTATAGTTTTTTTTTAACTGAAGCAAAAAATGTTTTGCTTTTTATAAACATGCTATAGTATTAACTGTTTAGGAAAACCATAGCAGTATCTAAGATTTCCTAGCCCATTAAGTGCATACACAGCACATTCAGAAAAGATCCTATAAACTCTACGGCCTGCCTTTATTCTAGGAAAAGCGCCCTTGGAGTAGACCCTTAAAGGATATTTGTTACTACACAAATTTGCTGTTAATGAAGTGAATAATAGCAGTGATTTTGGCATAACAACACTGGCGTAAATCAACATAATCACATCTAATTAAAATCCATTACCACATCTATTATTCTCAGTTAAGCTTAAAAGGTTAAGTTTTATTGCAAATTACAGCTATTATCGAGCATTTTAATAGACACCTTAACGTTTCTGCTGTTAATTATTTGTGTTTTATTCATTTTGATTAGAATTTGGTTCGATATTGCAACGATGGATTTAGAAATGAAGCAGTTCATTGTTTGAATAGCATTTGAAATAAGTTAAGTAAAGTGCATTGCATGTGTAAATCTGATTATGTAATTCTTCCTTAAAATCCTTTCCTTAAATAGCCCATCACCAGTTTACCTGATTCACGAGGACGCACTAGCAGAAATTAGCCTTGGTAGCGCAAGCAGAAATTGGTGTGTTTAAACGCATACCAGGCGAACTATCCGCAGGGGGCCTTCAGGTTCGGAATAATCAAAGCTGAAGACCCCCCACGACATGAGGCGAAGGGGTGGTGGAGGATTTTTGCTGTTGATCGTTCAACGAGACTGGGTGAACTGATGCCTTAAAAAGGGTGAAACTCCAGCTTAACAGGGATTCCCCCTGTGCTAAATGACTCTGCGTACTACTCCTGAACTTTGTTTATAAGCATCACGTCTTTAAACAATACATCTCAAAGACCTCTTCTTAATCTTGACAGCATTTATATCCCACCTGATGTTTTTTTTCTTTCTAGAAATCCCTGTATTTATATAGATGTATGTAAACAGTAAATTATATGTAAAATAATAATAATAATAATAATTTTAATAGGGTTGAGCTCATTTCACATTTATGTTAAAAGAAAATGTGACACTCCTTCAATAAAATAACAGTTGGCATTTAGCCACAAAACTGTGTGTAAATGTTACTGTAAGAGTTTGTATCATTTATAAACGGCATGTTATACCTTCAAATTAGTTTCAAATCCTGGTATACTTTTGGAATAACTGTAAAAATTACATAACCCTTTTACTAGCTTTTGTATGACTCATTCTTTTGTATCAATTGCATGGTGTATGTTTTACAAGCATGCTTCTATTCTGTACCAAGGAGGCAAAATTTGATGTAAACAATCATATATGAAATATCTAAACATAAAACTTCCCCTTTTAAAAGAGCTTCTTTTAAGAATGTTGTCATTCAGTCAAATCATCCAGCAGGAGACAGCAATTGAGTCTTCAAACTGAAACCTTTATCTGCAATGGGCTCTGCTGTGACCCAGCAGTGAGGATAAGAAGCCCATGTGGCTACAAAACAGGAGCCCAAACCAGGTTTCAAAAGCCCCTAGGGGGTCTACGGGGGTGTTACCAGCAGGTAGATAAGTGACTTCACAGTCTTACCTGATGGAGTTTTTGGTTTCCGTCGCCACCCCTTGGATGCTCCCTCTGACCGGGCCCTCTTTTCAAGTGTCCCTTTGAAGCAAGGGCCAGAAAGGTCAAAGCCCTTGTGGTCGCAGCAGGTTTGATGAAGTGCCAAGTAGATGGCTGTGATCTGTCTTTTGAGCTAAAGCTATCGTAAATTTTTAATCGTAATTATCTTCTCTGTACGTATATTTAAAGGTAAACAGGAATATAAAGCTATAAAGCTATCGGTGTCCGTGCCTGGACACTTCGTAAGTCCTTTGGCAAGAGTTTGGGAAGGTGTAGGCGTATATTTCCAAGTACATCCAGAGTGATTCAAAGCTAAAAGGTCCGATGATTTGGTTTGAAGCATCCAAAGTTTTTGGAAAAGTCCTCAAAAGGATAGCGCCACCTATAAATTAGAAAAAAAGAAGAAGCTGATTACTAATTCATATAACGGAATATGGCACTTTTTTGGAAACAAAATCTCCCAGAGATTACAAGTTGTGTTTTACAGTGTTCAGCTATTCAACACATTTTCATCAACCACACCTTTAGCATTTATTATAGAATCTGGTTAGACAAAAAATATTCATTCATGTTAATAATCTTTAAAATGTTAAAACATTTTGTTATTAAAGTTTTGTTTAACAACTTAGCACATTCAAAGGTGAATAGACAATCCACAAAAGATGATGAGGAGACAAGCAGTGATCTAAGAGTGGAGACCAGGTAAGTAGAGGTAAGTGAAGTTTCCAAAATCCAGAAAAACGTGAAGATAAAGGTCCAAAAACAGAAAGTGTCAAAAGGTAAAGGCAGCAATCAACAGACAGAGGGCTAATCTTTTTATGTTAGTGGAGACAATGTTTGTTGGGTAACAGGTAAGGAGAAGACTAGAGGTAAGTGCTGTAACATGAACAATTTAGTTTATTTTCAACCCAAAAAAGCAATATTTACATCATCATTGCCATGACAATTTACATAGCATTTACATTTTTACATTTACAATGTCATGAATTCCTGATTTTGGAAAAATCTAACAGATGTACATAGCAGCATTTTTCTCATTGTTCACTAAAACAAGCTGCTGGCACTAAGTTTCTTCTAATTCACAACTAAAAACTCTGAGCCATCCACTCAGCTAGTGGTTTTGTGAGTGAGTTAAAAGTGTGTAAATATGTACAAGATGTGAGTCTACCTGTACCTGGAGTCAAACCATGATCTTGTTGGTTCACATGCACCAATGTAGCTCCTGTACTCAACCCAGAGCATCTCTTTTAGAGGATACTTATGACAATATGCCCAAACCTGGATGTGTTCATATGGCTGACTTTATTTCAGGAATAAAATATAATTTCTGAGAGTTCTTGCTGTGTCTTGCGGAGGCTCTTGACCTTTCTATTTTTTTCCCACTTTAAATAAATTCTCAGTTCTTTTTAAAATAAAATTAATGATCACACAACAACAGTTATTTTCTGATCACAAAATCTACATTTGATAAAAAAAGACGACGTCATAGCATTGTGCCTGCTGCCCCCATAACACAGCAGCAAAGTTACTTGACATACTGGAATGGAGAATTTCCATTTTTCAGCTTCCGTTGGTCTCAGGAAAGGATATGACTGTAGAAAAGTTATTTTGTTTTAAATAGGAACATTTTAGAAACTCTAGAAACTGATTTGTAACTGAAATGCGGCTTCAGATTCAATTGCCTATGCTAAGCATTAGCGTGTTTGTCCATAAGCAGACCATGCTTAGGGGCTAGCAACCAACAAAAAAGTTCCAATTTAGATAAAAGACTTTAAATTCCCTCACATTTTTGTATTTTTTGTATTTTGTAAGATAATATCTTGGACACTTTTTGAACGCTTAAAATTGTATGCTTGTGTAACCTTATTCTGTACAATATATCATAAGCAATACTGCAACAGAGGGGCCCCCAAGATCCTCAATGTGCTTGGGGCTCTCGAAATGGTAAACACAGCTCTCAAGCTAAGCTATGGTAAAAGTGCTATTGGCAGACTGAAACCAGAGCCGCGTAAATGACCAAATAATGGAAAAACTAAACTTATTAAATCTGAAAGAGTTGGAGAAAGAGCCTAATTCATAAAAAAATGTGACTCTCTTTACTTTGCGATTGAAAAATGCATGAAACAATTAACAATTTAAAAAGATTTTCACAGATATAAACACACTTTTCTTTTCATAAAACTGAGGGTGCGATTGTAAGGCCATTTTAGTTGAATGTCTTTGACTTGAAAACAAAAAAGCACACAAAGTGACAAATTTGTATTAAAAAAAGAAAATCTGCAAAACCTCTTTCAGTAGGGTAGGGCAAAGAACAATATGACTTCTATCAAGGCTTTTGAATTTTGTAGTACGCTATTTAGAGAAGAACAAATTAATATATAATTATTTTTATTACCACTGCAGGACAAAAAAACTTATGATTTTCCAGATTACATTAAGTAATAAATGAATTTCTTCGAGTCATTTTACCTCGTATGCCATTAGAGGCTCTTTCTCTTTGTAAAGAAAAAAGAAAATAGATTTCCGGAGAAACTTAATTTCCCCATGAACCAGAACAAGACGTATTCCTGTAATAACACACATAATCGTGCACTCTGCCAAAGATCTCTCATACACAACAAAGCCACTTAGACCATACATATTTATTCGCATGTCAGTTGCACATTGAAAGAGAGAAAGAAAAAACAAGAGCAAAGAGGAATACCGCATGGGGCTTGGATAGAAGGCAGGGTAAATGTGTCTATCAGGGGCTTGGGCTCTGACAGCTCTCACTCTGGTTTCAGTTCAGGGGAATAAAGGACAGAGGAGAAGACAGGCTGTGATTTCTGAGCGCTCCCCCTGGAGTCTCTTCTGTTTGTCAACATTTTTATGATTTTCCTTTTACCTCTGCGGATCGAGCAGGGTTAAAGATGCTGTTTAATTGTTCCCAAGAGCTCTTATTAAGTTGTTGATGAGGAGCTCCAGAGAGAGCCACTTAAAACTGCAACAAAAACAAGCAGTAGAGGCAGGAAGGCTGGTAAGGAGATGGATGGGGAGGCGATGATGAGATGGGAGTGGGATCGGAGATGGATGATGAACGGTTGGCATGTGGAGGTCTGAAATTGTTCAACCATCAGTTTCAGTCTAATTTATTCAATTTATCCAAAAATTTGGCCTGATTTATAGACTTTACTAGTGTAAACTCTAATTTGAACCTCATGTGGATTTTTCCTGGATTCCTTGGTTTCCCTCCAATGTACAATACGAATAATATTGTCATGAGAGTGATACAGTCTGCCTTTAACGGACCACTGTCATCCCATGTCACTATCTGAGATAACAGCAAGTATGTACGATGAATTAATAAATACAAGAAAAGTGCCACTGCCACAGCTTTTTCAATTGGCCAATGAACCATTTCAGAGCCTTGTTGATTGTGTAGGCTAAAAAGAAACCTTTGGAGTTTTTTTTGCACCGAAAATATTTAAATAAACTTTGTCAAACATAAGTGATATGCTACAAGTATAAGCACACAAACAAACTACTTCAATGTACAATTTATTGTAAAAATATAAAAATGGGAACCGGTATGCAACTCACTCCTTCTTCACCAGCCAGAGCAGAGGGACAGAGTGGGTCTGGATCAATACCCCAGCCTGCAGCACAGCAGGGCCGCGGGCCATCACTGACCTGAGCTATTGATCAGCCACTCCTCGCCTGCCAATAGCAATGTGGTGGATGTGACACAGTGACTGAGAACATGAGGAATGGGGGAGCGTGTATCGCCAGTGGCTGCCCCACAGCGCCTTCAACATAAAAGTCAATTCCACTTAACCAAATCCCTGACAACTAAATAGTTTGTGGGTGGAGGAATGTGCTAGGTCTCAGTGGGGGCTGCCCAGCTGACTGGGGAACTGGGATTCCCAGGGATTCCCTCACCTGTGCACGAGAAGCCCTAGTTCGATATGTGTTGCGTAACTGAGTCTGACTGAACTTAAGTAAAACCATTGCAAATCAGCTGACATTTAAATGGAGATGTAAGCATAATATGTATATTATATATATGCACCAAACATACTTTTCACACATTTGTTTTATATAATATATGTGACGCACACAACAAGTAAAAACATGTGTTACACAAATAATATTACTGTTTATTTAGCTGAAAGTTGGCCCAGTCAAGGTCAATTTGTGACCATCTGTGGCCCATCTCTTGGAATCAAGCCAGAGCTAGGTCAAGTAATTATTGCTTTGGATTAGATGCAGACCTTAGAAAAACCTTCAGTCTGATCAACTGATTGAGCACGAATTTTCTTTAAACTCAAAGAGCATTGTATCTTGAGTGGGGGTGGGGGTCCTCTTAATTCACCACCAGTGTGTAGAATCCACCTGGATGATGTGACGGCTGCCATTCTGCATTAGAAAATTCCCCATACAATGGCTAATGTTGGACAGGGTGAACATCAGAGTGATGTTGTCTAATAGAATAAAGGGAGGGGTAAATAGTAATAGACAAATTTGGCCAAGAACCCACAACCCCTCTCTTTTCAAATATAGTAAATAACTAAAGTCAAAAGCTTGACTGGTTGGCTCTTATTTAAGGCACAACTTGTTCTAACTAGTTAGTCATTTAACAAGGTTATGCGGTGTTGCTGGCTAATATAATACACATTTTCTAACTGCTAGGCCATGTGCAATATTGCCATAAACATTGTCAAGGTGTTACCTTAACTGGTGAATATGCAGATGTTAAAAAAACTGTCAAACATTAGCTTTCTCAATTCAGTAGACAAATTTCCATCAAGTCGTTTAGGCAACCATTTTAATTAAGATTTCAAAACACCTATAAATATCACCTCTATAATAAAAATAGTGATGGGAAGTTTAATTTGAAACATGAACAAAATCTCAACACAATACTGTATCAAATGCTGCCATGTGGTGAACAATGACTCGGAGGAATAAGTTCTGAAGCTAATCAAAAGTTCTACTCTTTTCCATATCTGGCTCTCCTGTGATGGGTGTACTGGATATGGGGTGCATATTTTAACATTCATTCAAGATATCATTGAATGAAAAGGGCACCGAACAAGTTGAAAAGCGACTAAAGAGTTACTCTTTACTTCAGAGTGTGTGAATACTAGGAAACTAGAGAGTTGTGAAAAGAACGAATTGCAAGAACAAACAAACCCAACGGTTCTCCCTGTGATCGCGTGTGTTTTCTCCGGGTGCTCCGGTTTCCCCACAAGTCCAAAGACATGCTGTATAAGTTAATTGAGTAGGAACGATTGTCCATAGTGTTAAAGTGTGAATGTTTCCCAGTGATGGGTTGCAGCTGGAAGGGCATCCGCTGAGTAAAACATATGACAGAGGAGTTGGCGGTTCATTCCGCTGTGGTGACCCCGAAAGGGAAACAGCCGACATGAGGATGGATGGAAAAACCCAACGGTCTAGTTCTTTTTAACATTTGGTGCTGCTGGTGTGAGCAGGAGCATTTGGAAATGGGTAACCTGCATGCACCAAACAAAGAACGATTCACTCCCCAATAGGAGCTAATAGTCATGAGTCATTTTGAAGATTTTTTCCTTTAGAATTAATGAACTAGATCACAAGTATCAAAACACCATAAGCAGTACTGATGTAAAAATGTGTGTCTAATTCTGTACAATCCTCTAAAGAAGCAAACAGAATCGATGTTCAAGCCAGCCAATACCAGAGTAGTTTACATGTCACTTTTCTGCTCCACTGGCTGTTCACTGCCGGCCAATGACCCGTTTGTTCATTCAACACCTATCTAATGCTTCATACGTCTTCCTTTAATTACTGACTGACAGAAAGGCAATACTCAGCACTTCATTATTGAACCAGTCCGATGACCAGTCACCCCCGCCCAAGTCCCTCTCTTACTCTCTTTCTCTTAGGTCAGTCTGAAATGCACTGCCGGGGTTAGAAGAGGTCAGACCCCCTGCATATATCAGCGTTGACCGAGCACAGCCAGGTCATGGTGCAGCTGGGGCATTGACCTTGGCCGAATGCTTACATCATCTATTGATTCATGCTAGTCAACAAAAGAGGGATCTCAAATGGACATGTAGATAAGACACTTAACATGTGGGACAGTTTATAACAAATTAATATGTTTACTCATCAAACTGTAAAAGTGAAATTTCCTTTGCATAGTGTGTACCAAAAGTGAAGCACAATAGAAGCACCATGTTAAAGCATCTCAATATTAAACTTTTATTTGTGTTTAGAATACACTGTCCAATTTGAGAGTGGTACAATTAAATTTATTTACATTAAGCAATGTGTTACAAATGTAGAGTTACCTCAAGCAATTCTCATAGAGGATGCCTCAGGCAAGAACAGTAGTCAAAGTGGTAAGCAAAAAGTTCTATGAAAGTAACAATTTACAATAATAAAACATAGGGTTTCTTAATGATTTTAAGTGCTCAGAGAAAAGAAGACTTTTGTAACTTTTGTGTTTAAGTCCGTAGAGTGCAGCTTTAATTTTAATTATTTTAAAAGGCTTGCATTATGAATTTTAAACTCGTACAACCTCCTGAGCTACCATCATGGTTTAATATATTAGGTGTGAGGAAGTTAAAATGTTGTCATGACAATTTGCTCATAAGGGTATTTTTTGTGTGGAAAAGATCAATCTGATGAAGAGCTTGAAGTGAAGTAAATCAAGGTGACTAAATGGCTTACCTTGTTTTGGCCTTTTTATGTTTTTGCTTTCTGAAATTGTCATCAAAAAACTGCAGTGCAATTTTAAACTAATTTCAAGTCGTTGGTTGTTTCAGGTATTAACATATACTGATATGAATACAAGCACATGCCAATGCTAAAACTGGTGAAAAACAGGTTACATTATTCATTGGCAATATTTGTTTTACTTTCAGTGCATGTCAGATATCCAATGTCCAAATAAATTCCAGCAGCACTTCTGTATTGTATACTCTGTAAACCTAAGCTGAACTCAGGAGCAAGCAGCTGTCATCTGTGTTCAATAGTTTTCAGTAGAGCTCTACCAATGAGAAAAAAGCATATTCCCTGAGTGCTTCCGAGCCAGCTTTCCGTCAGATCTTTTCTTTCCCTCAACGGCGCCTGCATTAAATGACAATAAAGGTAAGGAGTTTTCGGTGCATAAGACGAGCAGCCATTTCAACCCCTCTTCCTTCATTACGCTTTGTTCCATTTAATCAAAAAAGGGAGGCTTACAGAGAACCCTCTTTAAAAAAAAACACCTCATAAACAGAAACTATTGTGGCTCTAAATAATAGATGATACCCTCGCTTTAAACAGACACAGATTTATAACAGGAAAATAATTGAAGGCAACAATGTCCTATAAGTGAGAGCGATGCTGATTCAGTAAAGGTTCCTGACATCAAACGCTCCCGTCATAAAGTATGGATAATCCCTTAAGAAAGGTGCGCATCTGTGTTCTATTTTCTTCTAATTAGAATCCAGAAAAGTGCCATTTTCAAACAAATTGATGCCTATTGGTTGGTTTTGACAGAAAGCACACCATTAGAAGTGTTTGAATGTGTGGTGTGAATAAATTGTACATTCATAAAGACTGCTTTGTCAATACATTTTCTGTTTGACAAAAAGCTCTTAATTTGACGACTTTTGTACAAAAACCTTCATTTTGTTCAAAAGGCTTTGTTCAGCACAGTCAACATTAAGTCTATTTGTTCTCCCAGTGTGTGCTTATATATGCTATCTTGCATTTTCAAATTAAATGTTTTAATTTGTTCTCCCTTGTCTCCATTCATAACATAGTCTGACAATGACAAACATTATCAAAATAAGAGATGAAATGCATGATTTAGATAGATATGAACCATTGTTGTTAGTTACAAAACATTTAATCATCTATGCTTAAATGCATGTGCAATTCCTTTTATAGTGTTTTTGGTTCTTCGGATTTGGAAATCAGTGCAATTTCTTTGCAACAAACATTTTTTTTTAACTCAACATTAAAGTACAAATACACAAACATCTCAAAGTATATGAATCACGAGTAAATATTATTTGTAAAAGGAAAGTCATATAATCATATACTATATATTATGTGATTTCAGGGAATAAAATTTTGTGGAATTACTTTCAGAAGGAGCCTGTTTTCCCATTTTGACGTTTAAGCAAATAATGCTTTGAGGCTGGAAAATTGATTTATACTAATATTTACAGTACTAGATTTTACTCATACAATCTGTGTTTACTGTTCAATGTTACTGTTGATTCTGATTTAATATTTGTCCTGATAAAGGTTTTAAGTATCTTACTTTTGTGTTACTAAACTTATCTAGTCATTGGAAGATAAGGTTATCAATGTAGACAAGACTGAAAAAAACAAGGAGCTAATAAAAGGGAGCAATGATTACTAAATTAAGCAGCGAGGCAATGGATTCGATTCAAACAAGATGAAAAGAGGACTGTGGTGACAAACAAATAAAAAAGTGTCAACTTGCCCTGTGCTTAAAATAAACGGAAGATGATGAAAACCAGCCATGTGACCCTACCTTGTCATGTGAATGGTGCAAAGTAAAAACACAAACACAACATACAAGAGAGTGTGAATCAGATCTCAGTCTCCCAAAACCATGACAGACAAGAAGCAGAGATCCTGCCCTCATGTCATCATGACTGGAAATCAACACATGAAAAACATGAAAATACCAGCAGCATAAAATAATTCACCAACCAAAAGCTGATTGTTTTGATGTATTGATATATTTTAATATTCAAACATTAACTTCAGTTACATTTAATGTTAAATTCAATGTCACTTTAAAGTTGATTCAGACAACCGAACCGATATCAAGTCAGTCAGTAGTATAACATAATTGTTGTGTCATTGTCGCAGTCAGGGACAGAGGTATATTCAAATAAATAAAATAAAAATAAAATAAATAAACAATGTTAAACTTAAAGCATCACGGTGGGGCAGTGGGTAACACGGTCGTCTCACAGCAAGAAGGTCGCTGGTTCGAGCCTCGGCTGGGTCGGTTGGCATTTCTGTGTGGAGTTCTCATGTTCTCCTCGTGATCGCGTGGGTTTTCTCCGGGTGCTCCGGTTTCCCCACAAGTCCAAAGACATGCGGAATAAGTGAATTGAGTAAGAACAATTGTCCATAGTGTTAAAGTGTGAATGTGTGTGTGAATGTTTCCCAGCGATGGGTTGCAGCTGGAAGGGCATCCGCTGCATAAAAACATATGCCAGAGAGTTGGCGGTTCATTCCGCTGTGGCGACCCCGAAAGGGAAGAAAGCTGACATGATGATGAATGAATGAATGTTAAACTTGAAAATAAAAGTGTGTTTAATGGTCAAAAAACCCAAATCTCAAACCCAAGTCAAAAACCTAATTATAATATTTGTTTTACCATACAAAAAAACAATATCAATGATCCTGCAGGTATGTGTACAGTAGTATGAATGTAGGAAATATTATACTACATTCTTTCATAATGAATAACTCCTTTTTGTTGTTCAAAACAGCTTATAAAACATGATACAATCTACAAAATATATTAAATGAAATCTTCAAAAACATTTCCTTTTAACAAATTGGTATTTAAAACAAAAACCACACAAACACACACACATATATATATATATATATTATTTATTATATATATAATATATAATATTATTTATTTATATAGAAAAGCTAAACTGTCCTAAGAGTGGCCAAAAATCTATTGGTGTGATACTTCATGAAAAAAAATCCTCCTGGAGTTCATTTTTCAAAGCCATTTTTCTTTCTGAGCAATTCCAAATCCTTTTTAATCTGTTTTTCATTTGTTGCACCATGGAGCCCATCAAAACACATTTGAAAACGCTCACTGGTTGGTTTCTAGAAATAGATAAAGGCTTAAGATATGGAATTAAGAGAAAGATTTTGGTGAAGTTAGTGAGACAGTGCTCAGTGTGTCTGTGTGGGGGAGATTTGAGGATTAAAATAAGCTGACCCTTCATATTTAGAGGTGTATGTGTGTGTGAGGGAGAGATTAATCTAACTAGCCCAGATCACATTAGACCTTATCATTGTGTGGAAGATCGTAGCACACACACACAGCTATCCCCTGCTGCTGGATTACTGATTCTCTCTGTGTATACGAGTCTGTTTCAAGTGTAGGCGTGTGTGAGTTTGTGAGTGTATCTTTGCATGTCAGCAAGTATTGGCAAATGTGAAGGTACAGATTGTGGGTGTGCAAGCTGAAAATCTTTTTACTCGTTCATTAAATTATTATATTTGTATTATGTTGATGGTAAGAAAGAAGAATAGACGCTCTTTAAGTAACAGGTCCTTGCTTGAGTCTGAAGTATTATACAGATTAAATGTAATACGTACAGGTTAAATGTTTGTGGCCTATATAATTAAGTTGGTCCACTCACCAGCATATGAGCTACGATTCACACTAGAAGATATTCTAAATCTAATGATTTGTGTTTAGAAGATGGATTAGTGTTAGGTTCAAGGAGTGGAGTTTACTTGTTCACAAAGTCGAAGATCTAGAGTTTTCGAAGGGTTTCCTTCAAAAGTGGCTTCAGGTAAGTGAAAAATTATAAACTCTAGCGATGAAAAGATGGCACAGTGGTGGAGTTGGTCATCCTATAACAGGAAGGTTGGTGGTTCGAGCCCCGCAGGCCACTTTCACCACTATTGCTCTGTATGAATTTGTGTGACTGGTGGAGTGTAAAAAGTGTCTTTGAGCATTTGGAGAAGTGCTATATAAATCGAAGGCATTATTATTATTAAACTGCTTTCAGTTGGTGAGTAAATATGGCTTATAAAGCTTTAAAAGTTTGCCTTTCCATTCACCAGGTGCAAGACTCAATAACTCAAATATCAACAGGAATGTAACTACATAGATTGATCAAACACTGTCCAACAATTTCTATGTTTGTAGCCAGTATTAAAAAAAATCATAAAAAAATATTTTCATAGAGAATATCGAGTTTCGATGTTTCAAAAACAATGTGATAACCAAATATATATGATTGTAAAAAATGTAAGATTGAGCAAATTATTAAAAAAAAGTACATGTTTAGGGAAATGTGTTATTTATTTATTCATATATTTAAAAACATGCATGTAAAGGTTGTATGTAAATCCCCTAATAAACAACCAAAAACAATAATTAAAATTAATTTAAAAAAAAAACATCTGCTCTTTAACAATGCACATTTATTGTCCTTATTTGAATATCTACACTGTCAGTGGGTTAGGATTATTGGATAAACGATACAATAGATGCAACCAATACCAGTCACAACAAGAAGACTATTGTAGTGTTGTTTTTGGATCTTCATCCAATTTGTATGAAGTGTGTCTTTTAAACAATAATCTAATATCAGTAAAAGTAGAACAGTCTTGCTCTTTTGATCAGTTTGCACAATTTTTGTCTGTTTTTTAGTCTTTGTTATTGATGTGTGTGCAATTTTTTTTACCATTCTCCCCTAGCTACTCTTTAAAAATAAAAATGCATTTCATAGATGTAATGCCAACATTTTTTTTAAATAATCAGGCCTGAAATGGAAGCGCATGACTAGAGTCTAGATCAATCAGGTTAGAGAATAGTGTGCTAAAGAATTGCTTGTCAATAACCAAACTGTTACTTACGTGCACTATTGAAAGCACCGCAAGTCACGCAGCCCCATCAACCATTAGCAATCTAGGCAGTCCTCCACCCCTTCACTCCTCTCTGCTCTGCTTAAATGGTGTGTTCCAGCCCACATTCTCATGCCAATGCAGAAAAAAGCATTGTACATCTTGTCATGACAGAGAACAGCCCCTCACCTGTCACCTTCTCCAGGCCTGCGTCTGCTTTGACATGTCAGACACTGAAGGTACTACTACACCCCTCTGACACATCTCACCTCATACAGGTTCCCACTGCCAACATTTCCAAACTAAAAAAATAAAGACCCGGCACATCACTGGCACCAACAAGAACACAACATGTTTGATAGATACACTTTATTGTCATGATATGTGCTATTGTCAAATTTATGATTGGTTAAGGGCAGCATGGTTGAACCATGGTTATCACCCCATGTTTCTGATGGAGTCTGGAAGACTATTCCAACAACTGGGAACAGTGAACAAATAAGTTCTGACGAGGGATTTTTTTTTTTACTGTTTTCACCCCAAGACCTAAAGATGCATAGTTTGCAAGTAATTTAAGTCAATGTGAAGATGAACACATAAAGCCATGTGGAGTGAGTGCTAAGCATGTGCTGCAACCATATAGAGAATGTGGAACAATCAGGAGCTTCCTAGTTATGTGAGGGAAACTCGAAAACCAGCAATGGTGGCCATGGAATTTCATATGCAGGTAAAGTGAATTTCTAAGTGAATTTCTGAATTTAAAGTGAATCGTTCCATGCATTAACCCAAACCAGGTCCGAACATGGCTTGAGATAGTTTGAATCTATTAGATAAGATGAATTCACTTGGATTGTAATTCTACACTGAATAAAAAAATGGGTGGCTCATCAACTATCTAAAAACATAAGCTTAGATCACCGTGAAAGGAAAGGTCGTCAATCTACTTTCAGATATCTGCTTTCACTGCTTTGTTGTATTGAGTTAACCAATCAAATTCTAAATTCTGAGTACTGCAAAGTAAGTCAAATCTAAATAGGCTTGGCAGAACCATCAGGGAAGACCTTCTGGGTATAAGCAATATTCCAAAAGGTGAGCCTTATTGAGCAGGGGTGTCGGTCCTGGAGGGCCACTCTCCTGCACATTTTAGTTGCAACCCTGCTGTAGTATGCATACTACTCTACTTCAGCCAATAAGAGGACCATAATTAGTGCCACAGGTGTGTTTCATGATGGTTGAACCAAAAATGTGCAGGGCTCCGGCCCTCCAGGACCGACGTTGGACACCCCTGTTATAGAGTATATCAACCACTAAGAACAGTACCCAAGACCTTCCTCTGCCATTTCAATAATATAATGTTGTTAAAAGATGGTTCCATTTTCCTATCTGGAGGTTTGAAAGTAGGTAGTATAGTGTCTTTGGCAATAGCATTCAGCTAGAGGCTCACAAAGCCAACTCCAGTTTCAGAACACCAGCTTTGGAGTGGTGGGGTGGGGTCAGCTAAGAGGCACTGAACATTATGCATAAAGATGAAAGAGTTGGGGTTAGGGAAAGGTTGCTTTTAAAGATGTTCCTGTAAATAGAGTTTTGGTCAGAGAAAGGTTCTTTTTCTAGTGATTTGTAGTTACAAATCGCTCCGTAAGAGGTTTATTGCTGGCTCTACCCACAAGATTTTGCCTCTGGTGTTATGAAACGGTAACTCTGTGAGGCTGCAGCTAACCTACTAGTTAAGGGTGGTAAAAAAAAAAGAATATTTATTTAAAACAGAACTTTAATACATCTCAGATTGCAGATACATATAGTTCCCAAAAGAAGAGTAACTTGAATGTCAGAGTGCAAAAATCCTAGATACTCTAGTTAACATGATGAAGCAGGATGAAGCAGTTTTTTTATACAACCTAACTTGTAGAAGATGTAGAAAATATTGAAATATAAACAAAGAGTAAATAATGGCATGAAAAATTATTCAAGACGCCTAAAAATGCAGTATTATGATTAACTACAAACTCTGCGTCGAGAAGTCTATGAAGAATGTGCCAAGTCATGCTGTTGTTTTGGTGTTTAGAGATTAAAACGCATCTGTACCTTGAGGCTTGAACTATTTTGGTGGTTTTGAATATTAATCTGGCATCATCGCTAGGATTAGACCACTATTGTTCACTTTACTGGAGAGAATTACAGCAAGATGAAAAACACACAAGACAACCTTTCCCTTCTCTTCTCTGTTTCTACAGATAACACAGATACCTCTCTTCTTCTTTTCTTCTTTTTCACTTCAGAGGCGGAACTGTCCAGGTTGCATTTTAGATGTGTTCTTACATTTTTTTTTTCTTTCTTTGATTCTGGACTTACAACTGATTAATTTTGTTTGCAAAAAATCCAGATATTTACCTTTTCTCCATTCTCTTAGATTATCTCCTGCTTTTTCATTTGTCGGAGAATGCAGTGAGTTATGCTTCTATCAATCTACACCAGCATGAACACTCATTTAAATGCATCAATGTTACAGAGGGCTGACAAAATGGCGATTTTATGATGGTGGAGGGGGGCGTGATTGAAAATGTGGTGGAACCTGTGCTGCATTATGCTGCTGTTGCTGTTGTTCCTGTTATAAACAGCTTTGAACATGTTTTTCTTTTTACTTCAGAGGGCAGGACATGTATATGCAATCTTATCAAGTTTTTTTTTCTTTTGCTTTTAAAATATCTAAACTAATTCAAAAAGCAAAAAATATTTTTGCTGTATCTCAGTTTTTTTTTCTCTTGTTTTCCCAGACAAGCAACAAAAGTGAGAACAGGTACATTCTAGTCTAGCGCAAATACTCTGAACAGCAATAAATACGCATACAAATCATACACTGCTCTCTGTCTGACTCCAAACACATGCAAACTAGTTCTTTATACAAATAAAAATCTGGAACAGTAGCATTTTTTTCTCAGAAATGTTATGTAATCTGTTAAACCTGACCCCCACACGTCACTCCTAGTTCTATCTGAATGCTGAACAAGATATCTAAGAATACTAGTAATTGGTTTCCTTTGAAAATCATTATAGAGCCTTTGTTCCCACCAAAAAGAATAAAAAAAAGGAATTATAAAAAAAATTATAAGTAAATGCAAATTTTACAACAACCTATTCCTAGAGCAAGATAACACCCAATTATTATATTTATGTGCTGTACATAAACATTATTTACATAAGATTGAAAAAAAAATTCAAACGTGTGCTACTCAAAACCACAATCTAAGCTTTAAGCTACACACCCCCAAAGTAATAATCGTGAGCAGACCAGATGCCCTATTCCACACCCCTCCCTAAAAGTTCCAGAATAAAACGAATACAATAATTTTTAAATAATAACAAAATGGTATTGAGTTGTGATTCATGGTAAAAAAGAAGAAGAAAATAGTTTTTTTAACCTCTGTATCTTGGTGGAAGAAAAACATATCAATGACAAAACAAAACACTATGGTTTTTAATTTTCCAACAAATGCATATATTTACTATGTACTATAGTAAGGCTGGACAACAAAAGATGTTTGTTAAAGTTGCAGCTACATCTGCATAATGTAACTCAAAAACTGACCTTGTTTTAATTTTTTAACAGGTTCTTTAAACAGCTTATCTGTAAACTTTTTATAAATATGTGTTAAAAAAAAGAAGTTAAACAACAATCTGAGAACACATCTGTAAAATACAGTAAATAAAGATCTGTAACAAAAGAAATAAAATAAGCAAACCAGTTAACTAACTACCTAACCAACATATTTTAAATTTTTTTGAACAGAGTTAAATATTAATAATAATAATAAAATAAAGTAAATGCAAAAAAATCTACATTTAAACATTTTATAATTTTATCTTAAATAAGTACATTTTCTAAAACATGAATATACATATACAAAAAAATTGTTTACTGTTTGTTATTTATGGAATCCTGTACCATAAAAAAACATTTCATGTATAATTGTATATTAACTGTAGCTGTTTTGGAAATGTATTGCCTGTTTTTTTTCTTTGTGACTCATTAACAGAATACATACATACATATGCAACCAAAAATAGACATTTAATAATAAAAAAAGCAGGTACTTCAATCTCCTATGGAAAATGCAAGTATCTTCTTTCACTTTATACTTAGAATCCTCTTGCTTGACAGATGCTTGATTTAAAACCTCTTAAATAACTGCATGTCTGCATGTAAGTCTATTCTTATGCTGCATATTACAACCCGGGAGCTCATTTTTCCTCTTCGCCCATGTTAAGGCCCATTCCACACTTTCTCAAGAAGGCTGTCAGATTCGGCTCAGCCCATTGGATGATCATAGAGATTTTGTCAGGGAATTGTCAATTCAAATGGGAACAGTACGCGTCTTTAGTTCTGATGCACGTCTACATGTGTGACCTGGAGGCACTAAGCTAGCGAAGCATTAGCAAGCACTTGTCAGAAACAGCAGGAGGGGTGGAGAAGGATGGGCATGAAGGTGGAGGAAAAAAGATAGAAATCAATGAGAAGGAAAAAGTAATATTTGACAGAGAAAACATGGGGCATCAAACATCATGTAAAAAGCACATGAGATAGTTAACTTTAAAAAGGTACTGTCAAAGTGTATGTGTATTTTAGTATCACAAACACATGTTAAAATGTGTACCACTTCCATTTCAAACAAAGGTCTTTCAACAGTACTTTGCCTCTAATTATTTGCAATGGAGACAAAGAGGCATTATACTTGGTTGGTGATTGTTATGTTCACATATTTAAGTAAATATTGAATGTAAAGAACTTCTGGTGATATGTGCTCTTTATGGTGTTATCTGTAAAAATACATTTACCAAGAAAGTATAAAATTTTTTCAAAGTTTGACATACGTCTACCACATCTGCCGTTAACCTGGAACTGGTAGACAGTATCCGGGCCACACATAGTCTAGAAGATGGTATTTTTTAAATATATTTTTTATGTCGAACAGAAGAATGTGTGACTGTTCAGACATTAACATTATACATAACTTAGTTAATTTTTGCAGTCATGACCAATGTGTGCTTAGCCTCAGCCGTTTCGCCCATGGAATATTTAGTATAATTTGCTTTAAGTTTGAGGAATACACAGTTAAAGTTTTGAATCTGAAAGTGCTTTGTGTATCAAATTATTGTCAATATTATCAAAGAGTCGATTCAGAGTCGTTGAGACAAGTCCTTTTTAGCAAAAACGTTTTTTCACTTCGAAATTGATTTTGTCATTATAGAGTCAAAACATGACCTATAAAAGCACCACAAACAAAGACTTGTTTTGTATAATGTGATACCTCGAGATACGAATGCTTCCCGTTATGGAAAATTCAAGATACGAAAGGCCACACTAAGAATATTTAAAATCAAGATACGAAAAGCAGGCACGAGAAATACATATCCAACATTTGAAATTAGGGCAAAAACAACACTGGGCATCACGTGACTACGTTTCTACCATTTAGCAACAATGTACATTCAGAATTTTTTTCCACCCAGGATCTAATTAAACCAAATTCCTTTGAGTTCACCTGTAGAAAATTCCCCATATGTTTATTTATTATTAAACTATAATTGTACGCATGTCTAAATGAAAAAAAAAAAACACAGTTATTAACTTTAACTGAGCAAAGTTCTGGGCCAGAAAACTATATCTCCCACGTGACAGAATGTATATCTCAGCCTTTTTGTACCAAATGCCTCACATTTTAAACCCAACTGATCAGAAAAAAAGAACACTTTCGGAGCCTTTTCTTTGTGGTCTCTGTGGAAACTCTTCACATCACATCACATATTTTAATGTTATTAATGACTGTTCCCATTGGGGAAGGTTGAATCAGTGTCAAAACAGGGTTTCAACATGAATAAAAAATGCTTATAACTTTCTCACAGACCAAATTAACTTTAAACCAAGAACCCAGAGAGACTCACAATGCCCAAAGCATCATCAAGAAAGAATGTAGGGAGAAATAATCAAACTGATGATACTATGATATATAAATAACTGAAGATACTATGAGAATTTCAACTCAGTGGTGCATGGCTAATCAATAAAATGGGCGTTTGCACGTCAATCCACCTAGATCCTCTCGGATTGTATAGGGTTAATGGGGAATCAATGATAAAGGGACACGGTCAATATCAAGGCAAAAAATTGTAAAGGAAGAAGGAAAACAAGAAAGAGAGTGAGGGTTTATGGGGAGAGGGCGGAGTTGATAGGCTCCATGTATCCTGTGATCGTTACACACTTCCCAGATGTTCTCTGTCACTCAGCAGAGGAGTTCTGATGACCAGATGTGTATTGCCACATTAGTGGAGGTCAAGTGTGAAGAAATTCCTCACGAACAGTATGTGGATGTACCCACAGCCAAGCAGTCAAACACAAACTTTTTTGTTTGCTAGAAACAAAACAAAAAAAAAAAAAAAAAAAAAAAAAAAATATATATATATATATATATATATATATATATATATATATATATATATATATACACATTCAGGTTTGGAAACCTCTAAAGGAAAACAATGGCCAAAGAAAACAATACCGATTTGTTTTGTTTTGTTGCTTTGTGTAAATAATTAAGCATTTACTTTACTGTTATATCTTTTTATTGTTAAAATTCTACTTCTGGATTTATGTAATTAATGTATGTGTTTATATTATTTTTTATTTATTCTTTTTGAGCAGATTGGACTGCTTGTGTGTTTGTTTATTAGTTTTTTTTTTAAATTACAGAATGGGAAATGTTTGTTCATTATTTTACATGTTTTAACCAATATAAATTTAGTTTGAAGCAGATAAAACCAATACATCTACAGAAAAAGCTGAAAAAGTTTCAAGTAAAGCCAAGAATAAACTTGGGGCTAACTTTATAATTTGCTCCGACCCTGCAAAGCCGCATGGTTTGTGCTTATGCCGATTCATTAACTCCTTAATCACTATGACAGCTGTTTATAGCATCAGCGTAAGAGGCAGGAAATTATCAATTTCAGTTATTTACCGTCAACAAAGGACCATCCGCATCAAGTAAAAATAAATAAACTTGAGGATGATAAGGCCAGGAGAAACACAATGCCTTTAATTTGTGCAAAGCTACTCGAGTTCATTTTTTAAGTGGATTTAGAAAATGAGTTAACCAAATTTATCATCTGCCGCACTGACGAATCTGCTGTTGCTTTGTATTTACTCTTAAATACATGTTCTGTTTCTCTCTGATAAGTTATGTTGTCTAAAAACGTCCAGCTTTCAGACGCTTTGTTCATTGGAGGAACTTCATACTCAGGGATTTACTAAACACAATTCATCAAAGTGGAACAGCACTGTTTTTCCTCTGCTCTCCTAATCCCTGTTTGCCGCAGATGAGAGATTTGCTGTTCAGACTCATTAAGATTATTTTTATTTCTTCGCTGGAGTTATTTAGGAATGCAAAGTTGCTGGAGAATATATGTGCTTATGAAACCATTGAAAATACACAGGGGTATATATTGTCATTGCCGCTCCTCTCAATCAGAAGGTTGCTGGTTCGAGGCCAGCTAAAGTAGAGGCCTCAAAGACTGTAGTTTACGTGTTCTCTCTGTGGTGCATGGGTTAATTTAATGTGCTCAGATTCCCTTTTGTAGTCAAAAACATGTTTCAAGTGGATTTAGGAATAATTTGCCTTTAGGAATGCGAGAGAATGGTGAGAGTCTACTCAACCTTCAAATGAATAAGTATGTATAGAAGGTTCATTTTCAGTATTAGCAAAACTTTGAATTTATACACATAAGCTTTTTATGTGTTTGTTACCATAACAAAGGCAATTTGTTATTTTTGTTATGTTTTAGTCCAATGTATTGCAGTTTGTTGTCTTACATTATTGAGTTGTATTATATGATTACAATGCAAACAATTTATATAGATTGTAGCATTGATTGTGACATTCTTTGTGCTTTTAGTTCAGCTACAAACATGATCGCTGTGTCCAAGTGGCTGAACAAGCAAACAAATCACCCTCCTCTCCCATTTTAAAGCATTTATGTTGACAAATCAAATACATGGACATCGCTACTAAATATTATTAGATATTATCGACATAAGTATAGCAAAATATATGGACACTGACACTCATCATGAGAGATGGTATTTCTGAGATTATTTTTGAGAATTTCACAATATCACATTATTATTCAGTATTTTTTTTTTCACTTCAACCAAAAATTAAACAACAGTGAGAAGTGCATGAATTGAAACATCATAAAAATTCTTTTTGAGATTCATTCATTCATTTTCATGTCGGCTTTCTTCCCTTTCGGGTCACCACAGCGGAATGAACCCCCAACTCTCTGGCATATGTTTTACGCGGCGGATGCCCTTCCAGCTGCAACCCATCGCTGGGAAACATTCACACACACATTCACACTTTAACACTATGGACAATCGTTCTTACTCAATTCACTTATACCGCATGTCTTTGGACTTGTGGGGAAACCGGAGCACCCGGAGAAAACCCACACGATCACGGGGAGAACATGCAAACTCCACACAGAAATGCCACCTGCCCCAGCCGAGCCTAGAACCAGCGACCTTCTTGCTCTGAGACGACCGTGTTACCCACTGCGCCACCGTGACGACTCTTTTTGAGATTAACGGTTTGAATTTTTTTCATTTATCCATGGTTGCTAATGCTGGGAGTCACTTGGAAGTAAGCCAAATTCAAAATGTTGTGTTGGTTTCGGAATAAAGACTGATGGTTTTGCCACTGCGTATTTCATGAAAAACAGTCCTGCTAAACCATGGAACATTGTGCTCTCTTCTTTAATCTCACTAATCACTAACAATAGAGTAGAGCGTGGCATCCTGCTGGTTGCCCTAACCAAACAACTACCTTTAATGTGAGGTGGCCTACTTGCACATTTGTAATTTTAGACACAACCAATTAGTTTAGTTAATAGCTGAGTTAATAAAAGTGAGCTTGGTCAAAAAACCCATCTTAATGAATTGTTAAAAAAAAACACTTAGAATAACCTCATTTGGGTTATTTCTAAGGCAGCACTTAAAGCATACCAATTTTGGTGGATCAACTTAGGAACATGATGTAAATTCCATGTTGCTAGTAAATAGTGACAATAGAAGCTATTGATTATTTTAAAGAGATTTATTTACCATGATGTAATGACGTTCCGTTATTGGAGTTGTCTGGTTTGGTTGACTAGAGATAAACTTGAGAATTGGGTAGATTTTGTGAATTATTGTGTGTTAATATTATGTTTATTTGTGCGTATTACTTGTGGAGAATGTTTTTTTTAAACAAACCAGCATTAGAGACAAGTTGGTCTCGAAAAGAACACTGTTCAAACTGTCCCTGGTTGTGATGCAGTGCCAAAAGCCGTAAAGTACAGTTCTCAATGGCTAATGATTTTATTCCAAGTAGGCAAGGCAAGGCAAGGCAAGTTTATTTGTATAGCACATTTCGTACACAGGATAATTCAAAGTGCTTTACATTGGAAATAAAGAGTAAAAAGAAAGTGCATACATTAAAATCAAGCATAAAAAAGTCATATAAATCAAACAGATTTAAAACACTGAAATTTAAAACATCGATTATGTAAATTATCATCCAACATGGCGGAGGTCACTCAAAAGGGTGCATTGGGGAAGCTTAGCGGTAAATATTGTGTTTCAAAAGTTATAAAAGGTGCAGGGCTGGTCTATAAGAGTTCAACTTTTATTGTAAACTCATTGAAAACGATATGAAATAAGACTTTTAGGATCAAGATCATATGTAAATAGTTACGGCTCAAAAAAAGTGCAAGTTGTAAGCAAGTTGTAAAAAAATCAACGCATAACATGTATTTCAATATTGTCAAGCAAAGTTCGGAATTCCGCAACCAAAAAAAGTTACAAATGGTGATTAAGCAGTTGTTTAAATGATAGGGTCGGGTGTAAGTCGAATCAGATTAAAGTCTCCCCTGAACAAATACAAATGTAAGCAAGTTTTAATATAGTTAAAATATAAATTAAAGACTCACATTTAACATTGAAACCGACAGAATCTCTTGTCAATGATCCTAAACTGCAGACAGAGAGAGCCTGAGAAAGTCTACTACAAAATACTGAACTCGTTAAAACATACTACAAATTATCCTGGAACCTGACAGGGCCTTGAGTTACAAAGTTCAAGGCAAACAATGGGCAAATCAACATATCAAGAAACTGCTCAAATTGTGATAATTGAAACAGCTACAGAGCATGTATCATGTGCATGCTCGGCGGCCAAGGGAAAAGGGAGCAGAGTATGTGTTTGCTTTGGCGGCTGGAGTGTCAGAGTTTTGGCTGGGAGTGTGTGTGTGTTGTGTTTAGGAATGTAAGGTTCTTTGAGCTACAGTAGTGGTTTGGCGTGGGAGGCCAAGAGTCCTACAACCGAAGAAGCAGAGGTCTTTGGCACAGATGAGCCAGATCATTCTTCCTGCTTTAATAATCTCGTCCAACAAGTCTTATTTTTATTCATGTATACATATTCATTTTTCAGCGTATGAAAAGAGGTTTGACCTAAGGAGGTGGTGCTCTTTGAACAGGCTGAGAGGTTTTGTTTAATCCCTTGACGTGGTGCACTGTACAAAAACTTGTTCATATCGTAAAGTTTAAGTTTTGTTAGGAAAATACACGGTGTTCAAAACATAAATGTTTACAAAAACAAGATTACGAAAAGTCTGTGGTTTGGAATCCATGGGATGCGCTTTTGTTTAAAAATGGCCTTTTGAGAGGCTCTTAAAAAAATATATCTATATTTTTTTCTGGGTTTTACCTCTGAAAAGGGATTAATAATAATAATTAAATATTATAACATAGGGGCCTTTACGAGTGTAGTTTGCATGTTTGCAAATAACATAAAATAATAATATAAAATTTATTTTTTTTATTATGATTTTTTTTGTTAAACAAATATAGCTTTGTCATGTTTATAAAATGTTTCTCTGTAATCATTTCCCAAATTGAAAAAGATTTTAAAAACACTTAAAATTACTAAGTACTTTTATTGAATAAGTCACTTGAATCATTTAAATTTTTGTAGTTGAAAATGTGAATCTACAGAAATTATTTGATAGTTTATTTATTTCTTGTTAATTGTTATTTTTTATTTACAAATACTATTATATTATATTAAATGTCTTTCATCAACTGAAGAAAATGACAAAAAAGGAGAGGAAAAGACAAAAGAAGGAAAAGAGGAGGAGGAGAGAAGGAAGATCAAGAAGAAGAAAATCATTCTCTGAAATACACTCTGAAGAAAAATCAAATAACACTTAAATTGAGTAAACATATCTATAAGGCTCATCAAAAAGCCAATTCTTTAGAAATATTTAAAAATATGTACTTTGTGTTATATGTTTGTATGTTGATATGTAAAACGCGCAATTCTGATTTAAGTTTAATAACATTTTTTAAAGTACAAGTTAGAGGTTAGGGTATTTTAACTCTATATAGATAAAGGCCAAATAGACTAAGGGCAGAGTCAATTCAACACTCTAGATTTTTATTTATTTTTAAAGAAATTGTAAGCTTTAGATATGGACAAAATGGACGTGTGTATTACTATTTCAAGTTTAGGTTGGCATTGTTTTAATTCATGTTCTCAAAATATTTAGAAGATGACAATCACGGAGCTTTAGAGATATTTTCACTTAAATTGGGACTTATTTTAGCTTGTGTTTTTTAACAGATTATTCAGTAGTCATGGTGTTAAATAGCATTGAGGTACTATAGTGTATAACAAAGCCTCCAAAATAAATAGCCTAAATAAAACCGATGGGTTCCAACACCTCAAATTTACATTCAGGTTTGAATCCAATTATTTCCTCATCCTCGTCCCCTTTCTGTCTCCCATTAATACTTGTATAGCAGTCAAAGCTATTTATATATAAACAAACACACAAAAAACTGTATTTAATTTAGTTTACCAACAATATCCATTGCATACAACATAGATTTGGGAATCAAATAACAGTTTCAGACATATTTTTTTATATATCTTTTTCATACCTTGTAGCCTCTTATGGCATTGCACAGAGAATAAGCCAGTTGGCATTGGTAAGGAAACTTGAGGCAGTGTTTCAGAAGAGCAAGATTTCAGGACTTTCAGTAGTTTTTTGGCGGCTCAGAGACTGCAAAAGGATTGATGTACATACGCCGCTTCAGTCTCGGCAGCTTTCCCAAACTTCTCTGATCCAAGTGTCGCAATCTGGTTCCATTTTACAGCTGGCCTTGAGACTGTAACAGAGCCCCTTTCTCCCCTCCCAAACCACATATTTAATCCCTTCGCTTATGTCAAACTTAATTACGGGACCTTGTAGGAAGAAATAACAAGTGTGCCTTGTAGTAGAGGGAGCGAGGAGCCTTTCGTGAGGAAGAGAGAAAAATAGGGGTGTGCAGGGGGAAAAAATATGAAGGGCTAAAGGGAAGGACTGAAAATCTATCAAGACATAAAACGTAGGGTAGTAGTTAACAGAACAGAAGAAAAAAAGCAGACATGTGGTGGATTTGTTAAGAAAACTGGGTTTAATACCAGAGAGTACAGCCAACGGAGCTGAAAAAAGGTACACGAGGGAGGTTTGCTTTTCATATCATCTGGGATATCATTCATAAATCAAGTTCATGTTCTGAAACGACATTTTTCACTAAAGCTTGAAAAGACAAAAAAAAAAGTCAAGAGGAAATCTTACTGCTGCATTCTGAAGACGTCAAGTCTCTTTATTAAAGAATGTATTCTTTCTGTTCAGCCACATCCCCTCTCATAACAGTTTACTAGGCAGCGTGTTGGCGTAGTTGTTGCAACTGTTGCTGTTCACTGAGGAGGTTCCAAAAGTTATACTAAAAGCAACTTCTTCGGTGCATGTTGCTAATTGCTGGAGGATTGGTCACTAGTACTTGTTTTTAAAGAATCGAACCCCAGTGAGATGAGCAACCCAGTGAAGGTGCTTCACTCCTATTGGAAGTCAGGTCAAAACTTGCTTCTGATTTGCATAAAGTTAATCGATTCTCACTTTGTCCTTTGTTGCAGGGCTTGTCCACAATTTCGCTATTGTCAACGGAAGTTGCTGCTCTCCTCTATAAACAAATGAAGTCACATTGTGCTGGCATTGGTGGTGAGAATAAAGCTTATGAAAGCTTGTATTGTAAGCATGTTTTCTACAAGCGTATGTGGGTTCCTGCAATCACTTTAATGCTTTTGAGCATTTATGTGCATTTTCTCAAACTCTGGAGGCCCTAACCATAATTTTTACGTAATTTTTCTCAACCTCTGGAAACTCCCAGCAACAACAAAAACACTTATCAAATGAGCTTTGCATGGGTATTAGAAAAATAAGACCGATAAAAAGTATTTAAGACCTAAAAGAGAGAATTTAAGACCTTTTAAGACCCTAAAGAAATCATGTTAGAAATACAGGACAAATGTCATGTTAATGCTACAATTTCCATGATTTACAAGGTTTAATCTTTGGATTTTTTTGTACTCTGTGATATCAAGCAAACTCTGCAGCTTGAGCCTATATTTCCTGAACATCTACTGGTTATCCTTTTCTTTTTCTCAGTTGGTCAGTGGAGAAGTGATGTGTCTGTCTCAAATTTGTTGTTTGTCTGACCCATTATATTTATATATTTAGTAATTTCAGAACTGTACTCATCTTGCTCACAGGTATAGCCTAGAACTTAGGACTTGTAAACCCAGCAGTCATCAACTTCGAGGGCCTGTGATACCATCCTGCCTTTTCTTTCATTCTACTACAGCCCTTAAACATTAAAGACTTATATTATAGCATAATTGTCATCTTATCTAAAAAACAGTCAAAAAAGTAATAATAATAAAAATTTTAAAATGAATAATAATAATATAATGATTTATAAATGCCATGTAAAAGTATAGTTTCTAAAAAGTTTCTGGGTTTTTTTGTTTTGTTTTTCTTTTAATTCAAATCCTCCTCACCACTGAAGCAGTGAATGAGAAATACCTTTGTTATTTTAATCACCTAAATTGAAACATAAATTTAGCCACTATATCCAAATTGAAGGCAAACGCTCAGTTATTTCTAATCTGTCTATGAAAGTTCCTGCCATTTTCTCACTCAGAATAATGATCACAATAAGTCTTAAATATTTCAACTTGTAAGTCAAGAGCGGTTCAGACTTCAGTACAAAGCAATGTGTCTCAATACGGAACCCCAGTTAGATGATGTGAGAATGGATTGAGCTTAAGAGTTATTCTCCTGGATAATAAAAATGGAATTTCATCAGATAATCTGTAGAACTAGACAGCTAGATTGCCTCTAAGGACTGATGGAATGCAATCGGTGTAAAGAGTTTTGGTGATTTTCTCAAATTAACTTAAATTCTTATTTTCTATTTTCCTTCATACTGGTCATTAATTAAAAATACGCCATGTTTTATTAGGTTCATTATTGATGAAATTGATACTCAGAGAACAATACCGTTTTATGATGCCAAAGAGTTTCCAAACTTATGAATGGTAGTATATTTTTTGTATATACGCTGTAAAAAATATGTAAAAATATAGGATAAATACCCAGGTAATTATATGGATTTGGTCCATGTTTATGATTAACAGGGTTTATCCATAGTCTGGGATAGTTTGATGAGTGAACAGGTCCCAGTTTATGTTGAACACCTGCCGGCTATCTTTATCTTCTTTTAGTCGGTCAGTAGAGAAGTTAAAGCTTGCGTTTACATACTAAAATACATGGTTATAGCATGTGTGTTAAATAGTACTTAGTTTGTTATCTTGTGTTAATTGTAACTGTGTACTAAATATGTTTAATGATGTAAAGGGTAAAGTACAGAACTTAAAAGCAAATGCTCTTCAGTTTGATGTTGGAGATCCACCCATGACAAAGTTTGTCTAATGAATTCTTATTCTTATTGTAAAATTATGCAAGACAGATCAGTTGAATTATTAAATGTTCTGTAAAATTATGAAAAATTCTGTTTTAAATTTTACACAAAAAAGCCTGTTTTAAACAATTTAAAACATGAAAATTTCCAAGGGATATTTTGAACAAACTTTCTCCATTTTTTTCAGCGTATCTTTTCTATGAATCTCATCTTCTGCAACTCTTCTGGCCTGTATAGTATAGAAGTCCAACCAGTCTAAATAATGAATCTCAGATTGCCCTCTTGCTGGAATTTTAACCAGACATAACTGTTTAATATAAAATTATGGTTTAACAGCAGGGGTGTCTGATATTAGTCCTGGAGGGCGACAAGCCTTCAGATTATTGTTGCCACCCTGGTCTAGTGTGCATCTAGATTCAAATGTGCAAACATAATATTAAATAATGTGATAGGTGTGTCAATATATGCAATGCACTCAATAACTAAATTTGGACACCTCTGCTTCAGAATTTCTCACAACAAATATTCAAGAAGGTATTAACCACTGAATCCCAGATGTATTCTCCCCATCTGCCTCTCCATGTGTGCATTTAAGAGTGCGTTTGAATGTGCGTCTGTGTAAGTATTTACTATTCAAAAGTGGAACATTCAAGAAGAGTGATGTTTAGTCTGTCAGTTTAAAACTATTACCTCAAATTCCAAAACTGTGAGCTAAACCTGTCTCACGCTGACACAGGAAGACAGCGCTGTGAAGAGCAAGTCTTTGAAAGTCAAAATCAATTTTCGCAGGGGTAAAACAAATGGTTCATCCGAGTTCCACGAACCGGATTTCGAACACTTCTAAAAGCACATATTCATACAATCTTTATAAGGCAAAAACAGGCTAAATGCTTTGAAAGAAAAGGATGCACCATAGAGGCTTAGGTATTGACGGATGAAACAGCCAGGAGATCCCGTAGAGACACTACAGAGAGAGAGACAATTAAACTCTCAAAGGAAGCCGCTGAAAAGTCAAGAACAAAGAACTTCTTTGTTGAAAATGTTTATTTTACACTGTCCATGTTAAAAAGTTATTCTCAAATCAAAACCTTCTATATTTTATCGAATTAGGTCACATTTATTTCTCTAATGCACCTGCTATACTTTTGTACTTGTACAGTATGAACTATCTTTCTAACTATTAAGGTGCATTAGGCAGTAATTGCTATTTGTTTATCACAATAGTAATAGTTTGTTACTGCCGCCTTTATTTAAATAAATTCATATCTTGGTCAATATAATGACTTCTTAAAATAATCAGGTAAAAAATAATCAATTTCAAACACCGAGTGCAAACTCAAAACTGTGGAATAATAAGAGTAAACAGTGCCTACGACTTAACATAAGATGTCAAGGATACATGATAGAACTAATGCTTGAATGTGCACTGGGGAGATCAGAGAATGTTCAACTTATTGTAAGAAACTGAATTATGCCGTTGTATGATCTGATTGAAAAGACCGAACGAAGCACAGGAACCAACGCGTACTGCTATCTTTTCACAGGCACATCAGGCAAAACAAGCCAATTGAAATAACAATGCAAAAAGCCGAAAACCTGTTCAGGGTGTCAGAGTAATATATGACCCGCTGTGTTTACTGAATCTGCATATGAGTATGTTTGACTATCTAAAGCCCATTGGACTAGCCCTAAATTTACATCTATATCTCACCAGCTTTGTCTCTCGATGAGCCTCACCTTTTCTCTGAGAGAGCCAATCATGTATGCCTTAAATGTCTAAAACTCCCAACAGCTTTGACTGAAGCTATCTGATGAGTGTTCCTGGTTAGGTCACTCCTCTCTAGGAGGAGACTGTTCTGAAGAAACTTTCCAAGGCAGATAGCAGACTCAAATCCTGGCCCTTTTGTCTCTGAAATCGGCCCATGAAGGAAGAGCTCTAGAGCGCCCTTATCATGTAGTAAACTCAGAGTTAAAATGTAATGTCTTTTTTAGAATGATCAATTCCAAATTAAGTGTAGACAATAAGTCCTTATTCTTGGTTCATATTTCATAGGCTGTATAATCTAATGCATTGTTTATACACATCGATGATAATAAATGTTTGAACCTTTTTCGGTCATTCTTCTTTTACTGAAACACTTTTAAGGGTTAATAAGAATATTAACATCAAGTGTGAGTAAAATTAAAGGTCATTGAGTGGGTTAAAACTTAATATTAACATTAATAATTAACATGCTAATTTATTTGGCCGTTACCAAGAATAATGGTAAAGATAAAACCTTTTTAAATCAATTATGGAGTCAGATATATGTCAGATATATGATATCTATGTGAATTATTAAAAATCCTTTAGCACTGTTTCAATAAAGAACAAGTGAGCCGTCAGTCCCGACTGGTATCCGTTTTTGGGCCAAGCACCGGGACCTTTACAATATCAAGAACATGTTCAACAAGAATCAGTGACTGTAGGTGTACTTTTACCACTGTGAATCTACATCGATTACATCCAGGATCAACACTGTGGACATTTATCAAAGTGGAACTTCTAAAATTTCATAAAACGTTTTTTCTCATTTAAAAAAAGAGTATTTATTTATCTAAATATACATATTTACTATTATTCTTTACTTAACATACATGTATGTTGAAAGTCCATTAAAATGTTTAATTAAAGAATTTTTTTTTTTACAGAGCTTTGACATTTTAAAATGACTAAATATTAATGTAACTGTGTTTTTTTAAACCAAGATTAAACATAAGGGTTTAGTTTTTGTATGTTAGTTTTTTTTTTCTTTCTGAAAAATAACAATTTTTTTTTGTTTGTCAGAAACAGCAGACGCTGATGTTTTTCAATACACATTAAAGCAAACAATGTTTTTATTGTAAAAAAAAAAATCATTTAATTCACTGCACTTGTCTTGGTAAATCTTGGACTTATTATAGCCTGCTCTCCAGCCTAAGTAGTGAGGCTTAATTCTTCCCATGGTGGTCGAGCAGGCCAAGATAGGGCTGAAGTAGACCAGATTCCCATGCCACGGGCAGTATAGGACTGGCGCGCCACCAGTGGTTATTTATAGCCGGGCTGTTCCAAAAGGCCAGGAGAGAGGGCATGATTGTTTTCCTTTCCATTCCCCTGGCCCACTCGCTCGGCCTCACACAAGGGTGGTAAATATATACCCAAACACTGGGAGCGATGTAGAATGGGTAAAAGAGACGTGTGGGGAGAAAAAGAAGTGGGGAGGTCTGTCATCGCTTTTAATGAAGTGTTTGGTTGATCTGTCCAAGATGAGACCTCAGCAACTTAGACTAAAATGACCTTGTTATTCAGTGAAAGCAAATGAGGGCTTTCTCTTTGTTATAAAAGTCTGAAAAAGCATTCTGACATTCAGCTGCACTAATACAATGAAAAACATATAACAGATGTATACAACTGTTGCTGCACATACAATTTTACATGACATATCAACTAAAAATAATAATAAATAGATAATGAAACCAAGTTTTAAATGATTTAAACAGATGTGAAATACAAATTATAATTTTTTTTAAATAAAATGCTTGCACACAATTTTGTCAAAAAAAAAGTTCTCCCTGGTATGATTAGACTAGGAACACAATTTTGGTCTCTTTTTAAAGATGATACTTTGAAAGATTAAAGTGTTTTGTTTGTGCCTAAAGTTTTAGTCCCTCTGATTTTTTTTTCTGGTAGCTGGTTTCAGCTGGCATAGCATGCTCTTTACTAACTATCTCCCCATCAGAAAATGCCTTCTTTTTAATCAACAATTGCGTAGCTCTAAATGAGGCTTTGGTTGCTTTGATTTAACCGGTCTTGTAAAAAAAAGCTTGCTACTTGCACAAAGCTGCTTTTAACTCGCACACCTTTTCTGCTCAAATAGCGCTGCTCTGCAGATAGTTGGTATGGTAGCTTGCGTGACACGTTGAGAAATGTCTCTCCACATTGTGCTGCTTGGCCATCACCACAGTTGTCCCACAAATGAGACAAACATATGCTCCTTTAACAGACGTAAAAAAAACTCTACCTCCCATTCATCGTGAAAATTATGTTTTTTTTTTCATCTTGGGTCAGTCATCTCCCTTTCGCTGTGTCAGCTTGTTTGTTCCGTAATAGCACAGCACACTAGGTCATATACTATACTAGATCATAGTTCATTTATATTAATACATTTTTAAAAATAGTTTAATGGATTCTCATATCAGGTTTACTTGCAAGTGTGATTTAAACTAGAATAGCAACTAAATAAATTAAATGCAGCTCACTGGTAAGTGGTGCTATTTTGAGATATTTTTAGAACAGGCTGGCGGGCGACCCTGTTGGTGACCCCTACTCTACACTATGTGGACCAATCAAAGACCTTTCAGTCTGCGTCATCTGCAGCACTTGGTTACAGTTTTGTAGAGGGGCACATCAAGCTTTCTTCAAGAGTAGTCGGGGGTATATTCCCCTTTTACTTTAGATTTACAGCACACGATTATGTTGTTATTTCAGCTAAAAAAATAATGCCAGTCTTATATCATCTGATAGAACTCGAAACACCTCTATAGATTATCTCACTATCATATATACATATAGAAAAGAGCTGCATGAAGAAGCTCTATACTGTAGATATAGGTCAAGGAATGTTGTTTGTCTATGTGCTGAGCTTGTTTCCTACTGGCATAAAAAGAATATATGCAGTTCCGATTCACCAACATAAACTGACTTTCCTTGTGGTTTATATTAGCAGGATACAGTAAGAAGAATGGTATAAAATACCTCTAGATAAACAGTGTTTAAGAAAATTAAGGAACAGGAAATTCAACAAAAATAAGAATTTCATTCCTTTGGCCAGGCACGGTAAAAGTCAGGTCCAGAACACCCCCAGCAGACAAGCCCTGGCTCAGCTTAGCGTTCACCCATTCAGCATCAAACCCTGCCAGGCCCCATCCACACGAGAGACGAGACCAGGGTCACTTTCAGCCAAGCATCAGAGCAGCCTGGAGCACTGGCCTCTGGGCCCTTCTGCATCTGATGTCTGAGAGAGTCTGCCAGTATCCAAACATCAGCCACCCCCATCCCTTTCTCATTTTCTCTCTTTCTTCTTCTCCTTCCAAGCATGGGAATTCCAGAGTGACATTATTACTATGATCAAAACAGACCCTATAAATACCAAAAGCTATGATGAATATAACAGCAATTACAGGGGCACCGATAATTAGAGCGGGAAGAGAGACAGAGATGGAGGAGCTGGCATTGATCTGCACTGTTTTGTGTTTAAGGCGGTATTTGAATGTATGAAAATTAGGGTATAGTAGAAGAAACTCTGCAGATGGGATTCCTCTCAGCCTGAGGGAGCTTCTTCTTTTGACTTTTTCCTTTGTCTCTATCCTCAGTGCTTAAAAAAGGCATCAAACATCTGTTTTTGTAATGATCACTTAGCCAACAAACAATTAATGGTCTTTCTTTACAGATGTTCCAAGAGAAAAATGACACAGCAGGGGCCAAACATCTATCCTGATGGAGAGTCGGTGAACTTGCAGCTGCCTTTCTGACTCTTTACTTTTCCCCTGCTCACGCCAAAGTTTTTATTCCCCTCCATCTTTCACCTTTTTGCCCTCTCTCCTCCCACCCCTCTCTAGCCTGTTCAAGAAAACATTACGCCACCAGGATTCCAGAGGACTGGCATCTGTTTTTTTATGCTTGTGGGAAAATAGCAGCTCATGTTTCCTAAGATGCTTCTCACATTCCTCACTTCGTCTCTAGATCACACTGGCCCAATGAGTGGGATGCACCAGGAGTACAAACACAGAGAAAAAATTTGATTAATAACGACTAAACACTTGGATTTTCACCCACAACAATATTTAGTGTTTACAGAGAATGTTTTTAAAAATAAAAACTATGCAGTGAGCGGTAGTTCTGTGGACGCAAATACTTTGTTGATGCCAGAGGTCAGAGGAGAACTGGTTCGAGGAACTCAAATAACCACATTGCTACAGCAGCAGAACAACACACTGGGTGCCACTCCTGTCAGTTAAGAACAAGAAACAGACTACAATTCATACAGACTCACCAAAATTGGACAATAGATGATTGGAAACGTGTTGCCTAGTTTGATGAGTCTTGATTTCTGCTGCGATACATTGGTGGGGTCAGAATTTGACATATACCAAATGAACCCTTCCTACCTCGTATCAACAGATCTGCATCCAGACCTCCTCAGATTAAGGATCTCATCTCAATATTTGGGATGTGGTGGAACGGGAGATTTGCATCATGCATATGCACCCAACAAATGTGTACCAACTGCATGATGCTATTGTGTCCATATGAACCACATTCTCTGAGGAATGTTTCCAGTACCTTGTTAAATTTATGCCACAAAGACTTAATAGTCCTGTTTCCTTAACTTGTGTTAAATTTTCCTGCTGTTTTAAACAGTAACATGTAACCCCTTTGAACACTTTAAACAGTAAAAACTAAAAAAAGGTAAATTGTTAAAATAAAAGCACAATTGCCAGCAATGAAAACATTCCTCTGAATCATCTTATTGATTCAACCCACTATCGTTTGGAGACATGGCGTGAATAGCTGCCATGCCCTTAAACTGGCTTATCTAGTGAGCTTAAAGACTTACCTGCACCTTTGCCTCATTTGCCCTCTCATTTACTTCAAGGCTGAGGTCTCGCCATTATTGGTCTGTTTCATTCAAATCTCTCTATCAAATGCAAGCCTTTTAGCCTACTGGGAACAATCTCCTTAGCTTAACTCTGCAAAATTCTATGCTTTACACAGCGCCTTCCTTCTAAATCTTTAATGGCGGGGGGTTGAGTAAGTCCAATTAGGAGTTGTAGTCTTCAGGGTCTCAGGACTGGAGGGTTGAGTGTGGACAAGAGCTCTTGTGCCGATATAGGATGTGAGGAAAGGGGGAGTAGTCATCAATTAGCACCAATGAATCTAAACCTCACTAATGACTCCTGGGTTCATGTCAAGCGGTCTGGTGGTGTCAGCTGGGATGGTGGGGGGTACAGTTCTCATGTACATCTCTTGACGTCACAGACTAGCCTGAGGCCATAGGCAAAAAAAAAAACCCTCCCCCATATCACATACACACTCTTTCTCGTTTACCCGGGTCATCAAACCAATTGAGAGATTGAAGCTGGATTGAGATTCTATGCATATCCAAATCATGGCTCCACCATCCCACAAGAAACGTTATTTCTTTTAATATATAATGCATTCAGCTTGAGAAAAAAAGTGTAAGAACTGGTGTGGCATCTGTTAATGTGAGTGGGAAAAAACCTACATTTCCATCTAAGGTCAAGTGCAATGGCCACTGCATATTTGGGTTGAGATATACTTACAGAAAAGCCCAAAGTCTTTAAGGACAATGGTGGACCAAATCAGAGAAAATATTTAGTAAATATTATCAACAGGAAAAAGTAATTAAAAAAAACAAACAAAAATAAGATAGACAGCAATTGGGTTAAGGAAGCTGCAAAGCAGAAAAAGCACAGGTCCACCAACAAATCAGGCTGTGACTAGTCAACTGTATCAATCACTCGTTAATAAAATCCCTCTGCAGCAAAAAAGGGGTTAAATCTCTTAGTTTTTGTTAAATGTAACCACCTTTTAGAAGAAAAAGTTCTAGAACAGTGACAGTAACTGTTAAAAAACACTGCTTTCACAGAATTTCAGTTACATATTTGAAATGAAGCTGAGAAGTGACCTCACTTCAAGATGTGCTCCACTAACAGAAGAGAGTTCAAAGACTCTGAACACATAAACTACACTTTATGCAGAGTGACAGCATTAACATGATTGATAGCTAATTCCAGTGCTGGGTAGTAACGAAGTAAGTGTAATTTGTTAGTGTACTTAAGTAGCTTTTTCAAGTATCTGTACTTTAATGAAGTATTTTATTTGAGGAGACTTTTTACTTTAACTTCACTACTTTTCAAAGTCAGATATCTTACCTTTGGCTCAACTACATTTTGTGAGATGAGTCGTAAAACGTAGTTGGTCATGCATGCATGAGCCTGCATTAAGGATGCACCGCACGTTTCACATCTTGGTCTGTGATCTCCACACCACTTCAGATGTTTAAAGCCAAAGTATTGCCAGATAGGTGAATGTAGACCTTTATTACCATCCTCAACGCCATTTTTACAACACAGATCACTCAGATTGCCAGTTCATGCCAGAGTCACATGGAAAAAGTGAAAGTGGTAATTTATATATGTGTAACTTATATATGTTTATTTTTTTGTTTTGCTTCTGGATAAAACGAAGGCCATGCGGGCAGGCTTCAAATAATGAATTAGTTGTGATATATAATCATACAACTTTAAAGATGATGCCATCTTGATGTTTCTCATTTGACATCGTACGATACGAAATAGGTTGACATTGCTCAACCCTATTTAAGACAATTACCAGAATCTACAATACCACTTTGTAAAGAGCAAGTTGTCAAATTAGGTACATTAGAACATTTGATTGCTCAACACGACCAAGTCCAAGACTTGCCTAACCAAAAATGAGTATGTGCAAATGTGGGCAGAGTTATGTTTTTATTGCTACTGGTTATCCTGCAGCAGCCAAGACCCAGAAGCAGCTTTGCTCCAGATGTAGGCTGAACATTTATTGTTTGTTCATGTGTCCTGTTTTATGAACCTCTCCTCAGAGAACGTTCCCACTTTTCGGTCAACACTTCAAGAATCTCAATTACAGAACAAGCCAACCCTTGTCTTTACCAACCATTCCACCTCAGATTAAGCCATCCACTGTCAATTCTGTGACCTTTGCTTGAGTCTCCTCTATTATCTTGGGGACCTCCTTTTTAATTAAAGACCTCAGTGTCAAACTTCCAGAGCAGTCTTTAAGGAATTATATGCTGGTTTCTTCCACCAAACTCTACATTCTCACACTCTATAAATTCCCTTGATTTTCTCAAGCTCCAATTACCCTACGCCTCTCATTCACTGACACCCACGCAATGAACTTTGATTTAAGTTTTGAACACTGGCCACATGCATCCAGTTGGGACCGGGCATTCGCAGCTGAAGGCTTTCAAGGCTATAAAGCCACATGCCTCCCTTTCCAGTCAAGCCACAGAGGGCAGGAAAGTCACAAACACTTTCACTGATCAGAGTTGGCAAGATCAGACAAGAACGATTGCCTCCTGCTGAGAGACAGAGAATAAAGATGGGTGGTGACTTCTCACAGCTTCTTGTAGTCATGGACAGTAGTCTGGACACAGCTAATACACAGGGCAACTGCTGAAGAGGCACCTCTAGATGTTCAACTCAATCCTTTGGTCTTTTATACACACTTGTTTGGTTGCTCGAGGAATGTGCACTGCCTGACCTCAGGGCACTCATCCAATCAGCTCGCTATCTCCTGAAAGAGCCTCCATAATAGTGACATTTTTCCACCTCGTCAATAAGTGGTAAAAGCCACCCTCCACCCGCTACTTGACCATTTAACTTCTTTGTGAAAAGGCTCTTTCTTTCTTCCTCCCTCTATTTCTCGGTGAAATCAATAAAAGTGAAGCGAGGAATAAGGCTGATCCAGAACACACATTAAACAGAGCGAGAGAAGAGAACGAGAAAATAGACCGAAGTCGAGATGCGACTTTCATGGTCCTCTATCTACTATAGTCAACAAAAGTGTATTATCAGGAACACTTATTTACTATTTAACACATCCGAGGACACATTTACTCAAGTCAACACATGTCGATGAACACAGTTATGAGTCATGCACAGACATACACAATACTGAACACATGAAGAATTATGAAACTATAAGAACAAATTGGTATAGTATTTAGACTTGACAAATGTGTTCAGGTTTACACATAGAAATACTGAGCATCTACTAAAGCGAAACTTTTGGAACACCTGAATGACATTAACAATATTAAAACAACCATAATATGGAGAAAACCCACGCGATCACGGGGAGAACATGCAAACTCCACACAGAAATGCCAACCGACCCAGCTGAGGCTTAAATCAGCAACCTTTTTGCTGTGAGACGACCATGCTACCCACTGTGCCACCGTGACACCCCCAAAATATGCCATTTTAATAAATAAAATGTAAACATAAATTTTAGAAAGTAGATGTTTCTAGCTTTCAAATAATGCTACAAAATTGACCTTGACTGTGATCTTTAAATTATTTTGCTCCCTGTACTTGAGCAGTAGAGTTCAAGTGGATAAAGTAAAACATCTTTTGACTATCTCTCTCGGTTTTCTCAGTCTAATCATTGTTCCCGACAAAAAATGAACGAGGAAAACAAGATGGAAATAGATAAGGAAAAAGACTGACACATAAAAAGTTAAGTCTGCCATTACAGAAGTGTCCCTCATTTTGCTGCTAATGATATATGCTCAACCTTCACTCGTATAGCTGTGCTTACACCTCATCACTGGTGCTCTGTGATTGACAATAATGGCGGTAGAGCAAGAACAAAATGTCTCCCGAAGAGAAAGAGAGGCAACGCAATTGGTTACGTGAGCGTGCGGATGCTACGATGAACATGGTGCTTTGTTTGGTTCCACTGACTGAGCTGGAATTGATTTCTCTGTGAGGTATGCACACACCAAACCCCCCTGCATTCTGATGAAATAAATAAAACACCCTCTTCTGCATCTGGAGGAGAGCAGGAGAGGGGAGGGGTAATGAAAGAGTAATAGGAGAGTGAACAGAAGCACAAGAAAATAATCTACAGAAAATAGGAACAGAAGAATGGAGTCTAGGTAAAGACTGGAACATTGTTAAAGAAGAGAAATCATACAAATCAGAGCTTTTTGTCAGCAAAAGGCTTATTCATCTGGTTCTTTACGATGTTGGCCAGGAAAAATGAGTCATAATCACTGGATTTGGAGAGAATACGAAGCTGAAATTCAAGAACATAAATGAAAATAAAACTGTAGAATTGTTCTCACTCAATGGTAATTCAGAAAAGGTGGAAAAAAGTAAAAACAAAAACTATTCTGAAAATTTTAAGTTGAGCGTATACGATTAATCTTTCTGAATATTCAGATCTTTCAGTTTTATTTTATCATCTACCAATTTACCTTATTCTTGATGGTCTTACCAGGGTCATGGGCATCCATCCCAGCTTTCAGATTCCAAGGGTACACATAAAACTGGTCTTTTTTTTCCTTTAGCATTGCTAATATTATAGTCTCCTTATAGACCCAGACCAAACATTGTTTTTTTATCTTTTACAGTTCAATCTTCTACCATAATCTAAAAATGCTGAGAGTATTACATTTCAGCAGGGGGTCATTTCCAAACAGGCCTGATACTGAGACAGTCACTGTTCCAATTAGTTGAGAGATAAGTAGCTTTTATGGTTAATTAAAGCCACCACCTTAATTAAACACACTTCCTTTGCTGAATTGACCTATGTGACTTTGCCCTAGGCTATCAAATGCAGTGTTTTAGGTCAAAGCGACATGAGCAGCACTCATTTAAGGAAATTATATGAATAAAGGGGCATTTTTGACAGATTAGCTGGGAAAATCCATTTTAAGACCAATATATTGCATTCGTTTGTTCATTTTGTCAAACCAGTCTAGAACATCATCTTAAAATTATATGACATTTATATGAAAAGCTAGTTAAATCTTTGTGCTGAGAATGAGAAGATAAAAAAAATACTGAAATGCTAGGTTAATTCAAACACAATTCATGCATTCTTTAAAGAAAAGCTTCACAGTATTGTTCAATACAAGAGTAAAGGTTTATTTTCCACTGGAATTAATATATTATTTAATTTTACAATGATAGATTATATTATAAAACAATGATTCTAGTTTACAGCATTTAAACAATCTATGCTAAGCTAAAAATACTAGCGGCTCATCAGAAGAACAAGACGAAGTGAACGCAACTAATAATCTAAAAAAATCTTAACAAACTTTAAAATGACATCTACGTTTAGCAGTAAACTGTTGCCAACTCAGACCTGAGAACTGTTCAGTCCATTTAGGGGCATGTGAGACTTATCTTATGATGTTTTAAGAAAGAATATAGAGAAAAATGATTTCTTTCAAAGATTACACAAATCTGGCTTAAATCTGGGCATGAAAGATGTGAACAAGCTCCTATTCGACACATTTTTGTAAAAATGGTAAAAGCAAAATGGAATCAAAATTTAGTTTTCAATTTTCAGAGCGAGTAATTTATGATTTATGATGTGTAAGCAGACTGTGGCGTAATGTCCCCACCCACCAATGTTGATCGACATGCACATATAATCGCTGCCCTCCCTACCAGCCGTGTCAGACAATTCATGTTTTATCCACCACAGGCCACACATAAGTAGAAGTAAACTCCCTTAATACTTCACAATGTATTTTCCCACATAAGACAATTAATCCTAAGTAGTGAAAGAGCAACTGAGGAAAACTGCTTAATTTTTTGTTTCTGAAAAAATGTTTGTGTGTGTGCTTAACTAACCTCACAGTGCTGACTTTTTTTTTATTTGTGTGCAAATTCAATCTCACTTGGACTATTTCTAATTTTGATTCACTTCAAGAAGTACATTTTACAGTTTCTGCCTGGGCGAATAACAGTTTGGCAAGCTATTCAATAATCTTTAGGTACAAATATATTCACATTTATATTATATTATATTATATTATATGTTTATATCTCAATTAATTTCCTGCAAGTGAAAATTGAATTGAACAGTTAGTCAGGTGACAGATTTAAATCCATAGCCTGTGTAGGTATTCTTGTTAATTGTATTGTGTGGCTAACAGCACAACATTCGATGCAGACAAACTCGAAAACATAAAAAACAAAATGCCATTGTAACAATTTACACTTCTTTTGAAACTAATCTTAGTTGTTTATTTTTGTGTTTCCCTCTAGAACTAAATACACCAATCTGTACCCATCTTATTCTGTAATGATACTTTCCTTAGCTCAGATAAAGGTAGAAGAGTCATTACAGAATGGGCTGCACACTCTGTTGGTTTTGGTTTTATTTCCAACTCTGTTACAAAAGACACATAAGTAGCTTCAAACAAGCCAAGATTAGTTTAATTAGTGGAATAAGGTGTGTTGATGAAGGAGATGAATAACAGATGGCATTCTGATCAATGCAGACATTCCTTTATTTTCAGAACTGCTTGTGTGTTAGGACTAAGTTTTCTCCAATCATGGCTGAAGATATTGGTGAAAAGTTAAGCACTGACGGTGTGCGTCTGACGGGGTTTCCATCTCTAAAGGCCATTTTTTACAGCCTCCATTATAACACATTAAATCAAGGGTGTCAAAAGTCACTTGTTAAGACCTGTACATTTGAATGTTTTAATTTTAATGTTGCTTCAAAAAACAAACCAGGAGCCACAAATAAGTCAATGAGAACAATTAAGTCAAAGACTTGCCTGGGTTAAAATTGCAAGTATGAGTTTGATCTTATTAGCGTCAAAAAGTCTATGAGAATGTAAAATATGCAAATGCTTAGAAATGGGCCACTGTGCGTTTTAAAATCTTCCAAGTTCCAACATAAGCTAACAAAGGAGCAGGGTGATCTTAGGGGACTTGCTGTTCGAAGATGCTGAAACAGTGAGAGCCAGATCCCTGGAGGAACTTGGAAAGCTGGTGAAATGTAGCAGGGTCCAGGGGATATGTCGTGCTATCAAGATCCTACACTGCATTCAGGCCTTGACTATGTGTGTGCCTTCATGTAGCAGGAAGCGAACAAGAGGAGGAGGAACAGCATGACATGACATTTGGTCATTAAGTGCCTGGCACTGCCTGTTGTCAGCTAATTTATGCAAATGAAGGTTGCAGTCTCAAAGGAAAAGTGATGGCGAGGATTGTCACAGTTTGGCTGGCAGCCAACAGCATGCAATAAAACTAGTGCTGAAGCGTCTGTGTTAGTGTTATTGGTTAGCAGGTCCTGAAAGTTTGCCCAAGAATTGAGGCAGAGAGAATCGTGGTACAGCAACACACCTAGATAGTTTCCTGGCAAACGAGGGCAGAGTAGCGTCCAATCAGTGGCACGATGCCTCCTTCACCCAGTTTGAATGGCATCGCCCTTGTGAGTCTCCCCACGATCGCACTCCTCTTCCACCACTGATGGTTCGGTTGCCGAGGATGATTTTATAAACATTTTGCCAGCCGATCAATAGTTGTATTGATCAGGCATTGTGTGAGTGATCCGTCTAAACCCCCAGCAGCCTGGAGCTCTACGAGAGGGAGGAGCGAGAGAAAGAGCGAGAGAGGCTGGAAAGAGGATGAGAAAAGTGAAAGAGAGAGAGAGGAAAGGAGAGAGGCTGCAGCTAGAAGAGAGAGGTAGTGGGGAGAGAAGGGGAGATCTCACAGAGAGGCAGTGCTGAAGGTAAAGCAGTGTGGTGTGGATCTAGAGAAGCCAGCAGGAGCAGCCATTGGGACTGCGTTAGCATGCATTCTAATCGCTTTCTCGTTAAGTCACAGAAGGGAGGGGTGACTAATGAGTCTCGCCGTAAGTATACAAAATCATTTATGGCGAGAGAGGGAGTGGGCGAGAGAGGTAATGTATGAAGGAAAACAGACACAGGTTTGGCCTGGTGAGCAAATGAGTGTATGCATGTGGGGGGAGGCGGAGCTGTGTAATCGCTGTGGGAGATGGTAAGCGATTAATTCTGATTGCTTTGTAAATTTAATTATCTTTATTCTCTCTAGGAAAGAAATGCCTGCGGTTGAAGGTGGTGCCGTCGCATTCCATTAAAAATTACCAATGAACGACAATTCCCGATGACTTCTCGCTCATAAGGAGGCCTGCTAAGTACAGCGGTGATCACTTCTGAAGGGAATTCCTAATGAGAAAACATTGTTTGCTTTGATGGCCTTGAGGATAAGTGTGAACCACTTTGTGGATTCTGGTCACTGATATTTTTGGTATAAGGTGCATCATGGTGGATTTAATCATTGGGCACCTGTTGCTTTCTTTTGGAATACTAACTCTTTCAATTTTGACTGAAGAATTTTGGCAGTTTTTGTACATTGGATAACCAACAGAAGAGATATTGGTACTACAAGGCAGAAAAATGGCTCAGGCAATATCTGATTTGGAACACAGGCCCTTCTTGCAACTCAGTCACATGACTGGTGGGGATCAGACTGAAGGGCCCAAGGGAAGTGTATTGATCTGGACTAAAGTGTATTTCACCATCACAGTGGTTTGTGTTCAAGGCTGATTGAGAATGAGGCCTGGTCTGCAGGCCATAATGAAGAGAGCCAAAGTAGGCTGTTCAATCACTTTTAGGACTTAGGCTATACAGTCTAAGAGTGAGAAGACATGTCCCAAATCATTATGAATATGTATGTAATGGACATGTCCACTTTATAAAACACTTTGAAGGCTCATAGCTCTTGCTTAAGTAGTAGTTTCTTAATATTTATGAATACACGGACCTACTGTTAATCTAACACAATCACCTACAGTTTGTGTTTATTTTTTCCTGAGAAAAAAATATATATAGTAACTACATCTTCAAAGATAAATTATCAGGTGATTTCCCCCAAAGTAGAGTGAAATATATGTGATTTCTGCAGCAAAAAGTCCTAAAATTGGTTTTCAAATAGCATGAGTGTGTTTTGATGTTTGGGTGATCTATTTAGACTACACAGATCAAAAGCTCTTATTATATTTAAGTTAAAATAATCTAGTGGTATACTAGGACAACAAATGTGTGCAGTTTTTAAAATAACAATATTTAGTCAGCTTACAATAAAAAAAACAGTTAGTAATCATTTTAAATCCGAATTATTTGATTCAAAAGTAAATGGGTATCTAAAACACTTGCTTTTATGGAGCACAATAAATCTATCATTGAAAACTGGAGATAAACTTGAACAAGTCTGTACATTATTACAATTAGTAGAACCCAATGTAGACTATTCCCTTGAGAGGTCCATAAGAAAAAGCTCCAAAATGAAAGAATCACTAGCAGTCTGTGCTACTGCCAGAATCAGCGAAGGGGGAAAAACAAGTTAATTAAAAGATAAATATGGAAATGGTGAAAGCCAAGGTTGAAAATCAACATGGGACAGATTGCACTTTTTAAGGCAAGTCTTGTACAAAACACACATGACAGAAGGTCAAAATGGAGTAGTAGTGCACACCTGTTTGCATGGTGTGCATATGTGAGAAAAAAATGATCAATAAGACCCTGTGGCAGTGTGTGTCTGCCAGTATGTTAGCACTACATTATGACTGGATTATAGAGCTTCAATTGCAATGTGTGTGTAAAACTCCCACTAAGGGAGCATCGGCCTATTCCTAAGAGCACCCATTCATGGTTTTACAATGACTGTAAAGAAGGTTATGGAGCATGGTTGTATGTCACTCATTTTTAATTCAATTCAGGAACACTGATGATTTAGCACTATTTAAAATATATTTTAGGGTTGCATTTGTTGCATCTGTTGTCACGTGTTTGTTAGGTCACTGGGTTATGTATGGCCAATTATGATTTCAACTATTAAAAAACCCCCACCAAATTCAAAGCGAAAACACATTTTAAAAGCATGGGTTTAAACCAACTTTCATAATTTCTATCAATACAAGATAGTCAGCTCTCAAAGAAACACTTTTAGAAGAAAGGACACTGTAATTTTGTTTGTTAGAGTTTATCATCTGTTGTTGGTTTTCCCAACTGCTAGGTTGTCTATTTTAATTTCAATTTGGCTCTTGGTCTAGGCTGGTGAAAAGACTCATTTTAGACTTATTCAACCAGGTAATGCTGGGGAATTGGTGTGAGCAGGAGTACATACCAGTAGGCCACTGGAGGACCAGCAGTGTGCACTTTTCAAGCGATGTTTCCCATCACAGAGCAGATCTGAACCTAGAACACAGACACATAGACAGACATAGAAGACAGATAGGATATTATATTATAACAGAAACAATAGTTATGTCAGTTAGGTAAATCTGAATACCAAATAATAATAGCTTGAGAAATCTCAGAAAAAAAACTTGGCTCATATTCTGTAAAGAATTTTTCTCAGTAAAAATAATGTTGAGGTTAAACAGCCTGCTATTTGCAGAAACTGCACGTTGTGTGGAACGTTCCATTTATCTAAAGAAAGGCAAATGTAGAGTTTTTCATTTATAAAACATGTTTATTGTCATTTTTTAAATTATGTGTCATATTTAGTAACACCCTAAGGGAAACCTTCGAGAGTTTAAACTTAGAGAGATATTGAATACACATCGAACAGAGTATTGTATACTCTTATGGTGCATATGTTATGCAGAAAATAAGAAATTTCTTACACTGACTTTTTATTGTTAAAGTCAGCTCACCATATGCAACCTAAGGCCTATAATGTGTTAACCATAATTTTATGTGATACACCAAAGCTAGTCAAAGAGAAAAATCATTCCTCTAAAGAAACATTTTATGTCTATCTTACTGTAAAAGCAATAATATTAAACTACTATATTTTCTAATCAACATTTATCACAGAATTTTTACAATATTTTGGAAGGTAGTCATGTACATTGATGGTGTATATTTTCAGCCACTGTCATAGGTATTCGATATCTGGAACAGCAAAATGAAAGGTTATGAGTGTCAGAGTTTCTGCACACAAGCCTCCACTGCAGTCTGCTCTGACTGTGCAATAACTAATTCATGTTTATTAATGCAGCCATGTGTGAAGGTCACAAAGACAGACTGGTAATGTTGCTGTGGTGCATAAAGACTGCATGCACAACATCAGCTCCATGCTACAACTACTTGACTACTAACCCACCAATGCCAGCTTACATGTGTTTCTCAGTGCCGCTGGCTCAGGCTGCTGTGCTGAGGAGTTTACTGGAGGGGTGAGGGAGGGGCTGCCGATGGCCCTGTGCCAAGATCCTTTATTCCCAGAGCCTCTTGTCCCCGTGAGCCCTTTGGCATCTGTTGTAGTGTTATTGTTTTCACTGGCACATAATTAGGAACACTACACGTTTATTTAACCCTGTTTTAATGTGCCATAATTAGCTTCAGACCCCAAACAAGCATAGGCTTTACTGATCTCCCGCTCGCTCTGTTGAAACGACAACATCATTTCACAAGAAAGGTTCTTTTTGTTTCTGAGTTGGTGCTGCAGTAGGCCATTTTGTGAACCAAGTAATCTCATGATTTGTTTTGCAAAGTCAATATAGTAATTGCTTTAGTGTTTTTAAGATTCTAAGATATTTTTTTCTGTAAAACATTAGAAAATACTCCAACAGCCTGGGTAGCCAATTGGGGGGATTCAAATAAAAATGTGTAAGTTCAACTATTAGATTATTTCATTTAAAAATTAAAACTGTTTGGTGCAATATATTTAATTTCAATACAATTCTACTTTGTGTTTATAATGTATATAAATGTTTTTGTGTTTTTATATATATATATATATATATATATATATATATATATATATATATATATATATATATATATATATATATATATATATATATATATATATATATATATATATATATATATATATACACACACACACATCAAATCACATTAAAATGCAGTTATTTATCATAGTGTTTCCCAAATTACTTTAACCCTAATAGAGCACTCATTGAAATAGAAATAAACCTGAAATGAAAATATGACTAAATTACCTTGAAATTAATGTCAATAAACTTAACATATAACACACATTACTTTACAAGATACATTAATGCTACTCTTGAAAAGTTGTCATTTACAAAGCAACCAGATTTTTTCATTATAGAATTCAAATGTACAGAATAGATTAGAATGTATAATGAATGAGAACATGGGCGAGTGCATCTAATGCCAAGGACAAACAGCTAAGCAGATTTTAAATGTCAAGGGCAGATTACACCAATACTGACAACAATTTCCATAACTAACTTTCTAATTATAATTTAACCACTTGTACAATCTCACAAACCTTAGTTAAATCATATTTCGATCAAAACAATATGTGATATTTCAGGAAATAGTACACTAAGGTGAATTCTTTGTAGAACATCGAGAAGAATTGAATAGAACATCAACCTATGTTTAAGCATCCCACCAGCTGGACCATATTTCAAACAGATTTAAACATTTTTAACCATCTATTACAAACTGGAGTTATTTTGTTTAGCAGCAGGGACCTGTCGTGATTCAGCACAAGCAAGGAACAAGGGACAGGGCAACAAACAGAATTAGCAGAGTAGCTAGCAGGGCCAGCTTGTGTGTTGGCTCAGCAGTTCTTAAGAGCTCTTTTGGGGCCTGTTGGCTGAGTAGTGCGTGTGTACTGGGAGGAAAGGGCAAACACAGAGCGGTTACACTTTTATAGAATGCTTTGTGGAAAAACACCCCTGACACACACCTCGGTACTGCAGCCCTGTTTGTCATCGGACCCAAGGGGCTGCACTGGCCTCTCGCACAACTGTGAGCAATGACCTTCGAGGGCAGCAGTTTAAGAGAGTATGACAATCCCCACCCCCACAACTCAACTCAAATGCAGCTTTATGGGAAATGGAGTCTCATGCCAGCGTGTGCATTTAAATTAAAGTGTTCCAAACAAACATCAAATGCCAGAATTCTTCGATGGATTTTCCCTATCGTTTCATGAATACGATTGTCAAAAGAGTTGAGTCAATACAAGTCTTTAAATGAATACAGTACTTTCGAAGGCAATCAAAGCCTTTTAAAAAATGGGATTCCCTTACCAGTGTGCAAATTGTGCATCCACCTGGATGGTGCGATGACCAATGGGAACATTTGGACGGGATGTTTAGGTTACACCCAAAACATTTTGAATGCCCACAGAGCCAGAATCAACTTCTCATCGGAAGGATTATCCGGTCCATCGTGACACATTTTTAATAAATTGTAAACTTGAGGCATGCACAATTGGAGTTGGATTCAAGTCTAAACTTGAGTCCAGATTTGACTAATCACACACTGGGGTGTATTCGATTCTTGGATTTTTTGGACTCGTAAAATGTTCCGAATACACTCGATTCCACACCATTGAAACAAAAAATATGAAAAAAATTTACACCATATACAGAGAAATAAGACATATAAAAGTTGCTGAGGAAGTTGAACACACATAACAGCACTATAAAATAAAAACAAACTGGTTATTTTCAAAAACTTATAATATTACAATTTCCAAATAAATGATCTTATTTTTCTTTCAATCTTTAACAGGAATCTAAATGACTTTGTGGTCACACAAACAAATGCAAGGCAGTTATGTATGCTTTTATTTTGCCATTCATAAAAACTGGGTAAAAATTATTTTTAAAAGGGTAGTAAGTTTGATTAGATTTTAATTATTTTCAGTGTCCAGACTTTTAAACTGAACTGTAACATCAAAGAACGTTTGAGATCAAGTCTTTTTTTATCATGATCACCAAGTATCACAGAAAGCTAATAACTATTTATTATTTCAATGAAAACCAACCTTTTTAAATATACAATTGCTACAATATATATAAGCCTAAGGGGTTTTATATAAATGTATTATTAAGTTGTTTTTGTTGTTAATGTTGTAAATGCATCCAAATTCTGTAATCTAACTTAAGTCAGAAATGCACCTCTGATCTTTTAAAATCTTAAACATATACTAATTAACAGAACTATATACTTACCAATTAACAGAATGGTGTAGTGGTGCTTGAGAATGTATTTTCATTCAGTTCAGCAAAATAAAACATACGAGTGGAGCCAGACGGAATCTTTGGCCTCAGATTTCTGAGAATTCCACAGATTTTATTGCCTACAGATGTGTACTAATATAAGAAATTATATATAAGATATCAAAGAAAAGATATCATTGGCTGAGAAATGAAAAAAGATTGGAGATTTCATCAGCTTTAACACTTTAACTCTTGATTCTACTACACAACCTTGAATTCTTTTCTCACATACATTTAATACCTTTCAGCAGAATTTCACGAAATTGACCAAACATTCTGCACCTGAAGTGATCAAAAAAGTTCAGAAATAACCTTTAGATTTCAATATTGCTTGCACATTTCATTTTCTATTTTTCTTCATTTAATTTAATTACATTTAATGTATATCTATAAATATTCTAAGAAAAAAATGTTTTATTCTTGTCCTCTTTAGCTCCTTTTTAGGCACCTCAGTATTTTTTTTTTTTTACAAAGAACTGACCAGCAATATAGCTGATGAAATTAAAGGTCAAGATATGCACCAAAACACAGAGAATCACTCACATATGCAGTGCTTGTGGGTGTATCTTCTGAGTAGCTGTGATGAAAATATACATATCAATGTATGGAACCGTTATGTGCTTCAATTTCCAAGAGTGAGTGGCTCATGTGTCTATGTATATTGTTTATGGAAACAAAGGTCAAAAACCAAGTTCAAGTCAATGTGCATATTGCATACATATTCATGCCATGGCTATATCAATCTATTTCAGCTGCGGCGAGTGGGAGGAGCTCGCTGATGAGGTCAAAAGGGACACATACATGAATATGAAAAACACACATGCACAGCTGCATCATATCTGCACACACTCATTACTGAATAAGTAAATAAAGCCAAAGCTTGACCTGGAATTCAAAACTGCTGATCCCAAATGCATCCTGTCATATTAAATTCATTCAAAGAGTAAGGTGCTTTTCTCATTCTAAAAAGACTGCATTAGATTAAATTGATTTAAGAATCATGTATGTTCTCAGAAGTAAGGTTTATGCCTCCAGAAATCAAATACAGCAAATCTGACCTCTGACCTTTCGTATCTTAACGTGATTGTTATATCAAGTAAAAAATTACAGATTGTCCCAGACCTTTGGCAGACGTGGTGTTACGACCAGATGAACACAGAGACAACCATTTGATTTGTTCGTCTATATCTTATCTTATATTGATAAAAAACGTATATTAAAATATCCAGTTCTATTACAAGGTAGTAATGCTTGCATTTTTCCCACTTAATATATTGACTTCTTTGCTAACATTCTATGTAGCAAACTGTATTAAAATGTGTCTTGTAAAGAAGTGAAAAAGACTGTGGTGTCATGAAAAAGGCGTTTGCATTGTTTGTTGTCTGAAATTTGTTGTTTCTATGATGTACTTTAAACAAAACGTTCACATGTAAAACAAACAAAAGAAATACAGTAAGTAAACAAAATTCAACAATAGCTCCCCCTTAATAATGAAACAGCTCAAAAGAAATACCAAAACAAAAACAACAATATATTAACAGCAACAACAAAACTAATAACAATAATTAAAACCATATTTATAAAATAATAAATTAAACAATAAACATACAAAAAAATAGTGAAAGATTAAATGAGCAAACACACTTATAAACAAACATGTGCATCAATAAACAAATAAAAATGTATAAGTGAATAAACAAAGAGAAGAAATAATTGTTTTATAAATAATAAATGAAAACAATGAAAATATTTTCAAGGGTCAAAAAGGAAAAAAGATCGGAGGATTTTGAAGCCTTCATGGGTAACCATGGTTGTGTTGTCTTTACTGAAAAACATGAGGGGAAAGGGACAAAGCATCTGTTGCCAACAAAGCCATTATGCGTCGCTGCATGTAGAGGAGACATGGTACCAAGCCGCTTGCAGCAATGAAGCTTTCGCATGCTGAGAATGTCCTAGCTGTGATTTCCCCATAAATATGCAAACAGATGTAATATTCCTTTCCTCAATATATCCCTAGCACAACAAAACACAGTGAAGAATCATCTTACAAGACTGAAATCTGAATTTTTTGGTAAAACATATATATATATATATGGATTCAAAGTTAAACTGCACATTTGAATTTATTTATTTTCAAGTCAATGTTTTCTCGGGAACAAACATTTTCAATGTATTAACTTCCACTTGATTATAAGTACAATGTTTTTTTGTTTGAGATAGATTTTATTAAAAAACACAAAATAAAATAAATGTCAGAATATTGTACTGCAAAGAAGGAAGACTGGAAAAAAATGTGAGGTGTAAATTTCCATCAATTTCATACTCACACTTGAAGAACATTCAATTATTCATGTCATTTGTTTATGTAATGTCCATTATTTTTTTCAATTTGATTTCTCTTAAAACATAACAGCTCTTTTTAAGAGATTCCTGACTATTGTTCGGACTGCAGGACAAATTAAAGAGAGCGTCTGTGTAAGCGTAGGATGAGATGCACCAGAAAAGGACGGCCCCCAGGGATTCAGAGAAGCCCCATCTTTTATTAATCAGAGGCCCTTGCGCCACACTCCAGGGTTATCACATTTAACACCCTCAGATGGAAATTTGGCAATGGGTGGGGTGTCTATGTTCAGAGCTAGAAAGACGTCTTTCAAAATCCAAAATGGTAGAACTCCCTTCTGCCCTGTTTCTAGCGCCAGCATACATTCACCACATATCAAATATTACTATAAGTTTCATGTTATAAATGGGATTATGTGGAAAAAATGTAAAGGGACATTCCTTTTTTTTTTCTTCCAAATCGTAGACTTCTCTCCAAAATGTAATGACAACAGTACCCATAAAACACTGGATGAAAAACTATAATTGAATTATAGCTACACACACAATCAGCTTTTTCTCAACTGAAAACCCTCGTAATGTAATATGTGCTGTGAGTCATCTACAACTACATTATGTGATTTCTACAAATACATTTAGGTAGTAAACTCTCAAATTCATCATAACTCAAGTAGCCTTCCATGAGATAACCGACATCTGAATGGCTGATTAACGTGCTATTTTATCTTCATTGAAATAATAATAAAAAACACACACTAGCAGCTTCTCCTTAACATGGCATACAATATCATGTATACACAACTGAAGGGAAAGCCGCGTGTCCTAAATACATAAAACCAGATTTTATTTCTTCCCACTATTTTCTTAGTCTATGTAGGTGAACTTGACTGCATAATTTGCAAACCCCAGCTACAACATTGGATGCTGGGTGGGGGTTAGGAGGGTGGGAGGAAGGGTTTTTCAGTGAGGACCCATCATGCACCTCCATCACCCAGCTATTGGGCCGAATCACAATACAGCAAATTACCTTCTGCTGACAAGAAAAAATGAGCAGGTCTTCCATATGGAGGAAAAGGGACTGTCAAATAGGTGACACATTGATTGCTTAGCATGCATATCCTGCAGGCACAGGGTTCCCACTCTTCTTCTTCCTCTACCATAATAACGTAGAAGAAGAAGAAGCAGGATAACATGGCAAGGGGGATGTGGGAGAAATTGAAAAGCCATGTTAGACTGTGGGATAGACTTTCAAACGGAGCGGACAACGTAAAGCGCAGGTCTTGCTGGTCAGGGTTTGTTTTTTCTTAAAGAAGTCTGGTGATCCTTCAACAATATGTGTTAACCATTAAACACAATACATTGCTGCTTTGTCAAAACAGGAAATGTTGACATAGATTTAAGGTCCAAATCTCAAATAAATCAATACGTTGTTCATAGCATAATCATTTAAATGTCTTTAAAAAAAACTCCTATATGTAAGTATAATAAGTAGCTTAGTTAAAAAGAATATTTTATATGTTGAAAAAGCTAAACATGTTGGACCTGCAATAGGGGTCAATAACTACATTTATGATAATTTCACTTTTTTTTATTCAATTGTTTAAATAGTTATTGCTTTTATAGGACTGGAAAAAAAGCATTTAAAAATTCCCAAAAAATTTATGTCAATTATACACATAAAAAAATCCAGAATCATTTGAAGTTTAATATTACACGTTATCCAAAATTCATTAAAATGCGTCAAGTTTCAGATTGTTTTACTTCAATAAGTGATCTCAGTCCATATCTTCATACATTTAAAAACAAAGCAATCAATCACTCTTCAAAGTAACAAAACAACAACATGAAGTTTAACACTGTTTTATTTGAGGGATAATATTTTTTTTGTAGATAAAATGTATATAAAATAGTGAATTAAGAGATTTTTCAAACCTTAACAATCCTTGAAGACAATTTATGTAGTTGTAAACCTAGCCCAAGAAATCCTCCAACTCCCATCTACGCTTTTCTCCCCTCCCCTTCTGGTCTCATGCATGTCGTGGCTCAGATGAATCAGTGTCAGCGGTGTTGAGAGCACTTACTGTCAACCCCAGCGCCCCGGGCCACGCCACTGATGGACACAAACTATAAAATATCACCCCCTTAGGGAGACATTGTTCAGACTCTCTCTCACAGCCCTAAGGTAAAGAACTCCCTCCTTCTCTTACCCTTTCTCAAATACAGGGAATGTTTGAACCTCTTGCAAGAACATTCAAATCACCATACACCCATTGTCTTTGGGACAAAACTGTTAAGATAGAGAGTTGCAGCTACAATCTGGCACCCCTGTCAAATCTGTTTGTGCCTCTCTACGCTGGAGCCTGGTTAAATGACTCAACAGGACTCCCGGATCTGAGACCTCTAACAGCTGAAGATTTGAAGACAAAAGCTGAGAATCTTGATGTCCACTCCAGGTTTAAATAATGTAGTAGGGTGCATGCTGGGATTGCCATCAATTCCACTCTCTGATGATGGCACTTATTTCAGCTGATAAGTGGAGTAGAAAACAAGAGAGAGCCAAGGCAGACATGAAATGAGGGATGAGGGGAGAGGGAAGAGAGAACCTCCTCCAAAACAACTTCTACCATCTTTATGGGTCACTGAGCTTTGATTCTCCTTTTTGCATCCACAAGGTCAACAAATTCTCTCTCTGTCAGTGTGTTTGTGCGCATGTGTGTCTGTGTGCATGTGTATGCGGCCACTTGTGCACCATCTGACTATTATCTGCATGCGTTTTACTATAAAATATGCATTAAATTGTATGTAATCCATCTGTCTGTCTGTTGCTTTCTTTGTCTGTTTTGACAAGTGTAATTAACAATTACAACACATCCCTATATGTGTATCAAATCTGTATGGCATATACATTAATGTATACATGTCTTCAGTCATAGATTTATTCATACTATTTATTCAATATTTCCTAATTGTGTTGGCACCAAGCTTCACCTCAGCATAGAGCAGCCAATCATAGTTATGTGATCAGTTCCATTTGATCAAGGGAAACACTTCTTGATGTTTTTTTTTCTATGGAAAGGCTATCATAGCATGGGTTGTTTTTTTATTCTTTTTTTTTTTATCAGGATGGGCCAAGCTTAGAAGTTCTGGATGCAATCTTTGAAATCTAATGTTAACATTTGGCAAAAAGGAAACAAAGATGATTATAAGCCTGTGGGACTCTTAATCTGCTATCTGCTTAGAAGGAAAGCTATAAGTTTTGAAAACTTGCATAACACTGTTTAAATTTCTCATGTTAAACAAGCTCAGTAGGGTTGAGGCTTGAGCTGGCACTTTCTGGTTTTACCAGGGAAAGACGTGAGAAGACAGCACTGATTCTTCGTGGACGACTATAATAAACAGCGCCTGAGTGCACGCAATGCATAAACAGCATGCATATGTGCTTGTGTCCTTAATCATTTAATTTATCTCCAGATTGCAGTCTCTGAACGCAAGCACACACTTTCTGAAAATCAGAGAGAAACTGAAAAATAATCATAATAAACAGTAAAAAACTGGCCAATTTCGAGTTATGGCTGATCGATTGGTGGATCCCTTATGCTGAGGATGCAAAAGAGGCTTTATTAAATATATTAAGTGATAGCCACAAGCACCTTGTTCAAAGGAGATAGGTGGCAGAGAAAAAAGGAGAACTTTCACTGGCAGTTTGAGTAAAGTGTGAGGTACTGTGCAAAGCTGCATGTCAGATATAAAAACATAAATTGTTTTATGCTTTTGAACACTGTAGAGCAAAATATTTACCCAAAATATACAAATAATTTAGCACCACAAAATCAGATATTTTATGACTACTTATCACTATTTGGAAGTTAAGTTTTCCACTCTTATGGAAAAACAAGCTTGCTCTGTGAAAAGCTGTGGGTGTACGTTGATTTCACTGCTCTCTGTAACCGGTGTAAAAGCACATTACCATGCGGATTTAAATGATCTCTGGCTCGGTTTCTCAACCAAAATTGTGCTGGGCCATGTCGAATAATTAAAGGACTACTCCCCCACACAATTTTGAGATATTTGGGTATAATCCTGTGACTACCTTATTGACATGCATGTCAAAGCTTTGTAGAGCCTTACAAAAACTAATTATAAACAAAAAGCACCATCATATGTCGACACGTATCATTAGGGATTTTAAACCAAGACAGGAAAAAAAAAATACAAATCAAGTAAAATCATTAATCCACAATGTCGTCTCGATTAGTTTAGTGGAGAATGAACAAAACAAAGCTTTTACGAGTTTTGATTGACATGGCCGTAAGTGATTCACTACATTTTTATTTTTGGAGCGAAGTGTCTCTTTAAGGCCTTGATTACTGTTCTCATTTAGAGTTTTTTTTTATACAGTACTTCTCTGAACAGGTTCTCTATAGATTCAACCAAAATGATCAGTTATAACGTCTTTTCCCTGATCTTTTATTTGGAGATAAAACAAGATAATATGGGCATTTGTGATCTGGTGGATAAGGAGATTGACTTGTGATCGGAAGGTCGCTGGTTTGATCCCCAGATCCACAAAAGTTGAAGGTTCTGAGAGTGACGATACACTTGCTCTTCCAACTTCTACAACCACAGCCATGGCTGCCCTCTGCTCTGGGTGTGTATTCACGGTGTGATTGTTCACTGCTGTGTGTGTACACTGAGATGGGTTAAACACAGAGCACAAATTCCAGAATGGGTCACTCCATATTTAGCCAACTGGTCACTTTCACTTCAATATACTAATATCAGAACAAGTGTGTATTACAAATCCATGATAGTACTTAGTTAAACATTCTGTTAAGGGGCCGAAGTTTACAAGAGTCGCCAGGTGGGTATCTATAATGAAGAAGTACAGGTCAGCAGTACATAAGAGAATCCTATACACACACACCATATACGTAAAGACCAGAATCCCCCAATGAATGCTTGTTGAGAACAATCAAACTTATTATTAAAGACTTTCAGTTGGTCCTTGAGTCTATAACAATCTATTTGCAAGTAGCATAATCAAGCATCCCACCAAGCAATATAAGCTTTTTACACATTGATTAATTATACCATAAAACAATGCTTTTAAAAATGTAACATACTGTTTCATCACTTTACATAGGTAAAAAAATATATCACAAACTTGCATAGTCAAAGATTGGCTGTTGTTTTAGATATATGAAAAACTCAATGTTTGGAATATTAAATCAAGTCCTGTTAGTGGTGAACGTCAAAAAGATTAGCATGCATTATGTTCCAGGCAGCTGGTATTAACATTGAATTACAGTGTCCATGTGAGTGTGCCTATTTATATATGATGTTTTATGTTTTTGTGTGTGTTTGGGGAAGCTCTTCTTAATTGGACCTGTTTACTGCACTGAGACAAACAGACTGACCTCTGGGCTTAGGTCTCGAGTGGGTGGAAGAAGGCACACGCTCTAAACACACTGAATCACTAGCAAGTCACTGATTGCAATTTCTTTCTTTGTTTCCTTTTCTGCTCCTCTCCTATTTTTCCGTCTGTTCACCCTGGCTTCAGAGTCTCACAGGAGACCATATATCTGATGGTAATGTGAGAATCAAGCCAAACCATACACTATAACAAGCTGACTTGTCCTAAAGTCCTCATTACACAAACAATACGAGTTACTGCACACAATCAATACTTCTGTCCCAAAACTGCCAAAATAATGATTCTCACTAAACTGAGGAATTCAGAAAGATAGTGGTGTGGTTAGCTCAACAATTTATACTATCGAATGTGTAGGAAACACTTTTGTAATATTCACAAGTTCATTTGAAAGATACATTAGGAGAACTATATTTAGCATGCTGTCTGGAAGATTACTTGATGCTGAACTAGTTGGAGAATTGTGTAGTGGTTTGCAAGGACGTAGGAAAGCCAAAAACTCCTCAATAATGGTGTGTTTTGTTTAGAATAAATAGTTTAGTTTTTATCTATTTTCGTGTACTTTTACATTTTATAATATGCTTTTTTCCCCAGGTGTTATTATAGTTATGTTTCGCGCATGGTATCATGTTTGTGCATTTATTTGTCATCCACATATCTATTTATTTACTTTGTATTATTATTTAATTGTGTTTCATAAATATTTTTTATTTTCATTCATTTATTTACTTATTTGGTTTTGTGTATTAACTGATTTGTTTTTTTTTTTTTTTTTTTTTTTTTCATTTAATCTATTTATTAATTAGTTTTTTTCATGTCGATCGACCGACCTAAATAGCCATTCAGTTCACAACAGACATGTGAAAAAATTAAACCATGCCTTAATTTTTGGGCGTCTTTACTCAGGATTATAAGATGATGAGACAACTTTACAATGTTATCTGCGTACATGCAGAGTTCTGAGTTGAGACTATAGGGTTTGTCCTTCTGATGTATTAGGGTGATGACAGTGGTTGCCCTAGCAACAGAATGGCAGGTTGAAGGACATGATTGTCCATGGTAAGAGTGTGTGTGCGTGTGTGTGTGTGTGTATCTGTGTAGGTTAAGATGCTGATGTGAGGAGTGGGTGTGAATTCTGAGCGATGAGGCCTCCGGTTTTTCTAGGTGACCTTTCTAACAGCACACCAAATGTCTTCTATCACCCCACCTACTGTCTGTCCTGGCCCTGCATTGAACTCATCAATAATTTCAGATAAGTTTAATTCTATCTTCACATCATAATTAAGTGCTATTCCTTGACCTCAAACAGTGCAGTCAATGAGACCAGACAAAACATCCTGCGCTAATGTGTGATTCGAGCTTGACATGAACATGTTCACATTGAGAGAATTTCTTCTTAAACCAGACTGTTTTGCTTAAAGCCGTTATATTAAGACCTTGCGAAAGCTATCACTGCACCCTTAGTAATTGTCAAAAGGCAGTATTTATCATGAAAAATGTCTTTGAATCACCTAAAACTCCCCAAAATGCAGTATTTACTCCTGTTTCTCCAAATGTCATGTTTCAGTTATGCCCCCTGCTGAGCAAACCTCAAGTTAGTCTGAATTTGGCAAAATTGGGTGGTGCCTTCAAAACTTTTAAAATAAGGAGTACATCTTGTAATCAATAATATTGTTATTTAAAGGTCCACTCTACAAGGTAATTATAAATGTCATGATTTATAATGTGACTTATAAGTGATAAACTGGTCTTTTTGTCTGCGTGCAAACTATACGTAAAGTAAACACCTTACTAACCCTTATTTTATAAATATTGTTTAAAATATCTTGTTTTAAGTTTTCTGTAAAAAAAAAAAAAAGCTTTGCGATTAAAATTTTTGAAAGCATGATCAAAATAAGAAGATCAAAATGATGTTGGCATTCTTAGTATGCTTAAGAAGTTTCGTGAGCTCAATTTCACGAGGAGCGATCTACTGGTGATTTCAATCCTTCTGTCCGCTCCCAGATATAAAACTGTAACCACTCCACTTCCAATTTAACGATGAAACGCAAAACCGAGGCCCTCTCACGGACTGCTCGGCCAGTATTCTTGTCCTAATCTCGTCACATATGCTTGGGTTTTCTGGGCTAATTCTATGTAAGTGAAATTTAGAATTTTTAATATTTAATCCACACATTTTATCTTTCAATTTAGTCTTCTCTTGTGAGGGCCATATGTTTTGAACATTGATTAATAAAGAAATTCAATCAAAACAATTCAATACCACTCTAATTAAACATATCATCTCAGAGTGCAAAATATTCCCTTAGACACAAATCACAGTATTTTAAAAAAGACATTTGGTCATTTAAAATGCCTTCTTCTACTCTAACATCTGTTAAATACCAAAAGTTTTGTTTAATTTTTTCAGCATTAAAATAAAGAAAATAAATAAATCAGAGCGTCACGGTGGCGCAGTGGGTAGCACGGTCGTCTCACAGCAAGAAGGTCACTGGTTCTAGGCTCGGCTGGGGCAGGTGGCATTTCTGTGTGGAGTTTGCATGTTCTCCCCGTGATCGCGTGGGTTTTCTCCGGGTGCTCCGGTTTCCCCACAAGTCCAAAGACATGCGGTATAAGTGAATTGAGTAAAAACAATTGTCCACAGTGTTAAAGAGTGAATGAGTGTGTGTGAATGTTTCCCAGCGATGGGTTGTGGCTGGAAGGGCATCCGCTGCATAATACATATGCCAGAGAGTTGGTGGTTCATTCTGCTGTGGTGACCCCGAAAGGGAAGAAAGCTGACATGAAGATGAATGAATGAATAAATAAATCAATCAATGAAGGTGATGACTTGGACACATATGGAGTGACTCATACCCAAAATTTTTGCTCTACATTTAACTCATCCAAGTGTACAAACACAGCAGTGAAAAAACACTCCGTGAACACTCACCCGGAGCAGTGGGCAGCCATGGCTGCAGCTCCCAGGGGGCAGTCGGGAAACTGGTGCCTTGCTTAAGGGCTCCACAGTTGTGGCTGTTGAAGGTGGGAGAGCAACTGTTTTATCACTCACACCACCTTCAACTCGGTGGATCTGGGGATCGAACCGCCGCCCTTCTGATCACAAGTCGATCTCCTTATCCACCAGACCACAACTGCCCCTTAAATGTGCCTATATTCATTTTTTTAAGTTCATTCAAAATTGAAAGGCATATTAAACCAATAAATGTCTAAATCATGTTGCCCCAAGTAAAAACTTTCAGTAAAAGTAGTCAGTAATTAATTGTTCATCGAAGATGCTTGAAGTGTTTTACAGTCTTTGGCTCTGTGAGTATCAAAAAATGTTTTAAAAGCATCCCTCGTGGTGGCCACTTTTTACAACTCTTTTATACCTCATTTTTTATATATTTCTGGCAGTGGGCCACACATACTGCCTCGTAACAAAGTGGCAACCTAATGTGTATCCAAGCGGTTCAAGAGGTGTTCGTCGCAAGAGCCGCTTTCAGCAAAGGCCTGACAACCACAGTGAAAGAGGGCCATTAAAAATCAGACTCCCTAATAAATGCAGCACCACTAAAAAATAATGGTGGGCTTGTGATGAGGGTCAGCCTCATTTTCAAGCCTCATTTTCTCAGTTCATTTTCTGTACTGACTTCAAGAGAGCATCACCCCTTCATCGATATGAAACAGGGTTCGATTGTACAGAACAACATTCTGTTCCACATCTGTAAATGGGCAATTAGTACAGACTTCTTGAATTAAATTCTGCATCTTTTATTGTTATTTAAATGTCAGAGTCGTATTTAGAGGAGAGATGAATAATAAATAAGGTGTAATTACTGTCCTAAACGAGCAGCCCGGGTCAGTCTTTTTCTCTCTCCCTAATTAGATCTTGTAATTAGTTTTTTTCTGAGACATCAGTAAGGTCTGGGGGGGGTGCTCCTAGGAGCGTGTGGCATGAGACAACTTTATGGAGCCCCCTGGTTGTCGTTCATTATGTCTTAGATGTGGGTGAAGCTCTTTTATGACCCCCACCCTTCGCCGTCTCTACCACAAAGGCATAAGCAAACAGATGAATGGACTCAGAAAAGGAATCAGAAAACTCATTTAGAGGCACGAGTATGATTTAGGCTTCTGATGCTGTGCAGAATGTGCAATTGCAAGTCCTTGTACCAAAGAACTATTGTTTTGTAGCGTGTTATTTGTAATTTACCTAATTATTTGTATATTTTTTTACATTCATATAAGATGGTTCCTTGTTGTTTTGAAAATTTACTGGTTATAATATTTATTATTGTAACAATCATCTGTTTTAGTGTAGAAAACTCTTTAAATTGTTCTTGAGAGGATTTGCGATTTAATTGTAGGTACTGGAATAATTATTAAATTGTTTTCATGCTATATGTTGCCAGAGATAACCGCGGAAAATATATATATATATATATATATATATATATACATTTGTTGATATGTTATACACTCGTCAGATAGAGTTTGTTATTCTCTGACCGAATATAAAGTTTGAGGATTTTAAATCTAAATGATTTGAACTAATATTACCTATATTGCTATGTTTTTAATTCTATATATGTTGACAAATTCACTTGTTTCTATTAAAGAAACAATCGAAAATATATTCCATCTATGTATATAATTATATTATATTATATGATATTATGTTATGTTATGTTATGTTATATTATATTATATTGTATTATATTATATTATTTGTGGAGTTAAATGCTGTTATGTGGCCTATTTTAATACTTTATTAACAGTAAATATGTATAAGTTAGTAAATAGGCGATAAATCAGCAAGAATTATTATTGTTACCTCAATGAATATTGGACACAATGAATATTGATTTAATAGGTTTAAAATCACAAATAAATGAAGACAGAAACAAAGCAGATACATCTTCAAATGGTGAACCAGAAAAAAAGCATGAGCCCTCAGGTCAAGACCAATAGCCAATGATGTTCTACTTTAACAGCAACCTGTACATTAGTGGCTTTAGCTTTATGCGCATCCAATCTGGGCTAGTAAAAAATGTCTACCTAGTTCTAATTATGGAAAGCCTTACACACTTGAAGACGCCAAACACCTTTCCCTTTCCCCCCTTTCTCTCTTTCTGAGTTGGCCAGGCTACACCAGACATCTCTCCCTAATCAGCAGGCTCACCGCACAGACCCGTTGCCATAGTAATATGCTGGCTGGTCGACATGGCAACTGCTCTGAGGTCCACTATTAAAATGATGTGAGAGAGAGAGACTGTCCACGACAGAAATATGAGCAAAGAAGGAAAAACAGCAAAGAAAAACGAATCAGAGATGAAGGGATTCGGGGGAGGGGGGATGTAAGAACATTCACATACAAACACTATTGTGTTTGCACGTCCTGATACAATGTGTGAAAACAATGCTGTTAAGCTAATGCATGACGTCAGTGGATTTACAGCAAACACATATAAATTCATACACATCAGACGTGCTTGCAACTCTCCTCTTAATCAAGAGAAATTGATCATAAAATAATATGATGTTTTATTTGGCCACTTGGTTCATTATTGCTTGAAGACTTCAAAAGCACCTGAGTGAATTCATATTTATGATTTCCTATACGGACAGCAGGAATATTTTCATCAGCTGTGAATTGATTACTTCGTGTGGGTGCTCATCTGACAATAGGAATAGGAACAGTGCTCTCAAAGTCACAATTGCAATCATTTAGAAATAACTAATGGACTGTAGACAATTGTAAAATGTATCATTAAATTAAATTGAATGCTCCATTCAAGGTCATCGGTAGCAAAAAACCAAACAAACAAAAAAAAAACGTTTGAAACAAACATGCACCAATCCTTTTTAAATGAACAAATAATAGGAATGGGAACAGTACCTCTTAGTACGATTCAGTTTTACTTTGCACTTGTCACATGACCAGGTCAGGGCACATGACTGGTTGTCTTACATGTTGATTTTTTTTTAAACGAGAGGTTATATGCGTTCACATGTATGGCTAGCCAAAACATTTCTCTCATCATCTTGTTTGGATCTAATCTTTTGGATGTGCCAATTCATGCTTGTCATTTGTACCCTTCATTAGCTCCTTGGTTTTTCACTTGGTTAGTACAGTTTGCTTTTGTTTTTGCATGACTTCAAAGTACATTCTTCTCTCTATGCATACAAAATGTTTTCACCGTGATTTGAATGATTTTTCTGTTTAAATACATTTATTATGTATTTACAATCTAACACAACCACTTACATACACGTTTCCACTTTTCTCCTGCACAAGAATTACGTGTTTAAGTAATCACTATCTTCCCATCACACCATATATTACATGTCTTCAAATGACAAATTCAACAAAATGTATCTGACCTAAGTTAACATTTCACAAAATTTTAAAGAAACCACAAACATTATGGAATTGCAAGCAGAGATGAGCCTTCTCATTAGTTTAGTGGTCCTAAATATATAATTCAAAAATATTATTTATTAATTCATCAAGAGAATTTTGTATTTCTGTTAAGACATTTAAATTCAGATGATTTATTTGACTGTTTTAAATTTAATATCAGAGTTTTTAGGACATCAGATGAGATAACTGCATATATTTACTACCTTTAAAAATTGGTTGCCTGATTAACTCCTAGCTCTTTTGAGACTATCTCCACTACATTTATTCATTTAAAAATGCTATAAAATACAAAAGGTGCACATATTAAAATTATGTCCTAATTTATTAACAACTAAATCAATTATTATCAAGGTCTGAAACAACAAATATCGATTAAAATGTTAAATAGCTCAGTTAAGTCTGCAATGAACTGTCAATTTGTCTAAAGGGCAGGATGTACCCAATGTAATGGGACCTGAAGACCAAAATCTTATTATGGAGCTGTAAAGAGTGAACAATAGCACAGATGATGAGAAATCTCTTCATTCTGAATAAATTAAATAAAAAGCAAACACGTGATTGCTTTATCCACTTTTGAATTTTAAGAACTTTTATTCTGTTTGTGCATGTTCTAATTCAGCAAACCATCAACCTATTTACAAAGGGCAATGCATATTTATAATCATCCCTAAATAAACATAGCATATACCTTATTTACTGATCTTTCAGAAGAGAACAAAAGGCCTAATTCACAGATTCTGTCTGCTTTCTTTTCTTTCCAGCTCTTTGTTTATCTGTCTGCTTCTTACCCTCTGCACCCCGTCTTATCTTTCTCTCCCTCTTCTCTCCTGGTTCCACTTATTCACTTTCTCTCCCTCTCTGTCCAGCCATGTCTATCTCTTTCTCATAAAAGTCATGTCACAATGAGTGGATGCCACTCGGGCTTCAAACACACTCGGGCAGTGTGTGTGTGTGTGTGCGTGTGTGTCAGAGAGCGAGAGCACGTGACATTCCAGACAGGCTCTGTCTCAGCGAGGTGGGTTTTATGAGCGATGTCTCATTGATGTCCCTCTGTTCCCTCACATTAGTAAACTAGTGCACCATTCACTGGCAATTACTCTGAGTTTAAACAGAGAAAGAAAGTGCGTCATTCTCTTAATGCAATTACAGCATGTGTATCCTCAGAATACACACACAAACAAGTTATTGTGAGCTAAAGGCTGAGCTTGCAAGCAGAAAATGTTAATTTTGCATGCAGCACATGTCCCAGGCCAATCCTTTCCAAGTCTCACATGTGAAAAAGAACTATTTGTAAATTGTCATTTGAACAGTATATGGGTATATGTTGCACTATGAACAAACTTATTTAGTAAATATAGTTTCATATTTCCAAATGCAAAATATTGAAGAGGTGATTTTTTTTCTAACACCCAATGATATAATGTTTAATTTCTGCCATGAAATAAACGCTCAGGAAGAGAAGAGGAGAGTAGATTATTATTTGTTACCATTTTTCCTTCTTTTAAAATTGTAAATTCTCCCAGAAGATAATAGCTATTAGTTTCTTTTTGAAGTGCATGTAATTTGTAAAAAAAATGTAAGTTTGAAATAATATTATAGAATTGATTTTTATGATCTGATTAATAAACTTTGATATTCAAATATTTAATTAATGAAAATGAATTAGCTTAGCATGCATCGTTTTCTGGTAAAAAAACAACAACAGCAAAAAATAAACAATAATGAAACAGAGACCCAAAAAAATGGTTTGAGCTTGCAAATGGTCAGACACTGACATTTCAAGGAGTGGTTATGTGATTGATTCAACAAGTACATCCAATAAAATGATTCTCACATATATGTCATTCTTCAGAGCTGTAAAGTCTAAGGAAAAAGGGTTTGCTGCGATTTAAGACATATAAAAAGATTAATGAGAAAAACACATATCAATGAAAATTTGGTTCAGCAAATCCCTTTTTTTTTCATTAAAATGGATGAGACCAATTTATAAGAAATATGTAGTGAATGAATAAATGTTTTACAAACATTAAATTTCTTATTAGATTTTTTTGTAAACAAAAAAAATATTAAAATAAATAAATATGAAGAATATATTAAAAATAGATATAATAAAATACACAATAAATAAAAATCTAGCTTCAAAATCAAGTTCTAGCATACAAGATAATTGCATCACAAAGGACAACTTTTTTAGATATTAAAATGTATGCATTGGTCTATACCTGCTGAAAACCTGAATATTTAAATTTGTTTTTAAAAAAAACTTCTTAATTTTAATTTAATTTCTTAAATTTAAGTTACTGGTGGCACCTATGTGGCATCAATCTCATCCGTGTTTCATCACTAGGTTTCTGATCATGTCTAAAAGACTACAAAACTAAAATCTGTTAGCTATCCAATCAGTGAGTAATTTCACGAATGTGTTAAAGCTACATCCATATGCACAAGATATGCAAAAATACTTCAATGTTAAGAGACATTTCACATGTAAATTTCAATCGTAAATTCTGCCATATGAATGTAGTGCATTTATTCAGACAAGATGCTAAAAATGATATTTTTTTTTTGGAAGCACCTTTCTAGGTACCGTACAAGGAAAGATAGTAATAAAACAACAACAGTAATAAGATTAGTAACAAACAACAGTAATAAAGCCAAGCAGGTAAAACATCAAAGAACGTAAAACTACACACTGTAGGCCTGTATAAAAAGGAAAGTTTTTAAGACTTACTTTAAAATGATCATTATCACCACTATTCCGTACATCCGGAGGAAGTTTATTGAAAAGGAATGGGGCAGCTAAGCTAAAAGCACGATGACCCAGTGATGATCTCGAGGGTTTGGGTACAAGAGACTGTGATGCTGCAGATCTAAGGGAACGGATTGGTATAAGTTAGTTCAGAGAGATACGCCAGAGCTAGTTTACGGAAAGATTCGTATGTTAGTAAGAGCACTTTGAAGGGAATGTAACCAGTGGAGGTGTTGCAGAACTAGAGTAATGTATTGAACATATGGTGTTTGAGTGATCAATCTGGCAGCAGCATTTTGAACGAGTTGTAGTTTGTTGTAGAGGTTGTTGTACAAGTCGTTAGTTTACACAAAGTGAGAGGTGGAAGACATGTACAAAAACAGAAAACCATGTTGGTCGCTATCATCAAAACTGTATTGAGAGTGAGTCAAGAAAATGTCTGACTTTATGTTAATACCAAGACTGGACGATTCTGGGATTGCAAGTTTTTAAATTTACATGTTATTAGTCAATGTTAAGTCACTGGGTGGGCATGATGATGAATCAGTCGTGGAGTCAATAGTGCAATGTATCAGTAGGAAGCACAATTTCTCACAGTCACCAATAAAGCTATTATTATTATTTATTTATTTTACTTTTTCAGACATGCCAACCAATAAGGAGCTTTTCAATTAGGGTCCCACTACAAGAAAGACTACGAATCCATTCAGGAGTGTTTTGTCTGAACATGGCTGATTTGAAGTGAGTGTTAAGTGTCCAAAAAAGTTCAGAGTTAAAGCGTAATCATGGGCATGCCAAATATTAGTTTTATTCAGCTGATCATGTTGATAAATTCTTTTTTTTTTTTTTTTTTTTTTTTTTTTTTACCTGTCCTGTCCTACTTCAAAGCAGCCCCATGAGAAGGGAGGTGCTTCGTATGAGTTGGTCAGTTTTGCTCTTTCCAGAGAATTGAAGATATTATATATTGATTATTCCTCTGGATAGAAGCTTTTAATTTATTTCATTCGCATTCATCACAATAATTACATTAATCAATCATATAAACATACATCAGGACAGGACGGTGTTAATAAAAAAAAAAAGGGGAAAGAGGAGAGAAGTAATTGAGGGGAAAACAGAGGGTAGAGAAGTTTGGAGGGGAAAGAGAAGGTGAGAGGTAATTGTGGGGGAAGGAGTCAAGATTCAGTTGAAAATGAGAATAAGTAAAATAAATAATATTAGATACCTACCTTATTACATCCAAGTAGTTCGCATCTTTCTACAGATATGCATACAAATATAAATATACATACATACATACATACAAGCAGATAAACACGCAGAATAATAATAATAATAATAATAATAGAATTAGTAATCATATATATATATATATATATATATATATATATATATATATATATATATATATATATATATACATATATACATATACACACATATACATATATATATATATATATATATACATATATATATATACACATACATATACATATACATATATATATACATATATATACACATACATACATACATACATACACATACATATACACATATACATACACACACATACATACCTACACCTATACATATATACATACATACATACACACATACATACATACATACATACACACACATATATACACATACACATAAGTAATTGAGTGTTACAGGACAGGTGACCTAAACCTCAAGCATCTAGCAGCGACCAAACATCCCAGGTGTCGTGACTAACCTTCTATGTCCCAAATGAAATGTGGGATCTGCCTCAAGCCAAGTCCCATATATGGTCAGGAACTACCCAGATATCCAGCCCACCCCCCACAGAACGACAAGTTTTGGGGCCTGGGACCCGGAGCCGGACCCGCCCCACCTCCCCCGGCAAAGTCGGCAACCCCAGAGAGCAATGCCCGGGGCCCCAGTGGGCCCGCTGCAGCAGGAGGTAGACCAGCCCAAAGCTAGGCGGGAATGCAGCCCCTAATAGTGCGGGCAGAGACTGGGAGGCCCCACCCACAAGCACCGCCATGCCCATATCCCCCCGCGGTAGGCCCCCAGTCCCAGGCACCTCCGTGGACCCGCAAGAAAAAAGGGAGGACGGCCAAGGGACCAGATGTGCGCGGGTAGGGACACCACTCCAGACACGGCAGGACCTCCCTCCCCGGCCACACCCCGACCCCATGCACACATCAACCAGCAGTCCCCCCAACACACACTCACCCCTACCAGCAGCCCCCCAAACCTAACCCCACGCACACCCCTACCAGCAACCCCCCCCCACCCACTAAATCAACCCCTTCCAGTCATCCAATCATCCATCCATCCATCTACCCACTCATTCAGTCTTCCTGTCCCGGGAAGTAGCCAGTCACTCACCTGCAGCCCGCACCCGCCCCCGCAGCTACCCACACCCCCGCGATGGTGGGCCCTTACCCCCCAAGAGGGAAGACGGGGGCAGTCGTCCACCCATTCCCCAACATCTGCTCCCAGTTGTCATGTAATGCAGGTATATGTGGGTGTGTTGGAGAGATAAAATGCAATAAAAGAGGGAATGGTGTCCTGGAGTGTCACCGTCGTTTGGCGGATGATGTCCAGGCACCACCCCCCGCCCTACATATCTAATGTGTATTTAAAATGAGGGTAGCCTTCTCCGTCGTATATTGTGGGAGGTGTCACAGATCTGCAGCCTCCTCCCACCAAGATTTAGACAGAGAGACTAGCCCTCCAGGCCTAAATGTAGTGTGTCCTTGCAAGTGTTGTAAGGGGCCCAGGGGTTGCCCAACCCCGGAAGCGAGGCAGTGGCAGGTGAGATTGGCTTACTGTCCGCTCCGGGAGGAAGGCCCACCTGGTGCCCTGGAGATGTTATGTGTCCTATGTTATTAAAACTGAGAGTCCCCGTCTAAAGGAGGCAGGGCGGGATCGCCGATAGGTCACCCCACCTGCCTGATCCCCCATGGGAACAAGGACTCTCATGATTCTATTTGTGTGAGTGAAGAGAGTGTGTGTACTGGGATCTGGTGTGGTGAGTGGGAGCAGCCGACTGGCCACACCGTCCATCCCCCCAGGGACAGCACTGCCCCCCACCGCAGGGGCCACGGGAGACCTGTGAAGGATAATGCGGGCAGCCGGGAGACAGCTGCCCCCCCCCGGGACCAGTCCTACTCATTCACACGCACTTACGTACCCACCCGTCTCTCAAATGCACATACTCACATACACACCCTCCACCCCATCCACACACACACACACACACATATGTTCAATCACACCACCCCCCCCCCCCACACACACACACACACACACACACAAACATACACACTGGAGCCACTGCTTGAGCATGCACAGGGCCGGTCCCGGCCCGGTAGGAAGCCTCACCCCGCCCAGACCGGAATCGCTCCCGCGCCCAACCGATCCCCGAACCGATACCCCCCCTTAACCCGCAAGCCCCGGAAGCACCACGGGTGCTGGCTAGCCTCCCGCCCGGAGACTGTGGCGATAGCAGCAGCCGTGAGTTCCGGCCCCCCCGTGTCCTCCCCTCACCGCCCCTTGACAACCACCCCGTCACCCTGAGCTGGCCGGCACCCCGCAGGCCCGGGCCCCCCTAGACCCCCCAAGCCCCACCCCCCATGGCCACCGCCAGCCAACGGAGGAGTAGCCAGCCGACCCATCTTAAGGCACCCTGCCCCACCTCCCACCGCCCGGGGTGACAGCAGCCTTAACCCAGATGATCCAGTCCAGATACAGGACTCAGCTCAATGCAGACAGTCTCTAACTAGAACTGGAGGTAGCTGGGGCATTAATAATTAGAGAAGTTTACAGTTATTTAATTGAAAGCAGATAACGTTTCCAAGGTGAAGTAGTCTATTAGAATGTTAGTGTACTGAGTGATGCATAGTTTCTTTTTAGTTTTCCAGTTCATCAGAATAATTTTCTTTGCGACAAGCAAAGCATTGAAAATTAAGACTGATGTGTTGACCTCAAGATCAGACTCAATACTATCTAGGTCCCCTAATAGACAAAGTGCTGGTGTTGGTGAGATGAGGTGCCTAACCCATGATGATAGCTGTCCGCAGACTCCTTGCCAGAATTTTTGTACTGGTAAACATGACCAGAGAGCATGTAAATAGTTGTCCACAGCATTCTCATTGCAGTGTTGGCAGATGTTGGAGTCAGAGAGACCCATTTGAAACATTCTTTGACCTGTATAATGTGTTCGGTGAAGAATTTTAAATTGTATTAGCTGTAAGTTTGGGTTTGTGGATACTTTAAATATGTTTGAGCATATACGATTCCAGAATGACTGATTTGTAGTTGTAGATAAATCTTTTTCCCATTTGGTAGTGGGTAGACATATTAAATTGTCTGTTCTCAATAATAAAATACATATTTTAGAGATTAGCTTAGGTGTTGTCAATCCAATAAATTTTCTAGTACTGAGGTTAACTGTAGATCTGGGTGATTTATTTTGTGTGTTTCAGTGAGTAAAGACTTGAGCTGTTGATATTCCAGGAATCTACTTGTAGCTAAACCGAAAGTAGAAACCAATTCTTCGAATGAAATGATTTTATTGTCTGAGATGATATGTCTGAGATGTGTTATTCCATTATTTTGCCAGCTTGGAAAATTTATTGCCTTTTTGTTTAGTTGAAAGTCTGGATTGTTCCAAATTGGTGTGCGTTGGCAAGGAGCAAGCGGTGAACCAGTCATTTTCATAAATTCCCACCAGGCTGTTAGTGAAGTACGTATGCTCACATTCTGAAAGCAGTAGTGATGTTTTAGTCTTACACTTATAAATGGTAAATCTGCTATTTTGGTGTCTTTGCAAAATGTCTGCTCAATGTCAAGCCAGGCGAGGTCGGTTGGGCTAGAATTTATCCATTGATGGACATGTTGCAGTCTGTAAGAGAGGAAATAGTTGTAAGGGTTTGGTAGCTCCAGGCCGCCACAGTCCTTAGATTTTCTGAGCTTTTGTAAGCTAATGCGTGGTGGTTTGTTTTTCCATAAAAATCTGGAAAAATAAGAGTCTAATGACTTAAACCAATCCTGTGATGGGTGATTAGGAATCATTGAGAACAGATAATTAATTCTGGGCATAACCATCATTTTAATGCTAGCAATTCTTCCCATAAGTGATATGGGCAAGGGCTGCCATCTTTTGAGGTCGTCTTCTATTTTTTTAAGTAATGGTGAATAATTTAGTTGTACCAGATCTGACAGCCTAGGTGAGAATTCAATGCCCAAGTACCTGATATTCCCTGATTTAAATGTGGTTGAAGAGGAGGTGTCCTGGAAAACCATGTTGATTGGCATAATAGTCGATTTTCCCCAATTTATGGAATATTCAGAAATGGCTGAAAAGGAATTAATAACACTAATAGCTGCTGGAATAGAGAGATGTGGGTGAAGTAGGAACAATAACACATCATCTGCGTAAAGGCTTATTTTGTGATTTATATTTTTTGTACTTATTCCAGTAATTTTAATGTTTTGCCTAATTGCTTCAGCTAGTGGTTCAATAAAGATTGCAAATAGTGAGGGAGAGAGTGGGCAGCCTTGTCTAGTTCCTCTTTGAAGGTTAAATCTAGAGGAAGTTTGGTCATTTGTTCTAACTGATGCATTTGCAGAGCTATAAAGTATTTTGATCCATTCTATAAAAGAATTGCCAAATCCAAATTTATGGAGTGTAGCTAATAGGAATTTCCAGTTAACTCTGTCAAATGCTTTTTCTGCATCTAAAGAGATAATGGTAGACTCTAGCTTTTGGTTGGTTGTAAGATCAATCAAGTTAATTAGTCTATACATGTTATTTGATGAGTGTCTACCCTTGATAAAGCCAGTTTGGTCTGGGTGTATTATATGGGGGGTAATTTTTTCCAGTTTTTTAGCGAGGGCTTTACAAATTATTTTTTACGTCTACATTTATAAGAGAGATTGGTCTGTAGCTTGAAGGCATTGTTGGGTCTTTTGCTGGTTTGAGGAGCAGACTTATAAATGCTGAGTTCATGTTTGATGGCATTTTACCTTCAGATTTAATTTCATCCACCATTCTGCAGAAGGTGGGTGCTAGCACATTCCAGAACTCTCTGTAAAGCTCAGTTGGATAACCATCTGGCCCTGGAGCTTTTTTATTTGGCATTTGCTCTAGAGCCTCGTGAAGATCAGCGGAAGATAATGGCGAATCTAAGTTTTCTACTTGTTCATTTGTTAGTTTTGGTAATTCTAGACTGTTTAAAAATAAGTCAATGTCAGGCACAGATGGGTCAATTTGAGATGTGTATAGATTTTTATAATATTCCCTAAAGGTATCATTAATCTCTTGGGGGTCATGAATGAGTTCCCCCTTTTTGTTAATTACTGATGAGATTGTTTGTTTTTCTTTGTTATTTTTAAGTAAATTTGCTAAAAATTTGCCACATTTGTTAGCATGTTTAAGGTTATCCAGACGTAGCCTTTCTATCTGGAATTGGGTTTTCCTATTGATTATGTTATTAAGCGCTAATTTCTGTTTCCCTAATTCTTTCAGGATATTTTCTTGAGGGTTGTCTGCGTAGGCAGTTTCGAGTGCTTTAATTTGGGTTTCTAATTCCAGTTCTTGCCTAATATCCTGTTTTTTCTTGAATGAGGAATATGAGATTATTTTACCTCGCATTACTACTTTTGCAGTCTCCCATAGAACACATGCTGAGGTTCCTGGGGTGTCGTTGATTTCCATGAAGGTTGCCCATTCTCTTTCGAAGTAATTTTTAAAGTCCTGATCTTTAAGTAGTGATGTGTTAAGTCTCCAGCTTCTGGTTGATTGTGAAAAGGTTTTGGACAGTGAGAAAGAGACTGGTGCGTGGTCGCTGATTGTGATAGAGTGAATGCTGGTAAGCGAGATATCTGATAGAACCGAGTTGTTTACTAGGAAGAAATCTAGTCGTGACTGTGAGTGGTGAACCGATGAATGAAAGGTGTATTCCCTTAAGGTAGGATAAAAAGAGCGCCATGCATCACAGAGACCAAAATCAATCATATATTGTTTGAGAATTCTTGTCGACTGAGATTTTCTACAATTTGCGGCTGTACTCAGCCTGTCCAATTTTGGGTTAAGTACAAGGTTGAAATCCCCTCCTATTACAAGCTTGGCACCAGAATGAGCAGATAGAGCAGTGAAGAAAGTGTGGAAAAAAGAGGGGGTCGTCAATATTAGGTCCATAAATACTAGCAATGCAGTATTCTATGTTAGATATTGTTATGTTAGTTATAATAAATCTTCCTTCAGGATCTGAAGTAGTATTATTATGGGTAAAGGTGACATTCTTACTTATAAATATGGCGACCCCTCTTTGTTTGGAATTGTAACAGGCTGAGTACACATAGGGAAACTGTGGTGAGTAAACTGTGTTATCAAATAAATTGGGGAGATGGGTTTCCTGTAACAATACAATATCTGCCTTCATTTTATTTATATGGTTAAAAATTTTAATTCTCTTCTCTTTCTTGTTAATGCCACGCACATTCCAGGTGACAAACCTCAGTGATGTCATAGTTAGCTGAGTGACAGGTTTGTGTTAGTAAATCTTATGTGTATGTTAGTCTGGGCATTCATGCCAATACATGCAGCTGCTGGTGAATGCATGATCAGAAACGCGCGTGTGCTTGTAAGTTGTGGTAGGTTAGTTATGAAATAGCTGTCTATCTGCTTCTGAATGTAGTCGAAACTATAAAATAGTGGTGTTAACAGGTAGGAAAAAAGAAAAAAAAGTGCAAGGGTATAAGTGGTTGAGGTAGAAGCCCCAGAAGTGCAAAAGAAAATATAAATAGTGAAGTAAAAAGAGAGAGAATAGAGATGGAAGTGAACAACCTGTGAATACATTTTTAACATTAAAGACATTGACGGATCTTACCTGTGAGACAGTGCGCCGGTGTGTAAACATAGAGGTGTACGTGCTATAATAATATTAAATTCTGACCACCTGTAATCAGTAGAGCCACGGGGTGGATTCCCGGTCGCGATATAGTTGACCGTTCACATATAGTTTGTCCACGCTGATGACCGCTCTGCAGCCCTCGTTGAGAAATCGCTTTCTCAGAGGAAAGAGCCGCTTCCTTCGGGCCAGGATCTCCGGAGGAAACTGGTCATTCACGCTGAAATGTGTTCCTTTCAGCTCACGTCCGCGGCTCTTCAAAGTTTCCTTTTGCTTGTAGTCGGCAAACTTCGCTACGATTGGCCGCGGTCGCTGTGCGTCCGGTCTTTTCCCTCCCAGGCGGTGCGCGCGGTGGATCCGAATGTTCTCCACGATTCCTTCCTCGAGCTTCAGGTTGTTCCTCATGAAAGCTTGGAGCGTTGCTTCTATATTTTCATTTGTCTGCTCCGGGATCCCCAAGAAAACCAGGTTGTCTCTCATACTGCGTGCCTTAATGTCCAAAACGCTTTCATGGATTTGTTTATTTTCCGCAGTTAAGCGAACGACGTCCTCAGAGAGAGATTTCACGTTGCCTCTGAGCGACTCGTTCTCTTTGGTGAGAGAAACCACCTGTTTGTGGCAGAACTCGAGTGATTCCCGAAGCGCAGAAAAACTCGCGATGCAAAACGTCGACCAGAGCCAGACGCGCATCGAAGCTCGCAAGTCGCTGCTCGATTGACTCCAGTATGTCCCTGAAGCCTCCGTCAGCGTGGTCTTCATCTGGGGAATCGGATGGACGCGATCGTTTGTTAGCTGGAGTGCTAACTGGAGTGCTTGACGGAGTGGCTTCTGTAGACTCGGGACTAGCTTTCTTCTTGGATTTTCCCATCGCTACTTTGTCAAAGTATTCGTCAATAAAATTCTCTAAGTGATCCAGATTGTCGAGGTAAGTGATTCCAATTTCACAGGTTAGATAAATGATGTAATTTTACAACCTCTTGCTGGTTATTGGGCACAAAGTTGAATAAGTTTGTTTGGAGTTTAGCTGTATACGGCCCGCATTGAGACTCGGCACTCTGCTACTCTGTCTTCCGTTTCTCACAGGAAGTCCATCCCCCCCTACCAGGAAACCCATCTCCCCAATTTATTTGATAACACAGTTTACTCACCACAGTTTCCCTATGTGTACTCAGCCTGTTACAATTAGGGAAACTGTGGTGAGTAAACTGTGTTATCAATTTACTCACCACAGTAATTCTGACAATGATGAGTTCTTTTGTATTCCATCCATCCATCTTCATGTCGGCTTTATTCCCTTTCGGGGTCGCCACAGCGGAATGAACCGCCAACTCACTGGCATATGTTTTACGCAGCGGATGCCCTTCCCTGCCGCAACCCATCGCTGTCTTTTGTATTCCTATTCTCTTTTTATTGAAAGCTTCACATTTACTCATTATTTCCCCTGTTTTATTAACTCATTTTTTTGCCATCTCAGTCTAATTGAAGGGTGTGGTCCTGTGGTGAATGGATGTCAATGAATATATTGTTTAAGGCTCTCATAGTTAAGATAACTTGATGACTTTGCTATAGGTTATATCACCAAGTTTAATTTCAATTCAACACATTCATGAAGAAACTTAAGTAACAAGAAAGACATAGGTGCCAAGAAAAAGGGTTGAACTAAATCAATAAATTGTGAGTGGCAGAGAGGAACAATAGAACGCCACTCTCTCTGACAGAACAGCTAAACTTGGTTAGTTGTCAAGCACATGTTTATATAGTCTATATAACCACATGGGCTCAAAAACAAAACAAAAAAAACTGTGAAAATCATATGAGACATATCAAAACGTCCCGCAAGGCTGGTTTCAGAAACGGGGCAGCCAATCCACAGGTGAGAATAAAAGAATTAGCTCCCTGAAAATGAAAATCACACCATTCACTCACCTACAAATACTGTAAAATTAAAGAAAAAAGATCATTGCTTCAAGCCAATAAGGATTACATTCTTATGAGAGGAAACAAATGTTTATTTTTATATCTGCTCTTCTCTGTTTAAATGAAATAAATGAAAATGATCACATTTTACACAATAAATTATTGTTCTATTAGGTTGTACTGTCTAGTTAGACATAATGCAGGGAATTGGTCCATCCACACTGACTTGCTGCTGTGTTTTCTTATAAGTGCATGCATGTGTGTGTGGGAGCCCTGAGTGATATCTTTTGTTCGACGTGGGGGCCACATAATTAGTATTGATCAGCCCATTATGGTGTATTAGGCTCCAATTGGATTTCCCTAAGTTTAAAGTCAAGTTCATTGGCTGCCAAGTGACAGCAGTTTAAGTGAGACATTGAGCACCCTCCATCCACCCCCACAAGCACCCAAGAACAATAGAGAAGGGTTTCAGACTAAAGGCTATCAACCATCACGTAGCCCTTGTGAATGATGAACCATTACATCACTGAGAAAGGATCCAGAGCAAATATGATTCTCAAAGTTGTCTGTAAAAAACACACAACGGCACAATGATCATAAGCATATAGCTTTTACAAAAACAAAGCATTTAGGTTTTACTAAAGTTTTTAACAATAAAAGTACCATTTTCTTTTATTGACAGATTAAGCAATTTTCACGTGGAAGCAGAGGAAGGGATAAAAATTGTAATACAGGCAGTTATTTGACTGCAGGGGCTGAACTTTGACTTTGACTTTATGAAACAACTAAAATACTTTCAAAGTACTTCTTTGAAATCTTTTTTTGCAGACAAAAGACCAGTTCAATAAAAATGAACAAGAATTACCATGTATTTCTTTTGGCTGAATCCATACTCCTTTTCAGACATCATCATGCCATACCTAAAGAACAGGAAAACAATTTTTTGATTGTCTTTGGAGACGGACATTGACGGTCCTTTTTTTTCATGCAAAAATGATTAGGTAATTTCATAAGTACTTAGTAAGATCATTGGAAAAAATAATAAAGGAAAGACCCCAAGAAATAATGGGCAACATATTCCACAACATATGGTCAATTTAGATGCCTTTCAGTATGAAAGTAGGAACAAACAATGTTTTCTTTTTTTATTTTAAGGTCAATTATTTGCCTTAAATCATCAGATGAACGCATCGATGTTGTGACTAAATGAAAAAGAAAGACAATACTTGTGAAAGGCCATGGAAGGCTTTCTCAAACGTTCTGGTTGTCATCAGCTGCTTTCTGTCAAAATAAGATTTGACATTCGGCCCAACTTTGAGAACAGCTCCATCTGCACTGCCTCGATGCGGCGGATGGCTGCTTTGCAAACCCTCTTTCAAAAAAGATGATTGTGTTTGTAGAGATCCAATTAGAAAGTGCAAACAAAGGAAGCCTTTGACAGACTGCCATAATACAAAAGCTTAGCAGGCCCGAGAAAGCGGCGTATTCATTAATGCCCTCAAGAGTTTAATAACTCGCCTGGCCTCTGATACACAAAGATGGATGTACAGATCGTAAAAGATAAGGGAGGTGAGAGAAAGAAGGTAGAAATTGGCTGTTATAAAAATATTTATTAAAGAAATAGTTCACGCCAAAAAAAGGTGTCTATTTTATGGAGCGCAAAGGAAGACATCCTAAAGACTGCAGAACAACAATTAATGAAAGCCCTTTCTTTGGATTTCCTTCTGCGAAATATAATCTCATGTGTGCTCCCGCTAATTGTATTTTTTAGTTATTGTATATTTCACATTGTACATTTTTTATGTTTTTGTTATAAGCATGTTGATAAAACATGTATTCATATACTCAAGCATCAAAATCATGTCATTTTTGCAGATTTTGCACAAGACAATCACCCATATGCCACTTTGAGGCAAAGAAAGCTTCATGCTGTGTGTTAAAATTGAGAGGTCAACGTTTTAAAATGTTTCCAAAAATAGAATGCTGTAGACTAAAATATTGCATTTATTAGCAAATGTTCAATTCTATTATGCATCTGAACACCATTGCATCAACAACTATGGAAAATATTTTTGTTTAGAAAAATGTTATTTTAATTTGTAAATTTCGATGTTTGCCTAAGTTGCAGTCGTTTCAAAGTAACCTAATCAGCTATAAATTAGATGATATGGCTGTATTTTTGTAATAATAAAAAGGGTAGCTTCACCACCTAACAAGAAGAGTTCGTGTAAACAGCACTGTGTGTGTTTGTAAGGATATCAATCAAATATATATTCATGAGTAGGTAGGCATATACACAAATATCACAACTCACTTCATAATGGTGAGAGCCATTTATAAAGTTGATCTATTTTGTGATTGCATTGTTTCTGCTGCTAACGTGTTCTCTAGCATCAGCGTGACCTGACTAGTTCCTTTACTGGTTGTGTCACAACAAACAAGATTTTTAGTCACAAATGTGCATCAACTCGGAATATAAATAAATGTTTTTGTTTGATGATTATGAAAAAATATGATTTGTAGAATATTCAATCGTGTTTAATGCTCTACATTCAACTTCTGCTTGTATGATGATTTTATTGCAAATAGTTTTGCCTAATTAGGCCTTGAGAATGTGAAGAAGGCTCATAAGAAAGCTTTGATGAAGAATTAATTTCTGCAGTAGTAATTGGGTGATTCATAGTAATTGTCATTATTAATTTGTATTCATACATTATGTTTTTTAATAATAGTAATAATAATAATAATAATTATTATTATATATTTTCAGTTCTTTCCTAGTTTTGTACCATCTCAATAACCTCCGTAGCCCCCCAAAAATATTTACACATACACTTGAAAGAGCTTCTAACCCCTCCACTGGGAAAACATAAACCTACTACTTCTATTAACTAGAGTGGTGCAACAATTTATGAACATGTTTCATAATTTGAGGTGGTTTCTAAATATTAGTCACTTAGGTAAGTTCAATCTTTTCATTTTTTCTTATAGATGAAAAAAATCTTCCTGTTCAGCCTTCAAGCTCTTAACACAAATGATAAAATATACACAAAGAATAAAAGATAGCTTAACTCATGTTAACAAATAAGTAAAAGGAAGTTATTGCTTTTTTGTTCTTTTGTTTATTGTGGCTTGCTTAAAATTAAAGAAAATAAATCGTGTTATTTCCTGAATCAACGCTCAGTTGGAATAAAAAACAAGTATTTCATCAGGTCTTTGGTAAAACGTAATTTATGGATTTGTTAGAGTGTATTTGAAGAACGAAGAAATGGGCTGCTGATTACACGGGTCGCATGGTCACCCTCCCAAGACTATCGCTTCAATCGCTGGGCTAGCTGGTCCCCATGGAGTAATGGAGGAACAAACTAAAGACAATGACAGGGTTCCCTCCGGTGTGCGCAAGCCACTCCAATTAGGCCCCAGCTGGGCCTTTCTTTCTGAGCTGGTCCCACTAAGCCTGCTATGCTCCCAATTAAAGGGAGCCCAATTTGTCAGATCCCCAAGTCTTCACAACTCGCCACCCTACAGTGTCCCAGGTATCGGTCTTCATTTAGAGCCTGGTGCTCAGCATTAAATGGAAATCAATGGTGTAAGTTTAGCAAAGAGTTAATTACTGCTGGGTTTCCGATTGATCCGGGCCCCGAGTGTTGGCAGCAGAAAGGGGCCATTTGTCTCATTCATCTGCCGTTAAAAATGAGGGAAGAAAGAAAAAGAGATTGAGATTAAGAGTGGAAGGGTTTGAGGGAACAGTGTTTGATATCCTGGATAGCTTTTAAATGTATGGCAAACAAAGCCTTCACTTATATATCTACAAGTTAAATATTTTCTCCCCCCCCCTCAATCGTAATCCTAGTTTAAATATATGCCATTAAGGTTATTACTAAAAGAAACATAGAAAGCCTTGTATTTCAATTCATACCACAATTTGAAAATGCATCAATTGGTGCTTATTTCGAAATAAGATCCTGCTTCAGTTTTCTGTCAAATCTTAATGTATATTTGACATTCCAGCCTAGCCCATTGTGAAATTCAAAAACAATATATTTTAATTTTAGAGTCCAAAGTACAAAGTGTTCATTAATGCTAGTAATTAAAGGGTAAAATATTTCTGCATGGTTCAAGAGAATGTATGCAGCCCTTTACTTTATAGAAAACGAAATTTGAGTAAGACTTTATCTGGTTATTTTTGAGGCACAATATTTTACATGGTTACACTTTTAGATTAATATGTGAAAATAAAAATGCCCTTCAAAGAGTCCTACATAAATTTATATTAAGTAAGGACCTAATAAGTTTTTCATAGGCATTGTAAACTTCCACAAGCAGCGCTTGAGATTAGACTATGAGACAGTCACTATCCCGATTCATAATCAATTGTTGATGCCTCTAGAAGTAGTTTATTAACAGTAGCACTTGCATTAAAAAAATGAATTTTGTTGTAAACATTATCTTTTACCTACACTAAACAACACTATTATGCTCATTTAGCAGTAAATGAAAACATACATGGTGCAACAGCAACACATTTATTTACCTTAATTAACTTTATTCAACAGATTATTTTAAATTGAACTTTTTTTATTATGTCAGTCAGCTGATTTTAATCGAACTGGCTGACGTGGTTTATTATTGTTTATAAGTGACCTTGCAGGGCAATTGAATCCCTAACTTTATAGAAGCCAAAATACAAGTTTGAATTTAAAGGCGCTCCTCAAGTTTGTTTGTGCTTCTGGTAAATGACGAAACCTAACAAAGGAAAAGTCTCCTCTTTCATTCCGACAAACCATTTTTTACACATTTTAGTTAACAATGTCTAACTTTTAATAATCTAATTAAATCATCCTAGTATGCTAGAATAGACTATGCATGACCTGCTGTCAACGTACTTCCTATAAAATCTTTGTTGTAAATGCACTTCCGGTTTAAGACTTCAGATTGATTGTTGTGCTGATAGTGGGGGATATATTTTCAGAATGATCACGTGTAGGTGTTAACTTAGTCAGTTTTATGGTATTCCTATTTTATTGTCACATTTTATCTTTAATTTATATCTCAAGTTAACTTTGAAACAAATTCTAAAAGTTGTAAGCACCTCTGTTCTGAAGGTGCGAAGTCACTATACTGCTGTTTCCCATTGTGTTATAATTCGTCACGGTTTAATTCATGGTTATATCCATACTTTTCTTCAAGATTAGGATACAAGTGTAAAATTGTTATTGCATCCATTAAAGTGGATGGAAAAACAACTTCAGGTGCTGAACTGGTAGCTGAGGAACATCTGACATGGACCACGGAAGCATAGAGTCCATATTTGTTGGCTTGTTTTTATTCAAATATGAGTTGATCCAATCAGTGAGTGGTCATGTAGCTTGTTCTCCAATTGTTCTGGACTCAGTCATACAAAGAAATAAATATGTTTGCTATAGATGTCAAAAACCAGATGAACGCTCATTAAGCATTGAACAGGTAGAGAGCATTTAATAAGGGATTGATTGTTAAAAGATAATTCAGAAGTCTTGCATGTTGTGAGCCTTTGGAGTGAAGAGGTATTGAAATCAAAAAGGCAGGATTGCCTTGTCAGATCATCATATAACCATTTTGATGTTGCCTATTGTGCTCCGTTGAATCTCATATACTTTTTTCCTCCCTTGCACCAGGCAGAATTTACAACCTGTGATCTTTTACTACAATCACCTGAGCACAGAAACTGTATTCTCAATGGGGGTCTTCACACTCATCATGTTGGGTTAGATTAAAATGAACCTTGGTTTGATTGGTCAGTGCTTCATAGGACCACTTCCAAACAAACCAAGTACACACATGTGTTTGAGGAGTACAAATCACAATGTTTAAATCTTTTGTAAGATCTATCAAGAACTACGAATGGGTCTCTCTGATTGTGATTGGCTGCCAGATGTTGATTCATTTCAAATAACCGCACAAGTAGTACAGGTCAGTTTATTCACTCTACATCACTCTGCGACATTTGGTACCCATTGTAATGGCAGAAGCAGTCGATCACTCATATGGGGCTATGTAAACAGCATCTTCCATTGCTCAACTTGTGTCAATGGAGTCTTTTAGCATTTTTTCCACTTGTAAGCCATTTTTTTACACAGACAATGGTTTGTGCAGCACTGCTGAGCTGGAGTGACTTTTGATCTAGTCAGCGATGGATCTGTGCTACAAAATGAGAGCAGAGTGGACGTTTACCAAATAATTTCATATTAAAAAAACAAGAAGCGTTAAATGATCTTTTCCCACATTAAAATCCTCACTTTGAAGAGATTTGTGTGACGTTTTAGTGTTGACAAATGATCATGGCATAATCTGCATAATCCAAATCAAATGTTCACAAACTCCTGCACTACTTTTTCCTGCAAATTAAAAGCAATATGTGGACTAACAGATGAAAGTAACTGTTATATTGTTCCACTAATTTATTGCAGACCACTCATTAACAACTTATTAACACGATCCTTCAAATACATATGCCATATAAAACTCTAAGATAATGGGACTTTATTTTGTAAACTAAACATTGCATGAGACAAGAGTGACCGCACCCTTTTTTTCTCCTAAAAAAGAGACACAAGCTGGTGTAAATCTGATATCTATGTGCATTTTCAAAAACAATGGTTTTTCTATCTGTCTATTGGTCTAGACAGTCTGGATAAAAAACAAAAAACAAAACATGCATGCTGAAACTTTACATGTAAACTGTTTAGCTTCTAGCTCTTCAAGGACAATCTAAAAGTGAGGGAAATTTGAAATATGAAAAATTTTATATTTTGGCCCAAATATCCCTGTAATTAAAGGCAGGGATGGACAAGAGGCAGGGGTCTCTGAATAACATAAACTCAAGGCCAGAGCACATCCTGATCTAAACAAAGAGACAGAGTGAGTGCATATTTATTTCCATTCGCAGATCTAAATCACAACCTATAATCCATTACTAGTGCAGACCTGCTTTCCTTGTGAATTTTGTGAATGTGCGGCACACCATTTCACAGCATCTTTCCACTTAAAACCGTCCTTGAGCTGTGACTCTACGGCTTTGACAGATTATAGAGTAGAGTCCGAGTACAGCATGCAATCAGAGCCCAAGCCACAAGGAGCGATACACAAACCCAGCACACTGTAAAACAGAGATGTGTGTGTGTATGCGTGTGGGTGTGTATGCGTGTGTGTGCATGTGTGTGTGTTGGGGGGTGATGGTAGACTCCTGTTCTGCAATTACAGCCCATCCTGCGTGGGCCCCTTCAGTCCAACACTTAAGGGTTGCCGTGATTCCTGACAGAGAAGGTTATTAGTTTTTATTGAAGGAAATAGGTGCTGGGCGGCTTGAAATGGTGCAGTAATGTGTAGGGGAGGGGGAGGAGCAGGGCACTTCTGACCCTGCTCTCCCTTGGGTCCTATAGAGCCAGCTGAATGCCGGACACGTTGAACCAATCATGCCACTCATGGTTCTTCTCCTGCATCCTGCACAACCCCCTACAATACACTACTGGGGGTCAGCTTGCCTCTCCATGGCCTTGAACTCAGCCGGTGCAACCCTTCAACTAGCTCTCTTTCTTTCTTGATTCTCTCCATCTCTGAACACCTTTTGGCTTTGACATTTTCAGCTTCTGCTCAGTATCTCATTACATCTCAGCCCTGTCACTCAGGTAATCAATATGTCTGTGTTTATTAATTAGCTCTTCTGACAGGGTTGGATGGTTATTTTTACTTAGAAATGTGGTCTTATGAGTACACTTGTCTTCAATAGTTTGGTGTAGAAAATGGAGCTTTAGCACATGCAGCATTCAAATTCAACACTGGGGGCTAACTACTTGAATCATATTTGATACCATACACTTTATATTTTCAATGTCTTCGAAATCAATCAACAAAGCACAAAGAGAAACCAGGCTCAGAATATTTTCATTCATTCATCTTCATGTCAGCTTTATTCCCTTTCGGGGTTGCCACAGCGGAATGAACCGCCAACTCTCTGGCATTTTGTTTTACACAGCAGATGCCCTTCGCAGCCGCAACCCATCGCTGGGAAACATTCACACACTCATTCACACGTTAACACTATGGGCAATTGTTCTTACTCAATTCACTTATACTGCATGTCTTTGGACTTGCGGGGAAACCGGAGCACCCGGAGAAAACCCACACGATCACAGGGAGAACATGCAAACTCCACACAGAAATGCCACCTGCCCCAGCCGAGCCTAGAACCAGTGACCTTCTTGCTGTGAGACGACCGTGCTATCCATTGCGCCACCGTGACACATGCTCAGAATATTTACTAACCAAAATCTGAAATATATTTAGAAAATAATAAAATGGGCTAAAATATTGAATGCTTGATTTAAAGCCATGTGATATACGGTTGCTTAATGGTTTACAATTATCAATAAGAATTTAATTCTAAATATGACAGCATTGTAAACTACTGGACAATTTAAACTATACAATACAATGTATGATCTTTTTTATGTTTTAAATTTGATGTTATCAGAAAGTAATGTAGCGTAAAGTCCAAACAAAAGAAAACGGGAAAAAAAAATCTTTAAAAAAAGAAGAAAAAAATTTGCAACCAAGGTGACAAAAAGCAACTGTATACTTTTTTATGGTAAAAATGCAACTTGTGTTCTGTAATATATCAGGTGTTCTAAACTAGCAATCATCTGTTTGCATGTGGACTCACCGGCCACTTTATTTGGTACACCTGTCCAACTGCTTGTTAAAGCCAATTTCTAACGAGCCAATCACAAGTCAGCAACTCAATGCATTTACAAATATAGACATGATAAAGTGGTCAAGAGATTTATGTGACTGTAAACATAGCATGGTTGTTGGTGTCAGGTGGGCTGGTCTGTGTGTTTCAGAAATTGAACTGAAATAAATCTATAAATTATGTATTATTTTGTAAACATTAACAGCATTTGTTAATGCATTCAATTTGACAGCACTAAACATACATGTATGGGTTTTAATCTAAGAAAAGACAACTCAATAACTTTGATCTAACCACTTTACAAGCTACTTCCACCTGTTTACTTCAACATGAAACCAAGATACACACAACTGAAATCAATGTCACAGTCACAGCTACAATCAGCCCAGATCAAGACACAGTCTCCTTGAGGACTGTATGGGTGGAAAATGAAATAGTCAAAACTAGATTAAAAAAAAGTTGAGGTTGTTTTTGCAATTAAAATTCAACCTGTATATACAATATCTACAATATGTATAATTTATACACATTTTTATAAGAATTAACTATGTAAAGTAGAACCATTAGACGTTTTAGACATTAGACATTATAAACAGTCAATTTTTTTTCTGATTAGTTAGCACAATTGATCAAACTGTGGTTTCCATCAGTGCTAGTCTCACATAACCATGATGATAACGTGGATCTAGAGTGGCCACTTGTCTGAAAGCTAAACATTTTCAGCTTTTGTAAATTATCTTGATATATAAATAAAAATATTAAAAAATAGCAATGTGTAACTAACTGCCAACATCATAAAAGTTCAGATATAGAATCAAAGCTAAAAACAAATATGGCCACTATAAATTGTTGCGAACAACTTGTGTTTGTTTCTTTTTTCACTTGGCATAAAACATGCCATCAAAAATAATGGTCATGGAAGCAGTTAGTTACAGGCAAAAAAAGTACATTCATTAGCAACAATGCTCTTCATCACCGGATAACATACAAGTTTGTAAGACAAAAATGATGTTTTTGTTCTCGAAAGCAGCAAAACGACTCGTTCTGTCTAATGGCTGTTCCTCTATGTCTCCTCACGTGTGTATATGTGTTCTACAGACCAAAAGGGGACTTATAAGGCCATATTTGCCTTTGTGCAGTTGCCAGTGCTGTGTGTACTCAGTGCAGTGTGTGACGTTAGTTCAGCATGTGTAAGTTATGATGTGTGTACAGCCCTGATGAAGTGAAGTGCACACGTCTATATCCAAGACAGCATGTCCATGTGGCAGCCATCTTGTATCCGTCTTGTTTCCTTTCTGATACAGGAGATCAAGTAACTGTGAGCCATCAAGCACTCCATGTGCATGCTCAATGTGTGCGTGTGTGAGAGAGTGCAAAGCTAACCTGCTGTGCCTATTAGTATTCTAGGCAGGTGCCGCTGCCACTGACTCTCTGCTCAACCAATAATAATGGCCTGATGGGAGTCTGATGGCCACAAGGCTTTGTACACACAAACATGAGCACACACATGCACTATAACTCACAAAGCAGTCTGTGTTTGATTAATACAGTTGCGGCAGAAATTGATTGGTAAATGAATTTTAAAATAAATACATAAATAAAATAAAAATGTTTACAAATATATTCCAATATTTAAAAATTACAATTAAAATTAAATCCTGGCTAAAGAACATGCATGTACTGGTACCGAATGATAATTTTTAAAATGTTAATCATTTAACATTTAACAGTATTATTATCAAGAAAGTGTTCAAATAAGACATTTTGAATCAAAACAATAAATCTTTCCTCTTAGTTTCTCCAAGTTTAGTATAAATATGTTGATATTGAACACATTTTAAATTTTTTTTAATTTTCACAATAGCTCAAATAATAGGTATGAAAGGTTAATGACCTTTATATATTGACATTTATAAATAAAGACGTAATTGCATTTTACATTTTTTAGTTGTTGTGGACAGTAGATCTAACTAAATTCACACTTGAAAATATTTAAGAAAGCCTTGAAATTGTTGTGATGATCATGTTCATCAATTAAGCACTTTTAAAATGTCACTAACAAAAATTTATTTTGTTATTATTTGTCCTTGAAGTACACAAAGTTTGCTTAAAATCTAAAGTTTATAAAATTTATTTGAAAAAGTAATAATTCAAATGTATTACTCTTAATTCTAAATATTTTTTAGCTTTAGCCTCTATCTTTCTATGAGAGCATTGAGCTAGTGTTTAATGGCATTACATCTAATTGCATTTATATATATATATATATATATATATATATATATATATATATATATATATATATATATATATATATATATATATTTTTTTTTTTTTTTTTTTTTTTTTTTTTTTTTTCAGTCAAACCTTCTTTTCTCATGAACTTGAAAAAATTATCTTTTAAAAAAAGCTTTTAACGATGATTCTTTCTAGGATAGTGAATGCTTCAGCAGTAACCACAGATTCTCACTTGGCCTAGTAGAACTTTTTCTAATGGAAAAAATGCCATGGTAATGGATCATTTTTTTTATTGCATATTTATTTAATTGGTTATTAGCATCTGTTTTATTTTTTGGGAGTGTTTTGTTCAGGCCCCAGTTTGATCAATTTATTAATTCTAGAGAGTTATTGAGTAAGCAATTAAACAAGAGGGTTGTCTGCTGTCCGCTCTTAGCTGAAGTTGCTGCAGTTATTCTGACTGTTTAATTGCCTTTTCCACCAACGACGCCACTAGACCGCTGATGGGCAGGAAGTGAAGAGAGGAGAAAATGAATGTCACTACACAGCTTGTAAATTAAAACAAGGCTGACAACAGCCTCTACCTTAACCCAGGAGAAGATTGGAGTCCGGTGTTGGGGGCATTACTATTCATTTCGATTCTACCCACTGCAAATTCCTTAACAGCGTATGGTGTGTTGTTATTTTTCATAAAAATAGCCTCCAAATACAGAAAAAAAAGAATTAATAATAGATCACTTGAAAATCCTGACAATATTTGTCTTGTTGGTGTTTTCCACCAAGAATTTTCCAGAATTTTTTCACCTCAAGACTAAACAAAAAAATCTAACGCGAGGATTCACACCAGTGTGTCAGATGGTAGCAGTCACTTTGAGTTCCAATTTGAATTTGACGTAAGTTGTTTTCAAAACGATTTACCTATGATATTGGCTCTTTTGTCCATGTGGCTGGAGCTGCTGATGTTACAGAAAAGCACAGCTGGGTGGCACTTACTAAAAGCTCCCTTGACAAGCTCAAACAAACAATAAAAGCAATAAAGAAAGTAAACCAACTACATTTTTCAAAGGTTACCCTAGCAGCAAGTGTCAGTGTCTTTTTTTATCCATTCATTGAAGTTTTAGAACAAATTCTAGGGTTAAAAATCTTGGTTTTATTATGGTTATGAATTGACATTTAAGAACCACATTTCCTAAGTTACTTAGCTTTCCTTCTTTCACCTTAGGGACATTGCTAAAGTACAGAACATGCAGTCTATTGCAGATACAGAAAAAAAATTCTAAATTTCATGACCTCCAGAAAGGACTATTCAAATACTCTGTTAGTCAGCTGCCCAGCAGCAATTTTTATATAAAATACAGCTAGTTAAAAAAAACAGCAGCTAGAGTTCTCAGAAGAACAAAAAAGTTATCACATTCATCGGTTCTGTCCTCTCTTCTAAAGCTTCCTGTAAAATATCACATTGACTATAAGATGCTGTCTTTAGCCTTTAAGACCTACCATGTCTTGGCTCTCTATATTCAATCACAAGAAGCAGCACTACTCCAGAGGGCAAGGAGAAAATGATACTTTCTGATCTGGGAGTAACTATTTGGTAGTTATATTTCTACCCCATAGAATTATACAATTTGGAATTTTTTATATACATTTTTTTACTCTCAATCCCCCTTTAGCCAGAAGAAACAGCAAAAAAAGTGCCGTATAAACATTTAGATTCATTGATTTGTTTTCTAGCATAGAATTAAAACGATGTATGATTTTTCCAGAATAAAACCACTCTGTAATATTAAAAAACAAGTTTCAGATGCATGTGCTAAAGGTTGTCTCAGATGAGGACAAAAGAGTAACTCAAAAGAGCTAACGTATAAAAGCTAAAGCAGTTGTTTCAAAGTCCTGCAGCAAATTCCTTTGACATAACATGTTTACATTCCAAATTAATTTATGAGACCTTCTTTAGAGGACTTGGAAGACCTAAATATGAAAAGATTGAGAAATAACACGCAACGAACCTTTAAATCATGTCATGCAAGGTATAATACAGACAGTTATAAACTTTCAAAACAAAGAACATTATGACCATGACAAAGTGGAAATAGCTAGTCTTCACCCCACAATGTGTCGCTGGATGTAGGTGGAGTTTCATTAAGCATTATTTGTGGTATTTTTGAGTTAAGAAATTATTTATTGAATATTGTATTATATTTATAGTGTTAATTGTATTCTGTATCAACTGAAAATTCATCTAAAGCTGGGAATAATAACATTGCTTCATACGGTTTTTTTAGTAATGTGAAATTTTTTAATAATTAAGATGTTTGTTGGTTGCTAGTATCTAGAATCTTGTGTGTCTTGGGTGATATTGATTATGTACTCACACCTAATTTATGGAATGCAAATACAGTCTTTTCAATATGTTGTGTTAAAAATGCAATTACATTTAAGATTTTTCCAATGGTATTCCACAAATAGTACAATTGTCCCTCTTGTTTGAACAGAAAATACAACTTAAATTCTCCAAAAAAACATTTTTAATGTAATTTACTCTTTTTCCTTTTTTATGAAACAGCTCTTCGAAAAATCATGAATCTCAGTGATTTAACTCAAATTTAACACAAGACCTTCCCATTTTAACAGCACATTCCTTGTTACAAAACTTCTGTATATTTAAAGCAGTGAGCTCTGTCTTTAGCTCAAGCTTGCTATCACTCTCCATTTCAATCTGGCCACAGGTAAAGCAAGAGCTGAGCCAAGCTACGCCAGGACGTACGAGCTCCCTCAGAGGCGGCTAATGTTTCTGACCCAACGCCCCCAAGCCACCTCCAGCCCTCCTAAGGCCTTTGAAGGGCCAGCTGCGGAGGAAATTCACAGGAACAACTGGAAGAGGCCTGTGTTTATTCAGCTCCTTTTAATGAGGAGAGAGAGGGATTATCACTGCCCTGGATCTCCCCTGGAACGAAAGGAGGGAAAACTAAACACACTCCCAAAAAAGAAAGAAAATGGCCGCCCACATGTTTCTTTTTTATATCCGACAACTACAGCAGATTTTCAGAGAGGAAAAACAGGAGTTTTACTGTTTCCACGCTGCTTTCGAGTCCAGATGTTTGCATTGTAAAGCCATTAGGGAGGAGAATAAGTGTATAAGGATGTGATTGGTTGGTTTGGGTCGATTGTGCTAAGTATAAGTGGCTTTAACGTTACAACTTTGGGTGTTATTTATCAAACAGTGATATATTTACATCTAAAAGCTCCCATGCTTATTTCTATTGACGTGTTATAGACTTTAAAGTATTTCTAATTGACGGAAAGAGTTGTCACTTCTGTGGAACACAAACATGAAAAACCAAACTTAACTTTTTTGCATTTGGGAGGACAGAAGCAAATAAATATAATTGTTTGTATAGAATTTATGAAAAATGTATGAAACAAATAATATGGTATGGGTGAAAATAGCAACTAATGAATGAATGAATTTGGAATTTATTTAATTATGCATTCAACTCAAAAATTTTACATATATACATTTAAATATCAAAAATCTATCCTTATGTCAAATGTTGTGGCTGGAGTTTGGAGGTCTGAAACTTTGGATATGAGAAATGCAAGTAAACCTTATACCTTATCAATAATATGGTAAGTTAGGAAAACTAATATGCAAAGTACAGTTACTGCTAATTGTTCAAAATACCTTGTAGTTTTCAATTCATCCAAATAAAGAATTTCATAATGCTTATGAGATGTGTTTCATAGAACTTCACAACATGTGTGCACAACTTGCACACTCTGAATGATGCCCACAATACACAATATGTCTGCTAAACGAGAGGCATGTGTATTGTAACATCTTCATGAAAAGAGAGATATGGAAGAAGGTAGAAAGCTGCTGCCAATACAATACATGACAGTAAAATCAGATTCTGGAAAATATATGAGTTACAAAAATACTGAGCAAAGACATCACAAGGTTCATCTTAGAATTAAACATCTGGTGAAATAATGTCAAGTTTACGCATCCTTTTATGATGAATGTGAAATAATAAATAATTGAATGTTATGATTTGTCACTTGAAGGGAATCATCTAAATCACTTGAAGTCCCATTTTCATTATTTCATTATTGTTTTAGTTTGAATAGCCTAGCCTTGCTATAACTTCACTGGGTATGCTAAAATGGGACACTTATTTCATTTTGTTAACTGCAAGTTTAGGAGGTAATAAAGTTATTGTTACGGAATATTTATTTTGTCAATGGTTAAATATTTAATGGACAAAAACATAAGTTAATATAAAGATGTGCATAGCTGGTGAAAATAAATGTAATACAATTTGAAATGTATAAATTTATAAAATCTGTTTAAGTTATTGTGAGGCTAGTATTGTGAGTTGTTTCATATCTTCGTCAATTGTTCATCTCTAATTATTATTTTTCTGCAAAAATGCATGTGTAGAAAATGGAAATGATAAGACATTTATCAAAGAATCAATCATTGTAATGTTGATCCTTGCACAAGTCTACAAGGACTGCACAGTCCTCAAAAAATGACTGGCGCAACATTTTAACATTTAGATTTTAACCTGTTTTTGATTCCTAAAATGCCATTTATTCATTCTGCCAGTTGTGGGAACATAAATTTGAATGTAAAATAGAAACTTGACGATTTAAAGTATTTGTGGCAAACACACCACGAGAATAGAAGTTCTGCATTGAATAATTCTAGTTTATCATTTTAGTTGCACTTTTTAAAAATAAAAATTTAGAGAATGAACTCTTAATTTTATGACAGAGCAGCTTAAAACGTTTTCAACAGACAAATCACTATCTATGTAGACAACAAACCAAAAAACAAACTTTCTGCATCAGTAAGAGAGTGAATCAATGAAGTAATCTCATTGAGGAGAGCGGAAGAACTCTTCATGCTGTATCATGCTTCCTTCGTTGATGCAGAGCAAAGGTCCTGAGCTCTAAACCTAGGACACAACACCACCAACACTTGATTTGAACCAGATAGCCAGAGGCTCCAGCTCTAGGCAGAAGAGCAAACAACCTGGACTTCAAAATCCAGATGACAAGATGAACCTTAGACATGTGTGTTGACCTTTGACCTCTGTCCAGGGTTTCCAAGTTCAAGGCTAGGCTCCTCTGAACCAGGATTTTTTGAACTGTTGTTTGTTCTTAGACATATTTTTTATAAAGGAGTACTTGTCTACATGTTCGTCTAGTCCATATACAGACAGCTTTTTGTTTAGCCCTTTGCCTAATTTCTGAATTTAATACGAAAGTGAACTTTAATGAAGAATGAAAAATAATCAAACACGTCATAAATATTCATATCTCATGGGTTTGATCAGCAAGAACATAGCATGGTAATCATGCTTGGTCTTACAATTGGTTTAGTTTTAAATTAGACTCTTTAAAAAAGAAGTTAATGTATATATGGTAATAATAAGATTGCACTTAAAACAGAGTGACTAACAAATAGTTGAAAAAAAGTGAAAAAAGTTTTAGTATTGAACCTCTTAAAAACAGGAAAAGTGTAACACTAAAGAGATTTTGTTTAAAGATTTTTAACAGGAAAAAGGTTTAAAAAATTCATATAATCTACAAAATAAAGTAATTGTATCCACCCAAAACCTTTCTTTTTTCAATATAATTTATAATTTATTTAACCTTAGTAGATTGTTGCTTACTATTAAAAAAGGCACAAGTGCTTTGTCCACGTTCTGCACATGCTAAACTCTGTTTGTTGCCTGAAGACAGAAAAGTAATATTTGTTTATTTGTCTAAGAACTCCATTAACTTCCATGCCAGTGATCGCTAATCTTCCTGGAGCCCTTTAAATATACATAATCCAATAAATCAAAATAACATTTCTAAATAGACACACAAAAAATACAAAACAATCATAATCTACATGTTCATAATTGTTTTAATTTAATTAAATTATTTTTTTTTACTTAACCATAAAAAGTAACAATGTTTAACAACAAATTTACATGAATGACGCACTCCGACTCACCAACAGTCGATGAAGCTGCAAAAAATCCCTTTCCTCGTTTCCTTGCAGACCTGAAAAAGGACACACAAAGAAATAATCATAATCAAACAGCCTTCAATCAAATCTGAAATTCAATTTTCCTCATCCACTTCAATCAGCAAACTCAAAGAAAACACTGAGGCCTCTAATCTCCACACTGACTGATCAACCTTCTTACTGCAATACTTTCCAACTGGCCCCAATCATTTCTGGCCCCAAGGCCATACTTAACACTCCGTAAAATCAGCTGCTGAATAAACCTTATAATGGACAAGTCCGAGAGAGAACAAACCTAGAGACAATGGAAGGCAAACTGTTCCAAAGAACAAATGAAAACAATAGTCTAACACAAACATAGGCAGAGATCGGAGCATAATGCCATTTCACATCATAACTAATAATTAACAACAACAACAAAAAAACTGAAGAATGATAATTGAGATCAGTCACCCACAATAAATAATTAAATATATTTATCATTTATAGCTAACGAGTTTACAATCCAGTTTCTATCTATGCTAAATTCAACATAAATAAGGTTGGTATCCAAAGAACTCAAGTGGCTTTTGTCTTCCTTTTTATTGTACATTTCCTCAACCATTTGCTTGTCAAAAATACTCGAAAAACATTTATCTTTCCAAAGTTAAGGGGTGTCCATGATATGACATTCTTATAAAATAAAAGTAACATTTTAAAGATTTCTGTCACCTATCCAGCGGCAGACTCGTCATTTCCAAAACGCTACATTTTAAGGAAACTTTTAGGTGTTCTCCATCTCAAGTGGTCACCCATTCCTGTAAATATAGAACTATTTAAATTAATTAGATGATTAAATTACTTGGTATGTAAGCTTGATCGATTCTTTCGCATGTTCAGCACAAACAGAGAATCAAAATTATTTTACATTCTGCTCAATTTAAAATTTTAATTAAAAATTCACTTAACTCTGAGTGGGCTTTAAGGCCGTAGATCCTTACTCAAATGCATTAAATGATTTATATTGAAATCTTTGTAAATTTTTGTCTTGAAGGGATCTTAACAGGAGTTATTTGATAAGAAACCAAAAAAATCAGCCGAGAAAAGATATGTTCTTTAAAATGAATAACTAAGCCAAAAAAAAGGAAAGTAAAGTAAATCAACGTCTACTCCTTAATATCGAGACAAATTAAATAAAGAAATGCAGGTTTCCTGTTTCAACACCTTTAAACAAACATTTAAACATGGAATAAACAGAAAAAAAAAACAAATCAAGGTCTCTCTCTTTTAATCAAAACACATTTTCATGAGCATTGTGAATTTTCTAAACTTCAGGGCATCGTGCTAATCGCGTGCTATTTTTAATAAGAGCGCACAAGCTCATACATACATCCAGACAGATTTATGGCGCCCGGTGGAGGCAGCAGAGAGGACCCCTGGCTTCAGTGGCCCACCAGAGCAGAGTGAGATATAGTGGGGTATTGATCCCACCGCCACTTCATTTCGCCATAACTATTACACAATATTTGGCTGCCCGCTCCTGGCCACTGATTCATACTGCGCTGGTGTTTGCATTAACAGTAAGTGTTTTTCTATACTGCAGCTGAGGAAGCTCTTCAACAAAGAAATGCATTTCATTGATGCTTGTAGAGGGTTGCTAGCTGGCTATCGGGTTACAACTAAAGGTTTCAGGTTCAAATTTCAACTTGGAGAGAACATATTTGTTCTAAGGTATTGCTCTATATTAGCCATTCACCACCTGCATTTGCACTGTAAAAAAATGCAGGATAAAAGCCTTGTTAGTTTTATGAAACTGACAGTTATCATGTTTTGCAGGGTTTTATCTGTATATTGAAACTCACTCTGGCATTCATTAGTCTTCTGCTTGAAAAGCTGACATTAGGGACATTAGACAACTGACAAAAGACTGACCGGACAGCTACGACGTTTTTTTTTTTTCATATTGTGCATGTGTGACTTAAACAGTGCCAAAATAAAATGTATTGTATGAGTACAAAAAAAAAAAGATTGAAGATGCAAGATCAACTTTAGAATACTTTATGTGATATTACTCATAATTCTTATTTCAATGATGTAAAATTGTGTTCTAGTGGTTAACATACTTTTCAGTAAGTAAAATAATCACTTAGACTAATTTCCCTCACCTGTAAAATTTGTAGTTGTTATAACCCTTGTTGTCTATGTTACCTCTGTCCACTGTAGCTGTCAGATCAAATGTTGCTGCCCAAAGTCACAAATATATAGAGATAATGCACTAGTTTGTTTGAGGTATTCACGTCTTGATTAGCTATAAAAAAGAATAAAGTATAGAAACACTATGAAAGCGCTATAATTCACAGTTTAAACCTAGAAGTATGGTTTCCTTTTCTTGCTTCTTTGCTTAAAAACTGGTATTTAAACTTTTCTTGCTTCTTTGTTTAAATGAAATGTTTCAAAATTCAGAAACATCCATTACGTTAATACACCTTCTGTAAAATAATGTAAATGTTTGTTTTTAAAATACAAACTTTTTTTATATAAATCCTGGTGATTTTCTGCCTTTTTTTTGTTCTTTTGAAGTCTACTCGAGCTCAAGCTCTGTTAAATCAGACCACACACTTACTAATAATAACTATATAACTATAACTATAATATAACTATTCAACATGGAAAGTGTACATGGAGGATGGCGGAATGGTGCATGTGAGAACATCTAAGAAAGAGTCAGTCTGGCTCCTTGCATTACACAAGGAACCTTCTAGGTTACAGACAGAGAATTTACAAAATCGTCAACAGTAAATAAAAAAAAACTGTTTAAACTGTAAAATCAAGAAATATTTTTTAAATAAAGAAAGGCTTTATAAACTATGATTAAAATCAAAATGTGAAATTTTGCAAGTTTACATTTATTAGCTAATAATCTTTGTTCCAAAAGAATAAAAGAAGATGAATTACTCCATGTGTCTTCACTTAAATCGGACATTCACCATGGTTAATTTGCTTACATGTAAATGTACATATCATAACAATAATAATACTGTTGCTTTCATATTACATAGCACTTTTCCAGATGCTCAAAAAGGCTTTAGAATGTTTAGAATATTATTCATTCACTCCACATTCACACACTGTTGGTGTTAAGCTATAGCCCTCAGCTGCCCTGAGACAGTCTGACAGAACATTGCTGCCTGTTTGCTCCTAAGGCCTCCTGCTTACCATCGAAAGCACCCCAACAGGGCAGTTGTGGTTTGGTGGATAAGGAGATCAGCTTGTGACCAGAAGGTTGCACGTTGGATCAACTGAGTTGAGGGTAGTGTGAGCGAAGAAACATTAGCGCTCCGATCTTCAACAACCACAGCTGTGGTGTCCTTGAACAAGGCACCAGTTTTCTGACTGCTCCCCGAGTGCCGCAGCCATGGCTGCCCACTGCGCCGAGTGAGTGTTCACAGTGTGTTTGTCCACTGCTGTGTGTGTACACTGTGATGGGTTAAATGCAGAACACAAATTCCGGGTATGAGTCACTCCATATCTGGCCAACTAGTCACTTTCAATCACTTCACTTTCACTCACTTCCCCAGTCACACACATCAATAAAGGGCAATGTGCTTGTCTTGCCCAGGGCCACAACGGCAGAATGGAAGACTGGAGATCTAACCACCAACCCACCGGTTACAGGACCACCAACTCCACCAGTGAACCAACATTTCGCCCCGAAAGGTGTTCACGCTTGATTTGGTTCCTGAATATTTCAGTTCACTTCAACAAATCATATGAATCTATAACTTTCTTCCCCTACATGTACATTTAGTTTCATGTATTACTTAGAGTGCAACTTTAAGTACTTTCCTTTTTAGATGCTTCAATGTAAAAATAAAACAAAAGTAAAAGATATACAATAATATAGATACAACAACGAGATGATACATTTTACCTTTTTTTTCATTGTGCAAGGAAAATATTCCAATAACAGTAAATATTTTAATGAACATATGCTTTCCAAACTTTAACCACTGATGAAACAAATGCAAGTGGAAGGTTTTTTTATGTCAGCATCATTCATTTAAGTCGCCTATAATGAGTAGCTGAATCCCACCAGTAGCTCAATGTGCCAGGTCTAAATCAACAGACCACCTAGCGACGAGTGTTTGCATGTTCAAGCTGGGCGCGTGTCAAGATACAAAAAAACAAAGGGAGGAGGGTGAAGGAGGCACGTGCCTGGTCTAAAATTCTCGTACGCGGACCCTCTAGAGATGACTGAGCTATGCCCGCCTGCCATCCATGCTCCAGCTCACTAAACAAAAGCACTAAACAGCCTTAATTATACTTAGCTGCTTTGCATCTGGAGGGTGTCAACTGAGCTGTGATATGTAAATCAGCAATCTCGCCTCCTCCTCCCTCCGCCCACCGCATGGGCATAATAGGCTCTTTATCTGCATACGAGGGTGGGCAGGCTGGCTGCCAAGTTTTCATGGCTGGTGAGTGTGGCAATGCAGGAAAAGACACTTGTTGCCATACCGTCAGGCTGTTGTGCCAAGCAGAGCGGCACGCTGGCAGATGGCTGGGTTCCGCTGGAAAGCAGATAATCAGACACTGCCACTTTAACACCAGCGGGAGAGAAAAGGCACGTGGCGCTGGGGTTCACCCAGAGTCTACCTTCACTTCATTCATGAACGAAACCCATTCATATGCACAGCGCAGGCTAATTTATGCTAATATGGCCAAGGGGAGGAGGCAATAGAGTTAAGTGGGTGTTTGTATGGATGGAGGACTGTTGTGTGGATAAAGGGTATTGTACAAAAGCAGACTGAAATGGATAGTTTTTTTTATAGCATTTTAAAATCGGTCATTAATTCCACATGCTTTTTTGTTCATTAATTGTTGTTGGTATCAGCTAAATTATCCATCTGTAATAGCTTGTTTTAACATATGCAGTGTTTTAACAAGAACCTTTAAACATTTTTTTAGGATAACTCCCATAAACACAACAAGGTTTTTTCCAATTAGTATTTCAATGAATGCACTATGGCATAAAAGATAAAAATAGAACGGATTACATTGTGTCGCTACTTTTGGATCATTGTTAAAACAGTATGCAATTGGGTTTAAAATAAAATAAACTTTGTAAATAAATTACATTAAGGCGTTAATATGTACAATATTATTTATGTAAAGTTTAATAGAGCTGTAAAGAGTTCGTTTTTAGTGAAGGATATGACAAGGGTGTCAATATGAAGTACACGGAAAAGCATCAATATACTTTGAGAGCAATTGTGTGATTTTTCTGGCAGGAAAACAAAGAAAGAAAAATCGTTGCTTAAAACTGGTATGTAGAGACTATGCACAAAAGGCATATTTGTTTAGTAATTTGGGGCACACAAAGGAAGCTAAACAGAAGAAAACTGTTAATACTTAATGTAACCCCACATAGCAATGACAGTCAAACAAAATCCAGCAAAGACTTCTGACATCATCATCACCTTTGTCATGCTCTGATTTACAGGGTTTGAAGGTACAGGGTGATGGGCTGAATTGCTGAGCTATTACTCCAGCATGTAAGCATGTGTGTGTTCCAGAAAGTGCCACACTACAGTCAGATCCCCTGGAGCTTTAAGTGTCCCCACGCTCACAAACAGCCCCATCAACTTCTTGCCTTAATGCATTTTCTATACCTGCCTGTGTCTCGGCTCCATGGCCTCTATGATGATTTAGAGGCAGCAACAAACCTGTCCCATTTTCAGATGGACATTATTGATAGACTGTCACTTCAGATTGTAGCTAACTGCTAATGGTTATTTTATAGTGCATATGTCAAATCTGATCCGGATTGGGTGGGTTGGTTGGTTATTTATTTATTTGTTTATTTAATTCTTCCCACATGTTTTGAGAAGCTTGTAAATATTGCTAAGAAAATAAAAAAAGAAAAATTGGTCTGACAGCAAAGGCGATGTATTTAGCCCAGTTAAAAAAAAGGTTTGGACTCTAAAGAAAACCGAAGCACTGGTCAGTGAAGTGTGCAGAGTTGAAATTGTTGTGACCAGTGGCAATTTTAGGATAAGAGCATGAAGAGTCTTCTTAGTTCTTCTACAGTTCTACAAACTGAAAGAAAAAATAAACAGCATTTGCATAGATAACCTTGCAATAAACAATGAAAAATCAGTTGTAGAACTTTAATTTAACACAACAATTACATTTGACTTAACCATGGCCTCTAGAGATTTTGGTGCAGTTAAAGTGTTGAAACAACAGTGGGTTTTCATTATGTTATTATATATTTTTATTCCAGGTAAAAATTTGGAGCCTTTTTTAGTAAAGTTAGCCTTAAGCCTTAAGGTATTTATGAGAACTTTTATAAGTTATTGTGGGCATTTGGAAATTTTAAAAGTCGTTGGTCTAGGAGAATCATCTCCTAAGCAAAATAAATAAATACTTTTTTCCCACTTTCATGGAATGTCCTGACACTTCTACTGAGACATGGAGTCACCTAAGAAAAATCCTCCTTCATGTGTACATTTAAGATTGTTTTATTATTATATAGCATCATTTATGAAAATCTACTAGTTTCTTTATTTTTGTTTAGCCAGCTTTTTAAAAATAAGTCTTTTCAAAAACAAATTTGCCATATCCAACTATCAAAATCCTCAAAATGACATACACTCCTAAAAAAAGGCAATGAAAACTGTTTATTTAAAGTAATGTAGTAAAACAAACAGCAGATTCCGAAAAGAAATAAATTATTCTAAATTTGCTGCATTTGTTTTGTGACCACGTCCAGTTCAATTGCGTTTTTCAAACTAAAGTATGCTTTAATATATATCTAAAATGTTTGCATTAACATATTTTTTTTTATTGAAATAGAAGGTGACACAAAAAAATAAACAATAAAAAAGCAATTGCTTCATTTTCTGATTTGACCATTATTTTCCTTAAAAGACAAATCAAGATCAAAACCTCTCATTATAATGACCCCTGAGACACAAAGACAAAAGAACAAAGTAAGGATCAGCATGTGCCTGTGTGCATGTAGCGACTAGACATCCCACTCCTGCCTGCATTTTAAAGGAGCCCAATTTATTGTGTATTAAAGAGCACACCTGCTCAGGGAGAGGCTTCAGTGTCAGAGGACCACTGTGAGTGTCTACAAATGCACGGCTCCATGGCTGCTCTCTCTCACCACTTCAATCATCAGAGTCGTTTGAAATCAATTTAACAATGGTTCCTGAGAATGAATTGAGTATGTAAATGTGGCCCTGCGGTGTAAAAAAAGCATAAGCAAGGGAAGTAGAGAGAGAGAGAGAGAGAGAGAGAGAGAGAGAGAGAGAGAGAGAGAGAGAGAGAGAGAGAGAGAGAGAGATGCAGAAGTGGCTGTAAGCATCTATTACTGCATTAAAGAGTCGAATCATTTAATTCCACTCCCAGCAGGAGAGCATGAAACAAAGCAGCGAGTAGGACCCGAACAGAGACATTAAACATGTATTTGCACTGATGAAAAAAAAACATCCTCAGCTATGTTGAAAGTAATCCAGTAGAAAGACTACATTCTAATATTGACAACATATTAGTGTTGTTCATCTTTTGATCATGATCCAAGATACAAACAATATCCTTTTGCATTTTGTTCTTTTAAAGAGCGCTATTATTATTTTTCCAAATTAACTGTCATGTGGTGGTGGGTAAAAAAGCTTTCATTTTGAGGAACATCTAATTAGAGCTTTAAATGTGAAAGTGCTTTATGCATCAAGTTTTTGTTGTTCAGTAAGAAAGAGCTTCTAAAATGAGTCTTTATGAAAGCAAGGGGCTAAGCCCCGACACTGTGACTTCTGAACATACTTACACCCCAGAGCCATTCATTCCTGGAAACTCAAACATTGATGCAATGGCTCTCCAATGTGGATTGTTGTTGAATCAAGAAGATGAAAAGTTTTTTTGTTTAATTAGAGTTTTACTGCCTTGTTTTCTCTGCAGAGAAGAGAGGAGGCTGTCAGGAATTGGTGTTCAAGCTTCTAATTTTTTCCAGTGAACCCAATGTCTGATTTAGAAAATGAATGCAATTATCCTCTTATCGTGGTAGAAAATTATGTTGCGGCACAAATAAGTTGTACTGAATTTTCAAACAAAATGTACAAAACAGAATAACGTTATTTCATATACGACTATAGCTACATAACATAGAAACATTCTTGAGAACTACAAAAGAGGTAACATGCACATAGTGTGTATATCCATATAAATATTTGCCCCAAATTGTATGTTGGTGAATACATGTAAAGTCAATTATTAATATGTTCCAGAGGCAACATGAAGTGAGCTTGGTATATGTAACTGTTAAGGCCTTTGCGAACCTATATAGTTTGAGATTGCAGTAGCTCTTTTTGTAAAAATAAGAGAGCTAACATGACTTTACACTAGCTGTGTTAATAGTTAAGTGTTAATAATAAGTGTTAATGCTTTACTTTTCAAGTAAAACAGCATGTCTGGGTTTTTTTTTTTTTTTTTTTCAAACAGTGCATCAAACCACTATCAATTGTTTTTGTTCAAGTGACTGAAGTTGCCTGACTCTCCACCTGGTGGCACAATGCTTCAAAGCTCTAAAAAACAGAGCAAAACAAATAAAAAACAACGAAGAAGAGTACATCTGCATTTGTCTGTTCGCGAAATTGGCGAATCACTCCCGAAAGCTTGTTTTCTCAAACACACACCACCTCTTTCATGTGATTAATGTTTGTGTTAAATTTTGGATTTAATGAAACTCAAAGTAAAGAATAAAAAAACTAAAAACTGCATTCAAGGTTTTATTAAATTCTCTGTCCAATCACGCAACATCTAGAATCCAGGAGAAGAGCAATTTGCAAAGATCAAAATTCATGGCAGTAAATGCTCTGCAGCCACGCAAAAATCAGCTGCATAGATGAGTAAAGGCCTTAAGCCTGTCACAGAGAGGAGGAAAATCTTCAACAGTAGTGGTTGTGAAACCCTCAAAAGCTCTAAAAATAAAGAGGTGTGATGCAACTGGCCGAGTGATTATCTATCTGCATGTGATTTCTGAAGACTTTTCTTTGTGGACTAAACACAAAATGGAGTTGCAAACTGAACTGACAGTAGCAAACCTTCTCTGGTCTAAACATTTTATTCTATTGTGCAAAGTTTGATTTGATCTTTAATAGGACATTTGTTCATTTATGTTGTTCGAATGCACTCCATTTAACTATGTGGAATGTTAGTTTGATGGTTTTTATTTCTGTAATAACGTCACACGAAGAGAACATTGTTTATTGTCACATAATTTTTTTCACAATTATTAGTTTTGAGCCACAGTAAAAAAAAATGCATACTATAAGACAATGAAAGTGTTTCATGACCTTCTGTACTTTCAGCCTGTTGTTGGAAAATCACTAAACAAATATTGAACTTTTCAAAATCCTAATGGAACAGTTTACGTCTTGTGTCCTTGAAAAAAATCCTATAGAAAGCATAGAGCCGGGTTATACAACAATACTAAGATAGATAAGCTCCTGATTTGTGTATTTCTGAGTAAGAGATAACTGAAAATAATCCATTTAGCCTTTGTAAACCTTTCAATCACAGAATCAAACAGAAGGTTTCTGATGAATCAAGATGGAGCTGCAAATGAGAAAAACATGTATATATTTAAATCCTGTCAAAAACAAATAGAGAAATGTTCTCATAGTAGGAGAAAAATATAAGGAAAAACAAAAAAAAAATCTTAGACAGACAAAAAGTCTAAATATTTATTTCAGACAAGAGGTGAACACAAAAGCTTTGGAAAGATTCAATTACGCATTACATCCACTGACCACATTGCCATGGTTACCAAACAGAGGAAAACATTAATCATCTTTTGTGAAAGAATAGTGAAAACAGAGGAGAAGGAAAATATATTTAAAACAGACACAATGTTTTAAAGAGTAACTGGAATTGAACCAGGTTTAAAGGTGTTGGGTAACATTTGAGATTTTATGTCCCTTAAAGTACCAGACATTGGCCATCTTTGTTATCGTTCTACTTTCAGTCTGGTTAATCTAACCAGTATAACACTTTTTTTTATTTTAAAATTTTACAAAAAAAATAAAAAAACAAAACTTTTTTTAAACATTAATTTAGCAAAAAGTCTAGTGTAAAAGATCAATGATTTCACTGAATTTTATGATCTGATAAAAGTTTAGGTTTTTGGTTATCCCAGAAAACTTTTCTTTTTAAATGAGAGCCTTAAACATAAGGGATTGAGGCTTATTTATCTATTTCATATATAGATATTATACACAACTTAAATTAACAGAAATTGATTACTTTAACTAGACCATAAATGCGCTTGGGCGGAAAGGAGTTTCTCTTGGACCCATTTCCTTCTGAAAATGAGTTTCTACTTTAAGGGTGCAGTATAAGTATTTGGATTGGGACACAGAGTGGGTCGTGTGTCCTAGAATATGCAGACTTTTCTGGTACCACTTTGTGAAATTCCATGAAAACTATTTCGGGATGAGCGATCAGAAAATTAGCTAACGTTTTCAATCCTTCTGTCCACTCCCAGATATAAAACTATAATCAGTCCACTTCCAATTTAACGATGAAACACAATTCTCAATTATCCACACATTTTAGAAATAAAAAAGATGGGGGTGTATACTGTATAATGTTTTTTATCAGTGTTAAACAACATGTGATTCGTGTAATTCTGCATGCGATTTCCACATACTTTGTTTCTATGCCATATGCCACATTTCTACTTGTCATGCTAGTGTATGCAGATTTTAACCTTTGAGATAGGCAAGGAAAGGAAAGTTTATTGCTATAGCACATTTTCGTATACATTGGCAATTCAAAGTGCTTTACAGAGGAAAAAAATTATCTTAGATAAAAAAAACAATAAAACATCTGTGATGTATTTTGGTACTTAGAGAGTCACTGGCAGCCAGTGTAGAGACATTCTCAAGACAGCAATGTTCTCAATATAACAATGCTTAAAGTAAATAAAATAAACATGATGTTAAAGTAATCTAATTGCCATTATGTCCTCGTAATGCTAAAACTATGTTTTATAAATATATATTATGTAAAAATGTAACTATGTAAATCTTATGAGCATTCTTTAGATTTAAACTTGTTGAAAATTATTTGGAACAACTTTACTGTGGGGGAAGCTGGATCATTTTTCTTTGTTATCTGTTTGAAAATACATTTCTCCGGAAGTGATGTAAGTTTGTATCGTGCCATTTTTATTTATGAATCTGCGCTGCCTTATTCTATGGGAAGACTAGGTATATTCATTGTTAATGATTCAAAACTCTTGATGCGTCGAGTTGTAAGACCATGTGCACTGTAGTTTGGAATTCAGTGTGGGTCACAGCTGTATGTTGACCATGTTAGTTCCAAAGTTTTTTCATTAAGGCGTTTCCCTATGATGAAGTCAAACCAAAACTCTTAGTTCAAGTGGATGGTTAGCCATCAAAAAGAGACACATTATTTGTAGCAAGCATTTTCACGAGAGCTACGAGAACTGGAGAATGGTGGACCTGCAATCAACACAGCTGTACACACCCGTTTCGGTCACATTTAAAAAAAAAAATCAGATGAGAGCAGATGAGACCTGAAACAGGCAGGGCCCTTTTAAGTCTAATCGTTTATGTGGAAACTGACAGTAGACTTGTATTTGCAAATCATCCTACACAACATCTTACAGTTCATTCAGCATTGCATCAGTGAAACATTCCTGCTTTTACCACGCTCACTGACCAACCGTTTTCAGGGTCTCACTCTGGTCATTTTAAAATAAATACTACAATTCAATCACAGTGAGTATTGGGTTTTGTGCACTCTTGACACGACAATATCAGTCTGATCAAAAAAAATGCTGAAAAAGCAAAGGGAGACTAAGAACAATCACATGCACGTTGCTACAGACTCAATCATTTTCAATCATGCTGCTCTGCTTTGGCATATTTTGGCTGCATGGTACTGAGGAGGGAAAGTTGTGCATTGTTCTGTTTGATGAAACTGAGGAGTGTTTGCTCACTGTCTGCAGGGACTGTCTTAAAACAACTATCTGAAAACTCCCCCCCATTGAGCAAAATGTTAAATAAACAATGGCATGGATAAACAAAATCCCTCTATTTTAATGTCACCCGAGAAGAAAGACCAGGCTTTAATGCTAAGATTGCTACTGGAAGTGCTGCCGATACAGTTTGATATGAAGTTTACACATCAGCAGGGATCTGGATTATAATCACCTTTGGTAATTATGAGGTTATGAGAAAGAAGAATAAGAAAAGATGTTTTGGAAAAAAAGCTTTTCATTCAATTTAATGAAGAAAGACATGTTTGGAGAAAGATAACTTTTTTACTTAGATTTGTTTTTTAACGTTTCTAATAACTATTAGTTGGAAAAGAATGAAAATGTACTATGAAACCTTTTTTCTAGCTTAAAATAATGAGGAATGAACTATTAACTCAAGCTTTCACAAAAAAAAAAACAAGCACAGAGACAGCCAGACTAAATATAAAATAAGGAACCGTAGTAAAATAATAGTAACTAAATCGAAGCAGCTACACATATCATGAAGTATTATTGGAATTTATATAGAAAAGATTATACAGGAGCATTTTGTTTTTGTGGAGTGTTATGGAGTTAGACCTTTTCTTGAGGTGCAATTATGTGAATTAAGCTATTTTTCCCCTAAAATAATTGTAAAAGTGAATAAAAAGCACATCTGTCTCTTGAATGGAGTCTCAGAGTTGGGGGAATGCCTTATTCGTTTGACTTCATAACTCCACCCAATGTTGAGGTAAGTCCAAAGGAGATTGAATATGAGCATTTTTTATTAGAAGGAGCTAGAGGTAGTTACTAACAGCGACTTCTTTGGATTGTCCTGCAGTTGTTTTGACTGTAACATGGTTGCAAGTGTTAGCGCAAACACAGCAGATTTACAGATCTACGGGATTGGACTGGAACAATCGAAACAAACCTTTACAAGGCGGTTAAAGTGATTTTCTGAGCTGGTGTTGCAGGGCTGTGTTTCTGATATGCCGGTTCCTGAACTGTACTTATGTGTTTCAGCTGTTTACCCCATGACAACGCACTCCTCCAGAAAGTCATGCGAATTCAAAGTAAGGGTATAGCTTGATGCTTCATCAGACCACTGGAGAAAGCTACCCAGTCTCGAATGCGCTCTTTTAAAGATTTGTGATGGTTTGAAGTCTCCTGATGGATTTTTTACTGAGACTATAAGGCTGAGGATGTCATGAGCAGCTGGAGCAATTTGGGTATTTATTGAACAATATTTTAGCGTCACGGTGGCGCAGTGGGTAGCACGGTCGTCTCACAGCAAGAAGGTCGCTGGTTCTGTGTGGAGTTTGCATGTTCTCCCCGTGATCGCGTGGGTTTTCTCCGGGTGCTCCGGTTTCCCCACAAGTCCAAAGACATGCAGTATAAGTGAATTGAGTAAGAACGATTGTCCATAGTGTTAAGAGTGAATGTGTGTGTGAATGTTTCCCAGCGATGGGTTGTGGCTGGAAGGGCATCCACCGTGTAAAACATGCCAGAGAGTTGGCAGTTCATTCCGCTGTGGCGACCCCGAAAGGGAAGAAAGCCGACATGAAGATGAATGAATTAACAATATTTCAGCTCAAGCACACAAACATTCGTTCCAGGGTAGTGACTTAAGTTCATATAAAGTTAGCTTGGTGCTCTGGCTGCTTAGTTGAATTGTATTCCATGTATATGTAGTTTGATCTACCCTTAACCATTCAACCTTCCACTTCTCTTAACCATGCCCATACCCTTAATAGTTTGCTTTACAACTCATAATTCTGGACATTTAGAGATATCAAGATGTCTTAGTCTGCATGAGAATTAAAATTATTTAGTGGAATGATTAAGAAGAAGATTCATCATAAAGTTTGTGACGTTTTGAGATGTAATTGATGATTAAACCCATTAAAGGACACTGGATGTTGCAGACTAAAACTTTTGACTTAATTTTTTTTCCTTTGCCCTTTTGTCTTTGCTCCAAAGAGAATTTGGACACCTCTTTGTGAAAATGGAAAATGCTGCGGTAGAACTGGAAATCAGACTTTGCTAAGAAAATCTTCTAAAATACAGGAGCAAATATGATTGACAGTTCTTTTTCAAATTGTCAGCTTGCTTTGTTTTTTGAAAATTTGATTTTTGATTTAAATAATGTGATGGTATAGAATGTTTCAGTCGAGTTTAACAACTCCATGATCCAAAACCATTGTATTCCCACTTCAATATCACAAATCCTACTGATCGTCTCCTGCAAGGTCAGTATCCTCGCCCCTGAAAGTCAAGTGATTAATGACCACTAGTTCCTCTCAGCAATAATGTGTATTGAGTGTGGTACTTCTTCAGACTCTAACCAATTGCTGGAGATATACATAAAAAACAAACTTATAACTAAACAAATAAAGAAGAAATGTTTCTAAATTAGGGTCAACAATCTCCCTCTGTGGAGACAGATTAAGAATGTGATGGATACAAATTTCATACATGGAAATGAATCACTAGTGAATGCAAACCTATATATTTACTCAATTATTTTAGACCTGTTGACTTGTATTGCCATGGACATCAATTATGTATCCTATTAAATTTAGCAGAAAAGTGTTATAAGTAATGTATGTGTAAGAAAAGTTTACTTAAGCTGCACCACAGTCATGCATATTTTAACATATAGAAAATGCTACTGTGATTATTTTGATGAAATCTGTAGAAGTACTTTTTATGCAAATCTTTTTTTTTTATTGATTCAGCATAGAGGGATTGAAAGACATTTCTGCATTGATTTAATTCACACCATTCAGTTCATGACATCAACTTGCCACACAGTGAATCAGACTCTGCACCACCCTCAATAACGGGAGGTGTCACACATATATTAAACAAGTAAACACATTTCAACCATGAAAAACACTCAACCGCTCAAATAGCGGCGTTCCTCCGAATACGACTGCAGCTGCTAGAAATCTACCATCTTGACATAGTCCAAGCTAGCTCCTGATTGGTTGGCAAGAGTGTGTGAGGTTTTTACCACCACTTTTCTTGAGAGAATTTCCAAGATAATTTTTTACTTATACTTTAAAAGCTTTGGCCACCAACCATGTGGAATCTAGAACACTACTTGGCTGGAAGTTCACTTGGCATTGGTAAAGACCCCTGAGGGCAACCCAGAGTCAGCGAACATATGCCTTAGGTAAAGACCCCTTTGGCCAACTCAGACCCAGAGGAACACTTGGCACAGCTAAGGGCCCATTTGAGATCACAAAGAGCCACGGACCAGTTGGTACATGTAAGGACCCATTAGAGAGGACTCAGCACTAGAGGATCACTCAGCACAGCTAAGGACCCATTTGAAATGACTCAGAGCCGAGGACCAGTTGGTACAGGTAAGGACCCATTAGAGATGACTCAGCACTAGAGGACCTCTAGGCACAGCTAAGGACCCATTTGAGATAACTCAGAGGCAAGGAGCAGATGGTACATGTAAGGACCCACTAGAGATGACTCAGCACTAGAGGATCACACAGCACAGCTAAGGACCCATTTGAAATGACTCAGAGCCGAGGACCAGTTGGTAGAGGTAAGGACCCTTTGGAGATCATGCAGAAAAAGAGAAATACTTGACACAGGAAAGGTCTTCTTAGAGATGACTCCGAGCCGAGGACCAGTTGGCACTGGTAAAGACCAGTTGGAGATGACTCAACACTAAAGGACCCCTTGGCACAGCTAAGGATCTATTTGAGATGACTCAGAGCCGAGGAATAGTTGGTACAGGTAAGGACTCATTAGAGAATACTCATCACTAGAGGGCCACTTGGCACAGCTAGTCTTGCCAGACTTGAAACATACCACATGCCAGTGCCAGATGAATGGCAAACTAGACCCACAGTTTTGGGGGTTTGAAGGTACGTCAGCTCAAACCCTCTGCAACACCAAAACCAAAATAACATTGAATACATGTACAAAGTGAAAAAAAATACTGGTGATTTTTTTTTAAATGTAATATACTAAAAATAAAATTTATTTATTATTTATCGTTATTGCTTTAAAATTATGTTTTTTAAAGAAAGATAGTCATCAGACATAAAACAATTACCTGCTTTTTAACAGTGAGAGAAAAAAGTCAATCAATTAAAGAAGCATGGTTATTACAAACATATAATAGAAAGAGTCAGGATTTTGAAATACTGAAAGAGAAAGATTTTTAGTTGCAGCCACTCTTTCTTTTAAAAGGGCTGCAAAAACATTAAACACTTATACTTAGTTTATTCAAAATAAATGTGTTTTAGAATTGAATTTTTTTTTACTAAGATGATTTCTTTGTAATCTATACAGAGGTGTAGAGAGAGAAATAGAAAGAGAGCGAGAGAGAGAAAGAGAGAGAGAGGGAGAGAGGAGGAACTGAGGCCATGCTGAGAGAGGGAAATGGGCTGGAGGACATTTCACGCTCATAGTGGCCAGTCAATCGGAATGACTGCAGCGCGGCAGGATTTGAAGGTCAGGAGATAGTGGATTATATTCAAGAGGAAAAGAAAAGAGGCAGATGATGTGGGTGGAGGAATAAACAGACACTCCTCCCCTCATATGTTCACTCTTTTATTCTAGGTGCCTCTATTTCCACACTATTTCTTTGTTTATTTTATTTTTTTCGGGGGTTACATGACAGAAAGGCAGAAAAAAATACCAAAGCACCAAACCAACATCCATTAGTTTCACACATCATGTCCCATACACGTGCAAACACACGCGCACACACACACACACACACACACACGCACACACACATGCAAACACATGACACACTGAGAAATCACATTTTAGTTTTCTGACATTCTACCTTCTAACCTCTAACATCCCAACCCAAACGGCAGAGAAAAAAATGTGTGTTTTACACAAACAATAACAGCACTATCAGGCCAAGCACCGCATTCCCAGAACCTGATTTAATAAAAAGAGAGCGAGATTGAATTATCATATTTTAACTGCATGTGTGTTTCAGTTTGAATGTGTGATTTAGGCCTACAAATGATCCAGATGCTTTTTTTCAGGGGAGCAAGACAGCTCTCTCTCCTCCTCTCTGTGCCTTTTTGAGAACAGAGGAAAGGAAACAAAGAGATAAACTAATAAGGCTCTAGGATATCGGTGACATAGAAAATAAACCAAGATGACAGAAAAGCCAAAGCGCTTGTTTGATCTAAAGCATTTCACTGAAGCTCAAATACAAGGGCTCCCTTTTTTATTTGTTTTTTACATTGAAATGATCCTGTAATTAATTACTTTAATCAATGATTAAAATACAAGCCTTGTTATGTCCCATGCCGTGTCTTTATTTCTTGGTTTAAAGGAGATGTCAGATAAAAATCACACTTTTCCGAGTGTACTGTATGAAGAGGAATGAGACTGTTGAGAAATAGTGCGTGCAAATCTCCCTTAATAATCAAGACCCTTTTTTAATAATCAATGTTAATTATTTTTGATAAATATAGTGCATTTTATTAGTATTATGTAACACATGATGGTCAAAGTTACTTAGTGTCATGCCACATTTGCAAGTGTGAAATTGTAAATCATCATTTGCTTGTGCTGACGGAATGGTATTTTTACAGAACACAGTAACCTTTAAAACCGGAAGTCAGTTAAAAATGTAAGAATCAATGTTAAACTAATATAAATTAGACAAACAAATTACGTCATCTAAACGCCAAGTTACACTTAAAATATATAGCGTCAACAGAAACGAGCAGTTAAAAAATTCTTGTAAACACACAGCATGTCATAAAATCCCTCAACGCTTGTCACCATAAATCCTCCCCCTTATATCTTTATCTCTGCATGTAGTCTTAAAACATGTTTAACCTTATTTTTCTATTACACATGTTTAATAAATACCACAAAGAATCAAATAATTTTTTGATGAATGCTTATCTGAAAATAGCCTATAGACCGTTGCTTTCAAGCAAGACAACCAAAGTGAGGAACAAACAGAGAGGCTCTGTGGCAGACAATAATTTTAGCAGTGCTAAAGCCCACAGCTAGATTTGAATCTATATGTTTCCTGTAATTTTTCTTTTTTTCACCCTTAGATCAAATAGATCCTCGATTTAAAAACACTAGTGAGGAACAAGCAGAGAGGCACGATGGCAGAAAATAAGTGTTAAAGCCCCATCTAAAGATTTCATCGTGCAAACATTGCATTTCATGGAAATGCAAAAAGATGCTTGTGATTAATCAGTACAACGTTGATTCAAGATTAAAGAGGTTATGGACTGTTATTTTATGCTGATCTATTTTACTAGGTTAAACTGTGTTTTTTACAATAAGGAAATTAAGCTTGACTTTGTCAAAGACTAATAAATATCTCAAATTGCCCTTTCAATGTTGTTGCTTGATTTTATTCAAGAATGAGCTTTCGGAAAAGAGAGCAACTCAAAAAAAGAGATATTTTCATTGGTTCCCTGATTCAATAGTAAAGTTTAAAACAGCCTTCAATATTATTGAGTAGTAGGTCTGCTCTTTCTTCCTTTCCAGATTATTTTAGTGGATTCCATTTGGTTTCTTAAAATATAACAAATACTGACAGATAAAGCCATGTACCTAATAAAAATTATAATGCATTTGTAAAGCATGCAACATTACTGACATCAAGTAGCAATCAAGACCCTCCGTCTATGAAAAATAGAAATGAATGCGAAACACAGATGTTACAAATCGGATAAATAATTCTCCAAATGTGTTATGCATATACATGTTGTTGACACATACTATTCTTTTGTGGATTTTTGTAGAGAATCTCTATTTGGCCTAGAGCCGTGATGACTCTTTAGACCCTATGAGGGGGTTACACATACAAATCAACAAAATGTCAGAGCTTGGTGAAGAAAAGAGAACGCCGTGACTGGATGTCAGACGAGGACGTGCAAATCAGAAAAACTTGTGTAATTCTATTAATTCCAGAGGCATATAAACTTTCTCATCTGCCTTCGGAGATCTCTGTCTCTTTCATAATGAGAGTACACACACAGAGGGCAACCACATAAAACACACATATATGTAATCTTTGTGTTTTTCTTTGTTTGCATCATTTTGCATTTGAATGCTAATATTGTACAATAAAAATATCCCCATTATTGGGTTGCTTAAAGGTTTTATTAACAAAAAATGCCAAGCTTAACTTTGAGATGACGCTTTTTTTTCAACATTTTAGTCTCCTGCACAGTGCAAAAAGGGAATACCAAGTTTTTTCTCAATTGTCTTAGAAGGAAATGTGAGAATGAATGTGGAGTGAAGAGCAACTATCGGCTGGCAGTCATGCTCAAGGAGAACCCTTTCACCCCATCAGCTGGTTCTAGTGTCAATTGACACGTGAGATACCTATAAGGACTTATGAGCACGTTCCAAATGAACAATCTGGAAACACTGGTTTGTAAATTGTTGAACAAATGTACATGTATTTGCTAAAAAAATAAAATAATAATTGCAGAATGTCAGGCAAACATTTAACAGCACTTTATGGAAAGAACTTAGGATTCCTAAAACACCTGCGTTTTGTATTCATGTTGTAGAATGTTTTTAAATCACTGTATTATGTTTTCATTTTACCCAGATGTGTGCTCATTTTACATTTACAGCCTATTTACAAAAGCAAAATATTGAAAAAATAAAGGATCATCTTGTGAAGCATACTATGGTAATATATATATATATATATATATATATATATATATATATATATATATATGCTGTTAAATGTTTTTTAGTCTTTTTTCTTCTTCTATAAGATACCATATTTTAATTTGTGCATCCTTTTTTGGCATTGAATCCTGAACTGAATGTATGTCATATTTAATGCTCTTTATGTTGTTAATGAATCAGAACAATATCGCAGGACTATATATTAAAGAACAAAGATATGAGTGTGGATTGAGCCTTCTACAACCCTTGCAAAGAGGTCATTGGCTGCAGGAGTCGACAGGAACGCGTTTTTCTGCCTATTGGATGTCTCAGTTCATGCTAACAGACATTACTGGAATTCAGGATTGGCTGCTTGCTTTTATATATTCATATTTACTTACAAGCTTCCACACAAACCCTAGCATTTAGTGTTAGTGTAGTCACTATTGTTTCAAAGCAATTATATTATCTTTATAACTTTGACCACTGAATTTAATTCTTTTCAATCTTATTCAAAATTATTTATATTTATCCAAAAAAACACACAAAACACAAACATTATCATTGTCAGCAGCAATTAAATGTTCACAATTGAAATACAACTCTTTGCAATAAATTCATAATTGTGAATAGATTTTATATTGTATGAATTTATTTTCATACGATGTGCATCTCTGGCCTCTCACAGGTATCACTACAGGACAGTCTGACCATGCTGTTCTCGTAAATGTGAATGAAAGTTATTATGTCTCCGTAGTCACCATCCATTCTGAATTTCATGTGTTCAGGTGAATTTTGGACATAGATAAGATTCCTCTCATTCAATTCAGCTAAAGATGGTGTCCTGGAAACTGTCATTTATTGTGACATCTGTAGCCATCTGAAATGTCTTTAAAACATTCAATACTAATATGATATTCCACCATAAAAACATGTCATATATTCATTGGAAAAGTGTTGCATGCAACTTCAGGGAGCTAATATTGTTGATATGTAAAAAAATCAAATAAATAATAAGCCACACCCCTTTGACCTTGAGCCACACCCCTGCGTTATCTCTGTTCATGTGTTCATGTAGTTTGTGATGATTGGCTCATGTTTTTAATTTTTTTTACTTTCAGACTTTAATTTGTTGGTTGGTACTACATTAAATACAGGATCATAATTTGTAAATTACACAAATCCTAAAAAGGTTTGGCTCCAGGGATATACAAATACAGAGGGGAAAAAAGAATTTAGACTCATTGACAACTAATTTAATGCCATTAAACAATGCTTTTTGTTTAATAAAGGAACTTAATAGTGATGTACAGAGATACAATCAAACCAAGCATTTTGTTTTAGAAAAGCTAAACATTTTAAAATGTATCTTGCAGTGTAAAATATGTATATTTCTCAGTCATTGATAAAGTAAGCTAGATCATAGAGCATATTTATATCAAATGTCAATTATTTTTAGAATATAATAGAGTTATGTTTTATGTTTGCCCAAAGTTAGGAAAATATATTTCACTGATTCCTTTTTAAAAGGATGTATATTAATTTGTGAAAACTGTACATTCTTATGATAAAAATATCTTATTTTACCAATCCTATTTTACATGTTAGTAACACACTCTCACAGAGTGACGTCAAATTAGTAGTGTCACAACTAGATATTTAAATGTGAAGCTGGGACTTAAAAACTGCCAAACTAAATATAAGCAGAAAAACAAAAACAAAAAGCCACAAAAAACATCTACATTTTAATTAATTTACGATATTAAATCAGAAGATCTGATTGTGTTAATTCTGAAAAATCAGTACGTGGAGTTAAAGACCTGAAGATATATAAAGCATCATCTGAAAAAATAAAACAGATACATAAACACAGACAAACATGTAACAGGATAAGAATCAGATGCTCAGCAGTACATCATGTCAAACACAAGAGGAACACAGCGGAACCCAAATCTCTTCTCTTGCTGAATAACAACCCTGTGTACTTGCTTGTGCTTGTCTTTTGAGTGTCTCTGCATAGAATATGAACGACAACAGACACAGCCTAGCACACCTTGTGGTCTGGAAGCAGAATGATTTCCTTCCAATCTCACTCATGTCTGACTGCTTTGATTTATGTTAACATTCAATCAAGATAAAAAATAAGAAGTTCGATATCAACCACGTGTGTTTTTAAGTGCCTATCAGATAAGCTCAGACAAAAAAAATGTAATCACAGGATGCAATAACAACATTGACAATGTTATGGATACTATAACATCTGCTAATGAGAACCTTAAATATTACAAAATCAGGTTTTCATTCAAAACTATATTTTTTAATGAAAAATGTGACAGTATTACATCTGGGTTCAGAGAGGTTGTAAGGTATTGAACTCAAAATGTTTTACATTTTACAAAAAAAAACAAGTAGGCAAATGTCTGTCACACATGAAAATAACTGAGACTTATTCATTATTAATATCCTCATAATTTTTTAAATGATCTCATTTGAAACCCGAATGCAGATTCTAAAAGGTGATTTTTTTACTTGGAATAGAAAGGTTCTATTTTCAAACTCATCAGCTATGACTATGCTATTAATTCAAAGAGATACACTAGAGATTGCAATTTAGAATGGATACAATATAATACACAAATACATATACTAAATACCTTTTTATTAATGTTTTTAGTTATATTTTAGGACAGATTCATTGTCTTCATAGATCATTTTGAGTACCAAGTGTGGGTAACTAATCATATTTTATCAAGAATGGTTTAAATAACTGCTTTAAACAGCGATATTTTTACATTTTCATAAACACCATTAGATAAAAGGATAAAATAATTGTTGTTCATAAGATCAGTTTAGAGAAAATGTTATGCTGCAATTAATATTATTTTCAATAAAAGGGTTACATTTAAAATGTTAAAATATTAAGGCATTTTATCATTTCAAAATGTTTATTTAAAAAAAAACAAATCACCAGACATTAAAGAACATTAAGTTTTGTCAAAACATATATTGATCCATTTTTCATGGTAGGTTACTACTTGAGGTTACTAACCTTACCATTGTGGTCTCATAGACTTAAATAGTAATAATATTTAGATGTGTTAATTAAATGTGTTCATGAATGTCTTTTGAAGTGCATTATTTGAGATAATTGCTATGATGATTGTTATAGTACAAAATGATTAAATCGCTAATTGGTAATTCACGGAATAAATAAGGCAAACACAACACATTTACTCTGATGTTGCTTTTAAGCCAGCTAGCTTTAGTTCGATCCATGTGCGATTCAGGAAAGAGAATCCTCACTGAAGCACAGGAGACCAAAAAGAAACCCTCTAAACTCGCTGGAGTCTGACAGTGTCATTTTAAAATTGTCTAAAAAGTCTTCTGAGAGTTTCTAAATACAATCTGAAAATGTTTTTTTTGTTTTCCTCCCTTTGAACTGGCAATTACTACCGTGCCAAAAAGACCTGTTGTGATTGCCCCGCTTGCCAGTTTGGCTCGTGCAGATAGAGCCATATAGTGCCATGTTTGATGTCAGCTTTGCAAGTAGCTCTATCTCTAAGATTTTAAAAAAAAATGTATAATATTACAAAACGCATCACACAATACATTACATGTCAAAGTATCAGAATTTGTGAAAAACACAAACCTGACAAAATTTTAGCAATACTGCTAATGTTGTACTAAATGTTTTATTTAAGAGGTTTGCATTTTTTGGGCTGTTTCAATGAGTGCGAGCCCTCAGTCCTCCAGACTAAGTGCAGCCTATTCCTTCACACCAGCTCAAATGGGCTCCAGTACTGGAATAAATCACTGTCGCCACAGAAATGCTGTGACAGCCAAGATAGATGGCTGAAATGTGTGTGTTGATGTCTTTAGTGTTGTCGACAATTTGGTGAATTTTGCCTTTTTCAGTTTCTCTGCAGCATACCGTGTGGGGTGCAAGGCATCTAAGCATTGACACAGGATGTACTGCAAGAAGGGGCCTAGGCCACCACGATCAGCATAGTACAGCATTGCCACTTCAATCAAGGATTTTGTGGGCTCAAAGCTGTACAAGTACGTTTAAAAAAAATTGTTAATTTGTTAACATTTTTTTTTAATTGTTCACTAATCTAAGGTTTACAGTTAGAATTGTATATATATATATATATATATATATATATATATATATATATATATATATATATATATATATAATATGCTTTTTATATATAAAAAGTTATTAAGAAGTAGATTGATTGAAATATATCTATAATAAAAAATAGAGTAAACATGTTACACTATTGCAAATGTGATTATCGTACAAAAAATTCTAATATTCCTAGCATGTACTTTTTGTCAGAATTGTAAAAATGCATAAATTGCATGAAATGGTGGATGTAGCTTTATGTTTTCTTACACCTAAGAAGGTATTTTATAACTGTGTATTGACACGGATGACATACAAATTTACACCTAGATTTGAGGAACAACACTGTAGACTGAGATACAAGTATGTAATAAAGTGTGAAGTGGTTTTCCTGTCAGGTGGTTACACTAGAAGATGCAGTGACCCCTGAGCGAACTTTAGGCGCAAAATGTGCATGTAAAATAAATTTAGCGTACACAAAGTCAGTCCGTCTTTCGGTCACATCTATGACTCAAATGGTGAGAAAGCAAACAAACTCGCCCCTCCGTTTAGATCTGACCAGTGATCCAACCCCTTCTGTACCTAAATGTCAACCCTGACCTCTGCATCAAACACCAGACGTGACATCATTTCTGACTCCATTACAGCTATAACAGTGCAAACACAAGGCATGTTTGGACATTAAACCCATGACTGGACCTGTGAACCTCATGCCAGCCGGCCTGCTCCTGAAACCAGAACTACACGCCCCCCCGAATTACCCCCTCCCCTCACCCCCCCACAGCACACACACGTGCAACAAGCCAACACTCGCACCTGGCTGGATCAAACAACCATGCTCTCTCCACAAACTCTCACAATCAATACTTCAGCTAACACCATGCTGCACACACACTGGGAGAGAGAGAGGAACAGCACTCCAAAGAGCAGAAAGCAGTGTACTGACCTTTCTGCCTCTCTTTTTTGCCTCCTTCCTTTCTTTCTCGCCCTCCTTGACGTCCAATCCACACTTGTCTTCTGGCTGCTGGTGCTGGGGCTACAGTAGTAGAGGAACGGTAGTGTGTGTGTGAGTGAGAGAAAGAGAAAGAGAGAGAGTGAGGGAGTGAGTGATCCAGCTCAACCTGAATGGAGCGGGCTCATTCGTGTGATTTCACACCCAGGCTGCAGCCCTGCCTACTGTCCTGGATGGGGCTTTCTGAATCTGCTGCTTATTTCGAAAGCCGGCACGTTCTACCTGGGCTGCTTAAAGCAAGAGCCAACATCTAGAGTGCATATTGCCCCCCCTCTCTCTCTCCTTCCCTCTCACTGTCTCTCTCTCTCCCTCCTGCACACACACACACACACGCACGCACACACATACAAACACGAGGATGGAGAGGCATGGATCCCGGGTCGGGTGTTTATTAAAATGCAGCATCGTGATTCTTTCACCAGTGCCAAAAATGCTTTGGTTCAAAGTGCAACGGATTCGTTTTGATTCACTTTTCAGTCTCTTGTTTCCATTTTCATCCTGATTATAGGATATATAAAGGTGTTAAGAAAGTCACTAGAGCATCTTTTTTTTTTTTTTTTACAAAACCCACACTTCAGTAGAAAACATTCGAAATGTACACTTTAATTGCAATCATGTACCCCAATTAGAGCATTTCTACCTTTATTTCACAGTATAGCTCATCAACAGAGAAATGTCAGTCTCCCTTCTGGATTGCACCCCGGTCACTCATCTCTGTGGCACACGGGGGGAATCATGAGTTTGGGGGGGAACGGGTGCACTGAAATGACTCAGGCTGAATGTGTATTAGTCAAATTTATTATTTATTGCCAGGGACCCCCCTCAAACTCCACACGAGGTTAGATGGAAAAGGGGGAGGGAGCCAGTGTGTTGTGTGTTGGGTCAAGGGTGTGAGGGTTTTATTGTGGGGGGTTTGAGATATAGCCAGTGGTCATGATTTGGTGAGCGAGGCCTGGTGCCTGGTGAAAAGAATATATATGATATTAATTTAATTTATTTATTTATTCAGCTGGGCCGCTCGCCTTATCAGGCTGGTGTCCCTTAATGACATCACTGGCAGCTTCTCCAAGCTGTCCGAAATCACGCTGCCTCTCATTTTTCTTCAAAATGACTTCAATTCATTGTTGGTGCAGATGGGTGTGTGTGCTGCTGCCTATCTAAAATTGAGAATAATGTTTCCCAGTGAGTCCATGCATTCATGCAAGACTCAAATCAAAATATATTCGACAATATGGGACATGCTATAAAAGAAATGAAAAAATAAAAAATGAATGAAAAAAAAAATCATGATTTTTAAATGATAGTTTTCATTACATACAAAATAAAAAATCTATAATTTCCTTATTCTTTTCAAAGGTAAGTCACAAATCCCAAGGCTTTGCACTCAAAATTCAGTTAAAAGTGTTCTAAAAACTATATCAAAGGAGATTTTACAGTGTGCTAAAATAGATTATTGAGTTCTTCATAATGGTTCACAAGAATTTATTATTTTTTACATTCCTTCACACATTCTCAGCAGTCCAATTTTGTAACGTTGTGACAAAATGATGCAAAGTATAGAGAAAATGCACCAATTTTAAATGTTTTTATCAATATCACATGCTTATTCCATGTAATGCTTTTGTGAACATGACCAGAGACATCTGTACACACTCTATCAAGGTTTACAAAAAAGCAAAACAATTTATAAACTGTAAAATAAATCTTTTATTTCGACAAAAAGATTAATCCTCTGCCTGGAAAGATAATTGTCACCAAAGATGGGCATTCAATTTTACAGTAAAATACCAAATGCCATATTGTTGAATTTTTACAAGGGAATAAATGTTGAAAATAGTGTTTTCAACCATGTTTTTTTTACATAGATTCAAACTATTTTCGCTTTTAACTCTGTTTACAAACATTACAACCCTGATTATTATAATGTTAAATCCAGATTTTTGTATTTTACAGGTATGTTTACACATAAACATTCTTTAAAAAAATGCACTCTGTTTAAATGTTTTTTCCATGCTAAAGATCATTAAAACCCTTTATTTCCGAGTTGACAAAACCAAAAATATTTATTACATGCTGAGGATCAGTTGTCTGGGTGATCAATTAAAACTAGACTAAATAATGTATTGAGCCTAAGAAATGTACCAAATTAAACTTTTAAAATAATTTACTGAAAATTTCAGAAAACAGCTAGAAATATGATACAGGACATTATGACGAACATTACTATTCTACTATTAAAGATATGCGTAGAACATGTGCCATTACAACTCAATCATTCTAATACCATAATAATCACCCACACATCTACATCAGTAGAGAATGACATGCTTGGAAAAATCATAATTCATCTTACAAGGTGCTATTAAAGATATATAAATCAAGAAGTAAAAAAAACTATGGGAAAAGAAGTAAAGAGAAAGAAAGCAATCATTTGTGTTTTATTTATTCACTAAATTACTTACATTTGATTAAAATTTTTACTTTTCATATAATTTTCCTTAATATCGTAGTAGTTTTTTTTCCCTCGGATCTCTTTGTTGTGTTCACAGACACTTTTTTTGTTAAATTACAGAAAAGTTCCATAATTTACTGAGATCAATTTACTAAGAGATGTTATTACATAACACATCTACATTTTTTCCTGCCTTCTGAGATATGGATTGCTAAAATGAATAATTAATATTGATAAGTGTGTTTAAGAGTTTTAAATGGGTTTAGAGGTTGGTTTTCTGGATGTGTAGGGATGTGTGGTAGGTATGTAAACCCCCATCTCTGAAAGATCTAGCGCTCTATAAGTGACCAACAGAAATCCACGAAGCCGCCATCACACTCTCAAGCACACACTTAGCATGACAACTCTACGGTGTTCCCTCTGTGCCTCCACATCTCTACCTGTCTCTCCTCTTTTTGCCTCGGCACTCCTTCATTTAAAAACTTTCATTTCTCTCTAACAGCATTATGATTATGTATTATTCATATTTCTGAATTATTACTCATTTTCTCCCCCCAAAATTGAGTGCTTTAATTCACATTGCAAGTACTCATCAAGGTAGTGTGGTAAAATGAATCTGGACGGATACATTCCATTTGCAAAAATGCTAAAAGCATGTGAAATATATATGGACATGATGAAATATTAAATGTTAACTTGAAACAAAAAGAAGATAATTTGCTTAGGTCAATGCAGTTCTCTCATTAGTTTTGTAAGTAAAGCCTGAAACCTTCACAGTTATTAAAGAATTACAATCACTGGTGCTACCTTTTCTATGGGTCACATTAATAGCCATGAAGCAAAATAGCATTTTGAACATTTTTATTTTCCCCATTTTGTCATTAAACTTTGACCCTAAAATTATTTTTATTACTCATACAGCTTTAAAACACAAATGTCAATTCATATTTATATCAATTACTATTACTAATAGTTTAACAATAACTAAAATACATGTTTTATGTACATAATTTTATTAAAATGTTCATAAAATGTCAAATGGTTTTAAGTAAAAGTAGATGGTACTTTAATATACAGTAAATAAATATAGATAAAAACATACAGTTCCACAAAACACACTACATCATTTAAACAGTCACAAGTTATTTTGTAAAAGAGAAAACTAGTAAGATATATTTTTGGTGTCATTTCCACAGTGGAAATAATTCATAGCTTAAATAGTCCAAATGAGTTTGTTCTAATGTGATTGACCGTTGATGTAAGCTGGAGAAACAAAACTCCAGAATGTATTTTAATCTCCAAATGTATGTTAAACTCCAAAACTGTATGTTAATAAGGAAGGAATTTAGTTTTTTGCATAAAAATGCTTTTATCTACACTGTTACTAATGTAAAACATACTTCTTTGGGCCTATAAATTGTCCTCCCGTAACAGTGTTGCAATGCTCTAACAATTTCATTTAATTCAATCATGATTTGGTTCATATTATTGCCAGATCATCTGGTGCATCAAAAAACTACATTTCCCATGAGCTACATTTCCGTATGCCCATGAGACAATTCATAACATTACAGCCATTTTACACTGCAGCCAGGCCAGTGTCGATGCATGTGTGATGGTGTCGTCTTGAGTCTGAGTTCATGCCAATATGTGTGCGTGTAGTTCGCAATGCACTCTGGTCAATAATAATGAACACACCGACCCACCCAGGTTGTAAGCTAGTAAGTCATGTGCCTTGCTGTGACCCCATTAGGACAGTGAGGTTATGGGTCACCAAGTGAAGCATTTCCTGACATAGATACAGAGCCGAAAAGACATATGAGATGAGATTACACAGAGCCCTTTCACATTAGCAAAAAGTAATGGTTCATGAAAGAATCGCTCTTTTGAATGAATGAACTGGCCTTGCAGCAGTTTTCAAGTCAGCAATTTGCCAAGATCTATGTGACTCTGATATTTGATGCAAAAATTGAAGGAGAAAAAAAAAAGAATCCAATTGCAACTATATCTAATGTAAAAATTGAATAATGTACTAATGTGAATAAAAAGTATGTTTTTTATTAAGACTTGCCTAAAGAGATTCAAACCTTTAGTTGATTTTTGTTTTAAATAAAATAATATTCATTCTGAACTGAGATTACTTTAGATTAACTTTGTTTTATTGATCTCATTTTGTTTTCAGATTAAAACATGTAGATATTTTGGAGAATGTTAATTGAATAAGCAGCATCAAGGACAACAGGCTTTAAATTGAGTACATTTATTGTTGAAAGAAAAAAAAGAAAAAAGGATGTTGTGGCTGATGCTGGGCCTAAAAGTCTACTGATTGAAAAATGTTAAAGATAATATCATTAGAAGGGAGTAACTTAAAAGAAGCACACTAAAGATAACATATCCACAAAATATGAAAACAATTTTCTGTGGACTGTGTAACGTAATGGTTACTTTCGTAACCTCAGTTCCCTGAATAGACTTATGTCGGTGACGATTTATGTCGAGGCGACTACACTCTCCAAACTTTTTCAAAATGCCAATCAGCGAACGCGCTGATGATCACGCCATCCTGCACAAAGTGAACGCAAGTATGACGCTCTTCTTGTCGTGAAGCTGGAGCCGAACTCACCCCCTAGGCAACCAGACTTAGTCACGACCTTACGGTTGTGGCTAAGGGACATAAGTCTCTCATACCGACTCATACCAGAGGAGGGAGCATCAATCCTAGAGCTGAAGGGAGACAAGCGGAGTCACGTATGGTTTCAATGAACAACCTACGAAAAATGCGCCTTGAACCAAAAGTGAAAAGTCTTTTTAGAGGAAAAATAGCATAAATGGAACTAGCTAGAGCAATAGTTTTCAAGAGTTAGCCTTTCAGGGAACTTCTTGGCCCTCCCGTGCCCGGGGTCATAAAACATTCAGCCGGTAGTCCCTCATAAAGAGCACACGCGTGGACAGAACGTAGGAATACTCTACTACGCCTGTTGGGGCGAGAGGAGCCAAAAAGATTTAGGTTATCTCCAGGGGCAAAAAATAGCGCACATGTCACTAAGAATGGTGCAACCTAAGCTGGACACCCTTTTGACCAACCTGCAGCCTTGTAGATCTCAGTGAGTACCAGCGGAGTACCTCTTGCCAGCGCCCAGAAGACTGCAACACCCCTGATAGAGTAAGCTCTCTACTGCAGGGGGCAAGGGACTTCAGACGCTGTGTGTGTGGTAGAGATGGCCTCCAGAGGCCTCCATGTTTGGAGACAGCCTTCCCTATCGTCTGCTGTCCTCCAAAGGTGATGGTAAGTAGTAGTGGCCGAACTGATGAGAAACTGCAGCTTCACCTATTACTGTACATAATTAAGCAATCTCTCCCTAGTTAAGACATTATGGAATGAATAAATGTCCAAAAAACTGGGCAATGGAAAACAAACTAAAAAAAATACACACTGAAGGGGGAAAACACTGAAGAGGGGGAAGTTACTACTCAGAGTTCAAATCACCAGTGATGAAGACAGATCAGGTAATTGTTCACCAGTGATAAGATAACCCTTAAGCAAATGAAGTGCATGGATAAGTTAGAGTCACTGTTGTTAATGTTAGATAAAACCAGGGTGAACCGGAATCTGGTAGTTGATAAAGCCAGTGTGGAGCTGGATCAGTGTTGCACTTGTCCATTCGGAAATCTGATGGATGAATCTGTGTCTTTGGCGGTTGTCATGAGAACACTATTTGTTTAACTGAATTGTCCCAAGTGTAATGTGTGGTGGAGAAGGTTTTATGGTGTGGGGTTTGTCCCCTTATTTCCAATTAAAGGAACTGTGAAACAAGACATTTTGGACAATTCCAATTTTACCACTTTGAGGGAACAGTTTAGATATAGTCCTGTTCTCTTCCAACATGACCCTGCACCAGTGCACAAAGCACGGTCCATAAGGTCATTGATAACGTCTAATGCGGACGAACTTGACTGGCCTTAACCTGACAGAACCTATTTGGGAAAAATTAGAGTGAAGAGCTGGACCTTTTCTTCCAAAATGTCACAAATGTGCTTCTGGAAGAATAGTAAAAAAAAATTCCCAAAAACCCACTCCTATTCCTGGACTAATAAGGAATTGGGTGTCACTTAGTTTCAGGTGTGAGTCAAAACAGGTGACCTTAAAGTAACTAACAAATCACGGCATAGATCCTGAGAATGCTGATTAATGTCCTCTTTTGAACTTTCTGGATGAGATCAAGAGAAACAAGCATTCAGTGACAAAAAACAACTAAGTCAGATGGTGAGCGGAGATGGTGGATCCACGAGATAGAGCATGGTATGAGGATTATTTATAAAATAGCTGTAAGTAAACATTTGGTAAAACATATCTTGCCTTGATACAACATCTTTGTTGCAAACTATAATATCCAGTTATAAATCAGGCAATCTACAATGTGGAAAAAAGTGTAATTTTACCCTTTTCTTTTCAATTACTGATTTATTTGATCCTTTTACAAGCACATGCATGTAAACCAATGAAATTATTTTTACAAAGATTTCTGCTAAAATCTAAATATTATAATAAGTGCTCTTCTATTATAATTGTTATTTTAAAAGTAAATTATTGATTTGGTCTTTGCTCAACTTATATATGACATATATAGTCCTTTAAAAATTTTAATCTTTTTCTATTTTTCACTTTTTCAAAAGCACCTTTACTCAATCATGTGATCTGAATTCACAATCTGGGTTCTCTGTCTATTTGATACATTTTAAAATCTGGAAAATGAAAGTAAACACGTCCATTTTGAGGGTCAATTTTTGTATTTCATTACAATCAAAATAATAATAATTATTACTATTATCTTGTTCCTTAGATTAAAACAAAGAACTATTATCTAGTATGAAATGAATCTTCTAGAATTCCTTGGCAGACAAAATCAATGAATTAAACCTTAGCTCGATTCATGAACAAGTCACCGGTCTGTCGTACAGATCCCACTGGCTCTCTGAAGAGCTTTCCATTGTCTAGGGTGATGAACTTGAGGTGGAAGCCCAGGGGAGGGTGGAAGTGTGTCTAATCCTGACTGCCTGTGGTTCCCCCATCCCGCACAAGCTCCAGCTGACGCCTGCCCCGCTGACCAGCTCCTCACTGCACACTGAATAAACCATCCAGTAATGCGCCAGGACACAAAATGGCTCCTGCGCCACCAGTAAAGAGAGACCGAGGGAGATAAAGGCCACAAAAAAGGATAGCAGTTGAAAAAAGGGCATGGTTTTTTTTAATGGAAACAGCAATTTACTGACACAAAGTGAATCGTATATAAAAGAAATCAAACAGAATGCACCAGCATGAGATTTTTATGATTTCTCAAGCTACCTTTCACTTTAAAATAAATAAATGAAATGCTGCATTAATAAAAATTATAAAAAAATAATAAAAAGCAGTACTCATTTAGTTTAATAAGTCAATTACAATTAAAGTTGTAATGCTACTGCCAACATTGTAGCCACTTTTAAGAATTTCAGATTCACTACAGTTGAGAAAAAAGTAAATATCTAACTTTTCTGGTAAATGTTTGTTGTTAAAAATGTATTACAAATAAGCAAAGTGAGATAGTGAGTGGATTTAGAGTTATATATGCTAAATAACTTGAACTTTTGTTGTAACTTGAACGTTTGTTATAAAATGACAATCTCAACGTAAATGAATTAAGTATTTAAACTATATTTTGAAGAAGACAACACTCTAAAGTATTGACTCAGCGTACAATTGTTAAGCAAAAGGTTTAAAATGTGAAAATTTTGCATTGTGAAAAATGTAACATTTTACATTGACTCAAGAAACATTTTTATTGTACATGCTTTTTATAATCCAGTCAGCAACAGCCACTGAGAACATGATTACAAAATATGAATTAAAGCAAAAGCTCTTCAACAAAAATCAGCAAATAAAAGTAATTAATTGACAGAATTACACCTTTGGAAAAAAAAAAACAGTCAGCAATTCATTAGTTGTTGTTGTTTTTTTTTGTTTTTTTTTTAGCTAGACCCCGTCCATTATAATGCTAACATGACCACCAAAAGGGCAACTACAAATTCTCACACATCTTCCAGTTTTATAATATTTAAGTTAATGTTATACATCTCAAAAAGTTTGAACACAATTGTCACATTATTTTTGACACTATATTAAAATAGAAAGAAGTCAAATTTAAATGTGATTGTACAAATTTTGCATTAAATGTACCCAAACAATATCTTTCATCAATTTACAGTTAAACCACAAAAGAGTGATCAGAAAATAGTTTTCTAAAAGTTTTTAAGAGTTTTTAAAAGAAACCATAACAGTGCAATCACCATCAATTTCTTGCCAAAGAGTTACCTTTTGCATTTTAGGGTCACGATTTGTATTTCAGGTGAACTATTACTATGAGCCAGAAACTGAAATACATGACAACAGCAGGAAACATAACAGAATCAAGTCATTAATCCTAAGAGGGAAGCTACAGTAGGTGCTATTATCTGGAGGCTGATAAGTGTTGTGCAATATTCAGAGCATTTAAGTCATTAGCTGCTGTTTTCCACCGCAATTCACACACTTCAGGCTTCTCTGTCTGGGTCATGGGTTCAACAGTTCATTATGACATGCCTGATCACTCCCTTTACAGAGCACTATAGTTTATTTCTAAACCTCACCCAATCCTTCAAAACACTATAAACTCGATCTCAAATCATCAGGTCATGACATTGACCAAATAAGTGTGATGAACTGACAGGCGATTAAAGCTATACCTACTCTTTTGCCCTGAGTTAATTCTGAGGACTTGTAGGAGACTGAAGTATGACACTTTAACCACACATTATTGATATTAGAATCAGTTAACAAAAATGTTTACTACCTGGTTATATGTCATTAAGGTCAAAAGGCTTTGCTAGTCTATTAAAACAAAAACTCCAAATACAAAGGTTGCGAGACAAAGACGATGCCAATCAAAATGGCATTTATCTTTTTTTACAGTTAGAGTAGAACCTCGTAGCATAAGGAGAACATACAGAGAAAAATCTAGAGAAAAAGCTTCTTTAGGAGAGGAAGAATAACAGATAAAACCTCCACTGCATTTAAAAACTCAAGATGGCCCAGCTAGTTCCTGTAGCTCGGACAACTTTTTTTGACAACTTAGATTTACTTTCAATAGTGAGAAATGTGTGTAAGAGAAGTTTGTGCTCCCACTGAGACCATGACATTAAAGGTCAAGGTGTTTCTGTTATTTTTGTGTCCTTTTCAATGAAATATTCCTGTTTTTTGTTTAATAAACATGTCTCTGTTAAATGCAGTTTATCTCTCTAAATCTATAAACCTGTGTAACACAACAGTACACCAGTGTAATTAGTAAACACAAATGTAAATAGATTGTCTTTTGCAAAATGTATATGTATTATATGTATAAATATATATATTTTAAATACATATACTTGGTTTTCATAAGGTTTTGTTTTGCTGGCACTTGTTTGGTGTGACAGACTTTATCCTAAAAAAAATGATTTTATTTAGTAAAAATCTAATCAATTTGGCTTTTCAAGAAAACAAAAAAGGTGCAGATGATAGTCAGTAAAAGAAAAAAAAAATGTGTGTTTAAAACATACAGGTCGATATCCCTCTTTTCAAAACACACTTTGCACCAATCAAAAAGGAAATGTTCCAGTAAGGGAGGGTCAGTTCTCCACCTAGTCCACAGGTCTAGAATTGTGCTTTTGCAATTTGCACACTGTACCTTGAAGTCAAGTTAGTGACAATGAGGCATGCTTCTTAGTGAGGAGATACCTCTTTAGAATGTAGAAGCTTGTCCGGCCTTGCATGTTGTATCTTGCATGTATATATTTCCTTTCACAATCCATAACATAATTCCAAGATGTTAAAGGCCAATCTATACTTGAGCATCAATTGCCCTCTCTGAGGCTGTGCATTCATATAACCCCATGCTGACCTTGTTTCCGACGCATCTCCAGAAAAATTGTAATTACACTTTAAAGCCTCGCAGATGAAAAGAACTGTGATTGGCCTATGAGGTGCAGAGTGAGCGCTTAAACTTTCTTTCTTGGCTTGTGTGCCATGTGAAACACTGGATGAAGTTGAAGATGAAGTTAAACTCTAACAATAAATTAAATATACTTTTTGTTAACTGTGTTGTATTTGCCTAACTTGTAATTAGCATTGTTATCGTGCTATGTTAAAATTCAATTAGTGCAAATATAGTGCTTCTACAGCAGCAACGAATGTATGTATGCTGTTATATTTATATGGTATATGGTGAGGTAAACATAAATCTCTTTTGTTAGTATCTTTGTGCCTCTCAACGAGAAGTTCACAAACTTGACGCACAACAAAAAAATCCCTCAATCTCAATCACACACAGGTTTCTGTTCTTTGTGCAGTTTAAATTCTGATCTAATCTTGGGTATACTTGCTTTCTTACATAACACAGGTAACCTCATATTGCTGTCTGGGATAACTTGAACTGTTGCGAAGACCTCTGCAAGTGTTCTCAGGATCAGGTCCCAGGAAAGTTATTGGCTTTCACACTTACTAAAATGAGCCATTCCTGGGATCAAGTGTGCTTTGTAAACAGATTTTAGACACCGTTGTGTTAGAGCTTTAAGTGCTCAGACAAGAGTGAGTGTTGAGAAACAAAAAAGCTTTAAGTTGAACATTTGTTAAATAATAATTACACAGTAGAATCCTGAGTGTAAAATTAATTAATCTTAATACAATTCATTCTTGTCCAGTAAGATACCAAAATTCTAAACCACTGGCTCTTCACCAAAAACTTGCAGTTTGTGATAAACATTTGTATTTCACAATAACAAAACTGACAACTCTATTTTCCCCCTCAATTTATAAAAATACAATAAGTGTTTAACTTAACACGTTTATTTATTTCAAGTTGAAAGACTCAATGTTCAAGACAAGGCAAGACAAGTTTATTTCTATGGCACACTTTTGTACACATTGGCAATTCAATGTGTTTTACAGAAGAATAAAACAGATCGTAGATAAAAGTAAGGGATAAGACAATAAAAGCATTAAAATTCATAGAATAAAAGAAAAAAGCAGGTTCACATTCATAGTGCTGTTTGAACAGTCAGTAAACACATATTTAAATAAATGTGTTTTTAGTCCGGATTGATATATGACTAAAGTTTTAGCTCCTCCGATCTCTTCTGGAAGCTGGTTCCAGCTGGGTGCAGCATAGTAACAGAAAGTAGACTCTCCCTGTTTGGAGTAAACCTGAGGTATTTCTAAATGATTTGAGTCATCTGAGAGCTCTATTTGGTTTGTATACAGTAAGCACATCTAATATGTACTTTGACGCTGTACTTTGAGTTGTTTTTTGACTGTTTTGTTTAAAATCTAATCTTTGTTACTGCAGCCAGCGTAGAGACCAGAGGACTGGTGTTTTGTGCTCCAAATTTCTAGTTCTTTCCAGAACCTGTGCAGCCGTGGTTTGAACAAGCTGCAGCTGTCTAAGGGGCCTTTTTGAGTAGAAGAGTTAAAAGACCATTACAACAGTCCAGTCTGCTGGTGATAAAAGCATGAACTAGTTTACGAAACATATGAGATTAATCATCTTATTGCCATAAGTTCGGGAGGTGCTTGGCTGATACATAGTGACTAATCATCACCTAATCATATGGTCCCACCTACCCATATCATCTCCAGTATATAAGACACGACCAGAGAGCTAACATCTACATCATGCAAGCTATCCCTCCTTTCACCCCTTCGCCACTCACTGCATGTTTCACCTCTTCTCACTTTGCGTAAGATGGTCTATTCCTCGTTTAAACTGCGATAATATTTGAAAACCTAGGGGGTGTTCTCCGGGCTCAGGTTGCTTAACTGTCCAGACTAACACTCAGACTTTGTCAGGAACTTCTATTTCAACTAAAATAAATAATACATTTTTATTTTTACTATTTCTAAATAGCTCTCATTAAAAAAAATAACTTTTGTAGTGTTCGGGTCAGTTTCGACCCAGTTATAAAAACTTTGTTTAAAAGCAATTATTACAATTAATACTAAAACTATAATTGCACTGTAAGCCAAAATAGTTATAGTGGGCTTCTCTCCCAATAATTTTAACTTGAGGAGAGTCTCATATTGTCTTGTTTTCCTGTATACGTGCACAAAAATAAAACAAAGATAGGCATTTCTCACTGTCAGTATATATTGTTGATGACTTGCGGAGTACACATCTCCAAATTGTATAATGCAGGGCTCCACTTTCTTCAAAGTTTGCTTTTACAGACATCACAACAGTTGTCTCATATTGACCAAAGAAAAACAAGAGTGTGATCCTTATGTCTACTCTGCACAAAGATGCAGCCGTGTCATCAGGAAGTGACAAAAAGCCCACAATTATCCTGGACTATAGCAAAAACAAAGGCGAAGTGGACAACCTGGACAAGCTGACTGCCACCTACACTTGCCAGCGAATGACCAGAAGATGGCCAACTGTTGTGTTCTACAACATGATTGATGTGTCTGCATATAATGTATTTGTGTTGTGCACCCACATTGACGAAGGGTGGAACGCAACCAAAAAATAAAATGGAGAATTTTTCTTGAGGAGCTGGGACAATCCCTTGTCAAGGCGCACCATGAGCAAAGAGATGGTGTGCCCCAAAATCCAGAGCCTGTGGCCTTGGTCAAACAGCTGGAGAGCTCTTCTAGTGCCCCGTCCACACCACAAAGACCATGCACATCAGCCTCCTCCTCAGCCAGCCCAGCCTCAACACCATCTACATCAGCCACAACCCCACTTAGGCCACCTGACTCTAAAAGAAGAGGTGTCAGGTGTGCCCAAGCAGTAAGGACAGAAAGACAAATACACCATGCTTCACCTGCAAGAAATATCTCTGCAAGGAACACTCAAGGAAAAGTGTGTCACATTTTGCCACGCATACACACAAGTTCTTTCACATACGAAGTGGTAATTGGTTTAATTGATTTATTGTTTTGTTGATTGTGTGACCTTGCAATTCTATATTTTGTGCTAGATTTTGTGTTTATATTAAAGTTCCATTGTTTAAAAAAATATACTTTTGCCTCCTTCTCAGTATAAATATATATCGGTTGAAATTGACCCGTAACACCATATACGTTACTAAAGTTAAAAACATAAAAATGTAAAAATAAGCAAACCAAATTTATTTTAGGGATGAGTCTATTACCCCCCATAGTAACAATCAGGTAACACAAAAATACTTTTATTTAGTTATATTATTATCTTGAGGTTCATTCTACCATTTTTTTTATTAAAAAAGAGGGACATATTGACAAAAACAAGAGCTGAGGATCCAACCAAAGCCATTAAAACAAACAATTTTCATGTCAAATGAAGCCGAACAAGATAACTAAGAAATGAGGAAAAAAAAATTTAGATAATTGCTTTTAGTCTATTTCACAGTTGATTTAGGACACGGGTCAAAACTGACCCGTTAACATTAGAAATGTATATGAAAAGCTAACACAGGAGTAAGGTTAATCTGATCAAAGCATTTAAAGAGAGAGTTCACAGGGCTGTAGTCATTTGGTGAAAATGATAATTTCATCTTAATGTCATCAATATAACTATGATAGGTATATCTGGTATATTTTCATTATTTGACCCAGTGGTAGTTAAAGTCTATTTAACACTCGATTTTCACAGTGTACAAGAATTAAATATAATTACTTTTAGCAAATAGTTTTGAATCCCTACTTCTTATTAGCTCAAGCCAAATGTGCTTGTATAGTGTGATTTTGGCTTTTATATGAAAGTATCACAGGTATTTCTAACAAGGCAGAAAAAGATGGAATCAAATCCAATCTAAAAGCCTTGAAAATATGTAACTTCACAATGGGATTCTTCACACTGCTCTCTGGAGATAATCTGTCATTTCTGTCAAGACACGTTTCAACCAGAGCCGCCGCTGCTGAGTGTGAGAGTGTGTCATTGACCAGTGTCCAGCGGTAGGTCAGTAACACTATGTCACAGTCTGATAATGACCTGTGACTATGGCAAAAGCAGAGGACAGGTATCGACAAGCTCTCTGACTGCTGACCATGGAGAACCTACAGGTTCAGAAAGAAAATAGACTTACTGTTAAGATTTTAAGATTGAATTGTTTTCTCTTTATTATTTTGTTATTGTTACTCATCCTCAAAACAGTTTCAGAAGAATCTTTAAAAACAGGAATAGCCCAATCTGAAGAGTGCTGTAGCATTACATTTTAAAGTAGAATTCAGATTAATCTTAATTTCTTTTTTCATTTATTTATTTTACAAATGCTATTACTACATACTTTAATAGCATAATTATGTAGGATACACTCAAAATGAGATCCTCTTCACAACTCATATACACGCTCTTCGACAGAGCCTTTGTCTCTGCTCCAGAGCAACTTAACAGACACTTCCTATAAACACAACCAATGGTCCTCCTCTACGATTACATGCAACTCAATCCACCCTCATACACTAATTTCTTTTCTTCTTGTCATTTTTCCCCTCTTGCCTGGTGTAACTGAGACCTTGACTATATACAAATTTAATAGAGCAAATAGAATCATTATCAAATTCAAATCAATACAAACCCAGCCTCAGTGCCCTTAAAAAGCAGCCGTGTTGAAACACAACACTTTCTGCACCCCCTCTTACACCCCTCTTGTCTTCATACATCTGACAATCATGTCATAAATGAACACACAGACAACTACGTGGTTACAAAGCAAATGTGTATATGTTAATTTATTATTGTACTATTTTATAAATGTATTGTTGATATCAAATAAATAAATAAATTGCATGAAACAGATAAATAATTAATGGAAAACCACCAATTGCTTCCTTTATTCTAGGATTTCATTAAATGTTACAGTTTTCCTTTCATGCAAATCTACATGTTGTATATAAAGCTATGCTACGTTTCATTCATTTGAACTAATAAAAAAAGTTCATTTTTAAAAATGAAGGGAAAATAACTGTAAAAGCAGTAGACAACTCTAATTTACTTGTTCTTCAAACAAAGAACCGTAAAATACAAATTGTTAACAAAAAAAATTAATTTTGACTTTTTTATTATTCTGAAAATCTCTGTTTTACACACTTTGTTTTAATTGTTGGAAGGTTCTGATGGCTTCTTGTAAACAATGTTAGTTAATTGCATTTTCTATCAAATTGGCTATTTATAGTTTGATAAATCTGAATCGGATTCATAAATAATGTTCTTATTAAAGCAACTAAATTTGCATCATAAATGACTAACAGAAGTGTTGTTTCTCTGACTCCAGCCCATCCCTCTCTTTACACACAGAGCATCTAAACATTTTGATTCTGTGTTCATATACCCCCATGCACTGCAAGGCATTTTGAGTGGGTGAATTGTAAAGGATGTCTCTTTAAAACAGGTTTAATTTTGACAAAATTGAGATAAAAATAAGCTTTTTTACAGACCTAATATTTGTTGATTTACTGAAGAACATTTCTGTAAACAATTGTTGACATCTACAAATATAGACAGACTTGTCACAGGGTATTATTTTATGCACTGTGTGTCAAATGAGTGATTGATGCATTCAGATGCAAAAGACAGCAGATTGCTGAAACACTTTTTGATGTTAACAATCTTTTTATGTGACAAAATGACAGTGTTTATACATTGGTGAATTACAGGAGGAGAAGCCCTCTGCATTATCCTCTGAGTTTCCAGGGAATGCGTTTCTTTTCTTTCATTTTTGATAATTCTGTTGAATATTTTATTAGCTTGCTATATACTTGCTCCCCACTGAAGTGAAGCAGATCTGAGACTGGTTAGTACCTGGGTTGCATACCCCAAGGGAAAACCAGGTTGTGGTGGGGTGGAGCAGAGGGTGCTCCCCCTATGGTCTCTGTGGGTCCTAGGATCTCTGGTCTCCACCATCCTTTGTGTGAGATTAAAACAATGTCCTGAATCTGTATTCATAAATAAGATGTTTTGTAGAAAGATTAGGGTTGTATCCCCAGCATTCCAGGTTAACTTTTCCCACGCCTATAAATCCTTGTATTCTAATTGGCTAAATTCCTCTGATGTCTCTTATTCTTTTTTATTTAAAATGTCTCTTATTTAACATAAGGCTGTGTGTGGTGAGTGTTGTGACAGAATGGCAGCTATCACATCTTTCAGGTGGATGCTGCACAATTCGGGTGGATTCAAAGACAGACCCCTCAAGATGTATGGTGCTTGAAAAGTGCTATGTTAATGTTGTGAATTAATATAATATTGAATAGAGTTACACTATATTATTAACATAAATAAGTAACATAATTTTAAGGTATGAGAAGAATGTGTCCCTAATCTATGCATTTTAGACATGCATACAGACTAAATTTTACTAAATAATTAATAAATAAAATAAATAGTAAAATAGAACAATAGTAGTAGTAGTAAAAATCAGTTCAATTAAGTTGCCTAAACTTTTCAAACTATTTACTAACATTAAATTGAAATAAAATAGCATTGCTTTACTTACTGTCTCGTTTACGTTTTTTTCGTTGTGACGTTTACTGACCAATATTATGAAATAACAATACATAAAAATGCTAATAAAATAATAATAGTAGAACTAATAGTAAAAAAAACTCCTGAAATGCGATGTTCATTGTGAGTGCAGGGGTTAAAATAAAGAAGTCTAGCACACATTTCCAAAGCCAGAGGTACACCCAATCTCTCACTGAGCTTCAAGCAAAAAAGTGTAGTATTATTGATTTAAGTAATCTTTTATAAAAATGTTATCATCCTAATATCATTCATTAAAGCAATGATATCATATGTAAAAAATGTAAAACATTATGACAACTGCTTGACAGACGGTCCTAATAAGAGCTCTGTTTGCAGTTGCCATATGTGTGAATAGGTTTTCCAACGAGTCTGGCTAGAACATGTGTCCAGTAGCCTTGACCTTCGCACAGACAGTGTCTGGGTGATAGCCGAAGGTCAAAGGTCAAGTCTAACCAGGGCAATGGGCCATCACACTCACACATGCAAATGCAGAAGCATCTGTTGTGCACACGGACCACTTCTCTGCTTCACACACATAGACAGATGGTCTGATTTAAATAAGATTGAATTAAAGCTTCAGCAGAGCTGTTATGTCAGAGGTATAGTTCAGATGCTTGTGAAGAGATGAAACCAGCGCTCTAACTGATCCAGCCCTCTTCAGATGCTTATGATGTTATCACCCGAATCGTGTTTAACCTGTCATCTGCTGGAGAGCTGGTACATTAACGTAAAACAATCTAAATAGTTGTATTTCTCTCCATGTCTCACTTTCTTTCATTCATTTCTTTCTTTTTAATTTCCTGTTCCTTTCCTTCCGTTTTACTTATTCGTCCTGTAGCACTTTACATCTTTTGTTTTTCTACTTCATTCACCTTCACATCTTTTCTTCTACTTTTGTCATTTCTTCATTACATCTTCATCTGTTTTTTCCTTTTCATATTTGTTGCTTATTGTTTCCTTCCTTGATTTAGTTAACCTCTTCTGTCCTTCTTTTGTTCATTATTTTTGTCTACTCTTCCTTCTATCCTTCCCAATCTCTCAATTGTCATAGCCAACAATACCTTGTTTGTTCCGTCACTTCCTTCCTATTTATTTTCTGTCTACTTCAATAATTCCTCACATCTGTTCTTCTCTCCATCTCCCTTTACTTCTTGTTATTTCCTTTTATTCTCTCTTTTCTTCATTGTCTCCTTGATCCTTCCTTTATTCTCTTTTTTGACATTAATTCCTGTCTTCTCTCCTTCCTTGTTTTCTTTCTTCCTCACTCTCTCATCTTCTTCCCCGCATGTGTTCATCATTCCCCTCATCCTAATGTGCTGGTGCGGTAGGTGCAATGAGGGCCTGCTGGGGCCACGACTACATAGGTGTGAGTGTAAGCATGTGCGTGTGTATGCCCATAAATGTCATCAATCTCCCAGCATGCTCCATTCCTGTCATCTGAAAGACATTTAAGCCCACTCCACGTACCATTAAAGAAGTCCCCTCAATGCATCGACCAGCCATATTTTACTGAGGAAATCACTCTTCCCTCCTCTTCCAAAGAGACAATGTCAACATGATATTTAATATTTTTTCAAATTATTTATGTGATAGTTAGTTGCAATTTTTTTTTAGAACTCCTTTCATAAAATCTCTGTTTGTATAAATTGACATGTGTTCTATCAAATGATTTTGCAAAAATATGCAATTAAACACTTAATTGTGAACTTTATTGAGATCATCTGATTAATCTTACTAGTTTGCTCAACATCTGTTTATAATATCATCGTTAAGGAAAATATACTAGAATTCAAGCCAACTTAAAGAAGCGTGTGCTTCTTAATATTTGGTTAGAATAAAAACAGAGCCAACATTTTGGACTTTAGTCTTGATTAAAGGGGTAATGTTAAGGTGAACCTTTTTGTTGGTTTTATAGTGATTTACAAGAATAGATTGAATTAATAGTCGAATCATGGACTTTTGACGACCATTTTCACTATTTATGCAGTGTCACACTGATATTTGTTCCCTCATTCACTTTCTTTGTCTGTAGTTGGTATTTTCCTCTCATTGCCAATAAGTAAAAATGATTAAGCTTGTGCAAAAAAGTTGCTTTGGACAAAACTGTACCAAACCTTTGGACCTACTGTAAGTAACTTTCTACAAAAGCATAAATGCAAGTGTAAGAGTTTAATGCCTTGTTATGAGACCTTTGTGCACACATCTCTGACAAATCAAAATAAGCAGCTCAGCTCACAGAACTACACATGGTAAATAAAAACAAAGTAAGTTTATTTTTGCACTTGCTGCCTTTAATGCTAAGAAGTGCAGACTAAGCATAATTTTAGTTCAGTACATTTATCATATTTTTACTTAGGTAGAGAGCTTTTTTGACACTGCATTTAGGGTTTGAATTGTAAACATTGGCGTTTGTGGGCATCAATAAATAACATTTTTAAGAGAATAAGCATTATACTGAAATTGACAAGTTTGAATGTCAAGTTCGAGTTTCAGTGCTGCTTTAACTCATCAACAACCCATTCTTTTAGTTTTTAACCCAGTTATTTCTGCTTAGGTTCAGATAGTCTTGAGGGTGCCCAGATTTATTCCTAGCTCTTATCAAATGAAAGGAAAGGATCTACCTCCATTGCAGTGTCACATTTCCTTTCACATTAAGTCTTCAATTCACATTTTTATTTTTGCCTGTGTTACAAAACTCCTCTCAGTAAGACTTGAGCTGGCCTTTAAACAATGCTATTTTAACCGAGAGGCTGCTGTGAAACAACACTATGCAATTAGGGAACCTAACTGTCTAAGCACTGTTCAAATTTAAGAAAATCGATACAACATATAAATCCCTTAAACATCTGCTTGCTTTTCCAGTTTAAAAGACAGGATATATTGCAGAAAAATAAATATAATTGACCTTTATCAGTGGAAAATCTCAGATTAAATGCTATAATATAATGCTATGAATTATAATGCTACATACAATTTTAACTTAAATAGATTTAAGCAATATCGTTGCACTAACAAAGCCATAATACAAAATACATAATAACCATTCAAATGCAAGGGACAATTTGTGTGGTAAATAAAAAATGTTGTATATTATTATAGATATATTTCAATGCATATGTAAGAGCCCTTGAGCCTTCAAGAGCCAAGCAAAACCATTAAACACACAGACAACTCTGAAGCAAGCATATTTTAACCGGACAGAGTCGAAATCCCGTGAGTGCGATCCAGTCTCACCACATCAGCTCACTTTGGAGCATCTAATAGACAGAGTCATTCTCATTCCCCTTCAATTCACACCTAAAAGACTGAGCTGCCCTTCCAAGCCTTAATTATATACTCCCCAATCACTGTTTAAATGTAACCTTCTCTCGCACTCCTCACACCCAGAGAGAGGGTACAAATGAAGAACATTGCTCCTGAGCTAAATTCATACATCACCTAGCAGCCAAACCAAAGCTTGAGGGGGTGCAATGGATTTATTATGTATATGGGAAGCAGGCATATGGTTTAAAGAGCAGAATGCTTGGTCAGCAGCGTGCAAACTAGAAATCCAGGCGGGTAGAGTACACGCAGGATTATGAATCTCTCCTTGCATGTAACTGAGCAAGGTCTATTGAGCAGAATTGGATTATTCTACTTTCTCTCTGACAACCCAGCAGCCCAACCACAGACGCACACACACACACACATGCACACGCGCACACACGCATACACGCACCCACAAACTGTATGGAATTCTCTCACCGCTAAGATGAAGCAGCCTTCATGACAACCAGAGAAAACGAAAGCAAAGGTCCGCAATTTATTCAAATCATGTTGTTATTCAACCATTTATTTTGTACATTTTGTGTTGCTGAAATGCTTCTTTATCATGTTTCAAAAACTTAATTCAAATCACATATATAATTTGTGGAATTATTTCAATATACTGTATGTTTACAATTGCATTTGCTTTTTAAAATGGAACATACCCGTTCAAAGCATTATCCATCAAAGCAAACAGAAAACCATTTAAAAATACCAAAACCATTACTTATTTAAAGGGCCCATAAGGTGAAAATATACTTTTTATAGGTGTTTGAGCAGGAATGTGGCTTAAATGCCACTCTGTCCCTTTAATAATCTAAATACATTCAGATGTTTTTTTTTTTCATAATCACAATAAACTGGTGGGGATATATACTGCCTTTCGAAAAGAATTTGGAACCTTAGTCTTCATAAATGCCATAACAATGAAATCATATCAGCTTGCAAGAAAGTGGCGTCCTCTTTAAACTAAGTAAGCAATGTTTCCTTTGTGTGAGCGTTTATTCATAATCAGTTTGTCAAAAACAATGTTTACTATTATAAACTGTGGCCTGAAAGTCACCAGCTATTCAAGTCTTGGTTGATAATTAGTTGCCTATTTCATCACACATTATGGAAAAACAGGTGATCTCCTTAGAAATCACCAGTATATTAAAAAATCTAACTCAATCACCATTTACACTTCGTGTTGTAGAAAATGTATAGATCCAACAATCATCCTGATGCCTGCTTTGTGTGTTGAAGCCAGTTGGTGTAAACCTGAGAGCTTGGAAAAAACTCAACACTTTTGACTCAAAATGTCAAATATGCTAAAAAAGGTGCCAGTGGTTTTTATTTTTTCAACTCTTAAACAATTCAAGGTTACAGTAAAATTCATTGACATGAATTCCTTGTTCACGTGTTTACAACATGTTACAATATTAAAAGGGTTGTAGAAATTAATAGGGTTAATTCCTACAGGCAAGAAAGGTATTCATAATAGATTTTTTCATGAAAATCATTAAATGACCAAGAATAAATTGGAAGCCTATTCATCATAGACTACGTTTTCTTCAGGGGCAGCAGACGAATGAGCTGTTGATATTTAGGAAGTGCACTGCACCAGCATCCCATTATATATCTCTCCGCTGCATTCTCATCATGTGACTAGAGTGATGAGCCTCATCCCCAGCAGAGATGGCTTTCAGCCATTTTGTGCAAGTACCTGCCTCATTTGTTTACCTGCAGAAACTGTGCTCAGCCCCCAATCGTATAATTCACCCGTCAGTGCAGCATTGGTGTTATTTAGATATGAAATGCAGGATAGGAAAGCAAGGGAGGATTGATACAAAGAAGAAATGCGTGGTCGGTTACCACAAACACTACCAAATAGCATACATAACACATGTGTTTAATAAACATTTATTGTTTCTAATACATTTACTTAGGTTGATGTTTTCTTCAACCACCTAATCTGAAGTCAAAATATTGTTTTTTGTGTACATAAACTATAAATTATACATTGAAAGTGAAGCTAAATTATCACTTTACAATGAATTGTCTAACTTCACAACAGATCTTTAATTGGATAAGCTCACAAATAATTATAATATACTGTTGCCACATAGCTTGCCTAACAAAAGGAATGTTTAGTAGACACCAAAACATTCTTAAAGGATGTTAACCACAAATATATCTCTCAAAATCTAACCATGTTTATCAGGTTTCATCACCCTATAACAGGCAACTCAGAAGCAAATATTTAACTTCTTGTTCTTTCAGTTTTTTGTGTGTGTTTCAAGTTTTAAAGTATGTAAAGATCAAGTTCTAATTCTAATCACTTTCAAATTAAGGGTAGAATTTGAGAACTTTTATTTAATTAGAACATGTAGATTAATGAAATATTCCAAATCTAAATTTTTTATTCTCTTAAAATGAAAAAAAGTTTTTTAATGCAAAATAGTAATTAAAGCTAACAATATTGTTGATATTCTCTGCAAAATCATTACAGAGCTTGTTGAAAAAATTGACAATTATAAAATAAGTGAGTAATCTGGTCTTCATTGGTTTTACAAAAACAAATATTATCTAGATACAAATATTTTAAACATAGACATATGTTCAGAATGGGGTTTGCGGATTTTAAAAACAGTCCATGACTAATGGCTGAGATCTACCTCTATGCCTCCTGAATCCTACCAATTAGTAATATGGGACAAAAGGTGCATGTATTAACAGGTATTTCCTTCTTTATCATCTATTTTAATCAAAATTTCACTGAAATTATTATTATTATTATTATTTATTGGCCTCAATAAATCATCAAAATTCACACTCAAGCTCTGAAAACAAATGCTTAAGGAGACACTGTGCAGAAAATACCATGTTCATAAGAGAATGGATCTCTGAATTAGCTCAGGATATGAGTAACAAACAATCACATTTTCTATTAGTCTAGTCCTCTCCTATATTTATGACAATGTTGCTTTTTTTAATAACACTTTTAATCACATTCAATTGTAATGATATTTCACCATATTACAGACAATTTCTTCAAATTTTTTCATGAACTCACAAAAAAACTATAGTTTACAGGAAGCAATTACACAACTGCTTATGAATTTTGGAGATCAACCCCCATGTAGAGCAGTATTTGGAAGCCATTTTGTGCAAGCTCCAACCTCATTTGTTTACCTGCAGAACTACGCTCAGCCCCCAATCGAATTACCCATCTAGCGGTCTTGTTATTGAGGCAGTAAATATGGGATGGAAAAGGTGTGGGGGGGGGGTGATAGGCAGCTGTACCGGGGTGGTCGGTGCCAACTGTATGAATCAGAGGTTGTCAGGTTGTAGAACCTTTCAAAACACCCCTCGCCCCTGTCCAATTTCGACTTCTTGTTTCTTGCATCTCCCTTGAGCTAATACTGCGTTTTCAAGATCCAACCAGGGGCCCTCTCTCCCCTTTCCCTCTCGTCCCCTCGTCTCCCAGCAAGGGCAGACGTGCGAGCCTCATATGGTGTGTTGAAATTGCTGTCTGTGAGAGCATGCCTCTGCCTGTCCAGACTTCATCAGAGGGATTAAAGCAAGAATGGGGGAGAAATCAAAATATAATGATGATAGCAGGGCTTGGAGAAGCACCTCTCCTCCCTCTTGGTGGAGTGTGTCCTGGCTTAAAAACCCGACAATCACACACAAAATCAAAGGAAACACAAATAGTATGCGGGTTCACTCAGGCCTGCAATTGGGGCCCTCAATTAGATGTAACTCAGAGTCATTCAACTTGTTTGACCTCGGATGTTTTGTTTAAAAGAACCAACGTTGAGTTGGGTTGTTGCATTGTCCGAGGCTGAAACGGCAAGTCTGACCCTTGATGAGGCTAATAGATAATTGTGTGTGCTTTCATCTTAGCCCCTTGTGAGACTGATCAAGGGACAAAATTATTATTGAGTCCCAAGCACTGTTATTATGAGACACACAGTTATTGCAGTCATCATTGTAATTGGCTTCAAATGCACGGGGTACACAACATAACATCCTCTCCTTTTATCTTTCAAGATGCTGAACATGAATGCATGGTTTATATAAGATTCAATTACCCACAAATGAATGTAATGCAAACCAATAATGCCTGGTGATATTTGGTTTTAGATCAATGCAATTCTTGGCACGGATAATAATAATAATGTGAAACTTTATTGACATTTACAACTCATATAATGTTAATTTTAATAATGTTAAAATTGTATATAGTTAAAGCCTGTAAACTGAAATTTCTAATAAAGACAAACATTTTGAAAACTGTTCAAAAGAATAGTGGAGAATTAGACATTTGTGTAGAATGGACTAAACATACACTGTTGGGAAATCGAGAGTAAAAAGATTTGTGGAACTGAACTACATTTCCCATAAACACCTGCCTAATTCCTCAGCTAAATCTCCATGTTGGTTTTCAGCTTTGCTTCATGGGTGTCAACAGTTATAAAAACAGTCCTCTCTGTCTCTGCAAAATAACACTCATCTCACTTAATCTGTGGTTCTTGATCGAGGAAGACTTTTGATTTGTTTCATATTGAATTGATCTTTTTTTGTCAGTCTGCTAGACGTCTGGAATAATATCTATGCTTTTGAACTTCTATCTCTGCATTCATTTCTTAATGCATTTACCTCTATGAACAATTAAAAAGCTCTCTTTGAGTCCATTGACCAACTTCTAATTTTAAACCATCTAATCTTCAAAGGTCTGAAACCATAAGGAGGTTGTTTGGAGGTTTACTTTGTTCCTCAAGCCATACTCACACCAAGAATTTGAAAAGGCAGAGTATCTTCCTAAATGTACACAAACAATTTTAAACTCAATCACATTTCCCACAGTCTGCCATTCACAGTCTCAAAATAAAGCAGTTGAGGAGTGCAGGAAAAGCAAGTGAGTTTACAATTTCTTGCATCCATTCAGGAACGTTCTTTGCGATTCTTGGTTGAACACGGAATTCAGTTCAAACAACCTCTTTATGGTTTCGGGCCTTTGTGGATTACATAGTTGAAAATGTAAAAATCATTAACTCTCTTGCTTTTCCCCTTCTGCCATTGTTGATTTCTGGATTTCCCTCACATGACTATACGTTTTCGGTTTTTGGAATGGCTGAAAATATCCAGTTATGTGACATCAACTATGAATTTTCTGATTCTCTGCAATGCCACAGGGTAATGTGTGCACCACAAAATCCTCTGCTTTCTTTACGCAGTGTCACGATTGCATCTTCACATTGATTTAACATGTAAATCACTCACAAGCCACAGAACATCCAGTCTTAAACTAAACACACAGTCAGATGCCTAGCCTAGTATGCATTAAGATACTCACCAAATCCTCTAAAAACTCCTGGAACTAAGTTCAGACCAAAGGTCTTGATGTTAAATTCCAATTTTCCAGTGAAATATATATATTTTTATGTACTTTATTTGCATTACAAAAAATAGACCATTTCTATGTGTCTGATGTATGTGTTTGTACTAATTGCGGCTCTGAAGTGAGCGACATAAGCAGCAGTGGACATCCTTTTAGTATAGCTGTGATCAGAAGTAAGCATGGTGCAACTACTCTTCTAAGCAATCATGAATTTTTTTTGGAATTTCAGAAATTGTACTGTATAAATTTCCTAAAGAAAGCCAGTAGCGGCTCTTACATGTTAGACTAACAGTCTCCTTTCATGTATTTATATGCACAATTTTCAGGTGCAGCGGACAGTGATTTTACTGACTTTATTTAAATAGGTGTATTTCATTCTATGTTTATTTTCACTATATTTTCGGAACACATTGTGTACTTTGATACATTTCCACTAAACCTGTCCTGTACTTCTACAAAATCAGATAAAAACATCCTGAGAAAACAACACAGCATGCAAGTTACTTTTTTGACTAATCAGCGCACTCATTCTTAGTTATTTTCTGTGCTCACACATTATTTTGACAAATCAGCACAAGATCTCAAACTCGCTGCATATCATTTCCATCAAGCTTATTCTGTAAATGTTCTGTCTTCTGAGACGGAGAGAGCAATGTTGCTGTAATATCAGTACTTACTTCACATGAACACCATGACCTCGTACAATATACATTTTGGTCTCAAGAGTCATCTGAAGATTTAAAAGTCTTTTGAGGCAAGTGAATATATTTGTGAATAGCAAACTGCTTTAGTTTTTTCACAGCATGGGTTTATATCAGTCATTAGATTAACATATCAGATTACCGAAATAGAAGAAAGGCTCTTGAGTCAGAAATTAGAGAAACAGCAAAGCGATGATTTATTTTGATTATATTCAAAGTATGACCCAAACAATTAGCCTCACTGCGAGCGAAGAGTGAGACAGAGACTCGAACCATAAAGCTTTATACTCTAGCAAGCCGACATAGATGGTTATAAACCATGTGGTTCTATAAATAGACTCGAGTGACAGGTCCACCTGTAGCACTGGGGTAACTTTCAGAATTAGAATAGTCTTTGAGCAAGAACACATATAAAAGGGCAGCGTTAAAGAGTCGAATGTCTATTTCATGTTAACAATGTTTTTTAATTAAATAATTTAACAATTTAATAATTTAATAACAAACAGATATTAGCTGGTTATTGTTTTTGTATTTCTTGAAATAATGTTACTTTTGTAAAACGAAGTTGCAGAAGAGCTTTCTGCATTCATCTGGATTTGCTTTTTGGATCAGTTAATCTCAATGAATACATGTTTGCTTCTCAAATAAATGTTAAGTTTTTTATTCTATGTTAATAATCTTATTTAGCATGAAACAATGGGAGTGTTTCGAGTGAATACATGTGTGTATTTCATTGAAATGCTTAAAACACAAAGACAAACTTGTGCATAAACCAACTTGTTTTGCACAATCACGCTATAAAATCCTGTAAAATGCTTCAAACACACTGAATACTTGCTCATTACACAGAATATTTTCTAGTGTACTCATTCACACTATGTGTGGGGCATGCTTGCCACTATGTTTTCAGGCTTTCAGTTTTTAACATGGACAGAGTGTTCATGACATCAGTCATATGTTTCTGGCAAAGTCAAAGAAGCTCAAAGTGAGTGTAGCCAGTGTTCGAGCAAAACATGGCCTTAGTGAAGGCCTCTGATTGGCTGAAGGTTTAAAAAATGTAAAAATAATTCACCACCTCAGAATGTTCACAAAAGTAAAAACTAGCAATCTGATTCAACAAGCCTAATGGAGCCAGGGGTGGAAACATGTTTTGTTTTCAGCTCCAAAGTTGGTCCGTTTTAACATTGGAGTGAAGGAGAACTTGCTAGCTTTTGGAGTCTGCCTCAAGAGGCCGCTCGGGGTACTGCGAGGTTGCCCCTTGTCTATAGTGCGACCGGCGACTGGTTTTTCAGCATAATCGGAAGACAATCTTTCTTTTATTGTTGACACAGGAAAAAATAGCAAAGCAAGTAAATGCGCTTGAGCAAATGCACTTTGCAAATGCGCCTTGAAATGGTACTTTGACAATTATTAGTGTGCAATGACAAAGTTGTGTAGATGGAAATGGGAAACCTTCCAAACCCCCTTTGAATTGGCCCCACCACTCTTGCAGTAAGACACGAGGTACCCATTCAACACTCGTTCAAATCATTAAACAGGTGCGAGTGAGACCGGTACAATAGTTATACTTCTGGTTTCAAGAAAAGAAAGCAACAAGAAAAAAAATGTTTCGTTAAGTTTTTGTGTCCTGCAACGGTTTCTGATGTAAATTCAAAGAGAGTTTATTTGAAGCCCGTGTTTTAGCGTAGGTGAACTCACAAGAACGTATGTGCTTCAACACTTTACTTGACTGTCATCAATATCAAAATAGCTACCGAGCACACTTTCTTTAGCCTGATAAACCTTAATATAAACAAAGTAACAAACTAAAAAATGCCTTCCACTAAGCAAATGCTCTTAAAGAGACAGTGTCTTTTTATTGGCTGCAATTTCCTCCAACACAGTTTAATCTTCTGCTAACCTACGCTATTGTGTAATGAAATAGATTAGGGAAATATAAAACATAACAAAGAAGGCTTTTTAAAATTACATTACAATTTCTTTTAAGTATATAAAATAAAATAAATCGTGTGTAATTTACTGTAAAAAGAGAGATGCATCCCGGTTGCTTCCCACCAAACAAGTAACCTTAATTAGATCACATGTTCATATCACATCTATATGACGTCTTTGGTTCAGAACTATTAAAATTTACATCTTATTCAAGTTAACTTCTCAGAAGGTTAGGACCCCAAGACTGTATAGAATCATCTAAATGTAAGCAAAGCTTAATATAATGTATATAAATATATATATATATAATATATTTATAATGTAAAAAAAGCGCAAAGACATTTGCAAGTTTTTTTCATCAACTGAAACTATAACTAAACTGCTTAACTAGTCTCATATTGGTAACTTGTTTTTTACATTGTGTACATTACTTGGTTAAGCAGCCTTACAGTTTACAATGAACAGCAGTAAATCAAGTTTTATTCTGGGATTTGCCAACCACCAGCTTCCACAATCGAGACAACAAAAAATGCAATCTTGACATCTTGCCCCGGCAGCAGATAATATTTGCTGTTCTGAGACCAGTTTTCTTTTGTTGCAGGTTTCTGGAAGCCCGAGACACTTGAAATTTAAACCCGGTTCAAGAAACATTATTTGCCACAGGGCGAGGTAAATCTCTTGGCAAGGCCTTTCAAAGGGTTGGCCTGGATTTGTTTACTATTTATCTTATTTAAGAAGCGAGCTTGAGTTTTACTTTTCAAAGGCGCATTGACTGTTGTGATCTCTCAGGTCAACAGAATGATGAATGCCCTTTTTTCTCCATTTGAAAAGAAAAAGCTAAATAATAAGAGCATCATTACCGAGAGAAGCCAGACAGACCCCCGGCTCTCCCCTGCGAGCAGCTTCAGCCTCAACACAAAACATACAGAAGCACTCTTACAAGATAACGTAGGCAATTTCACACTTGATTTGTGTGGATGGACAACTTAACCAAACAGCCTGCATACAGCATCACCATCCTTGATGAATCTATCAAATATCAACAGAGCTGCCATTAATACTCTGAATTACATAAAGTAAGTTGATTAGTTCAAGAGAGTGACCCAGCCTTTTGCACTACAGTATATTGCAGACTAAAACATATTTTGTTTGATGTTTTCCCGTTTGTATGAAAACAAATAAAAAGCTATAAACCAGCACAATAAATGATTGCTCATAGTGATATCAGACTCATGCCCTCCATATTTTTAAGAGCTCTTCCTTTATTGAACAGTTGCCAGCTGATGCTAGTAAAAAAAAGCCCTTTTCTTGTTTTCCGCCCTCATTTCTACTCTGATCCGGTGACTGTGTTTGCCATGGCAAATGTTCTGCTTTCAGCTTAAACCACTCTGAAAAGAACTCTCCTATTTCTTTCATTGTGCTGTGTGAATTTCAATGTCCAGCTGTCCTATTGCTCTGATAATTGATAAGTTTTGCAGTCAGTGAAGACAACGCTATACACACATTAACCATAACATTCCATTTCAGTACATCAATTTTTTTCCTGTTTATACCTGCAAATACACACGGCACCAAAAAGAAAGCAATTTAGCTATTTCTAAATTAATAGCAATTGTGATTCGATGCTGAATTAGCTTTAGAAAATATTTGAAATGTGCATTGAAACAACTGAAACTGAAACAAAAAATGGGTTGAAGGAGCATCTTCAAGCAGTTTAGTGAGAAGGGGACAGCAGTGGATGATATTAGCAGATATCTATGTAAAATCTATGATTTTGAAAATTGTTGGGAGCCATAACTATGCAGGGGATCTTTTGTTATCCAATGGAAAAGGTCCTAAGTATTGTAAAGGGCTGGTCACACTAGCTTTTGAGAGCTCAGATGGCCATCGCATGGCAGTGTGGGAGAAAAGATGTTACCCACCAGACAGCAATTTTTTTCAAAAATACTAAGTTCTAGATACAAACGATCTTTACAGCTACAGTGTTCACTCAAGTCTGATTTACATTGACCCCAATTTGAGTCCTAAATAATAAAATATTGCTTTAAAACAGATCTTAGTAAGCTCACATATTCACTTCTCCAGTCTGGTGGTTGTAGGCCTGTCACCTAATGTGCTATCACGGGTAAAATTTGACCTAACTTTCATTGGAGCAGAATCCAAAATCACACCACCTCAGCTGGGACGTCTGATTTTGCCCCATTGTATGTGATACCATTCAAGTGAGTGGAATTTTTTCAGAGTGACCAGAGCTTAAGTTCCCCTCCAACTGTTCCTGACCAATAGGACATCCTATTTTCGTTAGAAAAAAAAAAACACTTTAATCTCCCATGCACCGACTTTCTATTTTAAATGTTACTAGCAACTAATTTATTTTTAATATTTAAAACATTTTGGAAAATATTACTTAAAGGTTTTGGAACATTCTGCAAGAGATGGAACCTATGTCAAATTTACATTCGAAATAGCTCAATTCTAAATGGCATCAAAAAGTCTGTTAAGCTGCCAGCAGAAGCACCACTCACACACACACGCAGACACACGCCCACGCACATGCACGTGCACACACACACACACAAACAGACACACGCAAACCCACGCACACACTCACACACACGCACACGCACGCACGCAGACACAGACACATACGCGCACACGCACACGCACACGCACACACACACATATGCACACACATGAATGCTCACAACCACAGACACAGGTGTGGAGGTGTGTGTTCAGGTTAAAAGAGGGAGTGTGTTCACAGGCAGGGTCAATGGCACTGGAGCGCTTGTAAACGCTCGGGCTCCTGGAGCAAAGCCGGCCAAGCTCCAGAGGAAAGACTCTGTTCGTTCAGAGAGCCTACAGCCAGACACAGCCTGAGGGGAGAGAGACACACTGACCCCATGTTGAAGACTGAAGGGATCACTCTCACACACACACATGCACGCAGGCACAAACACACACCAAGAAAAACAGACAATGATTATCTATCGGATAAACGGATATTTCAAATGGGCCAGGTTGTTTTCTTTAGTGATAATCTATATGAGCTAATGTCTCGACTTTAGGTTCGTTCTATTGTTATAATGTTAAGTTACATGGCAAATGTATATATTTTTTATGTTAAGAAGATTTATTATTTTAATTAGCTTGATTATTGTGATGTAAATTTCACTGTGAATCAAACTCTAATGATATTGTACAATATTTTTTTTTTGTCAAATAACTTACTATTTACGTAGTTTAAACTGTTGAATTTAAGCTGAACATTTTCACTTTTTTTTCCCACACCAAGTTTTTGGTCAGCATCGTTTCTGTGACTCTGTGACCTGGAGATAGTCATATGAAAAAAAAATGTATTGTACACAATTTCTACCTTTTCTATCAATTTCTCAAAAATGCGCTCTGATGGTATCATGCTTTATTTCAAACGGGTTGATCAGATGGTGTGCGAAAGGAGTGATTAACTAACATATTTAGATTCCATAAACTTTGCTTTAAAACATCATATGCCCCTTGCCAGTGTTTTAAATAAAAAAAGGTATATTCATTTTCAATGAGATACGCAGCAATGCCTTGTTCTTGATCTTTATAATTTAGTTAAGATTTGTTTAAATAAAATGATTCATGAAACTTTTTTTGACATTTAGATTTTTTTTCTATGGAAGTTTAAAAACCTTTTTAAACACATAAAACTGTTTAATACAGATTGTAAAATTCCTGGTTGGGTTTTAGCTTATTACTGGTCCAAACTATCACAAAAAACAACATGTTTTGTGGGAGATTCTAGTTAGGTTGTTTAATCCTAATGTGGTGTTCACATAAATGTGTTTGCAAATCAGGTGGATCAAACAATTTATCCCAAAATCAAAAAATTGATTGAATGTTCAAAAATGTTAAATGTAAGAATACCCACAAGGTATTTACCCCACTCAAAAAAGTAAATTAAACAGCTGATACAGATGAAATTCTTTCTTTAATCACCTTTATAACTTAACCCTTCTGTGGTGTTCTTGATACTATGTAGTGGCGGGTTTGCTTGACCCATTGCATTATGGGCAGAGAGAATTAAGACAGAATAAAGTTACAGAATCTACTATTTTAACATTTTAATATGGCCTGGGTTCAAACACCATGTACTTAATAAATGTGTGTAAGGGGTATATACAGTGCATGGCCATTAAAAGGAGTTCTGATATGTTCTTCACAGAAAATGATTTAAGGCCAGTGAGTTTCAGTTGGAAATAATAATTGCTCTTATCATTTTTCTTTTGATGAAAACTGAAAATGGGTCCAGCAGACCCACACACTATACAAGGGTCAAAATCTTCAAAAACATCATAAACGGATTACTTTTTTGGACCTAGTTATTGTACCTAATCAGTGCTGCTTAAATTCTTTGTCAAAAGAGACTTTTATTTCACGTGTCAGGACCTTTATCAAGAAACAAAGTCATACTAAATTCCTGTAAAATGTTGCTCTCTGTAGAGAAAACCCTATCTGATTTAGTTCACATATACACAGCCAAACAGCGTAAAACACAGTTAAAGTATTTCTATGTTCTTTTTGAAGTGTCTTGTCTATGATGAAGATCAGGGAGGCAAAATAACAGGATGTTCCTCAAGCAGTGCTCTGTCAGGGGTAACTCAGGGACCAATTCTAGCCGGAAACTTTCCTCTTTGGTGTGATGAAGTCATTTACAACTATTGATCTGATAGTCAAACTGTGAGTGTTAACCTTAAGAGCCTCGGAGGCAGTTTGTGGGGAAGTGGAGGTGCCCCAGGGACCCCCTTATCAGTAGAAAGTGATCTTAGTGAGACACAATAGACAGAGATGTATTTTTAAAATGCTGGCATTGCTCAAACTTCGTTTATAAATCAGTCCTTGGTAAAGAAAATGCAAGAAGCCAGTTGCTCCAAGGAAACATCTCAAGTGCACCACTATAAATCTACTCAGTTGACAAAGAAGGAAGAATTATGAGGAGACATGTACCAAAATAAATAAATAAAGAAAGAAAGAAAACAATTAATACAGGATAGGCTAGTTGGAGACCTCAGGTAAAAAATGTTTAAGTAACAACAATTCTCTAATAACATCTGAAAACTTAAATTTCCTGGATAATGTAATTTCGTCTCATAAAACCCTTCATTCCTTTATTATTAATCCAGGACATTAATCTCTGTCTCTGGTGTGACTCTAGCCTGTAAAAGACTGTTGATTAATACCCTAAAGAATGAAAAATATTCATCGGATGTTATTCCAACAAGCCCCAGACCCAGTTTATTGAGCAAGCAGAGTGGAGCACAAGCAGTTAGAAGTACAGCAGTAGGTCCAATGACTAAACCAAAAGGCAAACTCTGTAGCATACTGTTTCAATGTTCTCAAGTGTTTTGGTGAATAAAATAAAACACCTTTAGCTGAGATTGGAAACATGACGACAGATGACTTAAAGATGATTCAGAGTAACTGAAACGCATACTTCTGGCCATTACCAACATTCCACATTTCTCAAAACTTTCCAACCCTACAGGAGTGAAGGAAGAATCTGATTAGTGAAGACGGAACAACATCTAATGGAATCTAATGGATTGCTCAAGACACTAAAAAAAGTTTTTTAAAGGAAGTATTTTGACATGTGACTTTGTTTCATTTTTCAAATTATATTACACATTTTTCATCAATACATCCATTCGTAAAACCATACTACTACTACTAATGAGACTACTACTTTTTCATTCATTTGTAACCCTACAAATGTTTAATTCAATTCATTCTTTAATGTGATGTTTGAATTGTTGCTTTGCAGTAACTATACAATTCATGTTAGTCATCCATGTCAAGACCCGCCATATTTATTGTTTAGCAGGATATAAAAATAGGCTCAATTAACTCTTTGAGCAACTAATAGTTTATCTGTTCAGTTTAGCCCATGTCAGAACAGAATAAAAGAAACAAAATAAAACAGAACAAAACTTTTTTGTATTATATAGTGCTTCTGTTTACCCAGCTCTCCTAAAATCAATTTCACATCAGGTCTCCATCTATTTGAGTGCCTACAGTACACACAGTTTTTCAACCGGTAACCTGAGAGGTTCCATGTCACCTTAGAAGGCAGCAGGCTTTGAAGAAAGTGGGCAGTGAGGCAGCTCACTAAGTTTCATGCAGAGATATTTTCAGAAGCATTGATTTCAGACAAGGAAAAACTGCTCTATGCATCACTAAGCTTGAGTTTGCTTTATTTTGCTTTGGGTTGCGTTAACAAACAATGATGGAATACTTTTTTTGTTAAACATTGTACAGTACACTTACCGTAAGGTACCTCATTTAATAAAGAACTTCTTTTTGTTGTTTTTTTACTTGGAATTTACCAATATAATCATTCATTATCTTTTGATTATCTATTATTACATAAATATTATTTTTCATTAAATAATCATTCAACAAGTAAAATAAAAAATAGATGTATTTATTTATTTAGTTAGTTAGTTATTTTTTGTATTTATTTATTTAAAATTGTCTAGTTGTTCTAAACATTTAACTAATACAAGCTTGTTGGAGTTTTTAGGTTGCTACAGATTTAGATACTATGTCTTATACTTTATGCAAAACATTTTTAAATCATCTTTCTAAATTAGCATGCAAACCACAAACTAAAGGTCCAGTGTTGCATTAGCATGAGATTATCCCCTTTATTCAGCAGCGTTGAATGTGTTTATGACACAAACAGAGCTGCATGACTCACAGTGTGAAACACAAAACATTTGCCTTCACTCTTTTGTCAAATAAAGGCAGCAAAAATGCCCTGGAAGCTGTCTGGTGCCTCGGTGCCAGGATGTAATGAGTGCTGGCAGAGCCCAGGTTAATAATAGGATGGAAGAGAAGAAGAGGCAGAGATGTATTCATGCGCATGGCGTAGCACTCCGAGCCAGGGTGACAAGTCTTCATCCTCACACCCTGAGGCCAGGATTAGGTCTCGGGACCAGAGAGGGAGTGAGAGGAGAGGCTTCCCACACAGAGCCCATGCTAATGCAGACTTTTTATTTTTCATTTCATCATTAACAGAAGAATCATTAAACCATTGGTGTGTTCATCTATTTAATTTCTAGAAACAGAGATAAAAAAATACTGAATAATGACATCGTGCATATCAACATATGATTTATATTTAATGAAGAAGTCAGCATAAATGCTATTCTGCACCTGTTACAACTCCTGTTACAAGTCAAAAAATAGTCTTTAACCATGGGTTTTTATGATATCATTCCATCAACATCATTCTAAAACTCTTTTACAGGTATCTACAGCAGATAGGAACACGATATATAGATGTTATTTTCATGCCGTATTCCCTCCGTTCCTGACAGTGGACCGTGAGCTTGAAATTATGCTCAATTAGTGGGGAAAGGCCAAGCGAGGGGACGTCACCCAACCTTCACCATCTGTTAGGTTCAGAGCCCGCCCCTCCTGCCAACAACCCCCCTCCCTCCTCCTCTCGACCTTTCAGACCCGTCCCGTGACCCTCCCTCGCTAACATACAAACAGCCTCTCTGGACACAGCTGGGAGGTCCGTGTGCACACATCGCATTATGCCAAAATCACTTTCTGAGATTGGCGGCATGCTTTGCACACTTTTGCATTTAGAAAAGCTGGATTTTGGCCAAAATTAATGTGAGGTTAATATTTCTAAATTCATATTCATATAAATTAATATTATTTGTTTATGTATTATGGACTATATGTAATTATTTTTTTCACCTGCTTATTCCAGGTTAGTCCGAAGTCTTCTCCGAGTCTTTATGGCCCTACTCTAAATAGAGTTAAAGTAACACTGGGCCACGTAACTTGAACAATAAAAGGTTAACTTAAACTCTTGCTTTATGAGAAAAACATTTGTGATGATTTTTGTTATTGTGAAATACAAACGTTTATCACATAGTATAATATTAATGTTTAGATGATAACCTCAATGATATTTTAACTCAGTTTGAGTGGATTTGGTCCTACTTTGGATAGAATTCACTCTCAGGATTTTACTGTGTAGACAAGAACATTATCTTTAGACTAAGGATTCTCAAAGTAAATCAACTTTTTTCATGTATTTATGTGTATTTTTTGGCAACAGATTCTGGTGTTTAACAATTTAGTCTGATTTTCAACCAGCCAGAAATAGAGGACTTGAAATTATAAAAAAAAAATATCTGTTACAGAGTATCTAACAGAGAACTCTTTAACTATATCATCTCTATCATGAAGATCTTTTAACCATGGAGACTAAATGTTGAGAAGATTTGAGAAAAATGTTATATATTAAATTACATATTTTATCCAGAAATAAAAACATGCAATGTTTACAGTGTTTTGCTGAATTTCAAATATTTCTAACCAAAAATTCTCAAAATTATAGGTGATTAATTAGTGTCTTTGAGAACCTTTAAATGGAACTTGTTCATTACACAAAGGGCTATTAAGTTAAATATAGATCATGTTAATTACTGTGTTAATTTAAGTTTTTACAAAATAATGTTTATTTTAGGAGCTTTTATTAGAAATTGATTTTTTACACTAAGATATTTCTGTGAAAATATTTTGGAACCTTCAATACAAAAAAAAACAATCATATAATTTAATGTAATCAGCATTAACATAACATAATAATTAACAAAATAACTTATCTCAGTGAATATTTAAAGTCATGTTTCTTCTTTGGCTTAAACAAAAATATTAATGTTAACATTAGCAATGTTAATGAATGTAATTAAAATTCATTTTCCTTTCATTACTTGTTTATTTTATGTATTCGTTTATTTACTTACTCTAATTTACTTAGATTTATTTATTTATTTATTCTAAATTGGATGGAAGACATGTAATATCTTTTTCTTGCTCTTGCTTAATGTATTAATTTTTAATACAACTAGATAAATAAATTCTACCAGGAAAATTGATCTTGTCGTGGTGAAAAAAGAATAACTAAATACATTGAAAATGTGTGGTAAAAGTGGCAGCTATTTTAAACTAATTAACATTCTAATTAAAACATTTTGTCAATTTATTCGGTATCAGTAATACCTTCTTTGGTCAACAATTGCTGATTGAAACTACTTTTGTATTTTAAGGTTATTTTTTCAATAGTTTATTCAACATATATTTGAATAACTTCATGGATATAATACCTTAATTCAAACATTAATTTAAAAAAAGATAATGCGTCTAGCTAAATGATACAGCCATCAATTATCATAAATGGAGAAAAAAATTCTCCTCTTCCTCTCAGATCCGATTCTCTGAAACCAAATCTATATTTTTACCATCCTAAGCTTTTCTTCTCAGTTCACATCACCTGCTATAATTAAACATTCATCCGCTCTCACCATTGTTCCTGTGAAATATTGAGCACATCTCATGGCTCCTATAGCACATGCTACTCTGAATTATTAAAGTCGTCTTTTCTGTTTGTTTTTAGCTCGTCCACTCAGTCCATTTGGGTTGAGTTCCCTCCATCATCAGTAAAACTGGACACTCTGGAGCCCTGCTTTCAGCAGCCATCTAAAAGAACTTTTAATAAGTGTGATTAATAATAAATGGAGTGTTCCCGCTTAAAGCCCAGCTGAGAGGTGTGGGAGTGGGTGTCGGGACAGTGAGAAGGGTCAGCAGACAGACAGACAGCAGATGAGCATCCTCTGCGTCTCACATGGGTCAGGGGCCGTGCACTTGACCTTGGAGCCTGGAGGAAAATGTTCACTCAGTCATTTATGATTTAGGATTTATTCAATGGGAGGCCGGTGATTCTTTGAGGATCACCCTTCATTACCCCCATTCACACACCTCCTGACCACAGCCATCAGCACCCCCCACGCTCCCAAATCAATATTTTAAACTGACATAATTGTCCATTCAATAGATTTATTAGTGTTCTGATTGATTGATATCTTCTTCTTCTTCTTCTTCTTCTTCTTCTTCTTCTTGTATGATCCCAGCTTGGCTTTTAGTTTTAAACATAGGTACTCTATAAACGCTCTCGTTTTTATTGCTAATGTTTATGCACCTTTGTTTTATTCCGTGTAGAATTAGTATTTTATGCTTCACTAGAGTACCATCCCCAAACAATTCCTCGTCCACACTCACTTGGCAATTTTAATTCTTAATATGATCTTAGATGACAATAAATGATTAATCTTTGTATCTTACTGTTTGTTTGTGGCTTAACCTCTAAAAGTACAAAAGGCAAGAAAAAATAAGCTAACTTTAATGAAGGCAAAACAGTTTAAGTATTATTTTAATAACAATGCACAAAACATATTGTACGATATGCACTGTCTTGTTGCAATTGATCTCAATTTTCAAATGTAAAAAATTAAATATTACTCAAGAGGTTTTTTTGTCAAATTGTAGGCTGTTGTAAACAAATATTTAAAAACAAATGGAATTAGAGTGATCTACTAAAATAAATGTTTGGAGATAAAAAGAATAAATAAAAATAATAAAGTAATATGAATGTTGAGTTTAAAAGAAGATTTAAAAGAAATGTTAAGTCTTCAATCTGAAATTCAGAGTACATTAAAGTAACCCAAATGGAGCTATTCAACACTTTAACTCTATTATTTAATAATGATTTACATGACTTTACTATAGGAGATGAGACTATTAAATTGTTTCTCTGTTAAATATGTGTAATTCATATTATTTATATATTTTTAGTTTTTATTTAATTTATATTTATATTTTTATTTCAAATAGTTCATATTGGTTAATAGCATATATCGCAGTATACCTTTTTAAGGTGCACACAAATTTTGATTGACCTTTATGTTTTATCTTTGTTTTATGACGTAAAGCCCAACTAAAATAAAATGGGATTCATCTAAGATATACTTCACAAATCTGATCACACTTTAGTCCATTCCATTCTTCCAAACCATCGTCATGCTTTTGCTGTAATGTTCTTTCTTCTTTTTAAAGCACATGAAACCATTTGGAATTCTCTAATTTCACCCACAGAATACCACAATAGAAAACACTGGAATGAAGAATTTAAAAAGACAGAATCTTTTTAAAAATATGTACAAATTTCAGGGTCTGCCTTTTCTCCTTTCTCTTTAAAGGGCGTCATTTCTTCACCCTCACACAAAAGCCTGTGTTTGGCTGCATGGGCAGTGCCTCTCCTCTCTCATTGTGTGGTTTTTGCATCTCGTGCATCAGTCTGTCAGGACAATACAAAGCTTTTTTTTAGGTCAAATCACGCACGGTGCAGATGAGAGCCGCAGGAGAGACGCGTGTCTGAGGGTGTGTGAGTGTGTGTTCAGGAGGGGGGGGGGGGGGTCACTGAAATGCCATGCAATGCTAACAATGACCAGCAGATCTGGCCTTGCATCACGAGCACGCGCACAAACACAAGTGTCACAGAGGGAAGACAGACACCAGCCTGGATGCAGCAACTGAAAACATGTTTTGTTTTGAATCAGACACAGAAACTCAAATGTTTGGGGTTGAAATCCGATTTTCTACATGTGACTTTGTGCTTCTCGATCTTTATGTTTGGGTTCAAATTATTTTTTTTCTCCACAAAAACAGCTCAAATACCAGAATAAAACACACCCGTCTGTGTCTGAAGATTTTTTTTTTGTTTAGTTTTTTGTTTTGTTTCAAGCATAGTTTTGGATTTCATGGATATTTAAAATCAGATTAAAGTGACAATATAATATAATTGTAATTTACAAAAAAAGAGATATTTTCAGATTTTAGGCTCTTCTCTTTAACAGATAAGATATTGTGCTATGAATTTACTAAACAGTCCATCCTCCAAGTCATCAGCGCATTCAGGAAATACACAATTAACCTAAAAGACAAGCAAAACCTTTTTTTTTAAATCAAAATAATAATAGCAAAACAACAACAACAGCAACAACACTACTACTACTACTAATAATAATAATAATAACAGTAATAATGTGACCTGTTTTATTGTTATTATTGTTGTTGCTGCTACTGGTGTTGGTGGTGGTGGTGGTACTGCAATTATTTCCCATTATTCTTATTTACTTTATCTTTTTAAACAAGAAAAAAAGAAAGAAAGAAATAATCTGTTAATCATCATCATCACCATCATTATTATTAATATTACAAAATATTTGTTGTCACGTGTAGGTGACGCTCACAGATATGATTTTCTGGAGGAATTCGCTCAGACATCGTGCGTGGGCACGTCTAGAAGACGCTCGTGCACGCGGCTCGTTTCCCCGCGCGTGCTGCGCCGGGCGCCGCGCCATCAGGAGAATTAAGCAAATGAGCTCAGCACACGTCACTTTAATCCAGCAGTGACACGCGCTAATGACAGGCGCTTGTTTCACTCTCATTTGAATGTGAATGCTGTTTACCAGCCTGAGCAGCTGCTTTCAACACACAACAAGCTGACGCACAAAGCCTTTCAATTAGCCTGTCATCATTAGCCACAGTCTCTCCGAGGCTATTAGGGCCAATTAGCCTTCATCATTGCTTAATTGGCCGGATTAATTAGCCCATTGGCAGCCTGTTCAGGAATGTGAGGGGAGGCATGCAACAGAAACCACTAGTTACTGGAGGAAAGGGGGATGAGAAAAAAAGGAAGAATGAAGAAAAGAGGGGGATTTTGCTCAGAAAATATGTATTATTTCAGCATTTAAATTACGTTTGGAAAATATTTTAAATATTATTTTTTTATTATTTAAATGGAAAATTGTTGCATTCTATAAAGAAAGATTTGTGGGGGGAAAACGTTATTTCACTTTATTTTCAGATAACATTTTAAGGAATCAATGATGTATGCGTTATATCCATGAGTAAATGTTCTTAACAAAATGAAATACAAATGTTGTTTTTTTTTTAAGATTACTGATCGGAACGGGCCGCGTAATACAAATACAGGAAAGTCCGACAAAACAAGAAGCTGACGAAACTTTTTTTCGATTTGTTTGCAGCAGGTGTAAAACGCTGCAGTGTTGTTTACCGAAAGAGGCAATAAATATTCATCCGGGAACGACAATATGTTTCTCCTCAGATGTGCGTTGCTCGTGTGATGCAGAAAAGAAGAAAAACCAAAGCAGCTTCTCTTTTTTTTTTTTTTTTTAAGCTCATGTTGTTGTTTGCATGTTTGTCCGAGTGTGAGAGAGAGACGGGGGGGGGTGATCAGCGCGGGGGGAGAAGTAGGTCAGCTGGACCTCGCCGTGTCCGTCTGTCAGAAAGCATCGCGTGAGCTGCATGACTCTGAGGCTTCTGGCTCTCATCTCACCCAACCAACAGATGATTTCTCCCCGAAAGAGGAGAGAGAGAGAGAGGGGGGGGGTCCAGGGGGGGAAGGTCCCGGGGGTCGCTGAGGAGGCCTGAGCGGGGCCGCGCGCGACACGCACACAAACAAACAAACCAACAAACAAACCAACAAACAAACCAACAAACATAAGCGAGAAGGTGCTAACAGAGACATATATCTGCACAGTAAAATCCTGAGAGTAAAATTAACTCTATCCAGAGTAGGACCAAATACACTCTAAATAGAGTGAAACAATAACACTTAAACAGAGTTAAATCCTCAATGAGGTTATCATCTAAACCATTGATTATTCACCGAAAACCTGAACGTATTGGTGATAAACGTTTGTGTTTCACTATAAAAACAAACATCACAACTATTTTCCTCATCACTTTGTAACGTTTTAAGTTTCAGGTCGATGAGCTCAGTGTTAATTTAGGACCAAATAGACTCAGGGCAGTGTCAATTTGACACTCTAGATTTGTGTGTTTAAGAGTAAACTGTATATTCAACAAAGTATTAAAGCGTGAACGAAACGAAATTATACTTTCCTTGCTTCTACAATTAAATAGTGTTTAACAGAAGAGAACACTTATAAACTTCTAAACATGTGTTAAATACTTAAACAGGGAACTATTTGGCGTGCTGTTAGAATCAACGTGTTTTTGCGTATTTTTCATTTAAACTTCACCTAAAAGACACTAGACTCGGAAAAGGGTCCATTGTGATTATTGCTTAATGTCAAGTTTAACAAATATCTATACATTTAAAATGTGGAAATGTTGACAACCGATTTTAACCGTTCGGGTCCCTCTGATAAATGTGTAAAGAAATAATGAAATATATAAATGTGTTAAGAAATCAAATATAAAACTAAATTACATTTGAAATCACGATGACTGAATTAAAGCAATATTTACTTTACATATTGTATCTCAGAAGGAGTATTATTCCGTTAAAACGATTTAACGCGAGAAATTACAATTAGTACAAAAACGAAATTAGTTATTTATTCTGTATTTACGAATGAAGAGTTAATCGAATCATCGTTATTCATCAGACTTTTTAGCATACACTTCGCGCGTACTTCTCTCCCATATTTACTGAATTGGCCAACATTTTACAAGAAAAAAACAATAAATGTTCTAACAAACACATAAAACGCTCATTTATGTTTTATAAATAGTTGGTTCATTGGGGCAACACGTTTTATTCGATTCACCATAAAATAATTAATAACATAATATCAAAAATAATTTTAGGTTTTTTTTTGTTACCGACCGAGTTAATAGAATTAAAAAAACAAATTAGATGAAAAGCATTTTTTTTATTAACTCATTTATAAGGGAAAAACTAATTTGTATGTTATAAGCCCAAACATGTTGACACTAATTACTAAAATAGCCACGCAAATACTTGAAATAAACCCGTCAACTTTTAATAAAGTCAAAGTTTGACTTGTAATGTCAGAAAATGTAAAATAAAAATATTGACAACTCTTCTGAAAATAAAAAAACGTTGACATTTTTGGCTTTAAAATTAGAGCAAATCATTAATGCGGAATTAGGAACCACTTGACGGGGAGTTGTTATTCGAGGACCGATGAGGATGCTCGTGTGTCATGTGACGTGAACCCTGAACCCTCCATTTTTCTCCGGAGGGCTCTGGAGTGAAGGTGATCCGTGTGGGCTCGGGACAGAGCTCTGGTCAATTCCTGCTGCTCTTCGTCTGAGTGAAATTATACACCGCTTTTCCGCCTGGATCGAAATTTATTCATTGGCTATTTTTTGATGTCCTTCACCTGCCTGACCAGCGTCTACATGCTGCTCAACTGAGTCGTGAAATATGATGTCTGGAATCAGAGAGGTCACATGCAGAACCCGTTTGCGATTCTATTACTTTTATGCAAATGTATAAATCCTTCACTTCGATAGACTTCACTTTTTGGATGCTGATTGGGTTACCAATCAAATCACGTTTAGTGTCGTCGATTAAAGCGATTAAACAAATTAATGTTCAAAACCAAGAGTATTTTTTTTATTATGAAGGACCAGCTTCATATTTTAGTTCAGCTCTGTTAAATTGCTACACACACACACACGCGCGCGCGCGCACACACACACACACACACACACGCACGCACGCCCACAGGCACATAAGTAATCTTAAATGTTTTACTTCAATTGGCTTGTTTTGTGTTTGATAATGTTGATACATTTTTAATTTAAACAATTATTTCAATTTGAGTTAAAATTGTTGTTTTGGAGATAACAACTTACTAGTATAAGAACTCCCAGCTTTGTGCTGGCTAGGGCCACAAGCTTCTGCCCAGCTCACTTTGGTCAAACACTATATATATATAGAAAAGTAGCCATTTTAATGCAGAACCTGCATAAACTACAAATGTTTTAATGGACTTCAATCCATTTTCTTCTTCTTCTTCTTCTTCTTCTTCTCCTCTTCTTCTTTTTCTCCTTCTCCTTTCTTCTTCTTCATCATCTTCTTATTATTTTTCTTCTTCTTCTTCTTCTTCTTCTTCTTTTCTTCTTCATCTTCTTCTTCTTCTTCTTTGTTTTATTATTACAATATTGTTGTTATCATTAAGTAATCTTCATCATCATCCTCATCATCATTGTAAGAGCAAACTGAAGCCACAGGAGCATGGGTTCTTATCAACTACTGTGCCACTATGTTCCCCTCATCTTTGTTACAGTGTAAAATATGTAAAGTCAAGTGCTTTTTACGCTTTAAATTATTGTTACAAATGTTTGTGCATAGGTTGGTTGTAGTAGTAAAATATACTGCAAGAAAACGTTAATTCGCTTAAACTTTCAAACTTGAACTGTCCTGGAAACACTGCTGTAAAGCACAATATGTGAATAAGAGACAATAAAATGTCATTAGGAGGGAAAGTGAGAATAAATGCAACAATGTGATGCACCTTTGTCTTAAACTTGGAGTATAGTTCCGCTCTAATTTTTCTTTGTCAAAAATGCATATTTAAACACTCAAATCATTTATGTCTCACAGAAAGAATGGCATTTGACAAACAGTAAGACCTTTGAAGTATTGACGGCTCAATTTTTTTAAATTGTGTAATAAACTGTAAAATGTAGAGCGTAAAATGAAGTATATTTAGATAAGCAGAAAATAGAGAATAGAGTACAAATAACACTCAAACTAAGTTAAAAGTTTAAAAAGTTATTAGACTACGCTGTATCACAAAATATAGAAAAAAACTGTAAATGTCTGTCAGCTGCCGCCAAACAATTATTAACAATTACACTTTTTTAATCTGTAAAATCAAATATGCGCAAGAGATTTACAGATTTACCTAATAATTGTAGGATTAAATGTCTCAAATAAACTTATATTTTTTGTCAGTTTACAAAAATATACCATTATTTTATAGGTAATACACCTAATATAATATATCTGTCATCATTTAAACAGGCAATATTTCACCAAAACAATTGTACTTTGTAAAAAATAAAAAATAAACTTCCCTATATAAACCTCCCATTTTTGTCCCTTACTCAATAGAAAACAAAGTTTAACGTTAAAGACTTTTAAGGTACGAGTTGAGAGGTTCAGTGTTAATTTAACTCTGTATAGAGATGTCGCATACATATATATTCCTATTCTGGTCAATAGTCCAGAAAAATGTTAAACTTTTATAAACACTGTCAAAGTCATTATTAGAGTCGGGAAAAAAGTTTATTTTAACACCACATTCTTGTCAATTCACATCCTAATCTAACTCTCGTAGTGTTATTCTACACTGGGTTAGTGTTTATATATGTCCAACCATTAACACCAGGAGTGTTGATTTAACACTGCACATTTGGACAATTGATGAATCAACTGACATTTGGATCAAACGCAAAGCCAATCTTTAGAGATTAACCAAAATAATAGGTATGTGATGAATAGATTGTGTGATAAAGGGTTATGATGAATGATTGTATATAAAAAGGCTAGAGATCGTGGGCACCCTTTAGAGTTAACCGAGGGCTAAACTGAACCGAAGACCAGCTCTTGAGTAAAAGAAGCAGGCAGGAGGAGAGGCGAGGCGGTCCCAGGTGCCCACATGCTTTACCCCGTCCTGGTAATGACATCATTAGGGCACTTTGCATGAGCGGAGGGGATCCTCTTTCCGCAGAGAGTCTCATCGTGGAGGGCAGGTCACTGACTCCAGCCTCTGCCTGACATATAATTGCTGATATTGATTATAGGTTATCATATGCTGCGGGCTATTTGTAAGATAATGCCATGGGGGTTAATTTGTTAGCCATTAACCTCTTGGGCCTGGGTCTGTGTACACACGAATTAAGTTTGAAACAAGTCCTGACTGGTTTCCTGGGTTCCTGGCCCTAAATGGAACGGTAATAGGGTTAAACTGAAATTACGATGCAAAACCATGAAGAAGCAGAGCAATCTGATAGATTTTAAACATACAAGCCACTGGAAGTTAAGAAAGGCCATAGGTTTTTATCACAGCAGAGGCTTCATGGGCTTGGTTAAACAACCTTTGTCAGCTCTTAATATTAAAATATCACTGAAAGGGACTTTAATGGAAATGTTCTGACTCTGAAATGTAAATGTGAAATGCTGCAAGGCTTTAAATGTAATTTAAATCTGAATGAAATGGCAAGAAATAAGTGAAAATTTCTAGGGAGAAAATATTCTGTTTAAAAAACACATAAAAAATTGAGTGATAGAATAAAGTAATCAAAATTTAGACTATATATTTTCCTCACTTCCTCACTTCCATAAAACTATTTCCACTTGACTAGAAATGAGAACAACAAATTAATGAAATGGATGCTTGTTGAGCAAATTTTACTTTCACCAATGCCTTTTTCAATAAAACTTTTTCAGTTATTTATAAGCATGAAGTTAAAAACACAAAAAAGCAAGACTGTTTTGTATGAATTCTTAGCTTCCAAGTCCTTAAAAAGGGGCACAAACAATTCAAAATATTTTCAGATTAAGAATGTTAATTTGCACATTCAGTGCTCATATATATGTTGCTACCACGTCTCTGTATTTGTTCTGTTTGAATTGTTTGCTTAATATTCTTTTTTTCAGTTTTGATTATATTCCACAAACTTGACTCCTCAAAAAGAACTGTTTCAAATAATTGGTAGTCATTTATCTGGTTTTCCACTTTAAATCAATAAACTACATTAAGTAAATTAGCTTTTTTATCTATTAAGTCAGAAACTCAAAGCTTCAAGAGTAAATTTGATGCATATTTGTTTTGCAAATTAATTGAATCCAGTGCTAAATGATTCTTCTTTTTTAACCAAGTCAATGAAACCTATTATTGTTTTATATCTAGTTATCTAAAGTATATAATACATGGCAGTACAAGTTACCTGATCACAAAATGTATTAATGTTGATAAGATTGTATATTTATAAAAACTGTTGAATATTAAAGGGAGTAGATAACAGTGTATAACACTCATGTTTAGCCTCATAAGCACTATCATTTTTAGTGAACAAATCAAGTTAATCCACTGAACACAACACATTATTCAGATGTGACAGGAGAACCTTTTTTGTGTCATGTATTCGCTGGGAATGAAATAGAATTTCTTTCAGAAAAAAATATGTTTCTGTAAAAAAACTGTTCTACAAAATACAATAGTAATCTTTGCTATATTTCTATCAAATGTTTTGTATTTTGTATTTCACCAACTAATCAAAGCAAGCAATCTCACAATTATAACCCAACCAGAGAGCTCCCAGACAAAACTTGAGAGCCTCAAGAGAAGCACACAGTACAGCGACTGTATCACACGCTGATGCCAGATCAGAATGCAGCAGTTTAGGATGAGTGTGAGTGTGTTTGTACGTCTTAGGGAACTTACCATCTACTACGATACAAAAAAAGGAAAATGTAATAATAAAAAAAACTTCAATAAAAAGTGGGGCTTTGAAGATACCATAACTGCAATACCAAATGGTATCCATAAAACCAAAAAATGTTTTTACTAACCTTTTATTAAATAAAACAAATTGTGTATATACATATCGTTTAAATGATATATTCTTCTTTCGTGTGGATGATTCTATTAAAACATAAACATGAAGCAAAAAGCATGTAAAACACCATATGTTTAATTAGTAGTATAACTGGTTTTTGTAACCATATTTTACAAAAAAAAGGAAAGAATTTAGTGTATATGTGGGTGTTCAAGAGTAAAAGAGGGGGTGGGTGAGAAACCACTCAGATCAGCTCAGGTGAGAGCAGTCGTCAACAGAGGTTTGCCAGAGTGTGCATTTGTGAGTGCAGAGAGAGAGAGAGAGAGAGAGAGAGAGAGAGAGAGTAGAGAGAAGAGAGAGAGAGAGAGCGAGTAGAGAAGAGAGGAGAGAGGGAGAGAGAGAGAGAGAGTAGAAGAGAGAGAGATGCGAGAGAGAGAGAGAGAGATAGAGAGAGAGCAGAGAGGAGAGAGAGAGAGGAGAGAGAGAGAGAGAGAGAGAGAGACTATAGCTGAACCAAGGAGCTCCATTGAAGGCCACACTGTGCATGTGTCTGCATTCCATCCATCACAGCAACAAAAGTAAGTGAAGTCTGTACCTGTGCTCTCTTGCTCCTCTGCTCCGGTGGAATCAAAACCTCCTAGATTTAGCTCTTATCCCACAGCAGGACGTAGGGTCCAGGTCCACTCCTGACCCGGCTGAGAAAGACAGAGAAGAGGATGAGAGAGGGAGAGTGAGGGATGGAGACAGGGGGCGAGAGAGAAAGGGGGAGTCAGAGGTTTGCTCACTTTGACACCATGATAGATACACGAGAGACTAGTCATACAGGATTCTTCTATTTCTATCTCCAAAGCAAACACTATAACACTATATTTATTTTCAATCATTGAGGCACTTTATAAATGCATAATATATATATATATATATATATATATATATATATATATATATATATATATATATATATATATATATATATATATATATATATATTAGAGAAAATAAATTATTTGACAGGCTAATTCTGTTTTTTTTTTAACATGGGAAAATAAATATACAGGTGTAATCAAGTAAAATAAAATGCAAAATGAGCAAAGAAGCTATAAGACAGAAATAGTCAAATCTACTTTAATTAGAACCTTCCGGGTCTACGTTTCAATATAAGGGCTACATTCTTTAGGAAAAAGTATGTTTAAATCAGTAGCTAAAGTTTTAATTTGAACAAGTCAGTGAGGGTTGAAACGGTATTGAGCACAGTCAGTTTTTAACACTACTTTGAAGCTATTTAAAAATGTAATGACAACTCAACATTCACAAGTTTGATAAAAACAATTCATGTTTAATCTATGTTCTATAATAAACAACCATGTGTTACGTTGGCAGAGTAAGGGATCTTGTCATTTAAGGATAATAACTAAAGAAGGATGTTTAAATGAGTCCTTCATTTTTCAGCAATAGAATGGATTTCGTCTGGTATTTGTATACAGTAAAAGCATCTTTTTACAGTAGGACCAAGTTCTCGCTGATTAGATTATAAAAAACACTTAAACTGAGTTAAAATTTCATATATATATCTCCAGTTAATCACAGAAAACTTGTACTTGTGCACAGCAAAATTTGCAGTGTTTAATTAACACTACTTGTGTGGACATACATAAGCACTCCCCTAGCGCTAAATTTAACTCTATGGGAGTACAAGTAAGTGTTAAATTAGCTCCTAAAATGACCACATTACATTCTGCAGTCTGGTCTTAAACACATTAATTAGCATAACAAAATATTTATATTATTTTAAAATAAACGCCTAATTTTACATTATCCTGAATAGTTACTGTAACAGAAATAGATACATATATTTTTCAAACCATATTTAGTATACACAGCAACATTTCCGGTCGGCTTAAATTAAACACCAGGTCAGTATTTGTATAGGTTCACACTAGCAGTGTTATTTTAACATTGTGATTTTCACCATGTGCTACATGTTTGTATTTCCCAATAATAACACTCACAACTCTATTTTTCTTCATCACAATGTAAACAAGAGTTTAACTGAACACATTTTTATGGTTCAAGTTGAGGAGTTCAGTGTTAATTTAACTCTTTTTGAGTAAGACCAGATAAACTTGAAACAGAGTCAATTAACACTCTAGATTACATTGTGTATGTACTTTCAGATTGACATAAAAAAAGTCATTCACAATTAAGCGTATATGAGAAATATGTCAGGTAATGCAGACTGTTTTTGCTGCTGTTTGGTAAAACTGTTGGTTGTTGTATTTTAACAATAATAAAATGTTCTTGACAAAATGGTTTGTTTGGTTTTTTTGTAAGATAAAAAAGCACGATTGGTCTAAACATTTGCTTTGGATTTTAAAGTTTGAAAGCAGAGCTGTCCATTTTGATCAATAAAGTATTCAACAAGTCACATTTGTTTCTGAGGCATGCAGTTAGGCTTTTATTTATTTCATATTTCAACTGATTATGTTGATGCTGTGAAACCATTAAAACTGTAGAAGTTTAATTAAATATTGCATTGTTAGAGACTAAAAAAACCTGATACTGTGTCAGGCGATTATTTCATTTGCACTGTCACTGTTAACACCAAACTTCAATCCTCATAACAACAATAATCTTATTTTGAATTCCAATTTTATAGTTCTTCAGAAACCTGTTCTGTTGGTGCTCACTAGTTGTTTAAAAATCCTAATACATAGGCCAAGTGTTGAAGTACTTTGAGAAATTAAAATGGAGTTCTTTCTGTATTGGGAAATTCATGTTTTTTATTGAATGTGGTTGTTAAATAAATGCCTCAATATTGCATGGCAAGCTGTCTCAGCATTTTTAATAAAGAATAGATCACAAACAGTAGCTCGATACTTGCTTCTTTAATCATTCCCATTTGTTGCTGTGATATCAATACTAATTATTTTCCAGCTATATACTTGAGCCTTATGCATTTATTTATTTGCAGTTTAATCCACTTGCACTGCTTCTTATATCTTGAGAAAGAACCAGGGCTAGCATTTAACAGATTTGATTTGCAACATCTGCTTTTAAAAGAAATTCTATGGAGTTTAAATTCTCAGAACAACAAAATACCATTTTGTTATTTTATGCTTCTTTGTCACATGTACCACAACAGATTGGTCTACCATCACAAAATAATTAAACACGGGTAAAGATAAGATCAACTTTTTAAAACACTTTCTAACAGATTTTTTATAATCAAAAATGATTTTAGTAAAAACACAAATAAATAAAGGAATTTACAGAAATTAATAACAAAAATATATAACAAACTATGAATCTTGCCATTAGAAAGTAGTCACAAAACACTCAAAGTAGTCATTTTTATAGTGAATATAGAGTAATCAAAGAAACATCATGTGGTACATTTCTAGGGAAAAAAAGATTTTCCTAGACTCAATCTTTTTGCACACAGGCACACATCATTCTAAAATATATTTGTGGGAGTGTGAAAATGATTTGGGAGGCCAGTGGAAAGCCATTAGCATTCAATCTCAGTCTCCCCGTTGCATCTGCTGCTTATTTCAATGCCGACTGGACGCAGAGAGGCAGCTGGAATTGGACAGCAGATAAAGAAAAAGGGTCAAAAGTCTTGCACAGATCCAGCGACAGGCCAGCCACCCAAACAAAAGAGAAAATGAAGAGTCTGGTACACAATGTGGCCACTAGTAGCCAGCCATGTCAGAAAATAAAATCAGCTCTTTCAACTAACCTCTAATATCAGACAAAATATTGTGATTAGACCAGATCTGATCAAATGAAACAACAGCAGTGATTTAAGGCTGTATTGAAAAATGTAGATATTAAAAACCCTTTGAAAACACACAACGAAAAAGCATTATCAGAAACACAAAAATCTATTGTGAATCTTCAAAAACAACTATTTTATTTACAATCGTTCTATCCTCTCAGCAGGGCAAGTTGAGTTGGCGTGGGGCTGTTGACCTCTCTATGCAAATGCGCCCATCTGGCCATGGCACCCAGACACCGACCAGACCTCTTGGCTGAACTTGACTCCCGGCAGTGCAGATGGAAGAGAGGACATGGCACCCCCCACTAATCTCTAAACAAACACTAAAAATATCATCCAATAGAACGGGTGACCTGATGAATTGTTTTTTAGAATGGGACATAGCAAATTCTTGACCCCATCAATTGTGGCCTCAACAGCTGATGTCATTTTTTCAAATATGCACTTATGGGTCAGATTATAGGTTTTTTGTTGTTGTTTTTTTACAAGATTTCCTAATGGTATGATAAGCTTTTCAATCACACACCCACACAAATGTGTGTATCTTATCAAAAACCACATGTCTCTTAAAAATACCTAAATTGCAGATCAACGCATCTAAAAAGATCCTTCAAAGAATCTAATGAAACATCTCCTGGATCATTGTTTTGCATGTACAAATGCATGTGCAATTCAGCAAATCTCTTTTTTATTAATCTTTTTTATCTACATACTGACTGATACTGTACCTTAACTAACCTTTTTCCTAGGGATTTTTTCTGACATTTCTAGCATTTTTTGGAGATGATGCACGATGGGGTTCTCTTTTCAAAAACTTTCCTAAAAAGTACTCAGATTAATTTATATTTTCATTCTATTTCATTTTTGAGAGCTCAAAACAGATCTATGATCATAGCAACTCCCATCATTTATAGGCCTACTGCTGACCAATCAGATGAATCGCTAAAGCTGCTCATGCAAAACCAGAAGAAACAGACTGTCTAAGGAGACTGTAAGAGTAGCAGACCTACATCGAAAGTCAACGTTCAATTAAAAAGTTTTAAAGAAGCACTCAGTGTTAATGCTTCATCTAAGTGTGATTGACATCTCAGCAGTGCGTGTTAAAAGCATAGTTTTGTGAGGAGCAAGGGTAAATGATGCATTTTGCTGAGCCCAACATTCTGAAATGATTCAAACACACTTTACAATAAATACGGATTTGTAAAGGTTCTTAAGCATGCATTGACGTACAGAGGGGTCATATATTTATTCAAAATTCTTTAAAAGGGCATAAAAGTATGCTCTAATCTTAACGGCAGTTTCGTGACATTTTGTGACATATCCTTTAGATGTTCATGGTTATCTTCTTGTAACTGAGGTCTCATTTTAACACATCCATATCCATGATTGCGCTTGTTGAGTCAATGATGATTTTGCATCCTTACAATGAATCAACATTGATCGTTTTTATTCAGTACTAATTCCAAATAAAGAGAATTATGCAGAGTCAGGAAAATCACCTTGTGTAAGAGCTAATAGAGACTCTGATTTGTTCTGCTTGACAGATCTCAAAGCATTTCTAAATTAAGTTAAAAATTATCTCCAATTAGTAGTAAATTAATCCAACTAATCTCAAAGAATTTTTGTTTTACAAAGCCTTAACCTGCTAGCCTGTTCAGTATTCCAAGCAACCTTGATAGTTTTGTGTTTTGTTTTGCCAGTTTTACTCTAAGGTGACCTATTATTATTATTATTTGGGGCGGAAAGATGGCGCAGTGGTGGAGTTGATCATTCTGTAACTGGAAGGTTGGTGGTTCGATCCCTGCTAGGGCCATTCTGCCGTTGTGGCCCTGGGCAAGCCACTTCACCCACATTGCCCTGTATGGATGTGAGTGACTGGTGGGATTTAGGCGCGGAATGGCAGCCACGTCCTGTCAGACTGTCCCAGGGCAGCTGAGGGCTACCAAGGTAGCTTATCACCACCAGAGTGTGAATGTGGAGTGAATGAATAATGTTCTGATAATTGTAAAGCGTCTTTGAGTATCTTGAAAAGCTCTATTTAAATTTAAGGCATTATTATTATTATTATTGATGTTGTAATAACATTTACATTTATGCATTTGGCAGACACTTTTGTCCAAAGCGACTTACATTAGGGGAGAGACAATATGCAATCTGTTACACCGTCAAAGTCTATCTCAGCTTGTCATAATAGAAATTGATTGAGAAAAAATAGAAATAACAATAATACTAATAATAATACATGATATTACCAATGTGTAATGCGATTAATTAATTTATTTTTTTAAATAATGTACAGTGTTGTAATGCAGATGTAATTAAATTACTGTCTTGAAATGTATTTTAACATGTACTTGCCAGCTTTTTTTTTTTTTTGTGAGTGTCAGATTAAAATTATGCATGGTCATTGGAGGCCCCCCTGTGCAGGCCCTCCTGTGACATACAGATATGCATGGTCATTGGAGGTCCCCCTGTGAATTTTTATAGGGACCCAGGAGACTACATAAAATCGTACACGTTTCTATATTTTTTTTATTTAAAAAGTAGAGTTTATATCTCTTCTATTTTCCACCTGTCCATCTTGTAAGCATGCTTACTGGATTCCTTTAGCTCACTTTCTGCATCACTGGTGTCTCACTGCGTACAGGCCTTGATCACCCTGTGTCCTGCCCTGAGCTTTCATCTTCATCCCTTTTCCATTTAATCGTTCCTCCTTCATCCAATCTCATCCTCTCCACCTCTATCTTTATCTAACCCATAGAAAAGCTTCTGAGAGCATCAGCAGGTAAAATATTCCAATTAAACTGCAAAAAGCAAAGGCTGTGCTTCTACTTAACTTTGACATTTAGCGCTCAGTGTGGGGGTTCCCTCAATGCAAGAGAGGGGTCGAGTTGAGCAGGCATCGATCTCTGTGAGAATGTGAGTGATACCTCCTGCCAATTACTGTAATCACATATGCCTGTTTCCACAGTGAGCAAATGTTATCCATGAGAAGCAACGGGAAGCACCATGATAACATACCAACCACTGTTCCACTAACAGTCACAAAGCTTAGCTTGAGCGCATGCTGAGTATGCAATAAAGTATGTGGACACATTTCTAATCTTTCATTGCTCAGCTCTCTGTCTCACCTTTTGATATTTGAAACAAATGATTGCCTATCTTTATAGATTTGATCCAGTGATCAGGAAATAGTGTAAAGGAGGCGGCTACACACAAAAAAGACATCAGAAAGGATTATTATCATTTTTGAAATGAAAGAATATAATTTTAAAAGACGTTACTTGTATTAAAATTTCTCAAATGCAAATTTTACTTGAACTGTTTTTGTTATTGAAAAAGTTCTATTACACAATGGGAAGGTTACAACCAGAGGAGGACTTGCCATTAGTTAAAGGTAGGCGAATGCCTTGGCCCCCTACCCATAAAAGATATTGTTTGGATATGGGGTAGCAGAACTCAAATGCACAGCAACCAGGTATTCAAGAAAATTATTTTATTTTCAAAACTCAAAATAAACTGAACATCAATTACCCAAGAGTGGGAAAATTTACATTAATTAAACTACTTTGTAAAACAGAACACAAAACCAGAACATAAACTAAATGTTGAACAAACAGCAACTACACAAATATCTAACTTCAACTTTAATAAAATAACTCACAGGAAACAGAGGGAGAAGAAGACTAATGCTGCGACAAAAAACTAAAGCAAAAAAATACATTATAAAGGGTTGTGGCAGCTGCAGAAACTTGGCTTCTGATCAGCAACTAAAAGTAACATGACGAAAGCACATACACAGAAGCAAATGTAAACTTTTAACCTCAAAATGTTAAATTTTAACACAAAGTTTTCGTTACAGTGTAGAAGAATTAGATAATGTTTTTAAAATGTTCTAAATTTTAATTGTCTCCGTCTACCTCACCTTAAAAGTGATGCATAAATATATATGTGTCACATAATTTAATAACAAAATAGGGGCCCCAGTGCATTTCTTTGCCTTGGCAAATTAGAACTTCCACAACTGGTTACAAAACAGAAGATTAAACTGAGTTGAAGCCTGCATTTAAACATTAAATTTAAGGAATAAAACAAAGAAACATTTTTCAGTGTCATGAAGTTGTGCAGAATTTCTCCAGGCACGATTAATAATTAATGGTTTTATTTATCTTGGTCGCTTTAACAGTAAACATTTGTTGCATAAAAAGGTACTAAGCACACTAAGCTAAACATATAAGGGCCTGAGAAAAAGAAAAAACTTGACTCATAAGAAAAAGTACAACATTGATATTGTAATTTTTAGCCTGCCAACAAACAGGTCATCAGGTCAGCAGAGCAAGACAGGCACACATATTAAATTAAACTAACAGCTTTACTTACTTCTTTTTCTTTTCTTTTTTTTCTTTCATCTTTTCTTTTCTTTTTTTACTACCTGAAGGATACCTATCTCTCTTTTAATACTATTTAATGCCCATGTTTTTAAATATACATTATTTTAAGCTCTTTAATGAGATAGGACAGTAACAATTCTGACAGAAAGTGATGAAAGAATGGGGGATTGTGACGCTGTAACTTACCTGCCTTGCTCACTCACCGCTATACCAGCAAGCAAGACTCCATCTTCCTTTTTTAATTTCTTTATTTGTGTGTGTGTGCGTGTGTGCGCGTGTGTGCGTGTGTGTGTGTGTGTGTGTGTGTGCATGTGCGTTTTGTGCGTGTGTTTTAGATAGATGCATGCCTAGAATCACCTTGTAAACTGAGCAATGTCAATCTAAAAGGTTCAAATGAACTCAGAAAATGTTAATAGTACCACATAAAATGAACAGGTCAGGACACAATCACCAAAAAAAGGTCATATTTGACCACAGCTGATCCCCATAATAGATTCATTATTTATTTATTTATATATTATTATCATATGAAATAATAACTTGAAGGAACTTAGAGGCATGAAAACATAAACCTGTGTGTCTTCATCAAACAACAGGCAGAACAGAGAAAAAAGGATTTGAGGGAAGGATCTATGAATTATTCAGATTAAAATCTTTCTCCGATTACCCGTTCTTTCCTACTTCCATTGCCTTTTCTTCCCCTTTTTCAGGGGAGAGTTTTAAAACATTTATATCCCTCTGTTCCTGAGTAAAGGAGCTCGGGGCAGATATTCCATTAAAAATAAAAGTTAGCAGAGACGTGGAGTGAGAGGCAGCCCAAGCCTCGGTAGGTTTTAGATTTTAGTCACCTTTAATCAGCCCCAGTGTTTCTGTACTCATGGAAAAAGAGGGAGATGAAACAAGAGCGTAATGATTTTCTTCTTCTACTAGTTTTCTGCAGACTTTGGATGCTGGCAACTTAAAAGGATCCAAAGAGAAAAGATTTTTCTTTACCTTTTATTATTACTGTCAGGGCAGCTGCTCACTTCTTCCCTTTGTTGGAAGGTCTTATCAATTTTCTAACTTATTAAAAAAAATGATGCATTAAGGATGTAAGTGCTATTATCCTGGCTCAGGAGCAGGGTGGGGGACAGTGGGGGGTTTTAGCTGATGGGCTTCGCAACACTTTAATGATTGTCTTTGCCGTATCAAAGAAAGTTTGCCCCTAATCGTAGAAATATCATCTGTGTCTTTAGTTAACCAAGAAAGTACAAGCCTAGAAGTCTTACTCTCATTTTAAATCAGAAGGAATAACAGAATCGTGTGATTTAAAAGTTCAAAAGAGCTGATAAGTACTGAATAACTTATGTGCTGCAGTAAAAAAAGAATTTCAATCGTCAAAGGGAATAAAGTGGTCACCGTATTTTCATTCATTTAGCCTTTGTCTGGATTCTTCCTTCCAAACAGATTTTTGTTGTAATTAAATTAAAAAGGGAAAATATTAAAAAAGCCAAAGCACAAAGTTATATTCTATTATTTTAAGTTATATTCTTTTCAACTGGAATATGTTGGCAAGATAAAATAAGTACTCAGTAAATAAAGTGCATATAAAGATCATGTTTCTATAGTTTTACATTCTCTGAGCTTCAGATTGTGTGTCTATGTGAAAATAATTGTGAGGCTGTTAATATTCATATGTTAATTAAGTGGGTTTTATTATAATGAGCTCTAATCTGTCTATAATGTGTGACTAATCTGTCATTTGTCATTAGCAAAGACTAACATCACCTGAATTCATGTAACATGGTTTTAATAACATTGAAATAATATTTTGCGAGTTACATAGAATTAGCCCAGAAAACGCAAGCATATGTGGAGATAACTGATCTGGGCCCGCGAATATTCTCCAAACCAGAATACATCGTTTTTCTCCTTCTTATGTCAATTTCATTGATAGGTTGGCATAAAATCATTCTGGACTTGGTGCCTCTGGTGCATCTCACTTATATTATACCATAAGACAAAACAGAGAGTTTTCTAAATATACATATATATATATATATATATATATATATATATATATATATATATATATATATATATATATATATATATATATATATATATATATATATATATATATATATATATATATATATATACATATATACACATAGTAGTATATATAGTAGTCCATATTGTGAGGTGAACACAATTTCATATGTATAATGATGACTTGTTTGTAATAAAAATTCAATCTATTTCTAAATGATCAATTTTCAATTATCAATCCCGATATATTTGCCTATAGTCATTGACAAATATTTTTGCAAACATTATGTACATACTGTAAGAAATCTAAATACAGGATTGTAACTGTTGCCACTCTAACAGTACCCTAGTATGGCACCAACACTGTACCTCCTCTCTACACGTCTGGTGCACGTTGGTACCTTTTTGTACCTTTACATACAGCATGATTTCAATATATATATATATATCTATATATATATATCTATATATATATATTTATATATATATATATATATATATATATATATATATATATATATATATATATATATATATATATATATATATATATATATATAGAGAGAGAGAGAGAGAGAGAGAGAGAGAGAGAGAGAGAGTGATCTGTTTAAATTACATCTATAAAAATAATTTTCCTCATAGTTTACAATCTATTTCTTCGATGTGCCACTAGAATAAACCTCTGACTTCGATCCCTATCTATGACACAGGATGTGTTTGAACATGTCTGACTTCTTGTAGTGCAGCTTAAAGAATCTTAATAAAATATTTCTGCAGAGGTTAGCCAGACCCTTGAGTCCTCTAGCTCATTATAGATCACCGAGCAGCCGATGAGTCCCTGTATGATTTATTAAGGCTGAGTAAAAGAGGGAAACCGCCTGCAGAGATTACAACTCCACAGTACCTTCAAGCCAGCGAGATGTTTTAGGGCCGAAAGTTCAACAGAGTGTCCGATCCAGGCAGGTTTACACCGTATGTGGTTCATTTTAAAATGAATTATGAATGGCTAAATGAAATACATACAGGTGAAGTTAGCCACTTTTAAATAATTCTTCCTTTTTTGGTCACTCTCCATTCTTGATAACTTTCAATGTGCATGCAAGTGTGTTTATGGATGTGCCCTGTGCATCAGCAGTATTTCCCTGAGCTAAATTCAAGGCCATTTGCTCTTCAGAGACCAACGCTAATGGATAAGGATGGGCTGGGGCTGACAGACAGGCATTCTGGTTAAAAATGGATGTCTGTGATATGGACAGAACTAAGCAAATAAACATCACAGCCTAATTGTTTTGTTTGAAGGACAAGAGGCCAAGTTGTTCCCGGAGTTCAACACAACCACATTTTAATACGTTGGCATTGGGTGAAAGTAGGTGTAGGTATTTTCGAGACTAGGCATGGCAAATGGTTGCATGGTCATAAAAAGCATCTACATCAGTCATTTACATTAGACACGAGGTTAGAATTTTTCAAAGGCGCGCAGCAGGCTTTACAGTGGGGTCACAATAGATTGGCATTAAGTTGTTTGGGACCAGTAGTGTGGTGAATGGGTGGAAAGGGATGCAAACATTGATAGTTGCCAGTTGGTTTGTGGATATATACTGGCTTAGTAATTAGCTAAAGTGGGTGCTCCTGATTAGTGGTTAACCCAGTTGTGATCTGGTGGATAAGGAGATCAACTTCTGATCAGTAGTGATGTGTCGTTCATGAACGATTTGCTCAAAACGAACACATATTCATAGTGAACCATGAGGAACTACTACGTCCTAGTGAACAATTCATTCTCGCCATTTCTATAGAGTATATAGAAGATATAGAATGAAGCAGTTCATTTCAATCGCTCTTCAACTCGTTGTTATCCTTCACAGTGATTTTCAATGGCTAGTCTACGCAAATGCTAGAACAGTTTAGTTCATTTGAATCGCTCGTTCACATGTGATGGTATTTCACATGGTATTGTGGTGATATTTCTCGTGTTTTGCTGAAATTCATACTAAAGCTCATTTTTCACTGGACACGGTGGGCACCTTATGGATTTTACTGAAACAAACAAACCTTATAGCGATGTTTTGCAAGAACCAAAAGAGGTTTTTCTGGTGCATGTTGATAAATTAAATATGCAGGTAAGCTTAATTTCACTTATTATTGTATTTCGCTCAATTTAAGTCTTTAAGTCTTAAATTAGTTAAGTCTTTTGTCATAACTATTTGCAAGTAATCTTGTTATATTTAGAATTAGGAAAATAATTATTTACTGATGAATGAAAAGAACGAATCGTTCGAAGAGTAGTTCAGTTGAGTGAACGAGAATCAAAGAACCAAGTCACCAAAATGAACAAAACTTCCTATCACTAGTGATCAGATGATTGTCAGTTCGATCCCCAGATCCATTGAGTTGAAGGTGGTGTGAGTGATGAAACATTTACTCTCGCATCTTCAAAAACCACAACTGTGGTGCCCTTGAGCAAGGCACCATTTTCCTGACTGTTCCCCAGGCATTGCTGCCATGGCTGTGTGTGTACACTGTACACTCCATATCTGGCCAACAGGTCACTTTCACTGAACTTATGCTAAATATCCAGGAACTGTGTTTGTTGTGGTGATGAAATTTTAATTAATGGTATATGGGCACATCATGCTAGCTGGGACAGACAGCATGGAGTTGGTAGACCTCAAATGGCAAGGATGAATATTCTTATGCTCATTGCCAGCTCTCTTGGAGTCAGCAGTGGGTATAGTGACGGACAGCCACAAAGGAGCTGTCAGGGAACCATGTTGCCCGTGCATTTGCTTGTAAGAAACCTTGCATGTGAGCATAACATAATATTTCCAAGTAGTCCAAAAGATGTTGAAATATTGTGGCCTGGCGCAACTAGACCTGTTGTCTCTCCAGAAGATGCTCATTGTCACTGTTAGTATTATGCGCTATCCAAGGTTCCTCTTTTTGATCATAGACCTCAGACTTTAAGCGAGAGTGACCTTGCTTGTTTGATGGTAAGAGTCAAAGGGTTAAGCCAACAGTATCCACTCAACAGCAACACACATAGTGGGTGGCATATACAGGCTTTGAGCAGTATACAAGAAGGACTTGACATCTTTTGACCGAGGCAACAGGATTAGAAGAAGGAATAGCAGATACAAAGACATATATACCTTTACTCCACAGTTAATTTTCAAATCTCTAACATCCTATGGCTGTCTATTTTTTCCCTGCGCCTTCTCTTTTCACTTTTTTCTTTCATTCTTTTCTTTTGAGGCGAAACGGGAGCTGGGTGCTGATAGTGATAGATGGCTCAGCGCTCTAACACTTTATCCAATTCAGTGCAGATTTCATCCAATAAAGAATCACTTGTGCACTCTCAAACTAAATGGAAGTCAGGCAGCGGAGAGAAAGGGGCCGTGGTTTGTTTCTGAGCTGCGAAAATTTAATTTTCTTAAAGCTGCCATGGCGGTGGCTAGCAAAAAGAAAAAAACTATAGCACACACGCTATTTAATCCATCACAAAGCCCCTGACATCACATCAATCAAGCTTTCATCAGTACGGACCCCCAAAACTATATTTCCATTCACCTACTCTTAACTAGGCCAAGCCCAGACCCTTGCAGGCCCCCTGAGCAGACAGGATCAAGGGCACCACCTATGGCGCGGAGGCACTGGCACAGTCGGCAGGTTAGCTGGATTCTCAACACATTCACAAAAACACAGTATAAGCATTTGAAAAGTGATTCTTCAGAAAAACAGGAGGTCGGGCACAGAAAGTTTGAAATAACATAACTCTATTTAGAAAGGATACAATTTAACAGGAAGATTTCTTTAGATTGTAGATAACTCCTCAATTCCCCAAAATGAAGCAAAAACATAGGGAGGTGGATTTTTATCAATATTGTAATGTATCACATCAACAAAGCTTCATGTTCAACTGAGCACAAAAACACTTTGTAGAGAATTTTTTGGGATATTAAATATATTTGCAATGCAAAAATGCACTGGCATATTTCTGAATAGAAGGATTTTTGTCAGTTCAAAGTGGCCAAATAGAAAGATCATGGTCCATAAACTCGTTAATTCACCCAAAGAATGTTTTGTTCACAAGAAACCAGAATAACATGCATAACATTGCACAAGGGAAACCACAATTTCAGCCACGTAACTGGGTATTTTTTAAAACGATGGGTAAATCATTGTGTGGCCAGAGACACCACACATTTTTGGGTTATAGTTTAATATTGATGTTGCAACTTTTTTTTTTTACAAAGCTAGTGTATCCTATGAAATGAATAGGACTACAAGAACATTTAACATATATTTAATAAAGTATTTAATCACAATACAAGAGACGCGCCACAATACAAAAATATGCTAATCAATATTTTTTGCCCAACAATGATGCAAACAGTACCGGTTTTGGACAAGAACTGATCGCAGACAAATATGGGTAATGACTGGCAGGAGAAATTTTGTTTATAAAAAACTTCATTCTTGTCTTTGAGTTAGCTGCTTTGCCAGAAAGACCTGTGACTAGTTTGGAAGCATTTGAATGGTTGATATAACTTCAGGGTAAAGCAGTCAGTTGACACCGAATGGATTGGCATACTCTTTACAGTTTGTGATGGGTGTTCCAGCGTTTTCTTACCCAACCCGTGATTTTCGGACACTGGAAGGAAAGCTCTCACCAGAACTTTCTCATTCACTGCCCCTAGATGGTTGATCAAGTTCCTGATCCAGTCAAAAAAGTTGAAATACTAACAACTTTTCTATCTGCTTATGGAAATTCCTTTTTCTTTGGATTATTCCTGCCTCCTATAACTTGTTTGTTTGGTTGATCTGTTGAGATGGTCGATATTTTGCTATATCTGCGTTAGATATTGTCCTTCTAAAAGTGCACATTGTCTCTCTTCCTATAAGTCACTTTGGCTAAAATTTCTTATAAATGCATAAATATAAATATCGGTTTTACTTTATTATGTTTTCATTTGTTCTATTTATTTCATAGGTTCTATTTCTAGTTCTATATCCATTCACACGTTTTATTTAATCTGTTTCATACTTTCATCAGTGACAAAAACTTTTTGTACAAGCAGAGTTACTATAATTTACAGGTTTGTATTCATCAGTATAACATATCAGGATGACATATTTTTATCAAATTGTTCTGTAAACAGCATCAGAGAATATAAAGAAAACAAAAATTTGATGGCGGAATTCCCCCATCATTTGAAACTTCAAATGTCAAATATCAGTAGGATGATGTGTTAATAAATGTGTTACATTTAAGACAGCAAACCAATGTCAGCTAAACATTTAAAAACAATTAATCATTTTATAATTGGTTCCTTTTTTATGTTTTCAAAGTTCTGATTGCATTAATAGTTCATTAATGTTAATGTAACAACTATATATTTATTTTAAAAAGAATCACAACACAGTCAGTGGATCACGATTTTTCTACACATACATACATATATACACATAACAGTTTCTGTAGCAACTATAAAATCTATGTTGTAGATCTGTTTTTGTAGATTTTGTAGCTACTATGAAAAGCATGTATCTTTTTTTATTCAAAATGCTTACATATTTCACATCTGATACTAAGATTAAACAAAAAAACTAACAATGAAACATAGAAAAAAATGGGAAAGAATCTTTGGAAAAACAATAATGTTGCATTTTTGCAATATGAATTTACACATTATATATACTTCATGTTTTTAAAAAACACAGACACGCAAACACGTAAACATATTAAAATACTTTGTCCTGTATCATCCTTCATCCGTATGACACCCAATCACACACCCATCACCCCCCTAACCTGACCCCTCCCATGACTCTTCTTTGTTCCGGGAACATGTCCCTCTTCACTCACTCAGCATCCCACAGGCTCTGACTCCAGTGGCCTATGATTTATAATTCATAGAGGCCGCTTTTATATGGAACCTTGGTTTACCTGATATCTCTTGACTGGTCCCATCCCAGAGCAGTCAAGGGTTGGGTTCTTCTTCAGAACACCATGGCAGACTTCCTCTCAAACCTGACATAACACTGCCATCCTACAATGATATTGGTCTTAATGATCTCTTGTGTGTTGTGTCTAAAGGAACGGGGGACTGAACCAGATTTGTGGAATTTGATCCTTTGACATTTGATATTTGTGTAGTATTTTCATTATTCAGCCAATCTGATTTGGTCAACTTTCAAAATTAGGGTCAAACTCACAGTCTTTGTTGTTTGCCAAATATTGACTTAAGTGTTAGAAATGCTTTGGAATAATATTTACATAAGATATTTTTAGATAACAATGCTACATGATCACATCACATCACAGTCAGACCCAATTGCTTTTGATAGAATCTACTACTTGGACAATTGTAGTTTTTAATCAGTCATTCACGTGTTTGCTTTGCTCATAATTGCCTAGTATTGCAATCGTGAGTGACTAGCAGTAAAAAGCATACTAGACAAGCTCAAGTGGGGAGTCTGGACCAGGAGGGGCAAAGGGGTGGCAGGAGATATAGCTTGCACAAACGTAGGTGTGTCTTGTGAGTTGCAACTTAAATGCTGACGAAAAATAGCTCTTTAGATTATCACCACTTCTCAGAACTCTGCGTTTGGATTATTTTGTGCTTGCATGCTCACTCACTCACTCCATGTTTGCCTCACAAATCACACAAGCTCAGCAGCAGTTTGTTCTTCTATTTCAAGAGCATGTGACATTTTTTGTTACACAGTTTTTGGTTGCCTGTTTGCTAATTATATAATAAAATGTAATCATAAAAAATCTACTTTTGTAATTGTACACTTTCATTTAAAAAAATGTATGTATAGAGTCGATATATAACTTTATAAATACATTTATTTCTATAGGAGACCTGACCTGAGCTCATACTCTCTTAAATTGCATTTTAATTATAGAGAGATGATTACCTCATTTTACTGAGCCATTTTTACATTCAGAAATCTCTATATTTTATTTTCTGACCTGTATGAAATAGAGTATCACCACTTTTTGTTGTCAAAGCCCTACATGCAGACATATTTTAGACACTTCTATTTTGTTAAAGATTCCAAAGAAGCTAATAACTCTATTTTCACTGTTTACATGTAATTGTTGTGAAACCCAGTGTTTAAAAAAAAAACCGATTTGGTCTGTGTTTTCAAAAATGCATTTGCCTCTGAATAAATGTCAAAATCAAGCAGATTTTTTATTTAAATTACTGTGCACTTGTGAAAAGTGATACAGCTAATTAGTAGGTCAAATAATCTTATTTTCACAATCTGAAATTTTGCTGTTTAAGTTTTTGAAAATAAAATTTGAGAATTAAAATTTTTACAAATTGGATACATACTATCTAGGAATTCAAAATGAAAAAAAACTTATGTTTAAAAATACATTTATAACTAATTCTGCCTTTAAAATTAAGTTGTTTTAGATTTTGAATGTTCATTATTCAAATTAAAAGAATTGATTAAAAATGTAATTACTTTTTTTAAATGACAATTTTCAATAATTCAAATCAACACATTGTTTTGAAAATAAAAACAAATTATTTTGACACATCTCTGTCTCCATATTAAGTTCAGGTTAAACACGTAAACAGCAGTTTGGATTTGAAATCTGAATTTGTATTCGTCTGCATGTGATGATGTTTAAATTTTTATATTGTATCCTTATTTACTTTGATGATGTTTTTCATTTTACTTAAAAATACCGTTTGTAACTGCAGTGAATAGGTGACTACATGTTTGGGCAATATTTAACAATTTACAAATATAAAGCTACTACACAAATGCATAAATGTCTCTAAAAGTGTGTGTTTGTCTACAGAATTCAAATTGTTTAACATAGTTCTGCCTTGATTTGATTTCATCTAAGCACAATAACATTTTATGTGAATTCAGTTCTATGTCTAATAACACATGTTGACTTTGGAATCAGTCCAAATCAAAACCTGCGACCGGACCCTGGATCGTAAAAATGCTTCTATGAAAAAGCAGCTTGCTCAGGGATTAGCCTAACTTCTGTAAAGCGTGCACAGAAGAGTCTGAATGTGTGCATTTGCCAATGACAGCTAGATTGGCTCTGTGAAGTTGACCCCAGCGTAGTCTCTGGCTGTCAGACTGTGGGCCAGACCTGACTCTGCTGAAGGCGCAGCTCAATGCTACACTGGCCTCCTGAACTTGAACTGTACTCTGGCACGCTCCCCACCCTCCATCACCTCCCCATGGGGGTCTCCATCACACCAGGGCTTGTCTTATTGCCAGCGGCGGGTTAAACGACAAAAAGAGGGCAGCTCAGCCCAGATCAGAAGCATGCGTTATTTTTGTTGTTGTTAAGTGCTCCGGACTAATTATTCCTCCCTGGTTTGCAAATGCAGTCTTGGCCCATTTCCATATCAATGGTCAGGGAAAGGCAGAGAGTGTATGAGCTCTTAAGAGGGGGGGGTAAGTTTGCTGAATGCTCTGCATTTTGACAACAAACACAAAACAACCCTCTAATCTTTTTATCCTGGATGGTCTAATAAAGACCCGAAACAGAATCATGGTCTGTGGAGTCATTTGGAGTGAGTCGGGGGTGATGAGATGAAGGCTCTCTGACAAATTATTGGGTAGGCCTTGGATTAGTTCAGTTTCAACTTGGCCCCGCTCTCCACTGAGATCATTTAGGCAATTATCAAGAACAAAGAGAGCAACAGTGTTGAACAGACTACTTCAAAGGCTTGCACCAGGCGAACAGTTACAGAACACTGGTCAATTTCCATACGAACTGCACCCCCCTCCCTCCTCATCGTCTTGGCCTCCCCTTCTCAACATGCCTTAAGGCATTCTAGCAGTGCTAATGAACACTATCTGCCTCTGCTGCCAAACAACATGCACACTTCCAACTCCGATGAGAAGTTTGTGATTTGCTCTTCACTTGTGCTTGCAACACAAAGAGGATGAGCGAGGCTTGACAACAACTACTTGACTCTTTATTGCCCCGTTGCTGGCAAGGCATCAGGCCCTTTAGTCCCCATTTTTTTGCCTCGAGCTTCTGAAAATTGTATGTTTTTAAGAAAATCACTCTGTCTTCAAATCCACACCAAATCAACTCCTTTTGAGGAGAGGGTTTTTATTTTGCATTTTAAAACCTGAAGTGGTCTTGCATGGGGGCTGTAATCATTGTTATCGTTTGGGAGAAAAACATTTGAACCGCACAATAGACAAGATGACAGATTTAAATTATTTGATTTAAAATGGAAAATATTTTAAACTGTTTTTGTAAGGGTTATACAGGATATATAAGTTGTTTTTTGTTATTTTAAGATTCTAAAGGCACTTAAAAAATGGATGGAAATGTATCAAACTGCCACTGAAACCAGAAATTTTACAGTGTTTACAAATTTTATTGTTTTCTGTAGGGTTTGGATCGTTTTTACTATTTGAAATGCCAAATAATTACATAATGCACACAATTAAATAAAGGTATGCATGTGTCAAAACTTCGGATGGGTAAAAAAAATTTATTTATGCGTATTCTGATGAATTCTTGTCAGGGTTGTGTATGGGTTTTGCCCTTTTGTTTTTTATTCGTATCTAGTCTTCTTGTTTTTCATCATTATAGAGTTTTGTTTCTGTTTATTTCTTTGCAGTTTGTAAATTCACTCCTGTCTTGATTGTTTTCCACCTGTGTCTAATTATCCCCGGTTCAGTTGAATTAAGTAACCTGTGTCTGTTCATGTTTAGGTTAATTGTCTCTCTTTATAAGACCCCTTCTTCTTTTGTTCAGTGTTGCTGCATTAATGTTTGTCACACCTTTCGGGCTGTTAAAAGTGTTCAATCTTGCTGTAGTCTTTGTTCTGTTTTAGTCTTCGCATAGTCTTATCTGTTTACGTTACTTTAGTTATTGGAGGTTTTCCCCCTCGTGGGTTATTTTGTGTTGTTACTTTGTGTTTTATAATAAAGCAACTGACCGAACCTCTGGCTGTCGTGCATTTGGGTTCTGCTACTCCCCTTATCTCTTATGAGGATCGTGACAATTCTGAATGAACTTTAATAGATACCTATTTAAAGATATTATTAGATCTTTAAAATGTACTTTGATATTCTTTATTAAAGTATTACTTTAATTTCAAGGCAATGATTGTGCTCCCATCACTTAGTTTCACTTTATGAAATAATCAATATATAAACATAAGGCCTATGCATACCAGTTATTAGTGATTAATCTTTCATTTAATTCTAAAAGAACAAATCTTCAAAATTACTCGGGAGTAAAAATATATTTTCGAGCACAAATCGTTCTTTCTTTGGTACATGAGGATTGTGGATTTCTCAATGACCTCGCTCACAGCAGAAGCGGACCGTATGTTGAAACAAACTAGTTCACTGGTTCTCAAAAATCATCTCATTCATGTAACAGCTCTCAAGTACCCTATTCACAATCACCCTGAACCGTATGAGGTAAAGAGTAACTCTTCTGAGTCGCTCTTAAACTCATTTATTACTCTATCAGTGCTTCTACATGTACCCATAACTAGAGGTGTAGAAGATTAGTTCTTCTCAGTCGCAAAGAACAAGAAGCAGACTATTTTGTACAGATGCAGTGAACGTTGTGTTCTCTTCTGGTGTCTGTGATGCTGTTTAAAAAACTTGTTTGTTGCAAGTGGACTATTTACATTTGTACCATTTTTTTTCTTTTTATCTGTTGATTCGCTCATGAACTGATAGCATGCACCAGCAGCATTCGACAACATTGCGGGTGATATTGTATTACAATAGTTTCATTGCTTTTTTTTCCCCGAATGAACAATGTAAATGAATGATTAAAGTGAATTGTTCTTTTTAGTGAATTAGAATCAAAACAACGAAATGAACAACCTAATTGAACAAAACTTTACATAATTTGTTAAAGAATAGATTATCTATCACACATGTTGCTTAACATGCATTAATTTTGGCTGATGAGTAACAAAAATAGGTCTACACTGTGTCCTTAGCACAAAACAACACAAAACCACAATGTTGCAGTACTTTTCCCAAACCTTCAGCAGTCTAGAGGACTATGTCTCAGGATTATCTGATAAAATGTCGCCCTTTGTTCCTGGAGCATCACCCACAAGATGGATAGGCTTGACAGACATTTTTCCCCTTCTCTATTGTTCTCTAGGGTTAAGTTCAACCTGATTGCTGTTATAACAACTTCTGCCCCCTAGGTTCATTTATTTTTAAGGTGTGCTGTCTCATTGTTCTAATGCAATTTGAAAGCAAAATCATTTAAAACTTTTAATGGTGTTCATAAAATATTTCCATAGCATGATATGACAAAACAACACTAAAATTCCAATGTAGTTGGGTTTTTTTATGTCCAAGTTGTCAAATGATTAAATGTCTAAAGGAAAAGAGAAAAGTTCAGAACAAAAGCTCAAAAAGACAAGTTTCAAATGCACTGCAAAGTGGAACATTTCAAGCAACTTTTAAAAGTGCTGTTTAAAAAGTGTGGACTGAATGCTACCCAAAAACCACCTCAGTGGCCCTCCAACTGTGCCAAAGTGATTGGGTCTGCAACAGGAGCACTTAAAATGAACTGCTGAAGAGTAAACCCCTCCAGCATTCATCACTAATGTAGTCAGCCATATTTTTTGTCATGCTAAAATTGTTCTCGATTTACTTCAACAAAACCATCACTTCAAAATTCATCAACATTGTGCCAAAAACTCTGGCCTCAATCTGGAACCTTGAGAGCACGAATGGTATCTTTTCATCATGTTTATACTATGATTGTAAAATGTGAGCAACTCGAGCACTATTTTTATAATGACCATCACCATTAAAAATACTTCGTAGTCACTGGTCATTGCACCCTGGCTAGGCAAGGTTTTCTGTCTGGATATTAAAAATTCAAGATCTGTTTGTCAGCTGTGACCTCCGTGTTTGTCAGGCTGAAACACGGCCTGACAAAGGGATTGCGATTGGGCTGACAGGATCACTCATTGCAGATGGCATATTCTCCGTTGCAGAGCCATCCAGCGTGGAACTGCATCCTGACGCCTCCAATAGGGCGACAGGCCTTTGAGTTTGAGACAAACCCTTAATGCCACTGCCAGTTTGGGGGAGTCGCTAGGTCTGACAGCTCTCCACCATCATCCCAATGCTGTCTCCTTCCTAACAGAGCTGGCCAAATTGGTCGATTTTCAAGCTCTTCTCAATGCTCCTTTTAAAGATCAGGGCAAACATACATGCAACCAGATCCTGTACTTAGGATTTTGTTTCAACAAAATATAGACTCTTATCACATGTGATAAATTATTCAGATGAAGCAGAATCAGGGTTTGTAAAATGTTTATTGATACAGGGTGGGTGAGCGACCGGTGACATGGATAACTGATAACAGCATCTGGTCACATGACTGTAGAGACAGGCTAGAGAAACCAAGCCACACGATAACCTCTTATGAGAATACTGCATAATCTCATGATCATTGCAAGGAAGCAGGAGGCAGAGAGACGGAATGAGGCGAAGGAATAAGATAAAAACAATGACACAAGCGATAAAGTCGTTTCTGAAAGCCTGGAGATGAAAGGCAGAGAAATAAAAGCATGGATGTCATTAGAAGTCATCTTTTCATTCCCACACAAAAGCGCTTAATATGAGCTTGAACATACAGATATATTAAAGCTGAATTTTCTCATTATTATTAATTCTAATAAGGAGAGAACAGCCTTGGCGCATGCTAATAGTCACAGGACTCATAATGGTAATGTCATGAGATTCGGCTTCACCAGCTCATCACCACATCCGTTTTATTCCCTTCTTCTCATTCATCTGACAGGAGTCATATTCCTCTAAATCCAACACTGGAGCCCTTTAGCACTGATAATATAAAATAACGTATTCTTTACATTTATTAAATACACACTCAGAAATATAATACACCACCATGCCCCTGCACTCCTACCCCTCCCCATTTCCATTCCTTGTTTGTGGAATGACGAAAAGAAACCGTCTGTGTCAGGGGGAACAGGCCTGTGTGTATTGGTTTGAGATGCAAAACTGTTTAAATCTTCAATAAAATGACATGGATGGAATATCAGACATCATCTGCAGAGCTTGAGGGATGAGGCATTTATATTGAGCTGATTGAAGGCCTCAAGGTTCCATATGCTTATAAACTTATAAGGTTGAAAATTGTTCCATGATAATATTATTCGTTTTTAAAATATACCTCTCACCTTTTGGTCTAAAGCAGCTGCCCCAGAGGGCGTTTTATATCAAGTCCTCCTGGAGGAAATCCTTCAACATTCCAGAAACGCTTTTTTCATTCATATTAATAGCATGTTAAAAGGGAAAATTGAGCATTGAAGCTATAACAATTAGACAAAGAAACACCAGGAACTGAGATCATTCTTTTAAGGTTTTGTAATAGCATCATTACAGTACATCTGCTTTTGTGTGACTGGATTCAAAAGCAGCCCATATTGAAACGGTTTAATGAAAAATTACCACAACCATTATGTCTGCTTATCATAATAGCCTGCTTGCTATAGACAACAGCCTTTGCATGTGAACAGTTCCTAATGTTCCTGCAATCCAGTCATTTAGAGCAAATGAGCAGGGTCATCAACTGTACCCAGACGCCGCCTTGTCTCTCACATTAGAGAAGGTAATATCAGGACGTCGCTTATGGAGAAATGACAGCGTCCCATAATGGTTTACAACATTTACACTGGATTTCAGCAAGTTCTTTTTTTATAGCAGCACATTTCACACATTCACACAATTTAAGACATGTTTTCAACCAAATCAGCAAGTCACTTTAATTAAAGACTACATATTATGTACATGATGTGAAATTTTAGTTATGGCTCTCCTGGTTTTGCCAAAATAAGTTTGAGCTCAAAAGACATATCAGATCAGATTATAGTGTTTTGGAAAATCTAAAATTGGGTGTGTCTTATTCACACTGTTTTAGGTATGTAAAATTGTGTTTAGCCCATTTTTTTACGGGTTGTTTTCTTTGTAAGTTTGGAAAATATAATGCTATAATGACATCTAGTCAGCGGAGCTTATAAACAGAACCAGAGCCCGACAGAATAAGAGTTGTGTACTGACTTCTGTGCATATTCTTCGGTAAATTCTGTGAATTGTTTTTAAATGTATGGGAAAATTAAAAAAGGAAATTATTAAAGTGTGCAACTGGGTGTGTTTAAGTGTATTGTCAGGGTTAATTGTTCTCTGTCTCTGTGTTCCCTGGCTCTTATCAAGATTCAAATTCATCTGATTTCTGTCCCTGAGCCAGGTTTCTGTGGAATTCTGTCTGGCTCTAGTGAAAATTGCAACTAAATAATAACAATAACAGCTAAACTATTAAACTAGTTAAGAACCATACTTTAGAACGGCACCTGAGTTAGCTCATTTGTTAAAAAATGGACAGTTGTTGGGACCAGCTTATGGATCACTGCCAGCAGATCCAGTTGTCATGCATGAACATTAATCCAAGTTGGAATTTCAGCAAGCACAAAAACTATAGCTACACTACAATTTTGCATGCTTGCCCTGACTTTAATTTGTGTATCTCTAGAGACAGGACTGAATGTGAGCTACTGGGATTCCTATCAAGAAGTCAGACACAAACACAATCTTGCCAGACACTGGGTTTGTTTAGCAAGCAACACTTTGTTTTTGGAAGAAGAACTACAGATAAGGGAAAAACTGAAGTCTGACAAAAGCAGGTGAAAGCTTTGAATGACAGTGGGGTGGGGATCTTTAAAAACAATAGAGGAGTAAGAAAGAAACATAGAAAAACAATGAGAAGCTCACACATGCATACAGAGCTAAAATAGTCAAGCAGGCATCTATGTGCGTCCGTATCATCCAAAACAAACAAAAGGGAACAAAATTACTGAATATGAAATTGTGTTTTTGAAAAGTGGGTTATTTTGGGTGTTGTTTTATTCAGCTACACCAAAGCTAAAGCGGATGATATTCTTATTAAGTTTTCAAAGAGATTATTCTGATGCTATATCTTAGAATAGCATGGTGAGAGTGTCGAGGAATTTTTCATGATTTTGACTTTTTGGGGAAAATCAAAATGATAATACAACCATTTTGAAGTTTAATATCTGCATGTAGATATCTGATGGGGACGTTTGAGAGAGTGAGAAGTGAGAGAGGCTGGTTTGAGATGCAAAGGTCACAGGATCAAATCGTGATTGTTGATGTGGGATTCAAACCTTACTTTCTCGCACCTCAGACAATCATTATGGTTATTGACTTTAAGCAAGACACTTGAACCCCAAATTTTCAAAGCTTTCATGCATTGTTCTGTTAGTGGGCACTCATGACACTTTGTTACAATGCAAAGCTGATAAATGTTAAACTATCCTCTATTTTTTACCACTAGCTTCAAAGGTCTAAATAATTAAACAGTAAGGATTTTTTTTTACATCTAACATGTTAATAAGACTGAATACATTGACATAGCTTGTCTCTCGCCTTCAGTTAAGCATTGTGGGTACAGAAACATGGTCTGAAAGAAAAATCTTGAAAAATGTTTCTGTATAAATTTTATTTCCTTTTTTCTAGGCTTGCTTGCTTGATGTACTAAGCATAGCAATTGATGTCATTTGGGTGGATGTTGCACACACGGGGAATTCAGGGACACCTCCCTCAAGATGTAAAATGCTTTATGTGTCTAGTATGTTGCTTTTTACGGATGTGTGTGACTGGTGGAGTGTGTTTGGGGGTGGGCAGGAGGCCATAGGCATAAAACAGCAGCCACTTTCTGTCAATCTAACCCAGGGCAGATGAGGGATACAAAGGAAGCGTATCACCCATGTGTGAACGAATAATGCTCTGGAAATTGTTAAATGTCTTTGAGCTCTGGAAAAGCGCTATATAAATTAAAAGCATTATTTGTATTATTATTAGTATTCCTATTCGTACAACTGAAAAACTCATGAAACATAAAAAGTTTTATATACCACAAGAAACACTAATGGGTTCTGGTTTACATGTCTTACATCAACTGCATTTTTTTATTTAGCTTTCACTCTATAATGAATTTCTCAGAGATCCTTTTATATTCTTCTCATTCCAAAGTATTATCTTCATGTACTAAATGTGAGCAAATCAATACATTTTTCCCGGAATTCTGAGCAAAAATATCACAGATGAATAAACAGCATTAATCAGGTAAGAAGGCACTTATGAGCAAAAATATACCCCACAGTGCATTACACCACTGCAATAGAGACAAACTGCCTTTGAATGCACTCAGTGTGTATTCAAGAGGTTGACATACAGTGAAAGTGTATGAAAGTGTATGTTAGAAAGTGGATTCAGAGTGACTGAGATTCTCCATGTCCGTCAGGCTGATGCAAAGGAAATCAGATACTAACAATCCAGCAGAACCAATAACTTTCCCACCCACTCAAAGAACTACATGCTTAGAATGTTTAGTCTATTTTAAATATGCCTTACTTAATCATTGACTGAATAAAAGTTTATTTTTCAATTTTTTACTGTGCTGCCACCTGGAACTCATCAGTGCATATTTTAATAAATGGCAAATGTATTGGGTATCTGTACTGGGTATTGGCCAACCCACAGCTCTACTGAATTTGCCAGCCGAGCTCATTTTGTCTAACCCTAAGAGATCATTACTCCTCCGGTGGACAGGGGAGCTCACACACTGTATGTCAACCTCTATACTGCTTTCGTAGTCAGTTGGCCTCTAAAGTATTCAGAGAGCTGGTAGGAGGCTCATGTTTAAGTTTCTGCATACATAGAGTCCAAGTGCTCTTATTAGGTAAGAATAACCAGGGGTGGGTTGTGCCTCAAGAGGTTAGAGTTTAACCACCTGTTCTTTAGTAATTGTATCAACCTCACACAATCTAGGGCTAGGCTATGTGAGAGTCACCTGGCCCATATTACAGATTGCCGACCTTCTCGAATAAATCCACACAGTCTGCAGCATATTCAAGGAGTAAGCAGTAAAAGGTAACACCAATCAATCCCTCAACCAACCTAATATTTAGTCCTCCAGACAGAGACAGACACAGTTGTATAGCACAGTGACCTTAAAGGACTACAGAGAGACCTTGATGGTAGACAAAGACAATTCTCTGTCGAAACCCTCTTGGGATTAAGTCAACATGCCTTTGATTGGCATCTTCTGTTGTCTATTTTCCAAGAGTCAACGCCAGTTACAGAGTTTTCAACGTTTTAGTATAAGATGTGCCCTGCTGTGCCAGAGATGGCAATCACAGAAGCCTGGTTCTCGGTTCCTGTGCCCACATTCATAAGTGAGAAGATTTGACTTCATGTGAATCTGCCAATGAGTTACTGGTTGACTTCTGGATACCAGGTAGTGGTAGGCCTTTTCAGACCTACAAGTTTAACCTCTTCCTCATCCAGATGATTCTCTATGTTTTGGTAGTTCCATGGGCCAGGTGTTTGCCAGGACGTCTATCCAGAGAGCACCTTTTGATAACACATAATAGATTTGGAACTGTGAATTCTCTGTGGAGGTAAGCAGGTCTGTCTGTTTGTCTATCACTATAAGCTTGCTCAGACCCCCAACCTCCTTCATGATCATAGAAGCCTTCATTATCATGTCTGCAGTGACCCAAAATAGGTCATTTGATGAAACAAGCCAGTTCTTGCTATCCGAATGCATGACTGTGTGGTCCAGCCATCTTCACATACAAAACAGATAAAGCATTTACTGCCACTTCCATTTTTGTGCTGTTATGTTGAAGAGGCAGACTGAAGGGGAACATATGTAAAATATGTATGGAGCATTTTATTTTTCGATTCTTGAAAAAAAAAAGATTCAGGATGTAAACACTATAAGGGATTAGGAGATATAAAGGATGCACTGAAATCAAAAACACAAATAAAACTCTTGACTTTAAAAATATTTTTATTTATGATAAAAAATTTTAAAAAGAGGCTCACTTCACACGGGTTGCCAGATGCTCTCCTGCAGCATCTTCATGATGGATCATTTTAACTGCACCTGTCATTTGCGCTCCAGTCATTCGGCACTTTCTCTCCCCAAGCTCATAGTGAGCACTAACTAGAGCTGTCCATCAAGAAGCCCATGCTGGGATGGCATGGTGTGTGTGTGCGCACATGGAAGTGTGTGCATGTGTGCTTTTGAAGGGTAGGAGGGGGCTAAATGAGCCAGAGGCTGGGTTAGCGCAGACTAATGCTAAGGAGGGAGTCCATCTTAGCACCTCTGCAGTAGTCGAGAGGCACTGAAATGGCGCTGCTCATTTTTCTCTTATTGCTCTCACAATGTTCATGTTGTTTATTATATAAATAGTTTCTTTTTAGTGCAGGAAAGAGCCTGCAGTTGGGTTGTGCACATTCATACAGAGAAGAGTAAACTGTACGCCTGTTTCCAACTTATGTGAGCAGTCTTACAGCCGATGTTGCTTTATTATTTCATTAAGTGCAAATCCTGTCAGTGGTCTGGAACCAGCAGCCCAGCCAGGGACTTTTCGCTCTGGAGTCAGCAGGTTAAATTATAATTTAATTACCAAACCTTAGCTGAATAAGCTGCCTTGGAGCACTTGGCCCCAGAATAATTTGAGTATATAGAATCGTTCTATCACTCTCACTTCATTTTGGAGTAACTATCTAATTTTCTATCTTTTATATCCCATTTTAATTTATCTGATGCAAGAGGACTGGGACCTTTTCTTCAACATCACCCCTAATTATATATCTCAAATCAGAGTTTTTATTTTATTTTATTAAATAGTAATTAAATAGTAAAACTAAAATGTTAGATGAAACTCTTATTGCTACAGTAGGAATTGCAATTCAGCAAGTTCACTAAGCTATTATTTAGACTAAACTTCACATTTTTACTGACGTAGCAATACATTTTACTGGCTGCAAAAAAAAAAATTCTACAAAAGTTATTTTATACATTATATAGAACATCGTACACACCTGTATATTTTTAAAACACATTTAGACATTTTCCATGACAATTTAATTATTCTGTCTATGTATAACATATTGATTAATTTTAAATACATTTCTTTTATGGAATTCACATAACATTGTTTAATTACTGTTTGTGTGAAGTACTTTTGTTTAGAGAATGTTTGGAATCTTCTTATTTTCAACACAGCCCTCGCAGACACATATCTACAATTGGTCTCGTCGGTCAAACCAGTAATAATCACCAAGGGTGTGGTTCTATGCACATTTTGGTCTGTAAGAGGAAGAATAAAGGTCCTGCTCAAGTGTCTGCTGCCACTCTAGGCAACTGCCACAAGGTTGATTGTTTTGGTCATTTTGATTATACTCAAAATAAATAATGGCTGTGTCGTTTCTTTTACAGTTGAAATACATACCTGTACATATTTATCTTTTTAAATATATATGGTACATTTACAGTTCTGCAATCTGTACTTTTACATTTGTATTGTCTACTATTTTGTAAACATTAATTTGACTATATATATATACAAAATTTACTATATATACAAACTAATTCTCATTATGTCTGACATAAGCTTGGTTAAAAATTGAAACATTACACATGTAAAAGTGAGATTTTACAGTGCTAAACCAATGTACATAACAACAGAAACCAGCAGAAACAGTCTTGATCCTTGATCTTAATTATTTATTTGACTTTTATTTGATAAATATATAGTATTTGTACACTATATCAAATATGGAAAAAGAATACATTTTTGAATCCTAATATAAAGCTTGTCTATTTTTTTGAGAATTGAGGCAACAGTTAATTAACCAATCCCACTTACCAGATTAGCGAGTCAAAAGAGAGGCACATTTTATTCGATGTAAAAGGCTAATGGACTGATTGGTAGTGTATTGGATTTTAATACTGTATTTTATGCAAGTCATCACATTCTTCTAAATTCTTTAGATACAGCAAATAATAGCTGCAACTCTAACATGAAATTCCTGCTTCACAAATCCCAGTCTTTATTGTTAGACAAAACAATCAAATTGCTTGTGTAGCTCATTGTTCTGGACAGTACATTAGCTATTAAGGATCGGAGGGTTCAAAATTGTTTTCTTTTAATGTATTATTCCTTTAGCTCCGAGCCCTCACAGGAAGTTTTGTTATTATTGCCACTCTTTGAAGAATTAAGAATTGTTTATCCAAGCTTCATTCAATTTCAAGGTCGATCTTTGAAATTTCAGACCTATTAAGTATAGTGTAACACTTTCAGTGTGAATGCAATAATGAATGAAGCTCTAGCTTGGAAAAGATAAAAAACCTAATCTTACATTTTCTTTACATGAAACTGTAATCAGATGGAGGAACCCACATTGATGTTTTTCAAATATATTGTTAAGTTGCTTGCATAAACTCTATATCAAATGAAAACTATAACAATGAATTGATTGTCAATATAAAGCTCTTGAAAACTGACACTGAATCAGAATAAATGTCTCAAAATGTATAAAATAAGGGTAATGTACAAGTTTAACCCTTTAGAAGGATATCATAGAAATACTAAACTTTATGACATTTTGAAAACGATGTCAATTTATCATGAATGATTAAGTATCCTTTAGAAAACGTACCCCTCCCTCAATAAAAAAAATGTTTATAGCAATATATTCTTTTATTTAAATAAAAACAAGGTAAGTACATTGAAAAGCAGAGATCTGTGTTGGGATAATGATGTTTATTTGTATATTAATGTCCATAAATATCCACCCCTGTCCAAAACAATGAAGCCTTTCTTTTCTTTGAGCTAATTTGGCTGTTTAAAAGTGTATATGGAAATCTCAAAGAACCACATCACACATGGGAGATGTAATTTGAAGAAATCAAGGATCTAATTCACTTTGAAACACTAGAGAGAAAAAAGAAAATTGCTCATTTGACATTCATATCATCTTCTGAGCAGAGGCATTGCCTTGGATTTAACTCAGGCATGTTAAAAACCATCTCCTCGTGAAAAAGGCCCTTAAACACTTTGATTTTTCCCCATTTTGAGACAAAGCTAAGTAAATAGAGACGAGATAATGAATGGAGGGGAAAATGAGCCTTGTTGCTCTGCCCTATTCCGACTCAGAGACAATTGCACCATTTCGGGTAAAATTGCAATGGGACCGTCACCCCTTTCTCACCTCGGCCCCCCTACACAAACCCTCTAATCCTCCAGTGAGCAGGCAGCACTCTCTGTCCATGCAGACCCCCTACCTGCCAGGACCCTACCAAGGCAAATTAGACCAGGGGGTGCCTTTTGTTTCGGAGCACTCTACAACTGGGGGAAAAAAATCCAAATTATTTTTCCAGCTAGAGCAATTTGACGTGCTGTGATAACTACGCTGCAAGAAACTTCTTTGACAGTATTGAAAGAGAAGATTTTCTGGCCATAAAATACCCACCCCCTTGCCTATCACCCACAAGAGCACTCACTATTGACTAAAAAGGTAGCAACTCATTAGGCTCTTTAATTACATCATTTTTGCGCATTCTTTTTTCAGAGGACAAGGCCCAATTTGAGGCAGTTATTGGGTTACAGTAGTATGGGGCTCTTTTATGTTTTTCCATCTTTCCCATGACATCTTTTGCTTTCTACCTTTTTCTCAGCATGTAAGGACACCCTTCGGAAACAATGTGATGCTGTACTCTTCAAGTGCACACTTCACTTGCTCTCCCAATCATGCTGCTTGAACAAGAGTCTGGTCAGGTTTTAAATGTGCAATCAAAGAGCTGTATCAGTCTTTAAAATTAAATGAAAATGAAGTATTTTTACATGGTTTTACTTGAAAATAAAGAAATAAATTTTATATGCAAATCTGAGCCACTAGGATTGCACAGTGGCTAACTGATCTGAGGCTTTCTTCATGTAAAACTCATAATTGTTAAAGCAAATTTTCTTTAGAAAATCGAAGTCTCATCTTGGCAGTATTTTGTGAAAACAGTTCATCTCTGCTTGTCAAGTTCTTTTGTTAATCTAAGGAATGGCTTGTAAAAGATGTTTTCAAACATTGAATATAAAAGTTATCTTAAATTTGAACCTTCAATTTGTGGATTATCACACTACAGTTAAACAAATGTGGACTTCTAACACCATAAACTCTTTAATGTTTAATACCATTATCAAAGTTGAGAGTAAAAAAAATGCTGTCTACATCCATGTGAATTCTTTTTAATTGAAATAGCATTAGCGTCACGGTGGCGCAGTGGGTAGCACGGTTGTCTCACAGCAAAAAGGTCGCTGCTTCGAGCCTCGGCTGGGTCGGTTGGCATTTCTGTGTGGAGTTTGCATGTTCTCCCCGTGATCGTGTGGGTTTTCTCCGCATGCACCGCTTTCCCCACAAGTCCAAAGACATGCAGTCTAAGTGAATTGAGTAAAAATGATTACCCATAGTGTTAAAGTGTGAATGTTTCCCAGCGATGGGTTGTGGCTGGAAGGGCATAAAACATATGCCAGAGTAAAACATATGCATATGAATGAATGAAATAGCATTAATCTATTTTAAAAGTTCAAACATTTTGTTTTTCAAGCTAAAATATGTTAAAGTAATTAAACTTCTGTTTTAACAAACACATTTTATGCAGCACAGCTTTAAAAAGTATACCACAAGCATTAAAAAAACAATACGAAAGACCTGCACATTTTTAGTTTAACTATCATGAAACCCGCCAGTTGCACTAATTAGGGTCCTCTCTAATTGTCTGAAGCTGGAGTAGTATACACACTAAAGCAGAGTTGCAACCAAAATGTGCAGGATTTGGGGAACCCTGATATAGGTCCAAAAATAATGCAATGGGATGCAAAGTTTGCGAGAACAGTTGAATTTTGTTGAATTTTCAAGCAGAATAGGGTGTTATCTGCACAGAGGAAAAGGACAAGGCCAGGTGTCTGACGATGGACCCAAAGGAAGCAGATATGTGGAAAACATTGAAGATGCAAGAATTGAGCCTTGAGGTACCCCGGATGAAGGAATGTCAGAACTAGAGGAAGCTAATCCACATTAAACATGAGATAAATCAAATAAGAGCATAGTTTGAGCAAAGGCTGTAATTCCTAGCAGTCGTGTCTAAAGAAATAAATGTGTTTGACATGAAAATGATAATAGTACGCCAATATAAGGAGGTCTAAATATAAGGAGTCAATACAATAGTTAGACTTAAACACTAAAAGATCAAGACTGAGGAACATCCAGCTTGATCTTTATTTGAGATTCGCTGAAACAAGTCTTTTTCAAAATATGACGTAGGACTGTACAAACAGTACTAAGCTCCTCCCACCATTCACTTAAAGTTATCTGGAAAGGTGTTCCCCAAACATTGATGCTAGCAGCTGTGATTCTGTCACATCATGTCGAGGAACTGTTCATTTTTTTATCTTCTGTGAGGGATTTATATCTTCATGTTCTCTGTCAAGAGAAGAGGTTGTAAGGGAGCAATGGTTAAGTTTCACCTGTAACTCAGTAGTACAGGGCCAACCTTTTCTTTGTTTTTGCAATTTTCACAAGGACTGCCTCGCAAATCTAAATTAGTTTAACTCAGGTTTCGCAAAAAGGCAATCAGTTTCCACTTTATTTGGGTCAGCATCTTCCTCCCAGTCAAAACTGGTATGTCCGATGTTAACAATTGATTTATTATTATCGGTGTGCCATGATAAACATTTTTTTCTGTTTGTCACTCAACCTACTTGTCGTCCACTGTTTATTACATTTCAGTCTATTTTATTTGAATATATATACAATATTGTTTAATTTTCTTTTCACATAATCATAATAATACAGTTCAAGTAATAGGTTTTTGAAGGGCTAGACACAGTATTCCTAAAATATTGACAGCAGTCTAACTAACAATTACTGCAGATTGCGTTACGTAAAACAGGAGTTTTGTATGAACAAGGCGCAAAATGAATAAATTTGATATTGAAAAAAATCATGTAGAAATAAGTGCACATTATAACAAAAATAAAGTGGGTTTTTTATCTTGCATTGATGTCATCCTATTGTTTAGACACCAAAACACAAATAATCAACATTTCAGAACCACAATACTACTGGCTATTTAGGACATTAATGGTTTTTAATGGATTTTTTTTGTCATGTGTAAAGGGCCATATGCATACTCAGGAAACAAAGTGCTCAGAGAGGGGTGCCTGTTTGGGGAAAGGACCACAAGCTCACTTTTTAAACTCACAACTGTACATTTTGCGTGTTCTCTTCACTGTCTGCGTTACCAGTAAGCAATTTCCACACACACAATTTTTTTTTTTCAACACTTACCAAATATTTGTAGTTACAATTTACATGTTTACATACAAGCGTCACGGTGGGGCAGTGGGTAACACGGTCGTCTCGGCTGGGGCAGGTGACATTTCTGTGTGGAGTTTGCATGTTCTCCCTGTGATCGCGTGGGTTTTCTCCGGGTGCTCTGGTTTCCCCACAAGTCCAAAGACATGCGGTATAAGTGAATTGAGTAAGAACAATTGCCCATAGTGTTAAAGTATGAATGTGTGTGTGAATGTTTCCCAGCGATGGGTTGCGGCTGCGTAAAAACATATGCCAGAGAGTTGGCGGTTCATTCTGCTGTGGCGACCCCGAAATGGAAGAAAGCTGACATGAAGATGAATGAATGTTACCATACTATATTTTTACAAATGTTGTCAATAAAGTAAAAATATTTTCATCCTTCAGATCCAAAAAGCAAATCCAAAAAACAAAATAAAGTGTATCAACAAGCCTTAGCTCATTTCCTCTTGTTCACAGTCATTGATCATTCTTCTCACGATTAACAAACATCTCCATTATCTATACGTCGGCTTACCATATCTTACCCACGTCTTTTTATCATGTTGTCAAGACATCAGCAACAAACAGGAAATTTGACTTTTACGGGTCCAATTACAGAATCTACACGTCACTTCTCTTTCAGGATGACAGAAATAAGGAAAGAGAAGAGACCAGGAACAGTCTTCTGTCTGAATCTTCAACGATTTCCCTCAGTCTGAGATCTGCAAACTGCCAATGAAAGGAGGATTTGTTTGCATAGAAAATAGTAAATCATGAGATTTTGGGTAAAGGTTGACGATTGAGGCGGTCAAAATGTTGCAGTTAGTTTTTCTAGGCTTTAAATCTGGGATTCCTCTTGAGTATTCGGTATAGTAAAGTCTCTAGTAATTTTCATTGAGTATTTTGTTGAGTATTTCGTATGAGTATTGTATTCTATTAAAGACACATATTGAACAACAACTAAAATACATAGAACACAAAAAAAAATCAGCAGTTTGTATATTCAGGAGTTCGCTTATGAATTGTATTAGCGCAGAGTACCATTCACTTTAACTGTCTGTCGCAGATGGGTAGGACATTTACCTGTCTAGCCATAAAGCCATTACAGGAAAAAAAATCACTTCAAATAAAATGTTTTGGAAGTTAGGTGCGCACCACATCAGAAACCTCAGTGTTAAGGGGTGACACTGCGGGACTGATTCACGTGGATGCTTTAATGAATTCGTTTTCACATCTGCCAATAGCAATGAAGGGTCATTATTGATAATGTCACCCTGATTTCTATTGACACAATTAAAAGGCAAGAAATCCATACTCTTGGCCCTTGGGTGTATTGCGCTCTCTCTCCCCCTCTCTCTTTTGCTCATGTTCAGTCAAGCGCATACAGGATATTAGCTCCTCTCCTGGCAAATTTGCTTTTCACATCTCTTTTCTTGCTTCATCCTCTTCCCGTTCTTGGAAGGACTTGTTATTGAGCTTAGTGTCCACAAATGCCATTGATCCGAGCCACCAGTCAGATCCATACCAGAGAGCTTTAACACCCTCTCAGCATGTAAGTAAAACTAATCCCGCTCAACTGGTGGAGCCATTGATTTTATAGATTTCCCCGAAACTTCTGATAATGATACATCATTGTTAAATTTGGTAGAACAAACTGGTTTGCCGATCTTCATACACACACATAAGTGCACGAGTGAAGATTCAAAAAGGGTGGAGAGTTGCCCAGATTTCTGTGTCAAGAGGGAATTGTCCACATTATCTATTGGGCTTTTTGTGTGTTTTTCAGAGCATGATTCTTTATAATCTCCAGGTCAAAACGTTATTACTTGAACAACAAACAAACACAAAAAATAAGTAAACTGTTAAATACAAATAACTAGATACATTAAAGCAAAATGTCCTGATAAACAACTTTTGAACTTTAGATCTTTGCGTACAAATTATGTAACAATGTATAAAATCTGTATAAATAAAATATGCATTGATATTACTTCAACAACTAAAACAAATGCTCTTCTGGAAAACAGAAAAAAAATAACAGTAACACCAAACGAAAAATAGTTTTAAGTCACATTATTTATGCTCTTTTTAATAACATTTTTTTATACACAAATCACTTCACGTTTCATTCATTAAAATCCTTAAATATTAACACATTTATTTTATTTCAACAAAGCTTGTTTATTTTGTTATATATATTTTATTTATATATATTTTTTAAAAATTACTTTAGCATTTGACTTTGGTTTGAATTATAACTTATAATTTAAAAAAGTAACATGGATATTTGTATTTAATTGTTATTTTAAAACATATATTCAATTTCAGATTTAAAGGAAAATGTGTCAAAACAAATTCAATTTAACAAGCGCCGAATCAACTGATGTTAGCTAGATGTAGCCTATTTGATGTTCCATTTTTGTTTGTGAAATTGTGATTACATCCTTAATGTCCTCTGGCACAGACAGTAATGGATAGGCGACACGAACAAAGGTATTTTTTGATAAAAAAGTGATTGATTCTCAAAAGTTTCTTAATGTAGGGATTGTGAAGATCGCTGGAGTAGGATCCAAGTGATAGGTTAATAGGTCATTGTGCTACGATTGCCTGATAGGGAAATTGGTTTAACGTTTACCCATGAAGAATGATCCATGAACAGTTTTAGTAAATCACTAATCCTACTTTTACTAAACTATTGCTATAGAGGTTTCTGGAGAACACCATAGAATGAGCTTGTAATGAGACTTGTTGATCCTAAAACATACCTTGAAAAGCAATAACAAAGGTAAAACTATCTGTGTGAAATATTCGATATAAAAACATATTTCAGTTAAATACCAACTCTCGTAATCTTTTTTAACACACTTAGACCTAAATCAAGACTGTTAAATCAGGTTGGAAGGCAAATTTCCACTCTTATAACATTTTAACATGTTTACCCCGGTGGCTTAAAAAGGAGCATTGGCTGCCAGGAATCAGCCTTTAGTTGTTTTGTTTTGCAAGAAGAAAGTTTTTTTTTTCTCCCGCTAAACTGCCAACATGCCACAACAAGATATACATCTAAACAAAACCATGGTAAATCCCTGCTGATCATTAGAGCAAAGTATACAAGTGACAAATAGTTTTAAACAAGCCCTACAGCGTTTCGTTTCTCCCCTGGGCTACAGAGAGAGTGGAAAACATAACTGAAGGCATCATCTCAGCACAGCAGGAGAAACTGAAAACTTGCAAGGATGAAGAATTAACCTCAATCACTTCTGAACGGTAAAACCCTTTTTATTGTGAAGTGCACCTTGAACTCCCTAACCAATCTAGGAAATGCTGATTGTTTCAAACAAATGCAAACCGATCCTCAACTGCTACATTTTTTTTGCGCCAGCCAATCAGGAGCTTCTTCTATTGATTACTTGTTTTTTTGAGGACAGCAAAAACATGGCAGACACATTAAAAGACTTTGTTCTGCTTGTTACCTCAAGAAAAAATTCTACTGAAAGCTCCTCCCCAAGCACTCATGTCACAGATCCAGGGTTGTATGTTAAATTTTTTCCTTATTTACACGCCCTTTAAAAATCATATTTTTTAGTGTTGATTCAGCAACGATTCACACGTTTACCAATTCCTGACGTGAGCATGGCATTATGGTTAAATGTAAGAAGAGAACAGAGGTGTTCTACATGTTTTAAAAAGTGGAGCTAAACATGACTAACATACATGCAGAATTTGTAAATTTAGTATCTTGCTTCTGCTTTGTAGATGCTCAAAAAATAAAAAATAAATCAGTAAGAAATTAATTTCCATAAATTCCAATATATATATAACATATATAAAGAATCTTTAACTTTTTAAACTTCATTCTGTCTGCAAATTTGGTGTGCTGACAACATATAACATGAAGAAAACCCCTTCAAGATGTAAAGTTTAGTGTTGCTGCATCCCTCCCAATATGGTCAAAGCACACATGGGGAGTGATCTAGGCCCTTGTTTTGGGGGGTTAGAGAAAGCTAATGGGCTACGCAAAGATGCTTCGGTGCAAACAGCCAAAGAGCCAGCAGTGTCCAGACACAGTTGAGGGCCTCAGAGGAGAGAGACGCCTATTAGTCCAGGATAAGGGTCTGTTTGGAAGAGAAGTCTTATAATGCTGGACTGGGCTGCAGCACCGGGCTGTGTATCAATTAAAGAGAGGAAAACATGTCATGGAAGCTGAGATGCATTAAATAAAAAAGGGAAAAAATCTGGCCAAGGGGCTGAAGCGTTCACCTGCTGTGATGCTCAGAAGGGAGAATGCTCATCACCCGGCATATAATGCACAGGAGATCGATGCCCTGTGTATGTGTGTGTTTAAGTGGAAGTATTGTCCGAGGCACTGTCGAAATGAGCAGCAATACCTTCTGGCATAGGGCAGCCTAAGTAAATGAGAAGAGGCCATCAAAATCCAGGAATAAAGGATAAAGACAAACATTGAACATGTCAATGGACTTGGGTCATGATGACAGCTAATGTACTTTTAATTCATCTTCAATTCCTTGCTCTACCAGGCCCAAGGGCAATCACTCTGCCAGTTTCAGTGGCCTACATTCCCACTCTTTAAGAGACATTATTGTGTGTCTGTATGAGTGTGTGTGTCATGAAATGGCCAAGGGATGTTCACCCTTTAAAACTAAGCCTATTCAAATGAAGACACAAAGGAAGGTTTAACAATGCTGTGGGATGAAAAGATGTTCTGTTTAGACTGGAACATGGTCCTGATTCTTTATTGGAACACGAATGGCTTGTATGCTAAAAAACAATGAAAGTCAGGTTAAAGTGCAGAATTAAACTGGTAATGCAAAGGTGCACTGGATATTGACTTGTTTATCAGCTATCACAATGACGTAATGAAAAGATTAAAGGATTTTTGCCATAAACGTCCAAAACATCTAAAAAATTGGATATTGTAGTAAATCCATCTATGTGTACAATTTTCAGTCTTTTTTTTCTTTTTCATTTTTTATGTGCTTTTTTTGCATTCTTGAAGTTCTGATTCCCGATGCACACTCACCAGCTCCTCTTCCTGTTCACCTGTAACTGACTAAGTAATCATGTGATTACATCAGAGTCATCAGACTCAATCAGCATCACAACAAACACAGCCCTCACTTCATTTCCCACAAACTGTTTATTACACCCCCATGTTTTTCTTGTCTCGTCACTTATCAACATTTTTGTACAGCAAAATGTGTTAAATCAACACTCAAGAAAAAATGTGGGTGCTTATCACTGCAAAATTGTTAAATGTTAGAGTTGAACTAACATTATGCAATCAAAACCCAGTCCATTTTAACATGGCTTTGTTGTTCATTTAAACTGACATAGTGTTGATAAATACGTTTCAACACTTTTAGTTTGTTGCTTGTTACTACCAGTTGACTCTTAGTTCTACCTCTGTTCCAGCACCATCTGTGAAAGATCCTGTGTTTACCTCCTAGCTAATATAACATATACACACTGGACATCTGCCTTCTGGTTTCAGTATCCTGGCTCACTGATCAGCTTCATCTCCTCATTTGCTCTTCGTCTTCAGCCTCTGCGGTCTGAATGAAGATGGACTAGATGGTCTTTCTTCTTTGTTAAACCATTTTGTGGCTATACTTACTGATGAGTACTCATCACTCCCTTAAAAGGGTGATCATTTAGTTTATTTAAAACAATATTTTGCTTTTACAAGATGTCAAAATTTGATTCAGAAACCAGTATAATTCTATGATTCAGTTTATTGAGTTAACAAATGTAATTATTCATGGCTTTAGCATTTTCATGAGTGGTAGACATTATGCCAATAACTTTTTCTTGTAAGGAATATTGAGCCAACCCGACACTTAACACTGATCTCAAGGCAAACCTCAACAGCAATTTCTATGCATGCTTTTGTATATGCGTTTTCATTTGGGGTGGGTTAATGCGATTTTCGTTCCGCTTGTCGGCTCTGGAGACCTGGCTTTGTGAGGGCTGGTCAGGTGAAGTCGAGGCTCAGCCCCCCTGTGGCCATTAGTGTGGACAGGAGACAACCCAATGAAGACAGGATGCTTTGATGCACACAGGTCACTGCACAACTGCCAGTTACAACTCGTCTCCACTTTTAACGCTGACGTGCATGGGTTGGTGGAAACCTTTCGGGGGCTAATGGTAAGACCTAATTATTGGACATATTCTTCCAGTATTGCTCAGCTTCTGGAGGCTTCTTCGGATGCTTTTAGATGCAAGCTCTATATATGTGTGTAAGGATGCAAGAGTGTTCTTTTAACTGTGAGTTTACTTCTGCAAATATCTCCAGGGCCACTTTGGGAAGAAAAAGGAGAACGAAATGCATGGGGTGTTGGAAAAGCGGGAGTTTTTATGTCATCCATTATGTTGTTAATGCATTGTTTTCTATTTATTAATACACTATGCACACACAGAGAGAGAAGGGAAAGAGAGAGCTTCCTGCCCCCTCTGATGTTTTCCTGCCATTTCCTTTGACAAGCAGTAGCGCATTTTAAAAGATGCTGAGAAAAGAAAGCCAGCGGTGAATCTTTATGGATTTGACTTGCAAAAAGCACCTCATATATTGTTTATGAAAAAAGCACCCCTCCGTCTCCCATCTGCCCCAGCGTGTTAGTTTGTTTTATTTGCTTATTTTTAGCCCATGCACTAGTTAAGGGAAAGGCACACTTGTCTGTTTACATCTACTTCGATGAAGACAGACTGCGTCCTCATCTGTCATTTCATATAAGAGAAGTCAAAACGCTCCCATTCAGCTTAAAGATTGCGCCGTGACATCTTCAATTGAGTCAACATTTTCTTTTCTCTTACTTCTCATGTAAAACCATCATGAAGAAATGGGTGAAAGACAATGAAATTCTTGTGTGTGTGTTAAAAATAAGAAACCTGTCAAATGGGTGTCAAGTTTTTCCACTCAGGGGTAAACCTCTTGAGAGCGGAGAAGAGAGTGAGAAAATTACCCTCTGTAATTGGCATGTTGATCAAAGGCTGCGATGGCAGCCGAACAATGAAGCCTTTAATTTATCAGAATTCATTATGAGCTACTGTTGTAATGCCAAGACGCATTAGAATAAATAGAGACAGAGAATCAAAGCCCCTTCTGTTTGAGGGTTGTGTTGGCTGCTCTCGTTTTGAGGGGTGACAGTGTAAAGGTGATTGGTGTTGGATGGGAGGGTTGCTCTTACAGTACATATCTGATAACAACTCATCCTAATCACGACCGTGACAGGAAAACGTGGCATTCTGCATCACTCTATGAATATGGATGTTCAGTATCTGTCTGCTTACTGGAAGGGCCACTAGAGACATGAGCTGTCACTGCGGGGACCTGGTAACTGTGTTCAAATTGAACATTCTGTGATCAAACCCTGATTCAACCTCACTTTCCACGTCAGATAAATGGGCAGCTTACAGCTGAGTCGTGGAATCTAAATTAGCAGAGAGTTATTGAGAGACAAGCCTGTTAATTATTAATCTGTATGCCAAGATTTGAAATTAAGGGACACTGATTTGCTGCTTCAAAAAAAGAATCTTTAGGAACTATTCTGAATTAAATATCAAGAAATTAATGGCCAAAAATCAGGGTTCTGAAACATAATTCTTAGCCCTTGCTGAATTCTTCTTCCAACAATGTTTCAGGAGACACAAAAGTAGATTCAAACAAGCCAAGAGGACTTTAATTAGTGGAGTCAGGTGTGTTCAGATAAGGTTGGAGCAAAACCATCAATTGAGTTTGAGGCCGTGACCTAAATGTAATCCTTCAGTAATCCTAATTAAACATTCACAACATCTTATTAACAATGTCTGGGTCATTAAGAAGTTTCAAGCAGGAGTTGATTCAATTTAGATTCAAAGTTTGGTGGATCTGGATTTGTCAGTTTGTCATACAAGAAATGTTTTGTTTTTATTTTACGAACAGCGTTGAATGATTTCCTCTCAATTCAACTTCAGCCAACATCATTAAGAGGAACAAAATGTAATATACTTATTTTTTGATCGTTTTAATGAAAGATTGTACAAGAATAATAGCATTTTTATATAACACCTTTCACCAACTCAAGTACAAATATTATTTATATATTTATATATATTATTTACACATATACTTAAAAAAATCTAATATCACATCTTCTAAACATCTAAAACACATGCCAAAACATCTTTGAATGTAAAATACTAAACAAAACCCTGATAATGCATCAGTTAATTGAACACTAACTAACTATTAGTTGAGTCATTAACTATTCATTAGTACAGAATAAATATTATTTGATTGTAGCATTAACTAATGCTTACACACAGGAGAGGTTTTAGATAAGGGCAAAGAGGGCGTTTGCTCATAGTGGCATCTTTGAAGAGAGCGGCATCGGGAACCACAGGGGGTGTTTGCCCAGGGCACCAGGGCTCGGACCACCTCGCTTTCTCACATTTAAGAGTTGGTTTAGTACTAACCGTTCACTGTATATAAAATGGGCATAGTGTCAGTGACATTACACATAGGTAAATCAAAAGAGGCTCAGAGTGGGCATAGCCAGTAATCATAAATGGCCTTAGTGAAGATGTCAGATCAGCTGAAGATTTAAATTTTAATATATATTAAACAAACAAAGTGTTCATGAAGGTCAAAACTATCCTGGGAGCAAGCAGCAAAAACACTGCATCCAGAGAAGTTGACATATGACCTGCAAACAAAACCTCCATTTATTGGAGAACTTGGATCCCTCTTTTGAACTTGATATTTGAATCCCCTAGGTATTAAGATAAATTTTTGGACTGAGTGAACAAGTAGATGTATATTTTTGTGTTGTACCACCCAGTATTCCCCTTTGTGTTGCCTCACACTCTGGGTTGCATTAACCCCCATCTTATTTTAATCATTGTCTTTCATTTATGTTACTGTGTACACAGTAATGTTGTATATGGGTATGATAAATAATAATAATAATAATAATACAAATAAAAGAAAAAGTAGCCTCGGGGGGAACATGTTTTTCAGCTCCAAAGTTGGTCAGTTTTAACATTGAAGTGAATGAAAACCTGCTAACATCTGGAGTCAGCTTCACACGGCTGTTCGAGGAACTGCAAGGAGTCATTTCTTATTACACATCGAGAGGGAAAGCAGAAGCTTGCCCCTTCATACTAACACAGTATTCAAGAAGGATTATGTCAGGAATTCAGTCGCAACAGCCAGACAGATCTTTGAACATTTTTTCACACACACACACACACACAAACAGTGGCAAATGTTACAGCAGGGCAAGCAAACGGTGTCAAAAACAGAACTCAAATACAGCATGTGTAACACAGAAATGGGCTAATTAGATGAAATTGTGATTAATAACAGGTGGTATATTATTGAGCGGTATTAACCCACAAAAGCAATGAACAAATGGGAACAATAACAGAGGATTAGATTACCATAAGCATAACTAAGAATGGACTCTAACAGATTAACTGGGTCTCCAGCCAGACATTAATACCAATTGAACATAAAAAATAACATTTGAACAATGGTTAAGTAATTAATTAAGTCATGAACACATGCTTAACCAACACTGTTTGTGAAATTGTAAAAAGATCTTTTACACTTTCACATAACAGTTGTTAATGCATTTTAACATTCATCATTCTTTTACATATATGTGTATAAACAGTGCTCACACGTTGACCACATTAATAATAACAATCACAGTTCTTGGGTGAATTTGCATTCATTGAAAGGAATAATTAACCAATTCATATACTAAACATACAAATTATGGACCCTAAAACTAGTGTTACCAGAAAGTAAAAATTTTAACAGCTATTAGGTGTAATTGTAACAAATCAAGTGTCAAGTTGTTACAAACAATTCACAAACAATATGTTTTTTTAAACAATGTGCATTATTTCCCTTCTATTTGTAGTGATCTTCACAACACACTATAACCTTGTACAAAAACTCAAGCAGCGTCAAGTGAGTCTTCTGCAGAGCCATGAATGCAAACATTAATCAGAAAACAACAAATGAGGCCATTCAATGAATTATAGGAGGTTTGCTTTTGGATTGACCATGCACATAACATGAGACATTACAATTCCTTTTAAGAATCTGTGCCCCTTCCTCTGTTAATACTTTATCTATTTCTTTGACTCTACAAATCACCAGCCATTCCACTGCAATCTACCAGTGTTATTCTTTCTTTTTATTTTCTCCCGCTCATATTCTGGGAAAAAAACACATCAAATGACAACCATAAACACGTAATAGAAATCTAGTATCTCTCCAGCATATCCTTCATGAACCCTTGTCCTCAGTCACCAACTGCAGGACTCCATCTGCCTACTGATTAGTTCAGACAGACAATTCTGCTTTTTATTGCAAGATATAAAGGGTGATATATGGCACTGCCAAAGAGGCCCAGTCTATTACATGAGACAGAGTTCAAAGGTTACACCGCTCAAGGAGTCAGAAATGGAAAATGCATGCTACCTTGAGGCACGATCCACAAAAGTAGCCATGCCCCCCTCTCTACCAAAACAAGCCTTTGTTTGATAAAAACACATTATTGTTTGATCAATTACATGTGTTCTGTAAATGCAGTCAACTATCTGTCTGATCATGCAATTTTCTATTTTCCAAAAAACTAATTTGTCATGTAAGCGCCAATGAGAATAATGCATTTTGCTGCTTTTCACTATAGATACACACCAGTACTCGCACAAACAAATACTTTCATCCCCTTTCAATCCTCTGAACTTAAGGGGTTTGGAACCGTGAGGATCAGCACTCTGTAAAACATGGGGGGGAAAGGGAGGAAGAGAGAGAGGAGAGTCACACCTGAATAGTCTCAACCAGGAAACACACAATCATTTTCTGGTGACAGACATCAAGCAAGATTTTTCATTGTCACTCTTTACAAAAACTGTAAATGATGTCTTGGACAGAAGGTGTCTGGGTAGGGTAGGAATTAGTTTTGAGTTTTTAATAGTTAAGACAGTACTTTTAAGGTCATGTTCATTCTAGTCCATTTTATCTTAAAGGGGATGAAACACAGCTATTTTTTTTAAATTGGCCTATTTTAGGTCTCCCCTTAAATTATTAAGTATTATATCACCATTTTGAAATCGGTTCAGTTATTCTCCGGATATGGTCATAGCCCCTCCTGGCATAGCTTGGCATAGATTGCTGATTCTGGAAGACATTAGCATTGTAGCCCCAGAAATAGTGTCAAGGTGATCAAAGTGTTTTAAACCTCTTGCATCATGTAGTAATATCCATGCAAAATAAATAGTTAAACTCAAAATTCATCTATCACATAGTGTATTTTAGGATTAATTAAAAAAGATGGCAAATGGCTGTTTCTTTTACTGAATTGACCCATTTTCATTTCTTACTTTATTTGCTCTTATTTGTTTTTGTTCTTTATTTTATTAATTTGGATCGTCTGCCAGCTATCATTAGTGTTTTTAGTTGGTCAGTGGATAAAGTAAAGATTGAACTTATCTAGCAGAATTTGAATGACAGAGATCATCAAGTATGGTCCTGGAGGTCTGGAGTCCTGCAAATTTTAGTTTCAAACCTGCTTTATTGTGCTACTCGAATTAGTACAACAGGTGTGTTTCATGATTGTTGTACCAAAAATGTGCAATGCTCCAGACCTCACGAACCAGAATTGGTGATCTCCAGTGTATGTGTTGAGTTAGTAACCTTGCTTATTTGCGACTGAGGCTTTGTGATTAAATATTACAGTTAAACAAAAAATATTAAATGCTATGGAGGGAAGAACATGGACAAGAAAGCCCAGGTGCTCCTCAGTTCAGTAATTAAAGCCCTCAAAATACACTCAGTTTTTTTACCGTAACATTATACAATTCAGAAATATAAATTAAAATTAATTTTAAATTAAAGTACATTTCAGTTTTACATTTACGGTTATGCTTATTTTAAAACAGAAAGCAATTTTGCCAAGCTACTAAAAAGGATGAAAATGTACATGAGGATTGAGACACAAGATGCCTTGTTTGTTTCTGAAATGATATTTGGTCTCTTGAAATCCAGTTATACACAGGTTTGGGTTCATTTGGACAGTGCAACTTGATTAAGACTTAAATAACTAAAATTTTATTTATTGTATAAACTAAGAACATTTACATAATTCTGTAAAATACTTGTGAAATAAATACCAAAAAATTGTGGTAGTAGGTTTTCTGACATGTTAAACAATGTTAAAAAAAATCCACGAGTGTAAATGTAGCCTTACACCATGCACCCTGCATCTGGAGGTAGAGGCCCTTGGTCAGCTTGCCAGCATTAAGACATGAGCGCTGAGGAGGGCAACTCTACCAGTCAGAACTGGCAGGTATAATTGCACTGAAAATCACTGTAAATCTGCTCCAGAAGGATCTCAGGGCATGGGGATGTCAGCAGCTGTCCCATGCGGTGAAATATGTTAAGAGCAGAGTAGAGAACACAACACACACACTAGACAGATGAAGCTGTTGGGCTGATTCTGCAGCTTTTCCTCTTGGCATTGAATCCACTCAGCTGAGAAGATATTTCCTCATTAGCCAACCTCAGCTTCAGACAGCTGTGGGGCTCAGAGCAAAGAAGAAGAGTGCGTGTGAGGTGGAGAGAGAATAAAAAGTGAAAAAGCACACAAAATATATGGAAGAAGATCTATGAGAGATTGTGCATTAGTCTTTGCAATAAGGAAATTCTGGAAGGTATACATTATGCAAGAGCATAAAGGTGAGCACTGTAGATGTTGGAGTTGTTGGGACTTTAAATCCAGACTTATATTTCATACTAGGGAAGGCCCAGTGAGTCTGCCGTGCAGACGGTTACAGAGAAGAAGAAATGGGGGGAATGGAAGAGATAAATCAAGGAGTGCCTCACCTTGGGTCAGCAATCCCACCAGAGGCTACCGACAATCTGTGTTTGAAGCACTGCTTCTGCACTTCCAGGGCCCTGCTCTCTGGCCTTGCTATAAATCAGCATAAAAACACGCACTTGTCTTGGAAGCTTTTTAACCAGTGCTTATGCTGCTGACAAAATAAAATGGGTAAAAAATATATAATCATAAGACATTTAAGTCATAACGGAAGATAAAGGAACGGGCCAGGGATGGAGTTGGGTTAAAGACCCATCTGGTCATTTTTTTTAATACAGAAGTGTAGAAAATGAATATTTATACAGTACAAATTATGCAAGTTTTATTTATAGCATGGGGCAATGATGTTTTACAGCAAATGTCTGAAATTACTTGATGGTGAGCCTACCTTCCTCTTATTTCTTAAGGGTTCCTGTATTTTATTCATAGACTAGACCAATGCACAAAATGTTACCGTAATAGCACATGGTTTTGTTATTGTTTGTTTATTTACATTCATTACCTGTAATAAAGTCATACAAATTAATTGATACAAGGAATTATGGTAAATTATTAGAAAAGTCTTAAGTTGGTGCTGCAATCATAGTATGTTAAAAAAAATATGATATTAACACAGTTTTAATGATTTTGTTTTATGATAGTCCACGATAGATGAATTTCTTGAACAAAGATTGACACCTTTGGTTGCTACTGTCAGTGACAGTATAAACAAGATAATCAAATATGTATAGTCAGGTTTATACCTCCACTCCCTTCTGAGCGTGAAAAAGTTTGGTTCTTTGGTCCGCTCTCATTCTTTTGTATGCTGCATTTTCAGTTTCTAGTGTCATCACATCTCATTTATATAATGTTCTCCTTCATACAGCTGGCTCATAAAAAAGCCATGTGTTACTGACATATAGGATGTGTGTGCTCAGAGAAACAGAAGGTTTTCATTCATTTTCATTAACATCATTGTATCAGTCATACAATTGATTCAGCACTTTAGAACATTTGTGCAGATGTGCAAAAAAGCAGGTATATCCACCGGTCCAGTATGCGGTCAAGGCAGTCAGGCCTACCAGGAATTCTCCCAGTTTGCCACACACCGGGCCTGCAAAGGACTCCACACGAGGACCTTCTAAACACAACTGCCTAAATCAGCCACATGCACATTTCTGAGATCCTCCATACTCTATCCTGTTCGGCAACAGCACACACCTGTAATGGCACTTTTCTAGTGGATTGTAGCAATGGCACTAATTGCCTTGGCATGGCTTTGCTTGACTCGCAACTGTTTGCTTTTGTGTTTCCATCGACTTCAGTGTCAGTTCTGAATGGGCTTGTTTTAGACATGTCACTGAGACTCTGTTCTTGGTGGCTTTTAACACAAAATAAAAAGTTTTGTTTAAAATACTGATAATTACTACTGATAAAGATAAAGAATTGACAAGAATGTAGAAGAGCGCTTGAGTTTGTCTCTTTTTGGCCAATTTGCTTTTCTTTACAATTGCATTACAATTTGTCATTTAATTAAATGCAATGTTTTTTCAGTTTTTCTTCAGTCAAGTAAACTTGATAAATTATGCCATATGTTCAGAACATACAGAATCAATTTTGCCTTACATTAAAATACATTTTAAATTAAAAAAATTCGGAGGCTTCAAGGACCTGAAAATGTCTAAAAATGTTTTAAGACCCACATTGTTTCTCTTAATGTGTAACCAGATGTAGCCAATTAACTTGACACAATATAAATAGTCTTTGTATGTCCCACCTGAAAAAAATGTTACATAAAAATATTTGTATCAAATAATTTGATTACAAAAACAGTTTTCTTATATATCCAATACATTTCCCCTTATTTCAGATAGCAGTTCTGTGCATCATCTGTGCCAATGGATGATTATTCTACAAGTTTTTTTTATGTGTCTTAAATGTCTAATTTTGGTAAGATAATTTTCTTTGTCTGTGATATTGGAAGTGAGCTTCTTTGGGAAGGACTCAAGCATACTTCAAGAAGTCTTGCATTTTTAGTCACTAGATTGTGAGTTAACAATCTTGTGTGAATGAACAGGATGACAGTGCACCTACAATTTGAGCTTTACTGAGATTGTATGACTGAAACAGCTATTGAAGAAAATCCCATTATCCGAAAGGAAATAGTGGAAGATATATGAATGAGGAATATCTTTTTTAGGAAGTTCCATGCCATTCTGTAATGAAAGGGTATGGGACTGGAAATAAACCTGGGTGACTGATGAAAAAAAAATAGTAATATGAAGAGCACAAACTTTTTTTTTTACCCAACTGTTCTGGTTTCAACATTTCTCAATGTCCTCTGATTCCAAGATATATTACTAGATTAATGGCAATATTTTTCTTAAATTGAAGCCAATTATCTAATTAATCTTGACGGTCATGTGAAAAGCACACATACTTATTTTAAAATGAGCTTTTAAAGGCTCCATCATAATTTCCCATCTTAAAATCTCTGCTTTGATTTACGTCCTCGAGCCCTCTTAATTTAAGCCTGCCAATTCTCCCTCTTTGATAAAATCTAAAATTTGACAATGATTTAATCATCTGGTCATTTGGAGTAATTGCTATTTCAATGGTAGGCGAGAACTGGTTCAACTGTTAAAATGTATTTCTATTATACAATGTATTTCATTTATTAGACTCATCGATTTAATCCCCACATTTGTTTTTAGATTTTCAATTAATAGTGCACAAACAAAAGAGAGACTAAACTCATTTGTCAACAAAGCATTCATAGTCCGGCTTGTGCTGTTTTGGCTCTGATTAATATTGCTATGATAAGAATGTCAACTGCTAGCACACCAAAACACATTACATATGCTAAGAAAAAACTGGTTTTACTTACCTTATCATAAAATGTACATACATACATACATTACATACATCCGCTGCGGTAGATGCACTGTCTCTAAACTGATTAACATGGCGTGCTAACAATGTTAACTCCTAGCTAGCCAAAACACAACTCTGTTAACAAATGAAAGTTATTTACTTTTGCCAAAGTTTTTACTTCATTATCCAGCGTTTAACACGGTGTGCAAGCCAAATAAGAGAGTGAAAGCTCCACTTACATAATTCCCAATTACATAGCTTGCCCTCTGTGAAGCGTTGACGCGAGGTTAGACTTTTTTATGGCTCACTACATCACGGATGAGTGAAAGATGAGCCTTTGTTCACTTTGTCATTTTTAAGATTGAAAAACTGTCAAACAGGGATTCTAACTATGAACAAAAAACATAGAAACTATTTATTTGAAAAGAAAAAAAAGCATATTTAAAATGAATATATGAAGTATATGAAGAAGAGTGTTGAGTTGTATGAAATTCTTTGTCCTCCTACTGTTTACTCACTTGTTAATTCTTATCTGTTAAAAGCAGTTTTGAGGTAAGTGTGGCCTACATATGATATTGATGTCACAAGACTATTGCATTTTTATTGTTGTTGTTAAATTTGTTATGACCAGAGCTTGATTTTTTTTATTCTAAATTCCATTTTTGAGTTTAATAAGATACACGTTTTCAGAAAGTTCTCCTGAACATGTCAAGTTCAATTGTAGTTAAATTATCAGAAATTATATGTATGTTTAAGAGGCATGTTGTTGTAGATGCAAATTTGTTTTGATGTCTTATTTCCTGCTGTCAACGTCTCTGTCTGTAGACTAATAAAAAATAGTGAGCAGTCCGAACATGAGTGAGAGAAACAGCAACATAATTCAACCATACAGATAAACATCTGTTGCTCATTTGTGGATAGAAGATGAAGACTTCGGTGAGGTGTACATCCTGAAATTACGGGTATTGTTTTTTGGGGACATTTTTTCTTCTCCTCAATGGGCCGTGACATTCCTGTAAACCAAAACTGACATATGGTAAGCTAAGGTGAAACTTAGCACCTTAGGTGAACTTAGGTGAAACTTAGGTGAAGCTAAGATGTTCAGGGGTTTTGAAATCACATTGTGAGGTAATAATGAGATAAGTTGAATACAGTTTGTGATTTACACCTCATTTAGCTTTTTATAACTTTTGCAGAAAAGACTCGATAAAGTGAAACCACTTTAATATAGTTGTGTCCACAGCATTAATGCAAACATTTATGTCCTAACACCTTCTAAAAGTTGTGTTTCTTTAAAACTGGCTCGTTACAAACATAAAACACTGAAATGTGACACAATGTTACCTACACTAAATGCCTGCAAACACAAGAAAATAATGTTTGTTTAAAAACTGCTTTTCAGTAAACTGGGTTCTAATAAAACCCTTGTCTATATGAGATATTTTGCATGGTTTCCCCACACGCAGTGATGTCACAGATCCAAGTTTAGAGTGTAAACACATATGTATCAGAAGCTATATACCATATCATTTTTCTTTACAGTGCTAGCAAATGCAGCCTTCTGGTATTCCCCATGAATATGCCTTATTTGCATGAATCAACACACAATTTAAAGAACAAACTGTCTGGGTGCATATCATTTCACCATTGCCTTTGTCAAGAACTCCCTAATCTTGGGAAGTTACATAGCAGCAACATGGACCTCTAAGAATGGTAGTATCTTGAAGCTGATTTTCATTTCAATAGAATACAATACACAAGTATCGTGACGAGTGGCTCATGGTATTTGAGTTAAAAAAAATTTAGATTTTGGACACCACCAAGTAACAAAACCCAGAGTAATTTTACCCATAGTATTAGTTTAGGGTCCGAACATGCCACCTTGGGAATTGTGTCACAGGAAATAAAAAAGGTCCACAGATAAATCACTCTAATTAATAGGCAGAGAAGAGTCAATGATGAAGCATCCTCAACAATGTCCTATTAGCTCCCTGAAATACAGCGCACCCCTACTCTGGATACTATGATCTCAGTGTGAGTACAGCATGCCCTCTGATAGCTTGCTAATGTTGTCACTCAAACATGACAGTAGGTCGGCCATATGCCATTGATGGAACTGACCCTCAGCCGTAAACCACACATTGAAAAACGATGCTAATGCAAACTTTTAGCTCCCACAACATACTCAAACATGAAAGAACTTTCATGCCAGAAATAAAGCTAATATCCTGGAATCCATAAATATATCAATCTCTTTTTTTTAAGTCTTTGGAAATCACACAAATACAACAACATCACAGTTTGCTTCCAATTATTGGATAAAATACAAATCATAGCAAATAATCTCAACTATAATCTAAAACTGATTAAAAAAATAAAAGAGCAGAGAAAGATGGATTTGGATATTCGAGAATTGTTGTACATGTATGTAGAAATGATTAGACGCTTTTGAAGAGATGGTGTGAGCCTCTCAGCACAAATACTAAGAACAATTCGAACAGTGAAGGGAAGCAGAACAAACTGAATATAGAAGCACAATCGGAAATATACTGGTGAACGTGAACAAGAAGGAGAGAGAGTAGAGGGTGACAGGAAATAATTTCACTTCTTCTATTAACCTGACATGATTACAATGGTTTGATGGGCTCCCTTATTTCATGGAATATTAAGTTCAAATGTGGCTGGCAGGGGGACAATGGAACTGGAAGAGGTGGAGGGGGGAGATAGACTGGCCTCTTATATGCAAGACAGTTCTTGGTTTGGCAAACAATAAACAGCAGCCATTCGCATTATGAAATAAACGAAGTCACTCTTGTGACATTATGGGATGGAGGTAAAGGTACATTCACTTTCAATCAATGGCCAAATAACGTGAATTATATGCACAAAACAACCAAACAACTATCAAAAATGGGATTTTTTTAAACAATAGTTTTAGTATGTATGTAAATAAATCAGTAAACCTCATCCTAATAAAGACCCTGATTGCCCCTCCCTCAAACTTCTTCTATGCTCCTCTTGTTTGGTTGGATTTCTGCTGGGTACTTCAGTTTCCTCCCTTGCACTATACAGTCTATTATTCATTAATATATAATTGAAAATCAATTATTATTTATTATTAAATTAATTTTTGCCATGTAAATTGTGAGTTTCTTGCCTCCATTTTAGAACGCTCCAAGCGTTTTCCAGTTCTCAGGCTGAACACAGCTTTTGCAGCTAATATGACAGTGAATAGAGTGTTTATTTGGCCCTGAATTTAGAAAAGAAAAAACATTCTGGAGGAATAGAAAATTGTAAGCCCTGTCGAAACAAACATTTACAACCTTTTTTATTACTTGAAATGCTCTCACATGTAAATGCATTTTCTGGATCCAGATAAAGTTTGTAAGGTCTTGTTTGATCTATAGCATGATTTGTCTTTACTTAAGTACAGGGTATCGCTACAGCACTATTAATTAATGAAAAAGAGCAAGGAACTTGAATGATACTGTAAACTTCAGTATCACTAAATTTGAAATCACCCACCAAACAAGTAACCTTAAGTTAGACATATCATGTCTATATGATGTCTTTTGGTTCAGAACTAGTAAAACTGAGACCCTCTTCACATTGACTGCTCAGGGGGTAGCCTTATGCTGGGCAGACACTTTAAGTTTGTTCAGTTGCACGATTTAGTTCCTGCTTAAACTCACGAGTAAATCGTAAGTGTTAAAAGTTCAAAGCATACAATTTAGGTTCTGACACTCTACGAGCCGATGCTCAGATGTGAGATGGCTGCTCAAACTGTACATCGTTCAAACATGCATCATTCACTTGAGAACTAGTTGTCAAATGAGCAGTATTGGCAATTTATCCAATTCTCTGTGCAGAAACTATTAAAATTAAAAGGAACAAAATGTTTATGAACAAGAAAATGGCTGAGAAGATGTGTTTGCGCATGTTTAGAGTAGGTGTTGCATTAAATTGACTTTTAGTGTTGCTTTAACAGTGCAATGTCCTTACAAGCAGCAAGCAGGAATTTCTTGCAACGATACAATTGTGGGTCGGGAGCTGGTTATGATGTGTTAATTGCTGCTCATTCCTTAGGTACACTGCACGAGTAATGACACACGATTCAGTAGATAGGTGCATGACTGAAAAACCATGGCAAAGTGAGCTAAAAATTGCACAGTATTTTCCCAACTTTAGTAGTGGGTTTCATTTTAGTAAACGCGTACTTGACAAGCTATGCAATGGACACTTCTGGACAATATACGGAAAACCACCCAATCAACCATCCACTTCCCCTTCTTATGAATCTAACAAAGAATGACTTTTTTGTAATATTCATCATCAAATGAGTATAGCTAGGGTGGTGCTTATATGAGGCAGAAATTGAGCTTGAGATAAAAAAAATACCCAACGCTTGCTTGTTTGTTTGTTTTTTTTAATTAGCTAACATTGAAATGAAAGTGCCTTTTAAGAGATGATGAAACTAATTGGCATTCAAAAAAGTTTTTTTTTCAATATTGTGACAATATTTTCCCACTCTCTATTTGTTTTACAGTACCCACTAACTTCTCCGCCTACTCTGACCAGATTCCATATCATGCTTACCCATAGGCTTAACGTGAAAATCATACAATATGCTAAACATGGCAATTCCAGTCTTTATCCTAATACTCAGTTAATGTTACAACTGGACACTGCAGCTGTGAGATGAGACGGATCAACACCTTCATGTTGTTCTCTGTCGATCATGTTTGATTGACTATTTGCAATCCAAGCCACATTGCATCATTCAATCACAACAGACTTTGGGCTAAATGCTAATCACTGTGATGGGCATCATGTAAAGAAAGGATTTAAAACTACTTTCAAGGAAAATGTAAGTTTCACCTTGAAGGAGAATAAAATAATTTTTAACCTCACATGTGTGGATGCCCACAAAACTATGAAAATTCATAATAGGTGAACTATAATCATCTTGAAAGATGTTTATAAAGCTTAAGTAAAAGTGTATTTTGTTTTGATTCCAAACTTGTTAAACACGGTCAAGTGTAGATAACTGAACACTTCAGTGGCCTTTAAGTCCCGGTACTCCACCCCTCAGTGTAGCTGGACATCTTTTCAGCCTTTCTGCACAACACATGTCATTAAGTTAAAAGGCTTAATTCAACTGTGCATTGATTTTCTAAAATGCTGTCAAGTGCCTAACAGTTCAAAAGGAACTCAACTGTATTGTAGCTCAGTGGATGGATTTTAATTGGAGGTGTTCATTAAAAGGCAACATTAATCAAATGTTTTAAATGATGGGGAAAAAATAATTGGTTGTTGCAGGAAGTGGTTGTTAGTCTTTCATACAGGACTAATTAAACAATGTACAGATAAGACAACTCAGAAATTGGACAATCGTGTCTTTTAAACTTGTTTTTTCCCCTTTCATTTTTCAGAGTGTGTCGCCACATGTGTGTGTGTGTAATACATTAAACATTAACTTCCGTAGACTCAAAAGAAAAAAAAGATGGCTACATCTTAAATATTCATCTTCTGTGTGAATCGCAACATTAACTTTATACTTTGTTTTATTTCGTTTCATGCTGTGCTTGTTACTCAGTTTTACAAAATAACACTTTAAGAACTTTAGTCATAAGCTAGGCTTTCGTGCCGTATTCTTCCCCAAATAATCTCAATTTCAACCCTTTTCTGAAGATCATGAAACAATATCACATAATTGTGAAAGCCCACTCTAGCATAGTGATGTTTACAGCCATCAATCCTGCTTTCCGCAGACTGTCTGTCTTTCATTTCCTCCATTCATCCGCATTCACACAGTCCCGCTCAGACTAATGTCTACATCTGGCTCAAACTAGACTGATACCTTTTTTATTTCAGAAGTGACATTTAAATCGGAAGCTGCTAGAAAACCAGGCTTCTTTGTATCTGGCAATCCATCGACTGTCAGACTCGAGCGAAGGATGCTGAGGGAAAGCCATCAAGTGTTTTACTGGGACGCTTGTTCCTGCTAACACTCTGTACACAGAGAACGCTCTTATTCTAATGATTTTAAAGTCTGCCTTGGTTTTCTTTTCCTTTTTTCTTTTGTTTATCCTGAGCTGTTTTTGGAACAAAAAATAGCTTCTGTCAGAAAAAGGAATTTAATGACTAAAATGATCTTTATCTCAGAAATGTTACTTCTCCAAAAATCAGTTTTCAATGCAGAAAATATTTAAGTTAACAGTGTTTAACAAAAAAAAAACAAGTAAACACTTGTTATTTAAAAATGAAATAAAGATTCTGACCTTTTACATTCTTAGATGTTTTTATCCCATTTGTTTCCTCCTCAACTTATTTCTATTTATGGTTTAACCCCCGGAGCAATATATTCACAGTTTCTCTTCTTTTTGGCACAGAAATCACTAATGTTGTCATTTGAAGGACAATGGGGCATAAAGGACAGCAGGATGTCCCAGCACAGGTGGGGAAGCAGAGACCTGTCAGCAGGAGCCTAAAGACAAACGAGGGAGAACCACAGTGCTGGAAGACAAGAGAAAACTGGCAGAATATTCTCCCAACTCAGTGGCTTATTTAAAAGCATTTAAACTCTTTTCCTGGCAAAGCTGGACTCTGGATGGCTCATTGAACAAGCGCACCTCTACTAACTCAGACTCCCATTTAAAAAAACCCCATGTAAGAAAAAAGTGAGATGTGTTGCAGGGTGTTGTTCAGGGAAAGTGAAGACAGGAAACCATAAATGTCAATGTAGATATCTACACAACGGAGAATTATATTCATACAACAAAAGAAACACCAAATTGGAACTTTGGAAGAAAATATTCAAGCTTTGTTTTGCATTCAGTTATTCAAATATATGTTGAAAAGCATATACATTATAAATGTATTACTCTTTGGTTTTAAGTGAATAAAAATAACTTGTGACTTTATAAGTTCTGCTTCTCATTATTGTGTATTGGTTATAATAGGAGTCCTGATTTGAGAATGGTATGATCCATGATCAGAAATACAGATATCAGCCTCAACTGAGACTTTGTGTGTAATAGAGGTGGTCTCTGCCTCTCCTATCTTTTCTTTCTGCTCTCCTGCATGCAGGAGTTTTTTATCAGCCCCGATGAGGAAGACAGATTGCAGAAAAGCATGTCTGACTGTGACTTAAAGTATAGTGGATATGTCTGTTGTTTCAAGATGATTTTTAAGTTGATTGGAACACACTGTGCTTCTCAAAACAACAGACTGGATGTACATAAATACATCTATTTATACATATGTGCATTGTTTATGGATTGGCACAATATCTTTCTACCTATTCTATCATTCAAATAATGTTTTAAGGAGCTATTAAATTAAGAAAACCTAAACGTGCATTGACAGAGCCATAAAATTCCCTGAATGTTTTAGACCACAAAACCTTTTCTTTTCATAACATTAGCTTTTATTAGCCCCATTTATGAAAATGTCCTTGTTTCAAAAGCATTGGTTGGTGATAAAGGCACATAATTTGTATGTTTTCTTTACATTTATTTTTATTCCTATTCATGGAAAACAGTAAAATATAAAAAATATATAATAAAAAATAATAATGATATTTACATCAATCCAACTTTTCAGTTATTTTTTAATCTTTGGCAAGTCAAATATGACCTTCCATGATTACAAAATGTACGGCTATATTTTTTATTTGTCATTGAGACAATTTCCATAATGTTGCAGAACTAGCTGATTTTAAAGAGCGTGCCAGGTGGTATTTTCAGGGTTTAAACATTTAAACAAAAAACTGAAACTAAACAAGGTTACATTTCTTGATGTTTAAAAACACTTTTACTCCTATTTATCACCAAAGGCTTCTTGGAAATTTGATTATTCAAGATCTCGTTTTTAAATGTGTTATACAATAATTAATTTAAAAGCCTTGGAGTGATTCTGCACACAATAACAAACCATCTTCCTTTTTTCAGACACTTTGTTTAAACAATGACATGATAATACGGGCAAGTAAAGTTGACACAAAGCAATGAACAAGGGAACCGTCTTGCATGGTTACTTGCATAACGTGCATACCCGAATAGGGAACAGAGACATTTGTCATATGACCAATCAACTCCACACACATCTATAATACTCAAAGTTCAAGAAACACTCATGGCCACTATTTGTGTTTATGAAGCGAACCGGATGCATATCTTCTTTCTGTGATGCTTTTGGAGCCAACATTCACTACCTTGGCAATTAAGAGACTTTTTCACAACCTCTGTGTTGTGGGAATCATATGTCTCTGTTAACTATTCGGGAAATGTAGGTTACGCAAGTAACCATAGACGTTCCCCTTCACTCCACTATTACGTATGTTGTATGAGATGACTATAGGCGAAACCTTTGAAAACACTTCGAAAAAAGTTTAGCAACTTAGCCAGTGATCGGCTAAGAAGTTAAGATAACAGAAAGGTATGAATCCCCTTCTGCATTATATTCAGGGTATTCAAAAATCGCAGCCTTGAGCATTTCACGATATCATTGGCTCTTTCAAGGGTCTGTGGAGTTGATTGGCCAACATCAAAATGTGCAATTTTTGTTTGTTTGTTGCGTTCTCTCCTCTTGCCTCTTTCACTACGTTCACTTCTTATTATTTAACTCCATGATCAGAGGAGATTCTGAGAACAGAGAAGCACAGAAAGATACGGGAAGAAATGAACAAAGCTGCAGAGAAATGGATACTTCTATAAACTACATTGAAAAAAAAGAATTCACTTTATTCAAATTTTACCAAACCTTTTTTAATGTTATTCATTAAAATTGTATTGAATTAACTAAAGACATACTAGACCTGTTCTCTCAAGTTCCTTGCACTAAATGGTTTTCTGAGTCTGTAATGCTTGAAAAAATACTTTATGTCAATTATGAGCAAAAATCATCTGTCTTTTATTATGCATGCTCTTTCTGCTGAGACTAAACAGATGTGCATAACTGTATATCAAGTTTGTGATGGCGAAACACCTTTCATCAGACAAACACATGTATGACATTAAAAGTAATGGGAACTCTACAAACACATCCCTCACTCTAGTTCTGCTCTGACAGATGGTGAAATAATTCAAATCCTATTTCAATATTTGCAAGAAGCAAAAAAATGTTGATGTAAAACAATAAACCAACTTACACTGTTATACAAATTTGGCTGGTTTAAGGTCTGAAAAATAGGTATTCAGTCAGGGGTCAGCTCAAAGCTAGGTTAGCAAGTTTAAAAGGTCAAAGAAAATTAGATCAAACTAAGCTGAAATAGGAGCGAACAGTTTATGTTTTTATTGTTCATACAAACATTGCTATTTTAAAACCATGTTTTTTTCAGTAAGGTATAGCTTTTCATCTACATGCAAACCATAAGCCAGGTTACTGAGTTCCAACTTTTGCAGGTCAGATTATTTTCAGTAGACCCTAAAATGTACATTAGAAAGCAATAACCCTGTTTTTGGCCTATTATTTGTAAACACGAAGTTCAGTAAGGACAATTCGCAAACCACCAATTCGGGGTATCGCTATAGCTTGCTCAAAGCATATTGTGCAGCTAAACTAATAAAAGTAATTCATGCATGACCCTGAAGGATCCTTGCTGAAGTGTCCTTCTGAAGGACACTTACTCTTGTAATAAAGATAACTGTGTATAACCAAATATCCTACTATGCAGATTTATATCACCCTTCCATCAGGAATTATAACATGGACCTATCATGACCGGCAACACCACAGTGGTAACTGAAAGTAGAGTTCACACAAAAATAACCTAAAAAACACATATTCTTAGTACTGGTACAAACTTAGAGCACTAAAATACATTTAATAACACAAGCATAACACTTCATTCTGACCTATAACTAATAAACATAAAATCCCACACTCCCACAAAATGCTCTTTTTGGCCGACTGGTTGCTACAATATAAATGCTGCGCACCATTATGTGTGGAAGATGTTAATGAGGGAAGTGGGAACATCTTGGAAAACCACAGAATATGGTTAATAAGTTATCTTATTAAAGAGTCTGTCAAGGGTTTAATGTAAAATGCAGCAACAGTATTATGAGTATTTTTGTTAAGAAAGATTGCCTCCAAGCATTAGGCTTGGAGATAAAAATAGTCAAATGTAAAGAAAACAGGAAATCTGATAACCTATATATTAGTCTCATTCGTTCCTTGTTTTTCTTTTGTACTACTCGATTTGTTTGATTCCCTAAGGCTGACATATATATATATATATATATATATATATATATATATATATATATATATATATATATATATATATATATATATATATATATATATATATATATAGCCATTGTTTTATAACTGCAATACACAGCAGTGTTTCCATATCTGTGTCCATTTCGCTTGGTCTGCAGTGCAGTGGATGGAGTGGTTGTGGATGGGCAAAGGCAGAAGAGGTGGGAGTGGGGGTCAGGGAGGGGGGCTTTGCTTTTGAAGTCTGGATTCCAATTAAACCCCTGACTGAGTTCTAAGCGCAGAAGAAAAATGACTGAGGAACATGACATGGCCAGGTCCCCTCGTCCAGCCAAGCCTTTCCATTTGAGCCTCTTTGTCTCCCTGCAGCGTATAATATTTATGATAGCACAGGCCTCTCACACCCCAACACCCACTCACACACTCTCAAAAAAATTTTACACTGACAGAACTCTCAACCAGAAGCCAGAAGCCTTTCATTGCCCAAACCAGACAACACAGAAAATTCTCAAAAATGCACAAGGGCAAAACTGAATACATTCAGAATATAGACTTAAGTTAAAAGGCTTAATTCAAACTTAATATAAACTTCAAAATGCTTGCTTGTAAGTACACAGAATATGGAAGAAAAAGAAAAAATAGCACAGTCACCCCTATAGTGAAACCCTCACCTGAATGAAAATCACTTCCAGACTTGTGCTTCATAATGCGATATTTATTTAGTTAGTTAGACTTTAAAAGCTGTTCTCCTCTGATGGAGCTCCAAGGCTTTAGATTTTTTTCAAAATCAACCACTGGAACTGAATTCAAATTCAAACTTTATTGAAAATGTACCACACAAAACAGCATGGTTAACCAGGGGTCAGGTGTTGAGCATTGTACCCGCACACCCTGGCAAATCAGTTATATCTCAGATGGCTTTAGATGTTGTACACTAGAATAAAGAGAGGTCCCACAAGGGTACCAAAGAGAACCTAGATTGGTGAACTTTCAAGATAGACAGAGACAGTCCTCAGTCCATCCCTTCCTCTTACCAGCATGAAAAGTCCTATTAGAGGGATCACATACAAGATTCAGTCTGTACCACATCTAAAGTATCATCTGGGCAACCTCCATACCAGGTTGTTAAAGACAAGGAGATTAAAGAAATCTGGATGTGGGTGCCTGCGGCAATAATCCTGAGTGAGATAGTCCAATTTAGAGTACACCTTCTCAATTGACAGTCACGTGGAGATCCTCTATTCTGAGCATGCGCAATTCAAGCAATTGACTCAATTCAGTTCTTATTAGTTGTTCTAACACAAAAAAAGTTAAGGAATTGTAACAACCCTTTGATTTATTTCAAATTCAGATTCAAAATAAAAATTAGTTTCAAAATTTTGTATTTAATTTAATCAAACAACACCCAGATTTAATTTTTTGTGTGTGTCTAGTTAGCCAAAAGTGACACTCAAATGGGAAAGCGAAACCAGGTCCTCATGGCCAAAAAAGGTGTCCCTAGAATCGTTCCATTCCTGTCCCCCCAGTTCTTAGACAGGAAATACAGAAGGGGTCTAGAATACACCTAAACGCTAACGGGGAAATGCATACCTGTGTTTCTTCCTGACTCAGATCTGTGTCTAGGCATCTATCGCAAGTGGAGCCTTGGATTGCAAATAAAACAACTGACATTTTATGTTCTCTGGGCAGACCTGTAAGCTACCAGAGAATGGAGTTGCCACCCTGCTGCTCAAGGTTGCCATCAAGACAACGCACTGGCTACTCAGTTTCTGCCCCCAAGAACATATGTAACTTTTAGGAACAAAATTCCTAAATAGTAGATGACAAGCAAGCCAGGACGAACAGTGAGAGCGCATTCTTCCTTGCTAATTGACATAAGTGCAATACTGCCCACTGAAGAGCAAGAACTCTTGATACTTTATGTGTCAAAGTCATTTAGATCCAGTTCAGGAAACAGAGAACATCTGGCATATGCACACAGCACACAACTCTGTCGCGAAACTATGGTCACTACAATGTGTCTGGGTATCTGAGTATTGGCACAACACTGGTACAAAGGAACTACATGTCAGATGGAGAAGGCAACATGTTCTCACATAGAGCAATCTAAAGGCAATAAATGTCACTATGACGGCCCCAAGAACATTAAAAAATATTTAGTTGTAGAAGATCTGAAGGGTCTAGGGGGGGATTAGGGGGGCATCTTCTTCCTATGGGGGCATGACAGAAAATAATTGAGAAATACTGCTCTAAACCTTCATTTTGCTTGTGCATTTGAGGGGAAATGGTGTTTCCCAATTCTCTTTTGAACTAAAGGTTAGGGATGTACACCACTTCAGCCGAAGTGTAGTCAGACCTGCACTTATACACCGAGGGCATGAGAAGCATTTCCCATCATGCACCGCGCAGTGCAGGAACAATGTGGTTTAACAAAGATGGCTGACGACGCCAGGAAATAGAACAACAAATGTAAGTAATTTCTTGTCTTTCATAAAAGTAAATTTTTTTTAATACGATAATTTTATGTAAATTTTCATGTAATAAGTACAACTATAGGTCAGAAATATTAATATGTTTTATCAAAAAAGCCCTAGTTTTATATGTATAGTAAGCCAGTGCTAGCCATACACTAGAAACTATGCTTATGAGATGTCCAATTTTGGTAAACACAATATTATTGTTAAAAACGATATTATAAATTGTAAAATTTGAAAAACCAGTGGTCTATTTTAGCTTTAATATCATAAGTGATTATACAGGTCAGAAGCTATTATAAATATATATATATATATATATATATATATATATATATATATATATATATATATATATATATATAAAAAATAATTATGCCAATAACTAGCTATTTAAAAAATAATAATAATGTGTGAATTTAAACTATTAAAATTAACTTAGACTCGTGTTTATTTGTAAGGTTTTTTTAAGGCTTCACTGTGGTGTCCCAATTCACACAATTTTCAGCCCTTCTCTTAGCACTCTTTGTGAAAGGAAAGTGGAAGGGCTAATCGCTAAGGTTTAGGACCAAGGGAAAGAAATGGTATGCAGCCTTAATAAAACTTGAGGAGGTTCTCTTGGCTTAACTTGCAGAGACTGTACTTTATAACCAAGAATGTGAAAAGTTAAATGTTAAAAGATTTTTGGATATTTATTTTTTTATTATTTTTCTTTGGCGATAAACCATTTTGAGAGTTGAGGTGGTAGTTTATCATTTCTAAGAACAAACCCACACTAACGATTTAGTTCCCAAATAAAGGAGCACACCTTTACCCATTGAGTATCTGGAAGAGAGCTGCTCACAGTTTTGTTTTCTCTTGAAATAGTGATGAGGAATGCACTTTAGCTGGGGGACATGGCTTTGTGTGTTGAAAGAGAATGTGTAGAGATGGAGGCTTTCAGAAGCAGTAGTCCTGCAAGGCAACCGCAGGCATTTTATACACCCACCCACACACTCACATAAACACCTCCACCTGAAGAATTTGCCACAGATGCACCTCACTGCAGGAAGAACTGCCAATTGCTCTACCCACTTTCCAGAACATAACGACCAACATAGGTGCACATCAAAATTAGAAACAAATGGCAACACTTAGTTGAGCTCAATAGGAATTAATAATTTTACAGCCATGTTCTGGAGAATTATTTTTAATATTCAAAAAGTTTCTTAATAGTCTCGCTCATAACATAGACCTTCAACCAATTATATTTTAGTATTGCAAATGCACTGAAATTCTATTGAAGAATGATGCATAGCAGGACAACAATTCATCAAAAAAAAAGCATAAGAAGAACGTATGGTTCTTCTTCTGCTTTTTTTTCGTTCGATAGAGGAGAGATCCTGTCAGAGTTGTAGGGTTTATGCTTCTTGAGACTGAGAAGTCTGATAAAGAGATCGTTGGAGTAATACATGTTGCATACAGAAAATTGTAGTGAATGAACGGAGTTATACTGTATATGTTGATAATCATTCAAATTAGGTACACAAAAACACCTGCAAGTTTCTGGGAGATTGGAGTGAAGCCTGTTTCAGATATTATTGGGAGGGAAAGGATGAAGAAAAACATCTTAATACCATTCACACTAGCATTTCATCCTAGTATGAGCGATTTAAAGCCACTTATCAAACTTAGATTCATATGCTGCTGTCCAGCAGTCTGACTGTGAAGGAAACCCATAAAAGAATTAGGACAATACAACATGTTAACTTGTGAAAACAGGATTTACACACTTTTATTTTATTCTTAACTCCTGATCTGTTTTTGCCTTCTGAAATATTTCAATCACGTTGAAAAAGAAGAATGCTTTTCAGCAGGCACTGAGGAGGAATATGGTCTCTTTCATTACTTCGGTATGCAGCTGCAGAATTTGGACAGAAGAGGAATACTTTTAAGCTTGGTGCTTGATACTCCCTTCTATACTTTTAAACAAAGCTTTTGGAAAGTTTATATCAACAGAATTAGCCCAAAACTACCTGAATGATAATAGTTGAATTTTGTCTACAAAATATAGCTCATTATAATAAGTTCTATTTAACGTACATGTTTGAAAAAGATATGGTTGCTCATCATCATGTTGCACTTATACCTTTTAAGCATAACTTTTGGGCACGTAAGGCAGAATAAAAACTCTTATGAAAGAGATTGACAATTGACCACATATATATATATATATATATATATATATATATATATATATATATATATATATATATATATATATATATATATATATATATATATATATATATATATATATATATATATATATATATATATATATATATATATTTATTTATTTGCTATATACAGGCTATTGTGTTGTTACCATTTCCTCTGTAAACTACAGCAAATTTATAAGAGAGGAGATTGAGTTTCTTACCTGAGATGAAAAAAAAATGCAGGAAGTGCTTGAACTCAGAGACATAGTTGAAAACAATTCATTACCCTCTATTGGCTTTAGAAATCCATAATTAAAGAGAAAGATGCAGTTTTAATTTAAGTGCTGTTAAACTCATTACCATATTTTCTTTCTAGCTTGTACATCTAGTTTGAAAGCGGCAATATGTAAATATATACATTAATATATTGTAAAACATAACATTAATGGTTATATTTAAACCACAAAGTAATATAGTAACTATAGAGTATAAAAACTCAATTATCTTTCTCTCTCTCTCCCTCTCTCTCTCTCTCTTTCTCTCCCTCCCTCCCTCTCTCTCTCTCTCTCTCTCCCTCCCTCCCTCTCTCTCTCTCTCTCTCTCTCTCTCCTCTCTCTCTCTCTCTCTTTCTCTCTCTTTCTGTTTGTGTGTGAAAGTATTTGTAGATATAAAGTCATTGGGGTGCCTTCCACTTTAAGGCATCAAGAAAATAGGGCCGTGGAGATTAAACGAGGGAAAAAATGACAAGACAGGAAACATGACCACTATTTTAAAAAAGGCAAATCTGGCAGCTCTAAAGATCTGAGAGTAAAGGATGAATAAAGCAAACCCACCAGCATTGTATTAGGCTCTCTGAGGGTTTACATAAACACCTAATACAGAGGAAGCATCTCCTTAGAGAATAGCACTCTTCATTTAGCATATGTGTATGAGAGGAAGAGAAAAACACTGTCGCCGTTCCTCATTTTCAGTCCCATGTTCAAGATGAACAGGTTGACCAACAGTTCAGTCCTGAAATCATGTTCCAGGGACGTGTGGGATGAGAGGACGAGTGTGAAAAATCCTGTTTGCTGCAGAAGGAGATAATACAAGATGCACAGCTAGGGTTTTGAATTTTGCATAAAAAACTTAATTAAAAAACTTTTCCTTTTTTAAACACTATTCACCCTTCTCAGGATTAAGGTTTAATTAAGATTAAGATTAATTTTTTCACTGAATATTCATGTGTTATTGCTAAGAACATATGATTATGTTTCAAATTGTGAGATTAACCAAACCAACACTGCTGTGGACAATGATATAACACAGTGTGAGCTCAGGGAGAGAATATTGTTAAAAAATGTAAGCACGGACATGTTTGTTTTAATAAAATTCATATTTATGTGCAATTAGCACAGAAAAACACTACTTTACTGTTTAGCACATAATTAACTGTTTTCTGTTAATGAGCATTTAAACTGCTTTGTGAATGTTGATTGAATATACTCAAGGAGTATATTGTCCATGAAGTGCTCCCTTATTAGCTTTAGCAACCCTGAGCATTACTTTATCATTCTATGATATATTTAGGCCAAATTTTAAGACAAGATGAAACTTTTTTTGTTCCTTTATTGTGTCCCTGCAGCTGATGCAGACTTATGACACTGATGATTGGCAGTCGGGGTCAACCAATAAACGAGTGAACATTGAGCCCACCCCTGCATTTTTGAATGCATAATTTACTTGCCAGAATAAATATATTTTATGCAGAAATTTAGGCTTTTAAGGGTCATACAAATTTCTCAATAAGTTTCAGGGCCCCAGAAAGTCACCCTAGGATTAACCAAAAAGGACAAACCAGAAAACCAAAATCTTGAACTTGTCTCTGTAATCTCCAAGACCCACAAGCTGCACCCTCAAAATGATCAAAAATTAAGCACCGCACCTGAAGCCACAAAACTAATTCAACCATTTAAAATGGTGAACCATTCTGAAAATTTCTCAGAATCAGTTTATAGAACCATGACAGCTTATGATTAACAAGATGTATGGTATGGTTTTAATCAGAGTTAAAGCGCTGATCCTCTATTTGGCTCTGTGTACAAGGTTTACGCCTGACCAAAGAGAACAACTAGACAAGAACTAGAAAACCCTCCTGATGAAACCTTTTAAGCAAGTAAAGATTGAAAGCATCTCTGAAACTCAATTGAAAAGGATAAAGAGAGCTCTGTGAGCAGAATAAAGCAAATTCTACGAATACCCTTTTCTGGAGTCTGTTCTGAAAGTTACAAAAATTGCTTTGTTGTTTTTATAATTTCACATTTTATCAAATGAACCTGGCAATATGAGTTCAACAGCATAGGGTATCCATCTTGTTTCTTTTTTAAATAATCAGTGAAAAATACAGGATGACATTAAACATGCAAATTCAACACATGCATACGCAACATACAATGAAAGAATAAATGGTTTATAATAAAACTAAATTGTAAAACAAGCCATTAAATAGTAAATAATGTCTGCATTAGCCAATAAAAATCTATGCGGTATGGGTGTATGGGTTATAATCATTCACAAAAAAATAGAATACAAATTAACAGTGCAAAGTCAAATTCCAGCTCATGTTTTAGCATAAATAGTTAGGTTTAATCACAGAGCACAGTGCATATCATGAGATCCAAGTACACCTTTTTTACCCGAGAGAGAAAAAGAGAGTGAGAGAAAATAAAGAATATAGCAAGAGAGAGTGCCATCTTCTGCTCATTCTCTGTTTATCTTTTAGTCCCCATTCAGTCACAAACATGTTCACTATTATTTGAAATAAAAGCTTTGCAACGTCTTTGTGTAAAGATATATTTATCAGAAGAATTATTTTAAAAACCATCACTAAAGTTGGAGTTGGGAGGGTTAGGGTTCCTGGATCAACGTGGCATGCGTGTCATGTCCAGAGACATTTTGGTCCTGTTAACATTACCTTTACAAAAAGTCACAGTATAGGTGGTAACCATTTAAAACTCTTAAATGAAATTGAAAATGAATGTAGTTTTATTAGTTTATTTATCTTTTGGCAATTACCTTTCAAACCTCTTTTGATTACCTGTTTTATTAAAATTGAATCCAAAGAGCCCGTTTTGATTTTAATGAAGGCCACATGGCTGACAGGAGTCCTGTGATTTATACGCTGTTATTAAGGGCACTGAGGCGGACCGAGCAGGGCCCAGCAGTGGCCAGCCACACAAACAAAGAGAGAGAGAGAGAGAGAGAGAGAGAGAGAGAGAGAGAGAAATCACACACACCTCCACCTCTATGCTCCACAAGCTCTTCCATTATTCATAGTCAAATATGGAGGCCCTGAGATATACACTGATGCAAGAATGAATAATAAATACATTCACCTTAAAACAAATAGAGAGTGAGAGTGAGTGAGTGACTCTTTAATCCTCCCCCTCAAATTCTCAAACGGATCTATTGATTCATAATCATTCACAAAACGTGGTAACAGTAAAAGGTACGACTATTTCTGGATTTCCTCCACTCAGATTACCAAAGCTGCTTGTTCTTGGGTAACATCACAGAACTCTTTCCAGGAATTATTATAGGTGTAATAATATAATACAGTATGGTTAAGAAATATATTTTATGATCGTTTTTTCTTTTCTTTATATTATATATATAAAATATTGTATTGCAGTTGCAAAACATTATGATAAACTAAAATTAAGGAAAAACATATTAAACAGCTTAACAATTACAAGTACTGTATAAGAAACGATGACAGCAAAGTTTTATATTCATTTACTTTTTATAAACTAGAATTTTTTCTTAAAAATTAAGTATATTCTTTATGTATTATGTATATATTGTGTGTAAGTCACACAACAAATAAAATAAACTCTTTGTTAATCATAATAATAACACTTATTATGTGTTTTAATAAGTGACAGTAAACCTTTTGTCAATTCTCTATTTTTAAGGACAACATAAAGGCTCTGTATAATTTCTTTAATCAGACTAATTAACTGGAAAATGTTCACCAGAGAGTCGAAGTTTAGAAGCAGTTTCTTAAAAATAAACATGCCTATTTTCATGAGAATGGTATTTTTATCTCTTAGAAACTGCTTTGTTTTCATTCTCTCTGCTGAACAGACACAGTGATTCAATTCAAAGGCAAATGTGAGATCCAGGCTCACAAGAGAGGATGTAGCCTCCCTGGTGAGACACGCGTACTGCTGAGTAACCGTCCATTAAAGGTCAAGGGTCGTGAGTTTGGGACAGGGGCCAGACGAATTCCAGACGGCAGCCAGACGCTCCCTCAGACAGGCAACGGTCAGTCAGTCAGGTTCAAATGCAAAGACGATCAAGAACATTTCAGAATTGACCTGATGAGAAGAGCAATAATGCTACGCGAGGGTTTGTGTTAGAGTAAAGCATTTTCAGTCATTTAGTGAGTGTTCTGTTGATATGTATAATATGGAAAACTGTATATAAAGAGTGTTTCTTTTTTGATACATTTGAGTAAATGGACAAAGCATTGTTCTTGCAGGCTTGTTTGTAGACATCTGAGCATGCAAAAGTGTTTGAAGAATTATGTATTTTAGGAATGAAACGCTCTGATAAAGCATTAATAATTTACCAGAAGAAGAAGAATTTATGCAAAGAATCATCTGTTTTGTTTTCATTTCCAAGCCATAGAGCACAATGAATTAAATGACAATATAAATAAATGCACTCTGTTGCAAAAAAAATTATCTTTCAGGAGTAGATCTTAAAAAATAAAATAAATGTGTATTTTCTTCATAAGATGTGAAATACAATTTCATCGAAATATTGTAAACCTAGTATTTACAATATTTGGAAGTTAAATTACATTTTTATATAATTGTTTTATTTTCAAATATAAAATGTATGCCTTATCTATGTATTATCCATGTAAAAACATGTCTACAAAATGATTTTCAAGAAAAAAACTAGAAAGAAAAAAATATTTAACTGTAAATAAAAGGTTGTTTTTCAAAATAGAAAGTGTTTTTTAATGGAACTAATACCCTACATTCGTTAAAAAGAGAAGATATTTTAAATAAAATTTAAAAAGTTGAATTCCCCGTTTCTCCTCCATTCACTAACTTTACGGTTTAATAATCCACTGCATAGCAACTGTTTTATTTTGCTGAAACAGAAATTCTCTAAAATGTCCATCAGAATATTTAGCATAAAACTGGATTCAAACAAACAAATACAGAAACAGCAAGCATTAGGACACAGCTTCTGAAAGAGAGACAAATGGCCTTTTTCTTTCATAAATACTTTGCTCAAACAGAGCAGTGCTGTCATACTTGATTTTTGCAGCGTGTCAGACAAAAAGAGAGAAAATATGGAGAAGGAGAGACCCAGAGGGATGAGAGGTAGAGGAAAAGGAGAGGAGAGAAAAGAAGATGGAGAAAGGGGTGGGGGGTGTTGGGGGGTGCTGACATGCACTTGTCTCCAATCTCTTCGAATACATTTCACAATTCATCTGCTTTGTCTCTACTGCCACTGCTGAGGACAATCAGTCCAGGCGCCCATTAGATCCCCCTCCCTTCCTCTTTGCCTCCCTCCATCCACAAAGATGCAATGAAGAAAGAGTCAAGGCAACTCTTATTTTGGTGATATTCACCAAATGGAGAAAAGACAGCAACATTTATAAGTCACGACATCATCATGTTAGTCATTATGGTTTTTTAAATACCAAAACGATTTGCTAGATGAAAATACGGCAAATGTTGATTAATAACTCTTCTTTTTAAAAGACCTGATTTCTTTGGGTTGATGCAAAAAATAGGATATATTGACTTTTTGCTGTATTAACTCTATTCTATTTCTATATAATATTTTCATTTCTAAACGTCCCTTTTCATGCAAAACAGTTTACTGAGAATGTTTTGATAATAAACAACCTTGCATATTAAAAACATAAAAACTTTTTTATACGAGAAAAAGGTGAATAGAGTATTTAAACCATTTGAGAAAAGAACATGAAACATGGATTGAAATCATGACTTTAAAAATTGGAAAGCTTTATTGATAAAAATACTGTAAAATTGACAGATATGCATCTTATCACCAAATGTAATTAAAATAATGTTACGTTCATATCTAGAGTGTGTTTTACTCCCACACAGCAAAAACACAAGAGTAAAATGAACTCTATCCAGAGTAGGACTAAATACACTCTGAATAAAGTACAAATAAAAGCCCTTAAGATATTTAGTTAAGTTAAGATATTTGCAAGGTTATCATGTCAACCACAGATTATTCACCAAAAACGTATGTATTGTATTAGATGTTCGTATTTTACTATTTTAGAAGGCTCATAATTCTATTTTGTGTTAAAAAAAAACGAAAACATTTTATAGTCCAGTTTGAGAGGCTCAGGATTCATTTTATCTTTATAGAGTGTGACCAAATAGACTCAGAACAGAGTCAATTTAACACTCTAGATTTTATTGTGTACTAGGGACACACACAACAGTCCTGTGAGCAAAAAATCCACATGAACAATACGTCATAGATACATATGTGTTGCTTGAATTTGTCTTTTTAATTCATTAAAAAAACCATGTACTTGAATTTTTTGTCTATTTACTATAAAGCTGTAATGTTAAATCAATAACAGTGAAATGTTTGTATCTTTTGACTCCATTACACTCTCTAAAACATGAAATAAATTCAGCTAAGCATTTTTTTTAGTTGTGTGACTCCAGTTTTACTGGAAAACGTCTCAATGATGTCTCTCATCACAGAAGTGTCAGAGGCTCTGGCATCTAGATGTGCAATCTTTCAATAGAGACTCTGGGGTGAGGTCATGTGACCAACACACTCCCATGCAAGCCATTTTCAGCTAGCAGTGTTGTCATAGACACTATGCATTCGAAAGACTTGTCATTTCCAAGATCTACTCCATAGATAGACAGAAAATAAGAAGACTGTAGGTAAAGGGAATAAAAAGGAGGTGGTAAAACTTTAAAGGATGGAAAATTGACTGGCGTCACCTGTTTTAAACACTCATAAATACTTATTTTCTTTATACATAATAGATTACATAAACCCATTTTTGTCACCTCTGAGGACATTGAGCTATACACTTTCTATTAGTTAGAACCTAATAGTCTATGAAAAGTGTAACTCTTATATATATATATATATATATATAGATATATATAGATATATATATATATATATATATATATATATAAGATATATATATATTATATATATATATTATATATATATTCCCAGCGATGGGTTGCGGCAGGGAAGGGCATCCGCTGCGTAAAACATATGCCAGTGAGTTGGCGGTTCATTCCGCTGTGGCGACCCCGAAAGGGAATAAAGCCGACATGAAGATGAATAATATATATAATATATATATATATATATATATATATTATATATATATATATATATAACGTTCACAAAAAATGTATATTCCAACAATATAGATATATTTTTTTATTAAAACATCTCTTTAAACATCGCTTCAAATGAAACATATTTCAATATTATCCAAAAAAACACCAGCTCTTATGTTTTTTCCATTTTTGATCTGTATTAAAGCCCATGGGGTGGGTTTAAAGGTCTTAGCATGTTCAGTACATAAAAAGCCCAAAAGCTGAGATTGAAGGTGTTTTAATGATAAGCGTGGCATTCTAGTCCTTTTAAACCTTCCATTTTGCCTTTACCACATTTCTTTGTTTGACCAGAGGAGCTGAAGGCTTAGGAATGAAGGTCTACTGCTCAAATCATGAGAGAGCGAGCGAGAGACAGACTGAGAGCGATTGAGAGAGAGAGATAGCATGCTCCAGAGCCGTTATAATTAAAACACACACATACACACACCACCTCAGCATGGCCCTCATCCATCTCATTGCTTTTTCTCTGCAGGTCTACCAGGACAACACTCACCCACACTCGTACACACATGCTTATTACTCATGAGGATCTGCCTCTGAGCATCTAAGCTCAAGCTTCCTGTAAGCTAAATAATAAAGCATATGTCTTGTGTTTTTAATATGTTTTCATTTGTAGCCTTTTTGAGGTCGGCGCGCGATACAGGGGTTTATCTGATTAAACCAAAAATGTCTGGTTGTACCACACTCACATACAAGACTTAGTTGAAACAAACTTGATTTGATATAACATCTTTGAGAAACAAACATTTAAAGGCAATTCCAAATGTGGACTTAGCAGCAGCATCCAACAGTGACACACATTGAAGGAGACAGTCCCATGCTGATTTCAACAACTAAAAAAGTAAAAAAAAAAAAAAGTTCCTTTGTCATCGACCTATTCAAATTAGCACTTGCATGACTACGGTGTTGAAGCAGGAAGTGCTTCATGTAAAAAAAAATTCTTCTCTGTAACCTGATTCAGTTTGTGTCTTCCACACATTTAAATTATATTTATTTTTGTCCAGAGCTGTATACATATATACATGCATGTTCTTACAAATGTCACCTTATGCTAAGACACATATTTTATTTTCTTTGCGCTTACACTTAATACAAATTTTTACACAATTCCAAATGTTTTTATTTGGTTTACATTAAGAAAACTCTTGAAATGACAATCAAATCATAGTTCTATAAAATGTAACTGGGTGGAGGTTGTTTATAATAAAAAGTCAAACTGTAAGTTCTTCTTGACATCATCCTATCTAACTGGGGACTTGCATTTAACATTAAAAATTTAACTTGAACATTTAAGCAGCAGTTCTTCATACAATATAAAATTCACTTCTTTTCTTAGTAGGCTGATTAGTTATGGTTTCCCACATATTTTAAAATGGAAATAAAAATTATAAATAAATATCAATATTACATCCTATCCTCCTGAGCTGAGAAAATAATGGAAAAGAATATCTTGCCATGTAATATTTTTGTGGTTTCCTATATATATATATATATATATATATATAGAGAGAGAGATATAGAGATAGAAATAGAATATATATATATATAATATAATATATATATATATATATATATATATATATATATAATATATATATATTATCTATTATTATATATATATATACACACACAAACAATATAGACCGAAACAAACGCTTACTACAGAGGACATAGATGAAAAGTTCTCATATCTGATGTATTTTGTCCAGAGCTTTGTATACATGTGCATTCCGATCAGTGCCCACCTTTGCTAAAATACACAACTTAATTGGTTAAGTTTCAACTTGACTGGAAAATGACTGGAAATGCTATCATCTAATGCTAAAATTGTATGTGTAGAATACAGTTGCATACCTACATTATTTACTTCACTAATCATGAAATAATTCTAAAATAAAATAAAGAACAACTAACCTTGACAACAACAAAAAAAGCTACAAATGTGATTTTGAGAAGAAGAACGAGTATCAAATAGGAAGGATAAAAGAATAAAGCTCAAACGTAGGGATCAGACAGAGCTCTGGGGCTTTGCCAGTGGTCAGGCTCTGGGCAGTGAACACTGACCTCTACTGGACAAATAAGACTCCTCTTTCCTTTCATCGTTCATGATACTGCATCAAAATCTAGAATACATTCACCAACGAGATTTTGACATGTGGCTGTGCATCGTTTAATTATGTAGTTTTTAAAAATAAAGTTGTTGTCAGTGCTTGTTGAATGATGGACAGCATAAATATTTTAGAAAAAGATTGAATTCATTGTTGAAAATGTTGATAGTTGTGTTTTTAGGCTTAAATCAGATTCTATTTTATGTTATATCTTGTTAGAACCCATTCTTGCTAGAACCCAGCTTGAGTTAAATTGTTGGCGGCTTTTATCTTGAATTGCACACAAAAAGATACTGTGCTACTGTTTGTATTTCGTTCTGATGTGCTATATATAACAAATTCAAGTGCAAACAAATTAAAAGGATGTTCTCTTGAGGAGCAGATTGGAGGCTTAGATTTCATAGTCCGAGAAAATGTCATTTTCTGTGTCCATAATTAGTATATTCGAAACATAATTTTAAATTTACTGTTAAAACATTTTAATTTCTTCCATTTCCTGTTACTTCTCTTCTATTACAAAAGGTTAAGGATTCAACAGGAAATGCCGTATTGGTAACCTGTATGGTGCCTACAACTGCCTGGACTGTACTGCACTACCATAATATTTGGTTATAGCAGATTAAAGAGCTTGATTTTCATCATTAATGCTATCATGTATTACTTCAATTTTATTATACTTAATGTTTAATCTTTTCCAGTCTATATGCAATAGTCATTGTTTTTGCCGATGTTTGCTAAATGAGAACATTTAGAACATTTATTCGTCAAAAAATGCCGCCTACAATGGTTCTGTTAAATGGTTCCTCAGGTTTCCTGAACTCTCCCTTTCCTCACTGCACCTGTTAGATAGATTATCCTGTGTTTAAATAATCATAACATTTTTCTTTACTTTTCATGGGTTTAATTTGCTTTTAAATGTAGATGTTATATATAGTCACTTTCATGCCATCCTCTGTTTTAACACTTTTGTTTTACTCATCTAACTCACTGTAGTGAACTTTCAATACAATGTATTTTAGTTTCTTTGAAAGTAACCCAAAAAAGAGCATTTTATCAAAAAGGTGTTCAAAGTGTTTAATTGTCTGTACGTCTGACACACTGTACTACAGTTTGAATCTGTCGATGACATCACAGGCTGTGAGAAAGTCCACATCAGCAGCCACTCACAGGTCAAAGGGGTCACCCTGAGGTCAAAAGTCATGGGAAAAAGAGCTCTGGAGTGGACATGCTTCTGTTAGCCTGGACAAATCAGAGCAGACACTCCTGAGAGAAGTACATTTGAGTGCTTGAATGTGGCTTATTAACAACATTACCTTCTCACTGGAAAATTTGGAGAATTTAGTATTTACTGTACTCTGAATCCTGAAAAATAAAATAGTATTTAATTAAAAATATATGTATATAATATAAATACCAAATGTAAAAGTTATTTTTTATTTTTTATAAAAAAGATTCATTTTCCTTTTTATACATTTGTGATTAACACATTCTCAAATTTATAGAAAATGAAAAATTAAAACATCAATATTTATGATTTGTTGCCTTTATCCTCATTCAACATTAAATAATATATGATAAAAAAAAACCCGACATCATCACAAAATAATGCCTAAGCATTTTCCAGGAATTGGATGAATATTGTGGTTATGTTCCAATTTTTTTAAGGTGAACGAACTCTCATGGATTTTCAGAGAAACCTTTATTGCACAGAGGAGCATGTGTGTTCATGTGTTGTCGACATTATTTGTATGAATGAAGAAGGTTGAGACGGAAGATCTTGTTAAGAGGCTTGAGATTTCTTAAGGTGAAGCTCTGTTAAATTTGGCATTTTATATTGTACACTTGGCAGGATAGAAAACACAGATGTATACAGAGAGGTAATGCTCACGGTCTCATATGGTTAGATCTTGTGATAATCTTGTGACAGCATCTTGTGTATCATGAAAAGCTGCATTTTTTTCTACTTCTATATTTCATTGCAGTGAAAAAAATGGGGACTTAAGGCACTTAAGAATGAAATGGGGACTTTAGGTATCATATGCATCATTAACTAACCTTAAATAGCACAGCAGACAACAATGAGTAACCCAGACAGAAAAGAGATGGTTTATTTCAAAAGGATGAAAAAAAACTTGTTGTGTTAAGTTTTGTTAAAAAAAAAAACTATCAAATATCATGTCTTCATGGATTATATTTTATATATATATATATATATATATATATATATATATATATATATATATATATATATATATATATATATATATATATATATATATATGTTTGTGTATATACATTTTTTTCATGTTTTTGGAGAACAGTTGTCTTTTTTATTGGGTGTATATTTTTCAAGTTAAGTTTAACATTAATTAAAGCTTGTTTTCAACTTGAGTTAAAGTTCCAGATGATGTTAAATTGGTCTCTGGGTGTCTCCAGATGGAGTAACCAGCGCTTTTACACATCCAGGATGACCACACTGACACCGGCAGACACACATGGACACTCCTCTAATAGGGACAGATTGTGGATGTGTTTGCTTTGCGGTCGGGATCTGTGGATTGATAGTGATTCCTAATGATCCCCTCGGGTGGATCAATAGCAATAATTCCCTTTCCTGCCCATCCTCATTACTAGCAATCCAGAACTAAGAGAAGAGAGCCAAAAACTCCAGTGTGGAGAGTTCAAACCAACACAAGTAACCAAAACACTCAACAGACCTTCTACATCTTATCATCTATAAAGAGAGGAGGTTATAACTATGGTAAACAAGAAGACCCTTGTAATGTGTTTCAGTAAAATGATGAAAGCTACATAGACTCTGTTCCGAGGCTATTTGGTTCTTTATTTAGAGTTAAAGAAATACACAGCTTCTCAACTTCTACCTTAAAATGTAATAATGTTACCCCCTTATATAACAAAATGTTTTTTGGCTTTGAAATGAGCAGATATAGATGTTGTATTTTTGTTAATTTGTGAATTCTGAGTATTTTTGTCAACAATCAGCTTTTTACTTAAAACCATTTTTAAATATACAATATTGAGTCAATTCTGAAAGTATAATACAGGGTTTTTTATCAGTTAAAACTATCCATAACATATATCCACCCGATGCTATAGAATAAAGCTATGAAACACTAGGAACAAAACCGATATCTCAAAATGAATGAAAAAGAGAAAGAGACAAGTTTTTTAAATGTTGAGCTTTTAAAATTTAAAATAGATCATTCCACAATTTGGGACCCACAACTAAGAACACAATACTTGTGTGTAGTGTAGGTTCTTGGAAGCACATGACTGTCAGGAGTATGGAGAGAAGGATAGAGTGAGAGATGCGCTCCTTGAAAACAGCGGTGTCTCTGCAGCCTTTCAGGACCGACCAACATGTGTGTATGTGACCCACAGGAGAGAGGCCCGTCGTGCCTTCCCCTTGCTCACCTTCATCAAATAAATGCAGATCAGAAGACCAGTGGTGGTTGTTGCCATTTTGTGGTCCAAGGCAAACAAATGCACCAGGGTCAATATTTAAAAAAATTGGATTTAAATATTGTTAATAAATTATTGATAATTGAGGTAAGATATATTCAGGGGCATTAAGAGACTAACCAAATTACATTTGCAGGTTTATCGCCCACATTTTAGGTCTTGAAACTTCCAGAAAAAAATAGGTTCAGGTTAAAAGGTAAAATTTTTTGAGTAAAGGTTGTCTATCCTGGAGCATGATCACAACAATATTGTGTACTTAAAATTACAGAACAAAGGCGAACATTTGGCACATTTAAAGAGTAAAAAAGTAGAGGGCTTTGAAGCCTCCTGAGAATTTTGTGACTTTTAAGGTTAAATGCTTACATTTTGTGTTAAATAAAAAGGAGAATGCCAAGCAATTTCATTGTTTACTTAATTTAATTCAATTCTATTTTTAAATGGATGGTTTTTTTGCGGTAGGAGACCCCTAAAATGTTGGCGTCCCAAGACATCTGACTACATTTGCCTACTGCTAAGCCTGCCTCTGGACAGACATTGGGTGTGGAAGATCTAACAAATTCTGCAAGGAAATTGAAAAAACTTAATACAGTGTTAAAATAAAATAAAAAAATCTGTGAACCACATGTAAAAGTGTTTACTCCCACAAAAAAAAATTTCAAAGTGCAAGAGAAAGTTGAGACTGTTGTCTCAAGTGGCAGAACCTTGATTTGAGTGCAGAACTTATTAGCATTCAAATCATTGTACACATGTACATACAAGTTGGTATTGATACACACGTTTATTTAAAAACCCAACCTAACATTGTCTTTCTGGGATATATGATACATATATAATTGTCTACATATTTCATGTGGGGTTCCACCTTTTTAAAAGACCATGCCATTTTTGGTGTTTTAATTCATGACCACATTAATTAAACACACCATAAATCCCAATTGAGATTCTCTTCTGATGGAGCTACTGTTGTGGAACAAAAAGTCTTTTCTGGTTGGCCTTTAAAATTGAGATGGAACGTTTGGTGCTCTGATCAGGCTAAAGAGACAAATGCAATGATAATTGCCGGTTTGAAGTATGATAAAAATTGGACTTATAAAATAAACTATTCTTGAAACTGCAGAAAGAGTATAAACTATCTGTTTTTGTTGTGTATACATATTTTAGATTAAGCAAAAATTACCGAATGCATGTGGAATTTGCTGATATACATGTACTAATAAAGAGTGCTCCACGAGTGGTCCTGCTCTTGCTTCTGTGTGTGTTTAGTCGAGTGAGAAAGAAGCGAAGCATGAATCCCTGAGGATCCGTGTGTGTCTCTGTGTGTGTGTCCCTGTTTGTGCATCACAGTCATAAAGCATCAAATCACTCCCTCTCTTTCCATTCCTCTCTCCTTCTCTCACTCACACACAGCCCTCCCCTCACCAGCCCCCTGGGCTCATGCAGACGATTACTAGCACCGAACTCATCCATACACTTTAGGCTGGCTGTCAGAGAGCGTCCTCATTACACCCAGGAGTTCGGCGATGCACACTGCAGCTCTTCGACACACACCCGCACGCAGACATTCCAGCCCCAGGTTAGGCCTCAGTCACACACTCAAATCAAATTACAGCTTGATACATAAATCAATGAAATCAATCAGGTATTTGTACCACGACAGGAAGCTCATTGATTATTCAGTCTGTTCGCTGGAACCATCAGGAAACATGATCGTTTCATCGGACTGATTCCACTGCTCAATTAGGCATTTCATTTTCTTTGAATAGTCAAGAAATAGACTATATATGTATATTTGTACAATTCAAATGTTTTATTTTACACATCTGAGGTTATTAAAACAGTGAAAATCACATTTAACGTTGATGTTCTGATCTACAATAAACAAAAAAGTTTTTTGAATGCAGACATTGTGAGTTTTGAATTAATTACTTTGTATGTATTATAAGGAACACCATAACATTGTATTGTTGAGGTATCTCTAAACATATGCAAACAAAAATATTTTTCATCAATACATGGAAAGGCAAGTACAGAGAAGTAAAAGATAATGAAAGAAATTCATTTTTAAGGGGACAGGTGAGCTATGCAAATGACTGTCAGGAGTATGGAGAGAAGGATAGAGTGAGAGATGCTCTCCTTGAAAACAGCGGTGTCTCTGCAGCCTGTCAGGACCGACCAACATGTGTGTATGTGACCCACAGGAGAGAGGCCCGTCGTGCCTTCCCCTTGCTCAGCTTCATAAAACCAGTGGCTTTTCCTCCACATCAATCAATGTGTGGCTCAACAGTACAAAGCCATTAACACACACGCACGCACACACACGCACACACACGTAAGCACAGACACCCACATCCACAGAGAGAGAGAGAGAGAGAGAGAGAGAGAGAGGGGTGCACTCTTGTGTTTGCACATACACAGTCACTGCACAAACACACACACACACACACACACACACACACACACACAGAAAAGAAGACTCTTGATACAGCACAGACTTCTATTCTATGATGCATAATATATTTATTTTCAATGCAATTAATGCTAAGTACTTGAGAATTGTTTTTGTGATGTGGAAAACACAAAACAATGCTCAAAACGAAAGAGTTCAGTCACACATTTGCTTAAAAAACAATTAAGAAGGACGAAAAGAATAAAAAGACAACAAAACATGTAGACAGACACAGAGTAAAACATTTTATAAAGAGAGAGAGAGAGAGATTTTACAATTTAAGCAGGCTAATCTAAAAATCTCTGCAACTTTTAAAAAGCTCTCTTAAGAAAGATAACAAAAAATGTTTTTACAGGTTTTTATAAGGGGGTTGTTGTGCATTTCTTTCGCATTAATGTTCATATTAGAAAGAGAATTGACAAATGGGGAGCAGTTTTACTGTCATTACACAGGGAACACAGTGAGTTGTCATTTACCAAAATATTTTTTTCGACTTCAATTTAAATGTAGTTATTTATAAAATATGAGATGTTTCATGGACACATTCAAATTGAATGTTTAAATAAACATATCATTTATTTTATAAGTACACTTTACATCAGTAGTAGAGTGACGTATTGTCAGAAACATGAAGCGAGAGCAGAGGAGAGTAGCAGAGAGAGAATTGGATCAGTTTCCTCTGCGCACCAGTTAAACACTAGCGTTTAATTCATTACATCCTCATGCCATCTCTTGTTAATCTGCAGAGCCCCTTCCGCCTCTTTGACATGCAAATGAGGCTGAAAAATGCCTCTGAAATACATCGGGAGGGGGTAAGCATCATCAGCATCAACAATCAGCATGTCCTGCCTATGGCATGAAAACACAACCTGTGGAACAATGTATCAAAGCTAACAGTAAATACACAAGTGTTTTTCGGCTTGCTGAATATACAACAATCCTACTTTCCCACTTTTTAACTTTCAAGCATCAAAGAATGTAATAAAGAATTTATGTGTTATGCAGCACAAATACACAAATCAGAACCCACATAATTTCTTCAGATGATACCATTTTAATTTATTTCTTTCTTTCCACCTGAATAATTTTTTTACATATTTTATTTTATATAATGAAACAATACATTGTTTACGATCTCAGTTAATTACAACAAAATAAAACCTAAATAATAAAAAACAAACAACCACAACGATGATGATGATAATAATAATAACAATAATATTGTTTCCATCTTAATGTTTTTTGAAGAGATTTGGCTGCTCTAAATGGCATTAACAGTAAAGAGAATAACCGAATAAAACAATAGATTTAATGTCATATTAAAGTATTTTTATTGAAATGTATAAAGCATCATTATGAACACAGCCCCATCTGCTTGACAAAAAAAACAGCCTGAAGCTTATTCTGCCATTTCCTCAAATTCCCAGCTGGTGTCTTTCCAATAGCTCTCAGACAGAGACACACATCCTGAAATCAGACTGTCATGCGCCCAGACCCTTCACACACAAACGCACTTGCACACTCACGCACACACATGGCACGTGCCCCTAATTAGCATATTCACAAAAAAGGCCTGGTGCTCTCAACCAAACTCCTTCTCAACACTCCATGAACACAAGCCTACTGCGCTAATGAAGAGCAGGTGGGACTAGGACCATAAGCGTGCACCCACATAAACATGTTAAAATCCCACCGTGTCACTTTCTGGGCTACGCCTCCCTGCCACTGCCATTTTTTTGTTCTCTTGCGCTCCCACACCCACCCCCTCTCCCTCATCATCAGGTACCCAGTGATGAGTCGGCTGTGATAATCCTGAACCGCGAGCCAATCAATCAACAGCTTCGTAATCAGCAGAGCAGAAACAGGAAACAAAAAAAACTTACCCAGAGTTCCTTGGGGTTCAGTTGCACCTCTTCTAACAGTCAAATCAATCTTAGTTCTTCAACACAAAAAAAGAGAAAAATAAAAGATTTCTAGCTCATTCCTTATATCTGAACACAGATATTTTGTTTGCATTATCAACACTTCTCCGTTGTCCTATTTCATGGATACAAACACTGGAAAACCAGCACAGTAGTGGATTGAAAATGCTGGCGACTATACTGTATCCAGCAGATCTGTTGGCCTGCATGAGTGTGTGTGTGTGTTGTGGGGGGGGGGGGGGGGGGGGGGGGGTGGGGGGTGGGGGTGTAAGGGAGGAGGAAAAGCAAGGGAGGGTCAAAGCTAAATGTTCTACAAAGAACTGCCAGACTTTTTTCCTCTTTCTCCCTCGCGTTGGCTCCTACAGTATGGTGCTCCCTCCCTCTTGGGCTTCTTTCCTTCATTCGTTCATCCGCTGCTTCCCTCTTCTCACTTTTTTCATCCCTCCCCACAACACAGAACCTTTCAAGGGGGTTTGCTTATTTCTGAAAACACAACACAAAAACAGTTCCTAGGAGTCATATGTATTTTGCCTTGGGCTCTACTGGCTGTGCTATCATCACTTTTTAGGACATAAGAGATTGAACGAGAGAGAGAGAAGAAAGAAGAGAGAGAGAGAGAGAGAGAGAGAGAGGAGCGAGAGAGAGAGAGAGAGAGAGGAGAGAGAGAGAGAGAGAGAGGGAGAGAGGGAGAGAGAAAGAGAAAGAAGGAGGAGGGAGAGGGGAGACAGAGAGTGAGAGGCCTTCAATGGTCTTGGAAATGAATTCAGCATAGGATTACACCTAAATCCTGAACCATCTCAGCTCAGATTTCCTTTTGTTTTACATCACTCAAAGAACATTAAACCCTCCTTTTTATATCACAGATGAGTCACAATGATCTGCCTATTGATGACGACTTTCTTTGTAAATGTAGGTTTTTTAGACATAAAACACTTTTTTAAACAAAACATAACCATCTCAATATTAGTTAAAAATATATCTCTAAATTACATATATTTCTATGTCTTGTACAGAAAAAGAAAACAGCCAAGGTAAGTTTATTTGAAAACCTGCTCAAAGTAAAGCTATGTGATTAGTTTCATACTGTATATGAATCCTTTTTTTAACCAAACAGTTAAAATGCATTTCTAACTACACTGGCCTAATTAGTTTGATCTCAAAAGGGTTTCACTTTTACTAAGTTGCTCAAATAAATAAACATAGCCATATTTGTGAATGCTGATCCCATTGAAAATCTATAGGTTTCCAATTGTAAAAAAAGATAAAAAAATTAAAACACAAGCCTTTACAGAAAATAGCTACAGCAACTTCTGATAAAAAAACATGCAGGGGAATCAGAGACAGAGTGACTGAAGTTATTTAGGAAAAAGACTAATTATTTATCAGATGCTCATTTCCTTCAAACTCACTATATTTTAAAACATTCCCTTTATAAACACAGACATTTTAATTCGACTACATGAGTTGTAAAAACATTTCCAGCGAAACTTAAAATGTGAATTTTTAAAAAAATTTACACTGTGAGAATTTTTTGTTGTTGTTGTTTATGTTTTTGTTTGTTTACTTGTTTGTTATTTGTTTATTTATGCAGGGCTGTGCAAATGATTTAGGAAGTTGAAAAATAAAAAAAAATCTTTTTATTTGTCAAGTTACAAAATACAATGAGAGCAGGCAAACAAAAGAAAAATCTTAATCAAATAAATATTTACAAGGTTTTGCCTGCATTAAGTCTTATAGGTACACTTGCACAAATCCAAAGATTTTGTAGGATTATAGTCAGGTGTATGATCGATCAATTATATTAAACAGATGCTAATAATCATGAATGTCACATGTAGCTGAAACCCAGTCATGAAGTGGAACAGATGCAGCTGTGTGGGAGGCTTAAAACCGATGAGAAACAGCCAAACTCTGCTACCAAAGAGAGGTTGAGAAAGACTTCTTCTGTTTCTGTCTTCTTCTTCTTTTCTTCAGAAAGACTTTCTTCTTTCCAGTACTCCTAGGATATAGGAACTCCTGCAATTTGTGAGCAGGTATGATTTAAGTCCACAAGTCCTCACTGAAAAGGAGAATTGGGACTATAGAGTTGTTAGGATTGTAAGTTTACTTGACATTGTAAGTGTCTACTTGAACATGGTTACTTTCAAACTGCTGCTTTTTTCTGTCGTGGTACTGTGGGCTGGTTGCCCATCTATTGACATGCTAATGAGAAATAATGTAATAACAAATGTGAAGGGTTTTTTTTTTGGCTTGCCAAAATAACAATAAAGATTTTGGCTTTTGATTGGTCTAAATAATTTCAGGGTTAACTGTTGGAATAAACTTTTTAAAATTGTTAAGGGGATTGAACTTGGGATGAAACACGTATGTTCAGTGTAAACTAACCGAGTATAAACATACAAACCTACAGACAACTATTGTTTCTGCAGACTATGCACCTTCCACCGCTTCTCTAGAGACTGAGGGGAGGGAAAGTTCTGGGCCCTGGCCTCTCATTTGGACCGCCTGCAGTATGCTTCTCAACTGCTTATCACTTTGCTTGAGAGTGAGTAAGAGAATTTGATGGATTCTGGTGGTTAGGTGTCAAAAAGTACTGTATAAGTGAAAAGGTAAACATTTTCCTCCAAAAACATAGAAACAAAAAATGTTCATTCACCAATTTAAATGTTGACCATTTGACCCATTTCAATGATTTAGTAAAGATTTGAATCACTTATATATAGTTATTCACAAGGATATTGTCATTTAAGACCCAAATACTGTTTAATATAGATTTCTTCAGTTTTTTCTGCATAATAATGCCAGGACCAATAATTATATTTGGAAATACAATATTGCCTGATCGTTACGTGGCACTGGTAATTGATATTCAAGGAAATGCAAGGGATATTCTGCCTTCTGTCACAACATAGCTTTGTAAGATAAAGAATCAGGACAGTTGAACGTCATCAGATGGAATCAACCAGCAAAAGCTCTTGAAGGCAAATAGGGGTGTGTGGTTTGGGTACACACATTTTACTTGGCTGTCTATTGGTGTGCAAATAGGTATGCAATGGGGGGTTGGGGTGGTCATGGTCGCCTGCGTGTCATGCATATAAGAAAAAGGATCCATCTTCTTGAAATACAATTTCCCAGAATGTGACAGAGTCATCGCCAGAGAAAGAGGGAGAGAGCAATGAAACAATGTGTGTGGGAAAATTAAAGAAAAAAAGAATTGAAAATACAAAGCTTGGACTTAATGTGGAGCGAATCCTTGCGAGTGACATCCAGCCACTTTTTGAATGCTGGATGTGATGGAGTAAAATAACACATGTTCTTTCATTCTTAACTGAGGTTATTGGTAGGATTTTATTCTATGCATGTCTGGGGCAGATCCGGAAAGCACACCACCTTCAGACTTCATCATAGTGGAAAAATAAAGAGCACCAAAAGTCAAACTACCACACTCTGTGAATTTAAAGATATCTTAATACTGTGGTGCTTTGGGCTGATTGATTAGGAGATTAGGAGATATTCAAACCATATCATTTGTCTTAATAATGGAATTGAATGTGAATTTTTAATGGACAATTAATTTAATCATTTGCTTACTGCTTTTGGAAAATGAAAATTAAATTAAAGTAAATTTTCCAGACATTGTGAGTTATTTTTTGCAGTTAAATATGGTTAGAAAGTAAAAAAATTGTGTAGCTTGGAGAAGACAAAATCCACCACTCACAGCATTTTGCTCTTAACACATTTCACATAAATTGAACAATAAATTGTACTTTAAACATTTAATTTATTTGTCTTTGTATACACAAACGTTAATTGTTGGGGTTTTGGGAGGAGGTTGGGGTACTTGTCTCCTGCACATTTTGGAAAAGGCAGTATATGTAACATATAATATAAAATATATGTCCCCATCTGTTTTTACTGGCCAAAGACAAGTGATGTGGGGACTGGAAAAGACTGCGCCGCCCTTGGTTTGTATATCTAGTGCTCTGGCTCAAAGCAAGCATAAACAGCCATTAAAGATGAAGCTCTTTCCCGTAGACGATCTAAATTCAACTATTGGTTACTTGCAATTCGTGTTGACATGTGACTGGCTGCCCCTACTGTCACTCCACTTGTACATGCCCCATTTTTCTTCAGTTCACATCAGAGTTTGGTTACTTGTAAGATGTTTGCATTTCAAATGTTCGTTGCGGGAGTCACATGAGTTAGGGTTAGGGTTAGGATTAGATAGCCCTAACCCTAATCCTTCTTAGATAAGGTTTGACAGAAATTAATAGCCAGCTTTTGATTTACATTAACATGCACTTCTCTGTGTTTAATAAAATAAGTGTACTAATAAAAGTGGTACAATGTCCAAATTCTTCAAACACCTGACACTTACAGAAGTCCAAATTTTTAATTAACATCATAATCATAATAATTGCATTTATTATAGAAATGCAAAATAAAGAATCTACATCTAGATCTGAATGAAAAACAGAATCTCACAAATTGTACAATGAAATAGGATATTATATGTACATGTGTGTACAAACTGTATTTTTGAAAAGTTGTTATATTACATTATTTCTTTGAAAAAAATGTATTCATTAAATTTTCAAAAATAAATCTACAAATTACTTTTACACTTTAAATTAGGTCAAATTTTTCTTTTTTTTCTAAAAAAAATACTTTATCACGTACTTTTCAATAATTTTATTGAATTACACAATAATAATCATCAACAATGGATAAAACAACTGGTTAATCACTGCTTGCTAAACTAATAAAGAAAGTCTGTCATTAAAAAATCACTACAAGGAACCTGTTATTCACATCTCAATCATGAACTGTTATTACCATCTGACTCCCGTTCTAATTAATTATCTGAGAAAGCCCCAATTAACAACTCTGATAATTGACTAAGATTCATTAATTATGTGACAGCTTTAATTGCAGTTGGGAATTCATAAACGCCATACGACTAATTAGTGATAATCTCATTAACTAATTGAGCTTAATTACCACACTTTCATTTATCAATATTTAACTCTGAAAAATGTTAATTAGATGCCCCAATTAGGAGTAATTAAAACACAATTAACAGAGAAGCCGTGATTATAAAAATGGGATTATGTAAAAGATGCCTTTTCTCATTGATGCCTGAAGAGCCTTGGCAGCGTTTCAAACATGCTGGAAAAGGAAATTATTTCCAGCGGACAAAATAGAGCTAATGGTAAATGACAGCTGTCAAAGAGACTGTAACGATCTGCCCGAAGATGAGGGAAAAAATGTCCATTGTCAAAGTTAATCATTTTGAGAATCAGGCCAAAAGAAAACAGTGTCAAGTTCAAGCTGAAGGAAGAAAGAACAGAAGGTTGCACAATTACAACTAAAGAAAAAGTGAAGGCACATGGAAATCTGGCAACCAGTAAATACCAGATGGAGCGAGAGAAAAATCTTTGAAGGGATACAACAGTTCATGCCAAAATAAAATCCAGACCTCGTTTACTTCTCTTGCTTCAAAGTGAATTGGATTTCTTTCTTCTACTAAACAAAACAATGATATTTTGAAGAATGTTCGAAACAAAAGCTGTTGAACTTCACTGTGCAATTTCATATTCAGAAAAGGTCTGTTTTGACTCATTTCAAACAGAATAAAAACATTCTAGAGATGTGTCAATGATCCAGAATAAAACAACACATTACAATAATTAACAGATGCACCTCTCTCTCTCATTGGCTGATGCAGATGTAATCACAACCACTCAGAAGTTAATTGAATGATATTGTTAACTACAGTTTATATAGTAGCATCTATTTATTATAGCCAGTTTCACCAATATAAATTACATTCCCTTAACATATATGCCTTGAGTTGGTGTTGGGTAAGATTAGGGAAGGTTAAGTGTTGGGGCTAAAGGTTTAGTAGCATTAGAAACAAGACATGAAAATGCCCTTTCCTGGGAAGGGATGATGCAGCACCTAGTGACATTTTTTTTTCTTTTTTTCTTCTTTGTGTGAGAGGAATTTCATGTCCAAGTTATATCAACACTATCAGTGTGCAATACAGTTCATTGAAGGTCCTCTCCACTCAAAAGTACTTTTCTTAAACTCATGCAACTTTAAAAAACTAATATATAAATTCATGTAATCTGCGATGGCCGTATTAGCCACTAGCACTGTTTTAGTACATTATGCTTCTAAATAAGTAACAGCCCATAAGACAGACCAAATTGTTTTTATTCAATTTCTGAAAACATGCCTTATCACAAACATGGATGCGGGCATATAATGTTACTCTCAGTCATGCATGTGACTAATGCATGACTAAAACTGTGATTCAATCATAAACAAATGTTACTGTTTATTAGCATTGATGGGCGGGATTTGAGAGGGCCAGACTTTGTTCCTTGAAGTTGTTAACGAGGTACAAATCCAAGACACGAGCAACAACATAACCATATTCCAGTGAATACAGCAAGCACTTAACATTACAACACAATGTTTGAGCTACATGTTCAAACTATTTAAGTTCATTTCAAAGTTTATCCTCCAAATCGCAGATTAATATAGTAAAAACAAGTTTAGTTTAGTCTTTTACAGATTAAAACTTCATTTTACATTTCTCATTGAGATGTTAAACAAACAGAACAACTTGTTTCATATTCTAGTGTGCTCTGTGTTTTGTCTGAAATTGGGGACAATCTTATTCTGCTAATAATTACAGCAAAAAAGTGCGTGTGTGCGCGTGTGTGTGTGCGTGCGTGTGCGTGCGTGTGTGTGTGTGTGTGTAAAAGCCTTTAGTCAAATATTTTTGGCTTGGAGTCTTCCAAAATAGGGAGATGAGTGTAAATGGCAGCATTTTGGAACAGGCAGGGTCATAAAACAGCTCCATTTCCATAAGTTAGAACAGATTTTTTGCACTGATTCCCTGGTAGAGTCAAAATGGCCTCTTCACAGCAGACACGTTTGGGCCAGTAGATAATAGTTCCAATTTCTAGACTGCATCTGTGTATCTTGATGTCTGTTCATTTTTGTGTTTGGTGAAGTAAAATATGATTGAGCATGGGTTGACATTGTGACAAATTAAATCTATATAGTTTCTTAGTTTAGGGTGATTCAGAGCCAGAGAGAGATCGTCGTTCAATAAGGAAAGTATTTTATACTAAATTTAAAAAAGTGATTTAATAAAAAAATTACTTAAAAGAAAGTTAAAGTTGTTGTATATTTACTGCTTTTAGTTTTATCTTCTCATTTAATCCATATCATGTTTATCCTTGAAGACCTTTAGTCATAGATCTATTTATATTATGTGCGGATGTTTGTTCATAGCTGATATCGTACTTTCAGATTATGAAATGGGTTTTTAAAAAACCCATTTCATAATGTTTTGTTAAGGCCAGATCAGTTTAATTCATGTTGAAACTAAGTGCATTTTAAAGTTGTTACTGTTATTTATTTTAGTTATATAAATATGACTTCTAAAAGACCCAAAATAAATAGAATGGGATTGCATTGTGATTTATATGTGGTTGTACACAGCATTCAAAATTATTTAGCTGTTCTACTAATACATTAATCTCAGCTGATAGGGAAATATGTATTTATTATTTATGTAAAATTTAAGGTTATTTGTGTAATAATTGGTATTCTGTTGATAGGGACATATAACATATAAACACAAAACATACTTCTACATTTCCATTTGCTCACAGTAAAAGATTTCATATTAACTCCCCTGGAGGAGAGATAGAAAGGTCACCCTCTGCTCAGCAGAAACATATAAAGAGAAGCACCGCATAAAACATGGAATGTGTGTTGACGAGGGTTTTTTTTTTTGGCTGATCATGGGAGGCCCAAACAAATTCATTTTATATTCATTGGAAATGGCTGCCAGGGTCTATCTGTTTGTGTGTGTGTGAGTGTGTGTGCGTGCGCGTGCATGTGTGTGTGTGTGTGAGAGAGAGAGAGAGAGAGAGAGAGAGAGAGAGAGAGAGAGAGAGAGAGAGAGAGAGAGAGAGAGAGAGAGAGAATTACATTTTTTCAATTCAGAATTGTGCGATTAGTTGGTCAGGGAATGCCATCTGCTGATAGCACAGCAGTACTGAAATTCCCTGACAGTATATTATAATTTATGTGTGTATTGTATGTTTATTTATTTAAAATGTTGCTGTAATAATTAATAATATGGTACGTTGTATGTAAATGTAAAATACAGTAAGTAATGGGATTTTTATCTAAATTTTGACTGTGGATACCATAACATTTCAGTTCTTTAAATAATCAAGTATATCTAAGTTTAAAAAAATCGTGTTACATTTCAAGAAAATGTGAGCATATACAAAATTAAATTAGCAGAATGACTTGCTGTTTTTTGGAATGTTTTTTAAGGTTATCTTATAATGACCTCATCGGTTATTACATTTTAACATTTTTAAATGTCTTTTCACTGAAACTATTCACTTCCGTCATTGTACAGTGTGCTCTACAAAAATAGTAGAACTGAATCAAACATCTGAACATCTGTGAAATCTATCTCCTTGAAAAAGAAAACCAGAAATCTAGCAAAAGGAACAGCTCAGCTAAATTCCATCTTTTTTATTATATTTGACAAGGTGCAAAAAATGATCCATTTAGGTCATAAGGACAAGAGACATAACTGCCTCAATTACCCTTAATAGCACACATATGTGGGAGCTGCCGCCATTTTAGCGCGAATCAATCTAAAAACGTGCCTACATTAGGAGCGGCGAAAATACTTGGTCATCTGTCAGTCCAATGGAGGGTCAAATCAGAGAATGACATTTAGCGAGAAAATCTAAAAATGATTGTATTTCAGTGTCTGGCTTTGGCAAGGTCAGGTTCATTCATCACAGCGGGGTGCGATGGGCTTGAATGTGTAATGACAGAGAAGGGAGGGGGAGCTAGGGAGGGAGGAATGGAGAGGGGATGCAGGGGTGAGGGTGAAGGGGACACACACACACACTCACAGACACAATGAGATGTCCAGACGTGGGATAACCTTGGCCTGAAGCGGATAAAACAGGCTCTAGAAGAAGGAGATGAAGCAAAACACCATAATGTTTCATGCTTATAGATTGGATTTTTCATTCACAATATTGAAGAAGAGAATGTGATTTATTTATGTTATTCTTTATTGCATTTTTATAATTGTGTATTTGCTTAAATAAATAAAAAATTAATAAATCGATCAATAAAGAAAAATAAAATCTATTTATTTTTCTTAATTGTTTTGACATAAATTTGCTGCAATATCCAGTCTTTATTAGAATCACAATACACAAAAACAGTTAAAATGAGGTATTTCACATACAAAATAAATAGTTGGATGCGGTGATTTTTAATGATTATTTTTTCAAACGCATTGAAAAACATTTACAGAGTTTGTTTTGTTTAAATGACCTGCAAAGGTTTCTTTTATTTGTTATAATCAAACCCACAACCTTGGTTTTGCTTTTAGCTATATAAAGAAGTAAACCAATGCAGAATTACCTAGCCCTTCCCCCTCTCGACGGCCCATAAAAAACTGAAATCTAATTGAAATCTCCTTCAGCCTGTACTATTCATCCCACAGGCTCCCCCAACAGCAGCTCCTTCCTCTGATCCCCCCACAGCTCCACACCCCATAGCACACGCCCCATCGTCCCAACCCCCTACCTGCAGAATTCATTTTGCAATAAGTTTTGATCATTGAAATTTCATTCAATGGCGTGTTGTGGAGCATCCCTTAAGCTAGTGGCCAGAGTGGTGGAAATATCAATGAAAGAAAGAGACACCATCAAAACAGATACATGTTACCAATATCACAACCTGACATTTGACCCTTGAAGGAATTGTCATCACACAAATAACACAATTAGTCAGATATAAAGCAACCTAGAAATGAATCCACTGAGCAATGAACTGACTGACCAACCAGCTGATCAACTAGAGCATACTGATAAACCATACTGAAAAAACTAGTCTAAAAAGAAAAGAAAAAAAACAGAGAAAGTAATGGCAAAAAAATGCGGTACAAGTGATTTGGGTAAAAAAAACATGTATAAGTATGTATGGATGCTCCCTGTGATGCAAGGGCAACCACTTTTTAAAACATATGCCAAATAAGTTGGCAGTTCATCTGCTGTGGCTGAAACCTGTTTGATATATAATATAAAAGTAGATTTGAGCATAAACAGATCTCAACCTAGAAACATGTGTATGCATGTGTATGTCTGTGTGAAGTTTATAAGTGAAAAATATGCAATAATTTGTACAATTTGGGTTATTGTGCTAGCCAGAGTTCTGTATGTTAAGTACTTTTCAATGTAAAAAGATATACTGTAAAAGAGCAATATGTTACATGGTGCAACTTGTCCAGTATTCAAATACTTGCAGTAATACAACTCACATAAATTAGATATTATTTGACACATTATAAAAACTAGACTGTTTTGGAGCTCCAAAGATCGTTCTGTAAGTCTGCAACCATTTTTTTACTTATTTAAGTTCTAACAGCTCAAAAATAGTTGTAAAAAGTAATTTTGTGAACCTTCACAAATCATCTTGAGGAGGTGAGAGTGAAAGCACAAGAACTGACAGCGGAACAGATGAAAAGCAAATGATGTTTTAGGTAAAAAAAATTGTGATAAAATCTCAATCCTGAACAAATCAGGCCATCACACAAACCCAGAATTAAGCTCATCCTCTACTTACTGAGGCTGATAAAAAAATTCTTGATGAGTAACGGCAGGTCAGAGGACCCCATGCCATTTTTTAGCTTTGTTACTTTTTTTGCTAGCCTCATTATTTCAGCCATTCGGGGACCGGACTGTCACAGCCAACCCACGTTTGATATATGAATGTCGGTCCATCACTTAGATCCCCTTCTGCCAGAGCCAATGAGTTGTGTGGGTATGCTGTGCGAGCAAGCAGACAAAGACTGATAGCTGCAGATGAATGTGTGCAAGGGGGAGCCAAGGCTCTGCTCTGGACAGGTTACAAATAGGGCTGAGAGTGAGGAGCTCATTCTGAATAAATGCTGATCTTTTATTGAGCCTCTCTCATTCACTAGCTGTCATTGCAGTCCAGCTGTGTAAACCAATAACAGAGACTCCACCAGGACAAGAGTGGAAAACTAGAGTGGGCTTTAGACAAAGTCTTGGGGAACTCCATAGAAATAACACACAGTGTTTTCACTACAGCTTTTGCTGATGTAACACAGTATAATATTTGAGAAATGTGCCAACTTTAATCAAAAGAGAGATCTGAAAGAGTCTGAAAGAGGCATGATAAAAAAGAGCTAATGTAATTGGTTCATCAGAGGCATGGAAGCTCTCTCTTCTTTTCCTGCCAACACCAATTTCTCTTTTTCTTCACAATAGGTGTCAGTGAATGGTAGCTATATGGGCGGATCACCTTCAAACTAAGAAACACTACATCCTTCATTCTGCTGCCTTACAATACAGAGCACAAACTTAAGTTTTTGACTATAAAACATGGGAGATTTTTGGATTTAATCCCACAAATTCAAATGAATATGACAAAATATAAACATTTGGTAACTAAAGTATGCTAAATGAGGTATATATTTATATAAAGATTACAAATATTTTCATAATAACATAAAAAAAATCTAACTTACACTGCACTTATGACAGGATGACACAAAGATGTTTTCCCCTCATTATATCTCTTCATTCTATTAAATACATTTCATGCTTGAAATATAAAAACAATAGTGCATTTGTCTGTATTACAGTTATTTAATTCATTACAACTGAAAAAAAAACTTAACATTTTCAGCAAAGCGAGAACTGCCAAACCAGAAGATATTATTAACTTAATTTGAAAAAAAGAAAGAAAGAAAGAAGACAATAACTTACCTGTTTTAAGGTTGCAGGGGGAGAAAGCAAGATGAGAAACTGCATGATGATCACTCAGAGATATAGACAGAACCAGGCAAGTGGAGATATTTATCCTTATCAACCTGAAGGACAATTCAGTTCAGGACAATGTAACATTCAGGACCATACTTGTCCTGATTTTTGCGAAGAGATTGTTGTCCTGAGACCATCCGTGTGTCCCAATCGTCTCAATACTTTTAAGGATGTAAAATAAGAATCAGACGTTGCCCACAATCCTCTGAATTCGGGCATTATTCTCCATGTAATTTAATTTTTTTTAACAAGTAACACAAAATAAATACCGACAATAAAGAGAGTGATTAGTCTATTTTTAGAAAATGTTCATATTGAATGAATGAGAAAGATGGAGTTAAACTGTCTCAGCATGAGTAATGTTGCCAAAACCACTTAAATCATATTAAATTTTAGTATGTCTTAGCCCATTCATACTTGCGTTGGACTTCTGATCGAGCAGGGATTTTAAGCTAATTGAACCAATAATTCAAATTAACATTCATTTGCTTCTAAGTGGCAACACAAAAAAACTGTTATTAAAGCTTATAATCATTCAAATAAACTTGAAATACTGCCTGCACACACCATATATCTTGTGCTACTTCTGGAGACCTTTTTGAATAAAGTTTGAAGTTGAATGGTTTAAACTTGGCTCCACAGAGGACAACTCATGCTGATGACATCACAATCTGTAATTGGCTGGTGTAGATGTTGCCCTGAGTTCATCATCGTAAATTGTTATCAACAACCACTTCACAAAACCATATAAGCAAAGTGCAGGCTGTCAACGAATGAGAGGCTGATCGAATTCAGGTGAGAGTGATCAGGAAAACAAGGAGTGCGAATGAATACAATTTACAGATTTGGGGAAAACATAAGGAATGTATCAACTAACAGAACAGACTTAGAATAAATAAGTGAACTAAGTATCAAAGGAAACACTAAACCATCAAAACACAAAGCATTCAGAAGAACAGAACCTGACATATTTGAAAAAGGGAATCTTTTTTAGATCATCATCAATATTTTACTATTCAGTTATATTTTACAAGTACTGATCAAACAATTCTACATTACTGATCCCTTGGCTTCTAAAAAATATCAATCCAAGTTTTTGTATTTTACTACTTTGTAGTTTTATCAACTTATACATATATTCCCCACTCTTTTTTTAAAGACTGTGTTGTTTCCCTCCATTTTTTTACAGTTGAAATAAAAATATTCTATATTAAATAGAGACTGTTAACCACAGGAACCTTCTAAAAAATCGACTCGGACATTTTTTGCTAACTTGTTATTAGTTGCCAATATTTTCACTTCACCACATTTCAACACATTGGCTTGCTCTGTCTAATAAATTGCACCAGCTAGATTTGAGGTGTTACTACAACTAGTTGAAGTGAGGACACTGACTATAAATATGGAGATAACTATGAACATGGGGAACAAATTGCAAAAATCTTTCTGTTTCTGATTCTGATTCTTTTTGGGCCAGCCTCAAGTGGAAATGTAGTTTACGTCTATGTTGATGGGCTACAGGAAGCCAGAAGGTTGCTACTTTAAAGATGGATATACACAGGATTTTGCTTTGGGTGAGCTGTCTTCCCAAGAAACAGTGTTCTAGCAGATATAGAGATTTGTTTCAACATCCTTTATCTCTTCTGGAAATGAAATTCAGTTTACAAAAATCCTACAGCTTGATGCTGCTTAAGAATCCTCACACCAGAGAAAAGCATAGGGTTGCCAGGTAATTGGCTGGTGGGGGTTAAAATCAAGGTATGAGACAACCCGTTGAGAGGTGGAGCTGGAAGAAATAAATGGCCGCTTTGACAACCCCTCAACCACTAACCCCTGCCTTACACGTCAAAAATGACCACCTCCTTTTATGTAATGCTCCACTTGGTACTCCGACAAAAAAAGGAAAGAGGATAGCTTTATTTCTAAATAAATCCTACACCAAAAAACGTGTATTTGATATGTAACTGGTTTATTTGGAGATTCTACTACAAACAACGTATCACATGTTTTGGACCAAATGTATTCAAAGTTGTGTGATACAAAAACCACACAAAAGCGATAACATTTCCTGTAAGCAGAGAATTAAGACAGATCATTTCAAGACAATTAAAGACTATTAAACAGAGAAAATATTAAAATTCTTCCTGAGAGAGAGTGAGAGAAAGATTGCACTCTCATGTGTTGCCAGGTCTCCAGTTTCTAATTATATTATAAGGTAAAGGTCCTCTGAAAGAAAAAAAAAACGTTAGAACTCAAGCTCAAACTAAATCTTGTCCATAGAACGCTCTGAAAAAGAAACTCTGTGTTTGACCTTTGAGTTGATATGGCTAGCTTGGCCAATTGTCTACTTTTGATGCAAACCACCATCAGATCCCTCAACAGATACTCTCTATATAACACACAGCCTTTTTGAACCCAAGAAGTAGGTACACGACGTGCTGTAAAATTCAGTAAAACTGATTGGCGAATGGGTTGCTCTGTGAATAAGAACTCATTCCACGACACAGCACTATTAGGAATAATAGCCCTGACTGAAGAAATCATTTGTAATAGACAGATGAAAATGAAAACCATTGAAGTCTGACAGTTGAGATGCAGGAGAGAGCTGTTTGGAGTTCTCAAAAATTTAGTTGAAGGAGTATCTTCAAAGGCATCACATTAAAATCAGAGTGGATGTTTAAACTTATTTTGAAACGTTACTTTATTTAAAAATTCTCATATGCCTGAACATATGCCTGGAATATTTGGGAGTGAGGATGCATGTACTATGGTTGAGCTGGGTTATATTAAAGACAACATTGCCCTCTTCAGGTGTAAGACAGAATACACGTAGACAATGGGAAAATCTTAAACCAGGTACTTTTAATTAATTTGGTTTTTAATTAAAGCAAAAGGTCAAATAAACAAAAAAATATTTCAATTGGTGGGAGATTCCTTGTGTCTTTAAATGTATTTAATTTTTTATGATGATAATTGTGATTTGTTTTATGTACAGTTTTATTGGCCATTCTATAAAAAAAAACTTGGAAAAAGCTTAGCAAAACTGTGCTTTGGTAAGTGTAACCCTTTCAGACATCACAGTCATCGCCGTAAATATCGAATTTCGAACTGTCGAATTTTTGTCTGATAAAAGCCTGACATTGGATGTATAATAGCTAGACAAATTGTAAAGATGTAAAACAAGGTTTTACACCTACAAATGTACAAAAAGTAATTTATCAGGGTTTGCATTAACTTTCATTGATATGTTTGAATATGGATTACGTGAAATGAAACATTTTATTTTTCAATTTGTTTGATTTCGTATCAGTTTCATCAGGTGTGATGAAAAATATTTATATTTTTATTACTTTTGATGAGTCTGTTACTGCAAAGCTAATAAGTAAGAATAAAAAAATTAAAGAGTTGGCATATTTTTTCTAAATAATTCAGGTCTGGAAAGGTTACATACCAGTTTCCCATATTTAATGATATTTTGTCTAAAATAATTTACCAATGTGTTATGCTTTCTTCGCACATAAAAAATAAACAGTTTTACTTTTGAAAGTGTTAAAGTGCATCCTGGAAATAAATAATTACATAAATAATCTGAATGAAAAATTAGTTTTTTAACTGTTGTTTTTAGAAAAACACTTACATCTATTTTACAAGATTGTGTTGAAAGCAAATCTGGAAAATGTAAAGTTTGTTTTTTTCTTTAATGTGTTTGGGGGGCACACAATTGCTACAATTGCCACATTGAACAGAAAGGTTTGTTTGTCAATTGTATTGTTTTATAATTCAACTCTAAAGGACGAGATTGAAAGGAGAAAGTGAGCAATTGATAAATACAGAGATATTTTGAGTTAAGAATGTTGCATAAAGTTGGATTAAAATCTGGAAAACCTGGACAATAGTCACAGAAACTGTCTGAAATACTTATTTCTGTCACTCCACCATATCTAATTCTGCTGTAATTTTGCCCACTTTTCTTTATCATTACTGGACGAGAGCAATTTTTACTGACAGCCTAAAATCATCTAGCTGAAACATTTTTTTTTACGTCAGCTGAGCTCTATCCTCTCTGTGCACTGCATCCAGCGATTTATTAACAATTCTTTAACCTGGCATGCATTTGAAAAATACCAGTGATTTCATATAATTCGGTGGGCTGCATATGGGCCGGATTCAAAATGCTCGGTCAGAAAATACAGCCCAAAATTGCTGTGCTTTCCAATATTACTGGCACTCAAGGCAGATGGGAATGGATCACAAATGTACTTTCATATTTGTTGCTCGGCTGTGAATCTCCTCCTCCGAGGTGATCAAAATTGGCCGTCTGCTGCGCGGATTCAAATAAGTCAGAAATGCGCTGCGCTCATCCATCTTAATGCAGAGAGGCATATTTTTTATAGTGATTTAGTGATTGTAAGATTGTTTGCTTTTCATTCAAATCTGTGCAAACATTGCACACAAAAAAATCATTGTTCAAAAAAAGGAACTTTGGCCCCAACTTTTGGGCCCAAGTGTTTTTAAACTTTTATAAGTATTATTATTTTGTGTTATAAATGTATTTTAGAGCTAAATAAGTTTCAAAATAGACTGGAAATATCCTCTTTTTGTTGTAACATAAAAGAAGACAGACAAACTGCTTTGTTTGAAAAACCTGCAAAGACCTTAAAACAGTCTCTCAGTCTAGTTCTGGAGGCTACAGAGCCACGAAGAAGGCTACTAACCTGCCAGTTGTTCAATAGATGGCCAACGGCACAAGGAGGACAAGATACAAAAGGACACCAAAAATACACGAAAGAAACAGCTGATCATTGTTGGTTAATGAAAAATAGCTAAAGGAAAAGCTTTTACACTGTACATATAGTATAAAAAGGCAAAAAATTAAAAGTTTCACAAAGATATATATTTTTGGACTGTGTTGAGGAACTAAACAAAATCTCAGGAGATCCTAAAAAACAAACAGTAGACACAATTAAGCCAGACTATATTACAGTATGTATAGTTCTAGACACCCAACTTTTGTTTATAACAAGTATTGTGTGTTTTTTGTATCTGTTATTCTGCTTTGATGTAACTGCATTTTTAAAAGCACTGGTCAGTATCATCATCTTAAACTCCAAAATGTAACTAATCACTTTTTTTTGAGATAGTAAAATGTAGTTCACATAATGTCCACATTTACAAGGACAGTTTGTCGCACATATTTGAACAATTTGAAGAAGAAGTCATTTAAGTTTAGGTTTTTTTTTTTGGTAACTCAACGTTCTTCCAGGTTACTAAAAAATTATATTAACCAAGTAAACTTTATAATTTATTGCTAACTTCTAGTCAATATGTTACCCTTCAAGTGGGAAGTCAGATTGGATTCTTTTTACTTCGATATCCCTGTCTTTTCTTTCATTCTTCTTTCTGGCCAAAAGAAGTGATAATTCACACTCGTAAGAAGGTTCTTGCTACAGCACTTCAGAGGGGCAGAGGGGATCTTTTTCATCTTTTCTTGCATTAAAATCATCTCCAGCCAGATATCTTGAATTTCATCTATCGATCTTTATCAGCAGGTATTACCATTCAGCTCAGAGAAGTATGAATTTGAGAGGATCTTCCTAGCTTACTTTGGCTCTTTCTTTTCCTCTCAACATTTATCCTCAGATTGACCTGACGCTTTTCTGTTCTTGTGTTATTGAACACCTGGCAGATGAGGCTTTTGAGTCCAGCACATGTCTATTTCCAAATATGTTCTATATATAAAATTACAGCCAAATAAACTAACAAAAGTTGCAGCATTGCATGGCATCAAAGGGGCCTGGGGTTAAGCAGGAACTGGGCATGGGCTTTACTTATGAGCAGAGTACCTGAATAGAGATGTTCCTTGTAGCTCAGAGCAACTTACTGCTTTTTCCTGGGATTATGGGGAAAGCTTTGAAGACAATAATTCCATAAGGTCCAATACTATTGGATAAAAGCATCTCATGGGAGGAGCCATCTCTGAAAAAATATAATTCATATTAATAGATTACACCTCAGATGATCTCCTAATATTTGTTTTCCTACAGCCGGACATGAACAAATTAAAACGTTCACACCAAAAGCACGGTCTAAATAGAGAGATCAAACGGTGACTGTGTATTTAAATAATGCTCTAGTTATGTTGGTAAATGAACAACTTCAGCTTCAGAAGGAAAGAAAAAGAGGCAGAGGGAAAATTGTTGTTAAATTTTCTTTTCAGTATTTTTTTTAGTATATAAATAACCCAGTCATCGTCACTTATATAAAATGCACTGGACAATAGAATAACTACACTTTGTTTTACAAACAACAGGAGTGCAAACTTACAGAAGGATGCCTGAGATAACGTACCAACAGATCAACACACATACAGAAGGCAATACAAGACAAATTGACACTTAGAGAAAAGAGCCTTAAACAAACTGGGAGCTAATCTAAGAAACAGGTTAAATTGATTGAGAAAATTAACCAGCGGTGGAGAAACAAGTTAACAAGGAAAATTCACAAGTTAATGATATAATTTCTGGTTAAATTAAATAAACAATCAAGTGTTAAGAGTCAGAGTGTAGTACAAAAAAAAATTAATAATTGACTTAAAAACAAGAAAAATAAACAACAGATAGGATAACATTGCACAAAATCTGACCATGTTGAATCTTGTTGAATAAACTGTTCCAATTGTTTCATAAAACCATTGCACAGCCTGTCTGTTTACATCATACCAAAAAGTTTTCCCAAGACACAAAAGAGAAACCTTGACTAGTGCAAAGAATAAAGGAAGCACTTGAAATGGATTTAGGAAGGATGTCAAATTAAGAGTCGAATCATTTATCTAAAGGTAAAACACCAGCAAAACACTCCACTTGCATTTAGGAACCTGTCAGTTCCCGCCTAACCAAATGTAAATGAATGCGTGCTATCAAGCTAAATTGAAAGCACTCAAACTTAATTTCTTCAAAGCCATGCACAAGGACTCCTGTCCTCACTAATGAGCACATTAGATATTCTTACAATGAGCATTGTCAGTAACTCTGTCATTCTCATTTCGTTCAGTGTCAGTGCCCGATTAGCCTCCAGAAGACACAGGGAAGCCCTATGATGACTGAAATTCCTAGCCCCCACCCTCTTTCTTTCCCACACATACATAAAAAAATGAAAGAACTTCATCAAAGTGTTTTTCACAAGATTTTGTTTGGATTTAAGGCATGTCCAAGAGGAGACCTAAACAATGTCTCCTCTTGGTGCTTAATTGTCATTTTCATGAGAGTGTAACAATGACACTTCCCAGTTTAAGATACAGTAGGTAGGCGAACACACACACGCACCCACACACACGCTCCTAGTTTAAGTAACAGCCAGGTTTTAGATTAATCTGGGAGTTCTGTCGTATTTCTATCCAAAACTAACAGATTTGGTTGACTTTACCATAATACATGATATTACATAAAGCAGATGCAATTTTTTTTGGTTTGCCAACAGTACAGTAGATTTTAATATCCTCGAATGTTGTAAAACTTATTTTTAGACCAACAAAACATTATAAACTCTGTAAGCAATTATTCAAGACAAAACTAATGGAAGTAAATGTTTATTTTTAAGAGAAAACCATATTCTGCACATTTTCTAACACTTTTAAGGGTTGAGTATTAGCAAAAAAGGGTATTACAAATTGCAATTTCAAATGTAAATTTGAAAAATGGTATAATGCATTTTGTTAATGTGATATTTGAACTTTTTATTATATTTTGTATGTTCATGTGACTACTGTATCTGTTTAGGGTACCACAGGCCATGGAAAGATACCCATAGCCATGCCGAAGATACTAGTGTTGCTTTATTTAATTAGTAATGGCACAACTTGGTATGGTATGACTTTGCTTGACTTTACATATCAGTTCTGAGTGGGCCAGGGATCATGTCATGTCACAAAGGATGTCATGTCACAAAGAGTAAAAAGAAAGAGGTAGAAAAGCCTAAAATGCCAAATTGATTCATATCATTACCAAACATTACACAACAAGCAACATTTTCCCATCAGTTGGCTTGGAAGTGTCTCTGTAATACCTCAGTATACCTGTGTGAAGCATCCAATAGGACGTCATTTTGGGCATCCTAGGTTTATTTACATATACAGTTAATTAGAGAACAGTGCATTAGTTTTGCAGAATATCTCAATGATAAACACAAAACTACAGAAATAAGCTGAGTGAGGCTACTTGAAGCTTTTAGGCTTATTCCCTGTCTGATCAGAACATTTTGTGGCAGAAGATTTAGATTGCGCAACCATAGAGAAGTAGAGGGTGCAGAGATGGTCCTTGAGGTGTGATGATGTTCAGGGGACAACAATGGCATGTCCTACCACAGGGGGCACTAAAAACCCTTTGATGAATGAAAAATGACGAGCTGCTCAATTTCCATATTGCCTTTTTTGGTCTCTAAAGAAGAAGAGAAACAAGAACAGCTCTTCCTATAGCTGTTCTTGTTTCTCTTCTTCTTTAGTGTGTCCAGCTAATTTATGTCCAAACAACACTCTGAACACGTCATCAAAAGAGCCAACTTTGATTGGTCTACTGTGAATGTTTGACCGACAAAAAAGGGATTCTAGGTAGGGACAAACTTTTTGTTGCCGGTGTGTAAAATTTGTTGAAATACTTTCTGGCCTTTTGTTTTTCTGATGAAGTTGCATGTAATTGTCATATAAATAGTCACTAGCAGCAGCTTAATATGAATACTGTTTATCACCATGACCACATAACACCAATTTCCACAATCAAACTCAATGTTTCAACAACTGTGAAGTTATACATTGCAATGCAAAATATATCATCATCGCAGTAGAAAGCCCTCGGCTCTATACAAAGGCATTCTACCCACCAACCAAAGCTTACAAAGAAATGTGGCTCATCTGATCAAATCAAGCAACACGCTGATGATGCTAATTAGTGAAGGCAAATTTGTATTAGTGGATTATGTAATGGGCTTGAGGCAGAAGAGTGAGATCTAATGGGTTGCTGAAGTGAGCGAAGAACCAGCTCTAGTCACAGCTTTAGCAGAACACTGCGCTGCCACTTCCTGCCAATGCAGACATGAGCAATCAAGCGGAGCAATGCCAATTAAACAAAAGCGGGTAATTTGATCAGAGAGGGGGGACTGGTGGCATGTCCTCGGGCTGCTTTACGTCTCTGCCCATTTTAATTCATATTAAATGACAGGCCTGTTCTCCCTAATGTACTGAGACAGAAAGTACAACACATACTCATAATAGAAGGATGATCAAATTGTGGGGGTTGAGATTGAAGAAGGTGGCAGAGACATTTAGGGCATACGGGATGGCAGTTATGTTGAAAAAAGTTGTTTCAACTTTTTCGTGGTAACATTTTCATTTAAACATTTTCATTTAACCCAGGGACTGGAATATGTTATGTTGAATAACTAAAAAGTATCAAGAAGATCAGCTACAATCTAGATATCTTTAAATTTACAAGGTTTTTTATTTAAAAAGATGTCTTCCCAAAACCCAAATAATAATGAAATCCCACTCCCTGCAAAACTGTGAATCTTGACTCACTTCTGTTGGCAACGCATCTGTCCTTTATAGACATACAATTGCATTACAGATCTTCAAGAATAATGCTGCTTACGCCAAATTCATCTATCTCAATATTCACCTTTCAGTACAAAAGAGTAAAATTCAGAGGTGGAAAGTGGAGAGCTAGGTATACTAGCTAAGTTAATTTTATTAAAGGAAAGTACTTCCTTACATTCAAACCATGGGCTTCACTTGAGTGTGTAAATATATATATTTCAGTCAATATATATATATATTTACACACTCAAGTGAAGCCCATGGTTTTGAATGTAGGGAAGTACTTTCCTTTAATAAAATTAAAGAATTTGGGACCAGTGGCTTTACTGCAAGGAAACAGCTTTGGTTTTAAAATTGACCACATTTGTGTGGAAAGGGGGTGATGAGTAGACTTACGGATTAGCTTGCAAGAGGAAAAATTAAGATGAGAAAAAATATTGTTTATTATGACATGTGATTTATTTTCGAACATAAACACTCTCAATAGCACTTGACTGGTATTAAAAAAATCCCCTATAACAATTGGCTAAAAATATTCTAAGATGTTTTGCATAACCAAATAAAAAATACAACATAATGTCCTGAGCTTGAGTAAATGAACAGCACGTTTAAATTTTTAGGTAAAGGATAATTTTCGTCTAATGGCTGCACAGTGAGTGGTATTTTCAACCGAATAACCTCTTGTAGAGTTATGGAGCCCCACTGTTCCAAATAAGACAGATTTAGTTGATCAGGCCATAAAAATCCTTGAGCCTGGTTCTGGTGATTTCTTTATTTATTTATTTTCCCCACACAGGCTGAAATGCCTCTGCATGTGGCATTGGGAAATTAGGTTTACTCAACTCCGTACAAAGAAGAGGGACAGGGGGATACCAAATTCAAAAGGCTTCAAAATTAGATCAATGGTTGCAACAATCAATCAACAGCCAGGATAGTAAGCCGCCTGACACAGGAGGAGATTTGAAATGAACCTTTAAAACAGCAGGAGTCTGCTCCGTAGCACTGTGTGCACATGTAGAGGTGGGCTACTAAACTGGAGAATGATTCTTTGGTTAACAACATTCATCACTCTCTTTCTAACTGCTCTGCCAAAATATTCCTTTATGTCAAGCTATTCATCTTAATTAAAACAAATATATAGAAAACTATAAATAATAATATTCTTTATACATACGTGTGCTTAAACATGACCTTTAAATAATTGTTATTTTAAACAGCCTTTTGAATATTGCCAGGCAGTGTTGAGTAAGTTACTTTAAAAAATAATTCATTACTAATTAATTGATTAAATTTAATGTAAATAGTTTATATTTTTATTGAATTCTAATTACTGTGTCTGTAAAGTTCAGCGTATCATCAAACATAAAAAGGTTTTTAATAATTATATTTATTACTACCTTCTTTAATGTAAGAAACAAAATTCCTGAATAACAAATAAAAATAATAATACTGCAACATAATGTCACGGATCACAGAAGGCAGAGGCAAAAGGTGTGATTCACACAGTGTTTATTAAACACAATAGGCTTCGTACCGAAGTACTAGCAACAGTTCAATGTAGAGTCAAGGTGGTTAGTAGCATTACTTCCCTCGAGCAGAGCAAGCCGGTAACAGGGGTTAGTCTCTGGGTGCAACGAGTAACAGAGGCTCCTGGCCGAAGATCGGGATGAGAAGACGGAGTGAGATACGATCCAGTGAAGATGATACCTGACGGTGAGTGAACGGCGTAGGTGAGTCTTTATAGGGTGGTGTTGATGATTGGAACAGATGACGGTGATGAGTGCCCAGGTGTGTCTGGTTAGTACTCGGGTGATTGAGTGCGTTGTGTATTGGCTGGAGACTGTGACTGGTGATCGGGGCTGATAGAACGTGCAGGAGGTGTGACACATAACGATACATAACTAACTAACAATATCATAAATAAGCTTAAATTAAATTAAAGGTTCCATATGATGATAACGTGAATTTTCTTGACGTTGATTTTGTTGTTCCCTCATCATAAACATGCCTCAAGTAGTGTTCAGATTAGTTCACTCATGTTAGAGCAATCCTTTATTCCTTTTTTGTGAGCGGAAAAAGTTCATTTTCCTTAACACCACCCTTTTTCCTTATACCTGCTTACGCCCCACCCACTTGTCAATCATATTAACAGCCCCTCTCTATGACGAGCAGGAAATGGAGTTTGACCCAGAAATGTGAGAGCAGCAGATCGCGCTGGATAAAAAATGTTGAAGAAATGCATTTTTGGATGTCCGGATTACCAAAGATTACTTACTTGTCAGAAATGGCTCAATTTTGTGTCTGCCCATCCGAGAAAACTTGGAAAGATCACTTTTGTTAGTGAGCAGAACTTCACATTCACCTGGTTTATCAACAAAGAACAGTTTTACGCCAGGTGCTTTTCCAACTGTCCTGAGTTAATGGATTTGGAAGTCCACATAGTAAAAAAAAAAATTCACAGTGTCAGACTCTGGTTCACACATATCGGGTGCTGTTACATCATGAATAGCCGTTGCCTGATGATTATATTGTTTTATCAAGTGTTTAAAACGCTGGTTGTTCTGTTTCTTTTGCTGAATTTGGACTAAAAGGAAAGCACTGGTCAGTAGGGGCATGTCTGTGGAAGGAACCCTGTAAACAGCGCATTTCCCAGGCCAAAATTCCAAGGTGATTCAAAGACATTTTTATATATATAATGCATTTTGAAAGTTATTATCTGTGCAGGGCTACTATAGAGGGCTCAAATATTTATTCTAAGTGCTTTAACAAGGGCATTATAAGGGACCTATAACATTTTTTAAACATGACAACCTTTAGTTAACAAACTGATTTTCTCTGTAACTTCTTAAAACCAATAAACCCTATATTTTATGTATACTTTATGCACCCATGTTGTACAAAAACCTATTTGTACTTAGTTTTATTTTCTTTGAAAAAGTGAGTGGTTGTACCTCATTAACGCAATTCTCTCCAACCGTTTCAGTTCATTCAGGGCGTAAGCACATTATTTTCTAGCCCTTTTTTAATCTCAAACCTTACATTTTGTCTGCTTAGCAGTAATTGCTGTGCTGTTATCCAGGGATGATGACGACGAACATGGGTCACTCAGAAACGTTTTTCTGTGCTGTCGTGTCAAGTGCTTCAGCATATTACTTGTGCCATTAACAGCGGATAACAGACACAAAATAATGTGGTGCACATGCGCAAAACAATTTTAAAGCAATGGTTTATTTTAGGGGAAGATCAGCTGAATTGGGTGTCAGGGTAAGATCGACTGAATTAAGCATCATGGAAAAAACGACAGAATTGGGTGGGTGTCAGTGGAAGATCGACTCAATTGTATGTCAGGGGAAGATCGACTGAATTGAATGTCAGGGGAAGATTGACTGAATTGGGTGTCATTGGAGGATTGACTGAATTGGGTGTCAGGGAAAGACTGACTGACTTTGGTGGTTAGTGGAAAGATTGACTGAACTGGGTGTCGGGGAAGATGGACAGGATTAGGTGTCAAAGGAAGAGCAACTGCATTGGGTGACAGGGTAAGATAGACTGAATTGAGTGTTAGGGAAATATTGACTGAATTAGGTTTCAGGGGAGGATCAACTAATTTAGGTGTCAGGGAAAGATTGACTGACTTTGCTGTCAGTTGAAAAACCGACTGACTTGGGCGTTAGTGGCATGATCGACTGACTCTGGCATCAAGGGAAAATTGACTGAATTGGTTGTCAGGGGAAGATTGACTTAATTTGCCGTCAGTGGGAAGATGGACTGAATTGGGTGTCAGGGGAAGATCAACTGAATTGGTTGACAGGAGAAGATCGACTGATTTGGGGGTCAGGGAATATCGACTGAATTGGTTGTCAGGGGAAGGTTGACTGAATTGAATGTCAGGGGAAGATTGCCTGAAATAGGTGTCCGGGGAAGATTGCATGAAATAAGTTTCAGGGGAAGATCGACTGAATTGGGTGTCAGGGGATAATTGACTAAACTGGGAGTCAGGGGAGGATCGACTGAAATGGGTGACAAAAGAAGATCTCCTCACTTGGGTATCAGGGGAGATCCAATGACTTGGGTATCAGGTATGAAGACCCTCTCCTCTATGATCTCATTTAATCAAAATGTATAACTGATATTAAAAGATGCCGTGATATTTGTAAATTATGATCATTTATCCAGGTCTTTACAGTTTATATTTATGTCAGAGCATAAAAATGTGTTTGCCTTTTTTTTTCAAACCACTTTTTTAGGTATTGGCTCAGATCAAAACGGACAAAAGTCCTCTGTCATAAGCACCATACTTCCTGATGGACTTGCTAAAATCCATGATGAAATCTCTTGCTTTGTATTAGAGCCTAGCAAAGCATAGGGTTCATATCAGGAGAAGATGCTCTTTTGAATACATATTGATATGACTGATCTCTTAAGCCACAGTGGGAGTGCCTAAGGCCATGTCCTGTTTATTACGCACATACTCAGTTCACGAGCTGAGGGTTAAGAGCCTAAAAGCCTCAAGAAGCTGCAAACACTATGTAATGTCTCCTGCTGTGCCAGGCTAAAGTAGCATGTTCTCAGGCACACACAAAGAACTTTCAGAGCCTCTTGTAGATGTACTAAGATAGGATAAGAGAGAAATCATTTAGATAAGCAATCAGGGATAAATATGATTTGTCTGATGGTGCTGCTTAGAAAAGAGATAATAATTCAGGTTTTTGTGCAAATGAGAGGATATCTGGTTGATCAGCTGGTGCAGGGGATGTGTGCATGCTTAAGCGTCAAAAAATATGTGATCATTAAGAAATTTCTTCAGAATGAATGCAAATTCATTTGAGCCACTAAGGGGAAGTCAAATCTAAAATAGGGAGGGGGCAATTAAAGTCTGCCCAAAGCCACAATTTTGAGAACAGAGGTTATTCTCATTCTATTTTTATTCTAAAGCAGATCATGCCCTTTCATCCTGTGTTACTCACTGCCTAGCGTGTCAATTAAACACTCTGTTACTTTCATTTAAGTCATTTTGTAACAAAAGACCTCTCTGTTTTATCACTGAGTATAGTTTTCCATGTCGTAAAAAATTTAAAACTCCATTAACAAGCTTTTTTAAATTACAGTTTTGGACTGTGTGGAAGAAAAAATTGGCTGCTTGTTGCTGAAACATCTTTTCCTAAAGATTTAAACAGATACAACAAACTGTAATGGCAGACACATGTGATGTCATCACTTTACAGTCACATGAAAGCTGCACATTCTTATTTGACTGATAGAGATGCAATTGAGTTGTATTTTTGGTTAGAAAAGCATTATATTGAGTTTTTTACATATTTCTTTATTGCCTTTGTCTTAGCTGTTTCAAAATTTCAGGTAGGAGGGGTCAGCACAGTTTACACAGAAAAGGGAGAAGATTACACAGAAAAGCATTAAATATAACTGTATTGTGTGCTTATTCAGTTGAGATTTATAGTTTGAAACATGTTGTAATTAATGTATTTATGTTAATATTTTGTCAACACATTATGTTACATTTCCCGGATTTCTTTGTTTATCATATCTGCATTGCCGCTGACGAGGATCCAGACCTGAATGTTTGTTGGAGAAGCCAACCATGTCTGATTTCAATTGTTAATGCTTCATTCCGCTGTGGCGACCCGAAAGGGAAAAAGATAATGAATGAATGGATGGATAAATACAATGCCTAGCTCAAAAACAGCCATTTTTAATTGTATGCATAAACAAGTCCATTTGCCAATACATAGCCAATAAAGAAAATTTGGGAGCATCGAGCCAGCCCCAAGACTCAGTTTTCATTAAACAGGGGATTATCTCCCTCTGCTTCATTCCAGATGAGGCAAAAACTCAAAAAGAGTTTGTAATGATTGTATTGAAGATCATAAAAGAGAACATGTCCTGGAGATTGCTTTTAAATCACTGGCCAAGTTGATCTGCTCCAAGGGAAGCCAGGTTTTGCTAATGAACCCTGACAGCCTATTTCTGTATTGGAGAAGATTCTGTCCAAATGCTGTTTGCACCACCATCAGCTCAGCCCCTACGGTGAGCACAGGGAATGGACAAACTTTAGAGAAACCAAAATATTGCCTATTTCCTATGAGTTTAACCACCAATCTTACTTCAAAGCTTGCATTAGCAGCACAACCTGCAAACATCTGACACACTCTCTTTTCGATCATGCTCCCACTTTCACTCATTCAGTACTGCTTCAGTCCTTAATTCAATCCTGCTCTCAGGTGGCACAATTAGTTCCTAGCACTTGAGCTTGAAGCTTCATCCTGGCAATGAAAATTTTCACTAACAACCCATCACTTGTACCAGGGGCACTGAGTGATCCCCTACATGCTGACATTAGCTTTCTGACTAATAGGAGGATTATTGCACAGGAAGAGGAATGTTATACTGTATCTTCTCATATATATCAGATTAATCAAGGTACTTTAGCCTCTAGAGACAAAAGATTATTTCAATGGAACAATTAAAGCCTTCTGTCTAAGTAATTAGCGCTAAAGATTAGATCATTCTCAATACTGATGAATGCTAACTTTGAGGTTAATTGCATGGATCCTATTGTGAAAGAGGTCTGGTATTACACAGAACAATGAAATCACACATTTAAAAAAAGATTTAGAGATTTCTTTCAACAACCTATGGGAATCACAACAGCATGATGTTATGAAGAGGAACTAAGACCAAGAATTGGAAAAAGCTTGTGAACCTGGCCTTTGACCATATTTCATTGCAAAAAGCACTGCATAGAAAATAGTGGAAGACAGGGTGCTTTTAATTCATAGCACATGGCAAAAACAAAGAAGTGAGGATGGATGGAAAGACTGAAAAGGAGAAAGAAAAGTCAGACTTTAATACGATTCCCAGCTCCCCAATAATCCCTGGCCTCCCCCCTGGAGTGGACTTTCACTAACCCCTCCAAGTCTCCACTGTTTCATATTCTTCCAAGATGATCTGGAACTAATGTGCTGTTTATTTCTCCCAGAAGATTGTCTCTGGGCTGCTCAGCTCACGCAACCTGTCTTTATCCACCCACAGGTGGATGAAGAGAGAGATATAAAATGACATGGGGAGGTGGAAAAGGAATAGGATTTAGATTGATACTTGTGTTCCTTGTTGGCTTGTTTGGAGTTGTGTTGTCTAAATTAAATTTTTAATTATATTCAGAAAAAGTTGTGTGTGATTCTTTTTAATATTTTTTTAAGTGGTCAGTTTCAGAGAGTGGAAAATTTTTTTTTTTTTCTTAGTTACAAAAATTCAGTCAGGTGCTGGAATCGGGTAGCTCAGCGGGAGAGAGCTATTTGCAGTTCAGTTGTCTTCACATGGTTTGGTTCAGCTAATATCTGTGAGGTATTGGGTGTGTTTTGGGGTAGCATTAATGCTTATAAAGGGACGGTAGTCATAATTTCCTTTGTAATTGGTTATGTTGTATTTTTTCACATGACATTTTTGTTTTAACAGATATTGTTGCATGATATATTTCGCACCCCTAATTTAAATTTTCTAAAATGTGTTTGTTTTTTCATTAGGCTCATAAGGCTTAATCAGATACCATTGTGCATCCCAAATTTTCCAATAACATTGTCATTTTGGAAAAATGAAAAAAAAAAATTATTTGTTTGTGTGTATTTGCGGAAACAACATGTCATTAACAGAAGAAGCTCCTGGTTGGCTGTCGCAAATGCTTATATGAAACTCCGTTGTGAATGGGCGTCATATGATCAATCGGATTTTCCATGACACCACACCTCAAGCGGCTGGCTACCTGTCGTAGATGCTTCATTGTTGCCACATATCATACTGTAGCTTTGTTTTGACACCTTTTTCTGCTGATGGTCACAAAGACAAGAGAATTCCAATAAAGTCAGAAGCTGTCAGACACAACAGTGTATACACTTTCAGCACTTGTGATGAAATCTGGTTTTCAACTAGTCATAAAATATTGTCTAAGACTGCAAACCTGATAAAAGTTTTCTTCTTTCACCTGTATAAGCACAAGTCTTCTTTCATATGTAGACATCTGGGGTACAGCATACAGCATTCCCTGCTAGGGTGCCTGAGCAACCAACTACAGTCCTTCGCCGGCTTTTTCTCTCCTTGAAGACTTGTAAATAAAATATCAAAGCATGATGAATTCAGAAACAATATGGGTTCAAACACATTTCTGGAATAGCAGGCACCAGACATGAATGGACTCCAGAGGGATTCAAGTATTGATATTGGGGTTAGGTTTCAATCTGGTAGTAAAGAAAAGTGTGTGTCATTATGCTTTGTGTTCAAATAACATTTCTTATAGGAAATCTAAATGTAAAGTCTTACACATAGCCTGTTTGATCAGATGGCAATCAAATGGTTGTTTATACAACAAAACATATAATTACTTTATTTTTAAAAACATGCTTTGATTCAATTTCAATCTGTGTACAAAACATATATTGATTATTTATATATATATATTTCGTTACAATAAAATCACTGGTAGGTGTCAAATCAGCTTTTGACACCTTATCCAGTAAATGCCTGTGCTTCCTTGACCTTTTAAAACAAATACCTTTCAAATAGTAAAATATGACCCTTGTTTGCGTGTTATCATTTTGTCTCGCTCAATAAATATATATAATAAGGAAATATGACTTGGCTTCATTCAAAATATCATAGATTTTTATAATACAATTGTAATAATAAATTTTATTTGCTGGCGCCTTTCAGGACATACAAGAACACCTTACATAGCAGTAAAATATAGATCACAACAAAGGACAATAGAAGCAGATATGATACAAACAAACAATAATACAAAGTACTACAAGTTAAAAGCCTGTCTGAGAAAGTGTGTTTTAAAAATGGGCAGATCCTGGCTACCACGGAGAGCACTAGGCTAGTGGTTTCACAGAGCAGTAACAGCACAGCAGAATTCTCGTTCACCAAGAGAGGATCTTGGAGTAGGGGGGAGAGTGAGAGAGAAGGTGTTTTCTTTATGTGGCAGTTCATGAAAGTTCATGTGTTATTGAATATTTGTGTGTATCAAACAAGTCTGAAAGTTATTCTGTTTTGTCACGGTGGTTAGTAATAATTATTGATGGAGATGATTCACTGTCAAAATTTACATGGAAACAAATGAAATTCACATAATGTTCTTAAAGTTCAAGATAATCTGAGCAACTTTATCTGTCACACCATTTCTGGAAGAATATGCAGATATGATTCCAGGGTCTAACTGGGTGCTATAGAACAATGAACAGGGAGACTTCCAACAATAAAAGTTTACAATATAATAAATAGTATGACATTAAGAAAATACTGAGTATATGTTCTAAATAAATTCTTCTAGAAGAACAAAGGCATGCTATAAGCATCTACACATTTTTAAGTGATTAAAAACATTATTTTACCTACAGTTTTCAAAGCAGCAATTGCTCAGTATGTCCACAGAACAGTGCATGCAGAAGGTCAAAAGCACACTTGTTGATAACCATGCTTTTACATCAATTTCTGTTTTCATAGATAAAAATTTTTTAAAAGGAGAATCCATTTTTTTGTTGTAACATTTAGCTGCATAGTTTGCTTACAGCAGGTGGGATATATTCAAAGCAGACATCAACTTCCATGTTCTTCTCTGCCTTCCATATGCTTTTTTTTATAATGCAGACCATTTTGGTACAGGGAAAATGTACTAATCTACTTCATTTTCTGCCTCTTTAACTGAAACCAATGTATTAATACGGCTGCTCCTTTGACAGATGTTCAGTTCGAATTATTCCGAACTGAAAATCTGCTGGAGCAAAATTAAATATCCCTCAAGCCAGGCTGCCTTAAGAGAACGGGAAACATCAAAAGGGTCGAAGACTTCAAAAAACTAAAACTAATGACCCTTGTCAACCTCCAGGGAGTGTTGCTCCTGCCTCAGATCCCGGGCAGCTTAGATTTCACTCTATAAATGAAGATTGTAACTGTTCCCTTGACTCTGGTCTTTAACACAGATTACAAAAAAAGAATTTCATTACAGATTTGACCATCTCTATCTCTACCTGAACAGAAACCAGAATACTCTGATCTGATGCTGAAGCTATGACTGATTTTCACATTGTCCATCGTAACCCTTATCACCTCTACACAACTCACAGCATTGAATTGGAAAACCTGGCTTTACACCGAGTGACTCCCGTCCATCCTACATTCAACTTTCATTCCTGAAAATGAGTTAGATTTCTGAGTATGAGGAAAAAAGGGTTGAAGCTGCTGGCAACATTCATCTTGGCTTCCTGATCAGAGCCGACGGAAGTCGTTAAGTCATAAAAACCCACAGAAACTCCCATCCAGATGAGCAAGAGGAGAGCAGAGCAGCCGGTCTGAGAATGGAACAATCATGTTGGCCTCTCCATTACGAGAATCCTTGTACAAAGAGTTCAGAGAATTGAAGATGACATATCTAAAGCAAGAGAGAATTTATACATCTTAAAAAAAAAATTAAACATGCTCTGAACTATCAGTTATAGTCTTACCACTACCACTTATTTCAGTCTAGCATACACACGGTTTTACATCCATCCCCGAGAACATTTGCTTCTAACTATGATTTAAAAAGTTTTAAAAGGACATGTATTTGTTTTAAAATGATACATAATCATTTCTGACAATCAGAAAAATCCAACAAGTTTTGATATATGGCTAAATTTGAAGACACAGCATGCCAGAAACATCTTATTAAGTCTAAGCAGGGAATTTTTGTGAGATGTTGAAATATTGAATTCTCAAAAGTCAAAGCTGCCATTATGTTTTGCATTAACCTGATGGATGAGCTGTCTAGCTTTAATGTGAAAGCCAGTATTTAGTTCCTTCAAGCAGTAGGACTAAACAAAAAGCAAATGTTAAGCCTGATTGTTTGAAGTAGTGGCAGGCTTTGAAAACCAATACTCAGCTCATCTCACCCAGGATAATTTGCCATTTTACAAGTCAAACCACATGCCCTCTCAGACACAGATACATTGTTTGTGACTTATATTTATACTTCTTGTTGTATACAGTAACCTTAGGAGTTTGCAAATATCCATCCTGTTGTTCCTAATTTAAGGACTTTACAGATATTTAATTACTCAAGCAAATCTTCTTAAGGTCACCCAGCAATAAGATTTAATCTGCGTTCGACATAGATATAGAGGAAATGTCAAATATGTAAGAGACTGTCTGATGGGTGGAGGTGGCTCTAGTGAGCTTCACATGGACTCTGCATACACTCTACATGCACCTACAGCATCGAGAGCCTTTGAAGCAGAACCAAGAAAACAGGGAACATCCATAACCAATCAACTCGTTAATCAATAAGCTAATATTAAGAGGAAGGAACTGTAATTCCTTGGCAAGCCACTTGAGGCTGATATAAGAAGTGAGCAGTTTCATGTACTTTACAACTGAAAAAATGTGTTTATAGGTTTTATCTGGTGCTAGCTTTGGTTTTGGTTCATTTTAGAGTTCATAACAATTTAAAAATGGAGTGGCATGAGTGACACCAAAAATGCCTGAACATGCCAGCTATGGGGCTTTCTAATAAAACCTTTGCATGATGTCACAGACGTGATCTTTATCCATGTTAAATACAGTCCCTTTAAAAACTGAATAGTATCTGACACCTAAATTGTCCAAATATGTATGTGTCTGTTGGTTGAAATGCTTTTAGATTACATAATTTTAAAGTTTCAAAGGCAGGAGTAAATGTTGTAAATTAATATTAGTAATGGTATTAATATAAATTTATAGATACTAAAGTTATTTATAAATCTTTAGCCAAGACTGTACATCTCAGATGTTGAAGTACATTGTTAACCTTTTGTTACCACAAAAAAACAACAGGCTAACTAATAAAATATTAACTTTATGCGAATGACTAGCACTTTTCTAAAAAGGGGAAAAAATCTAAATCTGTCATTTTAAATTCTCATCAGCTCTGTAAATGAATAACATTTTAAAAATTGAACCCATCAGAGAGCATGGAACAAAAGCGTCGTCTTTGTCCAAAAATGCTTCATGCATTCATAGATGACTTTTTTTCAACAGTGTATAGTTACGGCTTATTTCTTGCTCAAATTTATACACACATATGCACACAAAAACATAATAGAATACTGCTTAAAGAGTAATTAGGTTATTTAATCTTGTTTGTCATTAAAGAAACTATAGAAACATATATTCCACATAAATTTTACCCAAAACAAATGAAATTACTGAGTATAAGCAGTTACAAGTCCATTCAACAGGAAAGTGTTGGTGATGTGTTAGCTGGCACGGTACACATAAACTCAATATTTATTCATATTAGGTGTGTATTACATTTGTGGAGAAAAGCCTTAATAAACCCTAAAACACCTGGCCATCCCCTTTGTTCTCAGATACATTGTATACAAGCAGAGCAGTGTTCGTTCTTTCTTATAGATGTCAATTTATGTGACATGGCCATTTTTACTTTATATATATATATATATATATATATATATATATATATATATATATATATATATATATATATATATATATATATATATATATATATATATATATATATATATATATATATATATATATATATATATCCACTAGTTTCAAATTTTAAAGTTTTTTTTCATGTTAGACTTGTAATGGGTTCAACCTCTGGTGTGGAATACGTTTGGTAGAATCCAAAACGTTGAGTTAAAAACCCTTCTGTTCTTCCATTTGCTTGAGGCCTTGATCTGTCTGCACCCATCTGCCTACCAAACCCATTTTACACAGTCTGGAACACAAATTGGCATTCTGAACCCCAGTGATTTCTCAAGTGTAATCTAATTAAAGGTGCACAGCCAGTGGGGAAGAGCCAAATAAAAATGTAACAGTGCATTAAAAAAAGTTAAATGGACAGAGAGAGACATAAAAGTGGCTGGCACTTCTTTTTTGAAACCATCATCTAGTTCACTTTTTGGCACTGCTCAAGTTGGCTGGTGAGCCACATCATTGCAACTGAAGAATTTATGAATTTGTATTTTTTATTTATAAACGATATAAATAAACAATGTATGCTAATCCTAGATACAAACTCATCCAACAATGGGTTTTCAATGTTATTAAACTGCTTTTACTTCTCACAGAGCTTCAAAAAGCATATGGTGTATTTGGATTTCCATCATTCAGTTAAATTCTTTATCCTCTTTGAAAGCCATCAAAATGCTGTAACATGATGCAAGTTCTTGGGTTTTGGAGGATCATTTGAGTTTTAAGCTAATCCTCGACATCATCCCCAGTGATCTAAAACAAGAGTGTATGTTTCTAAATAGAGGGGAAAAGATATGTACAGTTAAATTCGACCAGGCTTACAACCCTTCATCCCAAGATAATATTTACCAAAGAAACTGAAGATGAAACATCCACAGGGTGATTCATCTAAACGTGGCTACATTAAGGTGTACAAAAAGGTGTACATCTTTATCATACATAAGTCTGGACAGCTAAAAAGGAAAAGGTGAATAAGTCTGCTGTTTTGTTTTTTAAAAGGCCAGTATTATGACTCCTTGCAAAAAAATCTTTCATGCCCTGGGTTACATAGCTGTAAGTCTGAATAACATCCAGTTTGACATTTATTCACTAAAAAGTATTTGTGTGTCAAGTTTTTATCTTTAAAAACAAAACTCAGATTAGCTGAAATTAGTCTTTTTCAAAAGTAACGTAGGACTGTACAAAACATACTAAACTTCTTCCACAGCTCATGCAAGGTTGCCAGAAAAGATGTTGCTCAAAACGTAGTTGCTAATGGTTGTATTTCAGTCTCATTATGCAGAGGAACTGTTTTCTTTTATAAGGGCTTCGCAACGGTTAAGCTTCATCTTTTCACTTGTACCTCTCCTGATAACGCAATTTATTGTGTTCCCGCCATTTTCACGAGGACTGCTTTGCGAATCATCACTTGCTCTCTCATCTTCAACAACCACAACTGTGGAGCCCTTGAGCAAGGCACCAGTTTCCCGACTGCTCCTGGGGCGTTATAACCATGGCTGCCCATTACTCTGGGTTTGTGTTCTTAGAGTATTTGTTCACAGTTGTGTGTGTACACTGCTAACTGGTCACTTTCACTTCATCCATCCATTTTCATGTCTGCTTTCTTCCCTTTCGGGGTCACCACAGCGGAATGAACCGCCAACTCCTCTGGCATATGTTTTATGCGGCGGATGCCCTTCCAGCCGCAACCCATCGCTGGGAAACATTCACACACACTCATTCACACTTTAACACTATGGACAATCGTTCCTACTCAATTCACTTATACCGCATGTCTTTGGACTTGTGGGGAAACCGGAGCACCCGGAGAAAACCCACGCGATCACGGGGAGGACATGCAAACTCCACACAGAAATGCCAAACGACCCAGCCGAGGCTCGAACCAGCGACTTTTTTGGTGTGAGACGACCCACTGCGCCACCGTAACGCACACTTCACGTCACATAAAGAAAAAACAACAACTTTATTTGGGCCAGCATCTTCCTCCCAGTTGTTTGTAGAAACAAATGGGGAAATGAGCTCTAAAGGCCACTACACTTCTAACTTCACATCTGTCCGAATATAAGTGCAAAGTTACATGCGTGAACATACCTCAATAGGAAAAGCACGAGGGCCAATTGCACATCATACATCTGTCCGAGCGATTGGTGCACACAAACAAGAGTTTAGCTCTGCAATAACGAATTGGGCTTTCACAAGAGAACAACCAATGAAAGCTACTGTTTTGATGACTTGTATAGGACATGAAAGAGCTGCTGTGTGACACTTGATTCAAACTCCTGTTTTAATCTCATGACAGAAAATAGCATAACATAAACATCAAGAGCTGTTCAATAAAGCTCACATATATTATAAAACAGCTGAGCGTGTGGCTGTTGTACCCTGGGCAGTGATGTGTTCAACTTGGTGCTTCGTTCTTTTGACACTTGTTCATTTAAAAGAACAATTCATTTAAACGCTTCATTTGTATCATTCATTTCTGGATTTTTTTTTATCTAATTGCAAACCTTTACCACAAAGTCTATATACAAAAAAATAAACTAATTGCCTCCTCAAAAAAACTAGTTAAATCGATTTAACTTCTATTCTTTATGGATCATTTTGTAGTTCACTTTGGATGGTGTTGAGGTAGAAATTCTAGGGAAGCTTAACCTTGCACTTGTGTCAATGGGTCTGTTGGAGCCATTATTTTAAAATGTTCTTGTTACCACTAGAGGGTGCAGGGGCGTGTTAGATGTATTTATGGTCTGCTCTGATTATGTACAGGTGGGGCAGTTAGAGACCAAAAATTCTTTTGGACCATGGCGTAGTGTGTCATGTAGTTTTGTGTGTTTAAGAAGCAGCATTTGAAGATTGTTTGTTGTATTTAAAAGATGATATAATTTTCTTTAAATAAAGATTTTTTCCAAGGACAATAAAACTTACAAATATTCGACAAATGATCAGCAAAAGACATGGTAGCAGAATGTGACATTCAATGAAGCAGGCCAACTGACCAAACTGTAAGGAATATAAAGCAACAGGTGAAGCAACTTAACAGTAATGAGCAGTCTCAAACAGGGTAACTATGTGCTCTAATAGAAAAACAGCTAAAACTAGACAATGAATAATGATAAGACATTGTAAAAACATATAAGATAAACAAACGAAAGACACAAAAAAGTGGAACAGAATTTACAGACCTTGACAGTTCCTTGTGTCTCAATCGGCGCACTATCCACACTTTTATGTGTGCGAAAGGAGAATTAATGTGTCCCAAACAGTAATATAGAAAAAAAAAAAGTATCCGAGCGGTGCCCAGATTAGCATTTTTTTCTGGTTAAATTTTGAAGTGTAGATCGAGACACGTTCAACCGGCTGATATTACCCACAATTCACTTTTTTCAGGTGGAGGGAGTTTTCTCTTGGGCCCAAACAAACAAGCTCTCCCTGTAATATGACTCATTTATAAATAAGTACAGGAATAAATAATAGCCATATAGAGAGTGTTATATTTATTATTATAATTTTATAATGATTGAACAGTAAAGGAGTTAAGTTCTCGCACACGTCGTGCGGAGCATAATGACGTCTCACAACTACTTCCATCATGTTACATTTTAGTGCATCCCATTACCTTGCACATTCTCATTTTACACACGAAACAGTATGAACATTTTCTTCTGAAAATGAGTGTCTACTTTAAGGGTGCAGTGTAAGTATGCAGATTGGAACGCAGCATTTATCTCTCAATTGAAATAAATAAAATGGCTGTTGTGCCACCTGACTATTACTGAGGGGTATAGAACACATCTTGTATGTACATATTATTAGTAGTAGTATTATTATTATTTATTTTCTTTATATATTAAAAACTAACGAAACATCTATAGGGTTACAGGTTCATTTCAACCCATAAAAATATACATTTATGCATTTGGCAGATGTTTTTCTCCAAAGTGACTTACACAATGGAAGAGTCAATAAGTCAATTTCTTCGAAGTCGAAGTCTAACTTGGATATCCCACAACAGAAGTTGTATCAGATGATCAATCCACCCTACAAGGAGGAAAATAAAACAGTAGGGAGGAAAGAGAATGTTTTTTATGAGTGTAAGTGTTCCTTGAAAAGAAAAGTTCTTAATTGCTACATTTACATCATATTTTTTCAGCAAAAAAACAAAACCAAACTAAATATTTGCATGCTCAAAGAAACAACAACCAATTAACCTAATCAAACAAAAAGAGATGAATTACTAGTTCTAAGCTAAACTAATAGAAAGCTAAGGCAGAGGAAAAGCATCTGTGTGACCAAACAAAAACTATGTTTGTGTTTGGTGGCATGTGTGGCAAAAAACCTGTGCGTTTGCACTCTTCAAGTCACTCAACTCACCTTAAATGAGTCAATTCACCACCAGACAATATGAGAAGCCTATGATTAAGAGAGGAGCTGACTCTCAATGTGTATCAGTTTTGGCTCAAATTATTAAAACTGTGTCTAAACTGACAAAGACAAAGATAATAATTTCAAACAAAGCATTTCATAATTTAGTAAAAAAAAAAAATTGAAATAGAGGTTTGTGACAAAGTCAAATATCCTTAATGCAATGAACAAACCTTTGTGATTACTTTATATTTATTTAATGCTTCCTAAATCAGGAATAAGGTTAATTAAAAAGGTTGTTAAAAAATGCTCTGGACAGAAATAACTGTATCGTAAAGGAGGACTGGTCTTTTTAAGGGTTGTAGTGGGAGTAAGTGAAGAGGAGGTCTTTGTGTGTTTTTCAAACAATCATGCATCAGAGTAGGTTATTTAAAAAAAAAGAGAAATAAATCCAGGATTCAGATTGGTGTTCTCATAAATCATACTATATTCAACATTAATCACTGAGCCTAATACATGCTTTAAAAACCAACTTATCTTTGAAAATAGTTGCATCATACATTGAAGCAATGCCAATCTGGGGTCATGCAAGGGAAAATCTCAACCCCTGTGGGATTTTTGTTACAACAGTAATACATCACTGGTCCAATTAACTCTATTACATGCTCAATTAAGCTGTTTGCATGCATCATCTGCCAAATCTCTTGTCAACAGATGAGCATGAAGCAAAAAAAGAAGAATAGAAAGCACAATGACTTCGCATTAGCAAACATCATGACAGCAAAATTGATGATACTGCCACAATGCTCTTCTTTGACAATAAAATGGAGCAAGAATTGCATGCTTTGTTTTGGCCGAAGGCAACATTACGTGTTTCCAATAAAAGTACACAACCATCTACATTTTGAAAATGAAGATTGATGCGTGTTTAAAATCCACTCAACAAAATATATCTCAATACATAATTTTCATTGTTTAAAAAAATCCTTCTTTGCCCTGATTTGCATATTGGAGCACACATACTCAGTAGTGAAAGAAGAGACATGCTCCTAATTCCAGAAACTTCCTCTGATCCGACAATATGTCAGGGAAGATTCCCAAGGACCCAAATGAGACAGAATGAATTTTGAGCACAGATGTGGCCTCTGGCTTTTCCTCCTTCACATTCTCTGCTTTGGATTTTATTAATTTTATTTAATTATCCTAAAAGCTCTTTTTACACAATAGAAGTACCACACCACCGTATGAACTATGTAATTTAATAAAGCTCCATTAATGGGAGGATTTGATTAAAAAATTACGCTGCCGCAGGATCTCCCTGGCCCCCTGCTCATCTTAAGAAGAGATGCATTATTTTACATTATGAATTTGTCGAGAAGAAATTATGACTGCAGGACAATTAACACATTTCACGGGACCTTCCTTCTAAAGATCCATCCCAGCATGAGTAGAGCGTAACAAAACAGAAAATGAGCTGTGAACATGCTTTGTGTGTTAAATCTGGTCAAATATTTATGATAAATTATTTCAAAGGGGTATAATATGGGCACTGTACAGAGAATAAAACAATAAAAGCAGACAAAAAACAGCCAGACAATCATTGACATGATTCTCGTTGCTACGATAGATAGATAGATGACTCTTTAACCTTCAAGGATTCACTTTAAAATGTGCATCTTTTTTGCTTTGTTTTTTGTCAAAGGGGATTGACATCTATATTAAATCAGCATCTATGCTGTATCAGCAGCATAATCTTTAGCTTGCAACTGTTTAAAAACCTTTGCTTAAAAGAAGAGCTTACCTGTGCTCAATAATAAATAATACTGTGGAAAAAACAAGTACATTTACATAAATATACACTAGTAAAATACTGATTGAGTGTAATATCAGCGAGTTGGAGTGATTGCCAAAAAAAACAGCAGATGCTGTAGTAATCAGTCTTATAACATATTTGTTTTAGTTAATGCCCATTTTGTAGTTCTTTGTAAACACCAGAAAAAGCCAAGTTAGTCAAGAAGCCAATTTATCTTTTTAGCTCTGTTGCTTAAAAACCTGTGGAAGCTCCAACACGTTCAAAACAAATTTGGTGTTTCAAATAGGATTTTTTGCAGCAGGTTTTTCAAATGTCAAAAATGTAACGTATGCTGCCATCTGCTGCTTGTAAAAAAATCCAAATGCAAAGCCTTGTTTGTTATCTAAACAAATATCTACAATATTTTACATGGTTGGGAATGGATAAAGGAGAGATTATAAAATGTATATTTTCTTTATATTTGCCATTTGCAATGTTTTTATAACACTTGTAAATAACAAAATGAAAACCAAAGAGACAGCGAAGGTTGATGAAATTGCTGTCTGGTTTTGCATTTGAACCACTGCTTGTGCTGAACCATTGCAGATTTGAGCTTTAACATTTTATACTTTTGGAAAAATCTTTGGTGTAAAGGGAAAAACGACAGTAAAATACACATGTGGTCCCATGAGTCTAGAGTCCTTTTTCTCTATTAACTGGAATAAACCATGGAAATGGGAAAACGTAAATTAATGGACTGTATAGAACAAAAAAATCTAAAATCTGTCTTAACCAATTCCAACTTTAGTCATACATTCATATTAAACTAGATAGATTTTTTGACAATCCCAGATTCCTAAAAAAAGGTTCTTTATTTAGCCAATAGAGGTCGCACACTGATATGTGAGGTGACTAGTTAGGCCCTAATGTCTTAATCTCTTTGATTAATATGAACGAATATAATTTTTTATACATTTTTATGATGTAATGGTGATTATTTTTTTCTTTGCGTACGACGTGCACCCTTTAAGAACTTTTTTATTAACATTGCGTCATGCTGCTGTTCTCGTACCTTTGTTAGGAAAACTACTTCAGAAGGAAAATAGTATTTATATGTTTAGATATTGGTAATTATATATGTATATGGCCATGATATTGTTACCTTAACTTTTTTAAACAGCAGTTGGTGGTTTTGAGAGATGAATGCACTGAGATGGAGATGATTTGATGGAGATGATGGTTCAGCTCACGTGGGGAATCTCCGTTCATTTTGATCAAAACAGATATGTTTTTCCAGGTTCTGTGTAACTTAATCAACGATTTACTAACTATAGAGAAGTTACAGTAATTTTTTTAAAGAAGATATTCCAGTATGTTTGATCATTATTCAGGTTTAATTAGGGCTTTGATCAGTTTTTTATGTTAGGAGCTAATAAAACGTAAATATATATATAAAACCTAGTACATAAAATATTTATATTACACATATTTATAAAATGTTCAAATATTGAGTACTAAGCTCAGCAAATACGTTAACCACAAATAATTATAATATATTTTTATGCCAATGGACTTTTTACTGTGGTAATAAATGTCATAATTTAGAACTGCTTTCAGAAAAATTATTGTTAATACATACTACAGTAAAAAGAGTTTTGACAATATTTAGAGATTTATTTAGACCTAGTCTCACGAAGGTTCAACCTTGACACTTGATTCTGTCCACTGACAAAGCATTTATGACCACAATACTAAGCATAATTTCTCAAATGTCCTTATTGTTTTCACTTGCAGGCTAACAACAGTCTTAGCATAACAGAGATATTAAAATAATTACACCCCCTTTTGTCAGTTGGGACTGGAGGGTGAAAAAGCTGCCAGTCAAACATATTGTGAATATACAACAACAAGACAAGACGTTTGAGCTACAGTGTTAATGACTAATAAAGCACCTTTACATTTTCATGTAGAAAAATTATAATTATGATTAATTAGGTAATTAAGGAAATCGTTAATTATGTTCATATTTATAAATATAGAGCAATATCCTTCATTTTTGTGTAGTTTTCCAGAGATATTAAAAAAACTGATGTAATGTCCATTGTTTTATGACTAGTTAATTTAAAAACTCTTTCTTTTCCTTCCTCTTTACTGTTCATCCTCATGTTTCCTTTAGTCTCTTGCCTTGCCTCTCTCTACCTTATATGTAGGTTCCGCCCATCCAACTATTATAGATGTTGCCACCTCATTCGCTGATCCTGCCATCAATCTTCTGCCGATAATTATGACGACATCAAATGACAACCAATCGCCTCGCTCTGTCAATTTAAGTTGTCTGCTCACCATCTTTGATGCTTGGATGCTGTTTTTGAGTTGTTTAGACAAAGAAGAATAGAGATTGTCTCTACTCCAGACAAATTGTGAAAGTGTTTAGTCTGTGACTGAACAACAAACTTTTATGTCTTTCAACCTCCTGAAGAGAGAAATATAGACATCATGTGACATACATAAGAACCCCGTAGATAACCTAATGTTCTAACACTTAGTTAGAAGGTGTTCATCACTTTGTGTAAAAGTTTAGAGTTGCTGAGCAGATTGAGTTTGAGTTTTGAGTTTGCCTTATTGGTAGTTTAGAGGGGAAACTCCATCGTCCAGCGCAGGGAACCGATGCCACCTTAGGAGGGTCTCTCTCTTCAGGTTGGTTTTGGGTATTTATTTTTACCTCGTTTTCCCTGTGGCTGTTTGAGCTAAGTTGTTTTGTCCTTGGTTATTGAATTTATACTTCTGTTACAATTAACTCATTGTCGTTTTGTATGTCGTTTTCTTGGGTTGCTTCTCTATTGTAACTGTTTTGACATGCTTTAATTAAATTTGCTTAGACACAAATTTATTATTTCAAACAATTATTACGACCAGAACTTTACCACCTTTTTATATAAATCATAACACCATAAGATACTTTTCTCTTGACAGTGTTTGAGTTCACTCAAATCAGAACCATAACATGTAAAAATTAGTAGCTTAAGCTAGCTAGTGCTTGGCAGTTTCGTAGATCAGTATTACTTCCACTCTTTTTGAGCAGCACAATCTTGTTTTATGCCAAATGAAGTTCCTCGAACTACATTCGTGAGGATCATTACAGATAATTGACCATCCTTAAACAGTGTGTCCTCATCAGATCATTAGACACCTCAGGATTTAAGCAGACTTAACATTTCCTCAGTCGACTACTGAAGCAGCTCTCTCGGTCAGCCGAAGCTCGCTCTCCTAAAAAACAATGTCCAAAGGCTTACTTCTTCACCAGTACCCCACGAGCAGTCCACCCCAGACAGGCCAGAAACATCATTGTTTCGGGTCACAGCCAGAGCTTCATGATTCTGGAAAAAAATGAAAATCACTTTTTTTTTTTGCTTTTCACGATTCTGGTTTTTTTTAAATATGTATTTTAATATATTAATGTTAATATTATTGAACACTGTACTTTAGGTTATCAAATAGCAGTAAAATAAGACATAATAATTTTCCATTATAGAGAATACACATAGAACATAAAGAAATGTAATGAAAATGTATGTAATGATGTAAAGAAAACCAGTCAGCATTAAACATGATAAAAAAATAAACATGGTGTTATGTCAGAGTAAAGTGAGCTAAAGGTTTTTAGCTAGAAACACTAAACTATCATGTACAGTTCCATTGCACTGCTGGTCTACAAATGTTGCTGCAAAATTGTGAGCATCTCAATTCCGTCTCAACTGTTTCATGCCTTTTGTTGTACAAAGCAGGAATTGCGACACATGTAAAGAAAATTACGAGAGCGCATGCAATAGAGATTATCAATTATTTGAACTAGTTTTTTTAAACCTGTCTTTTCAACAGTGTTCACAGGAGCCATGTTGTTTGGTTGTTTAGTACGGTGTCGCATTCAATAATGCTGCTTGAGTTGATGTTTGCTTTGTTTGGCTGCAGGTACTTTGAGATCAAGCAGCTTTGTTTTTCCGTACATTTTCAACAGCATGAAATTGCACATGGCCCCACGCCAGCCATCATCATGCGCTCTGTGACTGGTTGCACGTTATCTAACGATCAGATGAGTTTGACAGAATCGCAAAAATGCTGTATTAAGACCGCGAGGGGGGTGAAATTGAGATTGCGATCTTTTAACGGTTGATTGTGCTGCTCTAGTAACAGCCGGCCTCTAACTCAGTTAGCCAAGCTCGCTCCAATCCTCCATTATAACCCCGCTGCCTCTCTTGCTGCTTCCTTTTGTCACCTAGCAAGACCATGTCGCCGATCAAAAAATACACCATCCAGTAGTTCCCGTCTGCTTTGTCTTTCTGATAACTGAACAAGCTCAACTTTATTTTTTAATCCGTACCATCCAAGACCTCCCAGCTCCCCAAAGCTCAATCAGACGACCATATGTGCCTCTGCCAATTCCTTCAGCCAGCTCAGTCTCCTCCAGCGCCCTGCCAGCCACGCAGGCCCACCCCCTTCTACACCACTGAACCACTAGTTACCTCTGAATTGTCTAAATCCATTTTAAAACCATTTCCTAATACCCACTTCCTCTTTCTCCGGGAATCAAGCCCTTCAGACCAGAAACATAACTTTGCTCGTTCACCTCTGATGCAGCAATCCTCTGCCACTCAATTGGCCCCAATTCAAGTCATGACATGGCCACCTATGTGCTGACTGCTGCTCCTTAACACCATTTTGGCCTTCTATTGCCACCCTACAGCCAGCCGCTTTCAGACACTCCTTCCACTCCATGAGAGGGATTAGCCAGCAAACTTGTCCCCTCTTCTCTGCTCTCAAGAGAAAATAAGTCTAGTACCGCTCTCAAAACGCCCACCCAACAGGGTCTGGCCCACATGTCATACTCTGGAGCCCTCCTGTAATCGCAGTACACCCCTTTGTTCACAACAACTCATGGCATCCCCGGGCAAGCGCATCTGCCACCGATCCTTCCCCAGTTGGTCACAGCCTCAGGGCTCAAATTCCTGCAGATGGAGACATTAATCTACACTCCCAAACAAATTCCCCGTTCTCCAGTGCCCTTACGCTCCTTGGGGTTATTGGTCTTGCCTCTCCTTCAACTCCAACAAGTGCACCTGCAAGCATCGCCGCCAATTAAACACCTGCAAATGTCAGAGCGCATCAGATTTGTCTGTCCAGTGAGAAAATCTGCAATATAATGATGTTGCTTAACCCCTAGTTTCCAAATTGTATTACTCTTGTCCGCCATAATCTACATCCTAATTAATTAGAAATTACATCGGCCTTCAAGTGGTGCTCACATATATCCAACCTTCGGTATTAAATGGAAGGAAATATTTTTCTTTCTTTTATATCCATTACCCCTCTCTATGAAGCTCTCATGGTTTCACCTCACTTCAGCCCTCCAGCAGCCCATCTCCGCACAACACATTTTTAAAGAAATTGCTGTCGATCCAGATTAAACTCATGGACCAACCACTCAATCTAATTTAGGAATTAATTTAGAGAATTGACTTCTTAAAAATTGACTCTTTACAGCGAATTGTACTGTACCACATCACATAATATTTGAGTTTGAAAAAAGGAATTATTGTATAGATAAATATACAGGGAACAGGTTCATTTTCATGTAAGTGGAAAGAAGAGGAGAAACGTAACATTTCCTGTGATATAGTAGTCGGTATGCATTAAGGGGAGCCTGAGACTACTGAGTGTAAATATAGGAGAGGGAAGGCTACCGAAGGGAGGCGGGTGGTGTTGAGCTGGCTGACTATTGTAGAGAGAGCAAGTGAACAGCAACTATACAGAAACTGTTCATATTTATTGATGGTGATACTGATATTGGACAATTTTGTTCATTATTTTTCTTGTTAAAGTTTAGGTAGATTTTTTTTGCACTGTAAATATTGGACACTGGTTCTTTTTTGGGGAGGGTAGGGAGCCTTTGTAACATATTTAGAAAAAAAACTTGGCGCTGGTTGGTCAAGACTACTGTCAATCAAATTACTGAGGAAGTGACATTACGGTCTGTCAGAGAGGGGAAGTTCGGAGCTGTTTACAAGTTTGAGGATGGTGAGGGATTGTCAATGTGTTGAAAATCTGCTAAATGTGCACAGTTCCTCAGTTTAGCCACTCCCACAGCTATAAATGATTATTTCAATTCAGAGGAATTGCTTTGTTTTCCCTCAGCTGAAGATGAAGAGAAGTGAAGGAATTTCTGCACGAGAAAATAATTGCACATTGATGTCTGAAAAAGATTGCTACAGAAAGATAAAAACAGGTCAGTTTTTTTGTCTGTTATATTACAGAAACAGTAGTGTGTCAACAAAACAACAAGAAAGATATTGAAAAGCTTGGAATCAAAAATAATTTCTTCACCCTGAAGGCTTTTACATTTTGTGGGGTTTTAAATCTTCAGCATACACATGAGAGTTCACACTGGAAAGAAACCTTGCACATGTTTCCAATGTGGAACGAGGTTTACTGACAAAGGAAAGTTAAAATCTCACATGGGGATTCACACTGGGGAGAAACCTTACACATGTTCACAGTGCGGAATGAGTTTCACTCAAGGATCCAATCTGAGAAGGCATTTTAGAACTCCCTCTGGGGAGAAACCATGCGCAGAGTGTGGAAAGAGTTTCATTCAGAGATATGCCTTAAAACAAAAAAGTTAAATCTGGAGAGAAACTATATCAAGGAACTCTCAAAATACACAAGAGGATCCATTCTGATGAGAGACCACATGCATGCTTACAATGCGAAAAGACTTTCACCAATGGATCTGTACTAAAAATACATCAGAGGATTCACTCGGGAGAAACCAAACTCATGCTCACAATGTGAGGTCCACTCGAAAATCTCATCTGGATAAACATCAGGGGATTAACTCTATAGAAAACTCATACAGATGCTCAATATGTGGGAAGGGTTTCACTCAGACATGTAATCTGAAGACACATCGGATGAGTCATTCTGGAGAAAAACCATACATATGCTCACACTGTGGAAAGCGTTTCACTCAGGGATCCAATCTGAAAACACATCAAAGAATCCACTTAGGAGAAAAACTATACATTTTTCTCACAATGTGGAAAGAGAATCCAAGCTGAAAAGTCATCAAAGGATTCATTCACAATGGTGAGAGTTAAAGAGTCCAATTCTCTCTCAGATTTACTCTAGAAAAAAAACCTGTTATCAATCAAAGTAGGAAGAACATTTGCACTGATTTACAGTTATGTAAAGACATAGCTCGAGGATTGGTCATGTTAGGATAAAAAAAATCTTAATTTAAAATGTTCAATGGTTCCACTTGCATTTTCTTTGATTTAGTTCTAAAGAGACAGTTTTTAGGGGATAAACAGATTGTTCTTGTTTTTAACTGCTGCAAAAAATATTTTTGATTTATGTATTAGGTGTTTGAAGCATGTATCTGTGGGATGCCTTTCATTTAACATTAATCACATTTTGGTGACTTAAAAAAAATTGTTCTCACTGTTGATTTGTTGTATGTTTTTTTGTTTTTAGAAATAAATAAAATGTATGTTAAAACTGAATTCGACTTTTGTTTGCATCACAATAAAAAACATTGGTCCTTAGTTTAAAAAATGGTGGCATAAGCAGCATGCTCTCTGCACATGGGTTTTACTTTGAGTTGTTCAATGGAGTCCAACTATTGAGATTAAATATAAAAACTATAGTGTTTAGTCACACAATAAAACATAGTTTATTTGAATATAAAAACAAATATTATTTGAAAAAAAAAATTTAGGCCAAGAATTCTTTTAGCCAGGTTCCAAAAGTGGGTAGGGCTTCCCTTCTGTGGCTTTACATTTTAATGAAGCTCAATGTTGACTGAAATTCTACTCTACTATCAGAGTTCTTCACGGTAGATCCAAACTCCTTCAGAAGCACCGACCTACATTAAGAAAAATTTCAATTAAATCATGTTGAAATTTTACCAATAAACTATTCTGTTCATTTCCTAGTTTCTCCTTCATTCAGCTGTTTCTTCCTGTTAGAGGCCACTCTGAGTTAACCCATGTGTGCTATAGGTACTTTGACCAGCAGTTAGGTGTCCACAGGCATACAATGATACATCATAAAAATATCTATACATTTTTGACAACTTAAGGCCTTTAAAAAGCTAAAAAATCTTTTTATTTTAGAGTTACTTACATTTTGAAAGTATTAATTTTGTTCAAAGTGGCATAAAAATGTATCAGTGATTGATTTTATTCTGATATCCATGACAATTAATAACAATATTCATGCTATTTCTCCATGTGACACACACAAGAAGCCTTCCTGATGGCACAGAAGGTTTTTCGTAGCTATATGTAAACTTGTTTAAAATTGTTATACCCAGTGACTATGAACAGAATCTGTCGTGAAAGTATGAGCTGAGTCCTCGATGGGAACTTTGCTCTTAACATTTATAGCATTTAAAATAAGAGCAACTCATTACCAATTAAATTAATTACAGTAACATGTTACTTTTTACAGTCTAAGGCATTTGCTTTATTCCCAATATAACATACTGCATAAATGTGGCTCATTGATGTGTGTGTGCAAATCCCCCCGAAAAATATTTTTTTTCATCCGTCCAGGGGTTTTATTTTAATTACAACAATTGCTTTATACCCTCTGAGAAGAGCCGGTGTGTGAAATGAGCATGTGCAAATTACATCAAATACTGTGACGCCCTACCATTAATTACCATAAATTTTACCTCCTTTTTGCTCATGAATAGCCCTGGTTTTGAAGGTCTACGCTGACTTGGGCTATAATGAAGTACACAACTCAGCTCATTTACTATATCAAAGGAACCTCTAAGGATTGAGCGGCTAACTTTTATTCATGGAGGAAATGCATGGGCAGATGGACTAAAACACATGTTTGTTTGTGGCAGACTGTTTGACCAAGGGGCAGTACAAAGCAGGATTTAAAATGAAGTTGAGACATTTATCTATATTTAACTTGAATATAATTTATTATGAACCCCTAAGAACAATACGGTTTTAAAACTGCAGCTCATGACCCCTTGGGTGTATTGATACTGAATTAAAAACAGAAAAGACTTTAAATGTAAACATCTTAACATCTGGACTTCTTTCTGAGAAACTGAGTCAAAGGGCAAACAGTAATTGGAAATGAAAATCATACATTTTCTTTAAATGTAAAACAAGTGGTTTTAATTGAAGGATTGTACTGTAGAAACCTTTAATGGCTGGAGATTTGTAGAATTTTTCAGAGGGTTCAGTGTGTGTGTGGGTGTGTGTGCATGCGTGTGCGTGCATGCGTGCGTGCGTGCGTGTGTGTGTGTGTGTGTGTGTGATTGCGCGTGTGTGCGCGTGTGTGAATGTGTGTGTGGTTAAAGTTGAATAACTTGCACATATATTAGGATAAAGAACATAATTCAATGTTTCCTAACATGAACAAAACAGGCAAACTTTCCTGTACACGGCTAAATCTCAAGTCCCAAAATCTCAAGATTTTGCTTAGCACAAATAATGCACTTAAAAACAGCTTTCAGCTGTATTTTGCCTTTAGAATTCAAAATCTGTTCAATAATTGTGGATGTGGTATGCTTTGAAATTGAAGCAGATCCAAAAAAAAATTACCAAAAGCATAAGAGGTTAAAAAATGTGTGAAAACATTAATGAGTTAAGGGTCAGAATTTACAAAAACATAAAATTCCCCAGTCTTGCCGAGTTAAATCTACCATTTCATTTCATATTGGTAGCACAGATGCTCGACAGGATGCAAAGTGGGTGAATGAGAGGGGGGCGTGGCTGAAAAAAAGTTTCACAAGCTTGGTATTCAAAATATATATAAAATAAAACATCATGCGAAAGGTATGCTACTTATTGAAAAAAAACACACAATTCAGGATAAAAGCGGCAAAATGGGTTATAAACACATGGCAGGCAGTTAAATGATTTAGTGGAGCAATAAAGAATAGAGAGGTGGCCATTCATCATGGGAGTAAGCACACCAGGAGAGAGCCTGTCATGGACGTGGCCAAAAAACCCAATGTTTTCTTAAAGGCATCTCCATATGGGCAGAAACATAATACTGATGATTTATTTAATAGATGTGTTCATTTGAATTGGGAGAGTTACAATATACATAGACAGAACTCAAACAATCCTCCAGCGGAGCTAGCCAATGTATGCATCACGGAGAAATATCTCAAACTGTAGGCCAAACCTGAAACCAAGCTTGCAGTTCCACTCTTGTTCCCATCGTTCTGATATAAGCTCCGTCATAAACACAAGCTAATTAAATTTCAGATTTTATATTACAGTTTAAATCATGACAGTTATGGCACTGAATGGAACACTGCATTTAATCTTGGAAGATGATTCCTCCTCATTCTTTTTCCTGTTGTTTCCATCATTTTCAGCACCAGTCTTTAATGCTGAAACAGTCATAAAAGCTTAAATTATTCAAAGGGAGGCTTAAACACCGTTCCATCATCAACAAACAACGCAAAATAGCATTCTGTTTTATGTTAAGTAAACATTTGGATTTTTGCTTTATTATTGTTAGATAATTATAATATCTATAAGAATTTGAGATTGAAACGGACTCTTTGGCATTCAGCATTTTGGTATACACTTTATCAAGTGTTGATGGCAAAATATTTTAATTCCATTATGTTGTATGTAATTAAAAGTTAGTTTGATTTAATAATAGTTTTAACTCAGTTGCCTGCAAGGGGGTCATCAACATGGTTATATTAAATATACATAAACAAGTGAATCAAAAAAATTTATAAATATGTGGATATTTTAATCGTAATAATCAGTGTTACTGAATTTTAAGTGTATATAATTTTCTTTCTAGCTCCATACAATGGTGGCAGGATCTGTTGATGCTGAAACCATCCTGTAACAGATACAACAAGTGTAGTGTAGCATGTAACTATTCTTCTTTTGTAACCTTCTAAGTGATTTCAAAATTGCATTTTTTTTCTTATTGTGATTTCTCCTATAGACAGGGAGCCGACAAACAGCCCCACCCCCAATACATTATATCCTAGTGATGGGAAGTTTCATTCATTGTGGGGACATGAATCTGACTCTCGTTCACTCAACAGAACTACTCTTTGAACAATTTGTTATTTTAGTGCATTCGTAAATACTTTTTTTTATTCCCTAAAAAGATTACTTGCAAACACTCATAAGAAAATCGAGCGAAATACAATAATAATAGAAATGAAATTAGCTTACCTGCGTCTTTTGATTATCAATGCACTCTTCTGATACTTCCAAAACATCGAGATTTAGGAAAACCCATGCGCCTGCTGTGCGCAGTGAAAAATGAGCTTTAGTATAATTTTTGGCAAAACACAAGAAATGTTACCACAATACCAAGTGAAACACCGTCACATGTGAACGGAATTATTTATATTAATTCAATTCTCTAACATCCGGGTTCTGCATCCGTTAAAAATGATTGAGAACGATAAGAAGGAGTTGAAGAGTGATTCAAATCAACTGTTCTTTTCTAAATCTGGCTCTGGGTTCATTTGGAAGTAATCGTAAGATTGAACGAAATGGTGAGAACGAATCGTTCACTAGGAAGAGTAGTTCCTCACGACTCACTATAAAGATTCCTTCTTTTTTGAACGAATCGTTACTGAATTACACATAACCATTTCATAAATATCAAATCACATGACATTTTTGCTAGAAGTTTCCCCATGGTGCCCTGCAAAGGCCTCATCCGGGCCGATCCCTCATTCAGAGCAACACACTCTGTTGTTCAGAGTCTACCACTGAAGCCTACCTTCCTCTCATGAACTGCACTCCTCTTTCTTCTCTTCTATTGGCGGATCTCCTATTCTCGTCTCTAGTAACAACATACTGGATAAAATATTTCTTTTGTACATATATTTATATATATAAAACTTACAAAGACCCAAAACCAACAGTGTACCACTATAAAAATACTGCTTATGAAAACAATAGTTTAATTAATGTGTGCAAATAACACAATGAACCCAACACAACTGCCCTTTAGTTTAGTCTGGCAATATCCAGTGCTTATTTTTCTCTTTTGTCACAATCAGTAATTAACATTTACTTATATCTTTGAGTATTTAGGTCAGTTGGTGTTAGATTATTATTCCATTTGTATTTATTCACCGCTGTAAATATTTTTTTTCAAACCCTTTAATTCCCTGGGAATTGAATGTCTGCAATTGTGTTCCTTCTTCAATACCAAACTTTTTCAAAATTGTTCCTGGAGTATCTTGTCATCTTGTGGCTTCGATGTACAAAACAGAGGTTCAGAGCAAACCAAGAGGGCCTAAATAAATGGAATGCGGGTCACACCTTACTTTCAAATAATTTTCCTCTTTTATTTTTAATCCCATATTCATTGGCTGGAGAAATTAAGTCAGACTACATTTACTTCCCACTGTGGTTGTTATTATGAAGAGAAATTGTGATTTCCAGTGTACATTACATTCAGAATTGAAAAAATTAAAAGGCTTGCCCTGCAATAGAGGGACAGAAATACACTTTTAAAATGGAAATTAAAATTATAACTTGCAAATGTAGCCTTTCGTAAGCAATCTTTAAATTCATCCTCTCTAAGGGAAACGTGTAGTTGGATGTTTGATCCAATAAAAGATCAAATGCTTTGCATCTTTACTCTGTATTCTGTCTCCATCTAGGGGCTGTATGCTAAACAACACAGCGATTAAAAAGAATATATTTTGCACACCTGAGTAGCAAAATTACATGAACGAATAAACCCCTACTGTTGCAGTACAATACAAAAAAAGTGTAACTGTGCGTATTTACAAATAGCTTTAGCCAGCGAGAAATTTTGTCATTTTTGGTACCCCTGGCAAACAATTTTTTAAACTAAATTACTTGATACAATAATTATGGGAACATGTAATATCTTTGGAAATGTTCAGGTTAAATACTTAAATTTGCTCAATTTTAAGAGAAAAAGTATGTATCCAGATGTGTTATTTCTTGATAACAGATTTTGACATATAAAAAATTAAATTTGGCACATTTAAATGGTAAGAAAAGAGGCCTTTGAAGCTTGAAATCTGTTTTATTATAACATTATTTGGATTCTTTGTATGTATGGAACATGTGACAGATTTGGTTATGTTTATTTGACAGGACTGAATGAAGAGAATTGTGCCAATACAAAGCCAATTAGTTATATCTATATTTCAAGGACTAATAAGGGATAAAATTCCTGTTTTAACCTGTTTAATTTCTGACATGGGTTGGTTGAATGTTCTACAAATTTTTCTCTGAAATGGAATAATAATCCATTAAATAAAGTCAGGTGTGAAAACCTCATTTGATGGATTTTAAAACAGTTTGACATTCTTTTTAGTTTTGACAACATTTTGATTTTGCACTTTTCGACCAGTTTGACATGTTTGAACTTTCAAAACTTGCGCATAAAGAGACTGAGAGTGAATGCTGAGGAAGTAATGCTTATAATGAGTTATGGTTATGTGATTTTTGCATAGCTTTTATAGATGGACTGTCATACATACTTGAATTTAAATTAATAGTTTTTCAGAAAATTTATTAACTTAATCAATATGTATGTGTATATACAATGTTTATGTAATAATATATAATACAAGAATAAAAATGTGAATCATGAAGTGAAACTTTACTATGGGATGGATTTTAACTCTAACTAAAGGAGTTCCTTGGCTTTCTGGCCCAATTTTTTACTGCAATGCCAGGAAGACCCTGTCAGTAACTAATACACAGTTACCTCAGATTCGCACAAGCAAGTTTATTAACTCACCACAGACACTATTTAGACAGAAACAAAAAATTAACAGAGTATTTGTCCTGTAATTTTACACCGTTTGTTTGTTTTACAGCGCACGAGTGAAAGTCTCTATCAGCTGAGAACTAATTGCACGCCATTTTTTCCCTTCATTATCCATGGACTAAATATGAACAAAAAAACAAGCAGTATGTGAAGATTCTTTAAAACACAGCAAAAATTAGCGATGACGTGTAGTATCCAATTGCTGTCTTAGATCTTAGGAATTAGATCCAAAACAAAACACCCACAAACAAAATACTGGACCCTTGATATATTTAAATTTCACTTTAAATATATTTATATTTCAGATAGTATTTTAAATAAATTACAAAAATGTTTTGCAAGTATATTTTAACTATACTTGCATCACTAACACTTTTAATATACTTTGAAATAATTGTAAATTACACTTTACAGAAATATATTAGACTAAAATATACTTTTAGTGAATGATACATGTACTTTCTAAATTTTACTTATTTTAATCTACATTTTAAATTGAATGCTCAAAATTGTTACTGTAACATACACTAAAAGTATATTCTATTTGTGTGTATTACACATTTTAGAGTCAATGCTGTAATTTTAAGTTTGAATTAATTTCAAGTTACATTTGAGTCTAATTATGAAGGGAAGGTAATTATATGCTATATAATAAATATGCTTTAAGTTCTCCCACTTTAGCATAGAAAAGTCTACACAAATACATTTAAAATGGTGCTTTTCCACAATTGATTTATTATTGGGGTGTATATTTAGCACAAAATAGCATGCTTCAAGGTAACTATTTGTGAATAAACTTAAATTATAAACACAGAAGTATGTTAAAATGATGCACACTTAGCACATTTATTGTTCACCTGTGTAAACAGAACAGAATGAAACTAAACAGAACTAGAAACTTGCAGATAGAAAGGTAGTCCAACCAGAAATAATGATTCACATTCGATACTGTAAAGCACAGGCCAAAGCCTGACAAGAGGGGTGAGAGCAGGTACAGTTTTACATTGGAGTAACAGAAAATCTATTCTTGACACAACTAAACTTAACCCTTGTGTGGCATTCGGGTCAAATTTACCCTTTCTAATTTTTAGAAGAATAAAAATGTTACAAGTGTATATTCTTTTCTAGAAGGGACTGGTTGCAATGAGTCAAGATATGTTCTCTGTATTGTTTGAGATGAGTCATATATGTTCATGTGTCATGGAGTAAAATTTAGATTTGTAATTGCTTTTAAAATGGGAATACCTCACAAAGGTTAACAAGTCTATAAAACAAGCAGGACGCAATAGTTCCCAACCACAAGATACACAGAAAAACAGCGCTGTACACAATGCAAATCATGTCAGTGTCCTCAGCCTTGCCCTGCAAGACACAAAGAAAGAAGCAAAGCAGCTGATTCAGTTGAGAGTCAAATCACAGACACAAAAAGGAAAAACACTAAACAATAATTCACATAAATCACAATTTCTGAAAACAAACTTTAGGACACAACTAAATTGGATTTCTGTTGATACACCTCATTGGAGAACGAGCTGCTTTTATCATAAGAAAAGTGATAAACCTTGAATGTAGAAAAGAAAGAATGTAGGGCAATCGCATGTTATCACACTTACTTTGATCAATACAGTCGTTAACTGATAACAAAAAGGGCAAAGTTTAAAAAAATAAATCTAGTGGGAGCACACCAAAGCATAAGACAAAACAAGGAGAAGCTTTCAAATGTAAATCACAAATAAATGAATGAAAGGTCTTCTAGATGTCATAGCTCAAAAAGAGCATTTAAGTGACCAAAGAAACTCACAGAGCAGAAAAAAGCTCTTGAGTGTTGGTGTTTTGAAAAAGAGAGTCATGTTTACCTGGTCCAGATCCCTCCCCTTTATGATGCCCTCACCACTGATAAGAGAACAGAAAACACATAGACATTTTCAGAATCACTGTCTCATTCAGCCTCATTCTGATGAATCTCAGACATTTATTTCGGAATCCTCACCTCTTTTACCAACTTTTTTTTTTTTTTTTTTTTTAAACAAAAGACAATTTCTTCCACAAGTTCTTTGGGATGGGAAGAGCAATTCTTCCAGCTGGACACTTGTGGTAGGAGTTTTAAAGTGTGGACAGATCCAGCGGGTGAGAGATTTGCAGAGAAACGAAGAATTTTGGTTTGATCATGAAGATTTCTGGGACGTCGTTTGATATGAGTGGGACAGAGTATGCTATAACCCTGGACCCAACCTTCAGCATGCTGGAATTTGATAGTCTACGTGTTCTCCCTATTCAAACAGGTACGTCCAACCTTTAGTCCACTGACTCTTTACCCATTAATTGATCCCTAACGAGAGAAATGCATTCTTTAACTTCTCTTGAAGAAGCTTGTGAAGCAGACTTGTTAGTTTTATTTAGGGTCTACTGGTGCCAATCTCTGGCTCATATTGGACACAGTCAAGGCCACATAGTAGGCATTAAAACATTTTCATCTTTGCCTTGGTTTTTCCTATTTGAAGCGTTGACATTTATGTCAAAACCTTATTGTCACCCACAAAAAAGGTTATTAAAATATAAAATATTTTTCAGGGTTTTTTTTTTTTCATTTTTTGTGTCAATAAACATGTATAAACATATTAAATAATGAAACCATTCTGAATCAAAAAACACAGATCAAGTTTCGTCTAGCCTTTTTATCATTCTATTCCCCCATCCCTCTCTGCAGCACCTCTGAGAAGGCATTTAGTGGAAGTTGTTGTGTGCGTCTCCAATGAGTCTGCTTTACTTACAGCTCATTTAGAATTTTCTTTTTTTTTAAGATAACTTAGAGATTTAAAAAAAAAAGCAAGGACGGGTAACATCATTAGGTAGAGCAGGTCCTATGCCTTCTAGTCTTCCTCGCTGCCCACTACACAAGGAGGTACTGGCTGTTTATCCTCAGTTTTAACTTTTTACATATTTTTGTTAATAATAATATGTTTTTACTTATTTTATACAATTATCTTAGCATACACTTTAAATATGAAGATTTTTTAATGGAAAAAAAGAATTCCTCTAAATATTGGCTGATATGGCAAATGCAGTATTCCTTGTAAAAAAAACATACTAAAACAAACATTAGAATTGATCAGTTATGTTGGAACAGAGATTGAATTTGAAAACATGAATTGATAGTGTATAATTTGACTGTTTCAGACAAAACATAATCTGTCTATTTGATTCAAAAAAAATTATTGTTAACATTTCTTAAAATACAATTATTTTAATTAGACCTAAATAAACCATTTTGGTATGGCTAGAATGTTTTCGTAATAGTTTTTTTTACTTTATATTTTGCTTTCATAACTCAGATTGGATTTGTCTCTGTATATTGGTCTACAAATAGAATATAAACATTTTATTTTACTACAAACTTATTTTTTACCCAAATACCACTACAGTCCAATTCCAGTCTTTGATGTGAAATTGACGGCGAGGTGGCCACTGGGTTAGTACTATATTAGTCTCAAATTCCTTTAAAAAATTATATTTAAACCTACTACAGAAAAATGAAAAATACTAGAATGAAATGAAGGGAAGGAGAGCCGTTTTCTTGTTGGGGGTTAGCTACAAAAAGGAGGAATAATGGCAGCATGAAATTACTTAATAAAAACCTAAAATCACCCTCCACACGATACCTTCTCTTGATTTTTCAATAATTGAAGTTTTGTACAATGTAACAAATAAGTAATAAAAAAATCAATCGTCACCAGTTGTTATGAAGATCACAAGCAGACAAAACAAAACAAAAGAGTCACTCTGCAGTGTTGGTCAGTCTTAACAGGGTCTCTATGTGATCATGTCCATGTGCTCACTTCTGGTTGAGCCTTAAATGGTCTATCAAGGAATTACAGTTCAATCACTTCCTGTTATGGATCCAGGTTGCCACTTAATGGATGTCAGCCATATTGTGAGTGTTACATCCCCAATCCTTGTCAATTGTCACTCTTTCTGATTCCGATTTTTTTCCACATTACCAAGATTCATTTAGAGACATCTTGGTCAAAACAGCTTGCTCTGGGAACTTTGTTTTCACATATACCTCGATGATAACTCTCTTTATATTCACGTTGTTCATTAGTAAAAATACCATTGACTCTGTGCTACCCTACACTGAGCAAAGGAGCCAGACAAGTCCCATCTTGTTAACAATCTGAACATTAAAGCTAAAACCATAGAAAACATCATTTAGTTTGTGTAAATGGCTTTTTCACAAAATAATGATACAAAATGGTTCAGCCATTGTTTTATCTTAATGATTGTAATGGTTAGTCCAGCCTCCAGGCTAGCAACCATTGAACTTGCACTCCTGCGTGATTCTCTTTGTTTTTCACTGTCACTTTAGAGAAGAAGCTGTAAGGACTATAAACCTTGGACACTAGATGTCACCATTTTTGATGTTCCTTACTGCTTCTCGTAGTTTTCCACTAATTATGTTAACTTACTTCACATCTCGTTCTGTTTGAGAGCATTTAAGTTTGCCTGTTACCTTATTCCATGCTTGGGTATTGTTCCAGCAATTGCTCTGTTTAGGTTCGAGTCAGTTACTCTGAGGTTTATTGTACTTGGTTTGTCTGTTTGATTTTTACCACTACTTCAAGATATACTTATGAAATTTTAATACTGTGTATAATCTGTTTTTGCAACTGGTTATTCTTACTTTTATTTACTTTTTTATTTAAAGAATCAATTCGTTTGATTTCTTGGTCTGTTGCCTCTTTGGATCCAATTTCAACTCTGTGGTTAGTTCACTGAACCCTTGGTTGTAGTCTCAAGCCAGACAGGAAGCAATGTATACAATTCAGGATTAGTTAGCTGTTGTACACAATAAATAACAGTAAAATAAAGTGCAAAAAATTATTTAAAAAGTTTTAAATGAGCTGCATTTTAGTATAAATGGTTAATTCATTTAGTAATATGAATCAATTCTTTAGGAAAAGTGTAAAAAAAAGTTTTTAAATAATAAAGTACTTTGTACATTATAATGGCCAACAAAAGGAAAATCACTGTTTACCAAGACAAGCTTGTCTGAATATGTATGATATTATATTTGGGCTTTGCGTACACAATGTTCATGGTCGAGTTCAAACATAAACCAAACGATAAATGTTTAAAAGTGGTCTGTCAGTAGTTTGTATGCCTTTCTTCTGCCAGTGAACATGGAGAACTCGCACACAAGCCAAGGAGCGCATATGTTCAGCTCTAACATTTCCATACTCCAGGTTTAGCAACTTTTGGCTCACACAAGAGACTACCTAAAGTTTCGTTATAATGCTATTTCAATAACCAGCTGACATTTTAATCCACTTAAATTTAACAAATTAAGATGAACTGGATCAAATATTTAAAGGAAACGATCACACATTTTCCAAGTATTGAAGTGTGTTGCAACGAGAGGAGTCTTGAATTACATGTTTAGCATACAAGTAGTGTCAAATTCTTCCCTTCGGTTGAATGCAGTACAGATGGAAATGAAATGAGATTATGGGGCAAATTGTGGTGCTGGCAGTGGTTGATTTGGACATTCACTGACCAGTTTTCTTTTTTTTTCCTAAAGGTGTTTCTTGTCAAATATGTCTTACAAGTGAATACGGTTTTTAAAACATTTTTTAAAGAAACAGGGAAAATTGTCAGAAAAAAATGTGTAAATAAATAACTATGTCTTACTTCATTATCATTGTCAGCCTGGTCAGTTTCATTTTTACACCTTGGAGTTACATTTATACTTGATTTTATAACCTGTAGAAATAGGGTTAGGATTAGTAAATCAGTAAAAACTTGCTTGCTATAACATATGATTACAGCTTGTTTTATCGATTAATGTAAAAAGTGAATGCCCTTAGTGATGTTTTTCTTTGTTAGAATCAAGCAGTTAGAAGAAAAGATAAAGACGAAATATACAGAGAACTGAATCTCTGATTATATAAAGTGAAAATTATATTTGTGGCAAAAACTGATACTGCGAGAATGTAATAATGACAGTGCTTTAAAAACTGGCCTGCAAAAAAAAAAGTGATGTCAAATACTTGTACTAAGCAAAAAGAGAGGCACTTAAAAAGCTTTTACAAAAAATAATTATCAAAGTAGAGCCCTCAACATGGATGAGGAGTATGGAGAGAAGGCAAACTAATCAGGGGAAACAAGATGTCAATGAAGCTGAAGTGGAAATGTATGAAAACAGATTTGGGAACATAAAAGAAAAAAACAAACACATACAACAGTTGGGGTCTGATGGCAAAGGAGATCATATTGTGATCTGAAGGTTGCTGATTCGATCCCAAGATCAACCTAGTTGACGGTGGTATGAATGATGAAGCACTCTCCCATCTTCAACCACCACAGCTGTGGTGCCCTTGAGTACGGCACCAGTTTCTTGACTACTCCGGGGGCGCCGCAACCATGGCTCCCCACTTCTCCAGGTGTGTGTTCATTGCTGTGTGTACACTGTGATGGGTTTAATGCAGAGCACAAATTCCAGGGTATGGGTCACTCCATATCTGGCCAACTGGTCACTTTCACTTTCAAACCCTGATATCTTTCAATCTTAACCATCAAAGTCATTAAACAGGCTTAAATTGATCTTTTCAAATTATTGGTCTGAATTTGTAATGAAGTCAACTAAGGTAATGGAAAACTTTGTGAAAGAAAACTTTGTTTTAATGAAACTGTATATAATGAATGTTTTTGGTGAGAAATATTTTACACTGTGAAAAGTATGTAAAAATATGTCCTGTAAACCTGAAAAATGTATTGTTAAAAAATGGAAAGTATTTAAGGCATTGGAGTAATTATACTCGAATTGTAACATTGCGACATCACAAATAATAAACATTGATTTATTTCATTCAAACTGAATAGTGTATTTAGCCATAGATTTTTTTTTACTTTCCATTGATAGTCAAACAGATGTTATTGGTGTTGAACTGATTATTTTCTTCCATCTCAGATCCCATGATTCCAGTGCAGGTTCCAGCATCTGTTCCAGTTGCGCTGGCATCGCAGCAGATCAGTGTCAATCTCTGTGCCATCTGCGCAGACAGAGCTACGGGCAAGCACTACGGTGCAGCCAGCTGTGACGGGTGCAAGGGTTTCTTCAGAAGAAGTGTCCGCAAGAACCATGCATACACCTGCAGGTCACCACCATCAGAATATTTACATCCACCTTTTTCCATTCCAAACCTTTTTGGAATGAAAAAGTTTCCAAAAGTTTCCTACAGTTTCCAAGATCCAGAGAAATTGTACGTAACCACAGTAAATAGAGTTCTAGTCACTGAACATGCCATTTCTGGTGCTGATGCAGAGTCATGCTGTGCAATTTAATGAAATGTTTTTGAAAGTCTATTAGTGTTCGTGTACAGGCAATATATAACTGAAATACGTACATACAGTAAAAATTTAGAAGGACTAATCTTCACATTTGAATTCAAAGGTTGCATTCAAAAAAGGAGTTTTCACCTGAATTTGTTCTCACTGTCAGTTTGAGTTATTTTGAAAAAGGCATTGCCAGAGTCTCTACAGGAAGAATTGTGTCTTCTCTGAGAGTGAATGTGTGTATTTGCAGGTTCAACAGGCAGTGTGTGGTTGACAAAGACAAAAGAAACCAGTGTCGATATTGTAGGCTCCGAAAGTGCTTCCGAGCTGGCATGAGAAAAGAAGGTACATTTATGTAATTGTGATTCATGATGCAAATAGTGGAGAGAAGTATCCAAATGTATCCAAATTGTATCCAATTCCATTGTTTAATTTTTGCAAAACGATTTGTGTCGGGACAGGGCACCTTATTAAAGTCATCTACTCAAATAAGGTTAAAGACACCTTAGACACATTGCCAGTTCAACAGAGCACTGTGATAAAATAAAAAAAAGCAAAAACAGAGAATGCATTGAAGCTACACAGAATGGTGAGTTATAGTCAAACCTGGGGCCTCTGAAATTCTATCCACCCACATTCAGCACAGTTTATTTTTTTATAAATATCTAATAACCAAATGAAGTAAAAAAAAAATCAGCAATGAAAAAGATGTAAAGACAGTGGATATTTCATGTTTTTATGTTGTGGAAGAGAAAAAGGAGTGAAAAAAATATGCACACATGAGGTGAACATGAACTCCCACAACGAGGGTTGATGCAAATCACCTCATCATGTGACTCATCAGACATAAAGGCTACTTTCAGATTACAGTGACATAAATTTCTTATTTTTTTTGCCCATGTGTGACATATGTGTATAGAATATTCTGATATGAGTCTTAAAAGGTCAATTCTGACCCAGGTTGCTTCCATATGTGGCTCTAAATCTGATACCTATCATTTTTGCAATGTGACCATAATCTGATCCTCATGTCACACATTTTTATGGGTTTTACCTTATCAAACCCAACTCAAACACAGTTTCTCACGGATACAAGTACTGGAGAAGATGACTACAGGAAGTCGCTCAGAGACGCATTTAAAGACTAATGAAGCCGTAGTAGTTTTCCCAGCACTTTCAACTCCACATCCACCAACATTTGTTCTCTTCAGTCTCAAATTTCCCCTAATATTTGTTAGTACTAATAAAGTTGGCTCTGATTAGATATTTACATCAACAAATCCACAGGAGTACCAGAGAGCATTCCCATCAACGTTTATTTCTGTTAATAGTGCAGCCTGGTTGACTATTCTGCACGTGCATGTAACATTGGAGGTGCATTTCATTAACTCAGAAGACAGATAGCATTCTCATATTGTTTGTAATGTAAATAAACACACCAAAAAAATTGGATTTGACCTTTAAGATCTACATAGCCCAAGTCAGTCAAACAGAACTACCAAGTCTTATTCCAAACTGCCTTTTATAAGCATGCTTACATTTTGTGAATGTAAATTATGTTTTATTTTTCATTTACAAAAAGTACAATATCTAAACCCATGAATATTTTGTAGTAAGATGTATCAACTAGCTGAATTTTAATGTCTCTCAGCGGTCCAAAATGAGCGTGACCGTATCAGCTGTCGTCGAGAAAACCACGGTGTGGGAACGCTCACCATTGACGTCTTGATGCAGGCAGAGGCTTGCACTCACCAGGTGAGCTTTCTGATCTCACTGATTATTGGGTGTACAAGATATTAAACATATTAGTTGAATTCTTATTAAGCTACTTACAAAATGGTTACAATTTATTATTAATTTAGAATCCTTTTTAAACCTAACCTTTGTTTGGACGGTCATTCTGATGTATGCAGAGCTTGTCCCAGAGTGCCCTGCTGGATGTGGGCAGAAAGAAGATGGCTGGTATGGAAGATGTGTGTGAGTCCATGAAGCAGCAGCTTCTTCTGCTAGTGGAGTGGGCAAAGCGCATCCCAGAGTTCTGTGAACTCTCTGTGGATGACAGGGTGAGTGATTGCGTGGTTGGCTTCTTGTACAATGTGGATGTCACTAGTTACAAATACCAGATGAATCCAAAGCAATATTAAGAATAACTTTTTGTCTGCAGTAATTAAACCAACAAATTTAGGGTAGTCTTGCATAAAAACACAATATTCTATAAAAACCTGGAAAATTGAGGTTTTCATCTGAGGTCCCTTATAGTGCCTTATATATAAGACATTGTGTTTGCTTTTCACGGGATTGGAAAGAACTGAAACATATACTTTTGTCTATATATTATCTATATGCATTCAGATAAAATTACATACTGATAAACTAGGTTCCTTTAGTGATTGTGACAGAGGGAATTTAGGATTTTGTGCTATTCTTAATGTGGCTAATATTGTTGGTATAACTTTGCTGTATCCCTCTTTAAACAGTTTAGTGTACATTTAGACCTAAATTCATAAAGATAAAACAATCGAGGACTATAAAAGTTCCTAAAAATCATCTAAATCAATTTTGTTTGTGCCCAGGTTGCACTGCTAAGGGCTCACTCTGCAGAGCACCTCATCTTAGGAGTGGCACGCCGTTCGATTCCCTACAGTGACATCATCCTGCTAGGTAAGAAAGCTGGCTAGTGCTTCACCTAGAATAAAATAGAGTAGAATAGAAATTTATTGCTGTCAAAATTAACGCGTTAGAGAATACGATCAATTTGAAATGTATTTCAGTTTTTCCTGTTTCCTGTTGTGGCGGAAGTGCTTTAAATAAAGTATGATGCAGTTTGTATGATGATGAGAAGTCAATGAGAACGAACACGTTACAGCATGCGACACATCACGCTCATGGGGGACCGCTGGGCTTCTGTGAGCAATGACAGCCACTTAAAACCCAGCGCACTTTGTTAAAATTGCATTCATCCGGTTTGTGTAAAACTGAGGAATGGCAGAACAAGTCGAGTGTGGGTCACTGACTCGAAGAGAGAATGGAAAAAGCAAGGACAAGTTAAAGCACACTGACGTTGCTCACAATATGTTTGCTGCCACGAGACTAACGTTTCTTTCATGTGAACACCTTTCCTGCACGGCCGTCATGCTGCACCGAACTATCAGGTTTCCATTCAAGGCAGGCTTTTTGAAAGTGCGCTAGCTATATGTCACAAGGTTGTTGGGCACCTAAACCATAGTCCATCCAACATGCACCCACTTCTAAAAGGAAGGAAAGCACTAATATCACATGGCTGAAGATAATTGTTCCAAGGTTAAAAGACCTAAAGTTTCTTCCCAAAGATGAAAGGAATGAGGCTTCACTAAGCACACTGTTAAGAGTCCTGGAAAACAATAGTCTAAAGAGACCACAAACTAACAGCCACCACAGAAGAGAAGCAAAATTTTTTATATGACAAAAAAATTTTAAAGTAAAATTTAAGCCAGTCATATAATTTTTTAAGCCAGTGTATAACAGGTGGTGATAGCTTTCTGGGAAAAAGCTGTTCTTAAATGTATTTGTTCTCCCTCATTCTGATGCACCGGTAGCATTTTCCCGAGGGCAAAAGCTTGAACAGTTCAGTTTAGCAGCAAGTATGAGAGCTATCCATCATGATGTTCTTAGTTCTGCTGAGGTCCAGGTTGTGCTTCTTGGGGACTATAAGGAAGTAAAGTCTTTTCGGTCTTTTCTCTTTTGGCCCTTCACCCACGCTTTTTTGATGTGTAGCCTTCAATCAGGACAACGATACGTTCACAACCTGCAAAGCGAATGTAAAAGTAATGGCTTACATATAAGCTAAGAATTATTAGATTCATACATCCTAATGAAAAGCCCTTATTCAAGACACATTAGATCTATAGAAAAATTAAATTGAACTTAAATTATTACAAACAATGAACAGCTGAATCAGGGTTTATTTGTTATGCTTACTTTTGCAGGAAATGACTTCATAATCCCTATTCATGGCACAGAGCAGGACATGTCAAAGGTGGCCGCTCGAATCCTGGGGGAGCTGGTGCGACCTCTGAAAGAGTTAAATATCACAGACATCGAGTTTGTCTGCCTTAAAACAATTGTTTTCTTCAACCCAGGTCAGACTTCACCATTTCAGTTTTATCAAAGTCCGAGCAAGCTCCATATATTAAATACACTTTTCTGTTAAATTGAATGTTAAATTGAAAATAAATGCAATTAAAACATTTAATCAAAAATAGTCTTGAGTGCTTCCACTGAATTATTTTGACTAGTCTTTACAAATGGTTTGTTCAATAATACTTGTGTGAGTACTTGTGTTCACACAGTTTTAGGTAATTTCAGCAAACCATTGCAGTCACACTAGTTGTTTAGTTAACGTACTTTAGTAGAAACAGGGAAATGTTTATTTTTGGATACTCAAACAGTAATGATACACCAGAACAGTAATGATACAAATTGTTTTTGAGGCTGTGAAAACAACTACTATTTTAGTGGTTTCAAATTGCTATTAGTTGAATGCAATTACGTCAAGATATATCTTCAGGACATAATTAAATCCATTAGTGTTTTCTATGGATTCCTCAATTGCCTTGGCTTTGTTGCAAGGATTTTTGTTGTTGTTGTTGTTGTTGTTGTTCTCTGGAGTACTCCAGAGTAAAAAAACAAAAGTAAAAGCCATAACTTAACATTAATATAAATTATACAAACTGCAATTGTTGCATAGTAAAATGGGTATTTACGTTTTTGACTGAAAATCACAGCGTAAAACTTAAACTAACGAATGCTGAAAAATCGAGTTTGCAAAAGTGCATGTGCAAAGTGCCAGTGTCTTAGATAAAGTAACATAATATGCACAAACATAATGGAGTGCTAAGATCGAAGTGTGGCTTGGGGGAGAAGAAACATCGCTTCTACCATGCTGTACTGGTGAGCTGTTGTGCTCTAACCAGCTCAAAACTTGTAAAACCAACTTAAACAAACACATGACCAGCAATATTATCAGCAAAGACAGAGCTTTAACAGGATTCAAATGGCTTAAGTACTGCTTAAATAATTTAATCGGCATTAAAAACCAGTTGAAACGTAGAGCTGTGATTAAAAATTCTCAAGCGTTGTCTTTCCGTCAACATACTTTATCTCCAGATATCTTATTGAATAGTGTCTGCGTTGTTGCAAAGGACACCTGATGTGAGTGATGCGGTTAAATATTTCAGACTGTCCTGGGCTGCAGTGCACTGGAGATGTGAGACGGCTGCGCTTCCAGGCTCAGGTTCTTCTGGACGAGGCCTCAAATGAACAGCGAGGGCGTTTTGGTGAGCTCCTTCTGCTCCTAACCACTCTGCAGAGTGTAGCCTGGCAGATGTTGGAGCAGATGCAACTTATGAGGCTGATGGGAAAGGCCAACATTGACAGTTTACTGACAGAGATGCTGCTGGGGGAGGAAGCGAGAGGAGGGGCACAGTCACTGCCATGCACAGGTACAAGAATGATGCCTCTTCAATGTGGCCTTAACCACAATTACTTTACTTCATATAGTTGAAGAAAGTTTTTTTTTTGCTTTTGTAGTTTAGTTTAGTTTAGTTTAGTTCTATTGCCAAATATTGAAGGGATACTTACCAAACATCCAAAAAAATGTATCTAGTAATTTATAGCATAACCTTATGTTGTTCTGAAACGTCGTAAATGCTTCTGTCTTCCTTAGAACACATTTTTTTATATTTAGGATCAAAACTAGAGAGATATATCACACAGTTTTAAAAAAGTGCAAGACTGGTGGGGGTGGAGTCAATTTTAACTACTTTCATAATTACCTTTTCACCCAAGTTAGTCAAGCTTAGCCAAGCCAGACCTTTGGCAGCTTTTTTGGTCAAGACTCGCCCATGAGCCCATTTAACTGACATGACAAACAACCAATCGCAGGCTGAACGGTCTGAGCAGAATGAAAACAAACGAGACACTCGCTTCTCCTGGAAATCTGTACACATTCAACCAATTGCTTTCTTGAAGTACCTGCAATACAAAAGCACCAAACCCATCAGACCTTTAGCCAACATTGTGAGGTCTGAGACTGAAACTAACCTTCCCTTTACACACAAGTAAACATCCCCTAAAACCCAAAGCAACAACAAATACAGGGCACAGCCTCACTCTATACACTCCCACGCAATCACGCATCCAAAGGTAAAAAAGAAAGATCTTCAAAGGATCTGTTTAATAGCAACGTTATGAAGCAACAAGAACAATTTTGTTTGTAAAAAAAAAAGAAAGAAAAAAGTAATGTTGACTTTAAAAAACTGTGTTTTACCTTAGCTTGAGAGAGGAAGTGCGTTAGCGATTTCCTTTGAACCCTTCACCTGGATGACATTAGCTTTAGCAACTGTGCATGTGACATCATCTTATGAAAGTGTGGGTAATCGATAAGATCTGTACTTCTTCTGTAGTTCAGTAGGAATGTTATGAAGCAACAAGAATGATTTTTGTTTGGAAAAGAAAGATAGTAAGCGCATTAGCGATTTTCCATTCACCCTTCGCTCGGATGACATAAGCTTTAACAACTGTGTTTGTATGACATCATCTTATCAAATAAAGCACTTCCTGTTTGTTGTTGATCAATTGATTTCTATGGTTGAATTTGAACAGAATCTTTTGCCATTTCTACCCAGATCCAAACCATGATCCCCTTGTATTCAGTGAAGCAGCAGAGTCAGTTTTGACAGATCCCTGCCCGATGCCCACATTCACCTCTGTGATCCTACCAGTTCCTTCCTGTGAGTGTCATGCCATGAATGCCAGGCTATATATAGCATGAAATAGAAAACAAATATATATATTTTTTATGTGTTCGTACCAAGTTAAATCAAATTATTGGAGTGAGAGTGGTGTTTGGAAGTAAGGCATTTAAACTGATTTAAACCATAGGAAATATCTACAAATAATACTGATCCCACAGTTGTTTTCAAGTAGGTTAAGTTTTATATATTGGCATATACAAGTTTACATTCTGCAAGAGATGCAGAAAGTTATTTTAGAGAATAGAAGTTATTACCGTAAGTGCATCCTTAAAAGGGATACATTTCAAGGTATTGATTGTTGACCACCTTCTTGCCATCCATAGGAACAGAAACTCACCCTCAATCCTCAGAAATACAGGACAAATCCTCTGCTAATTTGTCATTTTTCATTTTATTTTTGATTATATTTTATTCATTGCTTCTCTCTTGCTCCGAATTAATTTTCTCTCTACAAACTGAAAATTAGGTTCATGTTTAAAATGGGTGTTCATAGAAATGTATATATACTTACATTAACACCCATTTTAAAACAGAGAAAACATTTTTTAAAGTTCCAGTAATTTTCTGTTAGTACTTTGTAGATAAAAAAGTAAAATGTTAAAATTTAAAAAAGTTATAATGTTGTATCATCAAAATTAGATACCATATTTGTACAAAAAAATTATTTTTTTCTATTCAGTCTCATCCGCTTTAAATTTGTGTGAAATTATTGATTTGCTTTTTGGAAGTTTTGCAAGTTGTTCTGATCTGTCCCCAACCCTTTTCTGAATATCAAGCAGGGCCTACAGTATATAGAAAAGAATAACTCATGAAACTCTTTCCACTTTTCTCCTCCTGTGTCTCAGCTAATATCCAGAATGTTAAACATGGATGTTTCTGATTTAACCCTAGCATCATCTCTGTCTGAAGACCCACACACCCTTCTCCCCACTCACACTGAGGTCTTTACACATGGAGCAGCAGAGGAGATGCCAAGAGAACTAAGCAGTCTGAGCATGCCGACCGTCCACACTTGCCTTTGACCACAGGATCAAGATCAGAAGTAAAATAGATATTTCAACACAAAATGTAACCAAAAACTGTCATCATTTAACAAAATAATGGATGCTCAGGTTGGGAGAAAAAAAACTATTTGTTTTCTTTGAGAGCCCACCAAACAATCAAACTATTGCTTGCATAGTTAAATGTGCTCTTGTTAAGATTTGTTAACGTGAATTAAAAATGAACAGCCAATAAAAGATTTGACTGTCTCAAAAAGAAAAGCTGTATTGAGTTCTCTGGTGAATGATTGATTGCTTTATTGGATGGTGACTTGGCAAAAAAACTTTTCAAGGGTTTAAGGTTCAATCAGATATGATGTTGCAAAGAAGGTTGTGTAAAATGGAGTGTATTTGTTTGTTTGTTTGTTTTTTCATTTGACCTAAAATATTTTTGATTTATTTATTCTTAAATACATTTTTTTCATATTTAGAAGTTAATAAATCTATAAATGTATCATAATTTATAAGTTTGCTGTGAATTTAGTAAACATTGTATGAACTGAATGTAAAGTTTTCAGAGGTTAAACTCTTAAGTATTAAACAAAACATGCCTTTTAACAAATACTGTTTATGGCGTCACATAGAATTCACTTGCAGAAATTATGGGTTCATGAACATATTAAAATTTACTTTGACATTAGCATAAATATAATAACATCTGAACCTGAATTCTGTTTTTACGCACACAATAAGAGGCTCCAAATTGTTCTGATTGTGTGATCCTTGTATCTTGTACCTTTGAAAATTTAGTGTTTTTTCAAACAAAGAAAAACTCAGTAAGAAATGTTAGACATTCATTACAACAAATGATGTCTATTTTGCAGAAATATTTTATTTATAGCAATGTATTGACAATTTTTGGATAGGCTTCTTATCTGGCAACCAAATGAGCCAACACCAGAGGGCCGTCAAGGCTTATTTGCATAATCATTATGTTTTCAGTCATGTGACTGTGTTAAATATTAAAACAATTATATTCCGTCAAAGCTGATGTCAAAAATTGTCTAAATCGCTGGATAAAACCAAAGAGTTTTGATTTTTTCTCTCTCTCTTTAATTGAATAGTGGAAAGTAATTCTAAGTAGGACTATGTGTTCTGCAGTCTGTGTGTTTATATATTATCAATCATTTAATCACAGCAATTATTAGTTTCAAAGGATGTAACACAAAATTATGTGAAAAGAACATTTATTTATTTGAGGTTTTGATTTCAGACGTCTCCTTGTGAAAGTTAAATATCAATTCTAAACCTTTCCATAATTTGCACAGGCCCAGTGACATGTTTTGATTTAAAGAACTCTTGTTTAAAGCATATAAAACCAGGTGCTGATAGTTTGGATGTAGTAAGAAGGTGTCAAAAAAGCGGGAATTGTTCTGAAATATCCTGGTAGATAGACCATGGACCTGATGAGAGACCATTAACCTGATGACAGAACAACAAACTCTCACAGATGAAACTTCACACTGACTTTTAAGCAACTTTTGTGTCTGTCTGGCCTTCTTCCAGAATATGGGACTTCCAGGTCACGTGAAATTTGCTTTCAAAGTTGAGAACACTGCGTGACAGACCAGTATTTCTTTTCCTAAGATGCTTCTGCTTTAGATTGTTTCAAGAGTGACTCCACATATGAAATGCTACTGTTGCACTCTTTATGAGTCTACTCTTTATGACATTTCTCCAGATTTTTTTTTTATCACCCTACCCTGACAATGCACACCATTCCCACTCTCTTAAATCTGCTAATAAACCGTCATGCTGTGCATTGTTTTGTGGGGTTATTTGTTGTATTTTGTGTTTTCTGCTTAACTTTTTTGGAAAATTTTCTTTCTCTTCCCACCTAATTCTGTGTCCTGTCATTGAGTTCAGGTTCTGCTCGTTACCGCCTCTCTGATTGGTCCCTATATATTGACTGCTCTGGCAAAACTTTGTGTGAGGTGTTCATGTGTGCAGACGTGCTTCTTGTCTTCCCAGTCCTGCTGTCTGGTCTGGTCTGGTCTGGTCTGGTCTGGTCTGGTCTGGTCTGGTCTGGTCTGGTCTGGTCTGGTCTGGTCTGGTCTCGCTAGCCCTCAGTCTGCCTAGAGTTTCTGACACTTTAGCTGAGTTTTTAAGTTTGCTTCTGAAAGAGTGTAGGGACATTTTGGACAAGTGCTTCTGTTTGTGTTTTCTGACTTCTGTTTGGAGCCTGTGTTCAAAGACAATAAAACTAACTTCATCTCTCGCATCTGGATCGGCAGTCTGGTTCTTGTGACATAAACGTATTTAGATACTACCTTTTCAAGTCAGCAGTCTTCCCTATGTTTCTGATCCCCACTAAGACACTAGACAGACAATTTCAAGGCTGAAGAAACCTTTGAAGGTACGCACACGTACAATTTCTGGGAAAAAGCTGTATATTTTTCTGTGTACTGTTAACTTATATAACATACATTTCTCACTCTTTGACCAACTAATACCTAAAACCTTTTACTGTCTATAAACAATGATGAGATTTCAGCATGGACATTTTGGTGACATTTGGCAAAGTTTGCAAGCTATGGGAGTGTATTGTCTATCAAAATATTTTGATCCTTTTTTTTTACATATGAAAAATTATATAGTAATTATAGTAAACATTTTAATAATTGTTATATGATAAATATGTTACATAGGTTTATGTTTTTAATACATTTTAAATATCTGTGTAGTGCAACCATAAATGCAACAGCCAGACATTTTGGAGCAAACCTTGCAGCAACGTCTCAATGGATGGGGAACTTCTGTTTCCAAAATGCATGCGCAACTACTGTGTTGATCATGTGACCTGTAAAAGGGTCTTTTGAAATGGACTTTCTCTGCACATTCAAGCATTTTGGCACATACCTGTTAACATGGTTAAGTTTATGTATACTTTTTAATTGTTCATTTAGTATTTGTTGAATAGTATTCAATACTTAAGAAAGAATATAAGATGTGTATACAAAGTAATCTTTACACTCCGATGTCTGTCAAAAAACAGAATGAACATTTTAGTATTGATCGCCTATGAGCCATGGCAATTATAAGAGCAAATACTTACGAAAACAGATGCATTTGCTTTGCAGATTATATTACTATATTATATTTTTAAACATTTTATTTGTCAACTGAAAACAAATGTGGAAACTGGAAGAAAATGTGCAGAATAGGTTACAGATTGAAATGTTGAAAAAATGATCGATATTTTAAAAAGATAAATAAATAACCTTAAATGTCACTTGAGAACATAGTTCAATATGGCTTTCTTTTCACCTGTAAGGGGAAACCCAAACGTGTTGTTACAAGCATGAATGATGGTGAAATGAGGGGAAATGCGTTATGCAATAATGGAAAGGTGGATATTATGATAGCATGATACATTTGGCGGATAGATTCCCTGGAAAAACAAAAACACCACAGAGAAAGTAGGTCACAGAATTCGTCAGGAAGCACAGATAACCTTTTTAGAAAGAATCAAAGCCAAAAGAGGCTTTTTTTGTTATATAACAATTTTATATTATATAAATGAATTATTCTCTAATCTATAAATTAATACAAGATAACAACATGTCTAATAGCTTTTAATTATGAATAACAACAAAAGGGTAAATGTTTTTAAAAAAGAGTTTTTATAGCTTATGCTGCAGTGGCGCAGTGGGTAGCATGGTCGTCTCACAGCAAGAAGGTTGCTGGTTTGAGCCTTGGCTGGGGCAGGTGGCATTTCTGTGTGGAGTTTGCATGTTCTTCTCGTGATCGCGTGGGTTTTCTCCGGGTGCTCCGGTTTCCCCACAAGTCCAAAGACATGCGATATAAGTGAATTGAGTAAGAACGATTGTCCATAGTGTTAAAGTGTGAATGAGTGTGTGAATGTTTCCCAGCGATGGGTTGCGGCTGGAAGGGCATCCGCTGCGTAAAACATATGCCAGAGAGTTGGTGGTTCATTCCGCTGTGGCGACCCCGAAAGGGAAGAAAGCCGACATGAAGATGAATAGCTTGTGCTTAACTTGTATCGCGTTATCTTACTACATGTCTAGAGATGTGTCGCAGAAGGAAAAGGAAGAAAAAAAGTTGGGAATAGGATTGCAGTCTTTATTTCAATGCATATCCCGATTTATAAAATGAACTTTTAAGATGATAAGTGTTATTATTTCATAATGATTGACTAAATGATTGATAATGACTAGACCATGTGAGGTTACCTAACAGAAATTGATTGAACTGTTGAACTCACAACTGCATTAAAATGATTATTAAACTTTGTAGAGATTGTATATAATGTAAATGTGAAGTTATGTGGTGACTAGGACGACAAAAATGGGAGAGAACTTTGACATAAGTATAGCCTTTTTATGGCTGATTTACTAAGAATATTTGAGTTTGCTATCAATTAACTTTTCTTCAACAAGTTACTTAAGCAAAGTTACAAAGTGCTTGGTTTTCTGACCAAAATATCTTTTGGAGCTTGGGTTCAATAACTATTATAACAGTATGTTTAGCACATCAAATGTCCATCCTTACAGTTTTACAATGTATAATTTCAAGAAAAAAAACTAAGCGCTAAAACGAAAGGCTCTTTCTGTCTCTGAACTGTGGTCATAAACAAAAAAATACACCCACTCTAAAGCCTATTTCTGACTCAACACATATAAAAACTGTGTTTATGTACTATTCCTTTGGTTACTAAATGTTAAAACAACACTATTTTTGAAAATTTGAGGTAAGGCCTGTTATTATTTAATCAAAGAAAATTGGATGGTTAAAATTCCAAAATATTGACATGATTATAATGGTGAGACTATTAAAATAAAGGCACCGTACTGGTGGATTCACCGCTCATAAAGAAGAGAAGATTCAGGAGACTAGAATTGAAGAGAAGAAAAGTGCAGACCTGACACTGGAAGCTAGGCGTTGTAAAACCTCAAAGAGCTGGAGTAAAAATTGCCTTTGAGTGATGCCAGAGTAAGACAAGGAACAGAGCGCACAGACAAAGACAGAACTGACCTGATTTTTGACCATCTCATAAACAAAATGGTTAAGGAAAAGATTCTCCACATGGACACAGAGCCCACAGAAGTCACCTAAATATTATGTTCAAGAAAGTGCTACAAAGGAATACAAACCTGTCTGCTTCTGAACTCTCGTCAGGTAGTCTGCTCTTTTCAAGATTCTTTGACCAAGACCATGTTCAGTTCAGTCAATAAATCAAATTGTATTTTACATGGCTTTTATTTGCTGTTAAATGTGCATAAATCCATATAAAGCCTGGTTACCTTACTGTCATGCAAAACAAATCACAAAGGTTCTGTGAAGAACAGGTGATCGAATAGAACCTGGAAACAGACCACAACAACAAGAAAGCAGTTAGACCTAGTTGGTGCTATTAGAGCTAGCTAGTAAAATTCGTACCATTACCACAGCGCTTAAAAATAAAATTTGACAGTCAACGCACTTCCACTGAAGCACATAGTTGTTTCAATTGTACAGGTACTACTCATATAAATAGATCATAAAAAGTTAATTTTATTCAATACAGTGAGAACTTTTATTTTCATTTTGATGATTACAACTAATGTCCTCCAAAATTCAGTATTTGGGATATTGCAGCGATGGCGGGGAGGACTGAGGCAGAACAGAAGGACGAGCCACACAAGCAGATCTATTTAAGTGCTTTTATGGTGCCACCAGTTTATATACCTCAAAAAATAATGAATTTGTGTTCACAGGCATCTCTGCAACACCCATCGGGAGCCTAGGAGTTGGTTGAGCTTGATCTCATACGTCTAGACTTGAATTAAAGCTCATTAATCAATTAAGTCACTGTGCTACTAATGCAGGAGTTAATTTGTGGCAGACAAGGACTGCTCTGTCACAGTTATGTATTATAAAATTCTGAAGTGGTTCAATATTCAAGACAGCTGGTGGCTCAATGTAATTAGCTAATAAACTCAAAACACATGCAGAGGCCTATCAGATTAGTTCTGTAGGCCAAAGTCATTCAGCGGTTAACAGCTGTCAAACCATGTGTTTCTGTCAAACCATCTGACATCATGGCTTCAGGTTGATGGTTGAAAACTTAGAAGTGCTGCTGCAATACGCTGTACCTATTCATCATCCCAGTTGCAGTCCTCTACAATTCCCTCCAGAGGGCACACTTGCTAACTGTTCTCAACACACCAACTATAAACTATTCTATCTAGCGCAAATCCATCATTGTTAAGTCCATGAGGAGTCCATATAGGTTCGAAACAATACTAAATTCGACAGCCAAGACAACCTCAAGCTACTACAATAAAAATATTTTTTCACCTGGATTTTCTCTTATTGGCATATGTTTAGCAGCTAAATGTTCTCATTAATTCTGTTTAAAAATCTAAGTAAATTTAACTTGTTCATTTATTATACTTTGGAGTTCTTTGGCTCAACGACAATCCTTTGAAATCTTTGGATCAACAAACTTTCTTTTTCAGTTTTAGCTGTCAATCTTACTTACTCTTCAAGAAACATTTGTCAATCTATTCCCTTTTATTTTCTATCATTATGGTGAAAATTTCAAAATCGTTCATGAAACAGGTTTGTTGCAAAATGTGCTGTTTTCTCTCTGTTTCCATCTCTGCAATGAAAAGTTCTTGATGCTTATTAAATACTACATTTAGAATGCTGCTGTTTGCCAACATTGTGTCTGTCTACGAGAAAGGTCAATTGAAGCTGATTGATGTGCAGTGTGTGTACTGTGAGATCATGGCTATTCATCTGGAAATCTTTTTTTGAAGGGGAAAATATGTATTTTTGGACTTTATTGAGACAAATGAAGAAAAAACTAGTTTGTAAATCAAGTCAAGTTTGAACAATTGTTAGACATGCAGTTTTGCAACTTAGACATGGTTTCATCAGATGTATAGTTAATGTTGATGACATCAAGACAACTATAGCTTACTTTGTAAGTTTTAAACAGGTGCGGAACGAGAACACCTTTTTTGTAGTCAAGTGAAAATTAACTCAAATAGAAGTAGAAGAACTTGTGAAAAAATCTACTCAAGTAAAAAAAGTGAATAAAGAAAAATTCCTCAGTGTATTTGAGTACTGAGAAATTTATTACTGCAATGGTGTTTTGTTTTGCTCAAGTACTCTGATTGATTTCTGCTGTTTCAATGATGGTTATAAAACATAGTTTTCCATTCCCTTATCTCATTGGCTAGTGTTGACAACTACTCGAAGAGTTCTTGTGATTTTTTTTATTCTTTATTCAGAGTTTTATTACTCCCTAAATTGAACAAAAACATAACAGTTTCTTAGATCACCTGTTGAGAAAAAGTTTCCAGTGCTACACTATGAAGAGAGACGCTGTCTGAGAGGCTGTGTATCCATTCCATCTTCCACATTATGCAATGATGTAAAGAGCACTCCTTTACTTTAAAAGACAACGCTTTGTCAATGGAAGACAAAACGAGAAAGTTGCACTGTGTTTGAGAGAGTATGCTCTTGGTAGGCAAATTTATTTTTTACTCACACATGCATACATGGACACACACTAGTTTGTTGTTTGTTCTGCTTTCAGTTCATCTAAGCATTTGTGCTGTTAGGCCATTAATATGCTATACAAGCATAATTGGGATCAAAAGTGATTCATTGATGCACTCCGTTTGAAGAGCTGGTGAGAAAATTCACATTATCATTCTTTATTTTATCAAGAATTTGTCAAAGGTGTGTGTAGGTTTTAAAGCTGCAAGTTGTTTCGATGTTGTTATAAACACACCTTTTACTGCAAAATATAACGGCTGCATATCTTGTTCTTGAAGTTGAACTGGTCTATTAAACATGGAAGGCACATGTGGCTGACTGAGCTGGAAATTAGTGCTTATTTTCAGATCCAACAACTGAAGTTCACCTCTCCCTTTAATAATAAAAATATAATTGTAATATTAAGATCCAATTTTAAATTATATCTACCCAAATAAATGGATGGAAATGAAATATCTAAGAACACACATCAGTGCAAGAAAAAAATCTTCCTCTAAATTTGACTAAATTTGAATTTGTTATTAATATTTAAGTAAAGATTCCGTCGAGTAGAATAATGTACTCAATTTTACATCTGCACTTTACTCAAGTTTTCTGCATTTGCATGTATCTTTATTGTTTACAAACTCTTATCTCATTGTTCCAATGATAGTGGCTGCTATGAGAAGGATCAGGTATGAGTTTAAAGCAGTCTGAAAAAGCAGAAAAGTAGGATAGGTGTCTCTATTGGTAGGTTGAAACTCTGCAACAAGCCCAAGAGGAAAGAGTAGCTGTGGGATGAGAACAAGATGAGGGTTATGCATGTCACAACTTACAGGATCTTCTACATTTCACACATTTACCAGAATTCAATGATTTTTCAAGCTACATAGACCAAGATGGGGTCCAGCAACTCCTTCCGATGCATTGTGTTAAAAAACTACTTTGTCAAAATCCTGACCAATGCACACTTTTTTGTGTTTCCAATGTTATCTTCATGACATTTCTGTTTAATCTAAATGTGTTTCCTTCCTCATTTTTTTGTAAGAAATAAACATTTCAATCTTCTCTAACAGCAGTAATTTCAGTTAAATAACAGCAACACAACAAAAGGTAACAACAATGTTTTAAGGAATAGCATAAAACATTTAGCATGTTCTTGATAGATTGAAAGATGTTTTATGCTGTGCAGTTAGTGTCTGAAATTCATGCAGATCACTCTCAATATGAAACTTGGAAACGTGGAGCCATCAATGAACAAGCACAACATTTTCTACATAATAGGTTGAATAACCTCCAAGCAACCTCGGGATCAGATTTCCTGCACTCACACACCTTTTGCCTGGTAATTGAGACTGAAATATGGGTCAAAATGAGGATCCAACAGTTTAAATATTGGCAAACATTGTGCTTTGGCGTTAACTGAGGCACCTGGTTACATACAGAGGGATTCCAGAGGGAGAAATTTGCTGGAGCAGAGTACTTTTCCACTCTTCTGATATAACTGTGTCAGCTTGATTCTAAACGACCGTTAAAGCTGAGCAATAAAACGGCATATTGTATAATAATCCAGCAAAACATAGAAGATTGTTTTGATTGAATGGTATTTTTTTACTTTACAAACCCTAACCTCTCTATCCTCCTGTTGTATTATTATTGTTTTCACTGGCTGGCTGCTCCTCTGACTGATTCGTTCTTGTTTTAAGAGCTCAATGTCAAAACCCGTCTTAGGGTTAAACATGAGATCGGCTAAAGCAAGTCTTTGGTGAGATCATTTATTACATTTACTGATCAGTGTTTGTAACAGTCTTAACAAACAGTCATTGGCATGTGAGACAGTCTTGCGCATGGGTTTCCTGTAATAAAATGATGTGCGCATGGTTTATACTGTGATGAACTTATGTATACAATTGCAACAGAATCAAGTCGGCTTACATCCTTTCAAAGTACTGTGTACAAACAACGTACTCTAAATAGTTTTTTTGGGGGGAGCTCATTTATTTTAAAATAGATGCTTATTTTCTGAACAGAGAGAGGTTAGGATCTGTAAAGTAAAAAAAACCATTAAATAAAAACAATCTTTTATGTTTTGCTGGATTAACATACAATATGCCGTTTTATTGCTTAACGTTAGTAAAGTTTAAACTGTCTTTCAGAATCAAGCTGACACTGTTTTATTGGTGGGCAAATTTCTTGTTAACTTATCAAGGTTATTTATCAGGTTATATCTAACATAAAGCAATTACAGAGATTCATTACTTCTGCAAATATCTTGAGTTTAACTTACACATGAACATTCAAATCTTTTCTTTAAAAAACTTACAAGAAGTCCAGCCCGATGGATAACATGAATCCAATGGCAATGAAAGAGAAGTATAAGTTGCATGCTCTCTTTGACAATTAAACAGTCAAACCCAAGCATCACCCATCCACTACACAAAGCTTAGTTCCTCAAGTGGTTTTTCCTGGACTTGGGACTCTTCCTCGAACAACTCACCTTTACACTTTGACACATATGTCAAATGTGGCTTCCATATTAATACTAAATTGTCATTAAAGGCCCATGTCTGAAAAGTTATATAGTCCTTTGAAAGTTGCTAAGCAGATTTTTACCCCCTTTAATCAAGTTGTTTATGTTCACTGATTAAAGTTAAAAAGTTATAAAATAAAAATTTCATACTTAAGTAATTAGCCAAAGAAATACAAGAGTACTTGGTAGGACCTAGTATAGGCGAGCTGTCCGAGATCATAGTTCTAGAGAGCGAAACTAGAGTCCTCTAACTAGAGTTAGAGTTTTCTTGTATTTAAGTTTTAGTATTATTAATCTGCATTGTATTTTTGTTTCTGTTAAGATTTAGAGTTTGTCTATATCAGTTGTCGTGTCCCACGTGTTCTGTTTAGATGCATGCACCCCTCGTTATCTACACAGCACCCTCAAATCAAGTACACATGTATTTACACATGTACAGCACCTCACCTGTAAACTATGTTAAACACAAAGTATGTTTCATCCAAGAAGCTAAGAAAGACAAAAATGAATAAATGAGGGACAAACAACACATGGAAGATTACCAGGAAAATGTCTTTTACTTGGATTATTGTGAATAACAACAATTCTCTTGAGGACCAGATGAAAAAAAAAACAGTTAAGTTCTGGAAAAACAACACAAACTTTGAAAAGAATTAAATCGAATGATTTTTTAAAGCAATAATGGACAGGCTGATTAACCGCAATTAACTGCAAGAACGTGAAGTTCTACCCTTTAGCTGTATTATGTTGAAATGTTAGCTGTGGTCCACTTGCAGACAATTTCTGAAAATGACGAAAAGTTGAGTTAAAAAACAATGGGAATTGTGTATGTTTTGTTTTTAACCAAGTACGACTAGATTTGAGAGCTTGTTGATGGACTGGCACTGTCCTTTCTCATCTCTAACTGACAGAGAACTTCTAAAGTAAAACCTGGCTGAAGAATTTTTTTGTAAAGGTCAGTTTTATATCATAATAAACATTATCCATCCTTCTATGGGCCTGTAAGTTGTCTTTGCACAGCTGTGAGTGTGTGTGTTTCAGTTCCAAGAACAGGGTTTTTGGCAACGTGGGAAGCCTGTGCCTCCTCCTCTTTCAGTAAACGTAACGACTTGGCCACTGTCACTGTTAGCCTGCTGGTTTTTTGCCCTGAGAAAAAACTAAATATAATCTATAAAGACTCACACGGCGATTCCTGACTCTGTGATGACCAACATAAACACAAAAACACGTCACGAGAAACGTAGTCTCATGTTAATTTGTAGTTCAATGGAACAACAAGGCTTTCAATTTTCATCTCTTTTGATGTTTGTGTAGTCCTCTAACTATGAGCTGCTGAACAAATAAAGTCTGTCACAAATGACAAGGTATGAATATGTTAATTACACAAGAGGAAACCTGAAAGCGTTTGATTGAGTGAGGGGGAAACATTCTACAAGGCTAAAAGGGAAGAACATTTAATTGACATATTTTTATGTCTGTGAAAGAGGTTATGTTTGAGTCATTATCAGAAAAGTATCTTAAACTTGTGCTGCTTTTGTGGTTGATTAGGGTTAGATGAATACGTGATAGGTCGTATAGGAAAAAGTTTGTATATTAAATAGCTCTAGAAGAGGTTTGCAGGTATTGTTGAGAAGTTGCTTTACTCCGTGTGTAAAATGAAGAGTAAGCTCACCTGCAATATACTGTTTGGATTAATTCTCCTGGATCGTTTTTTTTTTTCATAATCGCACATTAGAGAGACATGCAAAATAGGCTAAGTAAGTTTGTCACCCTAACAAAATGAAAAGCAGTAATAAAGAAAGTTTTTTACCTTGTTTATGAACTTTGTTGCAAGTACAATTAATCCTGGTTAGATGAGTATGATAGTGAACTTCCATTCAACTCCCACACTGCATCAGTGCTTCCATGCCTTGTCAAACACAGATGTTACAATTATTGAAAATGAGGCTGTAATAAGTCAAAATCAATCTGGAAATAATCTAAATCAAGTATTGCAAATAATACATTTTCAATAAACACTGCATGATTCCACAATTTTTAATGTCTCGTATTGATATTATGCCATTCCAGGGGTCCTAGAGGGACCAAATGTCCTGTGGAGAGAATGCACTGCCCTCAATGCCAGCAGCAAGTTAGCTTTATGGGAGAGGACATTTTCCCAGAACATTTATGCATATCCAAGACTAGTTTTTTATTTTTTTATATAGAAATCAATTATCTAAGCAAGGGGTCTCAAACTCAAATTTGTGGAAGGCCAAATTTAAATAATGAGAAATTTAAATGTACTCTTGACAAACTAATAGAAAAACAAAACTAAATCAAATAAATTAATTATTCAAATTAGTCACAAAAATGATCTTACATTAGAAATAATATATATTAAGTAAAATCATAGGGCAATGGGATGGGATGGATGGAAACAGAAAGTTGAGTTATGGGAAATGTAGTCCTTTTATGGGAATCCAGTATGTCCTCTATTGGAAAATCACCAGATGAGATTGCACGTGTCTAGGTGATACAAGTCTTGAGTGATTGATAAGTTAATAAGTAACAATAAAGTCAATAAGAAAATAAGTTAACGATTCCAATGAACCTATTCATTTCTATCTGGTCCTCACAATCCTCACAACACAATTATTACAATGATGTTTACTTCCTCACTTCAATACGAACTCTATATTTTACAATAAAGAATTATTTTCTACTAATTTTTTCTGCCCATTAAGCAATATATCAGAGAGATAGTTCATCGCTCTCCCTCTCTGGGGCGACGGCAGATTTGCTGACACGGACATTTCCCAACCCCATTCTTCCCGGAAATGCATTAGGAGCTTACCATAACTTAGAAGGCACCTCTTACTGCGAGGTTGTCCAGCCTCCCCTCTCTCACTCCCCTTGATGGTGTGGCAGCGAGGGGGTATCCAGGTGGAGCAGACTCTGGCGGTACATTATGCCTGGGTAACCCTACTGCCGAGGTCCCTGGAACTGACTTTGAGAGCAGGAGGAGGGTCTCGGAGAACTGATGACGCCACATAGGAAGAGACATGGCAGGTCCCCTTCCAAGTCGGCTCCGGAGAAACTCGACGCAGGAGAAACCCTCCTCAGTCTTCCTCGGAACATCAGCCCCCTTGCAGAAGACAGGAACCAGGACAGTTGTAAGAAGTCCACGAAGGAGCAGTCCAGGTCGGCACTCAGTTTATCATTGAAAGTTCAACAATTGAACTCCCTGGGTTATGTGCACAGCCAGGAGGCTAGCCGACGTGGAATGAGGGTTTTACAGGCTATACATTCCAGTTCCTAAAGCATGGGGAGGTTCAATCTTATCTTCTGAATCTTCAGGATGATATCTCTTAGATGCACAATCCACTCAGTCTTCCCAGGAGATTGATTGGTCACAATGGATCTGAAGGATGAATACTTTCATGTGAGTATACTCCCTCGGCACACATCCTTTCTTCAGTTTGGCCTTGAAGGTTGAGTGTATCAGTACTGCTTCCTCCCCTTTGGGTTGTCTCTATCCCGTCGTACCTTTACAAAGGGGTTAGAATCCTGGCTTACCTAGACAATTGGCTTATATTGGCCCAAACACGTTGATTTGCTACAGAGACAGGGTCCTTCCTATGTCACCACATCCATCTGGGGCTTCGGGTCAAATCAGAAAAGAGCCGTCTAACGCTCGGCCAGAGCATATCTTTTCTGGCATGGAACTAAACTTATTGAACATGCGAGAACTCCTCTCTGGAGATCAATTTTACGCTTTAAAGATGGACAGTGTATGGGGTAACGATGAAACATTTAAAAATGTGGAAGTTGCAATGATTAAGGAAATAATAAGAGTTAAAAAAAAACACAAAAACTTGTACCGTGGTTCACATTTATTTAGATGATGGCAACACCATCACCTTACTGTAAAAAATTAAATGTTGAGAAAACATAAAAAAATGAGGCAACTTGATGCAGTAAAAACTTTGAGTTGTTTCAACAGTAATTTTTTGTTTTTTCTAAGTAACAATACTTTGTTTAGTCAACCTACATTTGTTTGTTCATGCAATGTTGATTGTCTTATTTAGCTAATAAAGATGTTCTTGTCAGATCAACTGAAACAACAGTTACTGCTGTTGAGTCAATTCATTTTTTTCTGTTTATGGGATTACTTTTATTTAATTTGCAAAATATATATATATATATATATATTCACTCATCTTCATGTCGGCTTTCTTCCCTTTCGGGTCGCCACAGCGGAATGAACATCTGGCATATGTTTTACGCGACGGATGCCCTTCCAGCCGCAACCCATCGCTGGGAAACATTCACACACACACACATTCACACTTTAACACTATGGGCAATTGTTCTTACTCAATTCACTTATTCCGCATGTCTTTGGACTTGTGGGGAAACCGGAGCACCCGGAGAAAACTTACACGATCACGGGGAGAACATGCAAACTCCACACAGAAATGCCACCTGCATTTTGTTTTGTTTTTTGTTTTTTTACTAGCATATCATCCTTTTTTAACCCTTTTAAAAGTCTGTTTACAAATGACAAACAAAAACTTACAACTTGTACAGTTTATTTTCATTGAAAGCAACAGAAAAGTGTATTTTCCTTTGAAAAGCACTCAAAATACACAAGGATTTACAATAATTAAGGACTCTTAAATGATGTAAACAAAAACACTTCTGGTACAGTATAGAATACTGAATTAATTAATACTAATTAAGGTGTTATATAGGTGAGGAGCGAATGCTGAAAATGGGGGAGGGTTGGCGAATTTTTCAAACGGCTCGTAACGCATGCGCAGATTATGTAAATACCAACATCCTGTTCAATGCAAAAATGTTTGTCCAGAAAACTCAGTTAAGCATATAGGGAAGATATTTTAGCGAATATTGTTGAAATAACATGTATTTTATGTAGATTATTTGTTATTTACAATTATTGGTATATATGACACAAAAAATACAATTTGCTGAACAAATGGTGATTTTATTTTTTACATTGCATAATGCAGATAAATCTATATGCATAAACACAACAACAAAGTCTCTATCTACAATATGTTCAAATCAACAACAACGAAACACCCAGAACACAGAGGGAAAGCAAGAGATGCCAAAGTCACCCTACTGTGCAATCTAACTAAATGAAAAAAACACTCTTATCTAAATAAAGTTATAGTTAATTAACAAATGAATTCCATAATATAATACACAATATAGATGTGCCACCTAACACACACACCCCAATGTTTCGGGTTGCTCCATATGAGACCACTTCAGCATTGGCTCAAGTTCGGTCGCGAGCATGGGATTTAGCGCAACTGAAGATGAATGTGATACCTTGTTGCTGCCGCCATCTCTGTCTTTGGAAAGACATCCGGTTCTTCTTTGCCGGTGTCCCTCTGGGAGAACCAGCCAAGAGTGTAGTAGTGAATACAGATGCATCCAAGACTGGGTACAGTATGCCAGAAGCACATTCTCAGGGTTGTATGCAAAATGCTGAGGAGAATGCTGCAGTGACATCACGTGTTGGTCAGGACATCCATCTATCTCAGGCTTGTCTTGGGATAGATGCGCTGGCGCATTGCTGGCCAAGGAAGAAATGCATATATGCGTTTTCCCCCAGTGAGCCTCCTTGCACCCCTCCTGTGCAAGATCAGGGAGGATGAGGCAGAGGTCCTAGTGGTGGCCCCTTTTTGGTCCAGCCGTCCTTTTTTCATAGAACTCTGCTCCCTTGTGACAGTTCCTCCCTGGCCAATTCCGCTGTGATCAGACCTCTTGATCCAGGGATGTGGGCACAGCACCCGTTCCCAGACATCTGGAACCAGCATATCTGGCACCTCATGGTGTGGAGGACCCCTGGTTAATGCCACGTTCCTCGGTCCAGATACTGTGTCTTGCCAGAGCTCCATCTACTAGTGTCTGTTCCAAGTGGGGTCAGTTTGCCGACTGGTGTCCCTCTTGCCAAGTAGACCCGACCAGCTGCTTTGTTGAACTCATGCTAACCTTCCTCCAAGAGGGCTTGGATCGAGAACTGTCTCCATCTACCCTGAAGGTTTACATTGTTACAATATTTACCTATCACCTTCCAAGTGAGGGTAACACACTGGGATGACACAAATTAACGTTCAGAAGGGTTAGACCCTCTAGGTCATCCTTAGTTCCCTCCTTGGACCTTTATGTTGTCCTGAGAGGACTTTAAGGTCTTCCGTTCAATCCTTAATGCTTGAGGCCAGGGCAGAGAAGGACCCTCTTGGTCCTGGACAATTGATGTGCCCAGCTTGCCTGACCATCGGCCGATGAGGAAGGACCTAGGTTGTGGTGTATTGGAAGGGTAAAGTATGGTGGGAGAACTATTTTTTCAAGGAAGCAAACAATAGACAAAGTTAGAAAGTTTTCAACATCAATCTAAGCTATCTCATACAATGGCAATTCTAACTCCTAATTATCACTTGAAATAGACTAAATGTTTTACTAAACAGACACATAATGACTAGTTTAAATTAAATATAGCTACCATTCATACACGTCTATTTCCATTATGCATTGTTGTTCTCTTCGTTGAAAGTGGATATTATGAATCAGTGTTAGCTGAAATTGATAAGGTTCAACCTACATGGGATCATTTTAGGATCCCGCTGACCTGCTTTTATCATGAAGAAAAATACATATCATATTTTTATTTCTATTTTTATAGTTATTAAACACAACATTCAGCTAAGTGTGCAGGGAGGGGCATGGCGAGGCGTTTGACAAAGTGTTCAAAACAGCCTGTTTTTTTTTTTAAGAACAAAATTAACTTGTGTTAAATTGGCATCTGATGTCTCCTTTAAGAGCTTTACTTTAAATAGTGTCTAGCTACTTTTAATAACTTTTTTTTGTTATTCAGCTTCCCAACAAACACCCTCAAAAACATATTTTAGAACCTGAATTTGTGAACTTACAGTGTTTTTCAAACCTTGGAGATGCCAATAGGATCTTCAGAGGCTTTCATGACCATCTGGTGGCAATAAAATCTCTGACGTCCATCATGCAACACTTCCAAAACCAGCTTAAAGAACATCACTGGTCTAAACGTCTCTTCTTGCTCTTAACTATCTCAACAGTGTGGCATTAGAGAGAAGGTTAAATCCTGTTTGTGAATAGAAAGCTTAAACTGAACCATCTGTCAAAAGTGTGTCACTGTAGGAAAATGAAACTATAAACCAAAAGCAGCCTTTTGGACTTGGCCTAATGCTGAATATTCTGAAAATAGCCATTTTTTCCAGAAAAGAAAATTCTGTCATTAGTTAACCCTAAAATTATTCCAGGACCCTGTTTGTTTGTTTTTTATGTTAAAATGGAAAAGAGTGATTTTAAAAAGTTTGAAACCCATGACCACTGACTTCAAAGTTTGGAAAGACAAAAATGTTAAAATCAATGGCAGCAATCTAGACAGAAATAATTAAGGCACACATTACTCTGCAATAGTTTTAGGCAGATAAATAAAGAATTAATTTAGAAATATAATTAATTGCAAATTGCAAAAAGTGAGTAAAGGGACTACCTGCTACCAGGTTGAGGTTGATAAATTGAGTTTCTTGTCATGGAACGATGAGCACAGCAACAAGACACACGGCAGTTCTACTGAATTGACAATGTGACTTATAGAGACAGATCTGAAAGATCTTTAAAGATGCAATATTCTATTAATTGTGTTCCCATCTATACTTTTCACATCTACAATCTATTACATTTTTCTTTACAAATATTTTTTCACATCATTCTAAAATTAAAATATAATTTCAGAGAATTTAATCCAAAAAAATGTTTATGGTTACTCAATTATACTCATCTCAATGTTATATCTCCAAACTTTTCTCAATTTTTTTATGTATCCTGTGCTCTGAATATTTAACCCAGTCAACATTTGTTTTTCTGTCTGTAGACTGAATTTTTAACCATCCTCAGCAATTTTTTATTTAATACACGCCTACTAAACTTTTATTAAACTTAACTAACCTAAACATTTTAAGCTAATACACTAGATTGCTTTTAACTTATTATTTAATGTACTTCTATAAGCTATACAATTTCATACAAATCAGCTAATTCGCTTTAAGGAACTTTTAATTTATTTTATTTTTTGGTTCATAATGCCATCATTAAGCACTATTAATGAATACTTCACCTGCTCAAAATTAAACATACTAGGTAATTGAAAGTTTTCAATTAAAAAATATAAATGTTTTAGGCAAAAATATTTTAAAATTATTATTTGAGGGTCAGACATAATATACATAATTTCTTAAATGAATTACACTAATTAAGACAGCATTCATTAATCTTTTATATACTTGTGCTACCTTCATCAGCCAAAACACAAAACAACCTTGTGTTTCTAATAAATAAAATAAACATAAGCATACTCTGGTTTATTTTTAATGTTTTTGAATGTTGAAAACATTTTCCGGAATCAGGCAATATTTGTTTGTTTATGAACATGATAGTATTTTAAAGAATTCTTGTTGTTTTTTAAAGGTGGTCTGGTCTACATGAATATAAAATGGAGACATTTAGATGGTGATTATATAGCGCATGCGGATGACAGAGGATCACAGTATATACAGCAGCTCTTCTTCACCACAAGCTCCTGACTTACACAAACACACACACAGTTCCATCACTCTTGTTATAAAGGGCCCTGGCTTTTAACCCCTCTAATAGCAGGATCCTTACACGGATGTATACAGTACATGAAGTGCAAAAAGATGAAAATGTACCTCAACCTATAGTGATGCGAAGGACAGTCATCTAGAAGTCTGGATCAAAGACTAGTGTTAATGACCACTATGCCGTTGTGGAACTTTCTACTATGTATTTTTTGAAGAAGAATGGATTTCGTCAGAATTTTTATTTCATTTAAAGTGTTACGACTAACTCAAACTTGTGTACATGAAATTCAAAATAGGGTAGCATCTCACGAAATAACAATAAAATAATAGTTTGTATACACAATTAATGTTTGATTAATTTTTAAGCGACTGTCTGCTCCAGCTTTGAGCCTTTTTAAGTTTTCCACTAAAACTATAATCTAACTCGACAGTCTTAAAGCTCACCATAACTCTACTTTTTCTACTTAATTCCCATGTCCTCCTCCTTCACCATCCTTGCAAAAACTATTTCTGCAAAATATTTTAGGTCAGCTCATGAAGGAGAAAACTGCTCAGATTAAAACCTCGAGCAGACATATGAGATAAATTAATATTGCAGAACAATGCAATTGCAATCGTAGTTTTAATAGCAATAGATTTGTTGGTTCAATTTTGATTTACCAAGAGTTCACAGATGCCAGATAAACTTCCTGAAAGTATTTGACGAGTAAATCTTTAGAACAAACTCTGTAGAAAAATCTTAAATTTTGGGCTGTAAAATACTTTCAACCCAGAAAAAGATTTCTGCTTCATTATGCAGTCTACCATCATAAACATTGCTTTTTTGAGTAGTTTGTTGTCATTTTCCAAATTCAGCTGAATCAAATCATGGCTTGAATATTTTGAAGTGTACTGTCAGATCAGAATAGTCATAAATAGATTGAACTTCTGTTTTGGTCTTTTAAGTTTTTGTTCAATCTGAATGTGTCTGCAAACTCTTTTCTTTCCATGGCTGCGTTTTAATAAACACAGCTCTGAAGCAGCAATGGTTTAAAACATTAAAAGCTGCCATAAATCTGGCCATTCCTTTGACTCTCAAGAAAGAACAGATGATGGGGAGTTGGGTTTTTAAAATTAAATTCATAATAGGTAAAGAAACATTCAACTTCTATGATAAAACTGTGTTTAAACATTGCAAAGTGATTATTTGTGTAACCTTATTGTAAATGTTTTTTTTTGTCCATCCATCCATCCATCCATCTTCATGTCGGCTTTATTCCCTTTCGGGGTCGCCACAGCGAAATGAACCGCCAACTCTCTGGCATATGTTTTACGCAGCGGATGCCCTTCCCTGCCGCAACCCATCGCTGGGAAACATTCACACACACATACACACTTTAACACTATGGACAATTGTTCTTATTCAATTCACTTATTCCACATGTCTTTGGACTTGTGGGGAAACCGGAGCACCCGGAGAAAACCCACGCGATCACGGGGAGAACATGAGAACTCCATTCAGAAATGCCACCCGAGCCTAGAACCAGCGACCTTCTTGCCGTGAGACGACCGTGCTACCCACTGCTCCACCGTGACGCCTGTTTTTTTTTTTTGTTATTGTTGTAAAGATTAAGTATTGTTTAGTTTTTCCAGCTGCAACCCAATCAGCACAGAGCACAATGTGTTTTGTTTGCTTAGACAAGCTATTTCCAAAATCATCCAGACTAAGGACTAAGGATTAATTCGTTTCTGAGATTTATAAATAGCAGATACCATGAAGAAACTCCATCATAAATAAGAGTGCTGCGAACAAAGATTCTTCACATATTTGTATGACTTAAAAAAATGTCAAAACTGAAGAATGTGGAGCTGAATTATGTAAAGTTTTATTACATCACATTCCTGATGAAGAGCTGTCAGGCTATGCTACAAAGGATCACAATGAGATAGCAATTGAGAAGGATTATATAAACCAGCATGGCTATAACCAGTATGCGACAGAAAGTAGCCTCAATGGATTAAAAGACAAACAAGGCATGATGTCAAACACAGCTCTCTACAGATGTGGTTAAACTAACTAAAATATGACATTATAAATGTTACAGACTGGCAGGTTAACGGGTAGGAACAGACGAGACCGAAATAATTAACATCCTATTTGTACATGGTGTATACAGAGGGTATTGGATTGGGAAACACACTTGGGTTTGTTCAAATAACATTTGATGTGAAACTTAGATTTAATAAGACTGTCTGAAGAATATGATAGAGAATATGGTTAGAGTGGTAAAGGTTATTCATATAGTGCTTTAAATAAATGAAAGCGTTAAATCAGCATCACGGACCGCATCCATTCTAAAAGCACATTTGTTTTGGTCAAATTAACAATTTTATTTGAATAAAAAAGCCCGGAAGATTTGAGGTTTGAGTTCAAGTTTGTGTGGGTTAATTCTCATCTTTAACTAACTTTCTCAGGTGTACTTCTGAATTGAAAACTACATTTTCCTTAGGAGTGAACGTGACAGTGAGTCTCTACAAAGAGTTGGTGACCTTAGCTAAGGTAAATCATGTTTTCAGTATTTCACCCAAAATCAGTTGAACGCTGGCACTAAAAGAACCATTTGAAACTGAAAGGAATATGCAGGTATAGAAGGTTTCTTGTTCTTTTTTTTTGTCTATTGGGAAGGTGCAGCTTATGCATTAATAAAAAAAAATTATCTTTCTACATTGACATTAGCTTTGCTTTTTAGTCCAGACTTTGTGGTAGTTGTAATTCACTTTTTTATAAATATATATTTTAAGTGTAAAGTTTACTTGACAGCAAAACAAAATTATTTAAAAATATATTGAGGATGGATTTACTTTGTTAGTTTTAAGACAAAATATGTAGAATTGGATAGAATTAGCCTATTTGGGCCACAAATGTGGGTTTAATAAAAAAAAAACCTATATTTACTATCTTAAAATAGTTAGTTCTAGCCATGCTTGAGAGATCCCAATGCTGTTCACCCTTTTCAAATTTTCTAAAAAAAAAGAAAGAAAAAAAACTGAACAACCTCTTGGTACCATATTATTTATTAAAAATGTATTTTGTGCAAAAAAAATAACAGAGAACAAACATGTCCACACTTTTGCAAATCCAAACCAAAGCACAACTCTGAATATTTACATACCATAAAAAACTGTACAAAGATTTTCCTTGAAATATTCATGACATGAAGTCCAATATATTGTAAATATGTTGTGTTGTTTAAACTTTAATTTGCAATGACTTCATTGCAGAGCTATTTAACACTTTAAATTAAGTCAAACAAACTGCTGATTTAGCCAAAAATTTTAATTTTTTACCCTCTCCATCGATACCTATCATTTCAAAGCTCCATTAAAACATATTTCATTCATATTTCATTGAATCTTGTGATGCCAGTGGTTAAGCTTGAGAAAACCAAAGTAATTAAAAGTAGTGATTTGGTATCTTTAAGTTATGTCACTTCCAGAACTTGTCCAAAGTTTTGACAATGACGTAGGCATGAATGAAGAGGTTTACAACAACACAATACGTTTTGAGTAAAAAGAAGCCAAACAGAAACATATAAAAAATGACTGCTGGAGCCATAGCTTTTACTCCTTTTAAGAACATCCACATTCATCCAAACCCAGCTCTCCCTGAACACAATCCAACTCGGAAAATGCCCTAAGATAAGACGTAGACAAATTACTCAACAGGCACAGAGGCATATAGGTTTGGCTAAATTTAACAAAACAATTTTTTTGTTAGATTTTAAAGTGGTTGAATTCAACGTGCAAATGAATGAACTGAAACACAAAACTTCAGTTACTTATAGGACCAAACTTTACACACAACAGAACAAATAAAAAAATATTAAACATGAAAAAAAGTTTTACTATTCTGTAAGTTCATCAATGGTGATCCAATTCAAATGAGAGAAACAACATTTTTGAATGAGCTGTCCCTTTAACTATGAACGAAGTTGATTTTGGCAGTAACCGCTGACTCTGGTTTGTATATAGCATTTATCCAAACAAGAATATCTCACAGTCTGACAGACATTCGATTCTCTAATGAGTACATATCATGTGTTGGCTTCATAAATATTTGGATATGCTCCACAAAACTATCTGGAGCTGAAGGAGATGCAATAATAAAAAAGAAACATTAGCACCCCATATTGAAAATAATTCAAAACTTGCAGTGACTCAGGGATGGCAGATTGTTTGTGTTTTTGGACCTTTACTATGATTGTAGATTGTTGTTGATTCTGGAAACCATTGTTAAAATGCTTTGAGAACTGGTTTATCTATAATATATTTTTATATACTTTTTCTTTCTAATATATACAACAATCATGATTGCGCGGGACAGGCCAAACAGATTCTTCCACAAGAGATATTTTCCAAAAATGAAAATAATCCTTGTGTTTTAAGTTTACGCTTTCTCACATGGAATTTTTTTTTAAAACAAAGTAAGAAAAAAAACGTGCGTCTGAACATGGCCTGTTTATGTCATCAAAGACATTTTTGTAAAGCAAAGCTGGTGAACAGCCTCTGCTTGTTTTTAAAGCTTGAGCACTCACAAAAACAAATCAAAAATAGGAAGTTAAAAACATATCAAGAGTTTGGTATGACGCTGACAGAGTTTGAGAGTATTAAGAATGTAAAAATCCAGCACCCTTTACTTGAGAAAAATCAGCACAGCTGTAAAAAGTATAATTTCCACCACATATTTTTATAAAGAAGCAGTTGTGTTCAATATAAAACTATTTACAATTGTATATCAAATAATTGAAAAACCACTGATTGACAAAAAATAATAGTTTTAAACTCTTCTTTAAATGTCTCTGCCCTCCTAAAGGGTTATGTTACATTCCACTTGACTGTGTCTTCTGAAAGCAATCTTTTAGCATCCTCAGTGCTCTATCACTCTCTGACCATGAAGATGCGGAACGATCCACCGTCTGTGTTGGTTTTGCTGCAAGACAGATAAAAAAACAATTATATAGCATGTTATTTAGTTTTTTTTTCAGTCGTTTTATCCAAAATGTGTCACAGACACAAAACCATGAACCCTGTGTTCTGTAACATAGTTAGTATTTGTCGAATCATTTGCTTTTTATCATTTTCTGCTCATGAAATTGTTGCTAGGTCTTGCTTATTATAAAGGGTTCATTAGCATAAACATTTAATCATTTTAAACATTTAATAAAGTCTAAGACAGCAGAAAAGTATCTCTTTATCAGGTGCTGAGAATAATGTAAAATGAGGTTTTCCATGTCAGACTTTTAAGAGTGAATATGAAAAGCCAACGTAAGTGCGACAGTAAACTAGTGCACCAGCCAGCAAATATTAAGATCAACGTGTAATGACTCGGAATATTCGCTTCAATCTACGCTGGCTCTGACTAGTCAAATAACTTGATTTAACTCAAACGCTTGAAAAATCATGAACATCTTTTTTTTAAGTAAGACTAAAAACTATCCCTAAAGTGTTACTCATTGGATCAGTTGTACATACAGTATAGTTTATGTGAACAGATAAACTGCAGAAAGGTTACTTGTCTAATATTCACTCTCTTGGCACTATTTTTTTTCTGTCATCTTTTAAAGGTGTGGTCTGCGATTTCTTGTAGATATTGCTGACATGTGAAATCATCCCAAGAAACACAAAGAAAAAATCATACTGATGAGGTTTCCTACATAATTAGGCAAACCCTCTGCATGAAGCGCTGTCAAAAAATCATTCCCTAACAAACCAGATTCTAAAAACTTCTGATTTACTGATAATGTGAGGACAATATTTGTGCCATTTTAAACATGCACAGGTTTGGAAAGAGAGAGAAGTAGAGAATTAACCTTTACTCTGACTCTTGACTCAGTGATCCTCTCGTGCCTTGTTTCCATCCAGCTCTCATTACTGAGTGCTGTTCTTGGCCTGCTCTTTTAATCATAAAGGGCCTGGCTTGAGATTGGGGGTGATACTGGATATGCAGCTTTGTTGGCCTCAAATGAGCAGCAATTAACCTCTAGCAGGAACGCTGACTAAGACACAGCAACTTTTCCATCCGTAACAACATTAATATGAAAACATCATTGTTAATAAAGTAAAGTTGATGTAATTGGCTACCTTTTCCCAGCATGCTCCTTTTTCACCTACACTTAGTTGTGTCAATGTAAAGAGGTGCAAACTGGATCAAGAAAGTTCTTTGAGCTAATACTTTTACAGGGTCATTATCTGTTTTAGGATCGTTTTTGTGAATTATCTAAAGGTTTTGTTTAATTAAACTGGAAAGGATTTCATAAAATAATGCAGAGCATTGCTCATGTGTGGTCAGAACTAGAGGAGAAACCACATAATTACTCTTCCACGACAAACGTATTGCAGCGGATTTGGGCCAATCAAGGGTTCTAACCACTGAACTCAAATACTGCGAGGAAGGAATGAGCAAGGAAAAATCAGGATTTAAACGACTTGCAACAATGACTTTTATATATTTTATTAGCAATGGTTTAAATAAAATGATCAGAATTGAAAATTGGTAATGCTATGCATCTCCTTCATTGCAACAGTGCCACTTATGTCTGAGAGTACGATCCCCCTGGTCTTAAATTCTTTTGTCATTGTGACACATCTTTGATACTCGAGTACCAGCATCAACATTGTTTAATGCAAAGGATGCTGGTTTAATCCCAGCATTGTAAAAGTTGTGTTTTCTGGTTCTGGCTTTCACAACCATGATTGGCTTAAATGTCTCTCCTTATCTATAGCATACATATTAATTTCTGTGACTGACTGCTGCATGAGTCAATCATTGCCTCAAACGGCTTTGAACCACTCGTATCATCACGCTTGTTTTTGCCTTGTCTAACTTTAGAGTGTAGTGGTTGAGTATCTCTCACCATGCACCTCTGTCCAGACTCGTTTGGGTTTCACCACTTTTGGGACTTGTTTGCTGGAGTTGTTTTTTGTTGTTGTTTGTTTCGTTTGATTTTCTGTGACCTTTTATTTTAGTCATTGTTTGTTGAGACCATCACTTGTTCTGTCTTTTTCATCTAGATTCTGACTGTGTAGTGTTGCCACTGTGTCAGAAAAGCTACATTTTAGGTGCTTTTAGGTGTTTTAGGTGCATTTAGGTTTAAGGACCCCTATCAATGAATGAATCAATCAAACTTTACTTATAGAGCACCATACCATAAAACAACTGCATGGTACAGAACAGCACAGAATAAAACAATTTTTATTCACTGTCATATGCAGTAATTCCTCCCCCGGCCTTTAGAGGCCACTTCACTCCCCTCTGCCTTAGTTCTTCTTCATTTTTCTTCGTTTGTGTAATGTTTTTCACCTGAGCCGTCATTGGCTCAACTTGCTTGTGTTCTCATTCACTGAGCCACCTGCTGTTCTTCATCTAGCCATTATGACGTAATAATTGGATGCCCAATTATAAGACTCCATCAAGTCTTCATTTGATTGTTTAAGATGACTCCATTGCATCCGTGAGTCAGCACGCTTGGGAGTTGAGCTGCGCATGTGCTTTGTTGCGGTGCTTGTCATTTAGAAAGACATTTTCCTAACACATTGATTGCTAATTGCCACTTTGTTTGGGAGAGTAAAGGGAAAGATAGATGTCAAGTGAAATACATTTGTAACAATAAATTGTTAAACGAAAAATAAATTGATGTTAGACACACTCAGATAGAAGGTGTGTGTCACTTTGTGTAAAAGTCTAGATTAGTTTAGTTTAGTTTTTGTCATGCTAAGCTGTTGAGATTTTGCGTTCTCACTATTGTTTGTTTTTTGTGGGTGGGTTCCATCTATAAGAGTACAGTCTCTCTCTTTAGGTTGGTTTGGGTATTTCGTTCTCCTTTCTCCAATGACTGCATTGTATCGAATAACTGTTTTGTCTTTCATTCATTGAATTACAATTTTTATTTTAATAAACCCCTCATAGATTTGTGTTTCCTTGTAGCATCTTTACTTTTGGTTTGCTTCCCTGTGAAACAAGTTCATGGTGTTTAATTTTGTGGTGCTGTTTTTTTTCTGTGTAATTTTTACCATGCATTGTGTTCTGAATGTTACTCACTCCAGAGCCAAATAGTAAGAGATCAGAGCTCTCCTTCCCCCTATGCTTAAGCTCCCTCTCACTTGAAGATCTGACTTGGCTCTCAGGAGGAGGTTTAATTAATTGGGGTTAGGCTAAGTTGTTGACGATTGTTTCTTGAGATTAATTTACAGAAATAACTGAAACTGTATAATCCAGTATATTAAGATTGTATTATGTTTGCATCTCTCGTTTCAGAGTCAAAAACAATAACTAGCAAATTATTAGTTTTTGAGAGAACTGAGATGCAGCCAACCACTGTACCTCTCAGACTGGATGCCATTCTTCTTGGATCCGGTATAAGTTTTTCTCTTATCCAGAGCCAGGATGTCCACAAATCCTCCACTGGCTTTGATCACTCCAGCATGGATTGCTGCTCGGCAGATACTGGAGCCCTGGACACCAGATACAAAATCGTATTTTTTCAATCAAAATGCTTTCTTTTAAGCTGAACGAGACTCTGTCAAATGTCAAATCTAACTAAACTTCTTAAGGTCAGAGTATTTTTTGTGTACATCAATCAGAAGAGTCAGTGACTGAGTGAAACACCAAAATTCTGCGTTTGAGTTTGGCTGTACATGTTATTATCAACAGACTGTGGAGGGGAGCCAATTATTTGGTTTTCATTTCCATCATTTGTTTGATTTAAATAATTGTAATTTGATGAAGGCTCAAGTTCATAAAGAAATATGTTATGTTTCTAAAGTTCACAAACTTTCAGCAGATGAACTATAACTCAGATAACATGTGATACATTTTCATCACGTCTCAGAACTTCTGGGGCCCTCATGTCCTCCTTAGATTCCAGCCTAATCCTTTTGGAAAACTTACGCACCTTTATCATGTTAAGCTATGTAGAGGGGTTAATTTGTGTTCAAATCATTTGATATCTTACACAGTAAGAGGCAAATCCACCTTCGGCAATCCAAGTTTGACCCACCCTTCGTTTGGAGTTGTATACACCCTGGACTTTACCTTTCCTTTTGGGACAGTCTTTCACCTCACGTGAACGTGAAAAATGAAGTAACAGGGAATGCACCCTAAAGTGAATGCAAATGGCTGTACTAAACACATTTCTTTCAGGTTACTGCCTCAATTCTGAAAATCAGATGTTGGAGATTATGAGTTAAATTCAGCCTTGATAGCCTAGGGTTTAAGAGCATGATTTATAGCTATGTTTCTATCTAATATTTGGAGTTAAAACCCTTCTCTCTATTATATTCGCTATGTTTATAGATATCTTTGTAGCAACATCTTTTAATTGGATTCCTTTCCATCATTAAAACTGAAAAAAAGAAAGAAAGAAAGAAAGAAAGAGAAGAAAGATTCATAACATAAAGAGACAAAAATGAACATAGCACACAACAAACAAACAAACTGTGAGAAGTGCAGTAACAAAAACAGCTAAAAAATACTCAACAAATCAAATCTCCAAAACATATTTTACATTTTCTTCAAAAAGATTTGACATTACATTTATAAACCAGACCTGAAGTTAGATATTAATGCAGATGCTTGACAGCTCTGTTTTATATGCTCACTTCAACAAACCTTGAGATGTAAACTGACCAAAGAAGCACAGAAAATTACATCACTTAAATGGCAAGAGTAAGGGAGATCAACTCTGGAGCTCCAGAAAAAGTAAAATGGCCAGAAAACTGCAGGCAATGAAGCTCAGAGTTCACTAAATTACAAGAACTGTCTGTACCTAACATGGTTTATTCATTTGAAAGAGATGGTTGACTAAAAAAATACAATTTTGGCATTATTTTATCACTCCCACCTTTCAAACATCGACCAGTATGGCTTCAAGGGTTAGTTATTCCTATGTTTCAGAGGTATACTACTTTAATTCAAACAGATTCAATTTAAACTTATGGCTTTTGTTTTTAGACTGTTTTGTCAGCAACTGTGGTGTTATAGTACCACTATTTTCCCTACATTTAAACCACTTTGTATAAGAAAAAACTCAGATTTGTTCCAAGTGAAACCCCCAAAAAGTATTATGATCAATCAAATTAATGCAAAACACAAAAGTAGAAAAAGTCTGAAATATTTGGATGGGACATTTAATTGTTTTTTTAGCAAAAAAACCGTCAAATTGTCTAGTTTCTTTTAGACATCAAAAAGGACTTCACATATTTGTAAAGCTGTAGCACTGTAAAGTTTTTTTTTTTTTTCAGGTTGAGTCACATGTCCTCTTATATTTTAATAGCTATCGCTAGGGGCCCAAGACTTTAATTTTTTACTTAAAATTTCAGTTACTCAGCAACACCCATCTATTAATATGCTACCAAACGCTAATGCTTTGAGCACAAATGCTCTTACAAACAAAGGACTCCTTCACCTATTCCAAACCACTGTATGATGAAACTTAATTGGTGGTTCTGAAGAAAGCACCTTAGATGATCTGCTTTTACAGAGGAATGTGGTCTGGACAAGCCAAAATGGCAAAAAGTCAATGAGTCCATTTGCGTTCACCCACCACTGCACAGCCATTCACATCACATCAGACAGATACACACACAGTTCAACTAACCATCAAGAGAGCAGATGATCTCAAGGTTAATAAATGCTGGGCTCAGACTATAAAAACACGCTTACCAGAAATAGCTAGCTTGCAATGCGTTTATAGTGGAGGATTAGAGCTCATTAAGCCAATTTTGGGTGCACTTTAGTTTGATCTAGTTTAAGCTGTTTTAGCATTTACTACAGCCAATATAAACAAGAACAAACGTAGAGAAGAAAAGATTAATTAGCTGAAAAATCAAAAACCTACTTCAAAGAGTAGTCAAAACAAACTTACGCTAGATTAGGCCTAGCTATAGCTATATTAAACCATTTAAAACCAACAGAACAACAAACCTGACCAATTCATTCTGTATTAATTTAGAAAACATGTTTTTATATTTAAATTGTTGTTTGTACCCTGAAAAGAGTTATTTTTGCTCTCAGGATTTTGCTGTGTGAAGTCTGATGTGAAAAATTCTGAAAAGTTAAACACTGAAAGACATAGTCTGTCAAAAACCATAAAATCTGTCATGTGTTATCTGTGTTGTGTTTTGGTTAGCATAGTTATAGATATGGTTGTCACATCACATGAGAATATTGATCAGTGCAAAGATAGTGCTTCTACAGCCGTAAAGGATGTATACATGATGCTATATTTAAATAATATATGATAAGGTAAATATAAGATGTCCTTTGTTAGCATTTGGATTGTTTTTTGGCTAGCTAGTAGTTAGCATTCTCATCATACTGTATATCAACTTTGAAAAATTAATCAGTGGAAAGATAGTAAGCAACAAACGGAAGTAGTCCCTCGTTCCTAGTCTTTTCCTCCTATGTGATCATAAACCACTCTCCCCACCCACCATTCATGACTGAGAGGTGCATAAGAATAATAGTTTTTCATATGATTAATATTGTATTTTAAACTTGAAACTTTGAATGTTCAGGAGATCTATTGGAAAATTATCACAAAAAAAACGGGCATAGTGCTTTAAGAAACTAGCATGCATATACTTACATCAGCGTAGATGTTGGTGCCTACCACAGGAGCCCAATATGATGGTTCCTTTATGCAGTTTGCCGGACAAAAGACTCTAAATAAAAAAGATGAGATGCATTACATAAATTAAAACAGCTTCATTGTACATTTTTTATGTCACATAATCTAACACTTAATATTTTGGTTTAGATCATAAAGGACCGTTAAAGATTTGAAAATATTTTAATTTATGGGGAGAAAATATATTTAAATCATTATACACATTTGTGCAAATTACACAATTGCTCAAAATTGTATCAAGGATTAAGGAATTGCACTGTTTCCGTTAAATAATAATCATGCGATTAAACATAAACCAACTCACACGATAAGTCATTCCATAAATATGGCTACTGAACGTACGTGAATACAGAAGAACTGATTTTGGGAAATAATGTTGAGTGATTTTACATTAGAGCGTCATGGTGGCGCAGTGGGTAGCACGGTCGTCTCACAGCAAGAAGGTCGCTAGTTCGAGCCTCGGCTGGGTCGGTTGGCATTTCTGTGTGGAGTTTGCATGTTCTCCCCGTGATCGCGTGGGTGTTCTCCGGGTGCTCCGGTTTCCCCAAAAGTCCAAAGACATGCGGTATAAGTGAATTGAGTTAAAACAATTGTCCATAGTGTTAACGTGTGAATGTTTCCCAGCGATGGGTTGTGGCTGGAAGGGCATCCGCTGCGTAAAACATATGCCAGAGAGTTGGCGATTCATTCCGCTGTGGTGACCCCGAAAGGGAAGAAAGCCGACATGAAGATGAATGAATGAATGATTTTAAATTAACTCCGCATAGCACGCTTAACATTTGATGAGTTGTTGGATGCTGTGGAACCTTTTGTGGAAGAATATCACTTCACCCAATGAGGATGAGGCACAGCTGGTCACATGACTTAAAAAGTGTTTCCATTGCAGTTTTGCGAATGATGTCAATTTCGATAAGCCTAAAAAAAAATCTTCTCCCAACGTGTTTTTTTTTTTTTCGAATTTGCCATCTGTTAAAATGTTACTTCTATTACTGTAAAGCTTTCACCAAAACATATTTATTAATTCAATTTAAAACGTACCTTGGACAGTGAGATGTTGTTGTCTGAAAGGGACAAATCTCTGCAACGGTTGTGTAACAGTCTATTGTTTGCTCTGAACAGGACAAAAAGACATGGTTCATTTAGGTTTTCTGTCAGAGAGTATAAAATCATGTAAATAGAGTAGCTGCTCACCTTCCACTTTTGACACCATGAATGCATTGCCAGGTTTATATTTACTGCAAGTAGAAAACATTGCAAACAACAAATAAACATTTCATTCTATTTTTTTACAAAATATACACAGATATTTATGACATACTGTATTTTAGAGAGCATCCAATCCCTTTTGACTATAGTCTGTAACATTTATGATGAAAAAGCGGCTGATATGTGTTTAATGGCTATTAGTTCAGAATTTTCTGCTCCCAATCAGCTCTAGACAGTATGTAGGAGTTGAGTCCTTGCAATTTTACATCCTTTACCAAATATGCAATCAGTATGAGGGCCTTCAAACTGTTGAAATATTTTCCTGAGCTTAGTTTGACCTACTAGATCTTTTCTCTTGATCTCTAAAATACACACTATACTATAACCATCTGAATGGTGCTATATTTGTAGAATGCATAATCTTGAAGATTGCAGATAAGTCTGTATATAGTTATAGTGTATGATAATATAAATATAAACTTTATTTTATTAGATAGATTTACTTTTATTATTGCACAAAAGAATGATGCTCCTGTAGTTTACAACAATAAAAACATATACCATAGATATTGTAAAGAAAGGGTGGGACCTCCAGTTTCTCAAAAAGCAAATACTTCCTTATCGCTTTCTCTCCTCCTGCTAAACTTTTATAATCAGACCTTCTTCCTCAAAAAGCTGGACATATTTTGAGGCCCTCATGAGGCCCTCATTTTGAAGCCCTCGTCTGAGGGCTTTAAACCACCACAGAGGACAATCACCAGAACCAGGCTTAACATTGGAACCCAAGATGAATTTCAGCAGCATTTAAACAACCCGTACTTCATCTCAAATATAGAAAACCTAAGTCACGTCACCTTCCTTCAGAATCTTTTTAGAGTCTGATAAAGTCTTTAATCAATCAGAAACGATAAATAAACTGAGCAGTCATTCACAACTTACTCTGATGTGTGCAAACCTTTTTCTGACCAGAATTATTTCCTTCTACTAAGTTTGGATGATGTTTTACAAGATGATTCAGAGGGCTTTCAGTAATCTAGTATTCTGAGATAATCAGACCCCCTGAGCAGTCAATGTGACCAGTACGCCAATTTTTACAAGATCTGAACCAATAGACGTCATATTAACGTGATATGAACATCTAATTAAGCTTACTTGTTTTGTGGGGACAGTCATGGTCCATCTTTATTAACTGTTTTAGACTGTATGTGTGCGTATGTGAGTTAATGATGTGGTTTAATGTCATTTAGCCAAGTTAAATAAACTGGTTTGGGTTGATTCAAAAATCACTGATTAGTCCGTTCTAATGTTTGGTAACTCGTGACTCATGCCAGATCTTTCTAATTTGCTCAAAAGTTAGGAAAACAATAACTTTTACAATTTATAGAGGTTTTTGAACCACTGCATTAATTGCAAGTTTAAGCATTTTTATTGATTTGTGTTATATTTTAGAAATGTAAAAAAAATCACACAAAGTATTAAAACAGACTATTGTACCTGAGGGACTCTACTCCATTCTTGGTTCCTTTCACAAAGAAAGGGAAGCCATCTCTTCTTGTGACATCCACCAGGCCTCCATTGTTGTCAATTACTCCATAGTGAATGGCAGCACGACAGATACTTGATTGCTGGGGAAAAATTTTACCATTTTACTAAAATCCATAAGATACAGCAAAAATAGCAAACCATGGTATGTGTCCAAGTATGACTCACAACATCATAGTATAGTGTTCCCCAAACTCTTCCTCTCTTATTTAGGCAGTTTGGTGGACATTTGTACCTGTGGATAAAAGAAATGGTTAGCTTTACCTTTTCCAGTGAATTTCCAGCTTCCAACTTGATTAATACCGACCTATTGCAGGTTGCCCCTTTACATTTGTCCCTCATTTTTGTCTCACACTTGATATTTTGAGCTGAAAAGGAAAATATTTTATCACTTGCACAGTGCCTTAACCTAATTAGAATTAATTTAAATGTAATTATAACAAGAAATATCAATGTCCACACTAACCCAGATGGCTGGTTCTGGGAGTCGAGGGCTTGGTGCTTGGGGGTTTTCTGGGTGATTCTGGCTTTGGCTGAAGTCGGGGCTGAACTGGTTCCTGAGGTTTTTCTACCTCATTCATGTCTGGGGACTCGTGTGCCTCAGAAACTCCTAGAAATACACAAATCCTTAGTTAAGTGTTTCTGCATACTCTGAAGTTTTACATTCATGCTCAGATGATGGGAAATAATTGATGTCAATTTGAAACATTTTGTTGCTACATTCTCATTAAAATCCATGATGTGTCCCTAAAATCAAGGCTAACGCAATGTAGAGAAAAGCCTGATAAAATCAAGTGTTTTTATACAGAAAGCTAGCAGCCAACCCCAAAAGGGTAAATAACAAAAGTAAAAAAAGATATTCTTTAATAACTACTGTCCTTTTCACTCAATGAAACAAATGAAAGGTCTTTGACATCATTAATAAATGAAAATGTAACCAGAAATATATTATATAAATTTATATAAATATTTTGCAATAAATACATAGCTGCCCAATGAGAGAATTTGCTTGCAAAAAAACTTAAGATGCCAATAATTAAAAATCAAATTAGTTGTACATTTAGTCAAAACATAGAAAATGAATGTGAGATAAAACAGAAAAGTAGGTTTTAAGCCAAAGTCTACAAAATTAAAACAAACAGATACTAAACTGAATATATTAAACTCTCTTAAAATCAAAGAATGCTTTCCTTCATGATTTCATGACTCTTTCACATATCAAACAGATTTCATTGCTCACCCTTATAACAGAGGTTGTCCCGACAGACTCCTCCATAACTTGGTGGGCACTGAGAACAGGGTCGGCCATGTTGGTATGGGGCTTCCCCAATCCAGTTTCCCCTGGAAGAAAGCACAGATTCAGAACAAATCTGAACTCTTGACTCGAAACACATGATCCCAATCCCAAGAACAATTTAGCAAAACAAATCCTCACTGCCAAACTCTAGTATTAGCATGGAATAAAATAGCACAAACATAATTGCACTCTTAACAAAAAAAAAACTATTTTATTCATTTCCATCTTGCCAAGAATGAAATTTGGTCTTTTGGCTCCATAAGTGGCGAGGAATTGTAATTCAACATCTGCAGTTGAATGAATTAAAATCTTACTTGGGTGAGTAGTTGCAGACAAGATATACAGCATTTTCCCACGTCTCTCCCCACACATTCATTTGCGGACACATGTGTACAGCACAGCCAACACGATTGGTGGTGGCCCAGACCAGCTGCAAAAAAAAGATCCATTCATTTGGAAAAGCTTCATCCATCAAGAGGCAGCATTGTAGATAAGTTGTTAGCGTTGGCATTGTTGAGCTCCAACAGCCTGTCTCAGTAGTTGATGACAGCAGCCTCAGTGATTGAGTGCAGTTTGCAAGTTCTCCGTGATCTTATAAGGATATTTCTCACATCTCAATTCCTCTCTCGGTGCAATATATTCCAAGGTGATTTTCAATTCATAATAGCTTGCAGAGGTCTAGAACATGTACCCATGACTTTTCTGCCAATAGGAGCAGAATACCCAAGCAAGTATTAAAGAAGTACAACTTTTTTGGGGGTAAGAATAGGTTCATTGTTCATCCTGCTTAAAATTAACTAGTATTCTTTTACCATTTTGAACACTGTTCAACACTTTTAACCTAGGCTTTCCATACCAATACAGTAGTAGAATGATCAACAGGGTAATCAACTTTTGATCACTTTTGATTATATACCCCTAATAGAGACGGGAGTTATCAAAGAGTTATCAAATGGAGCTTTTCCCATATTTATTTTTATATATATCAACCTAAAATGTTAATCAATTTACAACATCCTTAATATCAACAGCTTAGGCATGTGTCCTCAGTTAAACAGCAACAAACACAAGAAATTCTACATATTATTGGATGGCAAAAATGAAATTATACTTGAACTTTAACTGTTTAACACTTTTAGACCTGATTTTATTTCGGAGAATGTGAAACATGTGAAAGTCCACATGTTGTATCGTTCTTGAAGGTGCAATTTTGCCAATGAGCCAATGTTGATATTTGCAAAACAAATAAAAACATCTCTTGACCAATTGTACCTTGTCCTAGTTTCCTCTACTCCTGCTGGCTGGTGTGTTTTGGACTTAGAGTTGCCGCTTTGGACCCATCGCATACTACACATTTAGGGCTTAAATAATATAAATCAACAAATAATTTTAAAAAATCAGTTTTCTGCCTATTTTTGTTGCCTTAAAACTTCTGGGTGAATTATTTAAATGTATGTTTCATTACCAAATACAACATTCATTCATCTTCATGTCGGCTTTATTCCCTTTCGGGGTCGCCACAGCGGAATGAACCACCAACTCTCTGGCATATGTTTTACGCAGCGGATGCCCTTCCCTGCCGCAACCCATCGCTAGGAAACATTCACATACACACTTTAACACTATGGGCAATCGTTCTTATTCAATTCACTTATATCGCATGTCTTTGGACTTGTGGGGAAACCGGAGCACCCGGAGAAAACCCACGCGATCACGGGGAGAACATGCAAACTCCACACAGAAATGCCACCTGCCCCAGCCGAGCCTAGAACCAGCGACCTTCTTGCTGTGAGGCGACCGTGCTACCCACTGCGCCACCGTGACGGCCAAATACAACAATAAACGTGAATAAAATGGTTGAGCACGTTTGTGGGTTTTCTAAGATTAGAAAAGGATTTTTGTATTAGTTTCACTGAATAAACGAAGGATATTTAAATGTTTGAATATTTGAAAAGCTTTCTAGTGATATGTGAATCAGGAAAAATCTACATTTTGTTACATGAAACCAAGCCTTGACTTCCTGGTGACCAAATTACATGTGTATCAGGTAACCTAATGAAAGTGGAATGAGCCGTTTATTTGATCATCTCTGGTAACATTTTCTGGACTGGTAACATGAACTATTAGTTAGTTTTCATTAAAAATGATAATGCGTTCTTAAAAACAAATAATTTTTATAGGCAAAGTACAAAAAATAATATAATTAATATAATAATAATAATAATAATAATAATATAATACAAAAATACTCTGCATGCAATAAAGATGTATGTTTCTTTGTAGTTGCTGAAGGCATTGAAAAGTCATCCATTTTGATTCCTCCAAAAAAGGATGTGTTCCCCACCAGGAAGTGCTCCTCGTTTTGGGGCAGTATTAGCGGATTGATGGGGTCACAGAGGCCATGAATGGAGACTACCCTCTTTCATTCTGTCCTAAGGGGCGGAAAGAGAATCACCTCAAGTGTGACTGAGCCAGTTTCCTGAAAGCGTTTATGATCCTTGCCTTTATCCAGTAGTACACACAAACACAGTAATGTTTACTGCCCCTGAGATTCAAGGCTCTAACTGATCTCTTCAAACACAATGAGGTTCAGTGGGTTCAGAACTGATGCACCAGCCAAACCCAAATTGCATCTTTTTAAATATAGAAGATGATGGGATAGTTTAAAAAACACTGACCATTTTCAAAAGTCAGGGTATGGAACAACTCAGAGTTTTACAGATGATTTGCAAAAACAATGCGACAACAGATTTTCTCCCCAGAAAAAAATAGGGATTTATGTAACTATAATAAATATTAAACATTGAACAGATAACCCTTATCAGTCCTGTAAGTACTGCTGTATGTGCACTTCAAGTGTTAAGTATAAGGTCTGTTATGTATTTTCCAGTTAGTTTCATTTTTTTACTCTCATATTGGTTCGTGCAATTCAATATTTTTGATTGATGACTGACAACATAATTGATTATTTTTTTAACTCAATCAAAAAAAAACTATTTGATATGACACATTTGGTTCTTTCTTAACTTAATAAAGTGACTGAAGCAAGACAAGAAAAGAGCGCTTTTTCCAAAGATGAAACTAATGCAATTATTAACTATTTTTTCTACACTATTTTTAACTATTTTGCTATTTTTTGAAAATGTGTAGGTTCTGTTGTAAGTATAGTTTTGGACTCACTTTACTTAACAAGACAACTTTAAGTTGTCTTGTTTCTCTGACAGCATCTTACAACATTTGCGCTTCCACTACCAAACCCAATAAATGAAAAAAAAAAGGCCAAGCGAAGTGTTGACCAGGAGGCTTACACAAAAGTTCACCCTCTATTTCTGGCCTTGAGAGAACATTGTGAGGCCCTACGAAGCGCATGGAAAAAAGGAGAATCGCTGCAGAGCTTTGGCATGGATCCTTTACACCTCTTCAAGGGAATTTGGGTCAAACAGGAAAATGATTCAAGACTCTGGGAACAGTTTCCATATGTTAGCAACCTGCTTTTAAGTGGCAGCGAGCTGAGTAAACATCTATTTTCACAAACTCATCCCAGTGCAAAAAGGCTTAGGTAAGCAAAAAGAAAATGAGAGAGAGAGAGCGAGAGAAGCCAAATAAAGTTTGACAAAGAGATTATTTAGTTTAAATTTCATATTGACAAAGTAGATGAATAGTAGAAAGTCCTACTAAAAACATTGTTCTGCAAAATAAATGTTTAATTTTGTTGCATATTGTATTTCCACATCATGTAACTTCAATTAATTTAATTCATTTATTTTTGTTATTTAAAAGACATTCTCATTAATATTGTCATGATGATTTGACATTACATAATACAAATTTAATAATTTTACTGTCTGATAACTAAGGTCAATGCTAATTTATTAATTTTCACAGCTATTTCCGTTAATTCAGACACTGATTTTAATTTAACAGGTTGATGCACTTGATTTTGAGAGCTGGTGTGTAAGGTCACATTAGTGCCCTTGGTTTTGGTAAGATGTTGCTGGATAAGTGTGTAAAGGTCTTAAGTCGGACTGTTTGATAATTTGTTAGTGTATCCAGGACTACCCACTATAGAAGATACTCTGAATTTGCACTGGCTCCCGTTGTTGACTTTAAAATCAGTTTTTGAAGTTATACATGTACTCCCTGACGGTGTGTACAAACCAACAAGCAGAAACAAAGAAATTACAGATGTTTGACATGTTACAAGTCAATGAGAAGATGGGAGTATGTGGGAAAAGTAGAAATATGGAAGCTGATAAAACTTTCTAATGGCCAGGCACATAATGTTTTTAAGTGCTGTAGAAATCTGATAATGCAATATTATAAGAATTTTGCAATAGTCATGCATTGTCTGGAAGTCTCAACTGAACAATAGGGAGGAACTTTGGACACCTGGTGCTGTATCTCCGCATATAAGCCCTTTACAAACACAATTGATCTTCTGCAGAGGATAATAAGTGAAAAGGTCAGAGAATCTGGTGAGTTTCAAGATTACTACAAACATGGTCAATATAATGACACTCCATTTGTTTCAGCTGCTAAGCTAACACTGTACCACATAGTAGCTGCTTTATATTTGTAGTTGAAATGTGCTGAAATTAGAGGAACATACTGAGGGAGATTTTTTGAGTAGAGGAGAGTAGAGACTGAAGATAGTATTTTATGTAAACGTTTTTGTGTGCAGTATTGGCAGATTTTTGAGAGCAGATGATTTCAGAAATGTATTCATTCACCTTGGTTTGTCAGATTTCAGATTTTTTTTTTTTTTTTTTTTATTTTGGTGTGTACACACCTTAACATATATTTTATCTTCATTCACATTTCAAACCGATCACTAACAACTAAACAATCTCTGATGCTAACAGTTTCTCTCTCTAAATACCCCAAACACTGTGAAACTCAGGAACACAGGAAAAAATTATCACATTTTTTAACTGTTACTATTTATGTTTTACTTCTTTAGCATTCTGATGATATTTCATATCTTTAACTTTATGCAATTTCCTGATGGTTATTGTTGTTTCTAACCCTTAAAGTTTGCATTTTGGCAAGGTCTTTGAGATATGTTTTAAAAGTACTATTTACACAATATTAATATTAGAATTGATCTCAATGCTAAGACATTCTGACCACTTCATTGAGGTCATTGTTGTTTCAGAGTGAATATGGGTGCAGATAAATCTTGTCTACATCATAACAGGGCTACAGAGGTCTTTTGCATTCAACATTGTCTGGTATTCTACTTTAAAAATGTAATTGACCAAATTGGAGCTGTTTATCTTCTGTGTGTAAAAAATCCCTTTAAAAAAGTTTGTTTCTAATATGAAAACTCACGTGCCAAACTCTGTTTGAGTCTTCTTATGTTTCTGCTCACCAGCAATGTTTAATACATAGCATGTGTGACCGGATCTAAACCAAAAGAGACATGCAGAGTCCAGCCTTGAGCACTGGCCTTCATTAACTTCTCCAAACGCCATGTCATTTAAGCAATGTGAAACCTTTTGAAAACCTCAGAAATGGGTCGCTGGAGTAGATCGCAGCAAGTGATACTTGGTAGTTATGAAAAAAGAGAGTAAACCTGAAGTCCTTAAGGAATAAGCCACTTCAAAAAAGGATTTGAAGCGCTATTTATTCGCCATAGTTGTCATGACACAGACAAGACGTTGAGTGAGCTAGAATGAACATATTAACATGCCGTTATTAGTCAGAATGTACTTTATAGAAAACAGTGACCAGACAAAGAAGTAGGGAAGTAGGGAAGTGGGGAAGTGACATTAATATAGGGCATTTTGGGTATTGGAGTGATGTTAAATTCTAAAGGGCATCATGGGTATTGGAGTGATGATGATTTATATAGGGCATTATGGGTATTGGAGTGATGGTCATTTATTTAGGGATTAGCTAAGATTAATTTACTGTAGTCTGCAATCAGACCTCACAAACTGGCCATCTTTTTCTGACTCACTTGAGTGTAGTGGGTGCACATGGGTCCAGAGCAGCGTTCTGGACACATAGGGTTGCACTCTTGAGGGAAAGGATAGGTGTAGTCCTTCACCTCATCATACCAGGCCTGAACATGGTGGGCAGGAGAGCGGTACCTACAGTTATCAGGAGAAATGCATTACTTTTTTATAAGACAGTGAATATCAGAGCACAATAACATGTACTTAATAGAGGAGTGTAGAGCTTAGAATCCTTGTAGCATAGTATCCTAGATTAGTGTTCACAATAAACATCTATAAAAGGATTTGTACTTTTCTGTAACAGTATTAGATGCATGCAGAATTCAGAGCCTCTTTAATAGGGAACAGTGAGCAGGACATGTAAGGCACAGCTCTGCATTGGGTGACCCGGGTTTGAATCCTAAGCCTGTGGTATTTTCCTGGTCGTCCCCTCTCTCTACCACTTCACTTCCAGTCAGACCTTTCATTATTCTATGCCAAAAAATCCTAAATGTCCCCTAAAACATATCTTAACAACCATAGTGTGTTCTTATATTTTAATCTATATATTTTAAAAATTCCTTTTGACTAAGATAAAAGATAAAACTGACAACACATTGAAAACAGTATAAAGTGAAAAGGGGGAAAGGGACTATCAATACAGATCCTTTGCCAACAACATTAGAAATGGAGTACATAATTGGAGAGCACACTGTTGCAAAGAACACTTCTCAGAAATCAGTTTTTATGGCACAATCATGGATTTTCTGTTAAATTACTGATTAATAGTAATAGTGGTTAGAGCAGCAACTATAACAACTCATTTAGGTAGCTTGACCATATGGCTTCTTTTCATTATGCCTCCCAATGTGTTATTTGGATTTTATCATGGCCTGAAATGTCTACTTTTTTATTGGGTGCACTGCTCTCACAAAGTCTTTCACTTTTATCTGAATTGCAAAAAAAACATAAACACCAAAGGTTGCGGTTAATTGTAAGCCTATACAGTTCCACATTTAATGTGCATTTAAACCTAAAATATTGTTTTAATCCCTAGTATATTATACATTATGCAAAAGGAGCATATTGTTATTTCTTAAGTAGAAGCCTTTGTCTTCGTACCTTCCCCAGTGCACTGCAAGATTTTGACCAATGGACATGAGCAGATCTTGTGGTCCATGCTCCCACTGACACTGTTCTGCCCAATAGGTCGCTGACTTCTCCAGCTCATCATCCCACACCTGGTACATGACAAACGTTTTACCATAAAGTTACCAAAAAATTCAGTTATCAAAATGTCTTGTGTTAGATTTGTTAATTCATTTGTAAATCTTTAAGAAAGATATTAATTATATTTCCAGGAACATACATAGGTATGTTTAATTTTTTTAATGCATTTTTGATGGTTTAGTTGACCAGATGCTTGTGTTCCCTCCCCAGAACTTTCTCATACATTTTCCCTGGCTGGTGGAAAATGTTTGAACTTTTGATAATTTCGTTTTTGCTTTTTTTTGTAGCTTTAATATTCTTGGTTCGAATGGCTTTAATAGGTTTTATGGCTTTAATATGTTTTTATGGCTTTACTTTTTTATGGCTGTGATAATTAAGTTGCCTTTTTTGTTGTGGTTTTAATCAGTTTCCTTTGTATGACTTTGATGTTTTTTATTTTGATGTATTTGTTTAATGTGGCTTTGATGTGTGTTTTTATTGTTTTGGTGTTTTTTTTATAGAATTTGATGTATTTGTTTTTTATTACTTTGATTTTTTGTTGGCTTTGATGTCTTTTGTTTTTATAACTTCAACGTGTTTGTTTTTATAGCTTTACCATGTTTGGTTTGTATAGCGTTGATGTGTTTGTTTTTATAGCTTTTTCTCTTTTTATGTCTTTGATCATTTAGTTTTTTTGTGGCTTTGATGAGTTTGCTTTGTATGGCTTTAATGTTTTTAAATAAATGTTTGATGTATTTGCTTTTATAGCTTTAACGTGATTATTTTTTATAGCTTTAACGTGTTTGGTTTTTATAGCTTTGATGTATTTGGTTTTGTCTGTTTTCTTTTCTTAGAATCTGTAGTGGTTTGTATTGTTTTGTTTTATATAAGTTTGAATAGTGTAAGTTACATATAAATTAATTTAAACATGATTAGTTTTGTTAACAGGTAGCATCTATGCTTAATATCTCTCCCTAACCCTCCCACTTTGGAACTCAACACACAAACTTCTACCTCACAGTTTGGCCTTTTTCCATTGGAACTCCTCAGCAATCAAGGATTTTAGACAGTCACATTTTCCCAACCTATTTCTCCATTTGAAGAAGAAGGGGACTTATTTTACAACTCGGAACAGAAATCTTACTTATTGAGGCTCTCTCAGTAAATTTCCAACTTCATGTTGGGTACAAACACTTACACACACTCTGTAACCTCAGTTCAGAAGGAACCTTTGGGGACGAGCGTATGTTTCTGAAACCCTCACTTGTTCAGGGAGCCCTGGCAGTGCTTCTCCGACTCCTGCTTGTGGTTCACTCGTGTCATTCTCAAAGACATCAACCAAGCTATACTTACAATGCTCTCTTGCTCCTGACATCTTTACTGTAATATACTCACTTTTAACTTTAAATTCTCGTTCCGAGGGTCAATTGCAAAGGGAACTTTTGGTGAAGTTGTCACTAGACCAAGTTTGCTAGTTTTCAACTGCCTTTACAATTTTTTTTCTTTGTGCTTTATGTGTGTAAGCAGCATTACACTAAGTCTCAGTTTAAAAGTCTGCAGAGGAAAAAAACAGCTCAGCATACTCAGTCCTTCAGCTCCCACTGAGCTAAACACGATCACACTTGTAAAGTCAACATGTTTCTTCCCATGAGCACTACTTCTGGCACTTTGACACAATCTCAAAGATATTTATTGATGTGGTAAATAGGTGCATGATGTTAACACAATATGCCATTAGTTTAAATCAAGATCATTAATCCAGAACAGACTGGTGATTTTGTAGATCTCACCATATTTGTTGGTCGACAAAAAAAAATATTAAAATAAACCCATTGCACTTCTTGTCTAGCATTAGTAGACGTGGTACTCAAGACATGCTAAACAAGACGTGCTATGCATAGCATCTCAAATGAGGATCGGACAGGTATGGCTAAGCTTAAAGTTAGCACCTCCTTATTGGACAACCAAATTAAAAACACAATGCCTGTTGCATTTAGTTTCAGACAACATTGGTGGAACGGTGTCTAAATTCAATTTATAAAAGAGTACTTCTTTGAATGTTTCATTCTTTGAATGTATACAGTACTGGATTTAATTTGACTTTGTATTGGTCATTACAGCCTAATAAATCTATACATTTTCTCTATACTGGGTGGAAATCTTAGGTGAACTGAACCCAAATGCATTTACTAAAATCTAATAAATTCAACTAAAACCATTGTCATTTATTACCAACACAATGTTCTCTTAATTTCTTTGCGTTTCTATTGGCATTGCAGCTTCCAGAGTACATTATTGTTTTAGGTTGGGGGTTTTTTCCTGTATACTGTACTTGCATCCGTTTGATTGAATCTTTGACTGTAGATGACATGGATATAGTGAGCATGACATCAACCATACTGTAGGTTTTAGCAGAAAGCAGATAAGGATTAATCATTCATTTTCTTCTTGGTTGTCACAACTGGATAGTCAAAAATGAGCAAAAAGATGCAATTCGGTGGATCTGAAATGACAATTGGAAGTGAGAATCTTAAAATAATCTTCCTCAGAGTTGTTATGGAATTCAATTCAAGCAATATCCATCAAAAAACAAATGGAATTTTACTTTTTTTGCTGTAAAGTTGGCCATTTCTAACATTTCTGTCAATGGGAACCTTCTCGTATCTCGAATTACAGCATCTGTCAGTTTCTATTATGTATTGAGAGAGGAAGCTGGCCCCTTGAATTGAACCCTCATACACAGAAACAAGTACACCATAATGGCCAGCAAGCACATATTCCAGAGTTTCTCAAAACTAAGTGAATTTCATAATGAAGTTTGTTTTCAAGGGTCTTTCATACAGTATTTCAAAGTCTTGAGTCAGAAATCTTTCAGGCTAAAAGGACATTCTAAATTCCCCCTCTGTATAAGTCTCTGTGATTCTATGTGAGTCTATGTGAGGGGTCTCCAGATCCGATTCATGGGGCACATCTGCTCACACCAATTGAAGCCCTCTTGGGTTGTCTTATGCACAGAGCAGGTTTGCAACTAAAATGTGCGGAGCTGTAATGCTCAGGAACGTGATTTGGAGACAATTGGAAGGGATTTGCTATTATATGGGAAATTAATCATTATTAAACATTATCACATAATGTGAATTATCCAGAAAATAATAAAGTAAGCATTTTAATGAATTGAGAAATCTATTAATTTATTTAGAATCAATATAAAATTAAATGACCTTAGTATTTGCAATAATTAAAGTCAGCGTTAGCCCTGTAAGCTTTACACTCTCAACAATCATGTGTGTTTGCTTAGCAGTATTGTGTTATTGGTTTATTATTTTTTTTTACTTATTGGTTATTTAATTATTTCACAATTATTTCATTTATTCATTACATCATAGTTATTTTTATAAAAAAAAATATTTTATGTATAAAGAGACTTTGTTAGATTGTAGACTTTCTGTTATCAGTTCACATTTTTAGGCAGACAACAAAATGGCATTTTTCCATTTTAAGATTCCGATCAGGTTTGGGCACCACAGTGCCTCACGGGAAACTCTCTTGGAGAGGCAGGACCCAGCTATTACCTTAATATAACATACTATTTACTAAATAAATGAATGGTGATGAATAAAGTATGATTATTCAGTCTGTTGATCTACAGCCAATTATAGAAAATGAAGCAATTTTAAATATATGAAGATAAAAGTCACATTATTACAGTTTGAGGTGAAATCTCACCATGTACTCCATGTTAGAGGCAGTTGGGTAGACTTCACCTCTGAGCTTGTTGTGTAGCTTTAAGATCTCTTCTCTGTCTGACCACTCAATGGCTCTTCTTGCTCGTGCATTTGTCTCTGGTTTGGTGCCATTAGGTTCCTGGTAGCGCTGCATTAACTTCCTGAGATCTGGTGAGTCCGGAAGAAACAGAGAACTGGCCAAACTGAGTCCCTGGAACACCAGGATGACCAAACACAGCTTGTACATGATAGAGCCGGCCGCTGGAGAACCAGAAGACTGTATATTATGTTGTGTTTGTGGTGCCTCGGAACTCTGATCTGAAAAATCTAGAAAAAGATTTCTGTGAGTAAACATTTCTTGGACAGGAAACATGATTAGAGAAATCAACTAACAAGTCAATTCAGTCACTCAGTATCCAAACACCATTAGCATACAAAGAATCAAACAAAAACAAACATTTTCGATCTGGAAATGCAAAATATGGGAGTGTGCAGAAACTATATTTTTCATAAAATAAAGCACATTAATAAACCCAAATTAGTTCATAAAAAAAAAAAAATTCTGCTCAGTCCAGGTAAGTCACATGGTCCAATCACTTCTGATGCCTGTTTAAAGGGAAAAAAAGACACTAGATGACCCACTCAAAACAAGTTTCATTCCGGGAGGCCCCTAGTTCATTATGAACTAACACCCTTCTAGCTAAGGTACTTTCAGGGAAAAAACTAAATATCAGACTCAGGGATACTTGGAGTGCATGTTTAGTCTCAATCAGAAGCTTTATTGCTACTTTTATATGTGATTGTTAATATTTTTAATATTATAATTTTTTTAAACATATGCCTTTTAAGCCAAACTAGATTTTTCTCGTTATTTGAAAAAAGATTGATTAAAAAAAAGATATCATTATTATCATTACTAGGATATTTTGGGGTAAACATAATTTATCATAATTATTATGAGGTATTAGTATAGTTGTGTTATCATACACAAAAACATGTCAAAACATAGCACACCAGCCTCAGTAGCTTAGGGGTTAGTGAGTAGGACATACATTACAGCTCAGCAAAGTGTCTATCAACAAAGGCCAGATTAACAAAAAGATATTCAAAAATAATACCAAACACTTCTATCACTACACTCAAGCCTCATAAACTCTTTGTTTAACATCCTGTGCACACACAAACAATGTTCTGCTTTATTTAAATTAAAACTAGTTCTGGTGTAAAGCATAATATTAAGTGTTTTTGAGCCTATTATACTACCACTTTCAAATACATGCCCTCTTCAACAAGTGCTTGCAAGATATCTTGACCTTTTACTTGCAAATCACATCACTATAGTGTACTTTTGTAAATTCTCCATGTCAAAAGGACTAGTTTTGAGTAAAGATGAAACTCTACTTACTGTGCAAGTGACTGTTTAGTGAACACTGAAATTGCACACACAGAAAACCGTAAAGTAAGAGGTTCAATCAGTGTTGATCTTAACACTCCAGATCAGAAATGGGGGGGGCTGAATGGGAAGAAACACTATCTTTGGAAATAGAGATAATCTTAGACTAGAGCAGCTTGATTAAGGGGAAATTATTATAAATAACATTTAGGTAATAATTGAAATCACAATTGTTTTAAACGATTATTAGTGTCTTTGTTAATATACTGCATCACCATTCATTTATATGTAGTTTTCAAGATTAATTTTAAAGTATTAAAAAATAACTGAGTTATTATTTTCTCTCTCAACTGTTTAGTGCTACAGTTCTCTCTCAGTAAAAAAATGTTCATAATGCGAGATGTGCTCCATCAGAATGGGTTTTTGGCTGTATGCAGAATATATATATATATATATATATATATATATACAGAATGTTTTATATAGTTTTATGATCATAAAGGCCAGAAATCAAAATTGTAATCCACATTCGAATAATTGTTGCACAGACCTAACTTAGTCTGTACGGTATTAAAAAGTATTCCTCCTGGTCAATGTACAGGTTGATCTTTCAAGAGTTTAGATGTTGGTTGGATTCTAGATTCAAGTATTAGCAGGTATGAATAATGGAGTCTGGTTAAAAAGTAATTCTACAAATCAAACTCATGGAATAAGGACACCAAAACAAAACCAAGAGGGGGACCACTTAAATAAAAGTACTTTACAAAGAAGAAGGCAAAAAACATAACATGTTAAAACTAACAGAAACTCAACTTACAAAATAACAGAATACAGGGGGACAACAAAAATGGTATGAAACTCAATTGGGTAAGCAACTCCATAAGCCCAGGAGAAACAAAAGCAAGAATGCAGAATATAAACGGGGATAAATCAGCGCACATGACAAGAAGAACGAGGCACAGAACAGACCAAAAGGGAGGGACACATAAGAAATGGAAAAATCTTTCAAAAGACATAGATATGAGAAAAACAATAACAGTGACATACAAAAAGGACAACTACCAATCAGAGAAACACAAAGTAACACTTGTGTTTACTTGATAAATGGTAAAACCAACACAATACATGTGCTGGCAATCCAAACAAACCACATCATGTCACTGGCAAAACTCTAATACCACAACACCAATAGACCGTTGCAGACTGTGTGATCAGACCATTACCACACAGCAAAAAAATATTCATCCACCAAGCGCTCCGGCTATAAGACAGGTGAAATAACAGAATACATAAGATGAAAGGAGTACACTAGAAAGAACACTCTAAAAACTACCAGAGCACAGCCACCAACACCCTGGTTGGTAAAAACTCACCATGATGGGTGAGGCAGAACCACCAATATCAACACAACCTCCAAACAATCTCCTTTGCACTATACAAAAATGTGCTTCACCACTAATGTGTCGCTCTGGCACACAATGACTCAAGTCATGTCCTCCCAGTGCTTAAAAGAGGTCCGCTAATTATGTAAACCACTTTAAGTGCCCAGAAAAATATTGCAAAGAAGAAAAATTACAATTAAGAATGCACCTTTGCCATCATGAACAAAATCTCAAATATTCACAGAAAAATAAATCCAACAAGAGCTCACTTGTGTGTAATGGGTTCCCAACAAAGAATTTGTGAAATAGGAAGTCCCATAATCAGCTTGTTTGTCTGACTCAAAAGCTTTCTCTTTCATGGCTCAATTATTTCACCTTCTCTCTTTGCAAAGTCTTGACATCCAACACCCCATTTGAATAAACACTGCTCCAGTTCTAGCGGACGGTCTCTAGTGAACTCACATTCAGTCTCATCTCATTCCTCTCTTGAATTTTATACAACCATGACAGAAAGAAGAGCAGGGAAAACAGCAGCCGTGCATCTGGTTCACATAGTAAGCACCAGTCACAACACTGGCAGGTGGTCCATGTGCACTTTAAAGACTTCAGGGTGTCTAAAAACATACAGCTTTTTCAAACTGAAATGAACACATGTTGTCTTAATCTGCTCTACTTTGACAGGAAACAAAGAGTTCTCTATTTGTGCAATCAAGTAAAACCACGAAGACAATGAAGATAACTTTTCTAAAAAGACACATTCTGGGATTTATCATATGACATAAACTTTAGATTGAAACTATCACAAGGGTAAAGTTCAAAATCTTCATGCACCTATGACTTTTTTTTACGCGCTACATTCATCGGCTGGCTGCAGTCTCAATTCATGCCTTAGACTTTAATTGGAACTGCTTTTAATTAGCATATGTAAACCGAAATGTCCGAATACATAAATGTAGAAAAGATGACATTGTAAAAAATGAAAAATAAATGAATATGTATGTGTTGAAAGTGGAAAATATACCTTATTGGTATAAATACTTTTATTTATATAAGCACATAATCATCAATTTATTTATTTAATTATTAATATAATTTTTGATCAATCGTCTCATTTGTAAACATAAACACTTATGTAATTTTCTTCTGGAGGCTGAACAGAAATAAATGCACTGATACAGCAATTGCATTTCTTATGGTATAAATCCACTCATAAACCTGAAATAAAGTTTCGAGGAGCCTCCAGACTTCACTCAAGGCCCATTGCAGCTTGCAAATAAATACCGACGTGTGCTTAGATTTCATTTACAGGATCAGACTCTGCCTAAAGTCACAGGCTCTCACAACCATATTGAACTTGTAACCTCATAGTGTTTCTTCTTCCTAGTTGCAGAAATGCAAAGTAAGATTTGTTTTACTCATTAAAAGGAGCAATCAGAATGGACCCCAAACAACCCTAACTTCTCACATTCCTCTTTAACAAACCATAGAAACTGATATATAGGAACTTTTAAAGATATTCAACAAGTATATTGTCAGTATAAAAGAGAAGAGCAGCAAAATGGGAAAAAATTATCTTCTTGTGGAGGATATTAACAAGAAGTGAGTGTGTTAAATCCTCTTTCATTTAATCACCAAAACCTTCCAATAACTTGAACACCATTTTCTTATTGAAAATGATTCTTAAATATGCAGATAGGCATAAAAAGTTTCTAGTCATTAGAATGACCAAACGCACGCGTTTACCTCACTGATGTCTCGGTATTCCACTAACCGCCGGAGCTCGGATTCTTTCTGTTGAGTAATGCTCTGGAAAGTCGCTGCAGAATGGAAACGTGGAAGCCGGTGTCTCAGCCTGAGTCTCTGGAAGCTGTTCAGCGCCTTTTATAGCGCTGGGAACCGAGTGAGGAGGAGGAGGAGAGGCGAGAGGCTGCGGAGGGAGCGCGTGGAGGACTTGGCCACACTCCCGCTGGATGACGAACGGCGTGAGACTGAAAACCAAACGTCTCTCTCAGCACCACACGACAGCAGGAAGATGGCCGATGAGTTATAGCTTAATGTATCCGTAGGTCATGTTTCTTAGACATGTCTCTCAATTGATGAACAACTGATGAAGGAACGAACCAACGTTCAATTGGATAGAAAATCTTGATATGGAAGCATATTTCTGCCGGGTAAAGGCATTAAATAAGATTTATAATTAATACATTAACTCATATGTAAACGTATTAGGTGTAATGTTTTATTAATTTAAGTTTTGTGTTCTCTAAATTAAGTCAAATTGTTATTTAGTAAGTAAAAAAGTTTGATTTCTTTACACATCATTTCCAGACAAAAAGCTAACATTTCTGCTAAATGAACATTTCTTTTTTTGAGCACAGGGGAAGCAAGACCAAGCAAACACATCCAGGCTGGCTAACAGCAAAACCTAGGTCACAGAAACCTATTTTATGCTTAAACAGAGAACAAGGTTTTATTTCCAAACATGATCAAGACAGAGTTTGGATAATAACATTTTTTATTGATGACTATTTTGCATTGTATATGATGGAAAATCATACAAAGAAACATTTTTTCCCCAAAAAAGCTTAAAATCATAATCTACTGTACTTATTATCCCACTCGCGGTGACCTGAAAATTTTCATATATATTTTCATATACATCAGGCCCCGGGCTTGAGGTTAGTTGTGGGATAAAGCAATAGTGAGATATATGGGACCATGCACTTTACAACACACAGAGGCCAACTTCTAATGTCATGTGATGTCATAAACCCACCTCCTTTCTGCATCAAGCAATTATAAAACAATAAAGAGTGAGAATTCATAAAATTATTAGTAAATTAAATTATTTGTGTGTTCAATAAATTTCAAATTCAGTGGAAATAAAACCCAGTTTTAAATTGTATTATCTCTTAAGTTGTAACACTTTAAGTTAGAGTAATTCAGCAAATTTCAGGTTACCTTAAAGGGTGCACTCGTATCACTAGTGGTACTTGAAAACCTCTTGGTGGTACACAACACCTGCGGCTGTCAAAAAAAACAAAACTACTGCCACTACTGTGGGTGAGGGTGTCAAACAAAAAATTATCTGTCATATGGGTCTGGCCCATTGCTTGATTTTTTGAAGGGCACTGGGCTTGTCCAATGTAATCACAGGCCCCTCCCTCCATCCTCTTGGTAAATCTGCTGTTTAACACACCAGAGTAAAGATAGTGAGTTTGATCGTGTTTGATAAGAAAGCGATGCTGCTGCAGACCCGGTAGAAAGGAGGAGGAGGAGAGAGAGTAAAGAGAGAGAGAGAGAGAAAGAGAGAGAAATGAGGAGGGGGAGCGAAAGAGGAGGGAGAGAGACAAAAAAGGAGGGAGGGAGAGAGAGAAAAAAGGAGAGAGAAAGAGGAAAGAGAGAGAGGAAAAAGGAGGGATGGATCAAACTTTGCCATCAAACTTGATACTTTTAAAATGTGTAATCATTATATTCTTAATGTTCAGGCTGCATACAGCTGCTAAATGAATACATATTTGTATTATCAATAATATTACCTCTGATTTAAACAGTACTTAACAGTGGCTGATCAGGAAGGCCTGTACGCTGTGGCTACACTGTACTCGTGTATTTTAATGTTGCTCATTATCGTGGTAAAAACACAGGAATTAAATTAAGTTATTCTTAAAGCGCATTTAAATGCGTTAAAAAAACGCATATTTCTTTCATTTATTGATCCAAATCCACATCGGATCACATGTGTTTGTTCATGCTAAAATGCTTATCATGTTTATGTATGGGATTATCTCTACGATGAGCTCGCCTCTGATTTTCAATCTAGGACCGTCTGAATCAGAACGTGCCAAGGGCTGCAGCATAGATTCAAGAGAGGGTGCTTTATTAATATGTAAAATATTTGGCTAATCAAAGAGCTGAGAAAAAGAATATTTAGTCTTTCAGTTTTGAAATCACTATATCCATAAAACAGGACATCCATTACAAAAAAAACCATACAGTAATACTCTATTCACTTAAATGTAATTATACAATGATACCCAACACGCTTAACACAATTGGCAGCCTTGCAGTTGAACACATATGATGCTCCATTCAAAACAATGTAGAAATGACGAATCCTGGATTTGTAGGAGTCCCCACTTGTTAAGGGAATTTCCCACTTCACCATGACGGTAGGTTGAAGAAAAAGGTTAGAGAGAGAAATGGAATTGGACTTGAAATTCTGCCTTCTGGTTCCCAGCCAAACACAACTTCTGGTTAGCGTCACAGAGTATCTGAGCTAAATTACTTAACGTTATTATCATTTCACAATACTCTACAAATGCCAGTTTTTTTACGGTCCATTGCAATTGAGGTCATATTTTTAAGAACTTACCAGGAAAATGCAACAATCTGCTTGGCAGCCTCTGATGATCAATTAGCAAACAGAAATAAATATAAGTTGTGGAAATGAAGGATTATCAGTTTTCTTGTACTGTAACTTATTTATCTGTTCAATCAGCAAAGCTTAAATTTGTATGCATTCATTTAAACTTTTTTAACCAAGAATGAATTAATTTATATTTTGCTTACATAAAAATCTGTTATTCTGAATATTAAAAAATGTATGTTTATAGCCGTCCTTTAAAAATGGCTCAGGGATTCCATGTTACCCATGTTTTACCGCAATGTTATCCAATGTGTTTTGAATCCTCTGATAAAAAGCTTTTCATGGATCAAAATTTTGTTTTTTTTTCATTCATTCATCTTCATGTCGGCTTTATTCCCTTTCGGGGTCGCCACAGCGGAATGAACCGCCAACTCACTGGCATATGTTTTACGCAGCGGATGCCCTTCCCTGCTGCAACCCATCGCTGGGAAAAAAATTTTGGTTTTAATATTACAAATGTAAAAATTTAAACAGTGGAAAAAAAAGTAAAACAATAACTGTAAAATTAAAGGTTTGCTGTTTCAATAGTAAGGTTGGGACTTTTGTGCTTCTGTGAAAGCGATCATCAGGAAAATGACTAAATTGTGGAAAGAAATTACATCTCCCGCAGAAGTGATAAACACCCAACTATTTTAACAAGCGCTTGTGTTGCAATGTTGTAGATTCATTTCAGACTTTTTATTGCAAGATTAAGATGGATTTCATCATTTTTTCCTAATGAAAGGCATCAGCGGAGTAACAGATGAAATAGTTTTACTTTGCTACAATGCAATGATTTCCTAAAGCATTAAGAAATTGCTCTCAAGTTTAAATTATTGCTTCCTACCATTAGAACGTAAACAAAACGATACTCAAAAAAGACAGTTCTGAGAATGTTGGCTCTCTGAAACGCCTGTTGTGATGGTTCCTGGCAAAGAAAAGGACTGCGTGGTGTCTGAGGATGGTGAATGAGATCCATGTGCTTGATGTTTTGACCGACACCAAATAGTTCAATCAGGTGAAATATTCTTTGCTTTAATCATTTTAAAATCCAAAACTATTTTTGAACAATAACCACATCTAAATCTATAAAGGAAATGTAAAAGCATTATAATAAAAAAGGCATTATTTAAACTATAATAGAAGTCTACTTCAGTTTGAAAAGTGTGTGCCTTTAGCAATGGCAAAGATTTGGAAATGATCTTTAACTCTATTCTTGAGTAGTTGAGAAACTAAACTGTTTGAGATCTGATTAGTGAGTAAAATTAAATTTATACTTAAATATACCCATACTTAAACTAAATATTAAAGTTAAATGAGAAAAAAAAAGTGTTGAACATAAACATGTGTATGGCTTTTGGGTCTTTGGAAGCCAATTCCACTCACTGTCCTTGTCTCATTTTCTGTGAAGCACATTTCAGAACTCAGTTTTAATGAGCACAAACTGTATACCCTCCTATATTACTTACAAGATGTTCGGGTGTTCTGGAATTGGGCCATGTACAAGTGAAAAAATAGTAGAAAGACATTTTCTGTTTGTTTCTCACCATGACTGCTTAGTACGAGTGTGTGCGTGTGTGCGTGCGTGTGTCTGCGTGTGTGTGTGTGTGTGCGTGTGTCTGGGTGTGCGTGCGTGTGTCTGCGTGTGTGTGTATGCGTGTATTTGTTTGCGTACGTCTGTAATTTCCTGCTTCTGACTCTCCCATTCTCATACAAGGTTGCAACTTTTTGCCAAAATTGTTCCATATCATAAATGGTAAAGATATCAAAATATCTCAACTCAGAACATCCTAAAGTTGATTTGGATTTTGTCTCAGGTGTTTTTGATGAAGACGTTGAGGAAGAATCTTAGGAGTCACATTTCGTGACAGTGACTTAAAAAAAATGTTTCAAAGCAATCAAATAAATAACTGATTTATTTTTAATAATTTGCCACTTATAGCTGATATTTGTTTTTTTTTACATTACTGAGACAAATGAAAAGCGGGTAGCACTTTAAATCTAAAGTGATAAAACAAGGTTAAGAAAGAAATATTGCAACAATATTAGTTGCTTGTTTTTAGGGTGGGTAAATCACTATTGAGCATCTTTTTGAGGTCCTGTAAAATCCAACATTTGTCTCATTAACACTGTGTTAATAATTTCTCTTTCCACGCTGTAAACAATGGTAAGGTTTCTCTTCAGGATGAATTCTCTGATGAAGTATTAGGTAACTTAACAGATTGAAGCTCTTTGGTTTGAATTTGAGGGTGTTCTAAATCATGTTCCACACTGAAAACATACATCAAGGTTTTTTTCCTGTCTGCATACTGATGTACTGTGATTCTTTGGTCATTTCATTTTTTAAATTGCTATCACAAGATGGCATTAACAAGTGCTACATCACAGATACACTATAACATTAACATTGTTACAAATAACCCAATTTTCTCAACGTTTTCCCCAATCTTTAAACATTTTTATTTTAAATTGTAAAACTTTAATTTGACATTTTGTTTGTGTTAATGGATTGATTTTGTCTAGCTCTAGGAAGGATGAATGAAAGGCATTGAAAATTATAAGGACATGAATGTATCCGATTTACTGTAAATATTGGATGATTAAAGGTGTTCTATTCCACAAGATTATTGTATGTCACTACAGGATAAGTCAGCTTTGATATCTGTTAATATTTAATGATATTTATTTTACTCAGTTTCACTTTTTAGTTTCCAAACTGTCCCAGTTTCTTATTCAAATATCATTCTCTTTTACAAGAAAACTACAGTGTCAAGTCCAAGCTCAACATTCCCAGAGCTCAGTGGTTAGAGAGCAAACCATAATCTCAAGTTTATATTTGACCAACGAAACAGAGTTTTAATGAGAGGGAGATAGGAACAGTGCATCTCAATTTGCATCACCAGAGAAACCTCTCTTGTAAAAGTTGGGGTTTCAAACATTGGAATTGATTTTACCATGACCGCATTGCAAATGGGTGTCCTTGGAGTGTCTTTTTCATTGTGTTTGTGTTGGCTTTAGCCACACATGGCAACGGCACAACTGGGCAGATAAAGATCTGTTTAAGCTCCCAGCAGCTAAACAATAACAGTCTGTGGCTTTGACTGTTCTGTTGTTTTAGTCTTTTTCTTTAGTCTTGCTCAGTTTGGGCTAAATTTAATCAATCCTGCTTTATTGTGCTGTTCACTTTTGTAAGATAAGAACTGTGAGCAAGTCTTTTACACGTTCCCTTATGGTCCAAATGACCTTTAGCCCTGCCATTTCACTCTTCAACCTTGACAGTGGGTTATAAGTTTGTATAAATCCATGAAATGTGACACTATCAACATTTTCATCACACCGGCGAAAATACCACCACCTTTATGTAAAGAGGCAATGAACTGTATTTTTAAAAACAGATCATCAAGATTCAATTAAACTAATAGGGATTTCTATACTACAACTTTTTCATCCATCTTCGACCGCTTATCCATGGCCGGGTCGTGGGGGCAGCATTCTAAGGTTGAATCTCATCCACACCTGGGGCTTTACCATCGAGAAGCTTTCCATCTCTGCTTTTGAGAAAATCCTCAAAGTATTCCTTCAACCGCCCGACAACATCCTCAGTCGACTACAGCATATCCCCAACACTGCTGAGAACAGTGCTGAAGAGGCTTGCTTTCGTTAGGCGTCGGATGGTTTGCCAGAATTTCTGCGGAGCCGACGTGTAATCCTCCTCCATAGCCTCTGCAAACTCCAGTTTTTGCTACCGCAACTATCAGAACCACAGCATGCTTGGCCCTTCTATACCTATCGGCTGCCTCAGGAGTCCCACAAGCTAACCAAGCTCGATAGGACTTCTTTTCTCACCCCTTCACCACTTATTATAGTGGACACTTTTGGGTCCTGGTCACTTTCTACTCCTCAACCTTTTATTCAGACAGCTCACCTAGTATGTTTCCTCCACTGGTTCATCACTTGCGCTTGTGATTCTAGGCAATTATAAGGAAGTCACCTTATAAAATGTAAGCCGTTTTAATGCTGAAAAATGCTCAGCTTATGACACATTCAGTAAATAAACAAAGCCTTTATTGAATGCGCACTCACCGCATGCACACACACAAATTTTGATTTAGAGTTACAAGCCAGGAATCTTATCTTTGCAGATATTGGGAATATATGTGATAGGTTGCCTATCTTTCCATTGACTTTGTCTTCATTGTGTGCCCTGTGCATGTTCTATTAATAATGTCCCATTATGGAGGATGTTCATTTACTATTAATGTTCAATTATAATTCTTTTACAGTACTGAAACATTTTTCACATGTGTAAGAATGACTTTTCCCTCAGATTTGGGGGATTTCCCAAAGATTAATGGTAAACATAATCTTAGATAGAGCTGCTTTCTTGACCTTAGGAGCGGACTATGATGCTTTGTTAACCAGCTGTCCAGCTTCAGCATTAGATAACGCACAGTAAGTTCAAACCACAGCAGCTATAGTCCTCAGTACAATAAAGAAACATGATTACGTTAAACCAGATTTGCATTCTCTTCATTGGCTTCCTATAAAGTATTGAATTATTATAATACATGTTTAATTTAGATGAGATGTGAGATAGAAACATTTGGAGACTAAAAACTTTTGCCAATTGGGTTAGAGGTGCTTGGACCTCAATAGCTTGTGTTGCCATAAAACAGACAGAATGAAAACAAGTAAATGCCGACGATAATTCAAACGTGTTTGTTTTAAGGACTCATGCAACCTGCAGTAGCTTAATTAAAATGAAACTTCAAAAAAAATACACACTCTTCTTGAAAATCTCACATTAGAATAAAGTAAACCCAGTATGTAAAAGTCTAGTTGACAAGAAAAATATATATATATTTATTTTAAGATTAGTATAAAAAAATAAAGGTAAAGACTTTTTTTTTAATAAGAATAAAGGTAAAGACTAACGTAAAATCGACAATCCCTAAAATTCTTCTTTGTCATCCATCAAGTAGAATGCACTGAACATGTGCTGTTGACAGAAATTGCACTCAACACACAATGTTCACTTAAACAAACGTCCTGACCTCCATTAAAGACCTTTGGCAGAAGGTAACACAAGCTTTAAAATATGTTTGTCTGTTTTGCATGTGCTGTTCTGTCTGTGCTGAAGAACAAGTTTACGACTCCCACACACTTGAGACTCTGAGCCTGCTGTTTATTCAGGTGATGAGTATTCAAGACCCACTGCTCTATCTTAAAGGGCCCCTATTATGATAACTCAACCTTTTAAAAGGATGTATAATTCTATGCATGAAAGGTAAGAACACACATGGTTTAAATTAGTTTCTGTCCATTTCCTAACATAATAGCATAGAAAATCATGCTACTTTTGACAATAGATATTTCATTTCATAGATAAACTAAACTAACGAAAATTTGATAATTGGTAGTTTTTGCATGTGTATTTGTAAATCAGTAAATTATTTTCTCCTAAAATCCACTTTTACATTTTAAATCATAGATTACATACAGGTGCTGAAAAGGGCAACAATGTGCCTTATATCAGGACATCAACACAGTATTAAATCTTTTTTGTGTTAGATTTTTTTGTGTTCAATCTGCAAAAATCAACCCAGTTTCCAGTATAAATATGATGTGTTTCAGAGCTGCTGTTGTATATGTGAGAAAACCTCACTCAAAAAACATTGTGAATCGAAAACATACCCACAATTTTACTTTTCAAAGACTTATAATAAAAGATCTTGTGTGTTATGAAATTAAATGTAACTTGACATGCTCTAGAAGCTACTGGTTTGTCCTCATTTTAACAGGACTTGAACCAACAGTGTGTTGAGTGAATTTTTAAATGTTTTATTTAGAAGTAAGAATGATTTCAGATTTTTGCATAATTCTGTACAAACTGGAAATTTTGGTTCTAAAAAAAAGCTTTGGTGCTTAGAAACAATGTTGAAACATTGCCATCAATGGGAACCTGTTGACCTCTAGAATTTTAAATACCAGTTACTCCCCATTATTCATTGAGAGTAAGTGCTGGAGATTACCCCTTAACTTTCACCAACAGTTGAAAACCGTTTTGTGGTGCAATATGTAATTTTTCAAAGCCAGTGCAGACTTATGAAATCCCATAAACAAACATGCCCTAGACTAGGTTATGTCTCTGCTGGTTTTTGTTCCAACTTTGTTTTAAGAGACACTGAAATAGTTTCAAACCCGCACAGAAGACCTTAATTAGTAGAATTTAGTGTATTCTGTTTGAGGCAAATCTGTGCACAGCTGTGGCCTGAGTTAAACTGTACCTGATTAACTATTTAGTAAAACTATTTAGTGGTAAAAAACTTAATAGCCATTTTTACAAAGAAAATTACCTGCTTTTAATTGGGTCTGAGACCAAAAAAGGAAAAATCTCCTATACGATAATCCAGATAATAACAAAACAGTTAGGCCACAAGTGCAAAGAAGAGAATCACCATACACTGGGCTAGCAGGTGAGCCACAAGTATAAGAACTCGTAAAGAAAAACAACTAAATACAGGTTACAAGACATGCAGAATGAATTGCAAGGATTGATTTCTCTTTATTTCATGTTTGCCTGTAGCTACGCTGCACACTCCTCAAGAGGAGCAACATGCAGTGAAAATAAGAATACTACAATGTTTGACCAGCTCCATTGGAAAAAGCCTGTTGCATCTTGTACAGAAATCAAGCTGACAACTCATTTTTATTTGAACAGTTGATAAAAGTTGATGAGACACAGCATAGAGTTGTATTTAGCTCAACTTCCCAATGCGCCAAAATCTCAAAATTTAGGGAAGCACAAACTGAAAGACAAACATCTTCTGAACTTTACCCTGACTAAAATAAACGAGGAAGAACCGCGGTCATTTAGTGACAAACAAGCAGAAAAAAAATCTAGACCACAAAAAGTAAAGACTCAATGTTTAGCAAATAGATAAACTTAAGGAGAATAGTCTATATTTTGAAAAGTCAAAAGGTTAAAATGCTACAAAAAATGTTTTGAAAATAGTAAAAGGGTTTTCAAAACAACCTTTGAAAAGTCACTTATGAGAATAGAGCTGTAACCCTATAACCTATGCAACTTTAACAATTTTCAGTCAACTTTCAGAAAACATAAAATCTTGGTAATGGCTTGAAAAGCTAAAGATGAAGTTAATATTCTCAATATTTGACTATAATCAAAGATTATTGCTTTCTTATACAGCTTCACTATTTTCAAACTATTGACTTTAAACCTGCTACACTTTAAAAATATTTAAATGTTACATGAATTACCAATTACAAGAAAACATGTTAACTTTTCAAAATGGTGATGAAAAAATATGTCACAAAAATATTTCAAAAACAAAAGTTGTATTTAACTTAATTGAAAAGAAGTAAAAAGAAATTGTTAGAAGATATAGGTTGTGAACCAGCTTTTTTTTTTGTCCATTCACATTTTGTGTTACAGCTCTGTCATATACCTCATAACTTAATTAAACCAAAGTCTTATGGTAGTCTAGATTCTTTTAACATTTATCACTAAATCACTGTGGTAAACAAGAGATACGAGTGTGAACATTTGAAAACAGATTTTACAAAAGCTCCTTCTGATGATGACTTGGCATGATAACCATACGCTGGTCAAGTTCTTGATTAATCCACAAAAACAAAGTTGTGGGTGGAAATGGAAGAAAATAAGTACATTTTATCTTCCAGCAATCGTTAGAGGCAGCAGTGTCCAACAAGCTCTGTATCCTTTGGTTTCAGGTAGGGGATCTGGTCATTGTGTACTTCGGGAGAATCAAACAAACCTAGCTCAAAAGGTACTTGGTAAAATATGACTTGGCAAGGTGTTGAAAACAAGCATCAACCTCTTTTATACACATGTGAATTCGCACGGCATGGATTTGCAAGAAAAAACAAAACAAAAAACAAGCTTGTTCAGATGAAGGGGAATTTCATGCGCTGCATTCTGGAGTGGAAAGATGAATTCACACCAGGCCGATCTGCGGTTAAAGGCAGGACAGTGTGAAGAGCTGGCCTCAAAGGAACAGTTCCTGGAAGCCACAACTTGATTTTTGACCAACTGTCAACATCTAAAACAGAGCATTTACGAGAGGCTAAAATGCTCCTCAGCGGAAATGGAACAGGTTCAGAAGAAACAAGATTGGCGCCCCTTACAAAGGAGGATATTCAGCAACAGGAGGATTGAGTGGCGACCTAAATTTGAATCAATTATGAAGCAACCTTTTCCTATACATTAATAGAGCTCTCACCCTCTTAAATCAGTTTCCATCAGGCTTCCCATGAATATTGTGTTCTCAAAAAAAATAAATAAATAAAACATCACTGTCTTGTTTACAAGAACTAAATTTAGATTGAAATTAAGACAAAGCAAACAAACATAACTTCCCGAAGAAATAAATAAGGTGAAACATAGAACTTGTAGAACTTTATTCATCGTTGTGCTTTTACCTTGGATCACTTCTTCTCAAACATAAATCATAATTTCAAAATAACATGCATAAAACTAGGGAATGAGGATAAAAATGAAATCAACTAATTGAAATCAGCAATAATGTGAGGTCTCTGAAAAAAATGCAAACATGATTTCTTTGTGCTGAAATGGGATTCACTTTAAGGTATAGCTTGCACAAAATCAAACGTTGGATCATTAACTTCTCACCCTGATATTGAACAGTTAAGAGCTTTTAAACGAAGCAGAGGACTCTCATATTTGAACATTTTTGCACTCCGGAAGTAAATGGAGAGTAAACAAGTTTCACTACCAAGCTCTCAGGTTGCATCATCCTGCTCCATGAACAATAAACTACAGACACTTCCAGCACCCCATTCTGAGAAAAATCCCTATCATTGCTTCACTGTGAGCCTCAACATATCTATGACAGACTGACTGCTCGGCACAGGCTAACATACAGAATGAGACTCAAAAATAGCTCCCTCTCCAAAAGCATGGCAGGAGTGGCTCAGTTTTGCTTTATGACTGGTGCCAGTGGATCGCACACACACTATTTTTTTAATACCGTTAAAGCTCGAACAGAACAAGAGAATGGCGAAAAGAAACAAATAATAAACAAAAACATTGGTCATGACGGAAATCAGGATATTAGTGGTATCCCACCAGCATGAATGAACGTAAAGAGAAAGCAAAAAAGAAAAATTCCACCCTACAAAACATTAAGCCAGTTTACCCTAGTCTAATAAATTTTCTAACACCAAAAAAATTGCCAAGTACCACAGACTTCAATACTGGGTTTGCCAATGGCTAGTAATGCGCAGTTTTTGACTCTGGAAAAAAAAAACAGTTTGGAAAACATTTTTGTATGACCTAACCTTTTAAGCAACAAACCCGAGCAGCCTATCCCTCCGCCAAACCCAAGGGAGTAGATACAAAGTGACCGCTGCAGATATATATTTTTGTTTTGTTTTTAATACCATTAAAACTTAAATATCTGCAAGTTTGACCAGTTTTGTTAATAACGTGCATGGTTTTGCACTCATGTGTTTCCTAAAGCGCATTAAAATGGTCAGATACCCTTTCTACTCCTGCACCCCAATATGCACACCGAAGGTTTTAACCAAGCCAATTTTGTTCATGTTTCACACTTAAGCAGACTGAAGCACACTTTCCCCCCTCGCAATAACAAGATTTCCCATGAGTTGAGTTTTATTACCTTCCGAAGCCTCAGGATTGTGAGAAAAATGGGGAGAAGAAGTTGTGGTGGTGGAGTATAGTGCTGACAGACTCCAACATTAAGATAGACATATACTTTGGAATCTTGCCAGTTTTGGGCCGCTAGTAAAGAATTCAAAACACTTAACTGCAGCAAATAACCAGACAACTCCCCTTGCTAAAAGGCAAAACACTTAATATTTTTCTCCTATGCTGTTAAAAAAAAGAATGTTAAACAAAAAAAAAAAATTCTCCAGCAGTCCATCAGCCTCTACTGGTTCTAGTTCTTTCAGCAGGGATTCACTCCAGCCAATCGGTCACAAGGCTGTGGAAATTAAGCAGTGATTCAGGTGTGTCTCTCCCATACCGGAGCAATCTGCAGTGTTTTCACACCCTTGAATCCCAAGATGGTTAACAGAGTTTCAGAAATAGTCTTTAGATTCATCTGATATCGATTCTTCTCAAAAAAAAAAGTCCAGAAATAGCTGGCTCTCTGGAATAGCAGGGTTAAGGGAAGAAAGAAAGTGAAGTTGGGCAGTGTTCCTGTTGAGACACATTGTGTGTGCATGTATGTGTGAATGTGGGTGAGATTGTGTGTTGCACAAGCATGGTTCTACATCAGGTCCATGCGGCGGTAGTAGAGCAGGTAGGCGGTGCGCTCTGAAGTCTGCTTCACCACCTGATGCTGGTTGATGATCTTCACCGTCTGGTCATCAATGCGCAGCCAGCCATTCAGACCAATGTGGAAGACGTCTGTAGTGTAGTGGCCCCCAGTGGCACTGTTCCCATGGTGATAGACAACTGGGGGGAGGGATCGATTTATAAATTTCTGGTTTCAAACTAAGACTAAAAAAAAAAAAAAGAAAAAACTCGCAAAAATAAGAGAATGCATTACTCATTCCTACAAACGGTCTTACCTGCAAAAAGCCTGTAGCTTCTTTGGCCTTTTAGAGTTTTGCCTCTCACAACCGGTGACAAAAGTTCTGAAATGCAAGATAAGTCACAGGAGAATTAAGGTAAACCTAGTATTCAAACAGGTTTTGGTGTAACAAAAAATATATATATCAGAAAAAACATAAATATCAATTGAATCCAGACATTTGATCCAGAGGACCCTTGTATGGTTACTGACACGAAGTCCACTTTCATCAGAAGAAAGCCATTGACAATAGTAAAACGTGCACACTGAGCAAACAACATTGTCTTTTTATTTTAATCAGGTTGAACTTGGAGGAGAAATGTTGAGGAGGTGTTGAGGTCTTTGAAATGGAACAGACTAGAGACTGGACTTTCACCATAGTTCAGAGCAAAAATTTTAATCCTGTTGAAAATGTGTTCCTAAATTCTATGTAGTACCTACATTTTTGGGAAATTGTTAAAAACGTCAGAGTATTTTAACCACATTTTAACATTCTTTACATTTAACATATTGCAAAAATTTCAGGGCATTTTAACCACATATTAAACTTTAGATTTAACATATTAACTTGAATACTTGAAAAGTTTTTCCTCATACTTTGAACTCTTCAGCTAATCCTATGAAATTGCTTATTTAATCATTTTTACAGGCTAACAGCCAGATGGGGATGCTCTCTCTCAAGAGGAAGAAGTACGAGACAGTTTTGAACAGTCCTTCAGCACACAACCATGATGGAAAACGCACATAGAAATTCATCTGATGCCACTATTCCGTTAAAGGCAATCAATCTAGCAAGCTGATTCAAGAATTCGAGTGACAGCAAAAGAGACAAAGAGCTCATATTAGCTTTTAGCTTGGTTGACTTGTACTTAGGGCTGTGTGATCAATTGATTTAAAATTCTATATTTAAGTCATGACAATGTTAAATGTTGAATATTTCATTTTATAACATGCACATCTTCAGTCTGCAAATCTTTTTTTCCTAGTAAATTTAGTTGGTGCAGCATATATTTGGATGCACTCTAAGCTTTTTCAACTGCTGTAACTTTTTAGAGTATAAACTTAGCTTCTTGGTATTAATTTGAAATAAATCCCCCAAAAGAATAGTAAATGAAGTACGCTATGAAAGTAAAAAGCACCTTTACTGATCTCCAGATCAACAGGGTAATCAATGTTCTTGATCAGCTTCTGACACCCTCCAGTCTTCTCAAAGACGAATCTCTTGAGGTGGAGCACAAGCACTGGAGGAAGCTCTTCAAGAGTCACTCTCCGGCTAATCTCAATCTTAAACACAAAAAACAATATAAAATAGAGTTTAAAATATGAATAAAACAGCCATATCGGTCATAAGAACACACCTAGAGGAAAATATTAACTCAAACATTTAAGTACATAGAATGCACACCACTAGTTGCTAAGTTTGGAATCTTAACTTCACTTTTTATAAGACATGCAAAAGAAAAAAAACTAATCTGGGCATAGCTGTAACGTCATTTCTCAAGGTCACTACAAATCAAACTAATTCATCTCAGTGTGTCTGAACCACTCTCTCCATGCTTTACTCTCAAGTGCTGTGTTTGGATGAAATTTGCACAGAGCAAATGTTTCGGTCACTTTTTCAGCTTGTGCTCCATCTTAAACACAGGATAATGAAGTTAAACATTCCAGATTAGAACCGGCGTTGGATGCGCGGTCAGTGCACACCCTCTGCATCCTCATTTTACCTCAAAAAACTCGTTCACAGACACACACAACATCAACAAAGAGCCATTACTAAATTTGGATTTACAAATCACCAATAATTTCTTGACAGTGCTTTCAAAGAAGTGTAACAAGCAAAAGTTATCTGAGAAATATCTGGAACAATGCTGAATTTTGCTTATAGATACAAGTTAATGCAAAAAAAGTTTCTTATATGCCTCTTCAGATTCTATTCCTTGAAAATTCTTTAATAATGAGTTAGGTAACTCAACTAAAAACGTATTATTAGTTCAGTTCAAAGTTGAATGACAACCACACCTTTTTAGATTAAATTACCTTGAAATCTTTCAATATTTTAATGCTACATTTAAATTCTTCAAACATTCAACAAATACGAAATACTAGAACTTACAGTATTTAGCTGTGCTTTAGTAAAGTGATGAGCTATCTGACTAAAGACGCAATTCAGTTTCACAGTAGTTTATCGGGATTGTCTAAATCTGATGCTGTATGGAACTACAATATATTTCAAGCATTTCAAAAGTCTTGCACTAATATTACACTAAATATGACACAAATTTTTACAATAAAGTACTAAATAATTCACACAAACAATACAGACACTAAATGCAGAGTTTGCCCCTTTTAGTTTTTTTTAAATGCCATTAAGATCACAATCATAATAGAGAATGATGTAACTTTATAAAATGGTTTATGGAATTACTCCTGCCATGGAAAACAAATAGAAAAAGCCGTCTGAGGTGGAGGAATTGCAGTTCAGGCATTTCCTAATACTTATCAGGAGGGAAAGCAGTGACAAAGTGTTGTAGCTTGATTTAGATGTGTTTTGGACTCAAACTAGACCATGGCAGATTTCACTATACCTTACCCCTATGCAAAGCTCGACTCGAGAAATTTTTTAACCTTGTGTCAAGGCTTAAGAGCGAAGTGGAGCAGAGCAAGTGCTTTCCCTCTTTCTTGGTTTGCGCTCTGTGTTAAACACTGGATAATGAAGTAAAAGTTTGGCAATAAAGTAAATAACCTTCCTTTATTATCTTTGCTGCGTTTTAGCTAGCTAGAAGTTAGCATTGTTATCACGCCATGTTGTCATATTGATCAGTTTAGAGATGGTGCTTCTACAGCAGAAGTGGATGTATGCAAGAAATTATATTTATTTGATTTATGGTAAGGTAAATAAATTCTGTATTTCTTTTTTTTTAGCATCTGTGCTGTGTTTTATTTTGCTAGCAGTTGGCATTTTTATCAAGCCAATATTGATCAGCGCATAGAAAGTAATGAACGGAGCGCACAACTATGCCTGCTTTGGTGATAAGTGGGTGCACTGAGCCTTCCGCAAGGGCAATTCGTAGACTTGACGCACAACTATAAATCTGGCTTTAGGCACCTCTTGCTTGCTCTTGGTGGTGTAGCCCTGCACAGATTCCCGTGCAACAAGAACTTCGAGAGCCTCCTGGACTGTGCGGATTTTCTCTGACTGGATGTCCAGCTGAAGTGTGAAGAAAGGCTGTAAGGTGGCTGACTCTTTAGAGCTCTGCTGGTACACCACAGACCTGATGAGAATACATTACAATTTATTACAAAAATAATATGTTAAAACTGCAGAATGTGATTTTTAAAAGAAAATGTTTTTTTTTTACACACAAACAAAAACAGTCCACTTACCAACACTGCCTAGTTAATGTTTAGATGATTGGCAATAAGCTTGCAGGTTGGAGCGAACCAGCTCTGTATGCATTTTTTTTATAATTGCATATAGCACCACATCAGTTACTGCATCATTCAACTTCACCCAGTCTTAGTTCTAAGATTTTTTTAATCTAAGATTTTTTTCTATCACAGATGTAATATGATTAATTGGTTATCTGGTTTTAAGTGAAGGAGAGAAAAAAAAAGAAATCCTTAAAAAAACTTCTCAAGCCATCATCATGGCATCATGGGAAGCCCAAAGCCACTGCCCTGTACATTTTAGAAGCAACCCTAGCCTAGTATGCATAATAATCTGGCTATAGACTAAGCAAAGTGGGCATAAATTAGAACTACGTGCTTAATCGAATTTTGATAATATTGAGCCTAATCGATCATAAAAACTATGTATTTCTATTTTGTTTTGTTTAGTGTGGACATTAAATCTTGTTAGATCCATTATTTGTTAAACATCTCTGGACAATAATCACGATTTTAGTTATTGCAGAAATACTTCTGCAGAAATTTTATTGCAGAAAAATGTCTTATTTTATCCCAAATAATTGTGTGTAAGCATTTATTCAGCTCTACAGCATGTGCTTTTGTTGTCTAAGTACATTTAAATAGAAGAGACCTTTTCTGGGGTATGAAGACATGAGGGCACAAGCATAAAGATTTGGCAAAATAAACAGATTTTTGATAGAAATACGTGTATGTGTTTAATTTAGCAGGAGAATATTTTGATTTAAGTTTCAAATGAAAAAAAAAAAATCACCATTAAATTTGACTATTTATCTGATTAGTCGCATAATTGAAAGCATCATTAGTTGCAGTCCATGATGGTATATGGTATGATGAGAAGGGTACAAAATTGTCAGTAAAATACAGGCTTTTTCTCAAAACTGATTAAAATAATGGCTAGATTGGATTAGATGTTCCTTTCTGCTCACCTGATGTGGCCACCGAATATGTCCGTGATGGGAGTGCGGGTGAAATCAGCCTGTCTAGTGATTGAGGTTTTGTTTCTGGGGCCAACCTGTTCCCACTCATCATCATCACTACCTTCTTCCTCTTTCTCAAGAGGGTCTTCTTCTAAGCCAGGCTGAGCTTCAGGACCATTTGGTGTGGGGGCTTCTGCACAGAGACAAGACTGTCATCCTAATAACCATCAAATAATAGAGCGTCTCAAAAAAATCAGAGGAAAAAAAAAACGAAGTACAAAAATCTTAAGGAACATACTCTCTTCCTGTGGAGAGATGAGCTTCTTCAGTGCCAGCATTTCCTCATGCAGTCCATTTAAAATGAAACCAAGGTACTCCTCGGCATCTTCCTGACGCCCCTGGCCAAAACAAAATGTAAAATTGTAAAACTGACCACTTTAAATATTCACATCACGCAACGATGAACCCAGTTTTCAGACCTAAATAAATCAAAGAACAAAAATGCTAATACATTTTACTCCAAAACCATAGAAAAAAATTTATTACATTTTTGACAGTTCTCTTTGGTGAAATGCACATTTTTAAACACTGCTAAAATTCCCATTTATTTAATATTTTGTTTGGTCCTTTGTATGGAATCAAGTATAAACGATGCTTCAATGTTCTTCATGCTAAAGAAAAAGAATGACCAGTGTACATAAAATGACACTTTAATGAAGTGGCACAAACGGATCTTTGGAAGAACTGCAAAAACCCTTTTAGGATCATTCAAAGAGGATCCCGGATTCTCTTTTTATGGCGCCAACTGAAGAGCACTTTACAGGCACACTCATCTTTTCCCAACCAGTCTCCAGTTGGCTCTCAGATAAGACTCATTAAAAGCTGTGACTACATTTTGTTTGCCTTTGTTCTTTTAGAAGTATTTGGTTCTGGAAGACATAGATAACTTAACATGCAAACACAAATACAAAAAGTAATAGCAGACGAAGAGTTTGTCTAAATTCATGGCAAGCCGAAGAAAGCTGTAAAAATTGAGAGACATTACACCAATAAGATTGACGCTGGTTTTATTTCTTTATATGAGAGATTAAAAATAATGCATTAAAAAGTAGACTTCTTAAAAGTTACCTTTTCAGACAAGCTTGATTTGATGAGAGTAAGCAGTTTATAGATGTATGTGGGTTCAAACGCAGTACCCACTCTGAGGTCTTTTATTATTTTCTCCCCAGTAGCTATAAACAATGTAGAGGAAATAAATTCAATTAAAACCAGTAAACAGAATTTCCATCAATACGAATGACTAGTTGTTACCTTGCAGTTTGGTCTTGAAAGAAATGGGCATGTTGCTGAACTCATTCACAAGACGAATACTAAAAACACAACAAATTAAGTGCAAAGACATGTAAATATGCTCTTCTGGGGGGTTAGGGTTGTTCTTGTGATCGTGACAAGACAGCCACAATCAGGGGGAAAATAGATTACATCTAGGCCCTTTTTCTCTGAAAGAAAATTTTTTCTCTCAGACTTTAAAATAGAAATACAGCTAATTGGTGAATGTATATCACTTCCCAATAAAAAAAAACTGGTTATTTTCTCAAAAAAATTTATTTTCTTAGCATAATTGTAAAGTACATTACTGTAATCTGGTAAAGCCCTTAATCCACAAACAGTTTCGAGAACGTTAGCCAATAAAATGCATTGCTTTAACCCTTTTACACCAATAATGTCACTCGGAAGAGCCGTTTCTCAGATTTCAGAATCTGTTGAGATTTTCCGGAAGTACGAAAATACTCAGAGCTGTAGTAGTGTAAAATGCTCATGTCACTTTCCGGTCACTGGTGACAAGTCCGGTTTCCTAACCCTACAAATGCAAGTAGTCAAATCAAAGCACTTGTGAAATTAAATGTGTTGAACTGTAGGAATTAATGGAGGAAAAATACAGGAAATAACCCCTAATTTTCCTTTACGATAACTATTGGTCTCAATTTTTTTCAGCTGTTTACAGCTTCTGAAGTCCACTTTTATTCAAAATAATTCCAAAATTCCAAAATGCTACCGCTTATCTCGAATGAAATTAAATTAGCCTATTTTCAAAAAAGGAGTGTTTAAAACAACGTAAACAGAAATGAACAAAAAGCTTAAAATTGTACCATTCTGATAAGCTGGCATCTGATTTCTCCTTCAAACTAGCAAAACACCCATAGAAAAGTGTAATAGCATAACTGACCACTATCATTTTTCTATAAAAACACTACAATTTACATCCTTTGCAAAATGGATGATAACGGAAAGAATTATCAAACTAATGGCAAAAATACAGGTATTAAACTTACAAGTTGTCCATCATGGGTGTTGAGGTGCAAGGTCTCTGAGTCTCGCTGAAGAGGGGAAAAGACTTCATCAGATGAAACATGGGAGGACACGCAATAAGGGCCTGCAAGGTCTGAAGCTCAAAGTCAAGGAACAGCACAAAATGCTGGTTTTGGCAACCCCTACTCTTTACACAGCTTGAATGAAAGCGCAGCAAAGTAAAGGATACAGCATTGATATAGCACCAGTTGCCCTTGTTTATCAGTCCTCGAGGTTGTAAAGACACTGGTTTATGTATCAACTTCACATTCTCGATTAATTCTGATGGGTGGCAGAAAAAAAGAGGCAATCATCGATCTGTGTGAAGTACTGCATGAGTGGGTAGTTATTATTTTTATTATATTACTATAAGAGTAAATGTGACATTTAGAAGTTATACCAACCATAAAACCTTAGTTGATTAAACACAGCCTAAAGGGAAAATAACACTAGGTAGATGTTCACTATGCTTCCTGTGACTGAAGTATTGTGGCAAAGTGGAGTTTGCTGTTCCATGCCTAGGAAGAGGGACTGCGATATATGATACAGCCCTCATGGTAACATGGAATCCCTTCATTTTGTCCATTTTGAATTTAATGCTTAAAATATCTTATGCTGTACTAGCAGACAGATTCGAACTGATAAAAACAAGTAGGAGTCAAATCAGAAAACACGAAAACTAAAAACTAACAAATCTAAAAATAAAAAAACTCTCCTAAGAACATGTTTTTCTGCTACTAGGAAGTGGGTAATATAGCTAGGTATAGCCTGTGTGTTAGTGTTAAAGAGGGATGATCGAGCAGCTGAATCAAATGTTGACAACAAAAGATGCATGCAAGAAGCCTTAAATGAAAAGTACATAGCAGACAAATCTATTTCAAACTGCAAGTATACTACTCAGGCAATTTTTTAAATCCACATTGTACCTTCAAAATATAACTTCAACTGGTGTTTTATTAAAACCGGGTTCAAAAGAAAATCTGTATAAAACAAACAATTATTTACAAGCAACCACATGTCATCTGTGCTCATTAAAAATAAAACTGAAAGACAATTGAAGTCAACTAATCTCGTCTCTTTAAAAAGATGTTATTCGTGTTAAGTTGAAAGAATTTTATATTTGCAGACAGAAGAAATTCAGTTAAAGGCTCCAATTAAACAGCACAAGGCTGAGAACAAGAGCAGCACGGAGTCAACCAAAGAAAAATTATTTCAAGAGTTTAAAAGCACTTAAAACCAAGAATTGCAAAAATGTATCCGTTTTAGATTAAAATGTGAAACAGCTCAGATTTGACAACGTTTTAAAATGGTACTAAAAAAAATCTATTCCTGAGCCAAAAATTCAACAGAGTAACACCTCTGTGTGAGACATCACTTTCGATGTCTCCATTCAGTAACAGAATGCTGAAGACTTTATAAACAAAAAGGAAAAAAATCTATTCTAAAATTCTAAAAACAGCTCTTCATTGCTTTGAGCTCACAAAGTTTCTATTGAGCGTCACCATGAGGTTAACTGAAGGTTCTTCAAATAAGTAGCCCTTTCTCTCTGACATTGATAATCAATTTGTGTGTAAGATTCCACCAATCTTGAGGGACAAAAGAAAAAAAATCTAAACACATTTAAAGTGAAGAAGAAACCTTTAATGGCACTAACGTTGAGAAATCTAGACATTTAAAAAAACGTACCATTTAAAAATCTCCTGACTTAAAAAAAGAACTCTGCCTTTTAGATTAACTGTCTTTATATTCTCTACCATTAAAGTTCTAAGATGAGCTTTAAAATGATTTGAATCTACATTTGGCATCTTGCTTGTGAAGTTGTTTTGAAGTGATTTCAAAAAGGCACAATTAAAATGGATTTTGCAGTGTGATCTAAACAGACAGTTTTAGATAAGGCGATTTAGATTCAACAATCTAAACATTTATAAAAGCAAAAATGTTGGTGATTATAAAACTAAAACTGGCCTTTTTGAAACTGCCTGTTAAAATACATAAAAAAAGTAATCATAGACCATCTTGTCTGAATTGTATACAGCATTAAAGGCCCTGCTAAAACAAATTATCTATTGATGCCATCTAGTGGACAAGACTAAAAATGTGATGAATTTATACATGTCACCACTACTTAAACTCCTTTACAATGCTGCACAGCATAATGATTTCTAAACATTTCTGTACAAATTACAAAAATATGAATACTTATACAATTTATACAATCCATGCAGCAACAAAAAAAAAAAAAAAAAAAAGACACCTAATATTGAAGAAAATTCTAATTCTGAATCTGGTGTTAAATATATGAATAAAGATCTCAAGATCTCTAAGAGATCGAGACATACTATATATTCCTCACTTTATAATGTATTTCATGTAAATCTAATGATGGACCATAGCAAACAGTTCTTTTTCAATTTTTGAAACATATACTAACAGCAAAAAAACTATACCAACTATATATGCATTTTGCCCTTTCAACAATTTATGGACTATTAATTTTATATCCTGAATAGAATTTTTTTAAGTCACTACTTAGTTATTCAAGCACACTAAACACATTTATTTATGTTCTAATATACCACAGACGATAAATAATTAGTTCTCATTTAAAGGTGTCGATCCATAATTTGGATGGCACAAATTCAATACCTTTTCAATCCTCATTTCACATCATTTTACCTGCCAGTTTTAGGGCCATGGGGTCTTCAGAAACAGGAATGGGAACCTCCCGCACCTCAGTGGCTTTGTCAGGTGACTCTGGGGCAGCTTGAGTAAACATGACGACAGCAGGTTCAGCCTTGACCTCAACAAATACCTGAGGACTCCCAGGCTGAGATTTCGAGCTATGAAAAAGGCTAGCCCAAGATTTGGGTGGGTTTGCCACCGGTGTTGGGTGGGCAACAGGAGAAAGCATTTGCTGATCTTCAGAGTCTAAGGAAAGAGGGACTAAAGATGAAATAGAGGGCATCTCAACTGTTTCATAAAAGTCTTGAAGTGAATCAGCAACTCCAGTGGTGCCTGGCAGCCCATTGACAACCCGAAAGCCTTCAGGCTCCCCCTCATCAGTAGTAGTTGTAGAAGAAGCAATTATGGTGGGAGGAGTAGGCAAAATGGAGTCTTGAGGAAGAGGAGATGGTGGTGAAGAACTGTGTCCACCATTTCCCAAGAGCAAAGAGCTCTCTAATGCATTGGGTTGGTGCTGTTCTGCAGTCCTGGAGCTGTCTACAACCACACCGCTTTGAGAGGATGAAGATGAAGACGACAAAGAAGCTGTGCCATTTCTGTCCATTAAAGAAGCTGCTTCATTTGAATAGTCCAAATTTGAATTGTCAGGGCTGTCACAAGTCCTCTGATTGCAAAGTGGGGATGTTTGAGGCCTGGGTGTTGTTGACATATGAGAATTAGCAGGTAGAAGTTCAGCCCCATCTAGACAATCCCCAACAAAGTCCTCAGAACATAAAAGTGGCGAATTTGTTGAGTGTCCGTTTACCAGGCCTGAAGCCACAAGTAAATCTGTACCCTCTCTGGTGTTATTACTGTTGGAACCCTCTAGGTAGTTGTAATATCCAGGAGGTCGTTTTTTCTTTTTCTTTCGTTGCCCCAAGCCACCTGAACCCCCATCCAAGTCTGAGCAGGCTTGATTGGTGTCAAGGACCGAAGCCTCAGAGTTGCTGCAGCATAGAGAATTAAACTCTGCAGTATCTGTGATATCAGGAATGGGTGAAGCAAAGGGAAGGACCTTCTGCGCTGGTTGACAGCCCAAGATGAACTCGGGAGCTTGAGGATTTAGAGTGCTAGACACTTTGTACAATGAGTCTTTCACTGCCAGAGGCTCTGCATTCATAACCTCATCCACACCAAACTCAATATGCTGGTACTCTTCACCTGTAGACCAAACATTTCAGTTAAAGTCTGACAAAGAATTAAAAAAAAATAATAATAAAATAAGATGCATTAAAATATCAACATTAAGGCCCAATTTCATTTGTATCTCATGGTCTTCCCTGTTATTTTGCAACGCAGGCTGTCGAGCTATCAGTTAGGGATGGATGATAAACCAATTTCATCACCCAGACAAAGCTGTTTGTGGTGATAAAGCAGACCGGATCCTGAGAACATGAGCAGAGGTGGTGTAGAAAATGTTTTAAGCAATCTCTGTGTTAAAAACATTGCCTGTGTTAAGTAATAACCAAAGTGTTCCCAGAAATTAGGGGTGGTCAATATAATGTCATGAAAGTGAATGCCGGTATTGTGTTGTGCCATAATGTGAATTTTTCCAATATCATGGATACCTTCACATTCATAAAATTTCAAGAAGTCAGCTTGATGTTTCGCTTGCACAAACTCAATTTATTTGATGTTTAGACAAGGAGATGATGTGACATGGCGATTGCTCCGAGAGGAGTATGGGAAGCTAGCTACAGAGATTGTGCTGCTCCGTCTGAAATCCAGTCAGCCAGAACTGACCAAGATGCTAAAAGTCACCAGAAACAGTACGTGCGCACGTGTAAGGGCCAAGCATTGTATAATCACAAAGTGGAGGCGAAGTAGTTTAAAAATCAATATACAACGCTCAGCCATTGTATATTCCGTTTATACCAGTTTTTGTTCTGATGGCTTGTTTTTATAGTAGACACACTAATTAGCTTCAGCTAAAATTTGCATCAAAAGACTAATGTTACAGTGCGTTCACTAGCTTCATACAAAAAAGGCACGTCAGGGTTAATCATTCACAGTTTTTAAAATAACTGTAGTTTATTCATAACTTTTAAATCCACTGTGATGGTGTGAAACTTACATTAAAACAAGGAAAAATCACCCCCTTCACACAGTAACTTAACCTCCACTTACTTGCACCTAACGCATTGTTTATCTGAATTCCTGCATCTTTATGATGTGAAGAAACTGTGATCTGGGCTTAAGTGAATGAAATTACAACTTACACATATTTTGTCTTCAAATAAACTAAGGAACTGACTCCACTCTTTACAACAAAGCATGTTTCTCTTCTGCTGCTAGTGTGAGCATGTTAAAAAAAAAAGATGTCAGTCAACGAGCTAAACCAATCAGAAGCAAAAATTGCAGCAAAGCCCAGCTTCTGATTTGTCTGCCAGTCGAATGCATCATGCAACATGTCAATAGAAAGTGTTTTGATGCGGGAACACACCCGGATAGAATATAGTTTATAGATAGAGAAAGAGAGCTCTTTTTTATTTTATATGCGACGTATTGCTCATCACAACATGCCAAGGAAGACGCTGAGGTAAGTTAGAGAAATAATTGGGCCTTAATCAAAATATTTTCTTAGTTGAACATATGGAATTCATACCACACAAACTTCAGTAGTTTAAAAGCACAGAATCTCACAACTGGAAAGATATGTAAAGACTTAGCAGTGAAGGATTGAAAAGTGTTAGTGAATGCAAGTAACAATTAAGTCATCTTTCAGACGTAGCCAGTCATTAGCAAAATTAAAGAAACCTGGAGTCCTCGGGTGAGAGCTTCCAATGGATAAAAAATAGATTCTCAAAATTATCTGTTAGTTATTATTTTAGAGCTTTAACATAAGAAATGTGAGAATAACAATATTGAGGGCTATCAAAGACCGCAATGTGTCAAAATAAGAGTTCAGTTAGCGATCCTCAAAGTTGGTTCATGAAAACATTCTTGAATGTGATGGGTATTGCGAGACAATTCCAGAAGAGTAATTTATAAACCCACCCATCAACTCCAAAAGCACCAGAGAGATGCCTGGCGCCTAAGCATGCAAAGCTCTTGAGATTAAATGGACAGGCAAGAATAAGAAGGGGACTAAAGAGGAAGTTTTAGAAAGCCGTCAGTGATTTAGATCTTGGTGTTGAGTTCAGCAACACAAAAAAAGAATATTAAGGCAGTGTGTGATGAACCAATAACTCACCGCAAACCTGCCGTCTCAATGATTCCATTATGTAAGGCACAGCAGGAGTGCAGTAGCCTCCTAAATAATTAATACAGATGAGGGTGAAGGTCAAATCTACCCAAGAGGGCAATACGATACGGTCTTGGGAAAGATTATTGAGAAAAGATGGGATCGTATCCCAGGCTGCTGAGGAAAGCGAACCATTTTACTAAATAAGACTTAAGATGCAAATAGGAGATATGAAAATAGGGAATGCCATCTCCCATGCGATGCTCACTTAGGCACACATTCTTACATGGAGAAAATTGTGTTTACGGGTCCTGTAATCTACTACATATATCTTAATCGGTATTTGTAGAAACATTTGCATGGAAACATGAAGCTTTGATCTTACCTGGTGAATGGCTGACGCAGGAAACTTTATCGTTGAAAGGTGGAAGCTGATAAGAGATTTGGATGAGATTATTCAGTCACTTGAAATCAATAGAAAGTACATACAAAGATAATGATTTATTTCTTCACCTACCAATGTAAACACATGCTTTCTTAACTAAATACTTTAAATTTATAGCATGCACTTTAGAGTGAAATTTAAGAGGTGATCGTGAACTGAAAGAGTGCACGTTGGGATCAATTTAGACCAGGCTAGTTTTACTATAATTAGTTCAGTTTGGATTAGAAAAAAAAGTATTGAATTATGATAAATGCAGTATCATTTCCATAAAGCACTGAGTAGTAGTCAATAACCATTTATTAAATAAATTATAACACAAAAACACTCAGAGATTCTCTTTTGATCAAATACATAGAAATGAACAAATTGTTGAAGATGAGTTTTGAGTGCATGTGTGGAGAATTGTGTACTCTTATTTCAATATGAAAATCCATGCATTTGTCTTCAATCAATAAATGTAAAGGTAAGCTTAAAGGTATTCCAAATTAATCTGTTGATCCTCCTGCAGTAACACTCATGAAGGTACCTTCACACAGTAGCCTTGCTGTTAGTATTTTGATTACATGAAATAAATAAGAGTTCTCAATTGTTTGTAAAAAGTATTAAAAACACATCAGTCAGTACCTCTGCAGCCAAAATACTGCATAAATATCAAGATTTAAGGTAACCTTAGATAGTCTTTAGCTTGTTATGTAATTAAATAACCACTGCAGCAATATTTCTACTTGCTTGACCAGCAAAACTTCCATGCACACCATTGACAGGACCCAGGTCTTTTAAAAAGGTCTTTCTGAGGTCTATATATGCAGTAAGACATGTTTACAGATAGTAGGATGTATTTGCACTCTGAAAATGACAAATATTTGCACACAAGTACACAAATGCATAAGGTAAACTAGCGCAACAAAACCTTTAAACATTCCAATATGGAGTAATAAATATAAATCACATTTATTAGTAGTAAATGTATATATATATATATATATATATATATATATATATATATATATATATATATATATATATATATAGATAGAGAGAGAGAGAGAGAGAGAGAGAGAGAGAGAGAGAGAGAGAGAGAAAGAGAGAGACACACACTATACAGGAACAAAATATAAAAATGACAAAAATATGTTTAAATCTTTAAAAAAATAGTCAAGTTTTTTGCAAAAAATACATTTATTAGTCTGAGATAAATGCAAAAAACTCCATGTTAACATGCACTGACAAATGTGCAAATGATTAAAAAAAACTAAAATTAACAATTTCATAAAATCAAAATGAATTTTTGGCACTATTGCACAGACTTCACTGGGAAGATAATATTAATGTAAATGTTTACCTCAACATAACAGCGAGGAGTCACAAAAAACTGATTGAACTCGTCTGGGCTGAATTCCCCAAAGATGTACTGTGAAAAGAAAATCAGAAAAACTTTTGTTAAGAAACCATTCGATATTTCAATTGAAAATGCATTTGATCCTATAAAAACATAAGCATATATTTGTCAGGCATTAAGCATTATTCAGACTAATTAAGTGGTCAGAGTCAGCATAACCCTCAATTTTAACCACTAGCCTCTTATTCGCTTAAACCAGAATAAACACTCAGAGGGTAAATGAGGAGATGGCAACCTTCACTCCTGTAGGATTGCAACATCAAGTTTGGTGAAATTAATGAGCAAGCTGTAAACTGATGAGTCATGCTGAATGGCAAAAAGGCTCCCTTATGATCCACTTTAGAGGACAAAGAAATAAAAGAGAAAAACACTTCAAGCCCTTACAGATATTCATTGATTTAGCATTAATCAATTCATTGCTACAATTTGCATATGAAATTTTTTCTTTAGACTAAATGTATGACTAAAAATTCAACATAACACCAACAGAGATTTTCAAACACTAACACATAACTAGGGACTCAGCTTTGAGAACAGATTTTGTTTAACATCTTTTAGTCTTCTGACTGGTTAGATAAAAAAACCCATGACAATATCCCTCAGCTGTTATCATTGATTTCGATGCTTCAAAAAAAAAAAAAAATTATCAACCATGTCTTTGTACAATGCCCTTTCGCACAAGAAATATGACTACTTTAACTTGTTGATAAAGCTGAAGCATAACAGTGAAATATTTGGAGTCACATGAACTTTTATATCTAAACATGTTTTATGAATACCCAAAATAGAATACATCCTCAAAAAAATAATTTCATAATATGGACACATGCTTTAATGTTCCTCTCTAACCTATCCTCGATATTTCTTTCACCTCCTGCAGCTGATGCTGATCACTTGTATGTTGTCTGTGTTACAGTTTACTAACCGTTTTCTACATTTGTTAGTTCCCGTTTTGTCTTTGTTTTGTTTTTCAGGTCCTGTCCGGCAACCCGTTCATCGATCGATTTTAAGGTTGTATGTTCTTTATGCTGGGGAGGTGATTAGCGCCTGCTTCAGTCAGCGGGAGTCCCCTCACAGAGGGAACTCCTGTCTGCTCTGCCTGATCCTCACGGGGACTTTGTGAAGCTGCTTTGAAAGCAATTGCTAAAGAAGCGCAATATAAAAACTGATTGATTGATTGATTGATTAATATATGAGAGGCATTCATAAGCCAAGCAGTTGACTGTCTTGCCAGACACACCTTCTGTCTTGGCAACTTTAGGTTTGACAACCTTTACAAGGAATTAGCACAATAAAGTCAACTCTGTCCTGCATTTCAGCAATTTAAAGGACCCAGTATTTTCATCAAAAGTATAGTTCCACAACAGGTCATTTGGGGCTGGGGAGAGAAGTGAACAGAATCTCATTAACATTTTATCTAAATATTTAATCCCTGATGCTTCACTGTTTTTTATTCATATCATTATTGTTGGCCTACATTACTTTGAGGGGAATGAATTCACCCTCTTTTATCGTCCTGCCTCTTTGCCCATTTTTGATTGGATGGTAGTGAGGCACTTCCATGCTTGGTTAAGGAGGCTGCAAAATGGTACAGTTATCACATTCATACAAAACCAATGGATGACATCACAGACACAACATCCACGTTGTTTACAGTCAATGTTGTAGTAGAAGGAGTCAAACACTGTATAGAAGAGCTTGAAAATGAACAGTTAAAAATGTTTCTAAAAGAAACATTCAAACCCAGTTTATGAAAATAATGTTATCCAATCTTTGATTGATTATGCCTTTATGATCAACATTACATCAACTATTTCATTACCTTAAATGGACACTTATTAATAAAACATATTTTATTAATATTCCTATTTTTTTTATCTTTTTCTCTGTGTAATATGTGTTAATATCAGTGCTATCGCTCGATTAAAGCAAATGATAGATAAAAAAAAATCAACTAATTAATCTAACCGATTTTTTTAATTAATCGCAATTACAAGACAAACTTTTTTAATCTATAAATGTAAAATGTTAATTATTCATGTAAACTGAAGACAAAGAAACTATTTTTTTTGACATGTTATACAAGTCAAATTAATCGCATGCGTTAATTTTAAGGACGCTAGTTAATAAATAGATATTAATTGAGTGATAATAGATCAGGTTACAATAGATTTAAAATATATACAAATACATTTTATTTCAAAACAACTATAATAATAATTTAAAATAATCATGGTTATTTATTACTGCAATAACTTATCATTTTTCCTACAATCAAAGAGTCACTTTAAGTCTTAATTGGTTCAGAATCAGTCATTTATTTATTATTAACGGTGCCATGTTATTTTTCATTTATTTATTTATTTATCCTGGTGCCATGTCAAGATACCCTGACTTTTCGAACATTCCTGGCATCTTGAAGTGTTGTTCACTCATCAAAATGTGCATCAAGTTGTGTTCAGATTACACATGTTTGAGCAATCCTTTATTCTTTTTATCTGAGCTGAAAACAGCTCGTTTCACTCATCTCCGGCCAAGCCCCACCCACTTGCCAATAATATGAATCGCTAGTACAGCCCCTTGCTATGACTAACAGGAAACACAGTTTGACAATGCCAGAGACGAGTGTTTTCTGACAACCGGAGTCAAACCTTTTCTTTGGATTACCAAAGAATGAGTTTATTTGTCAGAGATGGCTCAATTTTGTGTCATCCCAACAGAGAAAACTTGGAAAGATCACTTTTGTCTGTGAGCAGCACTTCAGTCATCTGGTTCATCAACAAAGAACAGTTTGATAAAGGATTTATGACGAGGCTGGCTTTGTCACTGAATGCTTTTCCAACTGTCCAGTGTTTATTGATTTGGAGGTCCACGCTGCAAGTTTTTTTTAACACATTAATGAAATATGCAATTTTAACTCTTCATACATCAATCTGAGCATACACTACATGGCTTTTATAACCCTATAAGGAAATCTAGTTTCAGCACACACAGAGACTCTTTCCATTTGTGATGTCCCTAGTTGTCTGTTTTTCTCAAACCGGACTAGCTTGAGAGAGCTGGACAGTAGGGGAAAGCTCGTCTGTGGGAGGGACCTTGGGAGTTTTTACCTGGCCAAAAATACGAGGTGACGCTGTTTATGAAAAACATTATATTGTGAACATTATTAACAGTGCCGTGTAAAAGCTATAATAAAGGCATAACATAAGATCTTTAATATGTAAGGGATTTACAACAGCTAAGCATAGTATATTCATTTTTAAATAGGTTAAAGAGGCGAAGAACTGCACAACGTGAAACGGATTGTGGTTGCCTTCGTGAAGTGCATTTAAAAAGGCAAATTTAAAGCTCCTTGTTTCCTTTTAATGTGGAATTATACAAGATAAGTTTACAGTAACAGTGTTCACCGGCAGATGTTTCAATCAAGTCTCTTGGTTTTAGTCCAGCAGAGCTTCTCAAATGACTATTATTTAGGCTGTACAGTATTTTTTTTCTATACACGGTCACTAAAACAATCCAGGTTGAACGATTCTGTGTGTGAGAGGACTGATCAAAAATTCCTTAAGTCACACAACAATAGTGATTATAATAATAGATAGTATATAGTAGATAATAATAGACAATCGTGAAGTGATTAGACCGAGCTGGCGCTACGTATGGTATATCAAGAATTATACAAATTATAAGTGAACGCTCTCACATGCTCTTGACAAATTGAATTACCACCAGTCTCGGAAAAATGTTTAAAACTGTAGCTCATTGGACTGAAGCCACTCAAGAAGAAAAAAATGGCAATATTTTTCATTATACAAACTCCAGAGGCTCTACCTTAGACATAAGGGTTTTTATGTTGACCAAAAAATGACAGGCAGCAAAATAGTACATTTGAGGTGAAATATTTTTTTAACCATCTAGCATAGAAGAAAATATGAGAAGTGCCTAGCTTTGTTTAAGCAGCTTTGAAAGTGACTGGTGAAACCCCAAACAAGGCATTTTAAATGTGCTCACAATACCCCATATTCACTCCCAACTGCAAATGGCAAGAATGAAAAGCAATGGCAAGAATGAAAGTGCAGTTCAAGCACATGCAACTGTTTGCAAATCACACAGACAACAGAAAGAATGCCTCTTTGCCCGTGTTCCACAGGCGTGCCACACTAAGCTCCACTGCACAGTTCATTTGCACTGGGGATTACAACAAATTAGCCATCTGCATTATTTCAGCATGCTCTGGACACACACACTTTCGTCAGGGCTTGGGCATTGGCTATATGCTCTTGTAACTTTATGAGCTCCTAAAAAAATAAACCCACCCAAAACTGGCATCTTAATCTCCATTTAGTCAAGCAGTTCTGTAGATTCCTGGTATACTGAAAAGTCTACAGGATGAGGATTCTAAAGATATGGGATGTAAATAAAGATCAACAGATTTCAAGACATTTCTCACATGCAAGATGAAATTAAGACCTTGTGTGTCACCATCTTCTTTGCACACCTACAATTTGATTCAATCAGTTCAAAAACATTCAGGTGCCCCCTTTTTATTCAAATTCAACAACAATATTTTACAGCCTTACTGCGTGGTGTCTGTTGCAGCTGGGCACACATCGAAAAATAGATTTTTTTGTGTTAATCATACAGGCTCAAATTAGGCTTGTTGTGATGATCAACAAGCTGGTCAATTGTACTGCAAACTAAAAAGTATGGAGATGATGACAATTTCACATTCATGTGGTTTCCAAGTCTGTCTCTCTCTCTTTGTAACAGTCTTAATTTAAATTAAGCAATCAAAGCCCATAGTCTACAACAAAAGCAGAGCGACCATCAGGGAGCACTGCATTGGGTTACACAAGTAACTCTTCTTTAATCAAATGTAGGTGTTTGGAGAATGCTATTAATGAGGATCATGAATGTTGACTTTAATTCACAGGTGATAAACTATAAAACACCATGGACACCTGTTTGTTCTGGAATTTGGTGAAAAAGGTCCAACACCTTGGCCATTAAAAGTGCCATGTAATGATAACGTGACTTTTCTGACATTCCTAGCATCTTGAAGTGTTGTTCCCTCATCAAACACATGCCTCAAGTAATATTCAGATTAGTTCACATATGTGAATGTGATCTGAAAAAGGCTTTATTTTTTACATTAATGAAATACAAAATTTTAACTCCTCATACATCAAGCTGAGCGCACACTACATGACTTTTATAACCTTATAAGGAAATCTGGTTTCAGCACACAGACACTTTGCATTTAATCTTCCCTAAAATCTTAAACATGCTCACACTACAACAGTCAATCATGTGGAACGCACATTAGAGGGATGTTACTAATGTTACATGCTAGGCTCGCGCATCAAAAAGTAAAGATTGCGACCAGACCTTGTAATGGCATTTTACACAAATACACCTATAACAAAATAAACAATTAATAAAGCAGTACGCCGACATTAGATATCAAACAGTGTAAGAGAAGTCTGTCATTTACCAGTAAACATGCCACCAAGAACCCTTTTCCTCCATGTTTCTGGTTCATTCTATGAACTCTGGTTCAAACATTTAAGGTGCTGTTACATCCCGCAATGCCGTTGCCTGTCGATTATAACATTTTAAACCAATAACAAAAAAAATAGCTTGAGACCATTGGTCAGTAAGATGTGCCAAAAGCTTGTCTGTGGGAGGGACCACTATACACAGCGGGTTTTGTCAGGACAAAAATATGAGGTGATTCAAAAACGCTGTTTATGAAAAATATTGGACTTTCAATGTTAATAACAGTGCAAGGGCATAACATGGGACCTTTAACCTTGGAGCATGAGGATTTTTTTATTCATTCCATGTGTTAAATCAACGCTTATTAATAGAATGATTTATACTTGAAAGACCATTTTTTTTCCCCTGCTTCATGCCTTGTTGCTCTCCTATTGGTCCGTTCCAGCCCTGATGCTGTGTATTCGTACGTAGCATCCGGCTCTCCGATTGATCAGATCATATTCATGATGCCTTCCCAGAAGCGCTTCCCTGGGCACGTTGCCTCAATCAAAAGGTAAGGGTTATTTTTCATTTATTTTATTCTGTTTTCTTTGTTTTATTATTATTTCTAAGATTTCTAATGTGTACTTATAAGGGTTGAAGAGTCCTACTTTATTTTCTTTGGTTTTCCATGTTATTTTAAATGTTTAGTGTTCTTGTGGCTTGGAATGAATTGGGCATAATAAATGTAAAACTTGATTCAACATACGAAAAATCCAGCACACTAAGGCCACCCTGGAATGGATTAATTTCATATCTCAAGGTATCAATGTATTTCTAAATGAAAATAATCATGATAATATTCTTTCCACAATCAAGCAAATGTACTTTAAGTTTCAATAATTGATCATTTGTCTAATTCTTCTTTGTTTCTTTGTAGACACGTCAACAGTGCAGGTTGTAATAATAATTAATAATAATAAATAGTAATAATGAAAAAAGGTCTACGCCTTTAGAAATATTCATTTTCTCAACTGTTAAAACAAGTATGGTGAGTCAGTTTTTAAAATAAAAATCAATAGTCTGCTAGGCAACTGAGAGAATTTCTTTGAAGTTGTCAGATTTCAGATGTTTTGAGAGTCTGCATTTACAGTGTTTACATTTTGGGGCAGTTTCTCCTGTGAGTAATAAACACTGTGCGTCGGTTGAATGTGATCTAGTGTGGCTTCTAGTAAAGATGACTTGTTCACTTCTGATCTTAGGTTTGTGGTGCCCAACCTTAGGTTGAATGTAATATAACTTATTTCTTTGTTGTTTCTCCCATTTTTATTCCCATTCTGATTAAAGGAAAGTTACTGTTGGCTTCAGGTTCGATGGTGAAATTGATCTTTGGGAAATTGCTGCGATCTTCTTCTTGGTCGCTGAGTCTGCCTTCTCATTTCCAAATAGTCTAATATGGACAGGGACCCAGCAGATGATGATGTGGTAGAATAGAAGTGATAGCCGGGTGGTTTGATCCCATGAATCCCACTGATTCAAGACAGGTCTTTGAATCAGAAAAGATAATGTAGTTCCTTTGTGTAGATGTTTCTATTCTTTCTACTGCCAATTACCAGGCGTATTCTTCTGCTATTATCTGGAAGGCAGATAAACTTTTGGTCACTTCCAAAAATTGCAGCTGCAGTAACTTGAGTCTCTGACTGTGATTCATCTGTGAATATTGGAGAATGGTTTGGGTATAAAGTTCTGATTTCGCAGTACAGCTGTTTGGAAAAAGTTGGGATGTGTCACATTCTTTCTGGAATTTGCTAATTCAGTGTTGATTGAAATTCAGAGTGTCCAGAGTGGGGGCTTTGAAAATCTCTTCTGCTCTAGTATCTGATTTTTAAAGCTCAATGAGTCAGCAAATGATTCAATGCAAATTCATAATTGTTTTATCTTTTCTTAACTTAATTTCGGCACCTCGTTTTGGTGCCACTTAAATGCCTGAACTGCCAGGACTATGTCAATCACCTTCATTCAATTCAATTATCTTCATTCAATACAGGAACAAATGTTAAACTTGCTCTGATGGCACACGCTAGCAAAATTAAACAACTCGCATTAAACTAAATGCCTAAAACTAAACGGTCAAAGGTTAGGCTATAATACACATGAAAGGAATCCAACACAGCAACAAACTGCAAATATTTCACAGCAGTTGCGTATAAAGGAGAAAGCACGTAAAATGTATTTAAATATTTGAGGGCAAACAAAGTAAACCTTAAAGCAAAAAGATGCAGTGTTCAACAGCTTTCAAACAGCAGCTGGCAACATCGCTTTAATTTTTTCTATTTTGTTAATTTGTCAATTAACAAGTTTATATTTATAACTAGACAATCAGAGAAATACCATACATTTTCTGTTTGTGTACTACTGAAGTTGTTGAATTATCATTAATTAGTGAAAATTCAAAATTTTTAAAGAATTGGTATAAGTATTGGTATCTGTGATCCTGAGCCTGTAAGTACTTTGTATTGGATCAATCCCAAATTCTGCAGTACCGCCCAAACCTGAGCCCAGCCTCAGTCATACTGATCACAAAAAAAAAAAGTCCACTGATTATGATGACAATTGTTTTGGCACCGCTTTCATTTTAAAAGTATCGATTTGGTACATGATATCGAGTGACCTATGTACTTGGTATGGAGAAAAAAAACGATACCTAACCCTACTCAAGAACAACAACAAAAAAAAAAAAAACAATCCTTTCACAGTACAAAAGAAGCAAACCATTTTTCACTCAAAAAACTTCAAAAAAAGTTTGTGGACCAAGAAATGACTGGCAGGTGGGTAGTTAATTAAATAGTTTCATAAACATGAAAATGTTGTTAATCTGTATAAAATAAAAAAAGAATAGTGAATGAAAATAACCTCTCAAATATGTTCTACAGTGTTTCACCCATCATTCAAAAGGAGGGTGTCACAACCCTTCAAAGCTACATTCAGACTGAAAGGACTTAATCCTCATTTCATAAACCCTTTAACACTGGATGTGTAACCGGCGACGCAAGTGACTTGAGCACTTCATTACATTCATTATGGTACTGACAACATTGCTTGTGTTCCAGAGGCAGGAAATTTGTGGTGCGTAGGAGAGAAGTGACATGAGAGTGAGAGTGATTGATAATGTGAATGACTTTAGCAAAACTTAAGCTGTGTTTTAGAGGCGGGTTCATTTTAAATATTATATTTGTATTGTATATATTAGTATATGCATGGTTTTCCCTGTAGTTATAAGTTTATTTACTGTGTTTATGCCGCATAAGTGATTGTCGCATTTGTGCTGACAGACTTCTTTTGCTCCTCGCATTCTTCCTCCGGTTTTTACCACACTTGGCGTTAGATTTTGGTGTCAAAACATTTCTAAATAGAGGAGAAAGATGTCAAGACCATCTTGACGTCAAAGTTGTTTTTGTTTGTAAGTTTTCGTTGAAAGATCGTGAGGGCGTCTCTGGGAGATTTGTGACATTATATTTGATTGACATTATATAATATTGCTTTATATAACTGCTCATACTCTTGAATTCTACAACATTTTGCTTCATTCATTATTTTTATTTTATCTAATCATTATAAATTGTTTTTATTTCATCTTTTGCAATTTTTTGTGTATAAATACATTTTTTTTTTTTTTTTGCAAATCTCATCTAATCTAATGTAATATCTTTACATTTATATAGATTCTTCTGATGAAGGGGAATCCTCCTGAGTGGTGGAGATGATGTCTGTGGCAAAGGCCGAAGCATTAGGAACGCAAAAAAACCTCCTGTACATATGTAAATAAAACCACATGTGAAATGAACACTGAAAGCCCTATTCAAACAAAACTGTTTGAGTTTATGTAAAATGGTTTGATGTTCCTTTTTGTAGTCTTGTTGATCTACATTTATAGCTGTCTATAAAGAGAAATTTGATTAAAATTCAAATCTGTTTTTTTTCTTGTTATTACACACTGTTCTGAGCCTTTCCAGATTTTGAAAGTTTTATTTAATCTGAAAAGGAAAACTGACAAAAATGACCATAAAACAACATTTTCTGACACAAATATTAAAAACAAGAAAACCAGGCAAACTGTTATAAGTACAGTATCATTATAGGAGTAAAAGGGGTTAATACCTCCATGTGTTATCAATTTAGAATTGTGAGTAAATGTTGTGCTTAATGACTATTCAAAGATAAAATTGTGTCTTCTCTAAAGTGTTTTACGTGGATATTCAGTTAAAATGGCTGGTGTTACAGATGCTGTGTAGAGCTTTCCTTTATATGTTTGCTATCATGGGAAATGCACAATACACTGTTTAGTTGAGGTGTAAAAATGGCTACATACATTTTTTACAACACGACAAAGCAACTATCAAAATGACTAGATTTACTGGTTTGTGAACCTGTAAAAAATCTCACAAGATCTCATAGAACCTTTATAATCATTTACACATTCAAATTTTATGTTAAGAATTTGGATGCAATCCAGCAGAAGACGAAAAAAGAGAGAAAAAAAGTTTGAAGTTAGTCACTTGAGCAAACCATAATCAATTGAGGATTCTAAAACCTTTAACAATGCATTAATCTCACACCACTTTGTTAAATTCCTTTACAAATCTGTAATCCACAATAAATACATGCTCAGCAACTTTGCAGAAGTTAAACGTGTGAGCAATGCCCAGGGAATCTGCAGGGTACATGCAGCTTGCTCATCAAGAATGCACTCAAGTAAGTGAGAACATTTTATGTAACGTGGGATTCCAAAGCTATGAGAATGTGTTTTAACTCACAGTTAACTCAACTTCTGTTTGACTTTTCAGCAAACCATTTTACTTGGGCTACTAAGATATTCCATTTAATACAACTACTGCAAACCATTTTTGAAGTAAACAGCTAATGTCAACATAACTCTTGTAGAGTGGGTTATATATACCCATTTAATACTTTTAGTATGTTTCATATAAAACACGGCTAATATTCATAAAATCTAGATTTGTCTTGAGGTGACACATGATCTCAAAATGCTGGAGCATTGATATTGCTAACAAACACTGTGCAAGATTGTAATTAGGGCTGCAACTAATGATTATTTTGATAATCGATAATCGCATTTTTATTTGATGTTTTACTATATAAAAAGCATAAATCAGACTATTATTTATGTGTAGAAATAAACTTAAAAAATGCACAAATAGAGTTGGTTATATTTAATTCAGAATTTTTAAACCTTAAATGAAAAACAATATTTGTTTTAACACGTCACTTTAACACTGTAAAACACGTCAATATAAATAAATAAATGAATGAATAAATAAATAAAGAGCAAAACACTTGTTAAACAATTAATATTGAAAACAGATTTGGTAGTTAAGAAGTTAACTTTATTGTGGACTAGAAATAAAAACGCTAATAGTCTTGCTTAAAATTAAAGGAAATAATAATTTGCATTGGTGTACAAATGAATTGTTACTTGCATTCAATGCAAACCCAACAATTCCTAAATGTAATATTTTACTGTTATTCATGCGGTTTAACTTAAGATCATTTAAAGTAGCACCATTTAAATAATCACTATTTCTCATGAGGTGATTGCGCAGAGTAATGCTACCGAGTGAATGAGCTACTTGCACAACTACTGTGTTCTGTCTAGAACAGCGCAGGTCCTTCCTGTTACAGCAAAGTCAATCGATCGTGGCTTTGTTTTACACTCGCTCTCTGCAGGAATTTCCAAAAATTGGTAGTCAACTAGCTACAAATCAGTTTGGGCAAAAATTATCCTTTTAAGAGACCGCAGAAATTTATTGCCATCAATGTACGAGCAGCTGAGGTGCTGCGACGCTGCATTTAAGGCGCAGATTTGCCACTATAGGAGATGGTCGAGAGAACCCTGCAAAGAGCCCAACCCCAAAACACATTTCTGCAATCTCTGAAGGATTATTTCTCCTCAAACAGCTTTGTAGCTCGTTGACTATTTTACAGAGATCACAAAGAGCTCTCAAGTTTATTAGCATCGCTTATACCTCGAGATATTGAGCCGTGTAAAAAGAATCTGCAGACCAGTGTACAACTACACTGATGTATATAAAAAAATATTCAGTTTTCTAGTTCACTGCTGAAAGTCACAATAGCTTTTTTTTTTTGCATAAACGTTGTACATCGTTCACACTAATTTACGGAAAGTCCTGCAGAGAACAAGTTCAAAACAAAGCTGTTTAAACAAAAAGGTTAAAAAACCTTAACTTAAACAATACAAATATTACACAATGTAGCGATAATTTTTACCCTCCTGATGTTTCGGCATCTGAAATACCAACTTGTTTTCATTTAAGTTGCTCATGCATCACTGTTGTGCTTCCAAACCATGAAAGCTCGGCCCGGCATGGCAAGCAGCTGAACGTCTTCTAAGGAGCGTTTAATGAGAAACGATTCCACGCTTTGGAAGATTTTGTGCGCACAATTTTTCCTGAAGATGACGCTTCCTCCATTGCGCTGGTGGCTGTGTATGTTTGATCTGTGCATCTTGGTGTCGCACACCTCCGTGACGCCACATGATCAGGCCAACCAATCGATAACGACATTTGTTGATGACGAATTTAATCATTGATAATTATCGATTAGTTGTTGAAGCACTAATTATAATAAACTATTTTTATTTTCTAAAAAGTAAGATTAAAAAGTAAGTTAGTGACAATATTTATTAAATTTTTTACAAAAATTAACAAAATGATGATTGCACAGTCTTTGCCATGAGGGTATTTGACTCCGTTTGTATTTTTGGTATTTTATGCTAGTCTCAGATCGCCCAAAACCAAAAAATGTTTGGCTCTCTTATCACACTCATCTTTCATGGGGTGGAAGCTCCTTGCACAATCAATGAAACGGGATCTTTTATGTGGTGATGACGCAACTAGCAAAGAGCATCACTAAATCTTTATTATATTCCGACTAGGGTTGGGTCGATAGATGATGCCATCGTACATCGCCGATGGCAGATAGACATCCCAATGTTGAGGCAGCATCCCCGAAGCTCTGGCTCTTTGCTCCCTCGTTCAGGGCCAGGGGACTGACTCTTGCCGCAAAGTCTCCCGGCAATGGTAAATCAAAGACCATGCGGGCAGGCTTTAAACAGTCAATTTGTTATGAATTAGTTATACAATACAACAATTCCTATACTCCCAGAGACGATTTCATCTTCCATCAGCGATGTTTCTCATTAGACATCACCGATGGCAAATTTGGCAACATCACCCAACCCCAATCTGGGTGAACAGTTTAGGAATATCTTTCGGCCCCATAAGACCTTACCTTTAACCAAAGGAGAAAAAAAAGCCACAGAAGATGAGTTACAAGACAAACGGTGATGTAAGGTGATGCAACTCTATTAGATTCAGGAGGCAATTGCTTTTTCCCATTGGCTCAGAAAGGATTGGAATTTTTTTTTAGCTAAATTTCTTTTAACTTCATTCAGCAACTGCATTTTCCCTTTCCCCTGTTTGCTTCTGTGTGATATTAAAATAGTTTTGGTTGATGATCTGAAAACTTTTTTTGAGCGATAAATACAAAAAACACAGAAAAACACAAATACTTTCTCACAGCAATGTATGGATGAGGTTTACCAACTTACTGTTTCAAATTCAAATTTGTACATTCCCTGAGCCATCCTCTTAGCTATATCCAAAAAACCTTCGCAATTTAACATTGGACACGGACACAGTTAAAGAAGGAAGCCTATATTTTTTTATGAGTTTAAAATATTTTTTAACCAGTTTCCGTTGGAAACACGACCCAATAGACTTTTTTTGTAGATCTTGCTGTCCTACACATGTGACAATTTTTTTGTGTAAATTATACACTATTAACTATAAAGCAGGGGGCCTATAAATCCGGTCCTGGAGTGCCAAAGACCTGCACATTTTTGGTTCAACCATATTGAAACACAACAGTTGCACTAATTAGGGTCCTCTGATTGTCTGAAACTACAGTAGCATATTAGTATGCAACTAAAATGTGCAGGGCTGCGGCCCTCCATGACCGAAATTGGGGAACCCAGCTTTCTATCATTTTAAATTAGTAACAAGTTAACTAAAGATTGTTTCTTTTGTTGGTTTGTTTTTAATTACAATGCCATCTTGTTTAGAAAAGTACTTAAACCACCAAGTTAAAAGCCATTCATATAAACAACTTTAATTACATAAAATTGTATTTAAGAAAGTTACAAACTGCAAAACTTCCACTGAGACTCTGAACTAAAAAGAGCTTTTTCAATAAACAGTAAATTCATAACTGAGACAGAAATGTTCCGCATTATGCATTGATAATGCTGTCAATCGAGATACTATTTTTCTTCGAATCTACATAGATGCATTAAATACAACGTATTTAGTACAAACACTGAATAGAGAACAAAAATTATTAAAAACATAACTTGCACAAACAGACTCATTTGGGAAATGATTGATGCATGAGTATGATTCATTTCCAACCAAATAAACGGTCATTTCTAACAAATAAGTAAAATTTGCATTTAATCAATCATAAATACATATACAGCGGTCATACTTTTCAACTACATAACGCTTCCTCAAGATAAGGCAATCCGATTTAACATTACCCCATATGATCACAAGCTCAAACATCAACTGTTTTAAAGCACATTTGGCAACGATTATCTGCAGACCTTTGAATGTCAGTGAATCGGTATCTGATTCTCCTGACAGTTCGGGCATTAATCAGCATGTAGCTAACAGGCAATGCTACAATGATGTAGCATCTTAAGTGAGGCTGGTGTAAAGTTGGTGGACTTTAATACCAGGCTTCAGCCGCTGTAAACCACTTCAGATAATGTCACACCACAGTTAATGATATACAGTTGCCAACATTTGTATAGCCAGCGAAAGAAAGAGTTTGAATGAGATTGAAGACAGGAAGCGATACCGCCCCCAATTCAACAGGCCTATTTCACTACATTAGCCGTTCGACACGACTATTTCAACTCGCTTAAACTACGTTTACTTCACCAGAGAACAACTTCGCGCTTACAGTAGACGATGACTTTGTGCCAGGCATCAATTATTGGGTAGAACTGTCTTACAATTGTTTTAAAAAGTAGCATTCGCCTGCTAATGACCGTTATTAAAAACCAGCACGCGCGCATGGCCAGGCCGCGGGGTTGCCAGATTGGAAATCTCCAAGCAGGCGCATAAACTCATGTTCGAAATAACTAAACCATATAGCAAATACACGTGCACAAAAACGAATGACAGCAAACAATTACAGCATGACAACCTGAAAGCATTCGATCTTTTAAAAAACGAGTGAAAAGTTTAGAATAAATGTTGGTAAATGAGGATGTGGGCCTGCAACCATGCTGCTGATTCAATGAGCTCCTACTCAACCCAAAGCAATGCTTAATCCCTCTCAAAGAAGAACGAACCATAAAATGTGGATTCATATCTGGTTGCTAAAATGTAGATTCATACCTGGTTACTATGCGAGGCCATGCTCCTGGTGAGATTTTCTCTCAATCTCAAGGCGAATGTTCTCTCGGAAGGGGGAGAAAGGGGGTGAGGTGAGCTTGAGTACTCGGTGAGAGCAGCAAAGGCCTACTGTGCCATGGTTTCCATTTTGCTATGTTTTGTCATCCAGTGGTTGTATTCGGGTTTAGTGTCACGACTCCAGCGGATCACGCCGTTTCTCTCACCGTCGCCGCCATCTTTAACTCGCGCCTGTGTGCTGCCTTCTCACCACACTCCGCGAGCTGCTCGAGAGCGTGCAGTGACGCGCTGCCGTCAGAGAGGGCGCGACAAAATGACGTGCATTTTCAAACTTTAATAGGTCTGCTCTTCTTCATCTACATCTGATTTTGAAGAAAGTATGTGTTTGTCTTTGTAATCTAAAATAGAAACTGTTGAACACATTTTCTTCATTTGTATTCTCTTAGATATTTTTTGTATTAAAAACTGAAAAGCTCAGGCAAATATTAACATTTATTTAACCCCTGGTATGGTGTTCGAGTGTGTAGGACCCGTTTTCAGTTTTCATCAAAAGACAAATTATAAAAGCAATTATTATTTGAAACTGAAATTGAAACTGACTTCACAGTGTATACCCTCTACACATTTATATACACACAAAGTGTGGACCCAGGGCATGTAAAAGTGTGAAAATTGTAGATTATTTACTTTACATCTGTCTTCCCACACAAACATAAATCACACTTAAACATACAATTTTACATTTTAGTATACAATTCTATGATTGTGTGAATTAAAAAGACCAAAATGCAATGGATCTCGCAGACCCGCTACCCTGCCAAAGTAACAATAACGAGAACACCACACATGGTTTAAATTCTACATGTGAAGAAAAAAGGTTAAAAAAAACAATATATAAAGTATATTTGCTGTCAACATTTGGAGTGAAAGAGAACTTGCTCCCTTTTGGAATCAGTGGGAACTACAGTTCAGTCACTTCCTATCCTGCTTCAAGAGTGAAAGCAAGAGATTTCCGCTTGTTCTTCACCCGCATCCATTCTAATAATAACGACCACATTTGTCTTATTTTTCAGACACGCCACATTGAAAATGATGGTTTGTCTGATTGCTCTGCAGCTGATCTCTTTCAGTGACTCCAACTTTGATGCAGAAATTGTGCAAGAGCACAAACATCTCCGAGTCAATGACAGTTTTATCTCCACACACCAGGTGGCACTGTCAGGGAAACAAAACAGAAAACAATCGTTCAGGGATGCAGGGCTTAGCCATGCGGCTTATTCAGAGAAAAACAAAACGGTGCCTGGATCTGTTTAGATATGAGATATTTGCAATCCAGGAGTTAGAAGAGATGCAGCCATGTCTCTTCAAACCCACTTCCGACAAGTTCTAAGGTGAATGGCTCATTACTGCCATCTACTGCTCATCTTTTTTCATCACTGTGTTTTCTTGGTAGTTTTAAACGTGTCGTCAAACATAAATCTGATGAGCATAAATGATCGATTATGCCACAAAAATGCTTACTGTTTTGTACGTTAACATATATTTAACACAATTTAACATATAAACCACAAGCGCAAAACAAAGTTAACTAGGGAATACACTTTTTAACTTTTTGTTGCTGTTTTTATTGTTCAAAACTAGGATTATGCTAATTTCAAGTAATTAATATTGTTGGCAACTTTTTATTAAATTGAAAAAAAGAAAAGAACCCTGTACGTTTGATTTCTGTCCTGTGTGATTGGCTTTGGCCTGACTAAAAATATATTTAAATATAGGAACAAATTTATACAGTATTTGATTATACACATCTGCAATTCACATTGAAGTAGTAAGAAAATGCATTACAAATATCTCTAATTGTTAATTTGAAGACATCTGCTATGACATCACAGGTATCTGTCAAACTCTCACCGTATGGTGTGTGAAATGAGATAATTTGAAGTAAATTATATTTGGAGACATCTCAAAAACATTTTATGGTAATAAGTATGCTAATAATTAATTAGTGCTACACAAATCTATACAAAGTAGTCGCTACTGCATGACATGTCGGGAGGTATTTTTTTTTTTGGAGTGAGAGAACTACATACTTACAGTATAAAGTATGCTGACTCAAACAATTCACTGACTTCACAAACAAATGTTAGAAGAGTAATTTAAGCTCACATTTGCTGTCACACAGCAGGAGCTCAGAGGTCTCAAAACCTTTTTCAAAGTAAAACATCAGGCAAAATCTGACTGGCAAAAATCCAAGACGCAATTCAAGACTGAAAGCACAGCTCAGTGCTTTCACCTTCGCACAGTATTAGCATTGTTTGAATGAGAGGGGAAAAAAAAGTATATTTCGGATTCTGAGAGAGCAGATGGGCTTCCGAGTCTGCAGCTTCTCGTTGACATGGCGGCGATGGGACTTTTGACCCTTATGGCTCCCCATAGCATTAAGGCGGGGACTGGATTAGACAGGTTTCACTCCTCACAGGTGAGTCGTTCAACAACAAAGCTTCTCAAAGCGCGTATCAGACAGAGAACTGTTTAATTCCTCGTGTAGGTAAGTAAGAGTTACTTGGGATAATTGAGTCAATAGAGAGTTAAAACTGAGCGATATTAACGTTACTGGTGAGTTGGTTGAGGAAATAGACCAAACGTTTGAGTTTTAAACTCCAAACGCTACGTTATCCTAGTTTGAGGTCTAAACACGTGAATCAGTCAGGCTTCAAAAATCATTTAATGCATACAACTAATTAATCAAAAAACTTTCTTTTTGTATCCTAAATGTACTAAAAACTTTTATGAACTGATTAGTTTCAGGGTTTCCAGGAAGCTCTACGTATTAATTGTGTTTTGGGGGTAGCACAGTTACTGACATCTGTCCCAGATTACAATTAAAATATCCTTTTAACTGGAAAAAAACAATGTGGGTATCACACATTGGGGTACAAAAGCGACCATAATTTTATAAATGGGTAAAAAAAAATTACGCAAGCACCAGGTAATCACTTGCTGCCTTTTAATGCAGAATTAAGTTGAATGACTTTGGGTGTCTCATACACCAAAATATATTATACTGTTACACAACATATATCTTCATTAAAACTAAGCTTTTTATTATTATTATTATTATTATTTTCCTCAATGGGTTGATTGTGCTCTATTGCCAACCAAAGAAACCACAGACAAAAAGAAGTTATTAATAATTATGGTTATGGTGTCATGGCATTGCGAAAAAAGGTCAATGGAGCACTAGCAGTAAAAAATGTAGGTATTTTTCATGTGATTATTTGACTCTGCTTAAAAAGTGGCAAAAGTTTTGTTACAAATACTTCACAAGTCTAAGATCATGATAAAGATGAAAAAGAATCCCGTTTGTAATTACCTTTCTATTGAAGTTTCTATCAATTGCAATTTGGGATTTCGTCTTTTATCAAAATCATTTATGAATGTAGCTTTTAAAGAGTCAAAATCCTGGGTAATAAAAATGGTGTTTTCATCAATGTTGAAGTTGGTCAACAAATACTTTTATTTGTATATAAATATTATAATATTTTTCTGACACATTTTACAGCAGTTTAAAATATGTCGCCAAAATTCGTTCAACTTGATGAAGCAGCAAAAGTTATGGACAAATTAAGACTCAAAATAACCCCTAAGCATTTCCCAACAAGTTGATGTAAGGTTGTATTAAAGAATGTTATTCACCAGAGTCATCTGTCAAAGCCTTTCAAGAGGATACATTCCAAGTATTTGTAAATAGTTACATGTTTCATTGTTTCCTACTGAAGGGAATGGCATCATCAAGCCGTTATCATCCCTCAAGAGACAGGCAGTCTAATGAAGAGAGGAGATATGACCGTGAGCATCGTCAGGACAGAAGATACAGAGAGGACAGAACAACTCCTGATGGAGAAGATCGATCTCGACACCACAGAGAGAAGGCACAGCACACGAACACCCATAGGGATTCACAGCTGTATGCAAGCACCAGGTATCACTATCATAGCTTTGAAAGATTAAAGTTCTGCATCATTAACAGAGGTTTACATGTGTGCTTTGATTCTTTGTTCTTTTCTTCAATATGTTTTCCACAGGCCTAGTTGCGACGAGACATCATCATACTATGAAGAGAATGAAACCTATTGTGATAAAGGGGCTCTCTATAACCTGGGATACATCACCACAAGCCGAGGTGAACTCTGCTTTTGGGTCTATTGTCATTATTTTTTAGTATAATGTGTATATACAATTGAAATTTGAAGGGTCTTGACATTTAATTTTCAAATAGAAAAGCAAAAACAAAACATTATCCTCACTAAAGCAGCATCGTCAATTAGAGTTTCATGTCATATACAAAGATTCTTGACTTTAATGTATGGAGCCAGGATGGTCTCAAAAAGACTGTACTCGTACATTTCAGATCATAAATAAATGACACAATTCAAATGTACAAAGTCCAATTCTTATATTCAAAACAATATTTGTAAGTGAAAGCAATAATTTTCCCCTCAATCCGTACACATGTGTATTTTGCCTGAATTCATTTGAAAACTTTATTATGTTTTTCAGCTGCTTCTCATGAAATGTTTACGAACTGTGTGAGATATATTTGCACATTGTTGATTGTGGATTCGCAGTCTCACTTACAAGTGCGCTGCGCTCCAAATTTGTGTTCGATACTTTTCAGACTCGTCTTGCACTTTTGGGTACGTATATGTAACTTCAGAGCTGCTCCTGTTCTCCAAAAGTCAGAGTGCTGACTCATTTAGCTCACCACTGCACTGTTTTTGCGCATTGTTTAAAAATCAGGTCACTATAAGGCATAATTTAGTTTCTTACAGTGGTCATAACATTTTGAAATTGGCAGCATTAGTCTCACTTAGTGGCAAAGTTGATTTTGATCCATTTAAAAAATGATCATGATATCCCAATAAACACATACTTTTATTGTGAATAATTTTTAGACTTTGTTTCATCAGTTTGTTCTTTCAATTGCACATTTAGTGAAACTTTTAAATTTAAATGCTTTCAATATACCAACATAGAGGAATATGAAACCCAATGATTTAATTTGATGTTGAGGAATGGGAATTCCATAGTTATAAATCTTTTTAGAAGCCTGTCCAAACATGGCTGGTAATCTTCAGTTGCAACAAATCAGCATGGTCACATTTTCGAAACCTTAATAAACATCTTTTCCTTAACCTAAACGGAAGGATTGGAATCCATTTTCTGTAAAGGGACTCCGCTGTTTAACAGCTTTGTTCATATCTGCCTCTTGACAGCAGGATTTCCAATCAAACTTAGAGGATAGTTGTGTGATTGGTAGGATTTGAAATAAATCGTGTCCCTATCTGTATCTAGGAATCTGTCAGCTCCTGGAGTTCGTCTTGAGCCTGCTGATCATCATCTGTGCTGGTGTCAACTACAGTAACTCTGGTCGCTACCGGGACATCGCTAGCTTAGGTGGGTTGTACCAGTATTACTACGGAGGAGCCAATGCGTTCATCGGAGCGGAGGCTCAGAAGGTCCAGCAGCTTGATGACCAGTTTTACCAGCTCAAAGTGCCCCCCTACATCTATAGCATGGCGTGTGGGGGTGCTCTAATGGGTTTCATCTCCGCCCTGCTCGCCCTGGGGGTCTTTCGAGTACCTTACCATTTTCCTCCGCTGCTCCTGGGTGAAGCTCTGCTGGATCTGCTCATAGGTCTTGGGTTCATTCCCGCCATTGCGTTTTATTTTCTAAAGCTGCAGGCTATTTACAACGATTCGATTTGTAAAGAGAGGGAGGCCTTGTATGCCAGTAAAGGCCACAGAGGTTTCGAGTGCAATTTTAACGGGGCAGATGTGGCAGGAGGGCTGTTTGGGGTTCTGGGCTGTATTATTTTCCCCTTCAGTGCAGTGTTGGCTGTCAAAGCTTTCAGAAGAGTGAGAAAGATGAAGCAGAGGCCGGATGAAGAAAACAACCTCTGATTGTCCAGGCCGACTCATCAGGGTGGGAAGTTTGGATAGTTTCATCTTGCCAATTTCTTTATATGTTTTTTACTACTTTGTCTGACTTGTTTTTTTTTTTATACCTGTTACATTAAAGGCTTATCATTGTTAAGTATACTGTACAACAACCTTTTCATGTAAGTGCAACTTTGTTGATTTTAGCATAGAAATAAGCATGCTTGATTTTTAATGGTAACATTATTATAAGTAGATATTTGTTCACATTTATTCTGCAACATCATGTATGAGTTAATATAGCACCATCAAGGAACACCATGAAGGATGTATTAAACTTAATAGATAGCGTGGTATAAAATACATTTTAAAAATGCTTTTAAGTATTCTACTTTATAATTAATTTTATTGGAAGTATATAATGTACACTACATATCAAAACATGTAACTAATCCAAATGTCTTTCATATGATCATTATTCTGTTTATTGCAATTGTATAAAATCAAAAGTTGCATTTAGTGTCAAATTGCATGCAATCTAAACTTTTTATGTTTAGAAAAACAGTTTTTGATATAAGAAACAAATGTGTTGTTTTAGAGAATATAGCTTTTTCTTTATACTAAACACGTCCTTCGTTAAAAATTCTGTTTATTTTCTAAAACAGATATATCAGATTTTGAATCAATTCACACAATTTGTTTTTTAATTATAGACTTGTAATGAGAGATTTGTAGGAGAGCAGCACCTTCTTTTGACATACCACCACTGTCCCCATAAACAAATCCAACAAGATTTCTAAAAACATTTTTACATTTATATTGTTCTTCATGAAACTCATTTTTTGTCCCATTCTTTTTACTGATGTCTGCTGTGTAGATACTTAACAAGATGACATTGGTATAGAGAAATAAACACGCTAAATGTATTAAAACAGATGTGTTCTTTGAGACATTTCATTTGAAATTTGTGTGTGTAGGGAGGTGCAATGATTCGCGCTGATGCTTCTTTAGTCCAAAAGCATACTTCACTTGAAGTGGTGACTGAAGACTTCTTGGGAGTTACAATCAAAATTATGCCAAATGTATAGGCATGCAAGAATTCCAAAGAGTTATAAAATAGAGGTAATAATTAGTTTAAACAAGCTATATGATTAAACCACATTGGTAACCTTGTTTGTAAATTTATTGACCCTTATCTCAGTATTCTTTATTTATTTTTGAAAATCTTTTGATATAACATCCACTAACACTTCAGGGCTATTTCAGCATGTAAAGCAAAAATCACCTAACCTGATTCTTGAGGCCCGGAGCCCTCAATGTTTTTGGTTCAACCATCATGAAACACAGCTTTTTAACTAAATAAGGTTCTCTTTGGTTGTCTGAAGCTAGAGTAATATGAATTCTACAGCAGGTTTGCAACTGAAATGTGCAGGGATCTGGACCTTTAGGGCCATATAGGATGATCCCTGCTGTAAAGAGTGCAGGTGTAGGACACGTTACACAACATAAGATTTATGACTGTTTGAATTATTAGTGTAGATTCAAATGATAAAAGCTAGGAAGGGAATGACAATCATGAGTCACTGGTTAGCTTTGACTAGAGGATTAAAATCAGTGAAGCCAGAGACATGTTTCACAGTAAAAATCTTTATTGCTACTTGGCTGAAAAGTTAATTAAAAATACAGCTTTCTGCTTGAAACGAAGCATAGCAGCATCTGAAATGAAACGATGAGCCAGCACCCACTCGATAAAATCTAAAAGTACAGTCCAAGCTGACCCTAAAAAGTGCTCGCATTCGTCCATTTACTAAATTAGTAAAATCAACCCCAATAATCATCCCCTAACCTAAACACAACTCAATAATTTAACACAATGAAAATATCCAGCAGTTTACTCTGCATGCTAAAGTAGAAACTTAAAAATATACAATAAGCTTCAGGTATTAAAACAATGTCTTATAAACAGAAAGTTAATCTTTTATACAAATAATCACAATATATTTTCTTCATGTTATAGATATATAAGATATTTAGATTCATCTGTATAGGGCATGCTTCTCACATTAAATACAGGAATAATTCGTTTTTGTTTTTTATCAAGTAGTACCTTAATAGGAGACCCCTTACATCCTAGATTCTACTTACGGTTGGAGGAGGAACTATAAATTGGCATGAAACCATGACATACAAAAATAAATATCCACTTCTTGGCATTGAGAGGAAATACTAAAGCGTCTCTTAAAAAGAAAATGTTCAGAAGTGATGCCTAGATCAAGCTTTGGTCGCGATAGACAGCAGGAGCAGATTCAGTCCGGAACCAACTGAGCATGTGCAAAATGTGTTTCCAGAATATAACCAGATCTGAGGAAAACCTCACACAGATAGCAAGGTAAAACCACAATAACACGCATTCTCTTGTAGAGGAAAACTGACCCAACAATGAAAATCCAAAGAGGAATCACTTGTCCCTTCACGTTGTTTCATACACCAAAAGCCTTTTAAATATCCTCAGAACGCCAATTAAGATTTTTGAGTTAGAGCACAATGGTGGCTTGTTCCTTAATAAGACACCTCTTCTTCTAAACCTTTTCCAATTTACGGACTAACCACTTGAAGCTGGAAGTAGATGTCGATTTTAATATTTTGGCATGACTCACCACGGTTCAGAATTGTGTTTCCACTGACTTCAGTATCAGTTCTGAGTGAGCTTGTTTTAGGCACGCCACTCAAGACTCATAAGTCTAGTGAATGGTGAATCTCTTAACAGAAATGCAAAAAGCTGATTGCACACAATGGAGACCATTAAATGAGTAGTGTTCTTTAATCCTGTGTATGTGGTGTCTTTTCACTAAAGGTTAAATAACTGCAGGCATCATTTAAAAGACGGCAGGATGATTAAAAATCGCCGAAAATAACAGCAGTTTTTTTTTTCTGGCCAATCACCACTCAATAGTATGTCACATAGTAATTTACTTACCAATCAGAAAGAACCATCACTTTGACTTGAATCAACTTTAATACCTTCATCTAAACAGTTATTAAAAACGTATGAGTAGAGAACTGGGTGGAAAAAGTATGCAAGAGTCAAGTCAATAAGTACCTTTACAAAACAGGTTGGGGTAAAGTGGCAACTTTTCCAAACAAGACTGCAAGACACTCTAAATCTTATTCTGTCATTTTGCATATGGCAGTTCACAGTTTCGCCATGCTCTTTTGAAAAACACTTTTGAACTTTAAAGCAGGAAAAAAAACATGTAAAGTGTGTTGCGGTTGCACCATTATGTAAATTCTAAAATTGTAAACCTTTTCGAATCAACAACTGAAGAAAATTTCTATAAAATATCTTGAAGAGCATATTAAGGCCTTTTCACATCATCACACAGTTTTCGTTTGCCACGGTGTGGAGAAGTTCTACTTTCTCCTCAATGTTATTACAATAAGTGATGTTTGATAGTCGGGTGTTATTCAGACCAAAAAAAAAAACAATTAGAGGAAGATTTAAGCATCTGAACTGCACTTACAAAGGGACTTGAATACACCAAGAACAGCGGTCAATGGAAACCACAAAGCAAAGCTAACAAAAATCGGATGGTATTGATTTAGATGTGATTTTTTAATGTTATTGATTTAGATGTGATATACAAATGTTAACATTTGCTCTGAGAAAATACTATACAGCATCTATAACAACCACACAAAAAAGAAGCCCACTTGCTAAGACTCTGGAAATCAACAGCATCCCTCCGCTACCCCTTCATCAATTCATTTTTTAAGAACCGGAGCGTTTCGTTTAAGAGTCTGCTTGACTATCCTCATCAATCAGTCTTGTGTCACTAGGAATAAAATAATGACTGGTGCAGCAGAGAAGTGGGAACATGCCATAGATTCATTCAGATCTCTTAAATGATTTTCTGAGGTTAATTGAATGACTGGTGTACTAAACAATGTTGGGATTTGGTGATAGATCTGACAAAAAATTTACAAAGGTATGAAGATGAAGAACATTGATGATCCATGAGCATGAGTTGTTGAGGCTTATTGCTGAAAGATGGATGAACTCAAGTCAGAGTTATTCATTCTGTTTTTTCCAAACCTTTGAAACTTTCTTTATTCTTTTGTAATATTCGGTGTGGTTCGTTTCCCATGAAGTTTTCACATGAGAAACAAGAACAGAATTGGAACAGGCAGTGTTCCAAAGAGCTTGTTTATAGTTTGATAAATAAAACACTTAAAAAAATTTTTTTGTATAACATTGGGACTCCATTTTTGAGTGTGGTGAGCTTGTCTATCAATTTTGAAAGTAAAGTAGAGGCTCCATTCATTAAAAAAGCCTCTGTGACCCATGCCCAGGGCATGAATCAACTGCTTAATCTCTTGTTGTGCTCATCTTTTGAAACAATGGTGAATTCTCACTGAAAAATACCAATCACCCATAAACATTAGAGCAATCTCTTTAGTAACGGCATTGAAAGCTAGTGTTTTTAGCTCCCCCCACTCACATAAACTTCACCAAAGTAACCACGTAAAATCTTGTGATGCTGTTTGAATTTTTTTTCTAAAAACAAACATTCAAATCCAGCTTTAGTGTTTATGTTGCCTCAGGGGATTGTAGCTCTTTTTCTGATTTACGTTAAGTCTTAGATTTGACTTCATTCCCCCCAATCTGTGTAAGTCAGTTCATTGACAAAATGGCAGAAAATAAAACTTTATAGACAAAAATGGTAAATAACATCAGGAAGAGGTCTACCGCTTGAAACTGGTTGCCATGTCAGGCGAAAGCACTCACATTGGTTTTGAGAGCATTGAGAATTTCAAAATACTGACTTTTCATTCAAACAATTTAGGAAAGGTTCAGAGCCAATTAGAATGACCAAATCAACCTGCACTACTAGTTTTGTGCAAAGACAGAAAATGTTTGCAGCCCATAGTGAATGACCACAATAACATATTCTAAAACTCCTGGCTGAGGAGAAATTGTGCTCACCACTACACCCCTCGGTCAGAAAATAAATGGGATGGCAGAAGTGCAAGCAAATGTCTAGATTTCATTTTAAGATTAAAATGAGATTAAAAGTTTTTGAAGGTAAAACTGTTGGCTAGCTAAATTATAGTCACGGGGAGCACTTTTTTAATAGAATATACATTTATAGGGGTCAGAAAAAAAAGCAAAATGCATTTTCTAATTGGAACCCGTTCTAGAAAAAGCATTTAAAACATCATTGCTTCATTTTGTTAGTTTTTTTAACCCTGTATGCGGTGATAATTGACAGCTTTGCCTTCATACTCATTACAGTTGTTGCTCAAGTGTGAAGTAAAAAAAAGTGATTGTAACTAAAGAAACTGCTTCTAAATGACCCGAGGGTAATCCGGGGATGTTTACCTGAGGGTAATTTTTTACCATAATTTACTGAGCATTTTATAAGGCTTTAAAATAACTCCAACATGCAGAAAATGGTAGATCGTATTCCGCTGTGTGGTAGGATTTTTTTTTAAATACATTTTCTTATGCATTTTCTCTCACAAACTAAATGGATGTCAAAACCGTAGGTCAATCACAGCAGAGAATAATTAATCCCGAAGATTCAATATTTTTAAAAAACAGCTTTCGAAAGTCATGATATTGTTCTTTTTTCTTTTCTGAGATTTGTTTATTTTCTACAAGATCACTTTGAGGACCTCATACTACTGAAAAAAAAACAAAAAAAAAAACAGTTCATGACTCCTTTAAACATCTGCCCAACAAATATAGTCATCCAAGCTAATGAATGCCTTTATAACACACTGCAACTACAAATTGTGTAGCAGCTATATTGTGTATTTTGTTATCCAAAAAATGTCTAAAAGAAAAAAAAATCGTTCAGAAACCAGATAAAAAGTCATTTCAGACCTCTGATTAAGTGCTTTTAGTTTCCACAGAGGTTCACTAAGTAAATTTCTCACACTCAGAACACAACTGAAGATGTTTGAATAGAAATAGAGACAAAAGTTTTTATCTTCTCTTTCATTACCAGCTCCATAATAACACTAAGTTTGTTTACAAGACAGCAGTGTTTCAACTACAATTTATTTTAAATATAAATATTAAAATGTTAGTCGTATCGAGGGTTGTTTTACCATATCTAGTGATTTGGATTGTGACATTACGCAAAAACTCTGAAGCTTTGAAATGAGTCACGGAGCTAGGTGTATGTGCAAAATGATCATTTTTTTTTTTGCTAAATAATATTGATTAAAGTGTGAGATGTATAATGGAAAAAAATCCATAATTTTGTCATATTGTAGGTGTTTTCAGATTAATAGTAATAACAAAGTGATAGCTTGTTGGCCATTTTGAGTATAACGTATTCACATCAATAATAAAGCCCTGACATAAACTAAATGATTTAAAACAGTAATAAACTAGATTTTTGTGCCTCAATAACCACATCTTTACCGTTAATCAAACCACAACAAAAATATCTACTTTCTAAAAGAGGCCATTCATTAGATTAAAAAATAAAATATGCTCATCACTTACTCCTTTTCTTAAGCTCTCTCTATTGTGCCCATGTGGCATCCATGGTAGATCCAACTCAAATAAATGAAAAGCCGTTTTTATTACACTTTAAAATTGACGCTGTAGGTAGAGGGAGACAAAATGTTCTCTTCTGGTAGATATAACGAAACTCATGTTTTAATGAAATCTACTGCAATATATTCTCTGAGCTATGTACAAAGTGCTTACGCTTACAGTGTTAAACTCCTTTACATCTTATGATTGTACAACAATACTCGATGCACTTAAACCATACAGCTCCAAATTATTTGGGATAGAGATTTAAAGGAAAATATTCTTTTGTAGTGCACAGATGCGAGTAGCAATTTTTGTGTAAGAGTTAAAGAGCATCTTTAAGGCCATGACAAAAACAATACTGACAAAAACCCTTCTCGAACAACTAATACTACAGAGCATTTGGCACAAGGGCTACAGTTTCAGGTCTGTATATTATTTTATCTTAATTAACACTTTGGATGAGTCTAATGGCAACAAAATTTCAAGGGACAATTCAACGAAATACTCTCCTAATTCACAAATTTTTCTATAATCTATTTATCTTGAAAAAAAATCTTCTCTATAAGAAGGTTAAATGTCTATCCTTTGAATGCAGGATCTAGAAAAGTTGAATGGTAGCTTTTCCTCAAATAAAACCAATCAAACAAAACCGTTTGGCACTCAGATAATTTATCATATTCCTTGAGAATAAATTCCTGGGATGGCAATTTGCGGATTTGAAGTTTTATACAAGTGTTTCCCATTCCAGAAGAACAAAACTCCCCTGAAAACCTCTGTTGTGATGTGTAATAGGAGTTATGAATTACAAGAGTGCATCTAATAAATTAAATTAAACACTACTTATGCCCTTAAACTGGTGGAAAAAACATGTATGTTATTAATAAACAAATCAATTAAACAAGAACCTCCTTCGTGACTTAAATTTGAACTCCCTAAATTTCAAAACAAATGTATAAAAAGTATTAGAGATTTGTTATAATAAAAAAGAATAGCTTCACATCAGGGAAACACCCTCCTTGCTGTTTTCAATGAACCCCACTAGATGTCTTTTCAAACCAAGAGCACAGTGTTCTACTTCTCAGAATTCCCTGATACTGTGGCAATTGTGGCAATGACAAACTCAAGCCCCATGCTTTCTCTTTCATCAGGTCCCCTGATTGATAGTAGAGCTACACTCTCACACACACTCACACAAAGCCAAACACGCTGCAGGATTCATTTCATACGACTTCACTTTTTCTTGATGAGAAAACATCCCAACGGCAACACCAAAATCTACAAAGACTTATTCGCGGCCCTCAAACAGCAGGGGCTCTGTCATGTAGTCATGGCACACTTGAAACTTCAAGTACTCTAAAGAAACCCAGATATCTCAGGTAAGGATTTCAGACCCGGTTGCCAGGTCTCCCTAAACGCTTACACAGAATGGGTTGTACTAAGAAATGGAGGCTTTCATCTCCACAGCCTGGCTGATTCGCAATCCTTTCTCACATTTTTGTATTGTGCAAAGAAATCCAGAGCCGTCTCCATGACTTTCTCTGGGACATCACGTATGCATACATGAGAGGAGATATAAGGGAGGTGTGGAATACTCTGATCAATTGTCAACGACGAAACAAGCTTCTGGTTTCTAACTGGTCAGATGGGAATTAAGCCCGTTTGGCCCATCCTCAATCAGAGCAGATTCTCACTTTTTGGGAAAGTAGTACCAAAAGCTCCTACAAAACCCAACCATCTTCAAGAGGCACTTTTCTCATCTTTTGGTCTCAGTTTAGCTGAATGCGTCATTCCGCCAGAAGGCAAATGTGATCATCGAAGCCAGCTTAAGCCTGTGACCTTGATATAAAGGGCAAAAGTCTAAATGAACTCACACATGGTAATGCATTCGGAGCTCTAGCTCCTTGCTGTTGTTTTAATCAGCCCATATTTCATTAGGACCTCAATCTTTTAAGATTTCATTGGTCCCGATACTTTGCACTCACTGCGTAAAAGCCATCGCATATTGGCTCAAGTATGCACATGCAGGGTTCCACATGTGATGACTGCACTAAATAAGAACTGGATTATCTTAAAGGCAGAGAGAGCGTGCTAGCCTCTTCGATGTGGCACTATTTTTCTCCAACCAGGCGTCTACTTGGTATTTTTATAGAGCTGTGTCATAGACGTCCTGCTGTAGGATGGTAGAAGGATGAAGACCTGGAACAGGTGGATGTAGTTGGTCCCAGTTGGAGTCTCTTGTTGAGGGTGGTGTCAAAGGAGGTGGTGGCCCAGGAACCACAGGGATTTGGCCTCTCAGCTGCTCCCGAACATCCTGCTCTAAACTTGGTGGTATAATTAACTGATCCTCTGGGTCTTGTTGAGCTGGGGCAGCAAAATACCCAGATTTCTTCTTTGGGGCCTCAAGAGCCACCTCAATGATGTTGTGGCTGTCCTCCGGTGCAACAACTGAACCATTAGAGAGCTTCTTCCCAAAGAGGCTGGAGGTGGAAGGAGACTTCTTCAGATCCGAGATCTCCCGCCCACAAACCGATAACAGGCAGCCATTGGTGGCAGAAACCACCACACTGTTTTGCACCCGAGTTTTACTGGGATAGTCAGAACTCCTAGAATCGTGGCGCCCATCAAGGTCCTTGGGACTTTCAGGTGGACCAGATCGCAGCTGAAAAGCACAGCAGTGAATGTCAACCTCCACCTCCAGCTTACTTCCATTTGAGATGACTCCTTCTAAAGGAGACTCATCATCACTGTCGAGCCCATTGTCTGATTGGTTGCTTGAGAAGGTTGCACTGGAAGGTTGACGCTGAAACAAAGCCGTATGAGCCCCCGGGCCTAATCCAGGCAGAGGTCCTGTGTTACACAAAGTAGCAGTGGGATGCAAACTACACCTTCTCTCCGGACGAACTATTGGCCCTGAAGATGGATGCTCATCCGATGCTGTGGATCCTGCTTCGCTGCCCACTTCCGAAGCGGACATCTCACTGTTGAATTCTGATGCAATGCCGCTACTTGAAGATGGTGTTGCTGGATCACCAGGAGACACAGAGATCGGTAACGGCATTTGAACAAGTAGTCCCCGAGTTTCTCCAGTCAAAATTGGAGGGTCGCATGTACAGCTGTCTTCGCCAATTCGCAAAGCGACCACAACTGCTCCTACATTATCCCGGCATCCGTAGCTCTGTGCCAGAGTGCACAGTTTTTTGGCAGCTGCGCGAGGTTCTCGGACAGCCAGCACAGTGCTCACCGCCTCCTTGTAAGAAACCTTCTGGAAGAGTGCTTTGTTTCCCAGGATGAGGAATTCATCTTGTGAACACAGAGGTTCTGTGTGCACCCAGGGTTTTGGAAGCACCCAAGGGAACAGGTAGGAACAGCCAAGTAACCGCGAACAGCATGTTACTCCACTCACCTTGTTATCCTGTAGGATAAAATAATCAAAAAGGATTAACAATACAATATTTTTATTTTTCACCCTTTTCCTGCTGAACACAAACAAATGTGGAAATGAATGTAGTCTTTGACACACATAGCAGGTAAATCTCATCTATTCTCTGTTTTTGCCTTCTTTCACATTTGAAACATATGTGTTGGTAGAGCCATCATGTTCAAAGTGCTTGTTATCTCACAGAATGAGTTTAATTTATTTACTGCATGGATTTTAACTTTGGAATGATGCACCCAGACCGATCATTTAGGACCACATAAAAACATAAGTTTTAATTGACCCTCAGTGGCTCATGTCTAAATTCTGATTTAACTAAAAAAAATTCACAATTAGCTTTTAAGGCAATCAAAAAATCTGCTTTTTCTTATGAATCAGACATGATCATGGTTGCTCTCTACGCTCCTCTTCCAGTATTTTTTTGCCCATTCGTGTCCACCATCAAGGAAAAAGAAATTCAGGATAAGTCCAGAGTAAATAATGTAGCATTTAAAGAGTAACGGAATCTTTTCTACTTAAAAAGGAGTACCCGTGCTGGGTTTGTTTGTTGCATTATAAGATTGTTTAGTAGTAGAATTGCACCAATACCATTTTAAAAGCCGAGTAGGGGAACAATCAGGTACTCATCCATAGTGATGAGAAGCATTTTTACAAATGAGACAGTGAGTGTAATAATTATATACTACTATAATGATATAACTATACTACTAGTGAAACCTTCTACATTCTGCCCTGTGTGCTTAAGTTTTAGATTTTATTTACTACTTTAGTTTTTGTACTGTTAACCTTTGCACCACAAAGCCAATACCTACAAATTTCCCATATTTATTTGTGTTCAGCAACAAAAGGCACTTTCTTATGCTTCCGTAAACTGTGAGACAGAAATAAATCTTGGATTGTATATCTTCTACATTTCTGAAATAAGTGTTAATAATAAGAGGAGCAAGAGTTAATACCTCTGTGATAATTGCTTTAGCCCGTTTGACACGCTCCATCTCTTCAGCACTCTGTTCCAGGCTTAAAACCTTTGAGAGGGCAAGAGGTTGCCCATCACGACATAGGACAGCTTGGCATGTGCCCACATTGGCCACGGTGAGGCTGAAGTAGCTGCCAGGCTCAGAGGGTTCATGATGGATGTAACAAAGTAGAGCGGAGGCACCCAGCTTCTGGCCTGCCATGCCAAGTTTCCTGTAAGTGGCACCATTACGTTTACATTTAATTTCAATCTACTGCTAGATACAACAGGATCTAAAAATGTAGGCAATCAATGCAATAGAAGAACAGTAATTAGTTGAACACAAAGAACTTAATATAAATTTAAATTCAAAGGGCTGCATACAGAAGAAAATAATGTGATAAAAATACAAAATATAATAAATACATATAAATAAATAACTATTTCAATAATAATAACATTCAAAAATATATACATAAAAAGAAATTGCTGTGTACAAACAACAAATAAATAAGAAATACTAATACACCATATAAACAAATAAAAAAAGGAATTAACCAATTCAAAATGAATTAATAAATAAAACAATAAATAGTCAACTATTAAAGTAACCAACAGACAAACTATTAATTAATTTAATTAATTAATATATATATAAACATAAAAATAACTATATGCATAAAGACTAAAAAATAAACATAAAAATTCATAACTTAAAACAACAAAAACATAAAAAAACAGCCAATAAGTAACAAATAAATAATAAATAAGTTGAAAAATAAACAAATATATAAATAATCACAAATAACAAAATATATCCAGACATACAGATAATTGAATACATAAACAAAAATAAACAAATAATTAAGCAACACAACTAAATAAATAATATTTGTAAAACATTAAAATAGTGGATTTTTAAATTTCAAACACAATTGATAAAAACATGAATAAAAATCATTAAAACACAAATTAATTCATAAGTTTACAAATAAAAAAATTACTAAATTATAAGCTTTTGCATCATCCTAGAAAAGTAACTTTTTTAGTAACCCCTACCACCCATTACAGAATAGAGCTAGATAATTTACCCTCCACAACATGTGTGTAAGTATGTGTGAGACAAACCTATGAGAGGTCAGGAAAGTGTTGCACATGTACACACTGTCCACACTGGAGTGCTGTATCTCTTCTGCCAAAACATCTCCCATGGTGCACTGCAGTAACCTGGAAACCTCTTCATTTCGATCACCATCAAAAATCCCATAAGCAGCCTCCGTACTGTCCCCGAAACGATCCACCGCCAGGACAGACACACACAACCTGAAAAAAAAAAGATTTAATTCAGCTACAAACACAATCTACCCCCCTCCCCCTAAGTCTTAATCAAAAATGTTTTGGGATCAAAATTACTTTTTGTTTCTGAATTTTGAGAATGAGAAGAGTCTCGTCCATTCGCAGCTGTTAGTAACATGTGTGTGAAGTCACTTCCGGCACCATCATCATTTATCCCTCTCTCCCTCTCTCCCTCTCTCCCTCTACTTCCAAGTTTTTTGAGTTAATGAGAGCTTTTTAACAATAAATGGCCTCAGAGTGTCTTTGGGTGAATTAATGGGCTTCCACATTAGATTGACTCAGCTTCACAAGCTTGTGAACGGAAAACCTTTTCAATACTCCTCGCTTCATTGGAGTTTTCGGAAGTGTTTTTTTACATGCTTCCAGGTCTGAAGTTAACATTTCCTGGAAAATGAATGGCATGTGTGTCCGCTACCAACAAGAGAGGCTTAGAGGCTTTGCCTTGAAACAATACTTTTTACCTTGATCTTGATCTAACAGAGCAACTGAGCACAAGATCTGCCCCATTTTTGTGATTTGCTATCAAACATACCCTCTGTAATGTGTATAAACCTTGATATTAAAAAGGAAATATGATCATGAATGTGTCAAAACACAATCTGTATATCCTGCAAGATCAGTCATGTGATGGTTAAGATGAAATGCTTTACAGAACGGTATCGTATTTTGTAGGGTATTGTTGTGTGTTGCCTTCATTGCCTTCGGGTAATACTATGAATTCAACTCCAATCTGACAAATAAAATTAAATATTAGAATATTCAATTTATTTTAACACATATACATACATTTAAACCAATTAAATCCTCCATGAGGGAAAAAAGGAGAGATTGAAAAATAGTGTGGGGGGGATAGAATAAATAATCAAATATTTATTATTTAAACAAGTTAATTTATTATTCAAGAACAACATAATGCATAAAAATACAAAATATGAATATATTGTGTTCACTCTGCAAGCAATTCAACACAATGCCCATTTATCCGATTAATTTGAAAAATATTCTGTGACTAATCGCCAACAGGAATAGTCATTAGTTCCATCCCTACGTGAAGCCCTCTCTACACTGGTCTTGAGCTCATCTGAAGGCCACATGAAGTTGGAGTCATCTAGCCCTGGAAAATGCAGAACGTTGGAGACCTCAGCGCATCTGCTTTGTCATTATAAAGTAGAGGGTGTCATTCCCAATCGAGTTGTCATAAAACCAGCGACAGCTGAGAATGAAATATTAACTAATGAGAGGATGCAAGAGCTGGATTGGTTGTGCAGGTGGCATTCTGTGTGCTCTTGAGGGTAGCCCATTCTTTTCCAAATGCCATCTGCATACCAAGCTGCTTGATTTTAAACACCTATGTAAGTGAATAATCTCAATTCATTTATTTCAAAGGTTGAGAATACTTTAGGTAATATAATGCATGTTAGTTGTCTCCACAATTTCTACAAGCTTTCAGTGCAGAGTATTATATCTAATTACAAATGCATTTCAATGACCGGTAATAGATACACTAAATACTTCACAGGCAACCTCTCTGGTTCTTGTCAAATGAACAAAAGTGGCCCCCATGGTGGACGAAGAACAGAGTTAGGATGTGATATATGAGATGAACCTCTTTGAAAGTGAGCAGGTAATGCCCCTCACAAGGGGAGATGAGCATGCCGAGGTCACATAAAACATGCAGAAAGGGCCTAAGGGATGCAGGATGTTTGAAAACCAAGCATGCATAAATCTGATGACGCCTGTTTTAAAAAAGAATACTTAACACTGAAGTAGACTGATTGATACAAACTGCTCTCTTGCTGTTCTAGTCTGTTTCCAGGTGCTATAGGCTGAGGTGTCTTTTTTTTACATTTACTTGTTCGATAGCCGGCATGATGATGAGGTGGTTAACATCGGATCGCTCAGCCTGACTTCCATTGTGAGGTCATATACCACCTGCATCCATCAAGTCACCACCTGCATCCATCTCACCGTGGGAACGCTCTCTGGGGGAGTTCATGTTCTGCTTAAATGTGCATTTTTTTTACTCTGACTGCTCCTTATTTCCACCCCCCACTACAAAAATAAGTGAATTGCTTCCTCTATATTGTCCCCAAATTATGCTAGATTAGACTTTTATAACATGTTGATGAACAGATTCCATAAAAAAACATGTCAATGTAAATTATTTTCTTATTTTTCCCTGGCCTTGTAATAAAAATAAACAAGGACAAATATTTGTCCTGATATTAAAAGGAATTCTATGGCTGTAAATTATTTGATTAGAAAACAATCTAATATATACTTCAATTATTTAACTTTACATTACCTTTTTCCGACTTTGTGTCAATTTAAATAGATGTCACATGTCAGGCAGGAATTTTTGGCTTCTAAGAACTTTCACTCCTATTAAAGCATTTTTTTCCATTAAGTTGGACATTTGTCATCCAATAAAATGGCAGCACAGCACTGTATGATGCAATCTGAAGAAATGTCACTACTAAATCACACCAAGTGGAGAAGAAAGCAAGATTTTCAATAGTCTTATTCACATTAACTAATACATTTGAAATTGATTTTTAGATTGTTTGTGAAATAGAGAAATAAAAGTTTCAAAATAAGATAAAAAATAAATGAAAATAGCAAACTAAACATCAGGACTCCTTGAATTTAATAACAAAAAAAATCACTAAAACTATTTTATACAAAAAATAATAAGCTTTGGAGGTTCTTCTAAAAACTGGAAAATAATTTAGGTATGAAGCCCCTTGTTTGTGTAGCTTTTTTAGAGCAAAAAGCGCTATATATATATATATATATATATATATATATATATATATATATATATATATATGTACACACTTTTTAATTGATTAAGACACTCTTAATTTCATTCAAACCTCTGTGGTCCTTCAAACACCAAAACTAAAACACTTATTTGAAGATCTGATGTGTCTGGGTGGTGCTCACTTGTTCCTTTGTCCACACATCTCAGCATAACCGTGATCCCAGAGGGTGGAAGTGGTCTGCGTGTCTCCTACTGTTGCTGATGGCTTCTGGTCCAGCTTCAAAGTGCTAATGTGACTGGATAACAAACAAAAAATATATTGTAGCACTTAAGAATAGCAGGTTGTATCCTGAAATACAAATTTTCCTAGGGGTGCATGATAACTATTGGGTCGATAATTATCGGGCCAATAACAGGAAATTATGATGATGACATTCCGATAAGCGCGACATGATGAAATTTTTTCCTGATTACATGTATTTTTGTCAGATCTGCCGCACTCCGCTAAAACTGAGATGTTAAATCATTCTGCATTCAAGTGACGTCATTACAACCAGCGTGCAGCTTAAAGTGACTACAGAGAACAGTTCGGTTGTTATTCCCAAAGTAATTTCCACGCGAAGGGAAAAGCAGTGCTAGCTTCATGACTACAAACTACTAACCATGACTTTAAACTGTACTTAGCGGCGCTGCATTCCCAGGAGTGTCCAAGTTAACATACAGATGCACTTCAAACTTTTCAATTTCACTTTTTTCTGTTTGTATTCCCATGGCATACATTTCCATCAGTGTAAGTGCTAATATTGTCAGTATTGGAATGTACCTTCTGTAAATTGAGATTTAGTTTGGAATTATTGTAAAAGGTGTGAGAAACTTGCCAATAATATCTTGCATAAAGAAATACATACATTCACTAAAATAATGAACAGTCTTATGGTTTGTTTATAGTATTGATGTCATGATCTTAGGTATGTTTGGGTGTTATCGGTTATCAATATCGATTTAAAAAAATGTTATAGTGCATCCATAAGACTTTACATCATTAAAAAAACAATCGGAATAAAATCACCCGAGTGTTTTCTACCTATTTATACTAAAAACAAAGGGACATTTTGTATGAGAGTTTTTGAGGACGCAGTTGGCTCTTACCTGAAAAGGTTGAGAGTTTTATGCTCGAGCATGAGGCTGCTGTTCCCCGTCAGGTCCAGCTCTTGCAGTGTGGATGGCAGAGACTCTGGCAATAGGATTTCTGTTTGTTCATTGCAGCTCACATCCACCAGCTGCACAAACAGCAGAGGAAACATTGAGCTTGAATTTAAATTATTTATTGTTTACATTTTGAGGGACAAAACAAAACACATTTTTCCCAAACTAACAAGTAGAGACGATGGTCTCCTGACCAGACTCAAGTCCAACTTTATTTCAACTTGGATCGGTCACTCACATGGGTGAATTGAGAACTTGGACAGTTTGAATACGGTTTGAATCATTTCTGATCATTTACCATTGTAACTCAATGTGACATTCAAACAAAGGATTGTAAAAATTGTAAAGTTGTAAAGTGTGGCTTGAAAAGAATAAAAACATTTTCTCTGAAAATAAATGTAATGTTAAGCTATTTGAGAAGCGCATGATTAAAAAACTACATGATCTTTTTTTCATGGTAACTTTTTTACTTTAATTTTAAGGGTCATTATACAGCATTAGATAAGCATTAATTAACTCACAGCTAAGAGTTAGGTAAGTACTAACACAGTTGAGTGCTTAGTTTTACACTATTTGTAGCATAATTTATTCATTGCAGCATGAACTAAATTAGGAGTCAGCAATAATATAAACACACTATTAATTAATGAATACTAGGGTCCAAACTAGAAATTAATTTAGCAAAAAATAACATTGGAACTAATGATTAAGTCATTCCTAATTGAGCAACCATTAAGTATGAACACAGGCTTAACAAAAGCAGATTTTTGGACATTTAAGTACACAAAATATGATATTAATCTTAGTTACCGTATAACTAGATACTAGATTAAACCTTAATTAATAGTTTTCAATACGTAACTAACTCTTAGTTGTGAGTTAGTTAATGCTAAATGAAATAATAATTATAGGCCCTAAAACTAAGGGCCTAAACTAAGGAAATTTATTTAAACCACATAAGTAACTCTTACCAGTAATTGGCCCTATGACTGCCAATACAATGACGATTCAATAAAGTTTTTTAATATTCTTTTAAAGGGGGGCGTCACGGTGGCGCAGTGGGTAGCACAGTCGTCTAACAGCAAGAAGGTCGCTGGTTCTAGGCTCGGCTGGGGCAGGTGGCATTTCTGTGTGGAGTTTGCATGTTCTCCCCGTGATCGCGTGGGTTTTCTCCGGGTGCTCCGCACAAGTCTAAAGACATGCGGAATAAGTGAATTGAATAAGAACAATTGTAAAAGTGTGAATGTGTGTGTGAATGTTTCCCAGCGATGGGTTGCGGCAGGGAAGGGCATCCACTGCGTAAAACATATGCCAGAGAGTTGGCGGTTCATTCCACTGTGGCGACCCCGAAAGGGAAGAAAGCCGACATGAAGATGAATGAATGAATGAATATTCTTTTAAAGATTTGTTATTTAATTTTAGCATTTAAATTTTTGATTGAGCGACCCATAAGAATAAAAAAAAGACTCCTCCAAGCTATCACACAGTCACTGACCTTGATTTCAGGCAGGCCGAGCACCTCTGGGAACACGTTGATCTGATTGGAATGGGCGATGAGAGTGTGCAATCTCTTACAGCTGGAGACAGTGGAGGGGACACTCTTCAGCTTGTTCCCGCTCAGGTTCAGCTCCTCCAGTGCCTCCAGTTTGCTCAGTTTACTGAAAGTGAGATGAAGGGACATCTATGAAATCAATTCCAGTAAGCAGTTCATGTGGAAACTTCACTGGACAGTTATGCATGTGCTTGTGAATTAAACATACCAAACCCAATAAAGCTTTAAACTCCTTAATTTAGGTATAGAATGAATCGGTTTTTTTTTCATAAATGTAGAAAATATTAGTAAAAAAAAAGAAGTGCAAAACCTTAATTTGTGCTAAAGAAATCACAAAACTGCCATTTGATGTCACAGGTTTTGTAGCTTTACATTCAATTCATCATTTAGTGTGATTTTTTTAGATGTTTGTTTAATGCAAATGAAGATCTAAAACACTCAAACGACAGTGACTCCAAAATCAGCACATAAATCCATGTTCTCTTGCTAATTCAACTGTAATTCCCATTTTAAGAAAATACATTATTTTTAAAAGCGTTATAATTCTGCCATTTTGATGACTATCCTTTGCATTCAAAAAGAAAGCTTTAACCATAAAAAAACAATGACATTGAAGAAAACAAATTGTCTTTGTGATTGAATTCATTGTGATTGTGATTGAATGTCAAAATACAACAATACAACTGACATGATTTACTTACTTGATTTGTATATTCTATATATATTCTATATATACACATTCAAATAATTAAGATGAATTCGTTTCTTTACTTTTAAATTTTTTGAAAAGCGAAAACTTCTGTAATTTAATTAAAGAAAATGTTACTTGGCAACTCATTATACCAAACACAGCCTCAGCAATGAATAACAGAATTTATAACAGACTGTATAAAAGATTTGACTCAATCCTTACAAATGTTAAACTGTCAACTTGTTTTAACCCTTGTGTGGTGTTCATATTATTGTTACTCAGGCGGTGTTTGCAGGTCTCGTGGACCCATTGCCTTTTGCAGATTTTAATTCACCCAATCAACACATTTTATGTTAAAAGCTTAAACAATATTAAACAAATATACTTTATATATTGTTCTTTAACCAAATTTCTTCACGTTTAGAGTTTGAACCATGTGTGGTGTTCTCATTATTGTTACTTTGGCAGGGTTGACGGGTCTGCTAGACCTATTGCATTTTGGCGCTTTTAATTCACACAATCACACAATTTTATTCTAAAATGTTATGTTCATGTGTGATTTATGTTTATGTGGGAAGAGAGAATTAAGGTAAAGAATCTACCATTTTCACACTTTTACATGCCCCGGGTCCAGTAGACCCAAACACCTTGTGTGTAATATAAACGTGTAGGGGGCGTATGTGTGGGGTCATAAAAAATCTGTTCTGATATATGTTTTTCACAGGAAATGAGCAAAGCCCAGTAAATCTCAGCTTCAAATAATAAATGCTTGTTTAATTTTTCTTTTGATGAAAAACTGAAAATAGGTCCCACAGACCCGAACACCATACAAGGGTTAAAATTTAAAGAAATTTGATCTGTTAAATCTGAGGCTAAAAGAGTTGGTTTTAGAGTGTGTACCTGGCAGGAAAGGAAAGAAGCTGGTTATAGGCCATGTGGAGAACCCGCAGATTGTGGTGCCCAACCAGCAGGGTGGCGCAGTTCTCATTCAGGCAGTTTCCAGTCAGGTAGAGTTCCTGCAGCGTACTCAGGCTCTCCTCTGATGGGCTACTGGGTGGGATGGTCTCCAGGACATTGGCAGAAACGTTCAGGTACTTTAAACTTGAAAACAAACAAAAACGAGTGGATGAGGTAGCATACAATAACAGAAGCTTTGTAGAGAAAAAGACTGAAGCTTTGTAGCTGCTAGACTTACATGATTTAAGAGAGTTACAGCAATAAGATTGACGACTATTGAGATCAGATACGATTTGTCTGATGCATTAGGTAACATTGGTGAATACGTCAGTGGAAATTAAACGTGAAGTATACAATCAAACACTGAATCAGAGAAGTATCGCATACCGTACCTTTAATTGGTACATTTTTATTTAAAACTATGAGTAGGATAAAAAAAAAAGTATTTTTAAAAAATTATATATGTTACAATCTGCCAGAGCTAGTATCAAAAATAAAATCTTAGGTTTCTTCAATCTGTTGAAGATGACCTGTTGCAATCATGTGAGTTACTTTTTTCTTGTCACGTGGTCTTGTTTTCAAATCTATTATGTACATGTCTAAGAATATTTAACAATTGGTGTTAACTTGCTACTCTAATTGCATGTTTGCTCTAGAAAGATGATGGTTACACAATATATTCGATCCAATTTAAATCTTATAACTATGCATTAACACACTTGCAAAACAGTGTCAATATAATCTCAGGCCACATAAATACACAGATAATATTATAAGATAATATCCTAACATATTCATGAGAAAAAATGAAGAGTTTGTTGAAGCCCACACGGCTGCAGGTCACAAGAGTACACATCAAAAGAAAAACATAATGAGGGAACAAACGAGAGTAAAGCATGTGTGACCTACTTGAGGGCCTTGCAGAAGAGGCTGTGGGGTAGCTCTCGCAGGTTGTTGTGCTGCAGCTCCAGTGTTTCCAGAGGCACGTGGTCCAGCAGGTCAGTGAGCCGCTCCAGACGATTGTTCCCAGCCAGCAGCTTCCGAAGACTCAGACTGCACAAGAGTCTGAGAAATGAGAGAGAGCGAGAAAGAGAGAGAGGAAGAGAAAAACGCTATGTTGAGTGTATTGGAAATGAAAAAGAACTCCTGTTGCTCTATGGTTTTAAGTCTCTATTTGTCAGTAGAGGAATTATAGTTCAGTAACTTTTATTGAAAATTTAGAGTGAAAAAACTGGGGTGACTACCATAAAGGCACACGTAGGCAACAGCCTTAAACCCCAACTTTTAGGAGTCACCTTTCTAACATGAAAAAACAGTTATACATATCACTATTTCTGTTGCCATTTCTCTAAAGGTGCTATTTAGAAAATGAGTGTATTCATATTTTACCCTGATTTCAGACTAGATATTTCAGACAAGGACCCCATCTACCCCTCGACAATTGAAACCCAGTGTATCCTTATATTCAGTGATAGCTCAAGATACGAAATTAATCCGTTCCAGGGTGGCCTTTGTATGCTGAATTTTTTGTATGTCAAAGAAAATTTTACGTTCAAAATGCCTAATTCATTCCAAGCCAGACAGAAACAGCACTAAAAATTTAAAAATAATATGGAAAACCAGTGAAAAATAAAGTAGGGTTCTTCAATCCTTAAACGTACACATTATAAATCTTAATAACAATAAAGAAATGAAAACAGAATAAAATAAATGAAAATATTAACCCTGACCTTTCGAGTGAGGGGATGTGAAAGAAGTGTCCGAGGAAGTGGTAGGGGAGGAGAGCCATGATCATAAAAATATGCTTGGTCAAAAAAGGAACACGAAAATATGCACTCATTTAAGACAACAATACAAAACCAAAAGCATGCATGAAGACAGGGAAAGCTATTCCGGGAAGACGTCATGCGTCGTTGGGTGATCAATAGGAGAGCAGGAAAGTATGCACAAACAAACAGCATCAGGGCTGGAACTGACCAATAGCAGAGCAGAACCTTTGGTGGTGCGTTGAATGCGGTCACGTGATGCCCAGTGTTGTATTTCTATGTAATATGTATTTCTGGAGCATGTTTTTTGTTTCTTGACATTTTTTCGTATCATTAAACAAAACATTCTTCACATGACCTTTCATATCTTGAATTTCCCATAACGTGAAGCATTCGTTTCTAGTGGTACCACTGTATTTAAAAAAGTTAAGGGCCATTTTGTCTTAATTATGATAAAAAAGTGATGATTCTGGCAGGAAGTTAAATGAGAAGGGGTGGGACCAGGAAAAGGCTGACTGAAGCTGTCCTGCTCAATAACCCCCAAAAGAAGAACAAAATCCAGCTTATTTTGACCGAAGAACTGAGAGAGGGTTGTTGTTATCAGAGCATTTTACAGCCCAAGACAAAGAAACCATCACTTATCTACATTTACACACCTGGTTGGAAGCTCAGACAGCAGGTTATGAGAGACGTCCAGCACCTCGATCTTCCTGCTGTCACATACCCAATCTGGCAGGTACTCCAGAAGATTCCTGTTGCACAAATACAGAGGTTCTGTTCATCTTGATTGCACAAAGGAAAAATATGGACATCTTCACATGTATTTCATCAGATTTACTTCACAAAAAACAAAATTTTCATGATTCCTGGTCATTTTTCAACCTTTACATTTTTTGTTACAGCAAGTAAAAAAAAATGTATTACAATCGCTACACAACATGAGGATGATTAAATGTCAGTCACCTCGACAAGTCCATGTGATTCAGCTGGTTGGGAACTGGGTAGATGTTCACCGATGTCAAATCTGTAAAAGAATATTCATCAAACTAAAAAAAATATTTGTACACAAATTCATAACATATAAAAATTATCAAATAAAAGTCATTTAGGTAAGAAAACTCTTCTCCAACTTTTGTTTTTAAAATAAGATTTATTTTGTGTATTTTTGTCTTATGAACTTGTGCAACTCCTTAAGGCCAATCTATACTTTAAACATATGCTTTAAACCTAAAAATTCCCCTTTACGAATTTCTGAAAATTTGTAACTACAAATCAAGCCTCGTAAAACTTAGAAGTCTCACAGACCTTAAGCACTGTGATTGGTTGAAATGGTGCAGGGCAAACGCTTAAACTTTCTTTCATGGCTTGCACCTCAGTCCAGAGTCAAACTTTTGGAGATAAATTAATAACCTTCCTATGTTATCTGTGTTATGTTTTGGTTAGCAAGCAGTTAGCGTTGTTATCACGTCACGTTGGAATAATGATCAGTACAAAAATAGTGCTTCTACAGCAACAACGGATGTAAGAATGAAGTTGTAATTATATACAACATATAATGAGGTAAACATAATGTGTTTTGTTAGCATCTGTATTGTGTTGGGCTAGCTAATTCAACTCTTGGAACTCTAATTCAGCTTGCTTGGACTCAACCTTGCACGATACATTTTTATATATTTTTATATTTTTTTGCATAGATATTTCAATAGGATTAGACCAGTACCATTTTCACAGTTATAATTTTTTTTATATAAAAATATTACATTTTATATGTTTAAATTGTGTAAAAAACATTATTAGAAGATGAAAGTCCATGCCATTTTGGCAATGCACTATGGTCTCATTCTGGTGTAGTCATCCAGGAGTTTTGCTGCTGTAACATTAGCACCGCAAGCATAGGTATGTCACACGGAGCCAGAAAAAAAAAGAAAAAAAAGAAAAAAAAGAGTACTTAGTCAGGTTCACACTTTGACTTTTTACTTAGACAGAATAAATACCAAATATAAACCAATTGTTTTTTGAATAGTCATTGGAACAAAAATAATAACATTCTAATCTAATTCAATGAACAGTTTTTTAATGCTAAGCTATGCTAAACATGTTAATTAGGAACAGGATTTATGGGTTCTACTGCTGTCAATGAAATGAAAAGTTAACACAACTTTTTAAAACTTTTTACTTTTTTAGCTTTTTTGAAACCCAAGTTTGTATACTGACGGTTGTTGCTAGCATGCAGGGTGCGCAGTGTGAAGCCGTTCAGGGTCAGGGAGTTCAGCTGGTTTCTCTGGCAATGCAGTGTTTCCAGGCTGCTGAGGGCGCTCAGGTCCAGTGTCGTCAGGTGGTTGTTTCGTACATCCAACTGTAGCAGATGCTTCAGGGGCTCCAAAGTCTCACCAGAACAGATCAAACGTAATCCATTCAGCCTGCACACAGGCATCAACATAAATGAAACATTTCTGAACATAAGGACACAAAAGTAAATTCTGCTTCATCAAACTAAGGCTGACACACTGGAGTCCCATGGATGGTTAAAATTGACAGCACAGGGACAGGTTTCGACTGATGAGGCAAAAAAAAAAAAATTTAATACAATTTTTTTTTTATTAAATAAAAAAAATAAAAATAAAAACGCTCATACTCGAGTTCAGCAGCTTTAACAAAATAATTTGTTGAGAGAGAGGAATATGTGTTTAGGAAAACTGTCCCTTTAAAGATCTCCGTTCTCTCACAGTCGGGCTCTCATCAGCTGCCTGTGACCCCCGGGGACGTTCATGAGGAATCTGAGCGGTGCCTGTGTCGATCGCTGTGGGATAATCCAGCAGAAAAAGCTAAAGCTGCTTCAGGTGACAGACGCGCCACAGCTCAGTTCAGTTAATTCTAATCCTCAAACCGTAGTCTGGTTCACTCAGGTGAGGAAATTTAGAGCCTGGATACAAATGGACAAAAAACATTTGAGCATTGCGAGGTAAAAAAAAAAAAAAAGTAATACAATTTGACTGATTTCCCATTTTCTCTGTCTTTTTACTCCTTGTCAGCATCTCTGCCAGCAATGTTGTTGCTTTATTGCAATACATGAGCATATTTTAAAATGTCGAAATGATAATGCCCATCAATAAATCATTCAATTATAATGGATTGCACAATAAATAAAAACGACAGAATCTAAGCTTCTCTATTGCATTTGGGATGGACCTGGTTACTAAACAGGCAGCTATGTGAGATGCAAACAGCTGAAGGGTGATCACATCACAGTCAAATGGGTGCACTGCACTGACCCCAAATAATAAAAAAGGTTAGGCAGAGTATGTGACTTGCATTAAAATTAAAACTTTATCACAGAACAGCAATTTCAGAACACCACTGCCAGAATATTATTAAGAAATGTGTCTCTAAGTAGCTTGCGATTGCTAGGAATCACTAGAAGTAACCTTGCCCTAAGTCTAGCTCTTCGTCTTTCACCATGTCTTCTGCTTACAATTGTTTTCTTGATAGTCACTAGAAACATCTTCAGCAACAATCTACCATAAGCTTACAAAGAATGATTGATTAACATTATTGTAATTGATGCTTGTAATTGATGGATAGTAATGCTAGTGATGGGCAAAGTGAGGCAACCTCCAGACTTTCATGAAACACTGCCAACTTCGCTATCTTGAGCGAAAAAAATCTGCATTCACAATGTTGTGTTAAATGGTTAATCCAGTCAGCACAACACAAACTTAACTAATTGATTACATTTGAGTTGTTTTTTTATCATCTCAGTGTTTAATATTACTATACTGCGAGTGTCCTTATCATTTACTGTATATAACATGCAATTAGCATGCGAAAACTTTTGTATGTTCGGTAAAAAAAATTTGCGTAGCCAGCATTTACCATCATAGAACATCTCTTCCCAGTAACCAAAAATGGGTCCAGATTATTATTAACATATAACATATTAAGCAATTCAAAGTCTGTTCTTTTATTAAATATAAAAGTGTCCGTTCCCTTCATGTGTCATAAATTGGGCACTCTAAAAGAAGTTTAGAAACATTCCATATTTCTCAATTTTGTTGGAATTCAACAATTTTTGTTGTTGAAAGTAAAATGTAGTTAATGAAAGAATATTTTTGATATTTTTACACAGCACATAAACCAGGCAATCTATATATCTATATGCAGAAAGAAGGGAAATCTTATCTGGCTCACCGTAAATCAATACTCTTAATGTGAGTCATCTGTACGAGGCTGCTCAGCTCCAGAGTTTCCAGCTGGTTGCCAGCCATCGATAGCTTGTCCAGGGCACAGAGTCGCTCCAGCACTGCAGGGATTTGCGTGAAGTCATTGAAGGAGAGTCCCAGACTGCAGAGCTGCCCCAGGCTGCCCAGCTCCTCCGGAAGAGAGGACAGACGATTGCCGTCCAGACACAGAGTCTGTAAGCTGAGGCAAACACATGCAGTGATCAAATGAACGGCACTGGTGTTCAGCTTTAGAGGTGAAACCTATTTTTAGAAAATTTTAAGATTTAAACAGACATAGCAAAAAACATAGCACCCACAGGTATTAACACCTACTATATACACGTAAACAGGTCAAAATGTACAAACTATATTTGTTGATAGATAAATCATGTTATGTTTTGCATTGTAATTTACTTTCTTTTGTTAAATGAAAAAATGCAATAGACGCCCAAACATTGCCATCTTTGTGCTCCTTTTACTCGTATGTTTATGCGACTAACGTATTTGAACAGTATCGTTGGGCTTTCTTTCTATTGTCTCATTTATGTGCTGAAACGAAACCTTTTAATTGGAGCATTCCAAATCGGTCATGACAAACAAGAAACAAAAAAAACAAACACAAAAGTCGCAAATATTTCAAACAATATGCATATATATGCATATATATATATATATATATATATATATATATGCATATATATATATATATATATATATATATATATATATATATATATATATATATATATATATGTTGTACAATGCAGTAAAGAAATCAGAATTATGATGTCATTTTTATTTGAGGATTCTAAAAAACAACATCAAAATGGAATGTGCATAACGTGCCCCTTATCTGGGCAACAAACGCAGCCTGCATTTATAAAAATAAAACCGCAGACTTTTGAAAAGATAAACTATATAAAATGAAATTTATACAGTTTAAGTTTGATTTGATAATATCTTTAAGAGTCATTCCAAATATACACTGACAAAAATAAGAAATCACTTTATAAAAACAGCCACTTTGTTACTAAATACGTTCATGCCTTCCCTGGAAATATCTTTCCACATTACTCTTCTTGGTATTTGACAACTTCTCACTACAGAGCAAACATTGAGGCAATCCTTCCACATTGGCAATGACTGCAAACTATTTGGTCCAAGAAACGTTGACTCCTCTGTTCTCCTCAGTTATATTTCTCTTTTTCTCATTGGGATCCATGGCCCTTCACACAGCCGCCGGTTTGTTTACAACAGCCCCCGCCTGGCATCCCGCCCCCTGCTGATAGAAACGAGTGTCGCAGGCTATGACTCAAATCTTCGTGGACAGAATTGTTGAAATTAAATATTTATTCTACACACTTTTACAGCATTGGAAAATGTTAAGAATATTTGTCCTCCTATACAAAACCAAAAATATTAAACAAAAATATATTTACCTCCGCCCCATTTTCTATTTTCAAACATTTTTGAAAAGGCTCCAGGGAGCCACTAGTGCAGCACTAAAGAGCCGCGAGTTGCCGACCCCTGGTTTAACTCAACGCTATCAAGCATATATCTTGGGGACACAAAATTAGGAAAAAAGTCCGAGTCAGCCTAGGTTGATTCTGGCAGCCTTAGGATGTGTGAAATTACAATAAATGTATTTCTTAATGCATTTATCGTACATATATGCAAACCTGCTTTTCTCACGGCTCCGTTCCCTATGTTATCTAACAAACCAGATTAAGAAACGATCAAATCGTTTTAGCAGGACATTACTCTATTCCTTATGTACTGCAATGAGCTTATGGCAACTACTTTATAGACTATAATGAAACAAATGACTCCTAACAATTTACAAAAAAAGAGGTGTTGGTAATATATTTTAAAGAAACAAAAACTTTGAGGTTGTTGTCAATGAAATCATGAAATCATTATATTTTCTGATGAACAAAAAAAATAAAATTATGGGTTTCAAAAGATCAGAGTGACCAAAAATGAGCTGAACGTCCCATCAAACCACTTTAACCAATGTAAGTAGGGTTAGACCAAAAACAAACATATGTCCTTCAAAAGCATGACATAAATTAAGGATTGGATGTATTAAAATATAATATAATGAAACAAATTGTAATATACTATAAATGAAATCTGTTTTAAGGCAGTCCATGTCAGATTGCTTTGCTCAACAGATTCCCGGTAAGATTCCACTGCAGCTCCTCCCGCTCAGAGTGGCTCATACAAGCTGAAGCAGAGAGCTAGAATCTAGGCTGATTTCTATGCTTGATTTAATCTGATGGCGTAATATGCACAGCTGAACTTCATGCATTTCACCGGCTCATTTAGGGGGAAAAAAGAGGACTTTGCTTGACAGGCTCTTTGGTGCACGCTTTAATGTCGCCAACTGTAATTACAGGAGGAGTGGTGCTGTAAAGCAATGAATATTTAAACAGAATCATGCAAATTGAAGGATTCTTAGGTCACTATTCATAATCAATCTGATTGTTTTGTGTAATGGTTTCAAAGAGCTAGAAGCACATTGAAGCGCTTGTAAGCTGATCACAACACAACAGAAGTTATTCCTGGAAACTAAAGGAAGGGATTGTTTTGTGGAACGAAGTGCCAGATTTGGTCCGGTGAGCTCTATTAGACTGTCTCATGCATCAACATCAAAATTCACAAAACAGGGTTCAAACCCTTCACAGAACCTTCTCTCCTGTCTCACTCCATTGTATTTTGTCACTCCAAAATAAACCCACTTAATATACAATATATACAAAACCCCACCAAAATATCAAATGAAATCATTACATGTTTTCTATCTGCAATCAGATTTTATTTTAAACATAAACCCTCCCATGCTAACAGAACCTTGCTAAATTATGCAATGATGACAATGTCACCAAGTCATCACGATGAGTCACATTCTACACCAAAAATGTACTCATTAATCAGTTACCAAAAAGACTTTCTAGACCCGTTATGGCTTTTATTCATCCAATATTTTGTGATAATCCAGGATGGTTTTGACTGCCCCATTCACACTAGTCACAAGGGTTTGACCCTTTAAAAAAAGCACCTATACATAATAAAATGTACTTTCTGATCACAGAAAAAAAATTAATAAACAGAGAAGTAAATTTCAGACAAATTCCACTTTAGTTGTCAAACTAACAATAATATAAAATGTAAATATTTTCATGTTTTTCTATTATGATATATTTACACAATAACTCTGAAAGTTATTCTACAAACAAAACATCTTTACAAGACGTTTTACTCCTATTTGTCAGATTTAGATTCATGTTTAAATATTTATTTAGTCAGCTTTATTGTTTTAGTTTAGAATTTGAATATATAGTATAGAGGGAGACTTCTACTTTGATAACTGATAAAAGAAATGCATTCAATCACTGCTCTGTTCTAGAAAAAAGGGTATATGAACTGATGACATGTAGGTCACGTCTCATCTTGGACAAAAATAATCTGAACTTGAGTTCCGACGGTAAGGAGAGAGAGAGAGGTGAGAGAGAAGAATCATCAGGATCACATGTCACTTACAAAATAGTTTTTTTTTTCATTTAGGCACGTAGGAACACGTAGGAACATGGGTTGAAAAGTAGATTGCCAGTTGTATGCTTTTTTTGCTTAACAGAATGTAAAATAGTAAAAAAAAAAAAATTTAAATAAGTAAAACATGCAAGATGAGATTTTCACATAAAAAAGGGAGCATGTATTTTTGGTCTATGGGCATAATGATTTTGGATATCTCACCACCTACAGTGGCTTTTAAAAAATGCATTAGGCCCTTATAACTCCTGGTAAAATTTTTTGGAAAAGATTACATCCCTGAGCATTTGAACTTCATTTGTGTGTTTTTCATGTTATTTCACAACGCCAACTTTGCTACCTCATGAGATTTGCCACCCGTAGACACACACCATAATTCTTTGTGTGGTACTGTACTTTATGAAGGATTAGCATTTTTAACACTTTCCAGGTTTCATGGCTTATTTTATTTATGAAATGACATTTGTTTTTATTTACGTAATGACATTAATAAAACATTTTCTTTAATAGAGCATTTAAAACAAACATGTACAATTTTAATGAGACCCGATGCAGTGATTAGTTATTTTTATGTTAAACATGTACTATGTTACTAATGTTACTAAATTTAAAGCAAGGGTAGGCAAATCTCACGAAGAAAAAAAAAACATTAGGAAGTAGGAAGTGATCTTAAAAGCTTTAAAACAATCTCAGTTGCAAATGTTAGACTTTACAGGGTTTAATTCTCCACACATGCGGGATGGACACTGCACATATTCACTACTTCCTTTTTTATTGTTTACTTTTATGGATTTTATTTCATCTGCATTTATTTTATTATGTTACTTGGTTCTCAATTATGATTATTTGAATGTTGCTGTAATGTGTGTAAGTCTGCTAACCTCTGAAGGTTTTGGATGCACACCGGGACAGCACTAAGACCATTGCAGGAAAGATAAAGCTCGGTCAGGCCCTGGATCTCACACACAGACTCCGGGAAAAGACCCAGGTCGTTGTGAGAGAGATTTAAGCTCCTCAGCTGGGAAAACCTGCAGATGGAAAGAATCAAGCTTTTAATGGACATGGCTATAGTGTCATGATGATCATGATAGAGCTCCATCACACAGTAAGACAAGTCTTTAGAGAAATGGATTCCCATCCAATGCATTCAGAGGGTTGTTTAATGTTCCTCAAAAAGTGATAATAGAAATTTAGGAAAATCTTAAACCTTACAATTGATATAGCTGTATATAACACACACAACTGATATACAAGTCAAACATGTAAATAAATTAGCTATTTACTTTAAACACACACTCTACTGGCAACCTGTCAGGTGACACGAGAAGTACAGATCCCGGAAGCAGCATTGCAGCAGAGAAGACCTTCATTTTAATAATAAGCAAATTACTTGGAACAAGCCCACAGGAAATCAGCATGAAACAATATCCCTCAAGGAGAGGGAAAAAGATCAATTGATGCAAATACACAACATTATCAGAATAGAACAAAGAAGACAGAACTCAACGTGCTACTATAATGAACATGACATGGCACAAGTTTAAGGAAACATTCCCCTCTCTCTTACACACACACGCACGCACGTGTGTGTTTGCATGCGTGTACGCACACACGTGTGTGTTCAGTTCAGGTTACACATAACCTGAACTGAAAACTAAGGAGACAATAAAAACATTGAAGAAAAAAAGCCTCAGGCATTGTGACCAGTGAAAGAGAAGATTTCTACATGGAAATGCAGATGAGGCGGGGACACAAACTAAACAGAAAATGTGATGCGCGAGTCACATGGAGAGAGATAAACAAAAATAAAAACATGCAACAAAGATGACCATCTATCAGGAAAGCACAACAAGAGTAGGCTAACATTACCGGCAGAAAGAAGACAAACCATGCGATTAGCAGTGATGTTTTCATGAACAATGGCAAATGTCATGACTGTAACGAGATGTTGGCGAGCTGAATATGTCTCTGAAAAGTTGACGACATGCATGCAAGTTTTTATTGACAAGACGAGTCAATTACATATTCAAAAGTGACATCTTTGCTTTTCAAGATTCTTGACTGTAAACGGTCATTCAAAATATAAAGTATTCACCAAAACATTTATCCTTGTCTGGTCAAACTCTCCACCTGACACATCTGAAGGCATCTGTGGTCCCAACTCCTCATTGACATGCGTGAGACTTTTCCTGATTTCATTTTTTCAAAACTTCCACTGGCATGTTTTCTTCATGCTTTTAAATATGCAAGTACATGTTCTTACCTCTCATATATTGCAAATTTTTTGGTAATACATATGTTTTTGCACTTTATGTAATTGTAAGAATGTTGTTGTTCTTGGCTTTCTTAAAGTAATAAATTCCATTGTGTTAACAATTTATTTTGCATAATCCTGTCAGCATACATATGCATAATTGTATTTATTAATGAAAAGCCCATAAACAATCTCACAATGTGAAATGGCACATTGACTCATGAAATAAATGGAAACACATAATTTCCAGTATTTAAAAAAGTTAAATGAATGTATTAAAAAAAATGTAATCAACTAAATATTAATTTACATTGACTAAAACCATTTAAGACAACATTTTTAAATGTGACTAAAACGAATAATCATTTGGTAAAAAATACCAAGACTAAAACTTAAGTGACAACCAAAAACATCACTGACGATCAGCCAGTGTAGACAAAACATACTTGCCAGTCATGTGACCACTTTCAGATCACATGTAACAAAACAGCAGAAAACAAGAAAAGAGAGGCGCGAGGAGAATACACATGAATAGTCACACACAGGATTCAGACGAAAATAAATGAAGGAGGGACTTTCAGAGCTCTGCCACAAGCAGACCAAATGCAGCAGACAGCCTGACACAACCACACTAACATTTACAGCAGCTACACGCTACTTCCCGACAAGCTACTGTCCTATCAAAGTAAGTAAATAAGACCAAAGGTATTTATTTAAAAAAAATTAACTGATGGATGTTAAAAGAAAGATAAGCATGATAGTAAAACTCTGCTGGAAAGCATAGTTGGTCCTACCTCAAGAACACCTGTTGTTCATCACTGTCATTTCCATAACTGGAAAAATGAGTGCCATTCTAGTCTCTTTATTTAGAACGTAATTAATTTTTAAATGTAACTAAACAGAACATTTAATTAACCCATAGAGAGAGGTTTTACCATGAATGTATTGAGAGATGTAAAAGGGTTTAAAACTCACCTATTGAAGTTTGTGAGTCCTCCAGGACCATCTAATCTCAAGAAATTGTGGCGCAAATTTAGGTGTGTGATGTCCTGGCAGTAGAAGAGATACTCTGGCACTTCCTCCAGACTGTAGCAAGACAAATCCACCAGGCTTATGGTCTGAGACACCACCTGCATAATAAAACCAACAAATAGTCATGTCATCCATTATCTGTATCTACTTTGTTTGCAATAAAATCACAAGGGCTGCTGTGAAGGCACATACTTTAGACAGGTTGCATGCTGGGAATTTAGATGTTACTGCTAAGTTAAATTAAACCAATGAAACACATATGCATTACGATAACAATGAAGCACTTAAATAAGTACTCAGCATTACCAATTAACATTTTGTTGCAGGGTGCTTGCACTGCCATTACTGTTCCAGGAAATTCATCTGGAGAGCAAGAAGTATTTTATTTAGGTATGTATTGCTGATGCGTTGAAACTGATATGTTGCATAGTGTACAGATACTCAAATCACTCAAACTGTGCAACCATGAAAAGCTGTTAGCGAATACAAATATTGTTCCTCCTATGCAAAACAAAACTCAAGAAATCTATTAAAAAACTTAACGTTTGGAAAAATTATAAATAGGACAAAAACCTGTGGATAAACGGGGTGTTAACGGCCCACCACTCATTTTTAAAATAGATTTTATAGACAGAAAATTAACACCACTACACATGCTATGCACTCACAATTGTACAGTGTACATGTAAACTGCATATTGTACATATATCTTTTTAATTCTAAACGTTTACCATTTTGGACAAAACAATTGAACAGGTGCTTTGAGGACTTTTGCCTAGTTTAGGGATTTTGCCATAAATACTTGTCTCTTTTTTTAATTCTTTTTAAACATGTTTTAAGAATTGTAAAGAAATCATATATTACCAAAAATAACGTACCCATACGATTTGAAACAAATGCAAACCTCACTATTGGTAGTTTGTTGCAGTCAGAGAGGTTCCAATATAAGCTGTTTATAATTTAACATCAGCGCTCTCAATCTCTCTTTCTTTGTTGCCTTTTGAAAGCAAGGTCAAATTACTTTAACTTAAAAGCTGCTTCATATAGATTTCTCTGTTTTCTTTTATGATTGTGAGTTGATTTTTTCTTGCGAATTACCTAATCCTTTAATTTTAATTAATAAATTAGCACATTGAGATTTGTCAGTTACATTTTTTGTAATTATTGGTATAATTGGTCGTCTTCCTGAGCTAAATGTAGTTAAAATATACAAACTAAAGTAGTACATTTTATGAGTATAACATTGCATTTATTACTAATTAATACTAGTATAAAATGTTTTATTTACACTTTTTTCTGGTTGAATTTTCAAAAACAAAATGTGATTTAGTATTCATAGTCAATCTTGGAATAGATTACAAGCCTCTTCCAGCAATCACCAATCGAACAGCCCTTCACCTCAGCATCACCCTCTCTCTCTCTCTCTCTCTCTCTCTCTCTCTCTCTCTCTCCTCTCTACTCTCTCTCTCTCTCTCTCTCTCTTTCTCTCTCTCTCTCTCTCTCTCTCTTTCTCTCTCAAACACACTGGTCCGGAAGGCAGTGTGCATTATTCAGGCCAATGTGTGCTCATGGTGAAGTGGTTGTGATTCTCAGGCCTCATTAGGCTTCGGAGACACGGACACACAGTTTAGGTCCCAATTAATCAGCTGATTCAGACAAATGAGGGTTAACAGAAAGCAGAGAACTTCAACACACAACCAAACACAACAAACACACACACACAAAGCAAAAAGATACCCCTAAAAAGCAATCACATAAGTAGAAGGTAAGCACATAAACAAATAAACAAAAGAATAAGTTCAAACAAAAAACTCACACATGTCAAACAAGCAAGTTGATAACAGTTTATTCTCAAACCTTCCTATATTCTTAGAACTTCACTACACAAAGATACTGTAATACTCCAACTACCCTGCATGTTGAGGTCCCAATGAAGAGATTTCTAAGATAAGATATTTCTAAATTCTATTGTTCAAAGGCTAAAAAAAAACTTTCAAAACTGACTTTAAACCTCTGCTCTGTATACCTTAGTTGTTTGATAATGCTCTTTACACTTAGATATCCCAAATTCCTTCCCTCTGATGTTCTAAGACTCACCATGTCCATAGACTTCACCATCCCATTCAACTAAGAGCTAAAATCCAACAGTCAGATTATTTTATACCCCAACACTAAAATTCTCTAATACAAAACCCTGGGCTACATGTACCCAGCCTTTTTGAAAATTTAGTTTTTTTTAAATAACTGGATATTTTTGAAAATGTCGAGTTTAGGTGAAGTATTTTTTTCCTGGCTGTGCACAGCATTGGTGTGTGGGCAGCATAACCAGGGTGTTTTAGATTTGAGAGAGCGTTTTCATTGATGAAGCTACTCATGTTTAAAAAGCCCAAAGACTAATCAATGCTGAGGAACTCGAAAGACTTAGATGGCCAACAATAACTAGTTAAACCAGTTTCTGGAGAAGACAGTCCTCACATTCCAACACACAACTAAAAAAATCACACTCTAAAAATTTTCATGTTTCTTTCTTGTGTGAGGTGAAAGTGTGAGGACGTGAATGAGCCAGACAATGCAGAAGTTGAAAAATTATCACTCTTGGCAAAAACCTGCTTCCCTCAACCAATCAACTTGCAATAAACTAATTATGCATTGTCCGTAGCGAAATCTCAACCAAAAGTCACAATGTATAGGCATATGGTGCTGTATGACAGCAAACAAAACTAAACAAACAAAATAATAAAATAAATCTTGCTCTGAGGAGAGTCAGTGAAGAGGTTGAAGAATCTAGTGAATTTCAAGTTTTTTACTGACAGGTACAAGAAGTATATCTGCTTTTATGATTTTCAGGGTGAACATAGCACAAAGCTTTAAAAATAGCCCTCCTACAATATATTTTACTCTAAAAGACTCAGTGGGAGACATTGAGAGAGCCAGCTGTTTGTCAAATATACTTCACATTCTCAAAAGGGATAAAAAAATGGCGCAAGGGAGAGTAATGGAGACAGTAGCACTTCATCTTCATTTATTCAGTTCCGTTTATGTGAGCAAACGCCAACCAAAGTATATGAGCAAATTCCATATGGATTATCCAATATTATGGGTATTATGAGAATTTTCTTCAAGGACAAACATTTGACCACTTCTCATTAGATTATAAAGCATTTACAAACATAATTTGTGATCTAATAAAATATCATAGATAGTTTGGTTATGTTTCTGAGATATATATATATATATATATATATATATATATATATATATATTCTATATATATATATAGATAGATATATATATATTCTGAAATTATTGACAGTTACAAGAATAGTCTGCATGCTATTTGCATGATTTAAATGAGTAAGATTTAAAAGATGTAAGATTTTACTAAATTTTGTAAACATTTTATTCAAATCAAAGTTAGTTTATGTTTTTTCTTTTAACTAAAATGCTAGAATATATTAATATTTTATTTGTCCTCTATTTATAGTGTTTTTTGACAAAAAAATAAACTTTTTTTCTTTTCTAATATTTCTTTCAACAATAATACTAATGATTTTTTTTTACAAGTTGGGACAAAAACATTTATTAACTTGCGAGATATGGAAAATCTTGCAATAGATTTTGAACATGCAAAGCATTACAGAGACTGCAGACCCTCTAAGGGTCTTATTTCAACTTTCCCATCATTAAAAACACTGTCATACTGGGAACCCATCCTTGCAAAGCCTTACTGCAGCACTCAAATGCAATCTTTCAAATTTAAAATTTTCATCCCCTCACAAAACCGAATGTTCAAGCACTCTCATTTTATTATTAACGCTAAAAAGTCACTAAAGTGCAAAAACAAAGTGACGAGAAAAACCTTTTTAATGGAGACAGCTGTTTCAGCAAAGCTGATCTCTACAGGTGGTGAGCATCATCAAAAACACAAACACAGTCTAACTGTGATAGGAATTTAACTGAAAAAACACATGGAAGAGACAAATCTGATACATTCCCTTTATGATAAATGACTTTTTTATCCCTTATTTACAAGTCACTCTTAACTTAGACTACAGTATCTACTAAATGTGATATTACTGTAAATGTGAACTCACTTTGGAGGCTTGTCTGTGCCAGCGCTGGTACTCAGCAAGCGTGTCAAAGTTGACATAATAGGTTTGAGCCTGAGGACCCGCTGAGCTGAACATCAGACAGTGCTGGCGCCGCTTCACCTCCTCCACCTGACACGAGAAAAGAAGATGTAAAGATTTTAAAAATAACACCTGTAACATCTTAGTGAAAGATGTTGTTTAAAAGATTTAATATATTTTTACTTAGTAAGGTCCATTGACGCCCAATTACTCATTTTAAATTTTGCATAAGAAGTCAATAACATTTTTATTTATCTGGGAGTGGGCATGTTCAGAATAACTGTGAAAGAAAGAGTGACAAAGGTTGTTTTATTTAATAAAACAAATAAATGGGTTTTAATCATTCTCCCAGTTGTTGTAAATATTTAAGTAAAATATTTTATGGCTTTATTTTGTAATATAATAAAATTCACATATTGGACGTTTAAAGTCACATCAACAACTCAGCTAATTTTCTGCTGACCGACATTAGAAAATTAATTAGAAAAAGTTACTTACAGATTCTGCATCTTATTGTGGATGGTTTGAAAATAAATCCATTGTAAAATAAAGTGGGGGTAAAGTTTCAAATTAGCAAAAATTCAATTTAATTCAATTTAAATCAGCTATTAATCAGGAAGTATTTTATGTTAGGTTTTACAAGCACTAAGAATCGAGAGATACAATCCTTCCCATTAAAATCTATTTTAAAGAGTAAGATTTTGAAAGGTAGCATAGTGGTAATTCCGTCCACAAAAGCAACAACAAAAAAAAACATTTTAAGGTCATTACACATCTGAACTAATTTTTCAGTTGTCAGGGAAGAACCAAACCTTGAGCCAAACAACGGGTACCAACACAAGTGCATAAATCTACCTGAGTGATGTGCAAGAACAAAAAAAGTTTAGCTCTGCTATGTCGCATTAATTTTTCGGTTTAGTTTTTTCTCTGTGTTCAGAATGTTGTAGGGACAAAAAAAAGAGCTGCAATGAGGCACTCAATATACACTCTCTCGCCATCCTCATTGGAGGAACATTGAAGAAGAACAACAATGTAAAGAAGAGTAGAAGAAGAAATAATGGAAGAGGTGAATAGGGACATTCAGAAGCTTGTCTAGTTATTGTCCGACTAACTAAAGTTGTTCGACAAGGCCCGCAAACATAAAATCGGGCACTGTCACTGTTGTCCCATAAGCACCATCAAAGAGCGAGGAGTGTCATTAAACAGCAGAAGTGTAAAGCTAGCAAAAAAAGCCCACTGTAGACAAGACAAATATGTGAGGGAGTGAATTTCAATTCGTCTAGTCATGTTGAAATTTTAAGTTAGTAGTAAGGAAAGGAAGACAATGAGAGTTTAACATAATCAACAATTCATCTTCCAGAGGCAATCATAAATAGATAAAACAAAGTAAAATTGCATTAAGCCGGATTTACACTTCTGCGTCAACTCGACAAACTGCTCTCTGTGGAAGCTCTGCACACACCCATTTGTAAACAAAGCATTTATAGTTGTGCACTCCGTCTGTGCTGCCAATGCTCTGATCAATACTGGTGTGATAAGAAAGCCAACTGCTATCAAACCAAAACACAACACAGACACGAAAAAAGACAGGTTTTATTTACATTATCATAAATTGTTTTAATAAAATGTTTACATTTACATTTACATTTATGCATTTGGCAGACACTTTTGTCCAAAGCGACTTACAGAAGGGGAAATCGCCAATGCCCCTGGAATAGATCCCAGAACCTCATACATGCAAACCATGTGCTCTACCACTGAGCTACACCCCACCCACTATATAAACATCCACTGCTGCTGTGGAAACGCAGCAGAGATAACAAAGGAAGGTTATATACTTCATCAACAATGTTTTATTTCATTATCCAGCATTTACCACGCAAGCCCAGGAAGAGAGAGAACTGTTCCGCTTCACACAATCACAGACCTCATGGTCTTTGTAGGTCTGCGAAGCCTTGACGTGAAGTTACAATTTTTGAGAAGTGCACGTCAAGCTTTGCAGAAGGGTCAGCCCGAGCTCATAGTCAGTATGCAGACGACGTAGAGGGAAATTCGTAATGAAGTAGAAGTATAAATCTTTATCTTCCAGGAGGTCTTTACTTGATATAATGAAGTACCTAGTGCCATAGAATTTTAATAACCCTTTTTAGAGTTAGCCGATTGATCTTCCAATTGACCATTATTGGAGGCCAAGTGATTGGAGCATCATTCACAATCAACCAAAATAAATTGACTTAATCATCTATGTTAGTCCATTAATCAAATCAACTATTCAATTTAAATGATCAAATTTGACAATTACTATTAGATTTAGAACTGATAGTATATCATTAACACGTGTTTAAGGTTACCAGATAGTTTATTTGATAATGATTATGACAATGCAAATTAAAAAAATTTCATGGTTTGAAGATTTATAGAATTTTCATGCAATGAATTTGGTTATTCTTAGCCCACAAACTGTGTACGTGTACAAGTAAATCTCTCACCTTTCCCCCCACCAGCGGTAGAATGTGCATCTTGCCAGTCAGACTGTCTTTGACAGATGCCACGATTAAGCTGGTGCCACACAGCATCACTTGCCGCTCTGCCCATTTGTGCAGCTGTGTTTTCCCCTTGCGAACACTGAATACACCCTTCAAAAGCGTCCGCTCCTGTTGGTCTGCATTAACTGGCCTCTCTGCAAACATAGAAATACACGATGATTTAACAACTGGAACAATAAAATAAGACAGTTTTCTAAACATACACTTTTAACTGAAATGTTTAAAAAATGTTTTAAATTTCAATTATTCTGTACTACTAAAGTTGCTGGAAAAAAAACTTCTATAGGTCCATACATGCAACTTTTTGCTTTGGGAATGCTTTAAAAAATAATAATGTTCATCATAGTGTAATAGCATTATTGAAAAAAATTCAGCAAGAACAAAGAAGAAATCCACAGAAAGTATAATCAATATTTGGTCTGACCACCTTTTACTTTCAAAACATAAGTAGTTCTTCTAGTTAAACTTGCCCCCAGTTTCTGAAGGAGATCAACTGGTCAGTTGTTCTAAACATCTTGGAGAACCACTGATCTTATGTGGAAGTAGGCTATCTCTCCTTTTTAAATCTTTAAGTCCCATATGTTGAGATCAGGGCTCTGTGAGGCTATAACATCCCTTCCAGTACTTCTTCTTCTTTATAATAAAGACTTGGTCAATATGTTGGGTCAATTTCCTGCTGCAGAATAAAGTAGGGGCCAATCATATACCTCCCTGGTGGTATTGTATGATGGATGAGTATCTGCCTGTATTTCTCATCTTGAGAACAGTACCAACAATAGTAATCCAAAAACTCCATTTCATTTGTAGAAATACAGCCCCACATGTTCAAGGAACCTCCACCTCGTTGTCTGCAGACACTTGAATCGCTCTCTGGATCTTTGACCAACAAACTGCCTTCTGCTACTGCCAAATAGATCACATTTTGACTCATACCTACAGAGCACTGCTGATTTTTTTTTTTTGCACTCCACTTTCTATGGTTTTTGCATAATCACTTGGCCTTGTTTCTATGTATGGCTTTTGACTGCAACTGTTCTATGTAGACCACTTCTGGTCAGGGTGTACCAGGATCCCACTGGTTTCTGTCAGGTTTGCTTAATATCTTCTGATTTTGAAGGCTTGTATGCCTAATGTATATCTGTGGCTGACCAAATCACAATATTTTCTATACTTCATGATTTTTCATAAGAACACCCAGCACCAGCCGGCATTAAAATTTGTGTCTGGGAGAAAAATAGTTGATGCAGTATAATTTCCTTGTGTCTTGTTGCTGTGCTTAATCTTGCCATGACAAGAAACTTTCTTTAACTTTCTCTCAACCTCACCGTGTTAGCAGATTGTTTGCAGTTTGCCACTTCTTTAACCAGTTTCAAGGCTACTACACAGCTGTTTCAGATCATGAATGGTTTCAATCTCTTTGTGATGATCATTAGCACCTGTTCAGTATAATTGAATAATCATTTACCTGACTACCATCCTACAAAATCCATAACTTTATGCACATGAACATATTAGAATTGATGCTGGTTTTAAGGAAAAAGGTAGTGATAACCAATTTTGATTTCATTTGCCCACTTTGACATTTTTTGCCCACTTTTTTTTTACTTGCCTAAAACTTTTGCAGACTAACATAAGCATAACATACTGTGCATACAATTACAGAGAAAAGAAATAAGGGAGAGAGAGACAGAGAGAGAGAGAGAGTGAGAGAGAACTAATCAAGCCCATATGAATGAAGTGCGTGAGCTCACTGTGGGATATGTAAATGGAGAATAGGGTTAAAAGGGCTGCCAGTAAACTGTGTCACATGTGATGGTCACCTCATGGTGAAAGAGAGAGACACACACACACACACACACACACACACAGCTTGGAGAGCAAACAGAAAAGAGCAACCCCCATAAACACATTGGAAGGACAATAAATGTCTCAACCATTGACCCACAGTGATTCTAAACGTACGGTGACAGGATAGGTGTATGTATTCATAACAGGAATGTTGTCAAAATTATACCTTAAACGTAGAACTGTAATTTATTATAAAAATCATCAGCAAAATTATTTGTGATTTCAATTATTATCTAAATAATCATGATTATAACTTTCTCTTATAATAAAAGGTAAAAACTTGACATTACACTATGGTTTTAACCTACTTAAATGAAGGGAAGAAACAGAAAAAATAAATTAATTACTTTCAATAACATACAACAAATATAATATTAGGGACAGAACAAAACATATAAATCCCATTTTTTACAGTTAAGTGAATGGATAGACGCAATCTTGAATTCATTCAGAGAAAACCTAGTCGGAATTGCGGTACAAGGCATCACGGTGGCGCAGTGGGTAGCACGGTCGTCTCACAGCAAGAAGGTCGCTGGTTCTAGGCTCGGCTGGGGCAGGTGGCATTTCTGTGTGGAGTTTGCATGTTCTCCCCGTGATCGCGTGGGTTTTCTCCGGGTGCTCCGGTTTCCCCACAAGTCCAAAGACATGCGGAATAAGTGAATTGAATAAGAACGATTGCCCATAGTGTTAAAGTGTGAATGTGTGTGTGAATGTTTCCCAGCGATGGGTTGCGGCAGGGAAGGGCATCCGCTGCGTAAAACATATGCCAGTGAGTTGGCGGTTCATTCCGCTGTGGCGACCCCGAAAGGGAATAAAGCCGACATGAAGATGGATGGATGGATGGAATTGCGGTACAATGCACAGTAAAATTTGTTGTTGACACCACAAAAGTTAAAATATTCTAACTTTGCCAAATATTTACAACTGCAACAATCAAATAGCAACTTTCTAAAATGGTGAGATTTTTTTAGAGGTTTACCCAATCTTGGCGTGAACAAGTGTGATGGCCGGCTAGTCACACACTAATATTTCATAAACTTTGCTAAACATTTATTTTCTTCTCAGTTGTATAAATAGCATTTTAATTTTTGTTTTCAAATAAAACACACAAGGATTGGTTTCACAATAAATACATTATACTAGTAGTGTGCGCATTTAGTTCCTTATGTAGTGTCACACAGTTAAGTTCTGTTATAGATTTAATTTGATGAATATTCCAAGTTACCAGGATCATGGATGCAGCTCGCTTTGCCAGGTGTGGTGATCTTGTTGGGCCTGGCAAAAGATGTGTGCCAAGAAGTTCTCAAATTTGGACCGATCAACCTTCTCATTACCTCAGGGTGGGTAATTGTGCTTGTTAGCATAAGGATTTTTAAAAATCCTACATTTAATGTTTCATAGATCTTTATCTTCAAATGATTATCAAGTGTTAAACTCTTCTTGAGAGCTCTCCGTGTCCTCTTATCATGCTTGGTCCTTCACAACACAGCTTGACAAATTTAAAAGCTCAGACTGCTAAAGTCTCAGTGATTGAAAGTGTGTGTTTTCCAAAAACATAGTAAATTATAACCTTTTTTATACACTTTTCACAATTACCCTCAGACTTATAGTAGTGTGTGTGTGAAATAGGAATCCGATGTGCCTTTTAAATCACACTCAAAAAAAAAACCATTTGGATATAAAATAGTAATGCTGTCTTGATTTCACAGAAGAAAATTAAAAGCTGCAAACTCAGCAGGAATCTGAGCCCAAATTTGGGATCTGGACAGCCACTCCTATGAGTCATGGGAATAAGTGAGTCACACAATAAGGCCAAAGAGCTGATGCCAAAACAAAACTTGCACAGTGAGATGCTTCCACATCAACAAACTCAAACTAAATGTATTCATTTAGAAAACAGCTCATTGCTACAGGGGATGGACAGCTTAATCCAATCCATTTTTCAAATGAATACAGTAAAAAAATTTACTTTCCTTTTAAAATTTTGAAACCTGTAGTGTTTTGAGAATGCTTAAACACCTAAAGCTTATGACGTTCATGGAATGCTATTTCATAAATTAAGGGAAGGTGTCTAAACTATGAAAGGTATAGATAAACAGTATGGACGAATGCATTAATATAAATTTTTTTATATATATTTTTTGTCTTGATTTTTTTATTTAAAATTTTTTGTTTAGATTTGTTTTTGTATGTCTCACTGTATTTCTGTATCTATCTCAATTTTTTTATACAGGTTTTTTTGTCTTGATTTTATGTCAGGTGTCTTTTTTACTTTTTCTTGAATCTTGATTTTGTTGTATTCACTTTATTGTTTTGAACTTTTTTCCCAGTTTTGACCAGAGCTTTGTAATCGTTTTTTTTATTTGTGGCAGTAACGTACTAAACTAAAATACATTTATATATGCAGTAACCCATCGTGCCTCGTAAGAATCAAAAGAAGGTTAGGTGGAAAAGAGAACTTTGCAACAAGCTTTATGAAAAACATTAGTCACATTTATTAGTCCTGTGGCATATTAGTCCTCATTTATGATATCATGTTCTAATTTAATTGAAAATAAATACATATGTTTCAAATCAATCAGGACTCTAAAAACAGCTGCATTTGTGACTGGAACACTACTATCTCAATTCAACCTGAGGGGCTGTAAATCATATAACCCATGAAATATAAGTGATTGTATGACCATCAAACACAGATGAGTCCAAGCTTGCATGTTAAATCAGTGACCTCAGCTGTATGGCATCAGCATGGTGTGAGTAGCTAAGTCAAAACAGACCCAAGAACAATATAAGATCTTTTATTTAAAGGCCATTACCATGTAATATCATGTAAAACAAAAAACACTGTGAAACTTGTTTCTTGTTTTCAAAATAAGCCATAGACCTTAATACATAATATTTGCTATACTGCATGCATACATACAACTTTCCACTCGGTATGCATACCAGATCCAAGTTGTCTGCGGCATTCAAATTAATCATCTCATATCACAAGTTTATGCATACTAGGTTCTTTCCTATTGTTTCATCAATGCGAGTCATTAACTCTACAGCCTCTCAGCAAGAATGCCTCTGATGCTGGTCCAGGCTGGTACAGCTTTCAGAGAGAAATTTGCAAGTGATTTTGGTGACTTCAAGGATCTGGGAATTTAAGCTTTTCCACAAAACCAAAAATGGAGTCCGTTAAGAAATAAAAGACACTTATTCATTAGCGTCGTCTTTTAATTTAATAAAACATAGTGAGTTACAACCCTCTAGTATTCAAATAGTGTTTTTCCATGTTTGTGTTTTCTTCAACAGATGACATCCCTTCCTGTTCTTGTTCATGTCACCCTTAGATCTGGACATTTGTCACTCTTTTTATCGGTGACTTCACCATAAAAAAAATTACCAAGAACTTACGCTTACCTGCGGTCCTGGTTCACTTCGTTTGTGCTGTATAACTCTTGCTAACCTAATCAGTTCATGATTCGATTGCCACATTGCTTTATATTCTGACATTAACAAATCCCCAAGACACAGTACAAGTGATAGATTTTGTGTTTTTTCACCCCAGTTGTGTAACTCACTCCCTTTGGAACTTACAGAAGATCCTTTACAGAACGCTCAAACTTTTTTAAGCTTGCTTATGAGTAGTTGGTGGGTAGCAGTCATTTTCATTATGTAAACTAACTATATTATTTTATTATTATGCCTGTTTTGGCTTGCTGTGACTTAGTACATATCTTTGTATATATTATTGGTAAGTAGGGACTTTTTAGGGGATTATATAGGTTTGTTAAGAAGGTAGCATTAGACATTGTAAACTTTGTTTTGGGAAATAGGTTTATTTCACGGTTTTTAAAAAATAATTTTACTCTCTGGCATTTTGCCACAAACAAACAAAAGTTGCATAAAAAAAATGGTAACAAAAAGTGATTGGCTCAAAACCCTCTTTAAAAATAGATTGACCCCTGTTTTAACAACCCAAAAAATAACTTTAAATTTGCATTTTGAAATACATAATCTAAAAGTGACCACATTAGTTATCCTAGGCCAATCTAAGAGGCCAGAAGTTAATTGGAATACTTTTTAAATGTTATCAATAAATAACATTTAATTAATCACTAACTCTTTAAGTAGAGAAAAAAAAACACCTAAATATGTCTGTATTCTTATTGCAATAAAGTCAGAGGAACTCATTTGTAAAGTATTCAACTTCCAAACACCCATCAATCAAAGACAGTTTTCATCATCCCCAGAAGCCTTGCAATGAAAAATTAAATATATTGATAAATCTATAGTTGGCATCTAATCAATGCCGTGTTGCGCTAAAGGACCATTACCAAACTCCACTGTATTGATTACCTTCCTCACCTCAAAGGGATCCTCCTGTTTGGAGGATTCAGTCAGCAAACACACACTCACCGTTCGATTCCCCCATAAGTCTCACCTGCCCTCTGAGTCACACTATACAAATGAGGAGCACACAGGTTGCTTATTCAGTCTCCATGGCCATATATCAAGAGGACATCTGGGACTGAAATTGACCAATACAAGCATGAGGATGAGGAATGGTGTCTTGGTTTCCCTGTGGGTCTGACAGAGGGGCATTTGCTCACCAAATGAAGCCTGGAGAGCCCATTCTGCAAAGTCTCTACTTCAATGCACCCAGAAAGGACAACCACGAGGACACGTTTTAAAATCAATCCCAGTTCCAGGAGCTGAAACTGTCTATTGTGCAAAAAAAGAAGAGCTGTTTTCATGCATGTTTTTTCTCAGTGAAAATGACTCTAGCTCATAGCTTTGAAACAATGTTAGAATTGATCACTTTATTTTCTAGTAAATATACTTCTATAATCTTTGAAAGTGCTATCATTTACTACACAGTTGAGTTATAATTTGAGCCTGTACATTACAATTACAATTTTACCTAGTAACAGGTTTCAGATATAATTTGATTCAGTCAGGTAAAATGAGTGGAATTAAGGAATTACCATGACATGCTCACAAAAAAAGTGGGAGGAGCCACTGTATTAGTGCTCCACCCAGAAAATGTAATTCCTCCACAATACAACAATTATTTTATTATACCTCTATTTCATTGGGTTGGAGCTGTTTACTCAAGCAACAGAGGTTGATCCATCTGCCATTGACTTTCACATGGCAGTCATTGAGAGGGCCTCCTAAAAGTCCAGTTCAAATCACTGACCCTATGTTAATACTATGCTTGTTGCTTTGCACTGGGTAGCCCCTTTGTCTCATAGTTGAGCAGAAGGTTGTAGTCACATTCCAAGTTGACCCGAACAGCAAATACAAAGCTAAATCTTCAAATAAACTGAACACTCATGCTTACATGCCTCATATACATATTTTGTAAATAAATAAAAAACACAGATTGAACTGAATAAGCCAGAGTACATTTAGATTAGCTGCAGGGTCCATTAACTACACTGAAAATGGAAGTAAAAACACCTTCAACAAAAATCAGCAGAATATGTTAAACACAACAAGACAAATGTTCAAATATTAATAAAATATTAGCTAAAATATTATTGTAAATGATATTACCAATAGAATATAGGCCACCGTGCATAATTGTAGGTCCTTAGCACAAAATGATGTGTTAAAAATTTGTTTCCTACATGATTTTACATAACTTTATCTGACAAAAGAAAAAAAACTTTTTGTTGCACATCAGGAGTTAGGGGTCACCACAGACCTGTGCGAAAATAAATGATAGTAAATTCCGCTCTGGCTTCTCTGCAGTGGCCTTTCACACCTTTGTTGATACAATGATGCTTCTTTCCCTAAAGAGGAGGTCAGAGTGACTAAAGTGACACAACAAAGTTCACGACAATACTACACTACATCATATTTCCTCCCTTTAGTCTGTGTTTTTTGTAGTCTTTATAGGACTTGTTGAACAACTCTGTATACTTGGACTCCAACGTGATAAGATTTTCACTAACCATTCTCTTCCGTAAACTACTTCTGCTCTATTTACACAGGTGTCATAACGCACTGATTATAGATTATATGCATAGGTGTGTGGTGGCCATAAGGAATTTGTTTATTTAAGATTAATAAAAAGGACAGTGAACAGGATCAGTGACCAGGACAGAGATTAGCTCAGAAATGCCTTCAAACCAAGAACGAAAGACAGAAAGTCTGAAGTAAACAGAAAGAGGGGATTTCAAATAAATAAAAGCATAGAAGATATTGTATGTTCTGATGTATTGACACCATCAATGTGGTCTGTAAAAATATAGTGTACTTTGATCATGTCAAGTTGGGGCTAAACAAAAAAAGTAAAGACAGGATGCAAAATGAACTTCACAAAAATTACACAAAGAACCAAGGATAAACAATGGACAGATGAGTTTATACAACAAACACAGCAGTGACTACATAAAAAAACTAAGGAACCAGGAGGTTAGACAATTATGGGGCCAAAACAGCAGCACACAACCATTGTGTGGCAGCTACACAGTAGGAGAAACTGAACATTGGGAACTCCTCTGGGACACAGGTAAAATCATTATGAAAACAATGTAATTAGAAGTTGAGATTGGAACTGATAAACAGAACACCCTAGGAAATACTCCACATGCATCCGAGCTATTAGACTAAATAAACAAGTGTACACTACTACAGAAAGTAATTACACAACACAAGACCTGATAATAATAACTTCAAGGGAATCCATAACTGTATGCAAACAAATGGGAGTTAATTAAACAAAAGAACCCACAATGGGACCCTGAACAAATATGTTCCTTGATAGGGTTGGGTACCAAAACCCAGTGCCAATATGGAACTGGTATCTCTACAACCAGTTTGGACCGAACTGAAACAGAATGTGAATTTTGGCACTTCCTTCCGGTGGCACTAAATACCTTAACATCAGGCCATCAATTCATCAATCCAATTTCAAGGACATGGATCGTCCAATGATTAGGCTCGTCCTTCTTTCCCTCCAGCTCTCAACTCTCCTTAAAACAAATAAGCAAATAAGACCCTCCAAGAAGTGCGGGAATGTAGGAACAAATAAACTTACTCTTATGGCCCACGGCAGCAGTTGGGCTACTGTTAGCTTAGCTTGATAAATTAACAACTCACACTAAACTAATAGATGCCAAAACTAAATGGTCAAACGTGTGTCTATATTACGCACGAAAAGATTCCGGCATTGTGCTGCAAATGTTTCACAGCAATTGAGTCCAAAGGAGGAAGCACGTCACATTTAATGTAAACTTAAAAGCAGAGGGATGTACAGTGTTTGATCACAGCTGGCACTATCAGTGTGGATTAGGGGTGAGCAGATCAATTCATATTATCAATACTGACAATGGTATCATAATCAGATCAATACTGGCACACTAGACCACCCATTTATGTAGTCTATTTTGTTCACTGGAGTCCACTTATTATGATGATGACAACAACAGCAGCACAAAGGCTTTCCACAAAGGCTTAACTTAGTAATAAGTAAATGTAAATTAATTGCAAAATGCAAATGGTCAAACGATTTGAAGTGGTTAATTTGTGTTCCTTTAGTTGTTTTCTATTTACTTAAACATTCATTAATTCTTTAAACTTTTAATAAATTGTTTAATTTTAAGCATGATATTTTTTGTTAATTAAAAATATATTCTTGGGTATCCACCATAGTTTTGCGGCTTTTGTAAAGTATCAATTTGATACAGGTATTGGGTAAAAAAATGATACCCAACCCTTTTCCTTGGAGATCTGCATTAAGTGCTCTGGAAAAATCTGGAAAATTCAGAAAATTCTCAAAAATTTTAAAGTCATCACCAACTTCTCCCACAATAAGGTTATAACATCTAGAGAGGACTTGCTTTCAGCCATCATGGTGAGAATAATTTGCAGTTTGAGGCACGTTATAATATAACATAACTTGACAAAAACTGAGAATAAAATTAATGTAATCATGTAATAATACTTTTTCTTTACTTCAAATTTACTCCTAACTAAATCTATTGATCTCTATGGTTTGGTTCGTGAAAGGGCAAGTCAATGGCACTCTGTCAAACGATTTGATCTCCAAACTGTTCAATATAAAAACTCGCTCAGCAGCAGCTGTGAAGATTAGGATCTGATATGAGTTTTAGAACGGAGTTTGCCAAATTAGCGCTACTGTTACCGCATATACATTTCAAAGTACCCACTCCTAGCTTTCATTTCCTTTAGGTTTATGAAGTTCTGTGCACATACAGGAGGAAAAACGTCTATACATTGCTGACAAAAAGCAAAGACTCTATGAAAGAACCCAAGAGAAACAATTTCAGACTTCTTCCCACCATTAACATAAACTATATCATGAACAATTTTCCTAGAAACAAACTAACATATGTCCGGTGGAGGGCACTATGTATTGGCATATGCGTATGTTTTCACTTAACTTCTTTAAACTGGATATACGGCTGATTTGTAAATGCAATTAAGCAATCACCTTCAAACTTATTATAAATTCACCAGTAAAGAATCTTTAATTGAATCCAAATAAAATTCAACTACCCGTTAGTTTTTCATGCAATTTTCTAGCTTGCATCTTACAGAAAAAGTAATGGTACACAGGGGTCTTGCAAAACATCTTAAAATATAATCCAAAGATGTAAATTGTCAAAACATAAAAGTGTTGTTTCATTTAAACGCTCCAGGGTTGATTTTTCAGACTTATCGTAGGCCATTACAAAACATTGCAATTTGTCCAATCACAATGCAGCTTGTTACCACAACACTCAAATCTTTTTTTGATGATAGACTGGTGAACCAGTTTATGATTGTGAGTAGCATACAAAGTTGTTTATATTCTAATTATTTGTCATGCCAGGGTATTTCCTGCATAATATAAGTAATAGTAATTATGTGCAATATCTAAAACCAGAGTGACAAAAGAAAACCTTAAACGCATGAGCAAAACTGCTCTTGTGTGCTTGTGAAGGCCTCATCCAGGTGAAGGGTGTTCAAATATTTCGGAGCATTAGATATGTAATAGAACACGATGAGGATAATTGAATGAATAAAATAGAATGCAATAGTGAAAATATCAAGAGTTAAACAATGTAATACCCACTGCCAAACAAGTTTCCATTGTTTGGCAACAAACTCCTTTACTTCAATATTTCATGTGCATGTCTGTACAACTAACAAAGAAACTGTTCTTAAGAGAAGCACAGTTTCTTTATTTGTCTGGAAATGATGTGTGTTTGCTTCTTCAGATATTAAACAGCTTTAACATATGCTGGAAGAATGTTGCGACTAATAAAGGCAGTACAAATAATTTCTTTCTGCACATAAAACAGATCCAGACAACTGAAAGAAGCTGCTGACTCAAAACACTAGCTGTAACTTTTGTGAGAACTAAAAACATTCTGTTGGATTTATAGTCTTGTCTGGTTATATTGATTTTCTTCAAATACAAACAATATTTAAATCAAATACAAACAACAAAATACAAATCAATGCTTGAGACCATAGTGTTTTTTCCAATTTCAAAAAAAACAAAATCTCATAAAAAAATCAGAATAGAATTGTCTAAAAAATCTTATTAAAATTGTATTAAAAAAAATAAATAATCAAAAAAATTATTATGAAAAAGAATTATGAACACCTCAAGCTTCTACAAGGAAGTACAATAACTTTTTGATAATTATCTAAAGCGCATATCAATCAAATAAAAGAATGGCTTCACCAAATAAGAATACCAAGTTTTGGAATGGCTCATCAGTTAGGTTCTAGCCTAATGAATTTCTTTCAGGAATTGTCCTTGCAATCTTACAGACTTGGGGTGTAGTTTTCCCAAGAAAAAGCAAAAATTGCCAAGTCATGACGCACCATGCCGATGTACTGATAAACATAATAATGTAATACAATTAAAATGCACTTTAAATGAATATACCTTTTCCACTAAAATATTTAGTTTTTAGGAGATTTTAAAGCTTACAGCTTTATTTGTGTGAGATGATTCATCTGGTGAAAATGTCATGTCAGGGTTGCCTTTAAAATAAATGAATTCTAATCACAGATTGTGGAAAACAATTTTGTCCTAATATGCCTTTTGTTTTGAGAAAGACTTCTGCTGTCTGACAGAGACTCTCTAAAAATGGTTCATCGATTTATCAAAAGAGACATTCTGGAGTCTTAAACATACCTTTGGCAGAACTGTGCAAAGTAAATAGTACATTTCCACACCAATGCATCAGGTTGCAAAAGTAATGGCAAAAAATTGTACCTGATCTGCAATGATGGATATTGGAACAATAGTGTAATCTGTATATTTTGTGTAACTGGAGAAAAAGTCATAAACACATTTCCCTCCTCCTAGATGCCCACTGACCCACACCGATGTCTGACAAAAGACAATTGTCAGAGTTTGCCAGTAAAAACCCAGATTTGCACCTCTAAAACCACAATTGTTCTAAAAGCCCAAGGTTGAAATTCTGCAAGAGACTCAATATGACACAAAAATGGTTTGAAGGATGTAAAAAGACAGAATTTCAGAACAGAACGCAAAAGCAGCATTCAACTAAACTCACCACTGTAGAACCGTAGCATACAGCTTAGGTCTGAGTTTGCTGCTTCCTGCTGAACACGGAGTGGGTCTTCGTAGCCAACAGCAGTCAGGTAGTCATAGACCATCTGAAGAGGGTGCTCTGAGGGCTCCAGCCTCCTGTAAATTTGAAGATCAAGAGTTTAGTTCATTCACACCACCCATTCATCTCTATAAGGGTACACACACCCTTGAGAGTCTCTCACTGCATTACAGGCTCTCACACACCCTTTTATTAAAGCATATTTTTATAGCATCATTACCTTTATTAGATTAAATAAAATAGAACATGATATCATAAATGAGGACATTTCAAAGCTACAAGATGGATATTTTTCTTAAAGCAGGCTGCAAAGATCTTTTTTGCCATTCAACCGTTTTTTGTTGTGGTTTTATTATGAGTCACCAACCATAAAATAAATACTATACGTTAGTTTAGTACATTACTGACAGGTGATTTAAAATAAAACAAAATTAAGACTAAAATTAAAAACCCAGTCCACAGTAGAAAAGTATCATACAAAATAAACAGAAAAATAAAGAAAATAGCAGGACAAAAAATTAATAAAATAAAATAAAGAGAAAAACTAAATACCACTCAAGACAAAGTAACAAAACATAAAAAAAACTAAGTATGACAAAAAGACAATAAGACAAAGTGTAAAGAAAAACAAAAGTAAAGACTAAAATGATCATTCTTAAAAAATGGCCTTATTAGCAATGTGCGTTTACCAACTCTGTCCTGGTGAGGTTCAAAGAGTTCTATAGGTCACATCAGTTAACAACTGGGTATTTGGTCCAACAAAGTGAAAGATTCACTTCCAAAACTCGAAGTAGATTATTATAAGCATGCATTTTAACATTAAACATTTAAATCTTCATTTAAATGTAATAAATAAATTTAAGATCTTTGGTTACTTGAGTGTTTAGTTAATCTTATCTCTTTAAAGTAGATCCTGGGTTAGTGTTCTATATTTAGGAGCACACTTATTGGGAGCATTATTCTATCAGGCAAAATGTGAAAATATAATAATACTACCCCAATTACATCCTCAGTTATTGAACTGAGAAAAGTGAATATTTGCATAACTTTGCTAACTTTACTGAAGTTGTCAACATTGGTAGGAAAACTAGGAAAACTTAGCATCACATTGAATTTGGAAGAGACTTTAGGCAGCGGAACACAGCAGGTTTCTGTGGCCTTCTTATGTCTTTGAAAACTAAAAACTGTTTGTTTTGTGCGCATTTTTAGAATATATTGTGTTGAATGAATGTAAAAAAACGATGGTGGCGAAACCTGAAAGAAGTGAGCTGTACTACTTAACAACGGAAGTGCGTCACAAAGCAAATTTAGCCTGTGTCTGACTCTGTATATAATAAAAACCACATTCAATGAAAGATAGTATTATCATAACAAACATGAACGTAAAATAAATAAAAAATATATGTAAAGTAAATCTCTCACAATGAATGCATCTAGAGGGTTTTAATCAGCAGACTTGGGGAACCTGTGGATTGTTTTTGTTCCTTTTTCCAGCAAAGCAGAAAGATGAATCCCATTAGTCGGTCATTACCATGTCTGTGCCGAATATGGGAACTTTGCTAGGAGTGCTCAACTCTATCCAGACTCTTTTTAAAACACCAATCAGCTACCGCGCTGATGGTCATGTGACCATGCACAAAGCAGTTGCAAGCAAGACACTCTTTCTGTCTGCTCATTCAAAGCATACTCTCAGACACAAGCGACTGGTAAAAGTTTTCACTTCAGTGTTGGACTATATTCCCCTTTTGTGGATCAAGAGATCTGGTGTTTACGGCAACCAGTGCAATTCCCCAGCTGTTCACAGTATGCCTGAGTCGTTGACTTTCCCAGACTTTCGTCTTTCACTGCCTTTCATCTAACCAAGTAAGACTCCTCTTTGTTAGTAGAGCACTTGTTACCGGTCGACTGTTTGTGGAGTGTTTCCAAACATGTTGACTGTGCAAATTGACTGCATTGGATTGATTGCATTGATGGATAGCTCAATAGCTGTATCGATTGTTTTGGGCATAAGCATAGCGATGTAGCAGTCATATGATTAGAATGTGTAGATAAGTGCACTGTTCTGTCATATAATGCATATGAACGAGGCGTTCTTTCAAGCTACCGGAGATGTTGTGACTATGAGCACGCATCTCCGGCATTCAGAGCGTCGAAGTTGGGTTGCTGAAGGCTGAACGCAAAGTCTGTACAAATTGGTGGTCCCGATGAAAATTCCTAAGTTTCCTGGGCATATGGGTTTTGCAGTTCCAAAATTCTGCATATTAGACCTCTCCAGCTTGGTTCAAATTCAGAGTTCCATCACAAGCTTGGCATTAGGCCAACTGAAGGTGAACGTTATGTCTTGTTGCTGGCTCCTTCTCCTTTAGAAGGAGATTTGGTTCCCCCATGCCAGTTTCCCCCTGGAGAACCTCCCAGGCGTGTAGTAGTGACTACCGGTGCTTCAAAGACATAGTGGAGTGCTGTATGCTGGAAGAACAATCTCAGGGTTGGACATAGAAGTATGTTTCCTGGAGTACAATTCAGCTAGAGCTTGGCAGTGTCCCTAGTGGTAAAGCACTTCAGGAGAATGCTGCAGGGACATTATGTGTTGGTCAGGGCGGACAACACGGCGGTGGTGGCGTATGTTAATGGACATGGAAGGATACACTCACCTCGATGTCAACTCTCACTCGCAGACTGCTCCTCTGGAGTCAGCACTGGGGGCTGTCCCTAGTTAGAGTCCATACACCCGGCAGGTTGAACCATTCAGCAGATACACTGTCTCAATGGAAACTCCAGTCAGAAGAATGGCCTAAAGTTTAAATGCATAACAGGGGTGTCAGGGCCTCCTGGACGCTGGGAAGAGGTACTCTGCTGGCAGAGATCTGCAAGGCTGGTTGGTCGACACCCAACATGTTCGCCACCTCAGTCTCTTCAGCTGATCTAGTTGGCTGCATCGCTGTCTGAACTGTATGTAGGAGTGTCCAGCTTGGTTTGCAACATTCCTTGGTGATACCTGCACTATTTTTGCCCCTTGTGGAGTATTCCTACGTACTGTCCACGTGTGTGCCCTCTATGAGGGACTACAGGCTGAATTTTTTATGACCCCATGTACAGGAGGGACGAGCAGTTCCACGAAAGGCTAACTCTTGAAAACTATTGTTCTGGCTTGTTCCATCTATGTTATCTTCCCTCCAAAAGACCTTTCCCTAGTGGATCAAGGCACATTTTTTGTAGGTCTAGTTCTAAGTCCAGCCTTCGTGGTAGTAAGTACAGCCTCCGCACATCTCCCTTCAGCTCTGGGATTGATGCTCCCTCCTCTGGTACGAGTCGGTATGAGAGACTTTTATTGCCTGACTGCCCATTAAACATTAAGTCTATACTTAAAGCCACTGATGTTCCCGGCTCGCATGGCTGTCAGCAGATGCGGAAGGACCTAGGTTTTGGCGTTTTGCAAGGTGTTCCCATAGTTGGCACCGACATAAGTCATAGTGACCGACTGATGGGAAACGTAATGGTTACTTTCACAACCCCCGTTCCCCGAATAGGGAACAGAGACTTATGTCCCCCAGCCACAAACGTAAGGTCTTCAGTAAGTTTGGTTGCCTAAGGGGTGAGTACGGCTCCAGCTTCACATACAGAAAGAGTGCTTTGTGTATGGGCGTCGTCACGTGACCATCAGCACGATCGCTGATTGGCGTTTTAGAAAGAGTGTGGAGAGAGTTGAGCGCTCCTAGCGGAGTTCACATAGTTGGCACAGATATAAATCTCCATTGCTGACTTAGGGAATGAGGGTTACGAAAGTAACCATTACGTTTTAAATTTGTTAACCTTCTGAACTGACATATATCAAGAGAGACATTGAATAAGCGTAAGAGAATGATGAATTAATTAACTAAAATAAAAAATCTGTTTGTATTCTAGTTCATAACAATGGATGCACATGAAGAAAGCATACAGAAAGATATGGTAACACAGGTTCCTCAGCTATTCCAGGTAAGTAACTCTTTGTAATGCATCCACTACTGCCTCATGAAAGTTTTAAAACATTTGATGCACCTTCAAATTGCTTTCTATTGGCTGTCAAACAATTCTACGAGGATTCTACGTTTCACGCTCCATATACAGATTACCCTTAATGGCCAGTATTTTTTTTTTTATATACATTTTCACAGCTTTATCACAGCTTCCAACCAATCAGAGCAGTATATATCAAGCATACTATTTTTTCTGAGGCATGATGTCATTATCTTGAAAAAATACAACAGTTTTCTTAAATTAGAAACAGTTTGAGCCCAAAAGCCAATATGCAAGAGACAAACTACAATTGATCACTCTGACCACTCTGATTCATCTAACTGGCCACACTGACTTGATCCCAACAGTAGTATTTCACAGCAAAAGTAAAAACGTGTTCACAATCTGTTAACAGCTATAGTTGGGTTTAACAGTGATTGCCCTTATGTCAAATGAGAGTTTGTCATCCTTAAAAGCAACAGATAATTAAAAGAGTGGTCAGTTCTCAGTTGTGTCAAAACCATTGACCAAAACCAAGGAGGGTGGTCTTATATTTTGACAAACAGGTCTTTCTTTGCCCATAATTGAGTTATGCTTTGCTATAATGGCCACTATTGGCTTTAACGACAGAGAATCTATAAATAGCTTTAGACCATCTATTGCTGCATGTATTTGAAGAGGTTAATGCCCAATATTCTCTAATATTCCAACTTTGAGAGCAGCATGTAATGACTGAATATACCTCAGAACTAGAGAAAAATCAACTTTAATTCAGTATATAAAGTAAAACTTATGCACTGATGTCTAGATATGTTTAGAATATATTCGCTAGAACTTGCTTAATGTTTTTTTCAAAGTGTGGCCCACAGCATGAGTTTTGTGCATGACGTAGTGTGCAAGTATCCCAGTTGCTCCCAAGTGGGCTAAAAGACAGGTGTTTCGACTTAAGATCAGACTCTTTTCCCAGGAGAGCAGACAGATAATATTTCTCAATCCATGGGATCACATTGTGTCCAGCTCAATATCTCAACATTCATTAAAACTCCAAAGCAAAAGAAAACCTAGATTATGACATCTGACAATATTCCTCCCTCAAACAAAGTAAATAATTGCTCTGCCCATCTGACGCCACGATCGGCTCATGATCAGGCTGCGTCCTGGTTTTTATTAAAACTGTCTGGCATTTATTAAAATGGCTGCTTGGTTCTGATTAAATCATCTTCTCACTTCATCACTATAATACTGTTTATTAAAACTGCAAATTACTTGAGGAAAACTGCTTCTTCCACTTTGGACACACCAAAGATATGGAAAATGATTGAAAAAAATTAGTCCATGCTTTTAAGACCTACAGAAAGAATTGCTGCAATGCTGTATCTAGCCACAATAATTTAGATTGCAGCAGCTAGAAGGGTATGGACATACAGATATGTAAATTCAACAAAATTACAGAGTGGTTCAAGGAAAATTTTAAACAAGTCTGACAGGGGAGTGTTCACACCTTTCATGTATAGTTGTATTACTGAAAAAAAAACTGCACAGCCCTGTAAAAAAAATTTAACATACAAATTTACTTTATTTTCACTAAATTTGTTAGCACAATTTTTTGGATTTTGGCTCTGTTGTATAAATTCAAGAATGTGCAATTCTCCTTTCTTTTTAAACTTTATTTGTATGCATATTTTAAGTATATTACAACTTTTGTAGTACCCATTCAAAGATTGTTAAAGTGATATGGCTAGAAAAGTAAAACGAGATGTAGAGAGGGTCAGATATGTATGGAAAAAAAGTCCACTATGGACATCTGTGAGACTCCTTGATGGACAGAGGAGGCTCTAGTGAGCTTTTTCAGCTGCTGATTGGACGAATGCAAGTGTGCGATCTCTAATTCACAACATAACCTGCCCCAGAGCAGGTTAGCCGTGTGGTGCAAGTAACCAGATTGACACAGATTTATTAAATATTAGATCCTTCCATAGTACCCAAAACAGAGGATTGATGGAAACTAATTCTAAACTTAGCTGGGTAGCCAATTAGTCCACTTCATGGTACAGGCCCCAGAATTCTTGTTGTTGTTGTTGTGTTTGAATAAATGGAGTCAAATAAATAGTGCTCTTGAATTCTTTTTTAATTTTCTTGGATATATGGTTGTATGCAAAAGAGCTCAAGAAGTCCCAAAGCTATGTGGGCGATGTTAAACGTATATATGTGTTAATGAAAAATTTTCAAAAAGCAGTATTGTCTAGTAAATTACAACACACAAAAACACAATGTTTGTTGAGGCAAATTTATTTCAATCTTCAAAATATTTATCTTCAAAAACGTTCAAGAACGTAATCAAAAACAGCCATAAACCAAATTGAAAAACACTTCTAGCTTATTATAAATCACACAAAAATATGGCGAGTTATAAATAATGTATGATGTAAAACTTCCACAATGATCTTAAATTCACATGGCTCCATTTTTGATGAGCCTTACAGTCAACAGCAATCAATTACTGTCCGGCCACATGATAATCATCCACCTCACACGGCGCTGCTGCTTTTCTCTCCCTGATTACATCGTCATCTCATTTGTTAAACCGTCATCTCATTGCAACACTCTAATCCTGTTAACGGCTCCTCAAGCTGCAAACTCAAGGCTCACAGCCTGGCAGAGGCCATCTGTCTGACCTTCATATGCTCCTAAATGGAAAAAAAAAATATTGAATAATATTTATGTCTGGTATCATAATTGCCATAGTAAACAGTAACTAAATATAATCGATAACAGCTTATTCTGCTCATGGTAACATGGATCAGCTGTATCCAAGCCCACCTTGGCTAAAAAACTGAAGTAGACACATTAACAGGGAAGCATACAGCAGTACTTACGTCTGTGGGCAATTTAGAAGCCCCAAACAGACTGACGTACATATTTTTGGACTGTGGGAGGAAACGGAGAGAGAGAGAGGAAACCCCACATAAGTACATCGAGTATGCAAAAATTTTGTCTACATGGAATACATGGTCTCAGCAGTACACAGAGAAAGTGCAGTAATGAAGTTAGATAGTTCTGCACACTAAATGCAGCTTAGCTCCTGTTGTTTCTGATTCCAGGGAATGCTAGTTTTATGTGACCCTAGTTTTAGTTTTAAGTGAATTAAACACTACATTAATATTCTAAACACTTCATTAATTTAAACACTACATCAACATTCTAAATGAAATAAAAACGAATAATAGTACATATACAATAACTATCAAATTTTATTTTGTAATATAAAAGGTTGTTGATACAAGAAAGTCTTTGGGTGGAAGAACTGCTTGACTCTTGTTTGTGCAGCTTCTCAATATAGTAGAACGGTCTTGTGGCTTCCACTCAACAAGTAATTATATACTTTGGACATAGGCAAAATCTTATTTAAGAGGCTTCTGAAAACTATTATGCCTTTACCGAATGAAAAAAGTTGGAAATCGCTGCTCATGCTCAGCTATCAAATATGTTTTTGTATTCAGTCTATCCAACAGTGGCCAAGACAATTCAAAATTATGAAAGCAAAATAACAAATTAAAAAATTAAATTTTGCACCTCTTGGCCACCATGCTATCCCTTTAGCAAAGTTGCTAAACTGTTCATTCTAAATAAAATGTAGGTTTTACTGTTGCGTCTGAATGCATTGTGCTTAATTATGGTTATTGTTATGCTGATGCAAAAGACTGATGTATCTTTTATGAACGCAGAATGTGAGTAATCACTGTTGCTTTTCACACAACTGAAAAAAAAAAATTGCACAGTGTACTCCAAGCTTAACACACACATCCACACACTGCCTAGAAAATTTCATACAATTATTAGTGTGGACTATGTAAAAGTGTTATTCATAATACTTGGCTTTTTTTTCTTTTGTCTACAATGGGTCCGTAGCCTGAAAACTGTACGCCTGATTTTCCTGGAGTTTCAGGTTAAATGCTTACATTTAATTTCAAATTTTAAATTTTGTTTAAAAAAAGAAAAGACAAATGTTCACTCAAATTGATATGCTACATACTACAAAAAAAATGGACTGAACCTGGTCCTCTTAAACCATTATTAAACCTCTTTAAACTTACAATATTTTAATATTCAAATTCAAGAAATTTTCTTAGGAAGGATGAACATGTTCTCTAACACAAGCTGGTGAGGCCATCATGCGATTGACTCTTTCTGGTTAGCCTTTTTAGGGACTACTGATCAATCTTCCCATAACAATTATCGCCCAATAACGACATCAACATTAACGATCGGGGCACCCCTAACTATGGGAAACTGGGAAAATGGTAAAGGTTTCTTCAAATGGCTGGATGATAAATCAGTATCAATCGGTGTAAATCGGTGATCGTATTTGTATGACACACTACCAATATGTTAATAATATAGATACTATAATGTATATACAGTGGTATGCACCCCTCTAAACTTTCATTATTTTCCTTTATAAATCATATCATATCATATAGTAGACAAACACATTTATATTTGAGACGTGAAATAAAGTTTAAATGCATAAATTTAGGCACCCTTGTCATTTTATTGTTTTCAATATCTTTAGCACTAATTATTAGAACTCAAAATTGGTTTTGTAACCTCAGTGACACTTCACCTCCATACACAGGTGAATCCAATCATAAGAAAGCATTTAAAAGAGGCCATTTGTAAGTGTTTTTCCTATTTGCATCTTCTCTAAAGAGGGGCAACGTGGAAGCCTCAAAACTCCGATGACCTGAAAACAATCACTGTTGAACAACATGGTTTAGGTCATGCGGCTCTTTAGCGCTGCCCTAGTGGCTCGCTGGAGCCTTTTCAAAAAAGTTTGAAATTTGGAAAAAGATGGGGGAGGTGAATATATTTTTTGTTTTAATATGGTTTCTATAGGAGGACAAACATTCTTAACGTTTTCCAATGCTGTAAAAGTGTGTAGAATAAATATTTAATTTCAACAATTCTGTCAGCGAAGATTTGCGTCATAGCCTGCGACACACATTTCTATCACTGGGGCGGGATGCCAGGCAGGGGGCTGTTGTAAACAAACCGGCGGCTGTGTGATGGGCCATAGATCCTAAAGGGAAAATTAACTGAGGAGAACAGAGGACTCAACATTTCATTGAATTTATTGCAATGCGGAAAAATTTGCCTGAATGTTTGCTCTGTAGTGAGAAGTTGTCAAATTACAAGAAGACTAATGTGGAAAGACATTTCCGGGGAAGGGATGCACGTATTTAGTAACAAAGTGGCTGTTTTTATAAAGTGATTTCTTATTTTTGTCAGTATACATTAGGAATGACACTTCGGGATATTATCAAATCAAACATAAACTGTATAATTTGATTTTATATGCTTTTCAAAAGGCTGCTGTTTTACTTGTATAAATGCAGGCTGCGTTTTATTGCATTTATTGCATTGTCACAGATAAGGGGCACGTTATGAACATTCCATTTCAATGTTGTTTTTTGGAATCCTCAAAATAAAAATAACATCATAAATCTGATTTCTTTATTGCATTTTTTTAATTTCATCAAAGCAATCAAACATAATTCATTAATATTGTAAAGTTAAACTTGTAGCGGCATCGTACAACAGAGTAGTCACGTGGTGCGTCATTCTCTACAGGATGCACTGCAGGGAAAATAAACATTTAATCATGAAGGCTCATTATGTATTTGTAGCCAACTTAGTAATTTTTATAGTAGGCTAATATAGATTCATACAGCATGCGTTACCTTCATTATAAGGCTTATAAAAGGCTTTTAATTTTTTTGTCGCTCCAGACATATTTGTTTTTGTTCTTTTTTGGTCCAATATGGCTCTTTCAACCTTTTGGGTTGCCGACCATGTTTTAGGGGAAGGATACAGAAAGCTGTCTAAGAATTTTAACCTCTCAGTGGTGGTTTGGTGGCAGTTTGGTTTAGTAGACATTTCTCAGACGGTGGTATTGGTCCCTGGAATTGGGGGTCTTTTAACGAGTACAAGTACTTTAGAAAATATGGTATCAAGGCCGATACCCGAAACCGTGATCGGTATTGGTGCATTCCTATGTTAAATATTTGTATACATTTAAAGTAAATACAACCCTACACAATAAATATAACTACTTTGTTCCCATAAAACACACACTGCACCTTGTAATATAGAACAGAACATTGTAACAGAATAAAAATTTCACTTAAAATATTCAGTTAAATATCAAACCATTATCTTCCCAAATATATCATATATTTTTCCATATGTGCGATTGGCTTTCAATGAAAATATCTAACAATATTGCAATAGTGATATTAAGTGTTAATGTTTGATGGCTTTATTTGTTTTTTTCTTTATGTTTAGCAGGCATGTTAACTGGTAATGTTACATTATAAGTACTACAGTATCCATAATCCTTAAGACTGATTTATACTTTTGCATCAACTCAACGAATTGCCCTCTGCTATTCTGATTAGCTGAAGTGGAGCCAAGCAAGCTCTTCCTCTCTTGTCCTCTTTCTGTGCTTTTGCTCCAGGTTATACGATGGATAATGAACTAAAACTTTGACGATAAAGTAAATAACCTTCCTTTGTTATGTGTACTGAGTTTTAGCTAGCTAGAAGTTAGCATGGTCATCCTGCCGGGTTGTGATATTGAATAGTTTAGAGACAGTGCTTCTGCAGCAGAAATTCAAGCTTTTTTAACATGTTTTTGCGTGTGCATCCTTAGCGAATCATAAATGACGTTACACTAACATGTGATCAGGAACAAGTAACTCAATATAAACTCCCCAGTGTCACCGTGAAGGTACCCGAAGCATGAGGGTATGATCCTCTTGTTCAGTTGAATTGGTTTAATACCGCTCACCTCACTATCTGTAGTCATGCACAATTGTTTCTTTTCATTGAGTTTGTATTACTTTCCACGAGTGGTCTGCTGCACTCAAAACAAAATGCATGACATCATCACGTCAAAACGTCAGAGTACCACAATATGAAAATTTGTAACCGCTTTAATATTTGTACCGGTACTATTGTGGACGATGGGATATCACCCACCCCTACACAGAAGTATACCACTCAAAATGTGGTTGGTTCTACAGAACCAGATCAAAGCAGCAAATTTAGTGAATGGCACCAAAAAGGTTACTCTATGATTATGAGCTAAAGAAGTTGATTTAGTGCTATGCACTGTTTGAGTGCAGTATGAGAATGCGTTATTTAGAGACTACATGAAAGCAAATGCAGAAAAATATTTCAAACACTGAACAAAGAAATAACTACAAAGATAACAACCTATTTTTCAACCAAACTCAACAAAAATAACACACACCATCAGCAATGTCAACTTAAGAATTAATGACTGATAAAATGTACATAAATGTAGGAACTTAAACATGACAAATGATCTCGAATGCATCACTGAAAGACACAACTCTCAATTGTGACTTGAAATGAAATGAATAATAAAGTAGGAATTTAACTAGCACACACAGACACACACACACACACGTCCTTAAGGTGCTAGCTAATTCAGCTTAGCTCCCTGGCTTCACCTTGGCTAAGAGCTGGGCTGACTGCTGCCAAATAACGTGATTTCTTGACTGCAGGGCGGTCATTCACAGAGGGCAAAGAGAGAGAGAAAGCATGACTTGCACACTTTCAAAATCACCAGACGCAGCATATGATTGACACTCGACACATACACCAGCCCTCTACAAACACACTGGAACTGGAATTGTCATTGAGAGGATGTCTGAAGGCTAGCCTAAATAAAACGACATATTGCTCAAGCACAGGAAAACCTCAAACCCAGAGAATGTGCATAATAACAAAACCAAGTTCAAGATTCAAGAGAGAACTACAAATGGAAGTACATTGAATCTCCTGTGGGCTGCACTCTCCATATTTGAATGCAGCTGAGTAACTCCAGGAAATGTTTCCCATTAGCAGCATTATGCAGAAGCTAAACTTCCTCTAAATGGTGTGCCAGACCTCTGTCTTTCTGAATGCGGTGGTCACTTGTGCCAATACCAAACACTGATTAAATGGGAAAAGCTGAGGAAAGCTTGGATTCTGGACAACATGGAACATGTATTTTTTATAGACCTTTTTACAGCCCCCAACTTTAGGCAACGGAAAAGTCCCTCTGAAGACAAATATAGTTTCTGATTGATGATTATGAACAGGGCTTCAAAATAGCATTTTCTCTCTGGGCAAGAAGAGGCAAAAAATCTGACTTGGTAAACATGTGAGCAAGTATATGAACTAAGCTATTTTTAGTGCTAAAGGTTTTAAATGAAACTTAATTATAATAGTCACTAACATTTTGAACACAGTTTTCCATTATATTTCAAGAAAATGTTAGCTTCAAACTTTGCTTATGAGAATTTTATATTACATAAACATATTATATGACCGCATACATCATATAACATGAAAAACATGTGACTTTTGATATCTACAGTAGAGTAAAACTGAAAGGACAGTTACACAGTTACATTTGCTTGTTAACTGCGTAGATCAAAGTGCTCAGAACTCTGTCAAAAAGATACCCGCAACAACAATTAATACGCTGTCCCGGCATGAAGGTGCATTTCTCATTGTTTGATTATAACAGTACATTGTTGTCTTGTGCTCCTGTCTTTGAATAGGTAGGATTTCTACACACTACTTCTACACAAAATTCTAGGTCATGGAATTTGGCTTGACCCCAGATGACGCATTGATAAGCATCAATAACGATTAATTTATTAATTACATTTAATAAATAATTTATCTCTGGTGTGAGTTCTCGGTATATATAATCAGCTAATATATATTGAATCACTTACTAACCTCCTCAATCCACTCAACTATAGTACAAAATCTAGTAACCAGATACCATTTGACAAAGTCAACTTATTAAAACAGGAATAATCAGCATAATTTAATGGATAATCCAAATGTTGCCAAAATGCCAATTAATGTTGCCAAAATGTCAAATGTGCACACAACTTTAACGTCAAATAGCACAAGGGTCTAAATTAGACAGCAAACTGCAAATATTCCCTCGCAAGTCACAAAATAGTCACTGAAGAGGTGATGTAAAGGACCATGTTTCAGGTCTATTCTGACAAAAACTGGCAAATAAGCATATACATCTGTGCAGAGTAGGTTCTGTTTTGACATCCAGGATCAGTCATGGCAGGTACGTCAGATTCCAAACTAACTTTAGGCTGAGAAAATTAGAAAATGAAATTTTAAATACAGATGTATGCATACATTCAAGTTTTAGGACGATTAAAGTTAAAAGCCACAGAATCTAATAATGCATTCACAAAATAGCTTATTGTGTAAGAATTATTAGAAGTTATAATTGAGCTTGTAAAACGCATCTTTAAGTTGCATTTAATTATTATTAATATAATTACATTTAATAGTCGATAAAATGGAAAGATACCTGCAGAAAGTTCTCGTAGCTCTTAAGAGAAAAATTCTTGCTGTAAATACATAGTTTCAATGTGACAGTTGTTGCATCATCATGAAACCTAATTTTTTTCTATAACTTCATTACAGAGAAAGCCATGCATCACCTAAGACGTTTTGCACCATGGAAACAAACAGCTTATGCTTAACTAAAGTTCAACAAATCTAGCAGAAATTCTCATGATGTATGCAATAAACATACAAGGTACCATGGCCCTTTAAGGGCATTGTTAGTTTATAATCTTTATTTAAAAATCTATTAGGATGGGAGTACAAAAGTTCAGATTCCATTAAGATTACCACACTTTCTTTCCACAAGAGTATTACATTAGCTAGTACTAGCTCACCTTGTCCTTCCAGTTGAACCCTGATGTAAGATGAAGTTCAGCATGACAACATCTTGGAAGTTCTTTAATGTTTATATTATCAAGAGGTGGGGGCCTCAGATCATAACCTGTGATTTAAAACCATTGAGATCCATGGGTGAACTTGCACCACTGCTCCTGACATCCTACATGAGGTGTGTGTGTTTGTTTGTGTACATCTGCTTGGATTCAGATTCCCTCAGGGTTAGAGCAGTGAGACAAAAACATTTTCCAGACATCATCCAAATTTTTTATGTGATTAAATTTGAACCTTATAAAACCTGTCATAGAACAGCTTCTCCAGAGCATAACTTGGTATTTATTAGGGGAGGGCTGTTATCGAGCGATAAAAAAAAATATCTCTGTTAATCTATTGCCAAATTAGGTTGGGAACTGGGTCTATACAATGCAGTTTTATTTTTGGGGCAGATGTATACAGTCTTTGTAGCTGTGTGTATGTCAACTTTGAAGTTACCCTATCAAACATGACGCGCTAACATGAATTCAGGTCCGCGTTGGATTTACACCAGCTGCGTGTCCAGGAGCATCTTGGGAGCGAAGCTAAGGAGTGCAACAGCTATTTTGCTTTACACTGCCAACGTTTTCAGTCTGTGAGAAATTGAGTTTATGGTAATCAACAGAGTATAATATACAAAACATCCAACTGCCCATGATTTAATAAATAATCAAGTTCACCAGGGAAGCTTGAGGCTCATTGTGAGAGCGTTTATCATTCAGGGACCTGAGTGAAAATATGGTTCCAGTTCCTTACTCCACAGGGAATATATACATTTTCCAGCAATCAGACGCAGGTAAACTATAACATTTTCCCTTTCTGCAGACTAATCTCTGTGAAAGGTTTGCATAACCATTCGACTATGTAAACCAAGAGCTTCAAAGTCATTTCCAAAGATTTAAATTTTAACACACCTGTTGCATAGACAGTAAAAGGGTGTCCATGAAAGCATAACTTATTCCAAGCCCACAGGTGCTTGAATCACACTTGATGCAAAAAATAAGATTTAATAATATTACGTCTTCATCATCAGCAGCAGATGAGCAATGCACCACTGGACCCCACTCGCACCACTCGCCCAGCCATCCACTCACACCTCACTGAATGCAATCAACAGACTGAACACAGATTTTTTTTGTTACCTGATCAGGTCTCCATGGAGCTGCAAGTAGAGCTGCTGTCCCTCTCTCTGGGCACACAGCTCCTCCGTTGTACTGTGTGTGGAGCAGAGCACCAGCTTCAGCTCTGGTTGGGTACCACTGGCACAGCTCTGAGTCCCAGAGGAGCCACCTGTAGCCTCCGTGGCCCCGTACACACAGACACATCCTCTTTGAGAATCGCTCTTCAGCCAGTCCCGCTCCCGAGAGCCGAAACGAGCTTTCCGTGTCACACAACCGCGGCTTCCATTCCTCTTCATATTACGCTGAGGACAAGAGAGAGAGCGTGGGTTAGCTTGCTTGACCAGTTGCTGCCTGCCTTTTTTCAGCTAATAAAAGCTGTTGAGAAAGCATCATACCAGGTAAAAAAAAAAAAAACAGCAGTAAAAGCTGCCAATGAACTAATACATTCAAATAATGGTTCATTCAACAATTTAAAGAGTTTATCTTTTCGGTTTAGAGCCAGAGAAGACATTTGCTTCTCACTGAGAATATTACTGGTTAGATGCTCTCTCTGTTCTTGTATGGGTTTCCTACCAAATTACAAAAAAAGTATGACAGATGGATTGGTAATTAAGATGGCAAATATAAACTGTACATAGGAGTAAATGTGAGAGAGAATGTGAGACTGTGTGTAGTGAGCAACGAGCAAACAATGCAACTTAGTCTTTCAGCCAATTAGAGCTTGTTTTGGTCCAGGATGCTCTTTGTGACTCTAGTAAGCATTTATACATGGGTACTGATAATATTCCCCATGACAAAAACACTTTAAGGGTTATGATTAGACTGTAAATAGGACAAAAAGAGCAAGTTTGGTGAGAAAATAAAAATTGCTGCTCCAATGAACACAGATACAAAGGCCATAAAATGGATAACACTGAGCTCAAAAACAAGAAAGAGAGTGGAAGCACTTCCTTCTCGTCCAATCACAAAGTTCTGCGAACCTTTGAGTACTTGTAGTGTATGTACAATATTAAACTTGAATCAGTTACTTCTAGGTCATTCACTCTGAAAATTCTCTGTATTTCATTATTTAGAGATTAAATAAATACTTTTTCTTATACTTAAATATTTGAAGAAATACTTTTTCTTACAATAGTTTATGGAATATTTGAATTTAATTTTGGTGACATAAAAAGTTGATTTCATGGTGTGGTCTATCCCCAGACCTAACATGGCCTTTGAAATGTTACAGATAGGTATTTATTATATGATAAGATATTCAAAAACTATATAAGTTAGCTGCTATAAGTTTTTATTTGTAATAAAATAATAGAGCAAGCCTTAGCAGACATTATGCTTTTTTTCAACATATTTAAACAAAATCATCCATATGGACAGGCATGGAATAAATAGGCCTAAGATTAGAGAAAGAAAAAAAAAGTATTTGGACTCCTGCTTAAAGGTATTGTGTTGGATCATGTAACCCACTCACCCTGACAGATTAAAAATTTGGTTCATTTTAAAATCAACATTTCTTAAGAGATCATGTTTAAGACAGAAGATACTTTGAAAGGCTGACGTTATTATTGCCAAGATTTAAAGATTTCATACATCATGTGATTACCTAAATATTTGTCTATGTTTAAATTCTTGAAATACCTTTGTTTAGCAACAATTACAGAGGTTTTACATCAATACCACTAATCGTTGTTCCCCATTGCTAGTACATGTTAACTTCCATTTAACCTTTAACCTTTAACTTTAACCTTTACTACTTTTAGTACATTTTCACTGAATTAGCCATCCTTTACTCACAATATTTCTTTACTATTTCCACCCATGTTGAGCTCTGTACCAAACAAATGTAGTAATACTAACAACTTTCAACAGATTTCATACTTCCCATGCATGACAAAAAAAACACTCAAGTGACTGTTTTGAACTACTTCTATAAGTCACATCACTGAGATCGCTTTGGTCAAGGGATTCCAATGATCTGGTCCTGACTTCTGAGCCTTGCGCACTCGCAGTCCTTATACTGTTAGATCGAAGTGCTGCTTTGAGACCATTGTTCACCTCATTTTACTCAGTCACCTTGAAAATGAACTTAGGGCAGCTGTCACTGACTAGTCTCCTATTTTGCTTACTGCATCCAGTTTCTTTTAATGTGCTTTCAGACAGGGCCAGTGCTCTTCTGAGGCCTCTCATTCTTAAAACCCACAATATTTTATATATTGGCAGCAATGTGTGAAATAAAAGCAATGAATATAATGCTTACGACAAAAAAAATAAGTCATCATCAAATATAGAAACCCTAGGCATCTATAGTTGTCCTAACAGCAAGCCCAGACAATACAGGAAGTACAAGTGGTTCACATGTTAAAAGTGGGATTCACAGTCGTTGGGAGTAAAAGGGGGATTGATGGTTAAAAAATACGCCCCAGTAACAATTGCACTTTGTTTTGTTACGCATGATATTTTGAAAGCTCCTGCTGATTGGCTGTTACCTGGTTATGATGTCAGCCTGCCCAAACATTTCTAAAAATCACCCACCCCAACTTTAAGTTAATGGGAAGATACTATCTTAAATGTTTGTGGAGAAAGTGGAGCTGGTCCTCTGCTGTTTGAATCATGTACTGTAGAAGTAGCGGTAGTGGACGCCATGAATGTTCCAATGTTGAAACTTTTGCTTATATTTATGGCCAAAATAACCAATCAGGAACTTCCCAGGCTTGTCATGGACACAAAGAGTTGCACGAAACAGGAAAAAAAAAGAAACTTCTTGGAAGAATAAAAAAATATGCAAAGTTATGAAAACGTTGTTGTTGTTTTTTCTCTCTAGGTGAGTTGGTTTCACAATGTAATCCATGTCCTCTATTTTGGAATGAGCTGAGCCATAAAGCTTGGGTTTAGACCCTTTGCCTGGGTTTAGACACTTGGGTAAAATCTACTGTGATAGCATCCACCCAGGGAAAGATGGCATGATTTGTCTGTCCATTTCTCTTTTGGTGTGAAAACGTAAAGTCTCAAAGTAAAAAAAAACATCTGGACACCTACTACTATATCTCAGAACACAAGCCTTACCAACACAAGAATCAAAAAGATCTTGCTTCGAGGAGAGTCAGTAAAGAGAAGAAGAATATGGTGAGTTTAAGGCTTTCTACTCATATTGGGAATGTAATGACACTCCGTTAGCTTTATCCACTAAGCTAGAAATCTACTGCTGAGAAGTTCCTGTGTTTTAGTAGTTGAAGTGTGTTTCTAAAAGAAGTGAAAGATATTGAGGGAGACATATTCAAACAAGAGGAGAATAAGACTGAAGCCTCTCCCCCACAAACCTGCCTGTTTTGGTGCACGATCTGGGCAGATTTTTGTTTAGAGCAGATAAAAGCTGAATGTTTTCCGGCCACCCTAGTGGAGTACTTGCAGTGTATTTGTAGAGTGAACAAAGCTTAAGGAATACAATTTTGGACAAAGTGTGATGGGTGGGAATGGGAATTCCTCAGAGGAGAAAACGCCTGAAAACCTGAAAATGTCAATGCTTACCAGTGTAATGAATAAATAGTAAGTCTCGTTGCTCTCACAGAAGGAAAGTTGTTGTTAATCTTCAGACCAAAGGCTGACTTACCACTAAGCAAAAGTCACCCACCATTTTTGAGGCACCCTGCCCAGTGTGGAGGTCATCTAAACCTATTTGGTTTCCTCAACATTTAATTAACTTGAATAAAATGGATATCAAATAGTTATATTTTGCTTGAATTAAAAACAAGATTTAAACCTCAACATTTATTTAAAACTTTTGGACAACATTTATTGAATAACCCGAAAAAGTATCAGATCAACTGAAATGGCCAAAGGTGTTTTGTAAAAATTATTATTATTATTACTATTAGTAGTAGTAATGTGTTAAAATGTCTATATAATTGGTCTATAATAGGTTAGTAGCCTCTAATTGACATTTCATCCCTATAAAAAAAAAACTGTTCACTTAAATTAATATCAAATCACAAAATAAAAAATGTTAAGAAATGACCTCTAAAAAAAACAACAATATAGTACTAAACAAAAACAAATTGTGTTAACGTTTGTGATTTATAACCAAACAACTTGTGCATTTGGAGAAGTGAACAATTGTCCGAATTAGTATTTAGCAAAGGGGTCAATTTAGGCACGAAAGGGGCGTGACGTTGCCTAAACGTGCTCCCTATATAGGGCGCTATCTAGAAAAAGAAGACACGCCAGCGTGTGGAAGTGTTAAACACATAATTGCTGATGCAGTTCACGGATTCACACGTACTTTGGCCTTACTGCTTCTTGCTTAACTATTTCCCCGAAACATGAAAGGAAAAGGAAACGGCAGATACCTTTAAAACGCGTATTCCCGTTGCTGTTCCCGCTCGGGCTGTGGGTGCGGGGGCTTCATGAAGCACCGCGGTGCTAGCCACTCCGTTGCCCGCCCGGCCATCACCCTCTTCGGCCGCGTTGCTCCGCTCCACCACGGCACTCTGGAGCGAGCGCGCTGTGCTTTTCTCGTCCTTCATTTCGCCTACATCTGACGTCTTTCAGCACGGATATCCAGATGTAAGATAACGGCTGATGGTGGATAAATTCCGGCACAGGAGGCGGTAGAAAAAGCCCATCCTGATTTGATGAGACGCCATAGTGGGACTGAAGCTCGCGGCTGTCAAATAAACCTGATCAATAAACATCACGGGGGCGGAGATACTTATTATTCATAAAACACCGCCCAACTCTGAACTTCCGATACTGAATTATTCATGTACTGTCTTAAAGAAACAGGGCTTTCTAAATCTGAATTAGTTTGAAAGAGATTTTTGCTTTCAAGTGACAATAAAATTGATATCCTTATTACTGAGGTTCTGGTTCAAGCCTTACCTAACGAAACTTTATGTGAAGTTTTAATGCACGTCATATGTATTATATATGTGTAATGTAGTATGTATATGCATCATTTTGTCTCGCCCCAACATTTGAGGCAGCCACATTCCTGTTGGTGTCAAAACAAAAGTGAAAGTACTCTCTTAAGGAACGATTGACTTGCAAATTAGGGAATGGTTAATTTTAGTCTCAAACATCTTACCCACTAAACATTGGCTATACCGCAGATATGTTTCTGCAAACTTTGGCAGCGTTTTAAGAATACTGAAGTCTTTATCAGACTGGTTGAGTTCATCTAGATTTCTGGAAGAAGCGAATGTCACATTTATAAACAAAGTTCGGCCATACGATCAAGACAAAGAGATATCTTGTGTACTGAGAATGAGTGATTATAAAAAACACTTACACTAAATAATAATGTGTAACCTGCTTCATGTTGGTCAATCTTTGTTAGAATAGTGTAGTAATAGTTTGTCAATTTTGATGTCTGGAAACATTATGCTTATTTGTTGTGAAATGGTATAGGTTGTTAAAATGTTGGTCAAGCCAAAGAATTCTGCCAAACATACCAGATCTTCTCCGATGGTCTGGCTACACAAGACTTGGGGAAGGTTGATTTATTATCATATTTTAGGAAGATCATCTATTTAGGACATCAGGGGAAAGTTGGTGTGCAACAGAGCCTTTATTTCCAGGTGACAACACAACCAATGTTGAGTTGGGTGCCCTCGGTATGTAAAATGACTTTGGTGGTAGGTGATGGTTGAATGAGATGGGTGTTAGCGGTATGTAAAATGACTTTGGTGGTAGGTGATGGTTGAATGAGATGGGTGTTAGCGGTATGTAAAATGACTTTGGTGGTAGGTGATGGTTGAATGACTTTGGTGGTAGGTGATGGTTGAATGAGTTGGGTGTTAGCTGTATGTAAAATGGCTTTGGTGGTAGGTGATGGTTGAATGAGATGGGTGCAATCGTTATGTAAAATGACTTTGGTGGTAGGTGATGATTGCATGAGTTGGGTGCAATCGGTATGTAAAATGACTTTGGTGTTAGGTGATGATTGCATGAGTTGGGTGCAATCGGTATGTAAAATGACTTTGGTGGTAGGTGATGGTTGAATGAGATGGGTGTTAGCGGTATGTAAAATGACTTTGGTGGTAGGTGATGGTTGAATGACTTTGGTGGTAGGTGATGGTTGAATGAGTTGGGTGTTAGCTGTATGTAAAATGGATTTGGTGGTAGGTGATGGTTGAATGAGATGGGTGTTAATAGTATGCAAAATGACTTTGGTGGTAGGTGATGGTTGCATGAGTAGGGTGCTATCAGTATGTATAATGACTTTGGTGGTAGGTGATGGTTGAATGAGTTGGGTGTTAATGGTATGTAAAATAATTTTGGTGGTAGGTGATGGTTGCATGAGTTGGGTGCTATCGGTATGTAAAATGACTTTGGTGGTAGGTGATGGTTGAATGAGATGGGTGTTAGCGGTATGTAAAATGACTTTGGTGGTAGGTGATGGTTGAATGACTTTGGTGGTAGGTGAGGGTTGAATGTGTTGGGTGTTAATGGTATGTAAAATAACTTTGGTGGTAGGTGATGGTTGAATGAGTTGGGTGTTAGCGGTATGTCAAATAACTTTGGTGGTAGGTGCTGGTTGAATGAGTTGGGTGCTAATGGTATGTAAAATGACTGGTGGTAGGTGATGGTTGAATGAGTTGGGTGTTAGCGGTATGTAAAATGTTTTAGGTGATAGTGGATAGTGGGTAAGTAAACTGACTATTGTGTTAGAGGAAGATGAAATCATTTGGGCATATGTGTAGACTGACTCTGGTGGCAGGAGATGATTAATTGAGCTGGGTGTTTGGGGAAGGTCTATTGACTAGGATTATAGAGGAAGGTTTATTGCATTTGATGTTAGCAGTATGAGGACTGACTTCAGTTGCATAGGATGGTTGAATAAGTTGGGTGTTAGTGGTAGGTTTACGGACTTTGGTGATAGGAGAAGGTTGAATAAGTTGTGTGTTAAGGGCAGGCAGGCTGGTTAGGATGTTAGCGGGTGGTTGAATGAGTTGAGTGTTTTGATTATTGAAAACAATTGTTTCTAGCAAATTATTACCTATACATACTCTTGAAGAGTGATCTTTATCTAAAAGTTCCAGAATAACGTTCTTCATTGATTGATCGGCCAAATGATAATATGAAAACTGATGTTCTCTAAAAATGTGGGAAGCAGATGCTTTATTTCCAAACACAAAAGACAGGCCAGTTTTGTGTAGTATACTAATAAATACATAGTAACAATGACAACATCAAATGTTAAGTGTTGTACAGTGAAAATTCTAAACAAGTTAAAGTACCTGGTTTTGGCACAAAATCTCTATGTGGTAGAGGGGATGAGAATGTTTTTTTCACAACAAGCTGTGAACAAAAAGAGCAACTGGTTTGAATGCTTTTTTTTAAACTTGGTAGCAGAAAACAAAAACATGTATGTTTTCTAGTTTGAAAAAGTAATTATAATTTTCAATAAAAAGAGAGATAAAAGGGCATTTTTAGGATTTGTATTGTCTGCTTCCTTCACCAGCGAGGAAGCTGATTGTTTATAAGTGATTCCCGTCATACACTCTTGCCAAGAATGACTGACATTTGATCCCTTACAGTAGCACTTCTTGCACAACCTGTTTTCCTTTGGTTAAACTTTAAACTAACCAAATATTTAGTGCAATGCTGTAAATCGCCCAATCAAATTCCAGATACACAGATGCTTGGGATAAGTGTAAATGAGAAAAAAATATGAACCCGAGACTCATGTTTGATAATCACTTACATAATAGCTAAGCACGTTTATTCAACTCTTTATGACTCCATTAACTCAGTATTAACATGAAAATAACATATAGTCATAACTGAAATCATGATGTACTGTAATTTAAATGTGCCATATTATGTAAACTCAACTTCTCTGATACTTTCTAGCAAGAAAGAAAATAAAATAAAATATATCACTAAATCAATAAGCCAGGTATTTACTTCCACTCTAAAGTGTCTAGAAATAATGAATAAGTGTTTTAAAACTACCATATAAAATGATATTCAGTTTACCACATGACAAAATGTAAAAATCGTACTTTGTTCATCTTCAACACTGAATCCTACATCTAAATTCATAATTAATTTCAAAAATTCCAAATCACACCAAAATATTATGGACTAGATACAATCATAGATTAAATGGAAAATACTCTCCTCACATATTTCACAGAAAACACATTTTAATTAAATGCCATGGCAAAATCTAACAATCACCTATTCAGCAGGATTAATGTGATGAAATGAACAATCTCTTATTTTGTTTGCTATACAGAAGCGTCTGGAAATCGTAAAGGTTTAATTCCAGTCGACTTCTTCAAACACCAACAGATGAAACACTTTGACAGATCCTCTTAAGATAAATGTTATTACATTTTTTTATCACATTTAATCCTTGTAGTTTAAGTCCTAAATCTAAATCTAATCTTGCATTTCTGTGACTTGTCAACAGTTGTTTAATTTTTGGAAGAATAGCATCAATAACAATAAAAGGGTGCCTGAAGTGAAAATGTTTCTATAAATATGGTATAGGTCATGTTTTAGTATTGTTCCCTCATCAAAAACAAACCCCGAGTTGTATACAGATCCGTTTATGAATATTTGTGTAATTCTTTTTTGTTTTCTTGCAGCTCAAAAGGGTTTGATGATCATAGCACTGGAGGCATGCTGAACAAAAACCTTGATTACTATGTTGGAATGAGAGTGTAGTGCCAAACAACACATTATTCAAAATGGAAAAAAACATCAGTATGTGTCACAAACAATTCTATTTGTGTTATTTGACAATCACCCAAATATTCACATTTTACCAATACTTTCAGTAACATTAGTTACTTTAATGAACATCATTTCTTACACACTACACCTCTAAATAAGAAAATATCTATATTTGTTTTCAGATCAGAAGACCCACTGTATCCATTCCAAACTGATAGACTTTATAATTAAATTTGTGTCATTTAATTAGGCAACCAAAATATAAGCAAATGCAAAATCATATCTTCAGCTTCTCAAGCTTAAATTTGTATGTCTTGTTAAGCATAATGTTTTTGCACTTGTTTTTTTTTTCACAGTAAATGTGTATTTAACAAAAATGAAGGTGTGTTTTTAATCCAAAACAACAACCCAATTTATTTTCTGGCTGATGTGTGGTCACAGTATAGTAGCTGAAGTCGATGCTTGGGTGTTTTCTAAGTTTAGGGGTTGCCACCTCTTTTTCAAATTTGAGCATCCTCTTCCTCCCGCCTTTAACAATATGCACAAGCAGTTTCACATATAAACAATAGAGGGAGACAGTAGTTAAACTACAGCCAATATTAATATACTAAGTCGGTCCTGGAGAACTGCAGCCCTGGTCTAGTATGCAAATAATCTGCAAACATTCACACATGGAAAGAGGGCTTTAATTAGTGTAATCAGCTGTGTTACATCTGTCCAGTGCTGAGGACACCTCTGAACTAGATCATAAAGGTCCTAAGAAAAAAAAAACCAACAGATTTGAATTCGCTATTCCACTCTGAATCAAGGTCATTAACACTTGCTACGCCTGAAAGGTCCCATGTGCAGGATTTTCAAAATTTGATCTTAGCTCAGAGCGAGACATCCAGAGCAGGCTTATTACTATAAAATTAATTATTTTATTAAATAAAACATACAATTAATGAAATCTGGTATATATTGTTTTGATCCTATCTGCAGTCTAATTCAAATCAACAAACTCGTCTATTAAACCATTTGCTATTTTACTTGACTTAACAAAAATCACTGGCACAGAGGTAGAGGTGAACTAATAGTGTTGAGAGTAATAAATTACAAAAGTAATGCATTTCTGTAACATGTTACTTTTTGTAGGAAGACAAAGAAACGTTCGCAAAATTGTTAAATTTTTACATATTTTAAGTCTTAAATACTCCTTGAGAATATTAAGGATATTAAGGATCTCATGCTGTTGTACGCGTATCACTGGTGGTACTTGGACACCCCCTAGTAGAACGCCGACATCCGTTAGAGGTATGTGAAGGTCAATTCTGTTTGTGCGTATTCCTGTCTACACTAACTTATTTAGTATATATCGTATATACTCACTAAGACAGAAATACCAGTGTGCGTGTGTGTGGAGGAACATATTGAAATAAAACATGTTAATCTTGTGCCGTTGGTGTGAGTGAAGCGTTGAATGTATATAACAAGTGCATCGCATGCAAAACCAGCTGGAAAGGTCCACAATGACTGCAAGAGCCAAAGAACGAAGAAATTAAATGAAACAAGAGGCTTCACGTCGCGCTACTCAAGTTCAAGTTCAAATTTTATTTGTCACATACATGGTATGACATGCAGTGAAATGTTTTTCTAGTCTTCGCAATGTCAGAGCGGGTAAACCCTACACACTTCTGTTTACATTTAGCCAAGAAATGGTGCACATTATGTGTGGAGAAAAAGCAGCAAAAGAGTGAAATTTGCAGCGGTTTAAAACAACACTGCGTCACTGAGTGTTGACATGGCTTACGACGTTAAAATATGCTGATTGAGCTCATTAAAAACTTGTGTAAAATGAAAGAATCAAACAGTAGATGCAAAAACTTAAATCAATTAAATTAATCAATTCAATCAGTCAATAATGAAACATACTGCAACTAAAGAAGTCTGTGATTCTTTGGTATGAAGGAGAAAGGGATATAAATGATGTCCGGTGATAAGAAAAAGTGCAGATGTAGTTGTGGCAGACCACAAGGGGAGTTGTGGTCTGGTGGATAAGGAGATCGACTTGTGATCAGAAGGTCGCCAGTTAAATCCTCAAATCATCCACCAAGACTAAGGTGGTGTTAGTGATGAAACAGTTGCTCTTCCATCTTCAACAACCACAGCTGTGGTGCCCTTGAGCCTCCCGACTGCCCACTGCTCCGGGTGTGTGTTCATGGTGTGTTTGTTCACTGCTGTGTGTACACTGGTTATGGGTCACTCCATATCTGGCCAACTGGTCACTTTCACTTAACAGTCGGTTCAGGCGCTCGCTAATAACAACACTCATGCAGATAGAGCCTGACTGAAATCATAGCATTAATAGCATCATAGCATTAACAAAGTTATTCATAATATCTATTTTATTCTCAACAATGATAATTTAGCGTCACGGTGGCGCAGTGGGTAGCACGGTCGTCTCACAGCAAGAAGGTCGCTGGTTCTAGGCTCGGCTGGGGCAGGTGGTATTTCTGTGTGGAGTTTGCATGTTCTCCCCGTGATCGCGTGGGTTTTCTCCGGGTGCTCCAGTTTCCCCACAAGTCCAAAGACATGCGGAATAAGTGAATTGAGTAAAAACGATTGCCCATAGTGTCAAAGTGTGAATGTGTGTGTGAATGTTTCCCAGCAATGGGTTGTGGCTGGAAGGCCATCCGCCGCATAAAACATACGCCAGAGAGTTGGCGGTTCATTCCGCTGTGGCGACCCCGAAAGGGAAGAAAGACATGAAGATGAATGAATGATAATTTAAAAAAATGTGAACATAAAATATGAAAAACCATTATAAAATAACACCAACAACATGAAAAACAATTATAAAATAACACCAACAACATTGTGTTAACATCAAATTGTGAATAAACAATAAATGCAGCAGTTACTTTAACGTTTTATTAAAAAAAAATGTTATTTTACCCCAAAATTTTTTACCCATAACTTTACCTCACCATTAGTTGCTCTTGCTAGCAGAATTTATTTTCCAGAGCAGAAGACATGTGTAAAAGAGAAAGACTGCAAAAGAAAGGGATGTTTTAATGAATATTAAAAATATAAATATTATAATATACTGTATATATTTAAGTATATTATATATCGAACTGCACCTAACTTTAGCTAAACAGTAGGACCTATACATTTGGGCTATCACATAATTTTAATGTTGGTGGTACTGGAAGCTCAAAATTAGTACTTGGTGGAAAAAAGTTTGAGAACCACTGGTCTATAATGAAGCACCCGATATTGATTTCTTAAAAGGAACTCAAAAGTAATATAGGGCCAAGTAACTCAATAACTAAAAAAGTAATACTGTAGTGTAAGGGACTTCTTTTAAACTGCAGTAGTAAGTAGAAGGAGAAATATTACAGTTTGTGATAATACAGTTTGACAATTTTATAACAGCGTAGTAAATGGAAAAACCGTACAGTAGGTTTGATGTTTGAGGTAAAGAACATGCAAATAAGCAGGCAAGATAACTTTAAAATATCCATACTAAATTCAAAGCAATAATGGCTAAAGTGAGCAGCTCAAGTTTGTTTGGGCACCATGATGTATCAATCATGGATTGTCAGTTTCCTGCCAATTGAGCTTGTTTTGGATATTTACGCATTATTCATCTGTTTTCTAGTGTAGGAACAAGCAAGCAAGAGTACAGAATTCTGGATCATTTTGACTGTTCTTTTTAGCGTTTCTCTGTGTTCCAATGAAGTTAGAATATAACGGTGGGCAGTTCAAATGTTTTTTATTTGTAAAACACAACTAGCAATAAAGAGGCATGGTTATGTACACCTGCCCATCAACATTGGTAGATGGAGACAGCAAATCTGAAAAATCAACCTGAAATATTCTCAAATTTTATTTTAGTTTTGAAGAATTTTACAAAAACCAACTTGATGAATATAACCAATTATAATATAGTATCCATTCACCCAACACTACATGTCTTCAAACTGGATTTTTATTTGATTTGATCTTTCTGATGCGTTTTACAATTATATACAATATACAGGCAGCACATATTACATTTCTTTCCATTGAACAAACAGACAGGTAAGTTGTTATTTCCAAGGGAACGCTTCAAACTTTTTTCACAGTCCAGTACAGAAAGGAAGTCTTAGAAAATGAGTTCTTAAAAATGGACGAATTGAAGCCAATGCATCTTAAAAGCCCTCAGTATGTACAGACAATGGCAAGAAAAGAGCTGCAAAGAAAACCAGACAGATGAGGAACAGATGTAAATCTTCATATACATACATAATCAGTAAAAATATTTCCCAACCCCAATAAACATCTCATGATTTGGTCACCAGACTCAGCGTGGTAGAGTGAATGTACTAAAGCAAAGTGATTGAGAAACGAAGGGAAACAAAATGATGAGACCGTTCCAATTTCAGCATCTTCATGACTACTAAGTCATAAAACTCTCAAAAAAACAACCAACAAAAGCACAATGAAGTGAGGTATTTCAGGTTAGAGATGCATTGTATTATGTTGTTAACTACTCACCCTAATTTTACACCAAACACCCCTCAAAGCACAGTTTGAGATGCAACAGAATTTAGCTCCTTCGTCCTCGATTCAAAGCAGGGAAAACATTGAATCACTGTAATCGACTCCAGTGGTTATCAAGCGACTAAAGTGGCTTCTGTGCCAAAATAATAGCATCGAACAGGAAGCACTGCCAGCAGAAGAAAAGCACTACAGTATCTTCCATCATTTCTTCCAAAGTTAAAAGTCTTATCTAAGTGGAAGAATGGGAGGATCTGTAATTAACGGTTTTATTAAGGTGAATATAGATGCTGCGAGAAGAGATGGTGGCTGTTCACACAACTGAAATGACAAAACTCTTCTTTACAAACATGTTGAATCTCTCACAGATGTCGTTATATGGTAATGACAAAGGCACATCGCTTAAAATCAGGCAATAAATCTGTCAAAGAAAAAAAAAATCACTGCACAAAGTCAAACAAAGAAAACAGAGTCCATTCAGTGCATACAACTACATTCATGAAGGTCAAGAATTCCAAGTCTATGCTTTTAGCATCTACGCTGACCTCCATTCTTATTCATTGGGCCTCCAAGTGTGTTAAATTATTGAGAAATCAAGTAGAATTTTAAGATCGAGCTATCAATAGGTGCTCAAATCAATCTTTAGTGTAGGCTATCTTCATCACTATATAAATGTCATTCAGTACTAATAAAATAAATCAAGACGAGTCCAGAGAGAAAAAAATAATAGTTATATTCAGGGTTTTTGAGAAGACGTCTACAGCATAGATGATTATAAATATTCACCTGATGGGAAAATTCAGTTTGCCGATAAAGCCAACCTGATGAAAACAAGTCACGAATCAAGTGGAAGCCAAGTGATCCTTCCTATGTGTGATTGACAAAGAATAAAGTGATCTAACTTAAAAGTGATTGAAGAAATGCCATGTACAATGATTATTTAAGGCGCCTGGCAACCCATACCTGCTCCGACTGAAATGTCTAAGGTGCAAAATTTCAGACGTTTCAATTCTTTCTGCATTACGTTTTTCCTAAAATACATCAAACATATTAACAGGATTAAAAACATGGAAGTAAACCCAAAAATCGAACAGGAAGGACACAAATCAAACAAGCAGCTCCTTTGAACCGTAGCCAGAGTGAAGTTTCCCATTGTGAGGACCCAGGGACAGTGCAATGTGGACTTTTTTTACACCAACCCCAAACTAGAGAAACGAAAGATAAAACGAAAGATATGTATTGAGATTTTTCTTCATTGTGGTCAATGTAATCATCAGTCTTCATTCCACCATCTCTTGAGTCAGAGTCCCCGGCTTCCCATGCAACCCCAAGATAGCAGTCTGTGGTGAAGTCACGAGGGATCATTTTGGGAAGGTAGAAGGGACGTCTTTCCCATAGTTCCCTTGCTAGGGGTCTTTAAGACTGAGAAGGGTAGTCAATCACTGCCAAGATTGAGAGGGGAAGTTGTTGACCTCGGACAGGTCTTGTACAGGGGAGCCTTTATGAGTGTATGTCAGCTTGATCCTCATTCGCAACTGTTGCTGCAATCAGAGAGCAAATCAGCCAGTTTATACACACACCTAAAGAGTGTACAACATAGGTACAGTTAGGAGTTTCCATCAAAAGAGATTGAATCACTGCTTGCTATTATTTTCTGGTGAAATCAGTCAATAGCGGGTGTCCTGCTTCAGAACGATAAATGAAAGCATTTACATATAGGCATAGATATTCGAAGGTGCTAGCTTCTTTAAAAAATGCTAGTCGAGCACTAATGGAGTATCTGCAGAACCGGACCCAGGTAGCTCTGCACCAAAAAGGCAGCTGTAGGACCCTAGTTGTTGCACCAGATTAGGGTTTGGTGTACACCAGATCTGGCCACTAGGGGAAAAAGGTAGGCTGTTGTACCCGATTTATGAAGAGGGAAAGTCTAAAGCCTGATTTGTACTTCTGCGTAGACGCGACAAATTTCCCTCTGCGAAGGCTGCATGCTGATGCATCTCAGAAATGTTCTAACTTTGCATTAAGCCTTTACGCGAGCTCTGTGATTGGTCGAGGTGGAGCAGAGTGAGCTTTTCCTCTCTCTATCTTGGCTTGCGCTCCGTGTTAAACGCTGGAAAATGAAGTAAAACTTGGGGGATATGTTTTTTTTTTCAAGTTAAATGTATTAAAACTATTTATGATAAGGTAAGAAAAAACTAATTTGTTAGCATCTGTGTTGTGTTTTGGTTTGCTAGCAGTTCTTATGTCAATATTGATCAGAGCAAATGACTGCACAGACACAGCACACAACTATAAATGATTTGTTGACAAATGCGTGCCCGTGCAGCCTCCGTAACGGGCAATTCGTAGAGTTGAAAGTATAAATCCAGCTTAACAGGCAAGAGTCGCTAAATACACAGGTGTCTATTTTAAGTGAAAGGCTTAGTATAAAAAGTTGCTATATACTGTAAATAAGACAAACACAACATTAATGCTCTTGATTAAATATTGTAAACTAAATTATTTCATGCCCAAGCTAATCGTTAAGCAGCTTAGTGTGGCTAGAAGATGCAGTTGATGTAGTACAACAGCTAACGTAGCAAATATGCACATTTTTATATGTATATAGCTTCATTTATAGTTTGTTTGTATGTATATAATTCTGCACTTATGTTTTTTATTTGAAGCAAGATCCTACTATGGGAAGGGAATCGCTAGATCGAGGTAATGTTAAAAACTGTCTAGCATAAGTAAGTTATTAATATTTGCTTTGCAATGTTCGCAAAAAACATGACGTAAGCTGAACTAAAAACTACATTTATAAAGTGGAAACTGCTGAACTGCTGTTTGGAAACGAAAGTTAAAGGTTAAGACAATTATTTCTCACAAGGGTTTCTCCTCTAACTTGCACTCCAGAACACCATATTCCACTTTAGAAATGTATTTTTTATTCAAGTGTAATCTTTATTATGGCACATTATTGGTAATCCACACAATGTTCTGCTTGATTTAAAACTAATGCAAAGCATTTTTAAAGTAATAATAATACTTACATCGTATTCAATTAAATTTTCAGCAGAATACCCGATTACTAAAATAATCGATAGCTACAATCCTAGCTCAAATCCACAGTAATAATTATAGAAATCTTAATCTGATCATTTAAAACAGTTAAAATGTTTATCAGCTGTTTAACAATATCTCTTAACAATATGAAACAAGTGTCAAAGAAAGAGCATAACCCTCTCCTCTGACAAAATTTTATCTCAGAAGAAAAGGTGAGTCGTGACTGGTTTAAACTAAGATCTCTAAATAGAGAACCTGAAAATAATTGTGCACGTGTTAGTAGCTTAACAGAAAACACCAAATTAAAAGTGAAATTTCACTTTTTAAAAACTTCACAATAAACCTGTCACTTTTTTCCAAGAGCATTCATGCTAAAATACAGTTAAATTATTATTCTTGAATACTTGGTGACAGTGAGAGGTAAGGGTAGGTTTATGATTTAACTTTCTTACCTTCTGTGGGTTGAGAACCCTGATGACCTGTGTGACGCTTCCCTGATTCAGTGCTGGGACTACATTACTGCTGGGTGACAGGAGCTGCAGCTGGAATGTCTGTAATACAAAAAAGGTCTTTGATGACTTCACAATCTCTGTTATCCAGCTATTTGTTATTTTTATTTACTTAAAGACATTTTATACTTAGTATTTAAAACTGCTTGCTTTTAAGTCTATATGTTGAATAAAAGTTGCTGCAATAAAGTTATGGCAAACCTCAATACTTTTTGGTAACAGATCTCCCATTCACTTTCTTACTATATATCTCTGTGACAGGTTAAAATACATTTATCACTCATCAGAATACAATTATTCTGATCATTAAATATTTTTTAGTCAACTGACATATTACGCTATAAAAATGGCTTAATATACTGCACAGTATATCTGGAAGCTCAATGGTAAACATACTCTTTTCACAACTTTCATTAAAAAAACCTTCAAATATATTCTTAACGTTGAGCTGATCTTGCTTATTTTCTCATCTCAGAAATATACCTTCGTAGTCTGTACAAACCATGTAATAAACATAAAAACTAGCTCAAATATTTATTGTAACCAACTCAATTTCATGTGAAATGCTTTTAAAGAATTCAAAAGCAAATACGCAAGTCTTTTTTGTTTAAATTGCTGATTATAAATATAACCATCAATAAAATGGCGAATGAGTCGTGAAAGGGCTAAAACAAAAACAACAACCAAGCAAATAAAGATAATAATAAATACAATATAAACTTGCATCAATTGACATCAAAAACACAAAGTCTGGCTTTTGATTCTCTTCCAAAAGATGACATTATGATGGGTAATCTTTATAAAATGACGCAGCAAGACAACACATTCAATTAGTTGTGGAAAACTAGATGAAAAGTGCAGTGGTTTCAGTCTTGAAGCAGGAAAAATGTGAGTGTTATATCCCCACAGGGCTCACATCATGCTGATGGAGAAAACAGTCCTTTCCACTGGACAGCTAGTGCTGTTAACAACATGCTTTTATCAAAATGTCTATATCAATAATTATAGTAATTGAAGTATTGCCCAGCCCTAACAACGTTAATGTTAGCTACTTAAAACCAATAAACTCATAACTGAGGAAAGATCAGAGAGAAACAAACCTTTGGTACTGCGGCCTGGAACACAAATTCTGTCATGTCAGCCTCAGTGGAGTTGGTGGCATGGATGGTGATAACTGCAATATTGGGGTTGGGGTTGGACCTCTCAAATGTGAACTCGATTTTCAAACCATTCTTGTTGTATGCTGTCATTGGTGGAATGCCTGCAACAAAACAAAGTTTGATAATTGTCCATGTCTGATTTTCGGAATGTGTTAAAAAGTGTACACGCTCACCAGCTGAAACATCATTGAAAAGAGGCTGTGAAGTGAGACCGTCCAGAAGGAAAGGAGGCTGGGACGTAGGTACAGACGGGGTGGGGGCAGGGGTTGAACCACCTATGAAGTGAGAGGGAATGGATGAGGGCTGAGCAGGGATTCACTCAAAAATGTAATTTAGGTGAAAGAACATAGACATCAAGCATAGGACTGAAATGAGGACAAGTACAGAACTGTATGGTTTTGATTTTGGCTCATAACTAGTATTAATTTGATAGACATTAATTAAAAATCATCATTTTATTTAAAAACACTCCTTGGTGATAATTGCTTCCTTCATTTTGCTATAACCTGCAAAATGTATCTTGACATTAAATAACAGCCAAAACAAGCATTATTTTGCATAGTGAAAAAAAATATGAAGACTTAACTTTGATATTCTTTTTAGACAAGCTACTGAAAACCTTTTAAACAATTAAGCTCATCAGTAGAAACGTAAACTTTGCAGTCATTATTAACGAACAACGATAAAAAAATGTAACAAAACAGCTGACTCACCACTAAGCGAAAGATCTCCCAGCAGATCCAGCAGCTCTCCCCCAGCTGACGCAGGCTTTGTGGGAAGGCTTGTTTGGATAACAGGCACCACGTCATTGCCTCCGAGAAGATCTAATAAATCGTTTGCCTAAGAAAGAGGAAACAGAGTCAAATCCTGCTCATATTGAAATGAATTAAGAGGCTCAACCTTACTGTAGAGAGCTCACCTGATTGGATGGTTGAGTGATGTTCAGCGAATGTTTTGTGTCAAGTAAGGTCGACTCTGTTTCTCCATTGGTCTGCACAATCTCTGATGGGCCGTTACTGGCTGTTTTCTCCATGATTGGCATCCGCTCTAGTAGTGCAGGTCTTGGTAGAAAGAAGAGAAACACAGACTGGGCACGTGACAATTTAAAACATTTTAAAACATATATTTTAGTATACATTTATCAAATTCTAACAATTTTGAAATGCACGAATAGATGCAAAGTTAATATTGGTACAATAAATTGTTTAAGTGCCCTTACATAATTTAAAGCTAAACATGTTGTATTATTCATTAGATCACTAAATATATAGTTGAATAAACAAATATCTAGAAGATTGTCGAACACTTAAAATATAAAATCCTGAGGAAATACATAAGTCAAGAATGGTCTTTTGATGGATAGATTAATAGATAACAACATTGAATCAATTCCGGGTCACTAATGTGCGTGTATTAAAATTGACCACTCAGTGTTGGCCACACAGAGCTCAGGACGTATCCCCTTAAACCGTGTTACTGCAAGACTTCATTTGTACTTTAATATACATATTTGGATAGATAAATCTTCTTTGGAATACTTTGGGAATTCTTTTTTTGTGAATGATAAATTCTGTGTTAAAAAATTGCTTGTGTAATTTTGCTCTCAACTCTGGTCTTATTTTCTTCTGCCCCATCATCCCAGCAAAAAAAAAAAAAAAAAAAAAAGATATCGTTGTGACCATTCTCCCAAAACATAATCATATTTAGGCTGTGAAAAAAATGGAGCACAAACATGCATAAGTAGTTATTTAATTTAATAACCATATGTAAATTATAGTGATATGAAGAGCTTGTTATGCTATACGTATTGCCTAAATCTCACCTATTTTGATTAGGGGGCCATTCATGACCACACCACAAGAATTTTTATGTTATAGTTAAAGTTTGAATAACAGAGTTAAAGGAACACTGCATTCCAGATAAAAGAACTTCATACCAACAGTGAAATATGGTAGTGGTAATGATATGTTCAGGCATTGGAAGACTTTTTCAGTGTCTATTTAAAATACGGATGAAAAATGTCTGGCTATCTGTGTGTGACCTCAACTTTTTTGTTGTGCTGCAGGTACCGAAAAAAAAAAGAAAAAAAAAAAAAACACTGGCAAATCCCATTCTGAATGGCAGAAAAATTTAATGGAATAGCCTTTTCCTTGTCCTGATTGAGATTCGGTGGCATGGCCTGAAAAGGCAGCTCATGGTAGAGAACCCTCTGCCATAGCTGATTGAACAAAAGCAGATGACCATTCCACCAAAGTGCTTCATTTAAAAATTACCTTACCTTGACTCATTCATATTTTTTTAATCATCAGACAGTGTAAAAATTTTATATAAAAAATACTTTAATACTACTGTATATACATTCTGCAAGGGCCATAACTGAGCTATACTACCAAAAAAACAATAAGCAATTAGGTGTGTTCATACCTCATGTGATCATATTTCTTGAAAAGTGCATTGTACTCCACAGCTCTTTGCTGCAGCTCCACATCTATGCTGCTGCCGTATACCGATACCACTTTTTTAATCCGACTGCAATGGGGAAAAAATAAAAAATTAACTAAGTTCTTTTTGTTGTCTAAGGTTAAAATAAAGAGATGTCCTCACTTCACGCCAGTGAAACGGGTGGACAACTTCATGATGGCAGTTAGAGAGTAACCTCTAGTCACTGGGGTTGACAAATTAGAAACAAGAAGACCTTCTAAAACATCCAAAACCTCATCTTCTGTGACCTGTGAAAGACAACCAAAAACAGTTAAAATATGTCATTTTAATACAAGGGGTTCTTTGTTCTATGAAGAGCATTCAGCATTTACCTGAATAGGCTCCTCTTCCTCACACTGGCCTGACACCAGCAAGTCTCCATACTCCCCTATGCACCAGGATGCCACCTGTACCAGAGGTTGCTAAAAGAGAAAAGTTTGGTTATCACCGTATTTGATGGCGAAATGGTGTTGCACAGTTGCAAGCTTTAAACTAGAACCTATTATAACGAAAATGAGACTTTTCTGTCAAAAAAGCAGAAAAATATTCAGAACTCAACATATAATGGAAGATAATGCAGTACTTCATCTCTGAAGCAGTGCTGGATTTAGCATTTTTGGGAACAAAAGCAAACAGAGGCATAGGGACCAATGCAGCTTTTTTTGAAATGGGTTATTCAGAATAAAGTATATATAAAAAAAAATCACAAACTAATCTCTGACTTTGCAAGCTAGAAGTGGCTTGTGACTAGCCGGGTAAATGTGGATTGGGCAAACCCTCTTCTGGACACTAGATGGTGCTTTGGCGACGCAGGTCAGAGAGTGGCACAGAACAGCACACTTTGTAAGTGAGGCTCATTTACATAAACAAAAGAATGAATGTCTGCTTGACTATGAATAGAAACCAAAACTTTTTGTTGTCTGGAAAACAAACCATTGGTATCAGCAGGTCTAGCTTCCCAAACTCCATTTTTAGTTCTTTTCTTTCTTTTTTTTGCACTCTATGATTTTAAGGGTGAAGAGAAGATGAGAAAGAAAGGAGATTCTCTCCTCAACATGGACACACTTGTTTTTATTACTCAAGGGAGCATTACGTGCCCTTGGCAACATCGAGTGGTGAGTCGGTTAACTTTAGTCAAGCAAACAAGAAAAAAAAAAAATCACAGATCTGCATGAAAAAACTTGCATCTATTTACAGCATTTTCATTGGTTGTTGTGTAAGTTTACGTTAGTGCTATTGTACATCAAATTAAAGATCCACAGCAGGCAAGGCTGCTTGCAACAGCTGCATTGCTGTTTAAGGCCTTAAGTGCATCTCCTCTCCGTTTATGTGCATCGTGTGTGAATGGAACAATGTCTTAATAAAAAAATAAACTAAAACACATTTCATCATGGGCCCGAGCAGGGGGCTCCTAAAAAGATAAAGCAACCATATAACATTGCATATTCTAACCTGAGAGATGTCATCCAGAAGGGCTTTGTAGAGTCTCTGCACAGTGTAGGCATGCATCTCCACGCTATTTGTAATGAGCTGAATGAGATTAGGCACAGAGTCATCACGAACATAACTCCCTGCCTGCAAAAGAAAACAAACAAATGGGTACATTAAAACTTCGTATTAAATCCTGCCCAAAATAATAATCTCTAGGGCATTTCCAACTTTGAAGAGGTCCTAAAATCGAATTAGCAAATCAACATTTAGGGGAAAAAAAAGTCTACAATAATAAAGTGTGTTATGAAAAAGGATTAACCCAACAAGTTCCCAATCGACACAATTTCACAGCATCTATTAAACAGCTCATTCAAGAGTGCTTAAAAAATGTCTCCACAAAGAGTTCTGGCATAATTCTCCAGACACTACTAAGTTGCCTGGAAAGTCATAAGTTGCCGCTAAAAAAAACATTAGTTTTCATTTTCATCTAATGGTTTAGGTAAAGGGCCACTGCTCACCAGTCCTCTCTGACAAATGCATAATGTAGTGCCATTATTTACACACTAATACAAGCAATCTAGCAATGGACACAACATATTTCGCAAAACAAAACCCTTCATTCATCATCAACAGTGAAAAAACAACTGAAGGAAAGTGTTTGAGGAAAACTAAACACAGTTTTTAGCTGTGCTTAAATTTACCTCAGTGCTGTAAATGCTGTATTTACTGATGAACTGTAGTTGAAGGACAGATCTTTTATAACACTTCGTAATTAATTTACTTCAACAAAGAGCAAGAATTTATAAGGACAGAAAGTGTAAAACCTATGAGTCCAGTTGTTCATGTTGAATGACATTCCTGGCAGAGTAGCAAGCCATTTGCCACTTTTTCTATAAATATAAATTATTATAAATATAAATATAAAGTATATCTTTAATACACTTTCTAACTAGCGTTAAAACAATGTTGGAAGCCCTTGAGGAATGGCCACCCCTGGTTTAACCAACAAGGTCAATTCAAAGCAGCATAAACAAGAATATATTTACCGTGGTCAAAACCCTCATAATAGTGTCTATGTGCCATCTTTTAGAGGGTGCATATCTGCAACAAAAAAACAAAACAAAAAACACTAGTTAAACACTTCATTCAGAGGAAAGTGTCAAACTCAAGCTGTTAAAATTTGAGTGCTGTCAGATATAAAAGAGTCAACAGAATATTTCTGCCGATGGATCACTCGTTTTATCATCACACAGTCATTTCAAACACACTCAACATCTTCAAGGACGTGGTGAACGACAGAATTACTCTACACCACCAAAGCTTTTCTAAAGGCTTTATGTACAGCAGCAGCTGCACAGTAAGGAAACTAAAGTATCATTGCCTCGTGATATTCAAACAAAAACAAAAGTATGCGGAATAAAGTGCTTTACTTCTCAGCAGCCAGGAAGATCCCCGACGCACAGTCTGCTTTAAACTCTGGGTCACAGGAGTCTAGGAAATATAGCAGCTCTTTCATCATTCCACGGATGTTGTTGCCATTGACCAGCGCAAAACTCAGCTCCATTGCACGCCTGTTGAAGCATAGAGAATGGTGCTCACTTTGACACCATTTACAAAAACCAATACAATATGCACATCCATTACCTTTTAATGGACACGTCAAGGTCTTTTAAGCAGTCAACGATAGTGCTTCGATGCCTCTGCACAGCATTATGATCAGTCTGTACCGTCTTCAGAAGTGATGTCAGTGCCACATACCTGAGTAGAAAGGGCAATGTAATGCCTCTTAATTTTTCCAAAATCAATTCCACAGCATAGCCAATCTGCTAGTTTTGGTGCAAAAAAAGCTGCTGTCAGAGACAATGAGATCATCACAAGTATTGCTCAGTCGATGGATCACTCAACGTCTTCATCATAGCACATTAATTCATTTCCTACCACTTTTTAATTTAACCTGAAACTTACCACAACGGTGCATACCTGATATTTTTGTCATTGTTGAGAAGAAAACGTCCCAGAATGTTAATTGCTAAAACCTAAAACAAAAAAAAAAAACAAATTTTAAACCCTTTACCATTATTAATCTGCAAAAGAAAACAAAAAACAAGCAAAACTCACCCTTAGTCCACTCTCTGATTTGATGTCCATAATAGTAAGAACAGTTTCATACAGGATAGCGTTGCCTACATTTTTACTTGTCTCCGTATTTGTTGCGACCTTGAAGCAAACAAGGTGGAAGAAGGAGGATCTTTAGAAAATTAAGCTTTTGTTTTAATAGTGAGGAACCACATGAGGCTCACCTGTGCAAGAATGTCATTCATAGCTTCACTAGAATCATCATCACTCTTTCCCAGAATTCTCAGTAGCCGTAATATCCGCACCTTAAAAATGAGGAAACGCACACACATCAATCTGAGCAGGCTGTTCATGCTAACGAGGAAACACACTGTTACATGCATGCACTGATGACATCAGCTTCTTTAAAACTCAAAACTGTCGATAGTAAACACCTTTATTCATGGAAACTCTTCTGAACTAGACTGAAAAAAAAAAACGCATTAGAAGATAATATAATTATAAAAAAATATTAACTCTGAATGAGAACAAAAACTTCATACGAGCATAAAGTATATAGTATGAAGGAAATATCAATTCTCATTATTTAAACTGCTGTTGGTCGCAAATATTGTTCTTAAGTGATATTATGGCTAAAGAATGTAATTTAGGAACTTGCATTTATCTGGAGACTTGACCCTCAGCAGCTTTGGGTTTGATCATTTTAAAAGTAACCTTCTTGAAACTTTAAATTTCTACATAGAAATGTACAATAAAAGTGTAAAATGAATAGATTCATAGATTTCAACATGATCATTTGTATAGCCTTTAATTTTAAAACCACATTTTAAAACTATAAATACGCATCACCTTTTCCCCCCCAACTTGCATGCAGTGAGTAATCTATGCTTTGATTGACATGTTGCCCACTCTTAAAAAGTTTCTTAAAAGAAAAGGATTTCTCAAAGCATACCTATATGTTGTTTTCAGAGTTAATTTTCAAATTTTGTAGTTTGTAGTATTTTCTAAATTATTATTTTGTTTTTAAGTTTGACTGGGTTCTTTTGGTTTGTACAAATCCATGGTACAGGTCACAAACGTCTTCATGGCATTGTGTTTTTTTTTCCTCTGAGTGCTCTGTTTCATCCCTCACAAAACAAAGAAATGTAATATAGCACATATCAAGATACAGATATCAAGATTGTGATAAAAGGTAATTGCACCTGCAGGAAAGGGTCACTGATGCCCGACACATCATGCTCAGGAGAGTAGCCTGACATGATCAAGTTCTTCAGGATTCTCACAAGTTGTGGAACCAGCTAAAAAGAACCATTGGGGAAAAAAAAAAACAGACATCAGCAATGACACAAAGGCTTTCTAACAGAAAAGAAGACTGAAAAGGGTCAGTAAGTGTCGACAAACAAAGGCACCCTGAGTTGGTAATCTTCCAATAGATTGGTTGGATTGTTTCCATTACATCACTTTTAAATCATTTATTCATTTGGCACTTTTACTCCAATTTTCCTTTTCAATTTGGCGAAAGGAATTATCATAGGGTCTCCCCGCTATAATGCACATATTGGAAAAACCACAACCCATTAGTGACTGTATGAAAGAAACCCTATTAAATTACTCTAAAGGTAAACGCAGGACCAGTGCACATGTATGAGGGCTACATAAATTTGTTAAAAAATTTAAAAAAAAAAAACACTTAAATGACAATTGGAAAAGAAAAGTACATTCAATACCAAAACCAAAAAATTGGACTACATCTACAGTGAGCATGATGATGAGACGTGTGATTTCTCTTTAAGTGCATGCACCAGCTACGAAACCAGAATGTCCTCTTACCTTCTCATTCTAACACAATGCAGGAATTGTAACAGACAAATGACAGAAAAAATATGAAGTAGATGTTAGGGGGAACTTGAAAAGAGTCACTTTCAGAAAAGATCTTAACATAATGCTATGAGCATGAGAGGTGGGCGTGCTGGGAAGGCACAGCAGATCAGGCTGAGCGGGGAGAGCAGCAACAGAGAGAGAAGCCTGGTTTTCTCCCTGTGATACCAACACACCCACAGCTAAATCCAACACATGCATCAAGATATCAAGAAAGCTTGTGTACTTCTTTCAAAAGCACAATAGACAGATAAGTAGGGATGGGTATCATTACATTAGTGACTCGACCAGCACTCTATAGGTTATTTAAAGTCGTTTTTTTTAAATGGTATCTGATTTCCTCCATATTGAACTGTGAATGTTGTGAACCGCAAATTAAAAGATTTTTTTAATAAACTGTAAAAAAAGTCAAGAGAGATATATAGATTGTGAGAGAGAGAGTTTGTCCGGACACCACCACACCCTGCACAAGCATAGCTTAAAATGAATATTTCTTCTGTTTTTCCCAGAAAGCTCTAGAGCCAGTATTCAAAAGGTTCCAGATCGTGCCTCTTTTAATTCATTTATAATAAATATTTGATCTTTCTAGACTATAACTGCACCCTTAATATCCTTAAAAACACAGTTTTTAAACAATGTCTTTGAATCGGCTAAAATGATTGTGATTCAACAACTGTTACTCCACCAGCCACTCTCCCGCCTCGCCCCGTGCTGGGTTGTGCTCGTTAGCTCAAAGAAAATACATACATTTATGATGATTAAATTAATTTTTTAGTAAGTCAAAAAAGATTTTTGTTTTCCTGAGTGTTTTCACCAATAACCCAGCATATCTACCAATTGTCAGTGAATGAAGATTATTTATAAAGACAACATTTTTAAATAACTTTTATACAGCTCTGTGTTAATGAAAAAAAATATATATATCAACAATCAAGCTCTCCAGCTAACCCTGGTGTAGCTGTCGCCATCATCTAAATGAATTCATTTGGAGCTAATAGTGTGTTGTGTGAGATTATATATGCAGGGTCTAATTGAGACAGGCATTGATGGCTAATTAAAAAATGAATCACTCAAGCATATTAGATTAAACTTTAAGAGTACCCATCCCTACAGTTTAGATTGCCTTTTTGTATTGTAGGGGTTGATGTGGCAGACAAATTCAGCTTTAAAGAAGACAGTTAATCTCAAAGGATAACATCTTGATCCATACCTTTCTGAAATGCGAGAGCATGTCCGGACTTCGCTCACACATTTCAGTGAGCAGAACAACAGATGTGTGAAGAACTCCTGCAAGAAATAAAAAATTATACAAGTTATCTTTAACAAATTAAAACCTTTTTTATAAGTCATGTAGTGTGCATCACAGCTTATGACAAAGTTTTAAATATGAGCATACGGGTAGTTTGTAAAAGCATTTTGTATATAGTAAATCAACTAAAGGTGTAAAACATATTAACAATTTATAGAATAAAACTTTGCTTTCCATCAAAATTATATAAAAAAAAAATAACTCAATAAAAATGAAATATTCATAATTCAATAAAAAAATCTGTTAAATTCAACAACATCATCAACATTTTGTAAGACATTAATGAATAATCTCTGGCAACATTTGTAAAATGATACGCCAACGACCTGCAGCTGGTGCTTTTGTCAGGCAGATCTTAGAACATCATACCCCATGCTCATAAAAGTCATAGGCAAATTCTTTTGCTGTGCCCCTTGATGTGTTTTTTTGTTGACAGATGACGTTTTTTTTTTCCAGGTCTTCTGTGGTTAGCTTTATTTTGGACATTTTTAACGTGAAGATTTTTATGCTCTCAAATAGGGCAGGAATCTGCAAAAATGTGCGGTAGTTTCTGCAAACATATGCACCCAGGGATTCCTTGGGGGCTTGCTACATGACATTAAGTTAGATGCAAAAAAACTGATTGCACAAAAATGTACATGTGTGTGTAAAGAACTAGGTGTTTTGCTAAAACCTACATAATTTGCATGCAATTACAATGTCATTAGAGGATTTGCATTAAGTGGTGGCGATTTAAAACAATGTCACATTTTCACTTAACCAATTCTGACTATTAACAAAATTAGGACATTGCTGCATTATAAATGTGATGGCTTTGATCTCCATTTTCAATGGCCCACTCTCACCATGATTTTTTTCGCCAAGCAGGTTTTTTGTCGCAGGAAGGAACATCTCCATCAGCTCTGGGACTTTGCGGATGACATGTACTGCACAAAGCGCTGCCTGAAGGAGACACAGTCAGATGAGAGATATCTACTATAACCACTATAAACTGTAAAGAGGTAAAAGGGTGCAATACCTTTTTCCTCAAGTAGGAGTTTGATGTTTTTAAAAGTTTCTCAACCTCTCCAGCTAAGTCACGACACATTTCAGACGAGCCCATGCAGCCAAGCGTGCACAAGGCTAGACCTTGCACATACTGTGTACTGTGATTCAAGTCACTGCAGAGATAATGTAGATGTTTAGGGCTCTACAAAAAAAATCTGCTTAAAACAGCACCCTTGCTAGGATGCACTAGAAAAAAAGTCAGAGAAAATCCTGATTACAGCTCAATGAATGTTTAGCAAGCAAATTGTCACTCCCATCCTGTACATAAACAGTGCTACCTTCAGCACCACTCATGATTAGATTAGTTGATCACTCACTTCTTGATGCAGTTCGTCATTAATAGATGGACATCCTGCCTCTCATCCAAAAGCAACATAGCTCCCAGGTATCCTATCCGTTTATCTGTGAACTTCTGTGACGCGATCAGCTTCAAGCACTCCAGCTGCAATTGAGATATTGGACTCTCAGAATTCATTTTAATCAGACCTATTAATTCCTTACTAAATCCCTGTTTTATCACCTGGCCAAAGTGTGCTGGGTAGCCCAACATATGCATATAAAGCAGCTTAGCTACATTTCTACAGCGGTATGTGTTGTCCTCTTCTCTGAAGGATGACCTTATGGCAGCACACTCTTTCTGAATCATCTCTCGCTCCTCTGCCTGGGTTCGAGCAGTCCGGATAGTCCGGATCAGCTCCCGCAGTCGGATCGGAGCTGGCATCGTCTGTGATAAAAGCATAAAATATTGTCACAGCTTTTAAATATCTGACAAGGATAAATGAAGACTAATAAAATCCTTCAAACCTCAAGAGTATTTTAGGTAAAAAATATTATAAGGTGTTTAATGAATACTGATTTAAATAATTGGGAATAAAAACAAAATAATTGGACCTGAATCATTGATCAATGAAACATTGAATTTTATGCTTTGAGTTACACTTTATGTGACAATTGTGATAGGGAAATTTCAATTTAACTAAGTGCACATTAAAAAAGGAGTCTGAAAACGCATCACGTCAATTAGTTCTTTTGAAACATGCCCTTACAGTTTCATAGCTTTTTGGTTATTCAGAAAAAAGAAAAACAATAGCTGAGGCAGTGCTGCAGTGAAATATTCATGGTAAGGTCATTTTATATTTAAAATAAGCTAACCTGCTAAAACCTCTACAAAGCACTTCCATGTTTCAACACGTTCAACAAGACCAAATAGACTTAACAGGGTTAAAAAAAATTAAATAAAAAAAACAAGTCAGTTTCTGAAAAAGCAACTTTTTTATATTTTGATATTTCTGTGATCTCTCTCTCTCTGTCATATAAATAATATAAATTAAAACACTATCATTTCATCAAAAGGTGTTTATTAATTTTCAACTAAGCATCAACTGACCAACACAACCAACGCAACCGGCCAAACACAAAGTGGCTAATTGTTGAGTCACTCAAAAATGCTGAAGCAGTTGACAAACAGTCCCATATTCTCATCATGATCACCGCATATATTACAGTTGGTTTAATAATTGATTTTCATATTGTTAATTTGCAGCTCACTGATGTGAAACGACCTTAAAGGTTAGACTTTCTGCTCTGCGGTCCACCTCTAGCTGCAAGATGCTGACATACAGTCAAGAACTTTCTTTTACACATCAGGGAGGAAAGCTGCGACTTGGTTGAATATGTTTTATTGTTGTTTTATCTCATAATAAAAACAAAGGAAAACTTTATGAAATTCAGATCAGTTATGACTTGACTCTCGGCAATTCTTTGACCCTTCTAGCCCTTGAAAGCTTCAAATTTAAGCACCTAGCAGAAGCCAAACATCCCACTGTGGAAGCTCCTTCCCAAGATCTCCCCACGGGTCTATCGTTTCCAAAGGACAAGCATCTCATAATAGAAACGCAGATATGGAAAAACCTTGTGACCAAACGTCTGAGTGCATCAGCTGAGAAGACAACCTGAGGTAGAATACTCTGAAATTCCATTCCTTAAACAGAATCAGGTTTCAATCCACTGGAGGCTGATTAAAAATTAAATGTCAGAACAAACACGGTAGCAAGATTACATGGCTGCCTATTGATTCTCAGTTATTTCAACATGATTCAATGTGAACCAAACCTAAACATCTGGAGAAATCACTTTCACTTAGACACTTCTATAAAAGCTTAGTAAATACTTCAAATTCGGCTTTCAAATAAATTGTATCCAGCATCTAAAATCCATCTTTGGGATTGTAATTGACTCAGTCTCAGTAAAATCTTCTACGTAAACAAGCCATTTTGAAATCTCTAGATAATTACATCATTAGCAGAAGATCCCTCGCTATTGGTTACCAATAAACCTACCCATTGAGAATAATCATTGGCCTCTATGTCTCGTTTTTTTTTTCTTCAAAGATACCATAAACAATTAATTAAACATGAGAAAATGGCCATATCAGTCTAGCCTACCAAAACAAGTTGTGTGAGAAGTAAATTGACAATGGCAGAGAATTAGCTAAGTAGTTTTGCAATGCTAAAAGCTAACCCCACAGGGATTATGTATTTTAGTATCATTTGAAATTTTAGAATAGAGTTAACATAACGACACATGAAGTGTTGCAAAATCAATGGTCATTTCATGGCTACATGAATTATATCTTAAATATAAAAAACACATTAAAAAAATCTATAATTTTATTTTCAAGTCTGTACTGAAAATACAGTTTAACAGTCTGTTTGGTGCTCCATAAATTTCACTGTAGTTTGAAATTTTTGTTTTCCCATTATTCCATGTATTGTATTGGGATATCCATCATCATATGTTTTATTGTAACTTGCCATTTACACTAAATTTGGGGGATGAATAACATTACATAGAGAAAGGTCTAGACTCCTGGTAAGCAGGATTGTTATGACAAGTCATAACTACCAGTATAAATCAAAGCTGGGTTTTTAAATTAATGTTTTTGAATCGCTAAAAGGGGGACTTCAAAAACTTCTTGAAATGGTATCTTTACATTGTTAAAAATTTTCAAATAGAATAATGATACATCAGTGTATAAAAATGGAATCTAATGTCAACTAACAAAACAACAGAAGTGATGGCAGGTATGGAAGTGATCCAGCAAGACGAAAAAACAGACATTGCGTGATATAGTACATTTAGCAACTGAAAGCATAGAAGTACGTAAAGGAGTGAATTTGCAAAGTTGAATGAATATATATATATATATATATATATATATATATATTATTCTGCCTGATCCATATGGTTAGTAGTCCGCACTGCAACATCATGCAACAGCAGTAGGAATGGCTATGACCATTTATCGTTTATTAATTTGTAAGTAACATTTGACAACAAATGAAAAGCCTTCAAATACAAATTCAAAGTGCTCAGTTCACTAAACACCTCCAAAGGTGTCCTTATTTACACTGCAGATCTTGATGCTCAATTCTGATTTTATGTTTGTGTCCAATTTGTACCGACTGGTTATATGTCTGTTTAATTGTGACCCAAGTCCAAATATAGGAAGCATCGCCTTTAGGAAAAAGTGTGCTTCCAAAATCTTCCAAAGCGTGGAATCATTTCTCATTGAATGCTCCTTAGAAGACAGTGAGCTGCATGCCATGCCGGGTCGAGCTTTCATTGTTTGGAAGCACAACAGTGATATACAAGCACCTTAAACAAAAACACGTTGGTATTTCAGATGCCAAAACATCAGTAGGGTAAAAATTATCGCTTCATTGTGTAATATTTGAATTGTTTAAGTTTTTTTTTTGTTTGTTTAAACTGTTTGCTAACTTCAGAACAGTTGCTCTAGATCTATGGCTACATGCACAACTACTTCTGCAGTCTGTCAGCTGCTTCCAGTTATAGCAAAGGCAATGGCGGCAGTTTTGTTTTGTACTCGTTCTCTACGGGAATTCCCAAATATTACGTAGTCAACAAGCTACAAAGCTGTTTGAGCAGAAATAATCATTTTTAGATATCGCAGAATATTCTTTGTGGCTGTCTCCTCTCAGCTGCTCGCACATTGACAGCAATATATTTCTGCGATCTCTAAAAATTATTATTTCTCCTCAAACAGATTTGTATCTTGTTGACTATGTTACACAGATAAAAGAGCTGTCACACCAATTTCTACAAATTTCTGCAGAGAACGAGTGCAAAACAAAGCAAGCACGGCCATTGACTTTTGCTATAACTGGAAGGACCTGCGATTCTAGACAGAACGCAGAAGTAGTTATGCAAAAATCCCATTAACTTTACATTACTCTGCGCAATCACCTTATGAGAAATAGTGCTTAGTTAAATGGTGCTACTTTAAATTAGCTTAAATTAAATGATGCAAATAACAGTCAAATATTACATTTAGTAACTGTTGTGGTTTTCAGTGAATGCAAGTAACAGCTAATTTGTACACCAATGACAATTGTTATTTCCTTTCATTTTAATAAAGACTATTAGCTTTTTTTTTATTTATATAATAAATAATATTTTTTTATTTATATAATAGAGTTTTTATTTATACTCAACAACAAAGATAATTTGTCAACTACCAAATCTGTTTTCAAATATAATTGTTTAACAAGTGTTACAGTTCAAGAACAAACTTTGCTTTTCATTTAAGATTTAAATTACAGAATTAAATATAATTCAACTCCTTTTGTGTTTTTTTTTTTGTTTTTAAATTGTACTTCTATACAAAAATAACAAGTTAAAGTAAAACATATAAAAAAATCTTTTTTTTTCTGATCCAAAAAAAAAAAATATCGGTAAACTAATGGATTACCAAAATAATCGTTAGTTGCAGCCCTAGAATAAACATAACCATTTATTATCAATTACAATTTTTTTTATCATTATGACCCAAAATTTATACACAAATTCAATTAAATGGACAGCACTAACATTTACTCTGTAGGGTAAATCTGTGCAATCGATCATAACGTTGTTACACAGGAAGAAAGTATGAGCGCCAGTACACAATTTGAGGTTGGGAAAGAAGTATAAGGACATGAAGTAATGTAGTAAATACAAATACTAGACTAAACCAGCTGTAACATTAAATTTTTAAATACTTTTAAACTTGCACAACTTGTCTAATGAGCATCTAGTTACATTAGATGGGAAATAAGAGACTATATATTATAAAACACACAGAAGTCGTTGGATTTTTATTTTTCAGGCTGCAACACATTAAGTATTTACCTTCATACAGCTAACACATCTGAAAAGATTTATTTGAAATATTTAATAAATATTACAATGGACAACATTTAGCTAGCACTGCTGACTGAAGAGAAAATGGAAGAGCTTCAATTGAGGAGCAACATAGACATCCAGTATAAAAGAATTAAGAAAAGAACAAGTAAATCTACTCTTCATTTACCATGCGAGTAAACCTTTGAGTAAGTATTGAATTCGTGTTTTGCCATTTCATCCCTTGTTTTAGCTGTGTGTGTTTCTTTCTTTATTTCATTACTGAACAGTCAAATAAGCCATACAAGTATGTCAACTACAAATTTTGACAAGCTTTCCAGTGTATTGTTTCCTTTCAGTTATCGTTATACACCAACATATTTGCGAAACTTGCATGTTCATAATGTTGGCTTCTCAAGCACAATAACACAGAGAAAGTGCACTTGGAGAGTGAACAGAGTCTTATCACATGGACAGAGTATTTTTATATCAGAGATCAGACATGGACGCACCAAGCGCGACATTTAGTATGGGCTGTGAAACAGGCTAAAAATGTAACCAACCATAACCTTCGGGTGAAGTGCATGGTTAGTATTCTGCCCGGTAACCAAATATGGGTCAAGAGAGGAGGGAAATAGGCATAGCACAGACGTCCAATTGGCTGAATGCTTACGTTTTATTTATCTTAAACATTTTAATGTGCCCCCTCAGAGTGTCATGAAGGTCAAAACTATTGGTCTAAATAAAAATAAAAAAAACATTGCAACACCAGGGGTGAAAACATGTTTTTTTTTTTGGTCCAAAGTTGGGCAGTTTTAACATTGGAGTGAATGTGAATTTGTTCACTTCTGATCCCCGACTCCTTGCAATTGGTTGAGGTACTACAGTTCAGTCACTTCCTATTGCACTTGGGGGGGGGGGGGGTTGCTTCTTGGTATTTTCCAAACCAACACACACACACACACACACACACTTTTTTACTGAGTAAGGAAAAGAAAAAACTAATATTATTATCCCAGTATATGTAGAAATGACCTTAAGTACTTGTTTGGTGCCTCTTCTTAACCCAATCAGTGAAATGAATGTTAACAACAAATGTTCTAAAACAAAACATTTTGGTACTTAACATTATTTGCCACAATGACTTTGCTGCCTTCTATGTAAAAGGCCATTAATGCAGCAACTGAAATTATATCAGGTTCAGGTTTTTAATCAGAATAAAGCTTAGACTGAATACCTTAAGGGACCATTACTGCTATAGATAGCTTGGTCCTGGTGACCAACAAACAAAGTGAACTTTCATGCAAGCTCGCATTTACTCTGATACAGGATCTTCTCCATTTCAATGAACATCTACAGCAATTATTTTTCTTTTCTTTTCCTTTTAAAGCCCTGATGGCAACACGGCCATATCGTGGCTATCCCAGTGTTAAAAAGTTGTTAATACTTCAATTTAAAAGCTCATAGGATCATTAAACACTTCTTTTAAAACTAAGTTACAATTCCCAGCACAAGTCTGTCCTTAGTAAAATCTTTTTTTTAGCCCTTTTGGGTTAAGATGGATTTCTTTCAGATCTTCTCCAGTGAGGTTCCTTCTCCTGATGGAATTATAAATTGGACATTCCATCGAGATGTGTTTAATAGATAAAATACATTTGCAATGTCTACATAAAGGCATTGCCTCTCTTTTAAGAAGAAAACTATGAGTTATCTACAGCAATTAGTGTATGTTAATATTTTAATAATTTTTCATCTCAACACAACTGGTAACCTGTCATGTTGTTGGGATGTCACCTTGCAGCTAGTCTTTGAAGGCTACAACATTTCAACATTCACCTGTAAGCAAATCCTGTTGTCAATCCAAAACTGTGAATGCAGCATGCCATGTTTTACTGAGTCTTGCACTTTTTTATCTTCTCACTGTAATTATTTGTTTATACAACTTTGGATGAATCGCAGAAGTTAAAATTGCATTTACAGAGAATTGCTCAAGGGATATGTTGGTTATAGCCTCAAATGGTGATGAATAACATGCACACTTTAAACAAGATCACAAAATGTTTGAAAACTACACAGTATGTGAATAACAATGACAAGAAAGAAAAATAGCAGACATCGTTGAAAAGGTAAAACTGGGACAGAGAATGCAAATTACACCAGAAAGAATGCACTCTGCTAGAGGACACGTTTGCAGACTATAGTTCCTTAATGTTTTACATGTAAAGCAACAAGAATGTGTAGCTTTACTTCCAGGTATAACATTATTCAAGAACCTTGCTTTTACGACTCTTAGTTATCATAAACATCTCATAAAACCACCTGCCGTCCAAAACATTCGACTGACATGCGTCCCCTCAAGTGTCAAACACCCAAAACTAACGTTACAAAACTGTCCTAAAATATTTATGCAAAACAGTCTGAAAGAGTATGGAGAATATTTAGTTTTTGGAATCAACCGGTGTTAGTTATGGCAACACACAGCTACACAAGGAAATGTTATGCGGTTTTAAGGAGCGTAAATGTAATAAGCGCTCATATTAATACGCGACATGAAGAGGAATAACTTATTAGTTAACGTTAAATAAGTCATTTATTATCAATGAATGAACTGTCGCGTAAACGTTATCCTGTGCTAATTCAGGCCTCAACCTCAGCGTCGACTGTGGAATAATCAAATACAGTAAACGTAAACTTTCTTAACGACTACGAACTTAAGTATAGAAGAAATGTATCACCTGGCAACTAAGAGAAATAATGCGAGTGGTAGTTTAATCTTAACGGTAACAAATGACAGCGTCCCCGGTGCAGTTTAGCATTAGCTTTAGCCTGAACGCTCTACTTCCAACACAGCTATGGGTCAACCCTATGGTACCGCAATAAACATAGCTCAAAAGGCGTAAAACTAGTTTTTGCTTCGGTTTAAGCAAGCTCCCACTCACCAGCCGCTGTGACACCGGAGAACAATTGAAATCTTCTCAATCGACAGATGCAGGAACGGAACAGACATTCAAAATGGCGGCGGTCCCAGCCTCAGCACTTCTACCGCAGGCGGAAGGTTACATCGCTGTCCTGAACTTCAAATGCGGATGTGAAGAAGGTGCGACCTCCTCATATGATGCTCTGAGTTGACGGCTACGAATACTTTAGACTTTAAGAAACGTAGCTTGTAGTCGTAAACACGATCAGGAGGCGCACAAGAGTGTGTATACTGTAAAACACGGGGCTTTCTCCACCTCACCAAATAAATCTCAGACTGGTGTCACTAAGCACCCTTACATTAAAGTGAGGACTGTTGGCTAAACAGGAGCCTCACTTTTATTCGTTTTACACAGTGATACGTGTCAGATTGGCGGACTAGCCCAAAGAAAGGTGCTGTGCGGTCCACACCTCACCTCGTGGCAGTCAATGATGACGTCAGCGGGTAAGTGTTGTGGCACTTCCTTTGGGAGTCACTGACACTCGTTAAACTGGTTTCATTGATCATGTCAGGGGCCTTAATAACAGGTGAAAAAAGTTTAACTTGTCTACATTACTCTTTAATGCTTTATTTTAAACTAGCGTGCCCTTTGGCACATGACCCCTCCTCTCATCTAATTGGTGCAGGTAATTTGGCTGTTTAAAGAAGACACCAGTTCCTTTATGAGGTTGGGTATTCATAAAAAGTAACAATCTAAGACGACATTTCTTAATGCTTATAACACATTTTGTTTGCCATGTCATCATTTTGGACTTAGTACCCCTTTTTCTGATATGCTGCTTCATTTCAACCCTTAGGAAACCTCCCGCTTCGTTCTTTTCTTAAAATGTTTGCAAAGACATAAATTCAGTTAAAGCTCACTCAAAATACATAAAGCATGAGATCTCTTCTCATGTTGTTATACAGTATGACATTTTTATCACAGCCTCCATATGTGCACGTTTACTCTGCAATTTGGAAGATGTGTATAATGAATGACCGAGTGTGTTATTATGTCATGATGAGCACAGGCAACTTACTCTTTTGAGCCTCATCGCCCATCTTTCTGTTAAACTGCTTTAACGTTTTCCGAGACTACTTCTGGAAGCAGTTTTGGTAACAGAACAACAACATTGCATTCACACGTGCAGTAATAAAATGTTACCGGAGCCAAGTGTTTCTGGAAATGTAATGCAGACTCTGAAAGGGCCCAAAGAGTTTTATCTGAGGGGAACGTATGACTTTCATTCTTGATGCATAATAGAAATTAGCTGAACTGCCGCTATCATCAGAAGGGTTCCCATTGACAGCGATGTAAGAAATGTCCAATTTTACAGCTAAACATTTTTCACACCAATGGCTTCAATAGGTTTTGTTGATGCATGTTGCTTGAATTGACCTTTGCATTGACATGATAACTCTGAGGGAGTTATTTTTATTACTCTTTTCTGTAAGTTTTAATAATATTTAAAGATTTGCATAGTTAAAGACAGGGCTATTTGAGTGAGAACCATTTACCAGCCCTCATCATTTTCAATCTACCATATTTCATCTTTTTGCCAATTTTTGACTCTCTGGTAGTGACACTTACACAGGACAAAAATTACTAAATGACTGATACTCATTTTTTTCTGATAAAACCTATTGCTGATGTCATCTTCACTGTATCCACTTTTAACACAGGCAGTTAACGCACATTGGCTTCTGTTTTTCTATCTGCAATCATGCTTTTACTCTTCTTGTTCCTCATTCGTCTTATGCCGCTATATGTACATTGGATTTATGGTCTTAGCTGGCCTTAACACATTTAAAGAGAGATCAAGTGCTTATATTTTGAAAGCTTGTGAAACTAATTATGTAAATGTATACACACATGCGCACGCACACGCACACAGGGATTCAAAAAGAAAACCACAATTTTGAAAATCGAATTGGAGAACTCCGATTTGACGATTTTAAAAATGGATTTGGATCATTAGTGAGGATTTGCACGCATATACTAATAAGCCAAATTCTTGTTTAAACACCTAGAACACTGATTTTCATCTGAGGTTCCCTTAACGATTTCATTGCCTTATCTTCAAATGCTAACAGCTGAGCTCAAATGACCTCACCCTGTCATTAAAACTGTTATTTATCAACAGATTCCAGGCCTAAGGTTAATGAGGGAAAAGGAAGTGCACTTAATATTAATTCCTTAATTTTTAGCTCTTACTAGCCTCTGCTAGATCAGATGCTAGATACAGATCTAAATACAGATGTTCTCTGAAATGTAGATATACATTAACTGTATTTATTCATTAATATTTGTATGTATTCTTTTCATTCAAAATGTTTTTATGTATGAATATATTTGTTAATGCATTTTTATGCATGTATGTATTTATGCATTCATTTTTGACTCGTTCCATTTTTTACATTTTTTCAGGGTAAACATTTTTGTTTTATAATCAGTCTATAAACTTATAGCCTATACGTTTTGTCATGATTGCGAGATAATTTAGTCAGGATCACAACACAAGATGAGAAAAAGTATTTTTACCCAAGTCTTCTCATGATATCAGTAGATTATAATATTACTTATTATATAGTAGTAAATACGCTGCACGTCTTTTTATATTAATCAATATTTACCCACGTGGGCATGCTTTCAGAAATGTGTCTTGGCAGAAACGGATGTGTGAATAGCGTATGTGTGAATGTTTTCTGAGCCGCATGGCGCCCTCTATCTGTTATACTGTGAAGCATCCGGATGCAAGAAGAGATTTTTGAGTACATTACTCATTTTTTAATCTCGTCGCCTGAAATGCATGTCGGTGTAGTCTCTGCAGTGCACTATATCCCCGGTACAGTGGCGCAGGGCTTCCCATCATTCTTATTCATCTTTTTTTTTTCTTTCATGTTTTGAAACCGGTCTCTATCGTCATGCACGCTCCCAAAACAACAATGGGTACTTACGCTAAAGTGATCTTTAAATCTAGGCTAGTCAAACGAACCAAAACGAGCTGGCCAATGTAGCCGAGCTCATCTGTGTTCGTCCGTACGTTTCGTTTCATGCGTTTTCACCACGTTTTATCATCGCACCGTGACGTCCGGATATTGGATGAAGATCAAGCGTCTTCCCATCAGTCGGATCGAGGAAGAGATTCGGCGTTTTAATCCTGGAGCGCGGGATAATATGTCAAGGAGGAAACAGACCAACCCTTTCAAAGTGAATTGTAGGTATCCAAGGTAGCGTAAACACTTTTAATTTCCTAGCTAACGAAATGCTAGCTGGTGTTTACTGAACAAGACTCTCGCTTTAACGGCACTGGCTTGAGTTGTGTGCTTGCTTCAGCATTACATCCGCATTGTACTGTACTAGGACATCACAAAAAGGCCAAGGCTCCTCAGATACTCAAAGCCTGCTATAAATGATATTGTTTTTAACGTTGAATTGAGGACTACATTTGAGCGAGGTACCTGAAGGAGTTGAACACTTTGCCGGAATTGTTGCTATGAAAAATAGTGTTCAGGCTATGCTGAATCTGAATACCTTGGTATTCTGTCCCTAAAAATTAATAAACCTGAATCCAGGTATAAGTACCTTTCCTAAAATGTACGTATTTAAATGCATTTATACAGCAATTTTTGTTGCTTCAAAGCAGCCTCACAAAGGAGATTAATTGTTGATTAAGATAAAGGAATTTAAAAGTCATATTGGCTAATTATATAAGGTAAGAATATAATTACAATATTAAGTTAATTTATAAGCCATAAAGTTTTGAAATGAGGAAATATTATGACCCTTGTGCAATCAAAGGGGGTCTGATTCATATTTTGGAAGTTAAAACCTAATTTGTTGGCAATGGAGAGTTTCCAATTAACTTCTTTGATTATAAGTCATAATTAACTATTTTTAATATTTTTTATAATAATAAAAACCTAAAGATTGGTTGTTTTACAATGACTTAAGCCTAATTGATCAGTATATTTGTATGTTTGGTGCTACCAAAATGTAACTATTAAAGAAAGTATTTCCACACATTTTTGCATCCCTAAAACTATGAAATACAAAACACTATTTTTTTAATTGTTTAGCCATAATTACACACAATGTCTATATTTCCTGAATACATATAGGCTTAAAGAAACAACATTTACAGAGTCCTCTACAATATACCATGAATATATTTATGAATAAATGCTATTTATTTATTATTTAACTATAAAAGAAATATTTAAAAATATATATTTTGTATGACATCATGCAACTTGTGTTTTATGATTTGATTAGATTAATCCAACATCTCATATCAACCTCACACTGTTGATGAATACTGAAACTTTATGATGCTTTTCATTAAAAAATTTAAATAAAAAAAAATTCCCTACCCTACCCCTTAAATTTGCCACATGGCTAATAATATGAAACTAAGATGCTTAGAGTTTGACTTCTTATTCCCCGGTTGTTCTGCCACAGTTTTAACTTAATTTATACTTTTTACGTTAGTCATCTCTTCTGGCAAGGCTCTTTCTAAAAAAACAAATATGTGTCAGTTTAGTAATAGCTGCACTTCTATATGAATACTTATACTTGATAATGTTTTCTTTCATTACTTCTCCACATTTGATAGTATTATACCATAATAGAACATTAACAATATTATAGAGTTCTCAGTCATAAGACGTGACTCCCGTGGACGCCTGTGTCACAGTGTTACAAAGTGTTTATTATGTTATACTTATGTAATAACGTACATACAGTCAAAAATACATTTGACCACATAGAACAGCCAAAGCCCAAAGAATGAAACATAGCATTCAAAGAAAACATAGTTTAATGTTACACAAGCAGGCATATTTAATGGTGTTTAAATATATTGCAATTAAATTGTTAACAATGGCATTTACCTATTAGAATTTACAATTTATTAACTCATTGTGTTTAATTTTTTTTAAAGTTTTTAATTTTTTGTGTAGAAATTTACAGAAATGTATTTGCGAGCTTGCGTAATGTTATTTGCTGTTACCGCTAACATATCTTACCTGTTCAGGAAAAATGTGGCTACATTTACAGCGATGTCCATTTTCTTCTCCACATCCTCCTCCTCCGCCTCCATCTTTTCAAAGCATCCCAATGCATATTCTAGTTTTGGTTTCTCAGGTAATCGTGAACGTGTTTTCGAATCATGACAAGGTTTATAGGTTTAGTGCCTTTCAGATAGAACGGTAAACTGTTCAAGGGATGCACGGTTCACCTCAATCTGTTTATGCAGATTTATGGCTCTGGGATTGGACAACCTGCAGAAGGAAATGAATCACAGTAACACTCAAACTGTAAACACAAAGGACGTATCATACCCTAAATTTCTAAACTTAAACTGTATTTTAATACCAATACTTTCAGTTAAATAAGTACTTAAACTGAACATATTAGCTTAATATTTGTTTACACGTAATGAACATTTTATGATTAGTTTTTTTTTAAATTCTCACACACTGCACCTTTAAAACAACCTGTAAATAACTGAAAATAACAAACATTTAAGATAATGTTGTTTTAAAATACTGGTACACTTAAGAGAAACAATATTTTGTCTTATAATTCTGTAATGCAAAAATACAAATAGTTTTTTTATATATGTTTGATACTCACTATCAGAAAGTGCTTGTCACAATTTTATTTAAAACAATCTGTCACCTTTCTTATAGTATTGTAATGTTTAATGTTTAAATTCTGTATGGTGATGTGAACCATAGCACCAAAATTCCTCCCAAAATCATGCGCCTCAGTGGGCTATTCACGTGCGCAAATCTGGATTGTTCATTGTTTTTCAAAAAGTTCCACAACATTTTCATTTAAATTTTTGTTACCACAAGTGTACACAAAACTTTATATAGAATGCATTGTATTACACTATAATAGACCAAAGACCAAAAAACTTACAATTCAATTTACTAGGAAGATAATCTGATTTATAGAAATAAATGCACTTGTAGACAGTTTTAATTGGTTCGACAATCCAGTGGAGTGTTTATGATGGAAAATGCTTTCTATCAAGTCAATCAAGCCTGATTTCGGGGCCTGCATTTAGTATTTATTTGGTCTACCTTCAGTTGTTCACCAAACATATGCAAGGCTCTCATTTGGGAGCAAAGGATGAATTGAATTAAGGAGTCCTGTTCCCATTGTTTCCTCTCTATGAGTTAAGTTTTTTGTATGTTTGGTTCCCACAACCCTCCTCCTCTCCTCCGACTTTACCCTTTCTTTGGTGTCTGTTGGCTACTGTTTGTCTCTTTGTCTGGATTCAGACAGACACTGCGTCACCTCCTGCCTACAGACACACAGACTCTGAGATAACATCACAGTGGCACACTGAGGTGGGGGGTGTAAGACAGACGGAGGGAGGGTGGAGAGACAGATGTACAGACAGCACTGGCAATGGGGGAAGGGAAACTCTCTTACATCAATCACGGTCTGACTGATGCACTGTCGTGAAGATGGCCTGTGCTAGACGCTCTGAAATACCTCAATGCAACATTTCAGGTTCTCTTGGGTACTCACATGTTAAAACTTCAAAGTTGCTTGGGATGTTAGGACTGCCTAAAAGGCATCTGTGATTCCTGGAATAAATCATTATATATATAAATATTTCAGAATGAGATTCAGATAGTTATTCTTACTTTTAGCTGGAATGTGAGCGCAGAAGAAGTTTTTTTCATTAACTGTTCAGTTGCAGGCTGTTTCTTATCAGATAGTGATTCCGCAGAGAGTAACTTGAATACCTCAGGCTTGTGTAATCTTCTTCAGGTTATTGGCAGAGGTTGAAAGGGTACACTCCTTTTGTACTCAAGTAAAAGTACCACTATGTCAGTGAAAATGTATTCAAATAGAAACACAGTTGCCTGTATAAAAATCAGCATAAGTAAAAAGTTCGTCATGGAAAAATGTACTCTTGAGTAACCTTTTAGAGCACTGCTGTTTTCTCAGAGCAGCTCATCTTTGCAGTTACAGTGATTCTTATTCAATTAAAGAGTCTGATCAAAATATTATACATGTTTTATAACCAAGTTGGTCAGAACTTTCCTGACTGCAGATTGGTTTAATGAAGATATAAACGTCCTTTCACAGATGTTATTAACACCACATTTTCTGCTAAATTTAACTGATGCAAGTCTTGTTCTTGAAATCAAACACCTCTGCTGTTTAATGTTGATCCAGTGATGCTCCTTGCATTTGGATGATACTCAGGGTTCTGTCGTCTATGATGGATTGAGTTTAAAAAAAAATCTTCAAAATAAATCATGAGTAACAGCTTTTTTTGACAGAGAATCATTCTTTGCTACATGCAGATTACAATGTTGATAATCAGCAGGACACAGGTAAGCAAGTTCATTTACCCAGATTCTTGTATTTGGCTCTACCGTTTTATAAATAGATCAGGTTTTTGTTTGCAAATGAAAGATACAAATGACTCATTCAAAAGTTTCTTTTTTGTCTAAAGATTCTATCATAATAAACCAAATTAAACCAAGATAAACCTCATCGGAGGATAGCAGTAACACGTCCAATCATTTTATAACTATGAGGGCTTTGTCGAACAACTATGGAGACAAACTTTTTTCAATTGTGTGTGTGTTCTCACATGCATCCGTTGTGTGAAACCACATTATTAGAAACCACATTTATACACTTTTCAATTCAAATGTTTTAAAGTGTTTTTGCTGACTTTATTCATATTGCACAAAATCTGATTTTAAAGTAGAGAAGTATTTTACTTCAAATTAAACTTGTTCATAAAACAACTACATTGTTCCCACTACAAAAGTTATTTTTTCAATCCTAATAATCTGTCAGCTGATCTTACAGGCAAATATCTTTTGTGAATTAATGAAAAAAGTTTTCAATAAAAAATCTAGTGGAACATTTGGGTTAGAGCATTTCAAATTTTGGAGGTAAAATGTAGACATAAAGCTTACCCACCTGAAGTTCTATTACTATTGTGAGTGTTCGATAAGATTCAGGTTTGAGTCACGACGTGAAAGAATAGTAGCTTTAATCTTACTTCTCTGGCCCTTGGGAAAGAACTGTAACTAATCTTGCTCCTATGGCTGTACCTGTCCTCTGACCCTAGCGTATCCCAATTTTCTAACTACCAATATGGTATACGGAGTTGAGACCAAGTAGTTTTTTTCTCAGATTGGAAAGAATACCTCAATAAGACTTTCTGTTTATCACAAATTTACCAGAAAGAAACATTAAACTTAATTGCTGTGGTGCACTTTTCATTGGTTCTTTGTGTCCTTCATTCTGTGCTGTGTGAGATCATATTTTTACAATTCTGAAGCTTTCAATATTCACCTAGCAGAACTGTTATAGCCTGAGTGCCATACCAAGCGTAGTTGTGTAGTTACTATAATATGGTGGAAAAGTGGCATTAAAGTAAGAGCTTGTTGGATTCAAATCTCCTTTTTCAGGTTTTGAATCTAGCTTATTACTGTAAGTGCAAATCTTCACTAAATTTCACTCAAATTCTTCAAGATTTGTAAAGCAATCACAATAAATTGTAAACCCCCTCAAAGACAGACCTTTTCCAAGTCAGTAGCAAGCAATGTGATGGAAGGTGAATGTGCAGTAGTCAGGGTGGGCTAATTGCTAAAGCTAAAAGCTAATCCTGAAGTGAGTAATTTACATTAATCTTTCTCAAATGTTAGCTCATTGGAGAATCAAACATTACAATAACAGATGAGGTCCTGCCTTTTTGAGCAGAAAAACACTGAAAAGAAATCTTCCAGTTTGCCTTTGCTAATATTCCATACAAGTGATGGTCTGGAAAAACAAGAAGGATGCTTCCAATTGGTTAAGATGGAGTTTTGATCATCAAAAGCAGTGAGACTGAAAATGGGCTATTTTGCTAAAAATCTGAAATTTTGAATTTTTTTTATGATAAATGCTTTTGAGAAATGTTATCTTTCTTGAAAAAGTCTTTCATAAATACACCATAGAATCATATTAGCTAGAGTGAAATGAGCTTCTGAAATCCCCTTACACAAACCGCATCGGAACACTCTTGAAAACGCATCTCTCGCTGACTCTCATCACTCACATTGACAAAAGAAATCTTGCCCTATTTGTATGCTGCTCATCATTCACGTTACCCATCTGTGTAGATGTTGTCTGGTGGATGGCAGTGATTGAGTAGTGGGAAGTGTCCTGTTGTGGGTACATGGAGATGATACTGGATAAAACTCCAGCGATTGGGACTGCAATGCTTGTATGTGTTTGCTGTGGGGGTTGGCGAGTGTGTGAATGGAGCTTTAACTGCAGATCTGATCAGAGAAAAAACAAATGCATCTCTTTACCTCGTTTACCTTGTTGTTGAGATAATGAGCCTTGCTTTGAAACACAAAGAGCATTTAGTATTATTTATATTGTAAATGTTTGGTAGTGATATGTTGTATCGAATTTTCTTACATAGTCTTGTAAAATGATCATAAACAGTAGTTGAGTCAGCGATTTAGATTGGAGATCAGCTTTTTGAAGCCTGGTTAACCCATAACAGGTACAGAGATTGTTAGAAATTATAATAAAAAAAAAAACTTGTCATTGTTACACCAGTATTTTTTCTCCAATGTTTGATTGAACTGATGAATAAATCGTGTTTTGTATTCTCCCACTTATATTAGAAATTTTACCGCTGAGTGTTTACATTTATTTTAGCATTTAACATATTGAACTGTAATCGACATCCTTCAATGTGTTTCTTCAAATTAGAAGAAGAAATCTTGAAGACAGAGATTTGAACTTGCCTTGGCATGACATGATATGATGACACAGTTGACATTATTGTCCTACACTTGAAAAAGCTACTTCAAGTTTAGCCTGGGATGCTTAATTTTTTATTTGTGCTTACGCATGGTAACACATCCTCAACTCTCTCGTCCTCTTTCATGTTAGCACATATCTGGGGCCAACCAGACATCAGTCTGTTTGAGTTTTGTTTTACTCATTTTGATTGGTCATAAGACATTTAAATTTGCCAATGAAAAATGCAAAACGTAGGGACTTCAGGGTGAAGAAAAATAGCAAAATATCAGTACAGATGCAGCACTAAAGATGAACTACAGTAAAATTGCACAATGTTAAACTACTCCCTTAATTACACTTTCTGAGGGAAAAGCTACTCAATAACAGTCCTTTCTAATTTGCTATTTTACACTGCTGTGTAAATAGAACAAAATATTCAGAAAAAAATACTCGGGCAGCCAAAAAAAGGGCACATCTCTCTTAAACGAGGTACATTTCCATAATTCCCTTTTGAAGTTATGTCAAACGAACCGACCATGGGAACATAGCAATTTTTCTTCATATTTTACCAAAGACCAAGTGAATTTGCTTACCACAAGTACAAAAGACATTAGTAGGAACAAATAACAGGATGCCAAGGCAGCATCTGAGGGGTCTACGTGTAAGCACTGAGATGCTTTGTCTAGATCAGGGTTGGGCAAAGCCAATACTATAGGGCTGCAGCCCTTGATATTATTTGGTTAAAGCCTGTTTCATACATCACAAGAGTAGCTTCAAAGAAGCTAAGATAAAATGTTTTAGTAGAAACAGTTGTGCTGACTTCAGCCCTCCTTGCCCTTCTCTGATCTAGACAGATCCTGAGGTGAAGACTTTCTTTCCGCTAGTTTCAGAGAACACCAATCCTTCTGGCAGTTTCGTCAGAAGCATGAACATCGTAACTTTTTTTAAAGTTGAGCATTTGATGAAATTCCTCCAGGTCGTCTATTGTCTGGAGTAGTGAGTGCTTTAATAATCCACATTCAGCAAGATGAAAAACTTTGATGAGTAGGCTGTTTCTGCTTTCCTCATCCTCTGGGATTTTTAGGTTAGAGGTGGCCTCGCTCCTCTGACCTGGTATTTCCCAAATAGATGTGTGGTTTGTGGACACCAGCTCTTTATAGAGAGCTGGAGACATCTTGGAAGCCCTTCGTCCCTTTGTTGCCCCAAAGGGTGCTACAGCTAGGAAATATGCAGGGATATTTCAAGGGGATTGGACTGGCATGATTTATTTTTGGGCTAGCAGTGTTGCCTCCCGGAGGGAGGACTCATGTGTTCTCTCCAAAGCCAAGGGGATCTCGTCAGACTCGATGGCGAGAGCTTATTCACAAGCTGCTTCACCCCTTCATGTTATTTCAAGTGAGGGGCAACCTCGGGTTTTCCTTTTTATGTGTAATGGGAAGTGAGATATACTACAGTTTGTTGCCTGATGCTAAAGGCTGATTTTCAGTTGACAGAAATATAAAAAAATTACCACCTTTACAACTAAAAAGCATATTTATAGTCCAGACTCCATTAATGTTTTCCATTGCATATTGCTTGAATTACCTTTCATGAGAACCTTGAGGGGGTGAATTCTTTTTGTTACTTTCTTAAGACTTAAACTTGTTTCATCATTAAGTTTTGCATAATTAAGGGTTGAGCAACTTAAGTGAAAGCTAGAGTAGTCCATTTCGTCACTTCTGATTAACCAAGTAAAATGTTTTTGCCCATTTGAATCCAAACCTGATACCTTGCTAAGACCTCTATTGCCCAAATCCTGAGACTCATTTGCTGGTAAAACTAACATAGTTAGATTACATTGACTATGCCTGTGTTATACAGTCAATGGTTTCTTTTCAAACCAAAACACAGAGAAAGGGTGTCTGCTTTGAGATTATGGAAGCCTCTGGTGGCAAACAATAGTTATCTTTCTTTCGCTCCTCTTCCCTTTGAATAGACAATGAAATATCCTTGAGAGTCACAAAGTAATTATCAGTATAACTATAGTTACGAACAATCTCTGCACATCCTCCATGAAATGAGAAGGCTCATCCTCTGTTGCGATGGACAACCCTTCAGGTATATATGAGTAATGTGAAATTATTCCCTGAATATAGTTAGATCCATAACATAATGCCAAGAGCAGAAGAGGCATTTTATCTTTTGAACTAAACATCTTAAAAAAAAAAAGTTTAGGCTATGAATTTCTTGGCTATGGATTTACACACTTTTTATGTTAAAAAGAAAGAGAAAGTTTTGGATTCATATGTTTGGATATACCCTATAAGGAATAGGTAAGAGATTTGCTTTTACACAGATGTTATTGCTCTGCCAGTGATGGCATCTCTTCTCTTACAGGGCCTTTTCACACGGCTGGGTTGTCTGGCCCCCATCAGCACACTTTCGAGATGGATCCCAGAGACGAATTCATCGAGGACGGTGAATGCCACAGCACAAACTCACAGGATCCTGAAGAACAAGACAGCACAAGTGGTGAGACCACTGATACAGTCTCAGGACGGACTCTTGTCGGTGCAGTGTCTTCTCTAAGACAGCAGTTTTTGGAAAATTTTGCAAAACTCAAGTCAAGCTAAAATTATGGGATTTATTTGCTGTTGCTTTAAAGCAGCTGCAGAGAATGAGGGCCCTTATATTATATATGGACAATCGGTAATTAACATGTAACACAGTTTTGTATTTCAGCAAGATTAACAACAATATATAAAAACAAATGCATTTAAAAAAACATGCTTGAAGCTTATACATTTACATTTATGCATTTGGCATACGCTTTTGTCCAAAGCGACTTACAGTAGAAGAGAGACAATTTTTTTACACAGTCAAAGTCTATCTACTAAACTAGTCTAATAAACAGTAGCAGGAAGTAAATAAAGACAGAGGAGGAATTTATTTAAAAAAAATTTTTTTATATATGGTAGAAGAGAAGAGTTTTCAGTTACTTTTTGAAAGCTGTTAGTGTTGCTGCTTTCCTGACTAGATCAGGGAGTTTGTTCCACCAGCCAGGGACAGTGAGAGAGAAGGTTCTGCTAAGAAATTTATCCAAAATATATAATTATCCAAAAATGCGATGTGGAGAGATATAGGTTGCAAGGTGACCTGTAATGGAAATTTTAATTGATAAATTGATTTGTTTTTATGCTTCCAGATGAAGGTGACAGTGATTTTGATAAAGATGAAGATTCGAACGCCTCTGCTGATGATAGCATGACTAGTAATAAAAGTCACCATGGACACATACTGCAGAGTGACGTGAAAGAGGTGAGAAATCAAGCAATGGTGCTTGATTGTTAGTCACATACAAATAATGGCTACAATTAATTACAAGAAATTAACTTTAGGCCGAAACATACATGTATGGTTCAGATTTAAAGTAAAAAAATAGATTGTCTATATTGCTTCATGATGAAATAATTTATTTTGAACTTTTAAAGGAACACTACCTTTTAATAATAATAGCTCTTTTTACTTTTGCAGAATCTACCCTTAAGTTAAAAAGTAGTTCATTATCGTTTTCGCATCTGTTCAGCCATTTTCCAGGTATGGCCATTAGACTTTCTAGCATAGATCATTGATTTGAATGTCATCAGTAGCATTGTAGTCCCAAAATGATCAGTGTTCCAATTTTTTTTCCCCCTAAATAAACCTTTTATGTAGTTACATTGTGTGCAAGACAAGCCGAAAATGAAATGTTGAATCTTTCTTGGCTGATATTGTAAGGTACTAAGTTCTGCTCTGGTTATTTAATACAAAACTTTGATAACACAAAAACATTTGCAGTGGTAATTTCAATTGTTTTTATGCATGAGAATAACTTGGGAGCCTCTACTGGTTTTTAATCCAACCATGTTTAAGGAGAAAAAACAACAGTTTCAAAAAAGAAGGGCTTAATTAGTGGAATCGGGTTTGATGCATGAAAGTTGAAGTGAAACCTTTCTTACCTCTGGTTTTGTCTGTGAAAACTGTAATTTGCATTTATTGGATGCCCATTTTGTGACGTTTCGGGACCCTAGAATTAATTATGTTGATCGGTCCTATAATCAAGAGATCCAAGATGCGAATAAATCTGAGACATTTTAAACAAAGCAAGGTCTCTTTCTTTATATTTGAATGCTCATCTTCAGGAATCAGGGTAAGAAGAAAAGCTTTACTTGTTAAGAACATGAGAGTGAGGACTTAATTAGTGAGGACTTCTTAATAATGTAAATTGAAAAGTCAAATGAGGTTTTACATGTTTGTTGTGCATCATCTTCTCCAGGAGAGCGAAGAGGGGGGGGACCAGGGGAATTTAGTTTGTCCTATTTGTTCCTTGGATTTCAGCAGCCCGGATCAGCTCATCACTCATGTCTACCAGGTGAGGGACACAGTACTCTAGAGTTAAGTTCTGTTTATACATCTCTGCTCAGCTGAGCTCTGCATGCTTTTGTGAGCCTTTTCATTGTTTTCTGGGCTTAGTACCTAATACTCTACCTGTACCATTCTCTGTCGTTGATTGGTCAGTCACTGAGCTCACTGATTGGGCTAAAAAAACATAGTGAACTCCAGTGCTGTCCTTCAGGAATTTGTCAAGTCGTCTGTCTTTTAAACAATGCCTTTCATTTGAGCTTTAGTAGAAAATTACTCATCCTTTACTAGAAATATAGTAGAAATATCTCGATAAAAACACAACATGAAATCGACATTCAGATTAATTGTTTTGGAACAAACTGCTTAATTTTGTGAACAGTAACCAGGCTTTATGACCTAACTGTTCCACACTGATGACCTATTCATTATTATTGTTTTATTATTTTGATAAATGGTTGCTGCTAAGGTTGAAATTGCATTTACACATGTTTCATACTCGCCTTACTTACTATGCTGCTAATTATGTACTTTTACTAGCACCTTTCAATTTCCCTTTGGGGACTATTACGGTGAATTGAATTGAATTGAATTTGAATGGAATTTCCCTATTTAAAAAGAACTGTAACGTTAGGACTCTAGTACCTTACTAGAATAAGATGAAGGTGTACTGGATGTTATTTTACCACTCTTTTTTACCACAAGATGACTCTTATACCACTCATATGGAAGTGCCTGTGAATTTCCTAAAAAACTCTCTGTGCTCTAAATATATGGACATAGCCTGAGCGATGCAACCACAGAGCAGTCACTTATCTGACTGGTGGAGACTGAGCTTGTACACTTATGCAAACTTAATAAAACACTGGCTTCTTTGAGGGGTGCTTTAACCCAATATTAAGTAAGAAAGTTTGTGAATTGTCCATTGCGAAGGCTCTGCATGTTTTCATGTGTCATCAAAAGCATATGTACTTCTGCTCTTTGTCGTGGGCAAGGTTATCTAAATACACAGCCTCCTCACTTCAATGCAATCGTGCATTAGTGGTAGGATTTTTTTTAAACAGTCAACATTCATACTTCACAACAAAAAACCTATGTTTGAATTGTGATTAATTTTTAAAGACTTAGAGTTGATTCTTTCCTTTTAAAGGCTATAACTAGAACACAGAGCAAATTAAAACTAAATTTGAACAGTACTTTTAACTAAACTACATGAAAGATAATTTTCAGAAATCTGTTATGGGGCTCTTTATAGGTTTTAACATATAAACATTTAACACATTTACTCCTTTTATAATTTCACTGAGATTACCTATTAAGGAATCTCGACAATCTTAAACAGAAAGGCTGTCAGATGGTACAATCCCTTGCTGAAAACATGAACACGTCCCATATAAAACAATTGGGGTATTGGAAGAACTTCAAAAACGATTTGAATGGATAGCATACGTGGTTGTTATCTTCTAAATGTAGTTTTTTGTTGTCTTCTTTTTGTGAACAGCACACCGCAGTGGCTGGTAGCAAGAGTTATGTCTGTCCTGTGTGCGGACGTGCACTCAGTTCTCCAGGATCTCTGGGTCGCCATCTTCTAATCCATTCAGAAGATCGATTATCCAACTGTGCAGTCTGTGGAGCACGCTTTACAGACACTAATAACTTCAACAGGTCAGCTAACAGAACTTTTAGACCCAAGTTTGTTTACTTGTTAACTTTTCCTCCATGGTATTTTACCTATTTTGTCGAGTCTATAAAAGGTCTTCCAATGTCAACAATAAAACACATAGCAAACGGTGGTTGAGGAAACGCAAAAGGTACAAAATATAAATTGTTACATCAAAAGATCAGAATTGATAAGGTTTCAGTAGCAAGATGCATTTTAATTGACAGACACTTTAGTCATAATAGTAAGAAGAGTATAGCATTCATATCAAGTCCATCATCTTCAAATCAAGTCCAGCATGTTATTGCTTATATTGGGGGCAAAATTAAATCGAGAGACCATTTTTTTTGAAGGGACCCAATGATGAGTACACTTCAACAGATATTCAGGTTTATTTTTGATGAGCATACACTGTAAAATCAAATAGCATACTTTACTAAAGAACTGCACTGATGTTTACTTGATTTTACTCAAATGTTGAGTTTAGTTAAAATGGTTTGCCTGTAGATCCTTATTAAATTTACTTAAATTTTTTTCCCTAATTTTACTTTGAATAAATAAGACAATCAGTTTCCTAAGTTTTATTTTAAGTAAACTGAACTAATTGCATTTACAGTGTAGAGGAGAAACAGCAGTGATGTCGTTCCAGATCAATTCTGCACATCCTTGGTAATAAAAAGTTGGGGATATATAAACTGCTTTTGTCAGTGTTATACAACATGTGATGGACGTAAATTCAACATGTGAGATCCACGTAATTAGTGTTAATGCCACCTATGCTCTCATGTATGCCTATTTTCTGCATATGTCATGCTAATCTGTACAAATCTTTAATGACATTTGTTCTTAATAGTTTTATTATCAATACATAGTTAAAGTGAAATAAATAAAACCTGTTAATCATCTAATTACCAGGATATCCCTCTATGTCAGAAATAGGCTTATTATTTTTTATGGCTTAGAGCTTATTATTAACCCTACCATTTCCAGCAAATTTAGCTTTTCCTTTGCATTTAACTGTTTTTGTAAGATTTTTGACCTCAGTTTTTCTATTTCAGAGAGGCACAACACCTATTGATATATAAACATGATAATTCAATTGATCAGAGTCTTGATTTAATTTGTATTTTATATTAAATAGTGTATACGTAATAGAGTTTAATAAGCCAAAACCTCATGAAGTAAATAATATGAAAGACTGTCATGATCTAAAGTTTTCCACATACAACACTAAACAAGGTACAGTAGTGGCTCTTATTGCTTTCATCAATTCAAAAAATATAATCTTTAAAAGAACACTTTTAAAATGTTGATAATAGTAATTAGTTACTGATTTATTACTAAATTAATCAGTAATGCATAAGGAAGAAGCTGTCAGAATGAAAGTGCCAAGGCCGGTCGAGGAAAACATCATTATTTATTATCAGCCAAAAAAGTCAAATTCCATATCTCTGGACCCTTAGGGAGCAGTGTGCTAAATTTCTGCATTTAATGTCATATCATGGCATAAATATCTCAAAGCTTTACTGAGATGTAGTATTCACATAAAATGTGTTTGCATGTCATTCAAAAACGTTTTGACGAATAGTCTTAAATGCCATTAGCTTTTGTCAACCTGGTATGAAGATGCTCAAACTTTTTGAAGTTTGAAGTTGGGAGGAATGGCAACAGTTCAAAAAGTCTGATGTCTTTATTAAGCATGGTGGACAAGAAGTATATTTTTGCCAAATATGGAAAAATTGGTATCTAACTTCCCCTTCAGACAAAATGATAAAATCAGTGAGTGTAAGCTAAGATTGCACAACTTATTTGGTATTTTCAAAATTGATGTATATCTTTTGATTACAAGGTGACGATGGGACATTGTTTTAGTAACATAATGCCTAAGTGACTGTCTAGAATGGAACTTTATCTTGATGCATTTAGAATATGCAGCATTTTTTTTTTTCAAAATGACTAAAATAAAAATGTTCAACTTGATAAAATTGGATATGACATGACAGTGAAATATTTGATTGCACGTCAGTTGAAAACAGCTTGATGAACTGACTTGAATTTTGCATAACTTTTAGTCAATAACTTCTGAAGATGATGTAGTTCAAATTTTGTGAAGATTAGACAACTGGTGGGAGGAGTTCAAAAAAGTATTTTTTTCTGAAAATCCAAAATGGTGGAAAAACTATCCTAGCAGAAAAAAAATCATCATAGGGTGAAATTGCATCAAGGTGAGCTTAGGAACCTGAGGGGGGAGGGGGGGAATTTAGTTTCAATGACTTACTGTTCACCAGTACAAATGTGAGTGCAAGTTAACGCTAATTGTGTCCCTAGAAGCAATGAATACAATACGAGATACAATTGTAATCTAAATAAAATGCAAATAAAAACATTATTATGATTGAACCTGCTGGTCCTTGGCTGCAGCCTCACGGTTAAAAATGACTGATATTACATGGAAGCGTTTATGGTTGAAAGATTTGTTCGCTTTCTTTGCTTCAGAGTTCATCTTTTAAAAGTACATTTTCTTTCCTAATCTGAATCTGTAGGGAAAAGTTAAAGGAATTCCTTGACACAAGCAGCATAGAGATCAACAGCGAGGGTGAGCCCTGTGCCATGTCCAATTCTCTCTCCAGAAGCCCTGGGATGAACTCCTGCTCAAATTCTGCTCCAACACTTACTCATTTACCAGATGGATACGTTCCGTCAGCGCCTTCACATCCATCACTTTCCGACAGCCACAATAATCCCAGCTCGGCTCTCCACCCTCTGCCTGACCTCATGAACTCAGCTCCCGTGTACCCTGCTGGAGTCTTGCTTGTTTGTAACAGTTGTGTGGCCTACCAGCAGCTTGTGGATGCTCAGTCACCAACGATGCGCAAGTGGGCGATGCGAAGAAAGAACGAACCAGTAGAAGTACGGGTACAAAGACTCGAGCGTGAACGAACTGCCAAAAAGACAAAACGGGCTTGTGAGACGCCGGAGGAGCGAGAAATGAGGCGATTACGAGATCGAGAGGCAAAGAGGTTACAGAGGATGCAGGAGACGGATGAGCAACGCGCACGACGGTTACAGCGTGACCGAGAAGCCATGAGAGTTAAACGGGCGAATGAAACACCCGAGAAGAGGCAAGCGCGGTTGATTCGTGAAAGGGAAGCAAAGAGGCTAAAGAGGCGATTGGAGAAAATTGACCCGTCGTTGAGAAACCAGATTGAGCACGATCCTTCTGCAATGGCAGCGCTCACAGCAGATATGAGTCTGTTCCAGTATTCGTTCCCCATGTCTGTGTCCTCCATGGACAATGGGCTGTTTATGAAGCTTCCCTAAAAAGCACAGTACTATTTAAAGCCAAATTTGCTCCACTGTTGAGTCGAGCAAGTTGTTTTTTGAAGCATGCCACTCACTCTAAAACACCTGGCTGGCCATGATGAGAAAATGAAGGAATCTTGACAGCCATTTGCGATGATTTCTGCCATTTCATTTTGAATTGCATTGCAATAAATGCGGAATTGGGTTATGTAGGAGTGTAGGAGTATCAGGTATTCTCTAACATTTGTCATGGATCTACGAGACAGAAGAAGCAGGAAATTTCAGGACACTTTCAAAGATTATGTAATGCTTCAATCAAGAAAAAAAGGTGTTCAACTTTTCATGTCATTCCTGACATTATGGATTACGTTCTTGAAACAGGTTGAAAGAACTTGTAAACTCTGAGAGTTGAAGAGAGTTCCTTTCTGTAGGCATGTTTTCTGAATTCCAGTACTATCCAGCTGCATTACTGGGGATTGTACTTCATGGAGACTGTGCCAGTTCCTTTAAGACCCTAGGATATAGGATTTCATTAGGTGTCATTAAGGAACGTTTTCCACTGATTATTTTACATATTAACAGATTTTTGCATGTAAAAGTTTTTTAAGATGTTAAAGAGTTGGATATTTGCTGCAAATCTGGGGTTTTACACTTGGTACAAAATTTCACAACCACTTATTAAAAATTCAGGACTGAGTAATTCAATATCCTTAATACATGGTTACATTAGGTTATCAATTGTTTTACATGGTTAATTGCGATCAGTTATATGTTTTCATGAGTAAACTCACAATTAGTTACATTTTTAATTTCAAATGTGATTTATTTGATCAAATCTAATGAGAGGATTAGATAGAATTTGTTTCTCAACCAATTCTACAAAATTCTGTACATACAAATACAAAAATATAGTTATGAAATTATTTTACTTTTTCCATGTTTTTCTTGATAATATGAGGTCTATGTCCCTGTCACCTGAACATAACAAAATTAAGCTTAAAATAATTAGAGAATATTTGTAGAGCTTGTAATTTAATGTATACCAACATTTTCAAATGCAAAAGGGGTTGACTTTGCTGCGTGTTTAAATCTTAGAGTGGTGCTGTCATACTGGTGAGTCCAGTTTCCTGTAATGCTGCTAGATTCTACCTGAACACTCTTCTTTCTTTCGAATGCTACGACTTTCCTCAGAGCATCGAGACCATATGGGTTTCTGTTTGCACAAGGACTTCAATTGCCTGCGGAGAATCCAGTATGAAAGATAACTCACATAAGACATATTTTCCAGGACCCCGGATTGGGTCGCTACTAACTGTTATCAAAGAAGCAACTACCTCGCCATAGGCTCTTTGCATGGCATAGTCAAACAGGGGCCAAGTAAATCCTGAAACAGACTCAACGTTCCCTATGCCAACATCTTCTTTAGAGCATGACTGTTCATTCATGTTCCTGGAGGACAAACCTTTTTTAGTATTGAACCACAAACATTAATCCGCGCTAATGTGAGACTTGTGAAGATGGTTACCATGTGTGTGTGCGAATCTATACGTAAACCTGAATAAAATATTGAAGCTTTAACCTAATTTCGCTGATATTTAAAGCAGCTCTATTTAAATCGCAGATGCACACATGAACTCAGTACATGAACATGAACTACTGATTAGAAACTATGGTGTCAAACAATATCCTGACTGACGAAAACAGATGCATCTTGCTTATTAAAGGTTGTTTACACTATAAAAATAGAGCCACTAAGTAGATTTTCAAACTAGTTTATAAATGTGCTTGATCAATTATTCAAAAGATGTGCACATTCATTGAGGGAAAAAATCATGCTAAAATCAACATATACATGAGGGACATAATAGTCTCCACACCACATTTATTGTCTTATGGTCAGTTGTTCATATTTGAATCAATTCAACCCAAATCATTTAATCATGAATTGCAAAAAATGAAGGGAAACAGTACATCTACTGTTTTATAAACCTATACAAACATATACAACATATCAATGGGCATTATCGTCTGACATCTGCCCACTGTGGTTGAATCTGTTTGAGCCATCTACCACACCCAGTGGAGCTTTTGTTATCTTTCAATATGCAAACTCTCAAACAACACAGTTTTTTTCTGATAAATAAAACAAACTGCCTCACAAACAAAGAGTTTTAATGCAGTTATTGCCCTATTTCTTTAAGATCCTATCCCTGTTTTTGTTGGCTATCACTATGTGAGGACCTCCAAGAGATTTTACTGATTATTTGTTGAAAGATTTGAGATATTTTCTTTCATTTCTACTCGCTAACCAGTATACCAGCGAGCAGTAGTCCCTTTTTTTTATCACCTTTATATTTTAAAACTACAGGATATTAAAATGTTATATGAACAGTGCTGACTAAAACAATAATTGTTTTTAGGATCCTATGTTGAACACTATTCTCTGCACATTTTAGCTGAGCTCAGAATAGAGCATTGGGAAAAAAAAATTAATAAAATTCTGTGGCAAAATAGGAGCGAAGCAAAGGGATTTATGGTGTCATGCTCAGCCTAAATGGAAACGTCCTATCAGGAAGAAGAAAATCTTTTTAATTAATGATAATTATTGTTATTATTATTATTATTTAATTCCAACCACAGTCACACGCCTCTGACCTCCCAAACCAGACTTTATAGGTTATGACACGGGTTGCTTTTCACACAGGAACTCAGGGATTGTGTGGATCACTGAGGTCAAAGAGGAGCAGACGATTCTTTTATTATATTCAACAGAGAATTACTTGTACTCACCTTTACTGGTCACATTTTAAACTGGGTTTCTAAAAAAAATGTTTAAAAACATAAAATCCACTCCTGAGCGTGAATGCTGATAATCTGCAGCTCTATTATGCTTTTTCTTTAACTTAAAGTTCTCTGGTCTTTGCTGCTCTCACTGTACTGTAAGAAGTGTACTTTACCTCTTGGACCTGGAAGTGCTTCTAGTAAATGATGATGAGGCTCTACTGTGGACGTAAATGGAAGTATCAGCTAAGTGGCAATTTTGTCATGAATTATTACTCTCTTTTTCAAAAAGCCATTAATTCTGTTCATCATCACTTAGAAAACATTTGAAACGTGTAATTGATAACATATTTATGTTTGATTGAGTTAACGTAAAAGTAGTGAACATTTATAAAGGGAATCTTGGATAGTGCTTGCGCTCTCTATTGGATCACGTGTGCTATTTTTATGAGATGTGCAATGATGTAAAGCTAATGAAATGCATGTGTGTTTTAATAATCAGGGTCTACACTAAGAAAAAACTGATTCGCACCAACAAATTGTTTCATTCTTATTTAAAGAGGAAGTTGTTTCTGACCTGTTGTTGGTTTTTGTGTCTTTCTACCTCAAATTAAAACCAGTTTGATGTGAATGTTTGTTGATACTTTTGGAACTTTTTATTTGGGACAGTGATGAGATACAGTTGAGTCAGTATTATTTGAAGTGAAGTGTGGGATTTTTTCTCTTCTTCCATAGAAAATGTCATTCAATTTATACTGTTTTATAGTGTCTACTTTAAAACCACCTTTAACATTTTTATTTATTGTTTTCCGCTCAGGTAAGGTAAAGTAAATCCAATCTAATACGCATTATAAGTACATACTTTTTAACACGTTGTGAGTATTAATGTTTACTTATAATGTGTATTGGATTTTTATGTTGTATTGCTTTACCTGTCAAATAAAACAGTACTTAAAATAATAAAACTACACTATCATTCATTTGACCTCTGTGCATGTGATTCTGTGAGCATCTCCAGGTTGCATCACATGCCTTTAAAGGATGAGAATTTATCACTTTTCAGTTTTTTAGCCATGGTCTTCGTGGGCATAAATCTTCAGGTCAACAATTTTTACCTTCAATCTCAAATACTTAAATTTGTGTCACTATGTTTTTTTGTTGTCAAGATGCTGGAGTGTTCTAGTGAATCCATCACGACAACGGCTTCCAAGTCATAGACCCTTATCCAAAACTTTAACTGTTTTGATCTTTATGATCATTAATTTTTTTTTTCGCCAATTGACTTGGCTGCCATCAGCTGCCCTTCAGATGTTGTCTTGACACAAGTGTTAGTAGTTAATAAAGTAAACGTGAAAATAATTTAGAAAGTAAGTTAAATATGTAATGTATGACTTTTTCCTAAAAATAATAAAAAGTATAGACGTAGCCTAAAGAGCTGGAAAATAAAAAGAGCTGGAAAATAAAAAACGGTTTTATAAAATAAACCCTCAAAAATGCACAAAAAAGTTTTGATGTTACATATATATATATATATATATATATATATATATATATATATATATATATATATATATATATATATGTATATATATATGTATATATATGTATATATATATATATATATATATATATATATATATATATATATATATATATATATATATATATATTTATATATATGTATATATATATATATATACAACATAATGATTTTTAAATAAACTTTAATAATATAATCTAAAAATGCATTTTGTAATATATGGGGAAAGCCATAATAAATAGATTACAATAACATTTAAGTAATGAATAATACATTTTAAACAAAATATTGCAATATAAATGTATATTTCTATATTTAAAAACATATATTTTAATTTAATTACATGTAAAGTGCAAGTTTTTTTTACTATTTAGTTAACATATTTAAATTAAAGGAAATATATTTACTATACAAATATTTCAATGTATGAGTTCCTTACACTGTACATTAAAAGCAAATATTTTTTTATATATTTTACACAGCAGCCTAAATGTTATAAACTCTCCCAATACCAGTTTTTCTAGGCCAAATCCAAATACCACCCAATCTGGCAACCTAGAGTCTTCAGAACTCAACTCTATTGCTGTTGTATCAAGACTCGGATTATTGGTGAAAATGTGTAAATAAAGAGGTACCATCTGTATTGCAAGTGTTTGGATTCAGTTCCAGCAAATTGGGAGAGGGAGAAATGATGCACCAAACAGCCTCGACTGGTGAGTAAAAAGTGCGGGAGGGAAACTTGTTTAAACAAAGTTAAAAAAAAAGTGTTAAGCAGTCACATTTGCAGTTAAGTATAAACTCTTACTGAGAGTTCATCATGAAAATATTCTAGCAAGATGTAGCTAGCAGACTTTACAACTAATCTACATGAGAACATCTCAGAATTAAACACTTAGTGCAGTGTGACAAAACAAGTAAACCTGATAGAAATTAACAAATTTTTTTTGTCATATTTAAGTGTTGCCAAAAAAAACAAGAAGCAACGTTACGAGTGTTCGTGTTTGCTCGGTTGTCAATTGTAATGTTTTGTGTCGACAGTAATTACTGTTTTAAACATGGCCAAAGCACCCCAATCAACCACACCACTTTATGATGGAATGAACAGCTTTCCCAAGCAATCTGAGATGAATTTAGGAACCAGGAGATGAGAGCCTGGTCTTAAACAGGCCCTGGCTTAAGTCACTCATTCTCAAAGACCTACTTTTAGTCCTTATTTTGGGTAGCACACATTCTGAATGCATTTGGCAGAATTCAAATTAGGCATTTTAATCTAGATTAATGTAAATATTAATCTAGATCATAAAAATGAATTCATACTCACTCCTAGTTTAACTTAATTCACACAGGTCTAGCTCATATTACACCTTTTGAATTAAACAGTTGCAAAAACAGTTTTTAGTTCTCTGCATAATATCACACTTTACATAAGGTTAAAATGTACATTTTGCCTGTTATTAAGGTCTACTAAAATGTGAAATATCGTGATATGAATTATAACTCATATCGTTCTCCCTACACTGTGTCACTAATTTAGAGTAAGCGCTCGTTGGTTGGTGAAAGCAGATCTCTGTCAATAGTTTCGATTTGTCTAGTTGCATTGTCTAACTCTCATGACTGCAACATCATCTCAGGAACCGCACGAAAGCTTGCAGTGAGCTGCAGGAAATCAATACTTGTGCTGCAAATCTGCTTTTGCAGCATGATCCCATCTTCTCATTGACCTGTAAACATTTACCATTCCTGATTTTCTGTGTGTTGGTGTGAACAAAACATTACAGACCATAACTAACAGCTTATCTATGTCCTAAAGATAATCTTAGAATCTTTGCAATGCATTGACATCAATGCTGCTCAATGCAGCTGAACCCTTTCTGGTTGGGACACAGCTGGTTCCAATTGCAAGATTTGCAATATTATTCTCAAATCAATTTTATGTTATGGAAAATTACATGTTTTTACTTTATAATAAAAAAAGGTTATATCTGCATTTGCAACACAAAATGACATTTTTATCTCAATATCTTAAAGCCCTCAGAATGCAGATAGAACTTTATAACACAGTACAAAAAAAAAACATTTAATTCACACATCCTTAGCAGTCAACTCAATAAATTGAATGCATCAGAAATAACAGACAAGCCAGCTTGTTGATATTATATAGATATAATATATATTATATTGTGTTTACTTGACAAAGAAGATAAATGCAACGTTTCCAAGAAGTTAGCGGTAACAATAAAAATACAATATCTTTGTGTCCTTACATAGAATTAAACAGGAAAACAAAACAGCCCTAAGTAGTTCACAGAGAGGTACAAATATACAGTACAAATCTATTTTATTCCAAAAGGGTACAAATAAAAATGCAACAAAATAGAGTTATTAATGCTTTGTAAAGTTCAGGTAGGTGTAGGGTGCAATATTCTAAGGGAGCACTTTGGGTAGACGACTCTAAGGCTTCTGAGAAGAATTAATACATGTTGGTACGGCCATACAATATTAAAATGTACTTTACAAAGTTTATACAACCTGGAATATACTTGAGGATTGAATATTACACATACATCATTGCATATATTCTGCAGATTTTATGCATTGAACAAAGATGCCATCCGATTAAAAACTGGTCACGCATCACATTAAAGCAGAGTCACTTAGTGCCAAGTAGTACAAAGTCAAATTTGAGATTATATATTTATAGATATAGATAAAAGCATATTACACCTTATTCATTCAACATCTCTGAATGTGCTGTTTAAAATAGTCAGGGATTTACACATAAAATGGGATATTTTCCCAAAACTGATGCTTCTTACACCTGAGACTTCGGTTTGTCTTGGACATGTTTGAAATGAGATTTATTTTGGAAGAACCCTTTCTTCATGTTAAAAAGCTTCGCCTATCATTGCATACATACAACAATGATCACAAAAGCAGATGACTTTACAAAAATCACTGAAGCATTCCTACTGTAATAGAACCTTAATAAACCTTAATCCAAGCTCCAATAATAATGTAGTTATTATTGTAGTTAAAAATATGCTTGGTGTATGTATTTTCTTCATTAATTAATTGTCACCAAATGGAAAAAGTGCTTATTATAAAAAAATTATTAATTAATAATAATGAATAACCCTTGAGTTTGCTTTTTTTTCCTCTTTCTTTTGGTGGGCCAAAAAAAGGGCTGTGTGTGTTGTCAGCCAATGATTGGATCAAGCAAAGCCACATACATAAATGTGATGTCTTTGGTTTTCAAAAATGCATCATGTCTCCAAATAATATAAAAGTGGATTATTAGTGAGATATGCAATTTAAAAAAAATCAAATTTCAAATATAATATTTTTGAGCTATCAAAAGTGAGACTGTTGGTTTTGGGAGGTGCTTGTTTTCAAACGGCAGCACAAGCTTTGAGAAACATTTTTTTAACTGGATAAGAAGTCCTGATCGCTGGTTTATCAGCCAGTGAGCAGGACCCATAAAGTGCAGCTGAGCCTCCGGTTGCCAGAATTTGTGAGCATTAATTCATTTGTTAGTCCACCTCTTCCCCCAAATATTTCCCATCAAGTAACTGTTTAACCACTAAAGACAATCTAAACTAGTGTAAAGAAATAGCAAGAAATCCTACAACCTTGCGAGAAATAAAAACAAAAATAAAATGTATTATGTTACTACAAAATTGTAAATACTTGAGTTTTTTTACTGTAACACAATCAAGCTAAATAAAATATATATAACAGTTCGAAGAATTTAAATCTAAAAACTTTCTATAAATTCATAATTCTTAAATAAATGGCAAAAACAAAAATTCAGTTGGTAAATATTTCCAGTACAATCTAGCAGATTTTAGCCTAATAGGGTCTGCAAATTTCTTCATTCATTTAAACAGAGTGGATCACATCCAGCTGTAGTCATTTCATGGACAACATGGTGCTTTTTTACTCCAAAAAAACATTCAGGAGGAACTAGATCTGGGAATTAGTGATGTGCATGTTATAGATGTAAAATTTGCATATACAAAGCAAACTTTGTAAAAAAGCATGGTTTGTACTTAATGGCATCATCCATAGAAATGTACACATTAAAAAAAAAGAAAACAACATGAAATTCACACTGAACCAGTAAAAAATAACCAAAAGTCTTCTGTGGGCCATTCAGAAATGCGACAAGTAAACAACTCTTTGTATTGGTTTTATGATGCAATGCACAGCATAAACTCCTGTTCATACTCAACCAAACTAACCCACCCTCTTTTCACCATCACAACTTATATACAGAACTACAATGAGTATTTAATTTCCCCTAAGTTATCATCAAATTACACAAACTTTTTAAACTAAAAAGGACTGCCTAAAAATTCTCATTAAACAGGATCAGTCTTCACAGCTAATTTAAATCAATAAATATAAAAAAATGAATTTATTTTAGCAGATACACATAATGAGCTAGTCAAAAGACATCATCTTACAATCAATAAGTGCATCATATTAATTTTCAGTGAGAGACCCAAACCAGATCACAGATGAACTTCCTGTGAAATTATACTGTCACGTTCAAATGCATTGTTTAAGTACAACACACATATTAAGGCATAATTGACAAGTTAATACTATAAAAATGTTACTTCATATCTGTACAACCATACAAACTTACATGATTGTATTACGTAGTTTAATAAAACAGAGTCAATTACTAATCTATGGGCGAGGGGAAGTAAGTGCAGAGTAGTTCAATCCATCAATGATGGCAATATTGGTAAGTGATTAAGAGGAGAAAAATAACCTGCAATGCTTAAAGGAATAATTCACCCAAAAAAGAAAACGTCTCTTCAAAACCAAACTGAAGACATTTAAATTGAAACTATAGAGATTTTGATGTCTCCATTCATACATAATTCTGGTTTCACTCCAGGGGCTGGTAGATCAAAAGCTAGTGGGTGTTTCCAATTCCAGGTTACCTAGTAGTTAATCTCACCCTTAGACATCACACTAACAGAACGCTAGCTAAATGTCTGAGTTTCGAAAATTGAAAATATTCAAAATTCCTAAGTCGTGGTTTGATTTGTGGAATTTATCCGGATGAACGGTAGTAGCGAGTGTCACGTTTATAATCATTCAGCCCAGAAACAACATGGGCGCGTACGATTGAGAACATTGAACATCCATGGTGTGAATGAAAATGTGTGATTTAAAATAACTAACATTGGATTTACTAGCTACACTAGATTTTTGTGGTAACATTTTTGCTGCCCGCAATGACATGGTATTTGTTTTTTGTTGGCATGCCAGTCAAATGGCCTCATTGGCAGGTCTTGACCAAAAAAAACTGCCAAAACCCCCAGACATTTCCTGACGCCCTGGCTACACAAGACTATGTAGCAGTTATATATATCCACAGAACCTGATGAGATGAAAAAACACATGAACAATAACCGCCTAGAATATGAACCAAAATCTCTTAATTTGAATAATCCATTACCTGGGTGTTTGTCTCAAGTTGCCTCACCTGTCACCACTAATAGAGAATTTATATTATTCAAAAATTCTTAGCTTAAAGTTTCTTTGTTGCTTGTATGAAGGAACCATTATTCATTTTGTTTGGTTTGAATTGGATTGATTTGGTTAATGTGGAACATTCTTGAATGAAGGCTTAAATATCTAAGTTCACTTACTTTTTAGCAGGTTGCCAACTTTGCCATGTTTTTTTTTCTGGACTATAAATTGAACTATTCTAGGATTCTAACCAAGGTTCTGGGTGGCACTCTAGATTTGGTTGGCACAGCTATAAATATTCACTAAAGTGGAAATACTTCCGCCAGCATTTAACTAATTTTTCTTTTTCTACAGTGTTAAAAAGCTTTATTCACACCACAGAAATCCTAATAATTGCTTCACTTTCTATGAAACCCCAATAATTGCGTCACTCGTCTATCCATTGACTTGACATTTATAACTCTCTGAAATCCAGCAATTTCCATTGACGTGAACATACGGTTAGATCCAGCACACACATCCAATCACCTTTGGTGACGTCAGTGTTTCACCCTTAATGTTGATCAAAAGGTATAATAACAAAAAAAGGAAAAAATAGAAACAAATACAAAAGTTCACTGAGGGACAAGCCAACAAAAAAATATTTTATCTGTTATACAATTTTTGTCTTCTTTTGGCTTTCTAGTAGCCCCTAGATAAAGTTTTTATATCCAATGATTCACCCAGAGACTGCTTGGCCATTTTGCAGTTATTAGTTAATAGTAGTAAAGTATTTCCAAATATGCTGCATTTTTGAGTGATCCATCCCTTCCTGGAATGTTGATAATGGCCATGATTATAATAGGGGAAAAGAGTGTTGTAATCATTAACAGGTTACATGAGCCTTATTAAGTCTAATATGCAGTAAATATAGAGTATACTTTTTTAAGAGAGGGCCCCCACACATGCAAACAGTAACATGAACTTCTCCAGCTAGCTTTTGTGTGGATAAATATAAATAAGTCCTTATTCAAAGAGCATCAAACTCTGGTTATGGAGAAGCCAGAAAGCTTAAAACTTCAACTGAACCTGTGTCTAAATCGCCATTAACAGCACAAAAGGGTTAACAGTTTGTGAAGACTCAAATGGAATCACAAACCTTGTAGAGAAGAAAGGGTACAAGACAGACTAGAGTACAGTTAAGACATTAGGAAGGCACAAAACTTAGCATTGCTTTTCATCTTGCAGTTAATAACACACCAGCTCACAACTCAATAAAAGCCCCCGCTCAAGAAAGCTATGGAGACGGCTCCATTGGCTGAAAACTGTCTCCCAGCATTTGTTACGATCAGAAAGGCTGGCCAAGAGAATCGTAACAAGCCCCATCGTCATCTCAGAGCTCAAAAAACGAATCTCATGTTCTAGAAAATAATGGCCTTTAAGCCTTGCTGTGAGAGATGGCTAGTAAGGTAGTGTGCTGAAGTACAGAGAGAGCATCACTGCTAACAGAACCAAAATACAGCACCGAAAAGCCAACATTGTATTAAGCTTCAAGTTACTGACTTAGACAGATAACTAGCCCCCCTCATAAACCTCAACACAATTACATGAGTAAAAATATTGAGCTGAAAGGGAACTAAATGTTTCCAGAACTGGCTTCTGGGAACGTAAACCAGAAGGTAAAGTGAGAATTATGAGAGCTCAGGTTGTTATAAAAATCAGTTACAAATTGAGTCTCGACTGCATTGCACAAGCTAAAGCTCTATCCTTCTTTTTTGAGTCAAGTATTGTTTCATCGCAATTTTCTATTTTAAGCAATTGAATCCATAACTTCAAAAAAAAAAAAGCTGCTTTACAATGGGAAAACCTAAATCACCCAACTTGAGTTGAAACCTAATGATATCTCAAACAAGCTTCCTTTGCATTAAAATATTTTGGAGTATTTGAGAGTTCACCCTTGAGAGATTGACTTTCCACTAGGAAAAGAACAAAGCCAAAGTTTCCCTTTTGGGTTGATATATAGCACCAAATGAAAGAAATACATAACATGAGCTCAAATTAACATAAATACAGAAAAAGTTGAACTACTTTAAGAAAATGTTGCATAAAATAAAAACCTTACAAAGTATGCTAGGAAATGCTTCATAAATACTAAATGGATTGTAATCAAATACCTGATGCAATTTCATGTACTAAATGGTTTTAGGCTCCTTATTTAAAGCAAACTATAATGAGATTGGTGCAGAATTAAGAACATGGTTCGCAATCTTTAGGAGCCAATATTGACATTCAAACACATAGGAAATGTAGGTATTAGGCTAAAAGTTGCTTGATACATGCCATTTTAGAAAAGCTCATGCTGCACCTTTAAGCCATATATATGTGCAGAAAAAGCCATTAGTCATGTTAGACACATTTCTGCTTTTACAACAAAACTGAGTGTAAAAAGGAATGTCCGGAATTGTCTGGAATGATGTTCATAGCTAAAACGGTTCAACCTACTTTGCACGATATTTGGTCTAATTGCACTTAAGTTGGGATTTAGTTCATCTCAAAATATTCAGTAACTGGTAGGAGTAAAACTGCAGCATTTTTTCTTGGCTAATGTGTAAACAGTGTCAAACTTTCCTTTCAGTTTCTCCTAAAGCAAAAACCCTGAATACTTCAAAAACAATGCTTTCCCTTCATACTCAAAGAAAACAAAAACATGTTTTGGATAACAGTTAGAGTCAGTGTGCGCCTGCTGAACTTGTCTGAATGTCTGTGAAGAACTGAAGTAAAAAAAATAAAATAAAAAATCACTTACAGGTGACATTTCACTAAAGAGAGTAATACAATGATTAGCAACTACAAAAAAAACAATGTGAAAATACCCAAGACCTCAGCATGGGTTGGAATAGTAAAGCTTTGTTACTGGTCCCAATCAGGGATGACGTCACAACTTTCCATGGACACAAATGGAGACTGTAAAATGGAAGAAATAAAGTATGCAAAACAATCTGGAAGAATTAAATCTGGATTAAATCCAGAATGAGTACACCTTCAATTGACAACTTCAACCAGTGAAAATAATTCAGTGTAGATGGTTGGCATGCACTGCAGCTTTGACACAATGAAACAATATACTACTTTCACTCGATTCTCATGTGATACCTGGTAATGACATTTTAAGGTGAATATACCTATAAATATTTTAAGAGCTGTTCCTGTACATCATAATAAGTATATGCTGTTGAAATTATTATTTGGAACTGAATAAATCTACTCTCAGATCAAAAGTATAACCGCATGCTTTGAAAAACAATTTTACAATAATCTTAAGAATTTAAAGAAAAGTGTGAACAAGGTCTCAACATCATAATATGTGTAATATGGGGTTTCAAGAAATGTGTCGAGACATCTATTGCTTTGATTTTGATGACTGAGCAGTAACCATCCACATAAAACAACAGAGAAAATACCTTTGTTGAAATGTTTCCCAATGGACGCCTTCAAAAAATCTTTCATGCTTCAGATCAGAAATCAATTTTCAAAGGAACTGACAAATCTCAAAAGGCTAGAACCCGTTCCATGTTTGGTATTTGCTTTGTCTCCAACACTGGGCAAAAGTGTTCCTCGGATTGCAGGATGGTTTCAATCACGAGGTACTATTAGAGGTGGCATTCCTGGAGCAGCCTTGAGGGGAGTTAACTGAGAAGAAGAGGATTGAAACTAGAATGCAGATTTAGAGCCACCATTGAATTGGAACTTAATACAATGGATAAGAAGTGTGCTATAATTCATCTGGAAATAGTTCTTGATTGTACAAAGATTGCTGGATCAACTGATTGACACATTAACGCTGGGCAACTGTCAAAGAGCCCTGAGAAGAGGCAGGGAGTGAAAAGGAGAGTAGGACCATGTGGATAACCATACCACAGATGCTGATGCAATAAAATCTGGGTACCTTTTATGGTCTTTGCCAATAAAACCTGTCGGCAACATTTTGAGATAAAGTCTTTAAGATCTACCTCTTTAAAATCTATGATTATGTCAACTGGAAAAGGCTTGTCAGTATACTATGGCTGTATCCCATTCTCATCCCGGTTCCCTTCAAAAACAAACATCAGCTCAAGCAACAGCAAGATTTCTTGGTGAGACTGACTCCTGCAAAACTGATGACTCACCCACAAGAACAAGTAAAAGATGCAGGCTTTGGTACATGATTTTCTGGCAAAAGCTGCACATGCAAATCATTACGGTTGGTGACTTTGACCCACCACAAGTCAAAAAACTCCAGATGAAACTAAAGAAAAGAGGTGCCAGAGAGGGGGAAACTTCCAACATGTGCAAAATCTCAAAACATTCTGAGGCTACATTCTCCAGTCCTCCAACCATGGTCTTTCGGTCACAACTGACACTTCAACGCCTTACAAAGTATCTTGTGTTTTCTGCTACTTGCCAGCATTTGAGCGTCCCTCAATAGATAGCTTGATCTCCTGAGGGATAAACGATGGCCTAGAGGAACCAGAGGGGCCACTTAAGGCTAAACTTCCTTCCTCATTCTTAATGCTGTATCTTTGGAAACCAGGGGCAGACCAGCGCCGCTGGGACACTCCTACAGATGAGACTCCCACTCCAGTTCCTGATGGACCATGGCCTTTGCTGTGCAAATAGTAGTTGCTCTGGCTCTGAGTGTGCTCTGCTGAAGTTATATTTCGGGCACTCCCAATCTGCATAGGCTCTTCCTTGTCCCTCTCTCTGTTAATGCGCTCCATCTTTAATTGGTTTTGAGACCGAGGTGTGTGTTGAGGTGCAGGGGGACCCATTGGTTGAGGTGTGGAGTTGGTCTTGGTGGCCGTCCGGGTCTGAACTTGCTGTGGCTGTTTCGGTTGTGCAGCAACCTGTTGTTGTAGAGTCACTGACACACAAACATCACCGACTTGCAAATGGTGGCAGGTGAGGCCATACAGTAAAGCAGTCTGTTCAGGGCTACAAGAGGACCAGCCCTGTCCAAAAACAAAAAAGGGATGTTCAGGGGGCACATCTATGGTCACTTTGCTCTGCTGCTCCCCAACATTGAAGTGCAGCGCCACTAATCCAGGCCGCTGTTGACTTGCATGAATGTCCACCACCATGCTTGAGTCAATCTTCAATCCACCACTAACTTCTGCACTACGTACGAAATCCTGAGTTTGAAGATCTTCCACACGTTTGAGTTCTCCTGTGGCCAGCTGGATGATGGCACCTTTCATAAAATGTGATGGGCCGGCTGGTCCTACCAGAGGTGTCTGAGGCAAACCACCAGAAATTGAGTTAGAAATCTGCTGGGAGGTAGCCTGACCCAGCTGGAGTGGGATTTCTGTCGCTGCCTGATCTGGGACTGCATCCTTTGCTTTGACAAATGTAACAGGAGATGCACTGACAGTAGTTGAGGGCACATTATTGGGTTGAAAATGTTGCTGCGGTTGGTAGTCCAGTGGCACAAGAACAGGCTGCCCATTTGCTAATATAACAGCATGGCCTTGTTGAAGAATCTGCTGCGGTTGATGAGCTCTGGACTCCACAGTATTTACTGCATATGCTGTTCGGACTTCACCCTGAGCATGTCGACTCCTCTGCGAGCTTTGAGAAAGGTTCAGAGGGACATGTGCTGCTTCCCTGCGACTTGTGCCATGGACAGGAGAAGCCAGTCTACCAACCACTTGCTGGACCTGTAAAATAACCAAATGTTATTTTACATCTGGCTGACTGAACAGTTTGTCACAGACAAGAAATTAGTCAAAAGAAGGACAAAAGCTAAAATAATTACATTAAGAAAACATGACTGAGTAGATGATGGCATTACACTAGTTGGCAATCCCAGAAGTCAAATGCTTCTTGTGGTGGGCCTTCAGGTGTCCACTGCTACTGAATAAATTTCACATTTGTACCACTTGTTTTTAAGATCCTCAACACATCGTGATTATTTAGGCTGTCCAAAACCTTCCTCTGCCTCCAACGATTTACTGGTTTGGTGTCCACTCCAGGACTTTAGTTTACTACTATAAAATAAACTTTATTGTTCGCTTAGCCATGCTCTTGCAGTTAATTAAATCATTTAATGCTCATGCACAGCCCACTTTCGATGCATGGGATTATATTGAGTATTGGAAAATGCATAAAATGTTCCTCAATAAATACAAAAAGAAAGTGCCTATTATTCTCTTTACTCAAACATGCTCAGAGTGGGGTGGGCAAAATGGGTTAAAATTCATATCACGATATTTTCCACTGTCCAGAGGGTATCGGTATTATATTGCGATGTGACGGAAAAATTGGACATCACATTTCAGTAGAACTAATAACATTAGAGGCAAAATTTGCATTTCAACCTTATTTAACGTGTGAGGTTAGAAAGAGAACTGAAAACTGTTTTTGCCACTGTTAAACATGACAAATAGTTTTGTTAATTTCTACCAGGTTTACTTGCTGACATTTCACCTCAAATTGCACTCTATGTTTAATTCTGAGGTGTTCTCATGTAGATTAGTTGTGAAGTCAAGAGCCTGCTAGAATATCTTCATGATGAACCCTTAGTAAGTACTGCAAAAGTGACTACGTTACACTTTCTGAGTCTTGTTTTAAACTAATTTCCCTCCCACGGTCTTTGTCGCTGAATTAAGCAACTCTTCAGACCACCTAGCGACTTTTTTTATATAATCCATTAAATAGTACCAAATCTAGTGACATTTTCTGCTGTTCCTGGTGACTTTTAGCAACTTAGTTTGTTCTGGCTGAATGACTGGATTTCAGACAGAGCAGCAGCTTATGCAGTCTCTATACTTGACTAGCTTCCCCCACGGTTTTCGGAACAAACGCTTGCATCGTGTCACATCACATCAGCTCCTACATCTCCTCATCTAAATAAAATAAATTGAGCGTGTGCAAGCAAAATATCAAGCTGAATTCATGAAATTTATGAATGTGATGGCATCTACGATATTGCAAAATCAATATCTTGGCAAAACACAATACCGGTACTCACTTTAATTCCGGTATAGCACCCACCCTTATTCCAGGATTCCATCCGGAGTCTTGTTAATCTGTCTCCAAATCACACTGACAGAAAGCCATAGCTTACCTCTAAATCAGTGTCTGGAGTGCTGCTTTGCCCTGGAGATGCTCTCTCCTCTAGCCTGCGACTTTTTGAAGTCTTCTCTTGGTGAGCCTCTTGAACCATTCGTACACCTCTTCCCGAAAACACTGCATCTTGATGACCCTCCCGGCCTCCGTAATCCCTGTCCCCACCATTTACCTCCCGTTCTTGCTCAAGGCCTCGGCCCCTGACACTTGGGTGGAAGTATACAGGAACACCTCTTGGACTGAGCTCACTGGTAGGCAGCATCCCAACTGTCCCAATTGGTGCTTGTTCAGAGGGGAGAATCAGTGGGGCAGCCATTTTGGTGTAGGTGTGAGTTGATCCCTGTGGTTGTGGGGGGGAAGAAACAACCCCTTCCTGAATAACTGATGGGTATGGAACCAAATGCGGTTGTGAAGTGGAGGATTGATGTGTGATGGGAACAAAACCAGGAGGCACAGCATAGGGGACCACAGTAGGGTATGGGGAACTTACAAACTGCAAGGTAGAGTGTTGGATTTGCGGGTAAGCCATTGGAGGATAGGGAACGCTTGTATGCTGCAACATCGGGGAGGGAACAGAGTAGGAATGGCTAAGAATGGGGTGGAGGTTATTTGGTGAGTATGTACCAGCTGGCAGGGCAACTTTATACAGCATGCTATATTGATCCATAGGCAGCCCAACAACACTCTCAGGGCCCTCCAGCCCATAATGGATGCCAGGTTGGGCTTGGACCCTCTCTCTGCTTTGAGGGTCAGCACTCATTCCAGGGCTTTGGGAAGATGGGGCATCTTCACCTCCTCCAGTGCCGATGCCACTTGTTCCAAATCCAACACTCGCACTATTATTGTGTACAGTGGAGGTGTTGTTAACGGGGAGGTCCCGTTTCTTTGGAGGCAGGCACTCCTGATTTCGCTCATGAACTGGCTTCATGCTGATTTGAAGAGAGAGTTGGTTGTGTTACTGAACAGATGAAGGGGTGAAGCCTGACAGAGTAGATAGAGGTACCACTGAAACTAGCATGGAGATCCTCCTGCTGGCCTCTTCCATTAGCTTACCTGCTCACACAAACACAAAAACAGGCATCAATTACATATGAATGAATGAATACATATAGGTGTAGCTAAATTAATGTTTAGTTTTTTTCTTGTACATTTGTGTTAAAGAAAGCTTGGCATGTCATGTATTTTATATTTTTGTTAAGTTTTAATATATATATTTTAATATTTGTTAAGTTTTAATATATAAATATTATATTTCCTCTACCCGTGTTGCTCTAAGAACTTTTATTTTGAATATGTCTAATTAATGTGAATATGTATATAACTGGCACTGTGTACACATACAGAATGGCCAATTTCTAAACGCATGGATTTGGCCCATGGCTTTGCTGGAGAACAAAGTCAAATTTTGTTTGCATTGTTATATTTATTTGGTTGTTATTTGTTCTGACTGTATGTATTGCTTGTCAATGAATGGTTCAATTTGTATTCAAGTGCTCAGGTGCTTGTATTCAAGAATGATTTCATAAAGCAAGAACAAAAGGCAATTTTGGCCAAATTACTCTTGCCTTCTGCTACACCACAAAAATTTATTGCAATTCATTAAAAATCTACACTTTTTAATGTAGAACTGAACTTGTGTATATTTTTTCAATAATGACAAAATTAGAACTGAACCAAAAGATGCTTAACCTATGAGAAAATGAATGGAAAAATAAAAACCTCTACAAAATTAGGAATGTTAAATTATGGTTGTTTTATTGGAGGCAGTATTGAAATTGTTCAAGCTAAAAAGTGGTCCATTATGACTTCTAAAAGTCCTGCCATGAAAGCAGATGAGAGATGCTCCATTCTCAGATTTTAAAGCAAAACACTGAAAAAGCAGGGTAAGTATTGATCTGACATGAATTGCAGGAACACATCCATTAAAACAGTGCAAACCGGTCACGCCTCCACTTAGGTTTTCCAAAAATTCTAATGAAAGATCTTTGGCCAATTTTTAACTGAGACTTAAGTTTACATGTTCAGGAGACCTACATTATTATGCTCAGAATATTACAATATTTAAAAAGGATTAGGTGAAGTGAGGTTAGGTAAAGTGAGATGTAACAAGCAGATTCACAGTATTCTTTTCATGTTAGATTAGATGGTCATTTCAGTTTGATTTAGAAAACGAAACTCTCGTTTGGTGTAATGTTAAGATCTGGAAAACCGTACTTATGTCTTTCCTTTTTCTTCATATTGAATATACATTTATGCATTTGGCAGACACTTTTGTCCAAAGGGACTTACAGAAGGGGACATCACCAATACACCTGGGACATAGACAGATATATACATACATACATATATATATATATATATACATATATGTGTGTGTGTGTGTAGTTTAAAACCAATTATCTTTGGTTAATATACAAGTTGTCAAACAATAACAAGTTATCAAACCTGTTATTTGTAGGTTATTTCAGTCATGAATCAAAACCAACATGTGTGTTTTTTTTTTTTTTAACAATTCCAAGGGAAGTTACCCAGAACATCTAAAAACATAAATTAAGTACAGACCATGACTCTGGTCATTAGTAATAAATAAGCAACAGAATAAAACAATTTTAAATTACTACATAATTGTACAATATTTTCAATAAAAACAACATTGAACAGTACTGACATACAGTGAGGCAAAGAAACGTCCAAAGGCCCTGCCAGATTTTGAAATCAAAGAAAGGATCAGGCCAAATATCATATGAAATAACAACAAAATGCTCTAAAAGGTTAAACAGCTTTGTACGTAAATTAGGTAAATAAGCCACTGATCCCCCCCCCCCCCCATCCCATCGCCCAAAGCGCAATGTCTTCTTTACAAACAGCGATCAGATATAGGAAAAATCTCATGTTTAAATGTCAAAACCTCAGTCGATTTATATAGTGTATACGATTAAATATTACTAGGTAAAATAATAAGTGGTTTAGACGATTTTCTGATATTTAAATTGAACACGAAGTAATATTTTACTAGTCAGCTAAAATGAAAGGACACGTTGCAATTCAGCAGAGCAAACCTCAGAAACAGTCACATCGTATTATTGCACAAGTGATCAAATGTGACTCTGAAAAATAGTTCCAGTCCCTATCTTTCTGCTATTGTATTCGACATCTGTGGGGATTTCTACACTCTTGGACCTAGCTTTCCTCTTAAGTTCTACATTTTAACTGGTCCACAACATTCCGTTACTGACTTCTGAATAGGCCATTGTCGTTTAAACCTTACTACTGCACTGCAAAGTAAATGACATGACCAATAACATAACAATCACGCGACGAGTATTTAAAAAATAAAATAAAAATAGCATTAATATAACGTGAGAGTTGACAAATGTTCACTAATTAACCCAACTGATGGCTAACTGAGATAGGATTTTCCTCGTGTACAATAAAGAGAGAATTCATAACAACCACACGGGAAATCAGCTATGTTTTTGATTGGCTTTAACCCACAACGGCCGATTGCTTTTGTTTTTAGGATCCAGAGTTGATAAATGGATCAATCAATCGTTGCTCAAGTGCAGGCGCCTAACTTAACGACTGGAGCATTAGCATATTGCTATTCAATCTTTAAACTTCACCAAACTCACACTGCATGCGTAAAATAAACACGGTCATTAACAAAAGGCTGTTAGTGGACTTATTCCCGTGCGTCTAATCAGAATGTAGAGTTTGAAGAATGTTTTGAAAGTAAATGAGAGGCTGGGATTTCATCCGGTGCGCCGCTAACAGGCTAATCGCGCTTCCCACACACTCGGACATATCAGTCTGCTTAACTTCCCCCCACGTCGAAAACACCCACCTATATATGGCATCTTGTAGATGATGAGCGCATCATTCTTTGCTGAGATCACAAAATAAACTCAAAATTGAAATGCGGGCTGGTGATTTCTGCCCATTCCGGAGGCCAGCGGAAAGCCCAGCGGCGCGGGATGATGACGTCAGAGGAGCTGAATCTTCCTTGTCGCAGACAAAACAGTTTGCTGTGGTTTGGTAATTCTATTAAATAATTTATTTTGTGTATAATTTAAAAACAAAATAACTCCCTATACATTTCAATGTTTTTAAAATCTGGCTTATGTTAGTTGAACTTTATATTTTAGGTTGACAGGTTGTATGCGAGCTATATTTTGCATTCAGGTTGTATGCAAGCTATATTTTGCATTCGTCCTGCTTTAAACATTTCATTGTATAATGTGATGCAAGAGTCCTGATGTTTTACTGTTGTATCAGAAATATAGACTTGTGTTTTTTTATCCTTGGTGCTCAAGGCCACAGTTATTGTATGTTCATACTTAAAATCGTTAGAATGTGCCACACGTGTATATTGAGATAAATAGTCTGTCTTGTGTTATCCAAATGCTACTTATTTTCATGTTGCTCATGACTGTGCGTGACGGTAGATGGCAGAGTTGAACTGGTTTGTTGTGGAGCCACTCAAGGGGCAACCATTGACTGTATATATCGGGGGGCAACCCTCCGCTCTCACTGTTTCTGCTCAAATGGGAAGTGCTGAATTGAGGGTGAATTATTTTTAAATAACTTCAAAAATACTTGTTTGTATTAAATTAAAACCTTCCGCCCATGTCCCGCCTCACTAGACCCTTTTTGGTTACCGGGAAGTGATGCACTTCCTCCATGCTGGTGAAAGCTGATTACGCCCATTCGTCTTACTTTTGTAATGTAAGAATTACTACTTCAAGTAAAAAAAAAAAGATTACGCCCATCATTTTACTGCTCTCCCGTTGACGCGAAACATCGGGCAAGCTACGTCCTACGGCGCCACCTAGCTGCCAATAATAAATCGAGCACAGGACAAGGAATCGAGAGCACTAAAACAAAAACCGAGAGCTAAAGAGTGAGAATCGAGAGCATATAGTGTCGAAGAGCGCGAATGTTTGCATTGTTGTGACGCTGCAGCGTTCTTGCGCTATCTTTAATTTGTCGCGTTTCCTGAATGAGCTCTCGATTTGTTTTTCATTCACTGGAAATACGTCACAGGCGGGAGGCACAACTAGATGATCCCCGATCGAACCTGTGAGCGTTTACTCTGAGAAGTTCATCATGAAGACCGGAGTAGTAACAATTTACTGTACAGACGTACAATAGTAATCTTTTTAGCAATCTTTGACCAAAAGCTTGGTAAGGGAAACATTTATTGTAAAATTGTAATTGTTACAGCTGATTATGTTTAGGCTATACTAGGCCACAACCTTAACAAATGTAAATAAAATCACAAGATCATAAGTCAGGGGGATTACTCTCTATTTTTAAATGATGCCATTTCTATCCCTAGCCCAGTATTTTATTGCTCCAGATTCATTATTATTAAACTCACAAGAGCTTTTTAATACTATGTAAACTTCACAAGCTCAATGTAAAAAAGTCAACATGTTCAAAATATTCAAGTAAAATATGGGAGCCACAAGCTTAATATCCCTAATCTGAAACGGAAGCTCTAAGGAGAAGACTTGTTATAAATTATAAACCGTAGAAAACAAAATTTGAAAGAAAAAAACTGTTTTATGACTTTTCTTTTTTTTACTAAAGCCACCTACTTCCACTTGAAAGACTAGATCGAACATGGCATAATTTGTCATATTATTGTTATGTAAAAATTTTTTTATCGCGTATTATTATAGCACAGTAGGTGGCAGCAATGCGCTCTTAGATTCTCTTGTCAGGGTCAGAGAAGAAGAACGATAGGATGTCGAGCTTGGGCGCACGCTGCTGCTGAATTTTACGGAGTTTACTTCAATATTTTAGACATGTTGACCGTTTTTACATTGCGCTTGTGAAGTTTACATAGTATTAAGCAGCTCTTGTGAGTTTATTTGTATTTTTTTTAGAAGTAATATTATAATGCTGCTGTTAGATGTGCTTCAAGGAGCAGATACTGGTGGATTCATTCTCATTCAAGGTATTCATTTTCATCAAACTATTAAAAGGTAGAGGTTCATAATAAAACACATAGAAATGTATTTAATAATAATATACTGTGCATTACATTTCGGAAACGTACGTTACTTTAGTTGGATTGTTAAAATCTATTTACATGCGACATAAAAGTAGTATAGTTTACACGTTTGTAAACAATATTTTTCACCAATACTGTCGGTCGTTTGTTAAGTAATTAAACATTTATTTAATAAGATAATGTCAACCTTTAATTCAATCGTTAAAATACACCTGTCAAGCACCTTGTTCAATTTAGTTGTTCTATTGAGTTGAACACAGATGAAAATAATTGGAGACAAAGTAAAACCCATGTGTTTGCCCGTGAAAGACCTTCAAATCTGATTGTTTACAGATACGGTGAACTGCAGCGGACGAGAAGTCCTCCGATGTTTTATTAATGCGGCTCTGAAGAGGTGAGTTCAGTTTGTAGTTCTTTTCTTATCTTTCTCTACACATGCTGTGGTAGTTCTAATATCCCTTTTGTACGTTCTAAAGGGAGGAGGATGTGCATGTGGTGGGGTTTGAAGTACCTGAAACTGAAGCATGCGCTGGTTTGGACAGAAGCTGTGCGCAAAAGTGAGAATGAATCAGATTGTTCAGAAACAACACCTGTCACAAAGCATAGTCTTCTTTTGTTTTATCAGACACAGTCCATTTTTTTTTTCAGAACAATTGTAAGAGGCTTCTTTTCTCTGTGTTTGTTTTATAAGGCTTCATTTTCACCAGGGTTTTCCCGATCCCCTCGGTTGGACCGGTCAGTGTTCTCTCACCGTGCATCAGTTCACTTCTCAACACTTGAATCAGCTCATAAAAGCGTCTTTGACGGAGAACTCTTCAGTGCTTGTTATCGACTCACTCTCTTTGGTTTTAAGACATCATGAACCCGTTGTTGTCTGTCGAACACTTCAGCAGCTCAGAAAAGGTAAATAAACGTATTTTTTATTACTTAAACTAAGATGTTCCACAACATAAAAACATGAAAATAACTGAATTGGATTCTTTATATTGCCCACAAAATTAGGCTAAGCCGATCAAAACAAGCTTCTCATTGAACCAAACAAACAAGCTTATGCAGAGAGATCTTTCAGCATACGAAGGACTGATTAATTTCATATCTTGAGGTATCACTGTATTTTCTATTTCAGGGAAAAAATAGACTAAATGTATTCATTTCTAAGAGTAATGTTGCTTGATTTGTGAGTTTGACTGGTAAAGCGAAAAAGTAAACACCATCTAAAAGGTACTGTAAGTAACTTCTATACAAACAATATAATGGCTTTGGACGTGCTGACCCTAGATTGTTTACTGGTGTGTACCGGGAAGTGATGGCTGGCTACTCCCATTTTTAGCCATTTTATAGTGCATGTCAATGGTTTTAGCAGAACGCAAATGGTGCTCACTTTAATTTTAATGTTTTTTTTTTTATAAAAATGTAAAATTTCTCCCCTCTGACTTCAAATTTGAAGGTCAAAAATTGGTGATGTGACAAGGTATTATATAAGTTTATTTTGGATTTTAAAATTGGAACATTGGAATGTTCTCACTTGTGGAACTAGCCTCAAGTGAGAGGGATTATATCTTCTGTACCTCTAGAGCCACTGCTACCACAATCTTTTGAAAATGGGTGTTTTTGCTATTTGTTTAGTGACTTCTTCTCTGCTGATTTAATTGGTACTCATGTGCTGCAGATTAGGATTCTGATTGGGCAGCATGATTTCACAGTTGTGGTGTCATGAATGACTACAGTGTAAAAGCAAATATGTAAAATACATGACAAATGCCATGATCATTTACAAAAGTTGTTGCGTTCAGGGATTGAATGCAACTGATTGAATGTTCACTGATGGACAGGTACCATTTTTTCCTGAACACAGCCATATTTTTTTTTGTTGATCAGTGAAGAAGGTAGTTTTACAAAAATATGTGATTACTGAATGTGTGCGTTGAGGTGGCAAACTTCCTAGTTTGAGTCTAGTGCATTGCTATTACATCTTGAATTAAAGTCAAAGTTGACATTTGAAAGGTAGTACCTCATGTTGTAGTGGGTAAAGAGATGCTTTGCTTTCTTGATTCAGATTCTTATTGTAAAATGACAGAAAGTTTTAAAATAGGAAAAAAGTCTTGGTAATTTTCTGCGTTTTTCTACATTTTTTGATGGAATTTTATTTGTACATAAAATGCTACAGTACTGGAACAAATGTTCATTGTGCATTTAGAGTTCAAGCTAATTGGTTTCAAGCTACATCAATCCAAGATTAAACAGCCTTGGCATTCAATATAATTCACCTCTCACTGTGTTTCTTTTCCACTGTCCACTAGGGAGCGCTATTAAAACCATCATCGCCCTTCTGCATTCAGACCTGCATCTGCAGGGGATTGTGGCCATGTTGTGCCACTTGGCCAGCACTGTAATCTCTGTTGCTCCTTCAGACGATGAACATGAAGCTTTGGCAATGACCACACGACGCACTAAATCAGGAAAAGTAATGCAAGAGGTAAAAATGAGTCACTAGTTTGTTATTTTGTAAGGATGAATGGAATTTTCTGGTTATATTTTGTCATGATATAGGTGTAGCCACTTGTTTTGTCAATTTTGTGCACTGTATTTCCTCCTTGCTAAGAAATAGTATGCTTGTCTATTTTGGATGCTAGTTTGTATCTTCAATAATACCAATTTATTTTCCAATAGTCACACTTTAAAATAATGTTATAAGTGAAAAACAGTAAAAAGAAAACCTTGCATTTTTATTTCCTTAAAAATGTTTCTGAATTTTTTTTTTATTAAGTCAGATTTTAAACGGTCATTGTGAAGGTCAGTCTAAATACTTTTTGGGTACCTTGACAAAAGTTCATCCATCAAAGATAAAGGTCAATGATAATCAAAAGGATTGTCATTAGATGAAAGTGTTTCATAACGTTATAATATATTTTACAGGAAGTGTACTTCAGTGTGAGTGAAGATGTAACCCTTCAGACCAAACTTCGTCAACACAGTCATGCAAACACGGAAACGGATTCAGTGGAGGTGTGTAAAGCTCTTTAAGAACGTTTGTCTATGTCTTCAACTAATTTTCAAACTGTTTAATACTCCTTATTAAACAGAACACAACATTAATTTTTGAAGAATTAAAAATGGCACTTTTTGTGGTTTTACTATAACGGATGTTATTGATTTAAGTGCTTTTAAAATGCATACAACATGGCAAATGTCACATAAGCTGATATAATTGTTAATATTATGAAGTTATTAGGGAGAGGGAAAGGAAGAAAGGGTCTGTAACAAAGCCAGGTGACAGCCAGAGATTTACGATCATGAGTATATGATGAATCATAAATCAGTATCATATTTAGATCCTTTTTGGGGGGCATACACACACACTCTAATAGACTTTATAGGTTGCAACCGCTGCAGGACAGAAATAATTATTTCCCATATTTTATCCGGGTTGATACTTTGGGCAGTGACTGTGTTTCTTTGCTGTGATCTGAGCAGGTCGATCCAGCATCAAACCTGACTTTTAACCTTCGACTCTCAGAGGAGGAACGGAAAGCAAAGGAAGGAGTTTCTCTGCCCTTTGTATTTAGTCAAGAGAAGTAAGAAAATGTGTTTGTTGTCAAATGTGTTCATTTATTTAATTTTAACTGTTTTCCAATAAGCTAGAAAGCATATGATATTGTGTGAAAGGTGTTAATCTTGAAATTAAATTATTTAGCTTTTATATTTTATAATAGTGTTTCGATTAAATTTTCTCTAGGTTTTTTTTTTGTTGCTGAATATTTATCTCCATTCTTTACTATTTAATATAAAAAAGGGACATGTTTTATTCATACTACTGCAATACTGCTTTGGTTAGTAATTTGTTTTGTTCATTTGTTATTTTAATTTAGATTTTAGCCAATTAATGTTAAAAGTTAAAAGAATCATAACTCTAATAATAATAATAATGAATTAAATGTTAAATATTCATTATAATGAATGGATTTTATGTTAAAATGTTAGCTAATAAGTATATTTTGTTATTAAATACAACTTGTGTTTATGAAAAAATGTTTGACTGTTCTGCAGAAAATCTTCTCTTCTGAGGCACACCGCTGGCTCTGGGCGGATCGTGTATGAACCTGATGCCAATGATGACTTTGATGAAGAGGATCCAGATGATGATCTTGATGTGTGAATGAAAATGTATGAGTCATGAACTGAATCTGCAACCATTAGCAAATTATTTATTTCAGTCATGTTCTGTGTGCCATCTTAAAAAAAGCTGGATTGCAAAACAAGTTTATGTTATTAAAAGAAATGGACAAAATCTTTATAAAGGTAGCATTTTGAAAACAAGTTGAAGATATATTAACTTACTTGATCTATGTAAAATAGAGAGAAATGTAATAGAACCTTAATTTTATGATGGTACTGAAATGTTTAATTTCTAGCTAAATTAAAATAGGAAAAAAATGATTTTTTTGTTGTTAGTGCACTTGGCAAAATCTCGTGGCAAACTGAAACTGGAACAGCAAGTCTATGCAGTCTGTTACTGGATTCTGCTTCTTGGTTGGTAATCTCAGCTTAAACTTTGTGAAAATACCTTGTGTGTTGTGGTTCGAGGCCTTACATTGGAAAAGTCAACGTGGGAATAAATGATACAGCTATTTGTTTTATGACTTAGTTTCTGTAATGTGTGATTTTACCACTTGGACGAGTTGTGTATATATTTATATATATATATATATATATATATATATATAGATAGATAGATAGATAGATAGATAGATAGATATTATTTGTATATATATATATATATATATATATATATATATATATATATATATATATATATATATATGAAAATATATGCTGTCTTTGAATATGGCTATGAGTGGACAGCTGTTGATCTGAAAATCTTCAGCTACATTGAAGAATTTGTTTGTATTCACAGTTGCATGGAATTTACAAAATTTTAGTATTTGAATCATTCTTAATTGCAAAAGATAATCAGTTGAGTAAATAAAGCGACAAATATAACTTGCAAGTCAGGCGTATTCAACTTTTTCTGTACATCAAAGAACAGTATGAAATTTGTAAGTAAAATTCTACTTGCGGTTTGAAAATAGGTATATTAGCTATTTCAGGTTTTAATGGTTGAATTGCATGGATAATGTTACTATTTTTAGCATTTACACAGAAAAAAAGTCTCGATTCATTTTCATAAAGCAATCACTTTAAATATAAAAATCTTGAATAACGTTTTAAAACGAAAAGGCCACGTGAACACAACAGGCGGGCACAAACTTTATTCCCTTATGGCGGAAGTGACGTCTAAGAAACTATGGCGGCTTGAACTGCTGTAACGCTTTGGCTTTAAACCACTTAAGCAGTTTTCAGCTTTGACGAAACGTTACGTTTTATTCGGCTTTTCTGAAATGCTTCCACAAAAGAGAAGACATTGGATTTTAACGACGTGTCTGCAGGACTTCGGTGTTTGCCTCAACGGAGACGTTTATTAGCGACACATCGCCCCGGTTTAGCATTTGGGACTTGACAGGGAACGGGAAAACTACCTCAATAAACATTTCCACCAGGAGGCATTCAAAACAGCGTTGCTTGACCATTCAGTTTTGTCAGAACATTTGTTTTTTTCAATAGCGTACTTTTAGAGGATGTAACGTTAGTATCTGGTTTCATCCGCTTGATCATTAGCTTAGGAAGTTCATGGCTGTTCAAAAAGAAGTGAAAGGAAAGTGACCGGAAACGTTTTTACTCAACAGTTTTGTGTGACTACGGTAACGTTTTGAAGATAATCTTCCAGTGTGTAATATGTAGTTTTAGACCGAATAAAAGTTCATTTGAGCTCATAGTTATGACATTTATGGTTGCCCGTAACGTTAAATGAATCCACCCGGACACATTTAACAAACACACTTTCTGTTTTGTGCCGCTTCTGTTTAGAGGCGTTCATTTGAATCGCATCAAATTATTTCCCGCTGAAAACAGGACCCAAAGCGCCGACTTTTCCACAAGTGTTTTCTAGTTTCTTGGTGATTTGGGTGGTGTAAATAGCACCTGTCGGACTGTGGTGTTATGGTGGACATGTTAAAAACCCGCCAGTGTTTGCTCGGTGTGCGCACTTTCCTCGGCGTGACCTCCAGGATATGGAGCTTCTTCTTGTACATCCTCAGGAAGCATATAAGAACGGTGAGTGACCGCAATATTTTTGAATCTGTTTCGCATTCATTAAATGACATGACTCTGAAAGTCAGCTATCTGGTGGGTTTGTGTGGCATTTGGGTAGAACAACAGGTGTATGAACCATTAACACGGAGGTGAAGTCGGCACGCTGTTGAACCTGTCATATTTAGGGACCGTCTCTAAAGCGTCGCTATATTTGGGTTGTAATTTAAAAAAAAAGCTTTTTTTCAAATTGGCGATAAGTTATTTTAGTAAAACTAAATGTGTTGTGCCCATTAATAGCTCAACATTGAGGAACACATTTTGGATTATTCAGAAAAAAACACCCAAATATAATGTTATCTTCTGAATTCTGTTATTACCAGATTTTAAAGCTGAATAGTCTTTTAACTACAGAACTTAAACAAATTAAGCCAACTTTTTTTGCGTGTGGCCCAAATGAATCAATCTTTGTCTCTTAGTGGGGTTACTTAAAACAATTGCTGTTTGCCCTTGAAAATCAGTTTGTGAAGTTATTCAAGGGAAACCTCAACAGTACAATTGTTTTAAACAGTTCCTAAATTTACTAATTATATAAAAAAAATTGACAGCACAAAAAAAACTTTGGTGCTTCATATACAAACTAACATTTTGAGCCTCCTTCACCCTTCATTTGACACCTCTGGGTGAATTTCACCCATTATGCATCCATGTTAAATACAGTCAATGATGTTAGAATGGCATCCATCATGTCATCCAGGTGGATGCAGCTTCTACCTTCTCAATGTGTCCCTCATTATTGTTGAAAGGAGATGATTGGAAATGAATTTGTCTTCTTCAACCATTTACTACAACCGACTATCTTTTTATCGTTCTGCTACCACCTATGTCAGTTGATGTTTCCTTTTAACCCAGCTTAATTGACATTCACCTAACCTCCATGTAATTTATTGTATTAATCAATCAATCAATAAATTAAGTTTTTATATAACGCTTCTTTAACAGTTGCTTTCAAAGCAGCTTCACAAAGTCCTCGTGTGGATCAGGTAGGAGTTCCCTCTGTGAGGCCCCTGGGAGCCTCGCTGATTGAAGCAGGTGCTAGTCACCTCCCCAGCAGAAAGAATACACAAACTTAAGATCCATTGATGAACGGCTCACCTGACAGTTTCTGTTTTGTCTTTGTTTTGTTTTTTTTTCAGGTGCTAACAAATGAAGAAACAACGGTTAGAAAACTGTAGACAACAAACATATTATACAAAGTGGTGAAGCGCCTTTGTGGCTCACAGCTGTCTTTGCTGGAAGTTTCTATCCTTATATGTGTTGAGTTCAAAATAGTCAAAAAAGTTTGAGGGGATATGACCAGACCAACATTTATGTCCATCCTCCTAAGTGCATGTTTCCTAACTGTAAGTTTGTCTAGGTTTAACAGGGCTGTAAAGTCACAGTCAGCTCACTTCTGACACTGCTCTCATGCAGAAGGGTGAGGGATTACAGTTGTTTCTTCTGAGCCTCTTCCAAGAACAGCTGAAGTAGAGCTTGGTGCAAACTCCAATGAGTTATGGCCTATTTTGCTACACTCTTAAAAAAACTGCTTGACTCAACAAACTGTGCAAAGTTAAGCGAAAAGTATGTTGTCATTTTTTTCTTCCAAAGAATTGCTCAACGAATATTTTTTGATTAACTCAACACATCAATCTGACAAAAATTGAACGAACATTCTTTTTATTTGTAACTAAGTCAACAGCAGGCAATTTCATGTCTGACATCATCATTGTTTTTGTCATTGAATTGCTTCCCATTTCGAATGCTTACACTGCACCCTTAAAGTAGATACTCATTTTCAGAAGAAAATGTACATATATGAGTGTGCATGATCTGGGATGGAGCGAAACGTTTTGTGATTGAAGTAATTGTGCCTCGTCAGTTCGTCATTTCTTTGTACGTTGCACACCAATTTTCAATTTGCAAACAATTTAGCTCCTTTCTTGGAACAGAACTTGGAGAACTCCATTGTGCGTCAAATTTAATTGTATTAGATTTACAGAACAACTCTCAGTGATGAAGTAATCATGGATGGCCTGGGAGCAAACAAAAACTTTTGTACATAAATCAATAAAGACAGCAACAGGTGTTTTAAAGGAAATAAAGGCATCTCTCTGGGTGTTGAATGTAAATATCTTCATATTAATAGAGCCCCTGATCACAGACTCGTGCATCAACAACCACCGACAATCCTCAAATACATTTATAATAGTTTATAGTACAGTCATGTTTGTTGAGAAAGAGATCAATTTAAAAAGTACTTGCACTAATTCATAATTCATGAATTGGACAGCTTTCTTAAATTGCTTTATCTTCTTGAGCCTTTGTGTTTCATTATACAGATTACATTAAACAAATGACTGGTCAGTGTAGATCACTTAAAGACAGTATTAGTCTTTGTTTGCCTGAGGTAGTCAATAAATTTTATTGGATGTAAGGTTGCATGTTTGTGCTGATTATCATAATGCGCATTTTATGCCAGTATTTTAATGTGTTACTGCGGTCATTACAAATAGCATCATGAATCAACCTGATTGTGGGGGGGGGGGGGGTTTGTAAAAAAAAAAAAAAAAAGCATAATTATAAAACATTTTCTCAATTGTTTACTGATTTTTAAGAAGTAAAAATAATAAACAAGGACAATTATGTACAAGGAAATAGTCTCACAAAAATAATAAAATTTTGAACACTATGAAAAAGTTTGGGAGATTTCAACTTGAGAAAAAATAGAAACGTGCAGTTGTCCTATATGGATTAAGCATTTAGAATTGTTTGTGATAAACTGTGATTATTAATCAGAGTTAAGGAAGTGCTCTACAGATTTTTGGTAATAGTAGAGCGCATTGTGCTGTTAGTTGTTCAGTGGGTTAAATAACAGGACAAAAGCTTTATTTAAAATGTGGACTAAAATCATGTCTTTGACCAAGTTGTGCATTATGAAGCTTGATTACATTGTCTACATGCTAGTGCTAATATGGTGTAGGACTCGCCTGTAACCGTGCTTATGCCTTGCTTTCTTCTGTAGATCTAATCTAGGTTTCACCACCATCACCATAACATTAGTTATGTTATTCTCTGAAAAATATTTAAGTTCAGAGATAAATTAGTTGTATTGCTACGTTCCACTGTCAGATCTCAGCAGCATGAATCAAGAAGATGCCTGGAGCAGGGCTGCACTAACTTGCAAAGCCCGGTTTACCTCAAATGAAAGGAAATAGCAAATTAGTTTTTTGATGGACAAAATTTAAATGGACACACAGAATAATTTTTAATAAAAAAAAAGGGTTAAATCACAATTTTAGTACAGAAAAGTTCACAGACCCAAGTTTGTATTTCAATTTATTAAAAACTAGGCAGGAAAAAAATATTTAATGAAACCATTCTTAAATATTAAAATGGTGATTACACTAAAAATCAAACTCAATTGGAAAGAGTATTTTAAGGTAGTTACATGTATAAATTGATACCCATACAAAATACTAGTTTAACGATATAGTGACCCACTCAATTATGTTTAAAGCATTACATTTCCCCCTACGTTATATGCAGCATTGTTCTTTTTATGTGATATTAATATAGTGTTCTTGGATAACAATTTTTGCTAATATGTTTAAAAACATTGGAAAAATCAAATGGAAGTCTACAGGTATCGATCAGAAAGCTGTTTTTAAGAACAAGCAGGTAAAGGAGTCACATGCTTCAGCTCAAGAGTGTGTAAACAGCAGGGTTAGGAAAACAGCCTCTAGTCTAATCCCTCTGTGTACAACAGTCTTTGGAATCCCACAGTACAATAATCTGTTAGAGGGTCATTAAGACGCAGTTATAGTGCTACTAACACTTCCCTAGCTTCTGAAAACTGTCTAGAAAGTATGTGCACCTACCTCTGCCTCTCTTGGTAAGGTACACTTTGTTAAGTCGCAAAGACTTCCAACTGGCCCTATAGCAGTCTTAACTGGTAGCTCCTAAACAGTTTTTTTTACAAACCTTAAACCCCCCCCCCCCCCCAACATTTTAGATGAAAGTGTTTATAGTCACTTTACCGTACATTTAAAGTTAAATTTGGTTTAAATTTTCAGTTTTTCCATAACCATGACAGCTAAAATATTTTTATGCTTAAAGTGTATAAAAACTATTGTTAATTTGTTGGAGATGTTATCAGCTTATTACATGAAAGGATGTTCTTTCTAGGAAATATTAGTTTGCAAATGAGAGTTGAGGATACAATGTCGTGGCACAACTTAATCGAGAAACAAAGCTTAAAATTGTGGCATCACTGGGCTGTACCTGAGCGTAAACGGCCTTCTTTTCAATAGTTTGTTTGTAAAAGCAAATAGAACACATTGCATTATATTAGTGATGCTTTCTAGCTCTTAGGCACTGTCCCAAATGGCACTCTCAGGAGTTGTGAACGTCACTTGAGTCCACACTCTCACTTTGTGAGACTTTTTCTTGAAGCTCAGACTCAAATCCATGAGTATGCACTTCTTGAGTATGAGTAAACGAAGTCCACATGTCTGAAAGTTTGCATCAAATAAGAGAATTGGAACAGGGTCTTAATTGGGACAGTCGAAATCGCATGCCTTAGTTCAAACCAAATTGGACCTTGATTTTCTTAGCTTTATGATTAGACATGGGATATGTTATGCTTAAGTTGCCATATTATGCCCTTTTAAGTCATTTATATCTAAATTTTGATTTAATAACCTTCAAAAGGTAGTATTTATCGTGTTTTTAAATCACCTGAATTGGGTGTACCCCGCCAAACCACCCACATACCCCCTGTTCCTCCCAAATCAAGCATCCTCCATACCTCCTGCTGGGGTTTTCTTGCTGGTACACAGAAAATCTACCTATTTTCTACATACAATCACACACTTTTTGGCCATGATGTCCAAAAACACGATCTTTTCATTGTTTATCTGATATGGTTCTTTAACAGTTACATTTTCTGGTGTTCTTCATTGAGATGCATTAGCGGTTCATCTGATTATTATGGTTATTGGGCATCATTACGGCCATCAAGCCATTTTGAGAAATTGGAAAAGAAACATGAAGAAAGCACTCTTAATATAACTTGAGTCATGTTTTTGATGAGGGAAAAATACTAAAACATGCAAAAAGTTTCTAGGAAAAAGGTAGAGTTTACACGATGCGGCACTTTTAAATGATTGTTGTTTTGTACCATATACATGCATCAATGTATCAGATTAAAAAAACAGACCTAGGTACAAGATAGACATGAACAGTCCTCATTGGACGAAATAGCTGTTTTTATGTAATAGTGCAAGTTTACAACTAAATTTGTAGTCATTCAAATTTGACTCATTCACTCTAAAAATGTTGTTCTTGTGTGTTGGCAATTGGATAGATTGGTTCAACTTCTCTAAATGGAAGAAGGGAACAAACTGTCTTCTTCTCAAAGTCACCCTGGCCCTGATGGGCCTCCTCTCGTACCTCTGACACTTTTAAACAGCTGTGTGAGCTAAAGATAGACCAGAAGAGGTGGTTTAGAGAAAGGCGAAGGGTATCCATCCTTCCAACAACATTGTGCCGAGCACTGGAACTGAGTGAAGGGTCTCAAACCTGTTGAAGGCCCCCATGCTTCTTTTAGAGCTTAGGTGTCAAACACCATTCCTGGTGGGCCAAAGCTCTGCACAGTTTCACATGAACCTCAATGAAACACACCTGCCTCCCTCATTTAGGCTTGTTTGTGTGCATTTAAGCAGGGTTGGAAGAAAGGCGTGCAGGGCTCTAGAATGTAGTCTGATGCTCTATTTGGAGAAGTAGAGAAAACTACTGATCCCACTAGTCTCATAGCAGCGTCACGTGACATGCCAATAAGCAGAAAAGAAACTGTTGAGTGTGTCATAATTATATTTACCAATGTACTATTTCTTGTTTTACTCGAGTCATTTTACGATATCTGATAACCTCATGAAACACTGGATTTTTAGTATTTGTGGAACCTTGCATTATGTAACTTTATGATGCTAAAAAGTCAGTGCTTTCTGTTTAATCTATTTAACTCCCGTTCAGACGGTTTTGCTAATAGCAAAATTTATATTTTACTTTATTTTTCATTTTGCTTGTCTGCTCATTCTTTTTGCATTTATCTTATTCGTAATGGTTAATGAAGGGTTTGTCGCTTTGACATTTTGAGTTTTGTAAACTATTTTGCTGGCATGCATAAATATTTAAATTAAAAAAAATTAAATGTCCAATATTTAAATACAATAATTTTACTTTGACTAAAATGTAATCTGCTTAGTTAAGTACATATAAAGAAATTGGTAATTAAAATATAGCAACACTGTGTGTATAGTAAGGAACACAAATAAACTTAAAAAAAAAAAAGCAATTTATTAGAGTTAGTATCAGAGTCCATCTCTCCTCTAACTGATCACTAGTCTTTTACTATTCCAATCTCTTCAGTGGTTGTTGGTCTGGCGATAACTCTTGATTAACATTATTCAGATCATTAAATTAGATTAGACCAGCAACTCTTTCATACCAGTAACAGAAGGATTAAAGTTTACAATTTCTTTGATATATGTCTCATTTTAAACTTGACTCTTATATAGTTGCATTCTGTACTTGGACTAGAAAAAAAAAGTAAATTTGTGTAGTCTAATCTTTAATGTCCTGTTTTGTCTTTATCCTGTTATAGATTATCCAGTATCAGACTGTGCGATATGACATTTTATCATTATCACCTATTTCAAGAAACCGACTAAGTGAGTACTTCTCATGTTTGTATAAACCAAGATCTGAAATTATTTCAGGAAGCAGATACTTGTAAGGTTGTTGTTTGTGTTTCCCCATAGACACAGTGAAGCGAAAGATCCTGGTATTAGATCTTGATGAGACGTTGATTCATTCGCATCATGATGGCGTCCTCAGACCTACAGTTCGTCCTGGTACACCACCGGACTTCATCCTCAAAGTGAGGCAAAAAAACAGGGTTCTAGATCTTGAGGGGAAATTGGGTGTTTATGGAGCAAACTAGGGGTGTGTCATAATTTGTTTTTAATATAAAATTTTTCATCCTATCCTTTAGTCTTGAGCGGCAACAAGTGGGTAGCAAAAACAATTTTCGTCTGCAAGTGTGGGTGAAAAGTATTTTTATTTTATTTAAAAAAAATTTAAATGTAGTGTTTGTTTTACGTATGTATTTTTGAAATTGATTGTAAGATACTGCTATACTGTTCAGTGTTAAAAAAATAAAGAGATTATCACAGTCTAGCATATTATTTATACCCTGATGTTTTACCTCAGTGTTTTACCCTGTGTGCTTTTTTTTAGTTTTTTTAGTAAATACTTAAGTACCCCAAATAGACAAGGTTCCTCCAGTATTTAAAATATGAAGCAAATAATAATAAATCACTTGCCAAGATGTTGTTCCAGACCCATTACTGGATTGTTATTAAATATATGCGGTCTCTATCTCCCATCTAGGGTTTGATTTAAAAAAAAAATCAATCCTATGATGGGACCACTTTCTGATTGCCAAATAATTTAGTTACAGTGTAATAATAACACTTGTGCTCTCAAGAGCACACGCCACATTCACATCTCTGCTTTATTCATGGTCAACACATGTAATCTGTCCTAAATGCATGCTCACATTTATGAGAAGTCTGTTGTTGTTTTTCTAGTTTCAAAGCTTTATTTTATTTTTTGTTAGGTGGTCATAGACAAACACCCCGTCAGATTCTTCGTCCACAAACGGCCACACGTCGACTTCTTCCTGGAGGTGGTCAGTCAGTGGTACGAGCTGGTGGTTTTCACTGCCAGTATGGAGATCTATGGCTCTGCAGTGGCCGATAAGCTGGATAATAACAAGGGATTCCTTAAAAGAAGATACTACAGACAGGTCAGCACTCAAACCTGCTTATTAACATAAAAGGTCTCTTGTCTAATCCATATGTTAAAGGTGCATGTATGTATCGTATTGTTATTTCTGTTCTTTTAACTGTCAGAAAGTGATTTACTAGGGTAATATTGGAAGCACATGCTGTTATTTTGGAAAGGTGTGGCATATTTATTTATAAATCAGTAGCTATCTCAAGTTGTCTGAGATTTGTAGAAAGACTAAAATAAAATTAACATAGTTTTCATAGTTTTTTCTGATTTAGGTTTGAAATACTTAAGTTACTTTGATGATAAACATGTGTACATTATTATAAACTAACCAAAATCTGTTTGTTTGTCTGGTGCAGCACTGTACACTGGATTCAGGTAGTTATATTAAAGACCTCTCCGTCGTACATGAAGACTTATCAAGTGTAGTCATTCTGGACAACTCGCCTGGAGCGTATCGCAGCCATCCAGGTGAGATACTGGTTTCAGTTCAGCCCCACACGCACACGTATTATCTACACTGTCGCTCTTGAAGGATTAGCTGCTCACTGAGGAGTCTGACCAGCTGGTTGCTCTGCAGGACGGTAGTGTTGGTGAACTTTTAGTCAGCTCCATAAGTATATTTGCCTTGATCGGTTACAATACATTGCATTTGGCTTCATACTAAAGCAAAAAAGCCCCATATATGAAACCGTGAGAGGCCAGTTCCCAAAAACTTGAAACTGTATGGACATTTTTAAAATTCCAAATGCTATCCTGAACTTGATCTCTAGAACTAATCTGAGAAACAAGCTGTATTAATTTGAACAAACCATATAAGTATTCTTCTTTAGCCGTGCAATGACCCCAGATGTTGTCTTGGCTTAAGTCTATCTTCATTGTACCTTTACAATTGTACCTTTTTTTATCTCTTCGAATCTCTTAGTTCAGTGTTTCAGTTCAGGCTTTGTTTTCATGATAAATGCACTTTCTGTTGCAAACCAATACAAAATGTTTTTAAAAGTTGATAATAACACAACTGACAGATTGTGCAACAACTGTGCAATTGATGGAGTTTTGATTACAAAATAGATTTTGGGTCTTTAAAATCATAAAACTATATCATCAATAAAACAATTTATGGGTTCATAATGCATTTTATTTCTGTGCATATGCTTGAACACGCCGCCAAAGCCCATTCAGACTGAGGCCGTCTCGGGGGCGCTCCTGTGGCAACATCCCAAATTCTGAGATTTCCACTTACAATATTCCCCCGCAGCAGCAGATCAATGTATCTCGAACACCTGCTGGTCAATCTTAAGTTACTGAACACAATAATGTGGATAATAGCAAAGCGGACCCTTCCATACTGGACATCGTATGTGCATCAGTGTTCACTTGTCTACACTGTTTTGTATTGTTACACGCAATACATAAATTTGTATTGTTAAATTTATATTAAATTCAAGAACCTTTTAGAAGTTGAATTAAAGCTACAATTTTCTAGCTATCTAAACAAATTTTGTGATTTATCATTTTATTGTATTTTATGTTTTGTAAGGGTTTATCCATGATTTAGCCTGACATGGCTCAAACACCAACAACAAACAACTAGTTTTATTTTCAATAAACATTTTGTATTTGTATTTGCCAAGTTGTATTTTACTCAGGGTTATATCACAGATTAAAAAGACAATAGATAATGAGAATAAGTTAAATGCCATTAGCTATTGAGATAATGAGATTTAATATTGCTTCGATTTAAAGTAAGAAACTAGTACATAGGGGAGATCCATCACACAGATCGTTTGATTTTGTGCTTTAAGTTCTACTTTCTTGACCTTGAATTTAAATATTTGGAGTGTAAAGGCTGATTTCATTTATTTCTTCTGCTTTTTTAATTACTTTACCTTTTTCTGACCCGTAGATAATGCAATACCTATCAAGTCATGGTTCAGTGATCCCAGTGATACAGCACTCCTCAACCTGTTGCCCATGCTGGATGCACTAAGGTAAAGTTTTCCAGAGAGCAGCAAGAACTGATCCTCCAGTCTCTCTTTTCAGAAGCCTGTTCTAATTATTTTTTTATTTTCTCAAATGTATGTTTATTGGAATTATTTTCAAACAACAATTACAAACAAACAAAATCAATCCAACAAAAAGTCAAGAAAAATCCATATGGGTTAATTCACAGACAATGTAGCACACATAACTGTACCACGCATAACTGTACCACGCTTGTGCTTATATTTAGAAGAGAGAGAACAACAAATTTTGTTAAATTTCAGTTACAGCCAGGTCTTCTGTTTGTAACATAATTTACCCATTTCCTCAATTTCTTCAGGAACATATTGTTTTTTAATAGACTACAAAAATGATCTCCGTCAAAGTATGTTACTATGTCATTTTTTCAAAAAGAATTTGAATTCTCTTCTATTACCTTTTTTGTTTTGTGATCGTTATAGGCAAACAAAATTATAGCACATTTTCATACACATTGGCAATTCATAGTGCTTTACAGTAGACTAAAAACAGATCCGAGATTAAAAAAAAATAACACAGACACAAAAAGCATTCAAATTAAAAGACAAAGAAAACCAGAAGTTTAAGGAAAATGTCCATTTTAAAGAGGGGTTCATTTGAGGGGGGGAGCTTAAGTTCCTTTAATCTCTTTTGGAAGCTGGTCCTGGCTGCGGGCAGCATAGTATCTGAAAGCAGAGTCTCTACATTAAACTGATTTAAACCTAATTATATGAGAGCTATGTTTGTTTTGTACACGGTCAGATCTGTTATGTACTTTGGTGCTGAGCTGTTTTGTGACTTGATGAGAGGAGCAGCGGGACTTACTTCCTCCTCTTTTCTGTGAAATTGTGATTCCTTTGCTTGTCCATAATTTAAATCTTGCACATTGGTATTCTAAGGAACAGTTGAAGCATCATCAGGGTCAAACTGAGTGTACCTACTGTAGCTTCCTTCTTTTGAAGAAAATTTTCAGGAGTTATTGGCCAAACAGCATAACTAATTCACAACTCTATTCAGAATGTCTCACCAGGGATTGTCCATCAGAAACAAGCACAGCAGCTGGGTCGTGTTTTCTCTGTTTAATCTCTGGTTCCTTTTTCAGGTTCACAGCAGATGTCCGGTCCGTCCTTAGCAGAAATCTCCACCAGCATCGACTCTGGTGACCTGCCAATCATCCTTTTTTCCTAGATTAAATTCTTGCTTCCTGGTCCGACATCTCTGTAAATCATCCCTTGACTCTTGGTGCACCACCTCTCACTAAACAACTTTGTATGAAGTTTATCAAGAGGGCGGAGTCTGTACAGAACTCAACCGGGATGAAAAACAAACATTGGGGTGTTTGTGGAGGCTTTTTTTTTTCTTCAAAATGGAGACTGCCTTATAGCTGGACCTAAGCTGAATGTATGTGTGTAAGTTGTGATGAGTGTATGAGTATGCCCAATTATTTGTTTTTCTTTTTCAACTATTTGAGGAGACTAGGATAAGAAAAAAATGACTTGGTGCAAATGCTGAAAAGCCGGCCTGATAAAAGTTTTCTCTGCACATCTGATCTGACCATAAAAACTGAATTGCGCAGGACAAGTGGACTTCAGGGTGAATGCGGGATATTTTTGAGGTACTGAAATGAATGAAATGTTTTAGTTTTTTTTTTTACTTTCGAAACAGATTATAGTAAATATTCTCCATGCTCATAATTTACAGTGAAATATTTTCCCAAAACTGAAAATGTGCACAAAATATGCTTTTAAATTGAGTTTTCAATTATGTTAACGTTGTCATTTTAATTTGTATGTTCTTCTATTCATCTAACTTTTCTTAAAGTTGGCCTTTCAAATTATGTGGTGCTCAACAGAAGAAACATGTTTTGGGTGAACTATCTCAAGTTTTAACTGTGCTGATAAATGAATCTATCACAATCGTTTGGGAGGGGTGTTAAAAAGAGCTTTCAAGAAGCTAAATGACAGATTTTAATCTTCAGAATGTATATGAATGATTATGAAGTCCTATCACTTGGATACCTTTTTAACTCGTGATAATGGTAAGACTTGAACTCAAAAGACTTGTACGTTATCTTGAGGAGCTGACTGAGGAGTAGAGGCTGTTTTTGACTCAATTGAACTTTTGTGAAGTCTCTTGGCAGCTTCCGGGACTCAAGTCTACACAGATGTGCACGTTTCCAATAAAAACAGCGTGTATCATTCACCATTGTAGAACTTTCTTCCTTCTAAATCTACACCATGCAATGGTGTCACTGTTTATGGTTAAAAAAAAGTTTATATTACATTATAGTTTTGAGCTCATTCTATAACTCTTCTTAAAATACTTATTGTTGAACTATTTTGAAAGCTGTTAGCATAGCTTAGCATAAATCTTTATATTGTTTTAGAACATTCTATACCAAAAGCGGTATGATAAAATGTTCGACATTTGTAACAATATACATTTAGATTATTATATTATGTACAAATGCTAATTGTTAAGATCTTTGCTCTCATTCCAGTGTGCTAATGTAATGCCTTGGTGCAGTCACATGTTCTCAGCAAGCTCCTGCTGCATCAGAAATAGTCTCACATCATCACCAGCTACTGTTCAATGGAAAACTTTTTTTTTTTTTTTTTGAATATTTGGATTTCTTCACCCATGCAAATAAGCCAACGGTTCATTTAACTAGGCTAAAAGTGTAAGTTCCAGACACAGAATATTGTTGAAATTTCTGAAAAACAAAAATCAAATCTGTACTATTCTGTAGTTCTCCTCGAATTTTGTGTATTCCTGCTTTGGTAAAGCCGTTTGTTTCTGAACTTGTTTACTCCAGTCAAACACTGATCACTGTTCTCTTCAAACATGCATTCTTTTCCTGAAGCTGGGTTTAGACCAATAATTGGTAAATGTGCCTAAGCGATACTGGATGACCACTAGAAATTGTTGACTCGCAAAAAGTTGATTGGGATTCTTTCACACGACAACTCCAGGAAGTTCCTAATTGGTTGGCATTGCTGCAAATGTTTGAAATGTTATAACTATTTCAGCACTGTGCCACATCACGCATGAATTAAAAATACCTATTTCACAGTCCTTCAAATAATTATGAAATCACTTACCAACCATGCATGTTCTGATATAAGTCTGTATGCCCAGTCATATTTTTTACAAGCTATTTCACTTACCATTGCTTACCAAGCTTGCCCCTCGGTCACATTAACACATCACCACTGGTACCTTTTCAAAAACATTCAAAATTAGCTAAAGTGACCTACGCTCAATATGTTACTGGTGGATAATTAACTTATAGAACAGATAAACTTCAATCAAGGGCTTTTCATCCTGACATAAATCAAGAACAACCAATTAAGATTCAATAGCTGGCAACAACTGCATACATGAAGATGCAAAAAGCTGCACATTTTAAATGCAACCTTAATTTGAATAAACACCTTATCACCCCAATTAACATTTATTGTAAAGTTTTTTTTTTTTACAAATTGTTTGACACCCAACTTATTGTACTTTGGTCTCCCCAATTTGGCCATTTTAATGGTCTATTACTCTGATGCTTCAAAACATTTTCCGGGCATTAAACATCACTGTATTTTACTGATGCAACAATAAACTAATTTATTATCATTTTAGTTGCAAATCATTAACATTGGCGTTTGTTGTGTCATCATGCTTTACGTTTCATTAACAAACCGAAGTCTCCAGCACGTCTGTTATAAACATTTACAAAATTTCACCTTAATTACAACACTGGTGCTGGTATTCAATATCACAAAAAATTGGAAATACGTACAATTATTATTATATGTAATTTAAATATTTTAATGTATGTAATGGAGAAAGGAAAAAAATCAAGAAGTACCATTTGCAAAAGACATCCGAGAGAAAATGGTTTCGTCTAGAAACCGGAAATAAATAGTCATATGACCAACCGTAGCACCGCTTTTTACAATATGATAGTCCACGAGAAAAACTAGGCTTTAACTTATTTACTCAAAATAACAAGTTATTATTAAATATCACCATAATACTCTCTGCCTCTCCCAGATCGACAGTTTATAGTATTTATCAATTTGTTTCCTATGCATGAATTACCTTCTAAATGACAGTGTTGGTTGAGGAAAATAATGCATGCACATATCAATGCGCCGAAAGTAGAGCGCAGCAGCTGTGTATCTGGATTTGGAGGCTGGTTTGTGTTTGTGTTTATTAGAACAAAAAAAACACCTTTAATTAAACTAACATGAAGTTTCAATACAAAGAAGAGCATCCCTTTGAGAAGAGGAGATCAGAGGGGGAGAAAATCAGGAAGAAATATCCGGACAGGGTCCCCGTAAGTCTGGTTTTGTCGTTTGTAATGTGTAAACAGAAGCAAGCTAGCGCTATGGCTACGCATCATGAAACTAACGTTTAACGCTAGACAAGTTACAGTTAACCTGTCGTCAAACATGAAATGGATATAATATTATTAAATGAATGCGACAGTTTATGTTATTTTTTAAATATTAATCGTAACAAATCACGCACTGCTGCAAAGTAAATATTTACATAAACAAACAGGTTAACGTTACAGGTTTTATGGGGAGGGTGGCCTTTCTTGACAAATAATTGTCAAACGCATAGAGTAAAATGTTATCCGTTATGTTATTGCTTATATATAAGGCCAACAGAGCTTTTGTGTCGTGATAGTTGTCTCGTCTTTTATCCGTACTGTTATTATAAACTGGCATCTCTAGTGACATGACGGTAATGTTATTACTTTTTATTATTATGTCGAAAGTCTGTACCTTTAAATAGCCTTCATGCTCTCTAGATAGTCAACATGTTTACATCTACACTTGTTAATTATAGCAGCTACAAAATTCAGAAAAGAGCAGTGTTTTTTAAACTGAGGTTTTAAATTGAAGGACAACATTAAGTTCTTGTTTTATAGAAGACGGATACATATACTTTATAATTATTTTGAAAATGTAGCATTTTTAAAATGTATAATATTAAATGTAGCTCAATATGTAAGCTTTTTCATTTGATGCGTTGTCTGAGGGATCTCAAGCATTTGTGTCAATTCAATATCGGAAGAATACGCAAACCAAGAAACTATTCAGATTTTCTCATATTCTGTTTGGCAATGAAAGTCTAAGTATAATAATCCTCAAAATCCTGTATTTTGGAAATACCCCATTAACTAAATGCATTCTTCTGCTGGATGCTTGGATAGGCCTGTGATCGTTTTTGAAATTTCCTGATTTCAAAAAGTACTAGTAATAACGGGTAGGTTAACCGTATATTGTAATTATATTTCTACCCCATTAGAAATTATTATTAAACCATGTGTTCCAAATTATGCCTTTGTGAAGCTGTATAAATACTTTTTGATTGCTTGGTTGCTATGCAGTGATAAACCCATGAATATTTTAATATTTTTTGTTCTGGCTAGTTGGTTAGACCCAGTCAGTGCTGAAAATGTTGACACGCACAGTATACCGTTCAGTCCATTCCTATAGGCAATAAGCATCCTCTAAACAAAGTCTAAAATGAAAATGTGCAGCGGTCCCCAACTCTTTTCGTACCACGGACAATATTTTCAGGGACCAGCCCTTGTGTCAAATAAATACAACAAATGAACATAGTGCGACTTGCATGTCAACTGTGGTATTTTCTAAACATAATTATAAATGTGAATCCACTCCACCTGTTTGCTACTACATTGTCCTCTTAACATTGCAGGTTTTGAGGACTTCATTGCCTCAATCTGGTTGCTGCATATTATGCAGTTAGGGCTTGGTGCATGGGATAGCTCCTAATTTTAAGTAGGACTCTTGATATCGTCTGTTAAATGCAGCCTTCTTTTTTGAAGTTGTAGCTCTTCCTCTGTCTCCTCGCTGGACCTTTTCCCTTTGGGAAAGAAACTTTCCAAAAGATGTTTGTTTTATACTCATTTTGCCAGCTCCTGGGCTTCATTTCAGCGGTAACCTATCACATGACCGAGAAGACGGATATAACTAAGAGAATCTGGTAATTTTTCAAAATAAAACATCAGTCAGATTCCGAAATAAATAAAACGGAAGTAATGTACGTTATTTATTTATTCTTTCTGTGCGGCCCGGTACCGGTCCGTGGCGTGGGAGTTGGGGACCACTGCCCTAGAGTACGTCAGTAGTATTGGTTATGTTATTTTAATAAACTTTCTGACCATGAGGTGTCTTACATTCATGCAGAACTGCTCAAACCAATTGTTTCAGGCATTTTTTGCTTGCAAACTTTAGAAATTATTGAATAATCAAAAATGACAGGCGTTTGTGTAGCTTACTGTTATCTTGCATTTGCAGCCTACTTGATAAAAATAGCACACTTGCACTCTGATCATCTTGTGCTTTTGTCAAATGATATTCAGTGTTAAAAAGAAATAGTGAACTGAAACTAAACTTGAAAGCAGCATACTTATCATAGTTTTTTTCACATTTCAGATGGTTTCACTCAGTGCTATTGAAACGTTGGTTGCCAGCATCAGTCTAATCTTTGAAAATGGGTTCATTATTAAAACCCTCTACATTACATCCCAGGCAAAATACATAGTATATTAAATTACAATGTGCAGTTTTGAACACAGAACTTTAGTTTTTTATATGTTAAGTGTAACCGAATGTGTTTGTTATTTTTCTTGCAGGTCATTGTGGAAAAGGCTCCTAAAGCCAGGATAGGGGACTTGGACAAGAAGAAGTACCTTGTCCCCTCTGATCTAACAGGTATGAAGAGATGCATGATGGCTAATAACAGTGAAATAAAGACACTTAGCACAGGTTTATTTGTATGCCTAAACCACATAGTGCTTTACATTGAAGTCAAATTTAACTTTTGGATTCTACAGATACATCAACAAAACACATTTCAGTGATGTCTCAGCAAAAAAAAAACAAAAAACAAAACAAGACAAGACTTGTGGGATATCTAGAGCAAACTGGCTAATACCATGATGTTATACCACCTATTGGCCTATTGGAGTATGTGTGCGTCCTTGTGATTTTTTTCATACAAAGAAGAGTAGCGGAATTTCTTTGTTTTAAATTAGACTAATATTATAGTTTTATTTACTTCTTTAGATACTTTCATCTGGACATTAAATGGAAAGTTTGTTTTTGACTTCCACATTCACTCAGAAGACCGACAGCTCAAGCTCACAGGCATTTCAGATGATGTGACCCATAAATGCTTAGTTTCCAGTCAATGCTTCCAACATTTAAGAGAAGGATACAGGCATATCATGAATGATCGTCATAGCCAGACATTTCTAAATGATGCTTCTGTTAAGATCAGTTCAGAAGAATTACATTTTTTTGTTCTAGTGAAAATATTGTTTCTGTTTTTCCCTCCTGAACTGGTTTGGAGCCTTAATCACAACATCACTCGTGAGCTCACTATGGTGGGTTGAGTTTAATCCATTCGGAGTTCAATTCCCTTGTAAGGGTTGACCTGGGTTTCAAACAGGTCTGATTTTCTCCTGCCACACAATTGCTGATAAGGACCTGCTGGTGAGAGATCCATCACCTCTTGGTTTCCCAGCTATACTACATTATGCGCAATAGAAACCCTGTCCAATCCACAAAATAATTGCAAGAGAGAGAAATTGCCTCAAAATTATCCAGATATCATGTCGTATATTAGAAAATATTAAGAAGTTTTTAGGAATAACTTTTTCTGAAGTGCACCCATTAAAAACTACAGTGAAAAGAGAACCTTTCACAAGAACGACCCTAAAACCCAGTTGAAATAATTCGGATGTACAAAGCACGATAATAATTGATTCTCAATGTGAAGATCTGTGTTGCGAATGTGAAGTGTTTGATCATAATGGAGTATTTCATCATCACATGTTTTATTTAATTTTTTTAGTGGGCCAGTTTTACTTTCACATCCGAAAACAAATCCACCTGAGAGCTGAGGATGCACTCTTCTTCTTTGTAAATAATGTCCTTCCTCCTTCCTCTGCCACCATGGGCCAGTTGTACCAGGTGAGTCTCTCTCTCTGTTCTTCTCTCTTCTCCACCTCCTCCGCTCTCTTTCCTCTTTCTGTCCCATCCCTTGCTCATTCTTCCTCCTCTTTCTGTGGTCCCTTTCCATTACTCTCTCTCCCTTTTTCTATCGGTCATTACTATTGACATAACTGCTTTGAGGTCTCTTTGTTTAAATTCAGCTGTTTTTGCTCTGTCTCACTCAGGAACATCATGAAGAAGATTTCTTCCTTTCCATCGCCTACAGTGATGAGAGTGTGTTTGGAGAATAAAGCCGAAGGAAAATCATCAGAAATATCCGCTCTTTTTCTCTTCCTTGTATAAGAATATATAGACGTCGTGCTGGCAGCCGAGAGCTCTCTGTAGTAAAGAGGCACTTTTTATTTGGTAAATCATGTTTATTTTCGTTTTGTTTGATCTTTGAATTCTAATGGTTTTCAAGAGTTAAAGGGATATGGGGAAGCAGGAACTGGGTAGTTACCTGTAATAATATATAGAGTTCAAATCTTCATTCTTTTGATAAGATTGTGAATGGATTAAATTTTGTCAGCAGGTGAACATCATTCAAGTGTGATGTGGTGAAAAGCCTTTGTCAAAAGAATGAGGAAGCCTTTACAGTAACTCCTACACAAATGTTTTTCTCTTTGTAGAGATGGTTTTTAGCTTGCACGCTGTGGTCTCTATCAGATGACTGCTTTGTGTTCAGCTAGTTTAGGCTGTTGTTATCTTGATTGACTTTTATTATTGTGTCTGAAGGATGTAGATGACTGGTTTTGTTTTCATTTGTAAAATGCAAGTTTTATTTGCAAGTCGGTGTTTTACTTTATTTTTTTAACCCTGGTATTCAGATTTATCTCTGGTACCCTTGACGATGAATATATAAACTCAACAATCAAGTTTTGCCTTCTGTCCTTTTCTTTCAACATCTGGGAAAAACCCCAAAATTGTTTCAACTGATAGCGCAATGTGAACAACTGTCACAATGCAAAAATTTGTTATTTTCATCCTATATAATAATTTTATTATCCACCTATCTATCTATTGAATAAACTATTCCTTAAGCATATGCTGTCACACAATGCACAGAAATGTAATATAATTATAAGTATAATTGTTTTATAATATCAAAGGAATATTATGTGGGATAATAATGTTTCAAGGGAATTTGACTCAAGGTCACCACAATGTTTCATTTACTATGTCAGTGTGTACTGTGAGATTGTTCGAGTGTCACAAGCTTTGCCAGTTTCCAGAGTTCAGTCCACACAGCAGTCTACCTTAAATCATTGTTTGATGTAATTTGGGATTATTGCAGGTTTAAGCTTAACATAGCAAAGTCACAATGACTAGACATTCTGGTTATGACTCCATGAACAATTTCCCATGGTTCATGCCTATGATGAGCTTTAAAAACAACTTGTTGAAAACATCATTATTGAAGTTAACAGTTTGGGAATGTCTAGTCAAATGTCTAGGTACTGTCGTATTTGACCATTAACTCAAGAAATGAAGAAAGTTGTGTCTGTGCCTGAAAGTTGCGGCTCTCATCTTGGAACGTAGGCCATCGTCACGACGGAGTACACGTGATCAGGCGTCATTTGGATCTCGAGGAATCGCTGAGTCGGATCTTTACCACGAGTCATCAATGCAAATCGAGGAAATGAGCCCTGGTGGTGTCATGGAAACGTGACGCTTTCATGAATAATGGCTGAACTTGAGAAAATAATGCTCCGTTAGAGGTTATAATAAGGCAAACAATGCCCCAAAAAGCAGTTAATGTGGTCGTTGAACTCCACCTCAGAGCGGTGAGGATTTTTAGTTGTTTAAGACCAAATGGTTTGATGGTTAGAAACGATATGACGCGACTCTACTAAACCGACACCTTAATTATGTTTTTTATTGTTTGTTAAATTGTTGCGTTTCGAACTGAAAAAGTGTTTATTCACATTTAACGTTAAAATGGGTTTTATACTGCTTCTGCTCATTTTTGCTACGTCAGGTGTCAGTTTAATTAGCTATTGAACACGTGGCTGCTATTACCATTGCAACTTCCTGAACGTATGTTAGTTATTCGTGGACATTTTTAATGATTTACAAAAATGTATTTCATTCATATGTATAATTAGTGTCAACTCGGGTTGTGATAGTATTTTTAGATGAGTTCAGTCTTTTACACAAAAATAAAGAAGGAAACCCAAGTTTCGGCTTGTGAACATGGCAGATATCTATAGGGTCATAACGGTAGAGAAAAAAAATCTTGATATCCTCGCAAAGATTGGGTCTCCATGCAAAACACATTTGCATTATTTCACCAAGATTAGGTCCTCCTTTAAAACACATTTGCTTTCTCTTGCAAACATTGGGGTTCCTTGCAAAACACATTTCCATTTTTTCACAAAGATTAGGTCCTCTTTTAAAATCTCGCAAAGATTGGGTCTACTTTCACAACACAAATATATTAGTAAATCACAACACAAATCATTTAACATAACAATTATTTCCACGTATCCTGATAATCTCCCACTTCCGGCTCTCTGTAGAAATCTAACAGGACATTCCTGATTTATTAATACAATTACTCCTGATTTTTCTTTGAAAATGTGTTTTGTTACATGCATACATTGTTAAAATGATTTTAGATAACCTGCCCAGGTGTGCATCTACCCGCTAAAGATGATGTTTACCTGAGTGTGAGCCTGATGAGTCAATACAGAAAGTCTGAATGTCTTCCTGCAGTTTTTCCAATACTGATTCGGGAGAAGATTTGCTTCAGGAAGGTGAATTGAACATGTTGCATGAATAAGTTTACATCGTTCTGTTTTGAACTCCATCTTTCTTCTGTTGTAGATGATAATTCACCCCACGGATCCTGGAGATATAGCTGACTTCCTGGACTGTGAGTGTTTCTTATATCTCTTTCACTTCTCCTTTGTATGCTTAGTCCTGGTTAGGGTCAAAAGTAACCATAGAAAACCCAAACAAGCACAAGGAGAACATGCACTCTAACCAGATGGGTACATAGCTGGCTTTGAACCAAAGGCCTTGCAATCAATATGCCACTGTGCTGCCTTTTATTTTGTATTTGTAGTAAAATATGTTATATTGGAAAAAGATGTGTACTTAAAGCCAAAGGCGTCATGGACAGTCTTATTTTAAACTTTGCTCTCCTTAAGATGGACCAGTTATATAAAAAGGTAATTTTATATCCAAACTGCATAATTTAGAATCACATCACAATATGTTGTCACACTTTGAATTCGAAGGACAGACTTATTTTGGGTGTGCAACTTTATGTTGCGAATACACTGCTCTCTTTTTGATCAACCGTTTAAAATATTAATCTTTTTCCTTATCATACAATCAAACATTAGTGTGCTGGTCTCTTTTTGATCAACTGTTTAAAATATTAATCTTTTTCCTTATCATACAATCAAACATTAGTGTGTGAAAGAGGGTGAAATGAATACATATGCGACATATACATACTACGTGTCTAGATACCTAAATGTTAATCTAGATATACAATGGGGCAAATAAGTATTTGATACGCAGCTAGTTTATCAGGGATTCCCATTGACAAATAATTGAGAGATCTAGAGATAGGAACCCTTCAATGATGAGCCAAAGAATAAATGTTTTTAAATCTGAATAATCACATTATTTAATTTTATTTTCACACTAATTTAATTAATCACATTATTTATAGTTTATCACTTATTTTTATACATGAAATAAGTATTTGATAGAAAAACAGAACTTTATATTAAATGACCTTGACCAGGTTTGGTCACACTGCAGCAGGGATTTTGGCTCATTCCTCCATACAGGACTTCTCCAGATCTTTCAACTCAACTCAACACAACTTTATTTATAAAGCACTTTAAACAAAACAAGGTTCACCAAAGTGCTGAACAAAGCATAAAATTAGTAAAGGCACATAGCAAATATCAGACATAAGACAAATAATATATATCACAGTCAAGATTCCAACTCAATTAAAAGCCAAGATGAAAAAATATGTTTTAAGAGCAGATTTAAAAGCGGAAAATGAGTCCATCTGTCTGAGGTCCAGGGGTAACTCATTCTAGATCTTTGGTCTGAAGACTGAAAAGGGTCGGTCACCTCTCAGTTTCCTCTTGGTCTTAGAAACAACTAACGGTATCTGATTTGTTGACCTGAGCGAGCGAGGAGGGGTGTACACCTGGATCAGGTCAGACAGGTACTTTGGAGCGAGACCATGAAGACATTTAAAAACAAATCAATGCGTAAACGAACTGGGAGCCAATGAATGATGCTAAAATGGGAGAAACTTGCTCTCGTTTCTGTGCACCAGTTAAGACGGGGGGCAGCATTCTGGACTAACTGCAACCGAGCAAGTGACTTTTGAGTAACTCTTTCAGGTTTTAGGGCTGTCGTTGGGCAACACGTAATTTCAGCTCTCTCCATAGAGTTTCAAAAGGGTTCGTATCTGGGGGGTGGCAAGGCCCTTACAGGACTTTGAAATACTTTTTAAGCAGTCGTTCTTTAGTTGCCTTCACTTTCTGTTCAAGTTCCCATGGCATCCTTTTCTCCTTCAAACAAGTAAAATGTTTTATTTTTATATCATCTTATGAACAGATGACCTTCTCTTGTTCTTGTGGATCATCCTCTGGTCAACTTTCAACAATCAGCTTCACTCTGGGTTAAATTTTAAAAGAACAAAAACATTTTGAGTTCTGAATCTTTTTGTGTTGTTGCTCTTTTCCATCAGCTCTTGTATGTCTTGTATGTAGATCAAGAAATGTATGATTTCTTGGGTCATTATCCCATTAAAGTCATGGATTGCAGGGCCATGCTCATCTACAGTCCTGCAGATTGTGTAGGACAGGGGTCTCCAAATCTAGTCCTGGTCCATTTTTGGTTTAATCATCATGAAACACACCTGTTGCTAATTGAAACACCAATCAAGGTTCTCTCTGATTGTCTGAAGCTAGAGTAGTATGCATACTAGAGAGAGGTTGCAACTAAGATGTGCTGGCCCTCCAGGATCAGATTTGGGGAACCCTGGTGTAGGATAAAAAATTTCACTTAGAGACTTCTTTCAAAACGTATTTAATCTCAAATGTATTGGCCAGAAATTCAAGTACAGTATTCCACAACTAGGAAACCATTGTATAAAGGTGCATTCTTATAGTTAAGGACATCAATGCCTTTTTTACTGAATTTAAAGCATGCCTGGCCTAAATATTTAAAGTAACTGTGAGAAAACGATGACTGATTTACACAATATTGATCCGATGTTGTTGGTCACACTTATGTTGTAGTTTATAGTGGGGTTATTAACAAATACGATTTCATATCAAACCCTTTGTTAATAATATTCTATATGTAATGGATGTTTGTTTAAATGTACAGTTATAATTATAAGTTAGATATGAATAGTACAGTCTATTATCTAACTCGTTAAAGTCACAATTACATTTTCAGAATTTAAATTTCTAATGGTGTAACCACAGAAACCATTATTATCTATGTTTCCAAATAAAGTATTTTAAATCTACTTTGACAATGTGCATTTAGTGACTCTGTCACCAAGGGAAATAGAAAGTTACACATTAAAAATCCTACAATTATTTTTTTGTCAGTGTCAGTTCTGCATCATTTATTCCATGTCTGGTTTTAGTTGAGTTTCTGTTTTCACTGGTCCAGTCCTGTTTTTTTGTTTTACATACTTCTCTGTTGTTTGTTTCTACTATCTGTTGTCAATAACTTTATCTTCTTGGCCAATTACAGTGTATCACATTTTTTATTTAAGTTCGTTTGTGAACAACTGTTCAACTGTTTTACTATCAAGGCTCATTTACTCATTTACTATGAAGGTGTTACCCTTGGTTGTTGCACTGCCATGTTCCTTGGTGTTGGTTATGAATTCAAATAAACATTAAAAGGTGTACAAGTGCTAAGACTTATCATATCTGTTATATTAACATATACATTCTGATTTGTGGCCCAGTGGCTCAGTAAATAGCTCAATAAAATGTTTCTGAGTATGTTTCTCCTCTTTCTCAGGTGAAGCTGTGAAGATTGAGCTCATTCAGTTGACTCCTCCAGGTACTCGTTTGTAAATTATTATCTAAAATATTTTGTAAATACAAGCAATACATACAGTTATCTTATTGGAGATCACATTTGCGGTTTGATTTTAAACATACACATTGTTTCCAGCCTGTTCTGGAAACATCTGCTGCTTCACAATTCAGTTTTTTCTTCATTGTGTCCTAATGCAGGAAGCTACATTTTTAAAGATTTTGTTGTGTCTATGCTCCCTCCTTTTACAACTGTACGTACTGTTGCTTATGGGAGAGTAATAACAGGGTCTCTGTGGGGTCTTTCTGTGGAGTTTTTAGGCCTTATGTTCACTTATGTTGTTGCTTGGGGTTGACAGAAGTCTGAGAATATACTCCTGAATGGTAAACAATGTAAAAAGGATTGTTAGGGTTGCCATAGTCTGAGAAAATGTCCATGAATTCTCAAAAACACAAAAGTCATGATTAAGATTGCCAGAGTTCAAGAAAAGTTTTGTTAATCCTCAAAAACATAAAGTGACATTTAGCGCTGCAATAGTTTGAGAAAAGCCTCATATACACTCATAATTCTAAAAGTGATGGTAAAGATTAAAGAAAACACTTGCTAGCGCTCATAAATGCTTAAAATTATAAAAGTGATTGTTAGGGTTGCCAGATATTGACATTTTAAATATCTTAAGAAATTTGACATAAGAAATTTAAATGTGATTCTAAGGGTTGCCAGAGGATAAGAAAACACGCATAAATGCTTATAATCATAAACATGACATTTAAGCTTTCACACTATGTATTTGAAGCATACTGTTTATTATGCAAAAAGGTTTTGTGTTTTTTGATGTTATGATACAGGTCTTAAATTTCCTTCTTAGCGGCATTACAAATGCTTAAATTTGACCTTAGGAAATATAGACAATCACCAGTGTCTGTTTTCATTGTTTTTTTCTTCCGTTGTCATTTAAATCACTATACTAACTTTCATTTTGATTAAACATTTTTTATTAGTTTAAATTTGGTTACATTTACTTTAAACACTGTTTTCCAGTTTGGGAATAAAGCATGGTTGGATATTTTGTAATTAAGGTTTTTGATTAATAATTGATATATCTAATATCCAATATAAATCAAAAATCTACTAATTGATGTCATTTTACAGCTGGTGAAATTCTGGCCAGCTTTGAAGAGAATGCTCAAAGTTTTTTGTTTCCTGAGCCAAAGCTAGTCCCGTCATTCTCCGGAGTGGAGAGAGAGGTTTTAATGACACGTCATCCCTCATTTCCTGTAAGCATCTGTTGCTTCATATTCTTTACATTTGAATCATCATGAAATTATATGATTGACCAGTGAAAAAATTAAAGCTTAAAGGTGCTGTTTGAGGTTTTTTAATGAAATGTTTTGTTTGTTTAAAATGTCAACACTGGTTTTCTTGATTTTCAGGGAATCTGCCCTAGATTGGAGTTTTCCACAAAGACTATCATCAGAGAAATCTGCAGCGAAGATGACTTCCTCACTCTTCCAGTAATATAACTATTTATTTGTTTGAATTACAGGTTACATTTGATTGCTTGATGCTGTTATTAACAGTATGGTTAAATATTATGCATTGCAGAAATCGTTTTATATTTTCCTCTTGGGGGAAAAAAATTAGATTTAATTATTTTGTGTGAGCAAAATGACATTTTTGGACACAATTTCTTTCAGTCTAATGTTTAGTAGTCACTTTCTTTAAAGCGCTTTGAGATTATTTCCTTTGAACACAAAAATAGATTTGCAGTCGACAGCTGCTTTCTTCTGTGGAAGTTATTTTCAACAATGATGGGACTAAAAGGGATTTGTAACAAGTGAAGTGAAGTTAAGTGAAGTGAAAGTGGCCAGTTGGCCAGATGTGGAGTGACCCATACCCGCAATTGGGTTATTGGGTGCTCTGCATTTAACCCATCACAGCAGTGAACAAACACACCGTGTTTAGTAGGCAGCCATGGCTGCAGCACCCGGAGAGCAGTTGGGAAACTTGTGCCTTGCTCAAGGTTGAAGACGGGAGAGCAAGTGTTTCATCACTCACACCACCTTGGTGGATCTGGGGATTGAACCGGCAACCTTCCGATCACAAGTCGATCTCCTTATCCACCAGACCACAACTGCCATTTTTTGACAAGGTGTATAATAACTGGGTAATAATCGTTGTCATGGAAATGCCATCCTTGTAGTCATTATGGTAATTCATGACACTACAGCTTGTATAGAGCGCTCTGGAAGTAAATATGGAGTAGTAATCAACATCTAGTCATTCAGTGGTTGCTGAGTGTGAGACTGCAAGTGATTGAGAGGAAGTGAGTCCCTGGACCTGATGGCTAGACATCAGAGTCAGACCAAGTGGCTGCCACGCTGGCTACTTTCCACCATTTGAACTCCTTCAGCCAGAAAAAATCGTGTAGCTATAATTTTTGCAGATTAAAACCTTGGCTGTATATTTCCAAATCACTTTACACAAACAATAGCAGAACTCACAAAGCATGGTGACAAACAATACCAGAACCACTTGACAATGGAGTGGCATCACCTGAAGAAAACACAGTTAAGTGAATTACTGGGATGTATAATGTGGATAAAGCAACTAATTTAGAAACAACAGAGTGAAATTATAAGAATGTAATATGAGGGAGAGAATAAAACCAAAGGCAAATGCAACAAACTATACATTGTAATGAATGTACAAGGGAAACAGTGAATGGAACTAGAACCATAAACCTAAACTTTATTCGGGGACAGCTTTTCACATACCACTTTATCATTATTTATGAAATTAAGCCTCTCTCCTGGAAGGTATGTATTTAAGTTAACCCAGTATTCATGTATCCTATCACAAATAATATTTACATTTTTATGAAAAATGTTTTTCTCCTCCAGAAAAAACTGACAAGGAAGACCTTCAGAAAGTCAAGGAATAAAGCTTCCTCCCATAGACACGGAGATGTGGTGTTGGATCAATTCGGTTTCAAAGTATTTAACTTTCTTCAGTTTTTGTCATGGCCAGTCTAGGGGTTCGTTTAGGGTCTACTTTTATTTTATTATAAATCATACATGTTCTTAAAACACACGTATCATGTATTAATCCAATGGATTGTTACTTCATGGGGTTTACTGGTATTCTTTAGTTCATATTCAGTGATACGATCTCAAAATGCCAGCTACTGTGACCCATTGATTGTTCTTAACAAAATATGATGTCACCTATAGGTTTAGCAGAAAGAAAATCAGGTTTAGAAGACTTTTTTTTTTAAATTGAATCAAAAAGTCACACAATCTGATGTAAAACTACCGGTTTAATTTCTTAACAACCCTGGGTACGGGAGGGCCGAGCAGTTCCCAGAAAGGCTAACTCTCATAAACCATTGTTCTAGCTAGTTCTATCTATGCTATTATGCCTCTATCGACCATGCTCCAGTTGGTGCAAGGCACATTTTCCGTCGGTCACTCACTGAAGATATATGTGTATTTATTGCAAGAAGTTCTAAATCCAGCCTTCGAGGTGGTGAGTACAGGGTCCACACATATCGCTTCAGCTCAGGGATTGATGCTCCCTCCTCCCGAGAGGTGTTTTATTCGACCGACTGCCTATTAAAAATTAAATCTATGAATTGAGGCCAGGGCAGAAGTGACCGACTGATGGGGAACATAATGGTTGCCTTCATAACCCCCATCTCCCAAAAAGGGAATAGAGAATTATGTCCCCCAGCCACAAATGTAAGGTCGTCAGTAAGTGTGGTTGCCTAGGGGCTGAGTATGGCTCTAGCTTCACAACAGGAAGAGCGCTGTGCTTGCATCCACTTTCATCAGCGATGGCGCTTTTTGGCCTTTTAAAAGTGTGTGAATCGAGTTGGGTGTCCCTAGCGGAACTTCCCATAATTGGGAACGAAAGTAACCATTACGTTTCTCCAGTCATATGGAGGAAACCCACTGAAGTATATTGAGAATATGCTAATTTAAAGAGACTGTGTATTATTTTGGATGGCGAAACTTGGGCAGTCCTAGTCCAATAGTGCCTTGTCCCTTTATAGCTGTCCCTGCTGATTGGCAACAATTTTGTCTTGGTGAATTCAGATTGTTGTAGAATTCAGCGTGTTTTAAAAATACTGAGCATTTAATTTAAAATCCTTAACAAGACTCAAACGTGGATTTTCATCATTACCAACAAATATTTGCAGTTGTTTAATTTGCTGAGACTGCTAAAAGAATTGAAAAACAACATGTGATTTAGAGTTGGCATACATTGAAATTGTTTGTTTAAAAACATCTCTAGAGTTTATAACTGAAGATTGATTCATAAATTAATATAAGTGATTAGGTGGTGCTCTTTAGGTTCCTGGATCACTTGATTGTTCTGGCAGGAACGTTAGATTCAGAAGCCTGTCCCCAGTGCATCCTTCAAAACCATCAACAACTGCAGGTATCTGTGACAGCACTCGTGATTTGCAGTCCTCAATTTTGAGTTGTTTCAGATATTACAGATGTTTCATATTTTTAAAACATTTTTAAAACGTGTTGTAACAACAATTTGTGTTTTTCTTCAGGAACGCCAAGAAGACGCTCCTCTAGACCTCAGGTTACTCATGTCTTTATTTAAATGACCAAAAACCTGTTTCCCTTTAGGTCCCTTCCCCCCTAAATTGTGTTTTATTTACTTTTTCACTGTAAATGTCTGATAAATAATTAATGTTATATGTCATTGACAAAATTCACACAAGTAGTTTGCATTTATCTACTACAAACATATATATTTAAAAACCCCTAATAAAGTAGTAAATACGATACCAGGAAGTAGGACTTAAAAAGAGGAGCAACAAAATGCTCTGATGTAGAAGGAAGGCGAGTTTGAGAGCCTCAATGCATGTGGCCCACACCAGACAGACAGTCAATTTAAAACCAATTCCCCAAAAGCCAATCACTTGAGTTCTGAGCCGTAAACACACCCCTTATCTCCTCAATAAGAATACTATACCACCTGTGAATCTGAATGCAATCGTACAACATTTGAAATACCTTGATTTATGTTCGCCACATTTTAAAGCTCTTCATAATTCAAAGTGTTCATCCCTCAAAAGGTGGCCAACTCTGAAGAACTGATAGTTCTTTGCTTTTATTTTTTATAACATTTTTTTCCACTGTAAAGACTTGGTAGCTTGGTGGATGCTTACAATATTAACACCAATAGGTTTCTCAAATGAAGCTCAAAGTGGGCGAAGCCAGTACTTGAAAACATGTCCTCAGAGGCGGCACATGGCAGTAGTGAAGGCATCTGATTGGCTGAAGGTTTAATTTTTATATACCTTAAACAAAGAAATGTAAAAATAATTCACCCTTCTCAGAGTGTTCATGAAGGTCAAAACTAGCAATCTAAATCAACAAACCTAACAGAGCCAGGGGTAGAAACATGTTTTTTTTTTTCAGCTACAAAGATGGTAAGTTTTAACATTGAAGTGAAAGAGAACTTGCTCACTTTTGGAGTCAGCCTCAAGCGGCCGCTCGGTAAACTGCAGTTCAGTCATTTCCTATCACGCTTCAAGAGGGAAAGTAGGAGGTTACCCCTTCGTCAAAAAGCATGTTTATTTGTGAAATCAACCATAACTGCAAACACCAGAGCCAATTTCCTAAATAAAAGTCCTATGTGTCAGAAGGAAAACCCAAATAATCACTTGAGCGCCCCTTCATTTGTTTTTACAGATCCCAGACGAAGACTCCTCAGAGACTGATGATCTCCTGGACTACGCAGAGGAAGTGTCTCGACATCATTCTCTGATGGGACCTGATGGATCCTCTCCCCCCAGACATGCTCGCATAGAGCACCCAAGGCACAATGGGTAAGATTCTCTAATCTGATTTCCTCCAGGTAGAGTCGCATGATAAGCTCTAAATAAAATGTATACATATATAAAATATACACTCAATGGAATGCTGATTTGCTTAAACTCGATGCCTGGGGGAACTCGGAATTAGAGTAAATATAAATAAATGGTCAGAGTTTCATCACTGTTTGTAAGGAGATTTTGACATCAATGTATGCACTTTGTACAGTTTATGGGAGGAGGTTCAGGAACGCCTTCGCTGTCTCTTAACATCACCCAAAGCAATTCAAAGACTCGCCCGTGTAAGACTTACAGAGAACACATACCCACAACACACACATCTCACCAATATGGTCTATGTTCATGATATTATGCTTACATCTCATCCTTGATTGACTCAGGGAGCCACTGACTCAGAGATTGATGATGTGCTGATGCGAAGACGGGTTCTGGCCAGTTCTTGTCCGTTTTAAATGCAGTAACTCTGTTTGAGTGCTTTTGGGAAAGTGTATGTGAGTAATGTTCTCAGTATTTGACCTATTTAGTAAAAAAAATCTTAAAATGTTCTCAGGATATAGCAAAAATCTAATTTGAATGTTTAGAGGGCAAACAGAATTGACACGTGATTCACAATTAAGTCAACAGGAATACGCAATCTTGAATTAATGAAAAAGTAAAGTAGATTAAGAAAACTTGAAGCCTGTCAACATCTCCTTTAATTTCAAATACTATGGAATATAATATGTAATTAAAAAATTGAAGCAATGCAATACTTGGAGTTATTCGCAAGTGGGAATTTTGATCAGACGTTTTGCAGCATTCAATGTATATAAATGGTAAAAAAGAATATGTTAAAATGCTAGCAGAATATGACTAGATTTTCAGTTCTATACATTTACACACCATATATTTAGTTTAAGTGATAACTCTGCACTGTATAATGATTAATAAACATTTCATTTTTACATTTGAAATATTCTTTTGTAAGTAAGTAAGTGATGCAAGGCACACATCCACAGACTTGTCTCTAAACCTGAACCGAAGAGCATCTGTGCTGTCAAGTACTGCTCACTGCCCACTGAAACATGTTGGGTATAAAACTTGTCAGTATCAAACAAACAGGTTTACTAACTTAGCACAGAGACAATTTTAAAAATATGTAATTTAATCATGAATTTTAGTCAAGAATCAAAAATTCAGATGTTTGCCCTGTGTCAGCAGGCATTTAGTATACAACTTTTCCACTGTCCGAGAATGCAAAAATACAGATAAAACCCTGCAAATAATAAAAATTAAATATTCCTTTAAAATAAATAAGTATTTAGAGTGTAGTATTGAATTTGGGTGTTTAAAGATGTGCATTATTTATTCTTTTCATTCACAGATGAGAGTGGAGACAGGTATTCCTGTGGTGCTGCGTTCTATCCTGATCGAGTAACGTTTTTTCTGTGTGTGCTTGCAGTTTTTTTGGATAGTAGATACCTTTGAATTGTGATTGTATCTGGAGATAAAAATGATTAAAAGTGTCATGAACTGAGAAACCAAACAAGTTGCTGGTCTTTGGACACATGAGCTGATAAAATAATAAAAAAATTTTTTTTTCAAAGCATCATGGTGGCGCAGTGGGTAGCACGGTCGTCTCACAGCAAAAAGGTCGCTGGTTTGAGCCTTGGCTGGGGCAGGTGGCATTTCTGTGTGGAGTTTGCATGTTCTCCCTGTGATCGTGTGGGTTTTCTCCAGGTGCTCTGGGTTTCCCCACAAGTCCAAAGACATGCGATATAAGTGAATTGAGTAAGAACGGTTGTCCATAGTGTTAAAGTGTGAATGAGTGTGTGAATGTTTCTCAGCGATGGGTTGTGGCTGGAAGGGCATCTGCCACGTAAAACATGTGCCAGAGGAGTTGGCGGTTCATTCCGCTGTGGCGACCCCGAAAAGCTGACATGAAAATGGATGGATGGATGGAAATTTTTTTCAAAACTCAAAATAAGTCACATTTTTACAGTGGGTAAGTTGGCAAACACAGACACAGTTTTAATACACATTAATAAACTACAGATGATTTCCTATTTAAAGCCGTATATAAAATATGATGTATAATAAAAATATTTTCCGATACAGATACATCTTTGGAGCTTTGATATTGCCATTGCAAGATTGATGTGAGAAATATTGTTTAAAAGAAAAAAACTCCAACCCTTTCAGAATTTGATATTTGTGTTTATTATTGAGTGGCTACACATACAGGATAGATAAGGAGACTACTGTACTGTAGAAATACAGTTGTACCATAGTGTGCTTTACAGTGTTTCTAGACTTCCTGTACCACAAACACAGATCGTTAAAACTTCTCACTGACTTAAATGAAAAACAAAGAATACTCATTCAATTATGAAGACATACAAATTACTAAAAGTGGAAACATTTGGCACTAACATTTAAGAATATTTTTAAATAACTTAGTGAATAAATAAAAATGAAAAGAAGAAAAATCAACACGGTGGCTTGCTGAACAAATTATTAAGGCTTGCCACCTTCAGTGTCGTGAGAGAATGATTTAGTTTTCATTCGAAAGGCCATTTTTATACTCCATCTGAAATACAAATCATGCAATATTTCATTTCATTTTTATTTTCAAAGTCTATATAAAAAGTTCCTTTTCATAGTAACACATTCAATTTGGCAAACACGCAAAGCTAAACCGTTTGGCTTTCCATAGCAAGTGCAAGTACACAACTGGCAACATTTTACACTTCACTAAGTCTGAAACTAAATTTGGTTTGAGAATATAACTATAAAGTGTGGATAAAGCATTTTACAAGTACAACGGCATAGCTATTTAGCAACATGCTGGTGAAACGTACAATTGTCTTTCAGGTTTCCATCATACATATGCACAATATTGCAAGAACTTCTCTTAATATAAACAAATGTCAAAATAACAGACTGCTAAAAATGTGTTAGTACAAAAAAAACTAAGAAACTGATTTGCATAATTTATGACAACATATTAAAAAGATTGTTCACCCCACCATTACAATTTGGCACAAAATGTACAATTTTTTTTTCCAAACGATAGATGGCAATTGAGGCTGTCTGTTTGAAATGTCAGCCATCTAGTTTCTAATCTTAGAGGAAAAAAACTAAAATTTTCACGTTTTTTTTGCTGGGGATGTGAAACTAATCTCTTTAACAAATTGTGGAAGCACAGTATTCCCATGTTCACTATTCAACCAATTTCTGAGCTCAAGAGCAGAAGGACACCTGCGAAGGCAGCTATTGCTAATACCTACATTCAATCATGCCCTTGCTAATAGCTTCCCGTCCTCTTCATGGCAGCGGTCTTATGAATGGCTCCCACCTCACTGAACCCTCGTTCAGCTGGTGCGTCTCAAACAGCTTATAGATCACATGTTGTGAATATTCTGGTGCAAAATGACAGCTGTCACATCATCTAGGGTAATACAGCACAATAGTGTTGGACTCAGATACTCCCTTAAAATTTGAAGTGATTACTATGTAAAAAATATATATATTATATAATAAAACGTTTTTATATTAATGTCGTCAGTAGTCATAATAATCATTATTAATACAATGTGAAGTCTGCCATTTTGAGGTCTTATCATTCCTTATTGCAATCATAAGTGTTTCTAGCAAGTTATTCCAGCTGTTCATAAGAGAATTTATCAATAAATAAATAAAAAGTGTTTAAAAACAAAGCAGACCAGAGCTCTGCACAACACCAGAGCACAGAACACACATAGGGTAAAAAGAGTTAAGGCTAGCAATAGTCAATGCTGACGTCTCCGGACTGATGTGAAGCCATTCTTGTTGAATGTTTTCCTTATTGTAGATGTATGAACAAAAATATTAACATGTGTCAGAGATTTCTGTAACTCTTTAGCCGTGTTTTTAAAGGGTAGGACAGCTTTCAGCAACACAACCAATATAATGACACTGATTGGACTCAAAGTGGGCTCACTCCTGGCTCTAATCAGCTCTTGGAGAAGTCATTAGGATAGGGGTTCACATACTTTTTCCACAATGCACTGTTAATGTGTGCACGTCATGTTTAATAAAATAAGATATTATAGTTGTTCTATAGTTGTTAGTTTGATGAAAATCAGAGTTGCCTGGTTGCGAGACATGTGAAGTCCATGAGAAAAACCAATCTTGAATCCATTCATAGAGTTAAAATGATATTGTAGTTACTTAACCAAAATGTTTATTCTATCTACTAAAAAGTTATGAAGTATAATTTAAGTAACCGTCATTAATTATGAATAATTTATCCATATGATCACATAAAATGTTGTGAAGTTGTTATTACTTTTACTAAATTCATCTTTTGTTATACTTAAACAATAAATTCAATTCAGGCGTTGTCTAAGTATAAAAAAACTATGCCGCAGCTGTTCTTTTTGCCAGTACTCCTTAAAGTCCCTATTGGCTTGCAGAGATGCAGAGAATGCGGTTTTGTCTTAGTGTATAGTGTACAGGAATAAAATAGTAATGGAAGTAGAATGTCGAAATAAAATAAAAATAATGAAATTCCAAATTACAGTCAAAGAGGAAAAAAAGCACTCTGCCAATGACAGACGAGTGAATGTGCTGATATTTTTTGATATCTGCTTGTTTAACAAGTTTTTGGTGTAAACTCCGTTTAAGGTGGAAACATTTATAGTGGAACCTTATGGGATCTCTCTTGTTCAGCTTTTAAACACAAAAGTCAGGAATTTTTAGACAATGATGAACTGATTCGTAAATCAATGAAGCTTAAACAAGAACTGAAATGATGTGACCTTATCGCCCGCATTCCATACAGCCTGAAGTCTAACAGACAATAATGGAGGGTATTACACTATCCCAAACACAAGCTGATGAAGGCCAAGTTTACCTAAAATCTTCAAAACTTCCTTAAGTAGTATGCACACCAAAAGAAAAGGGTAAACGACTGGAACGTTTCGGAATTGATGCTAGAAAATCACAACTGGCTTGCTTTCAGCATTGTGTATGCTTTTTAGCTCTTTGGACAATACACATGACTACATATAATTAATTCTACATGGTTGAAAGTCTATTATCTCAAACAGCATCTCTCAGCAATAAAGGTCAAAAAAAATTCCAAGTCTCAAGACATTTTAAAGTCTCTGATGATCCTCCAGAGACACATACAATGGAATGTTTTTAATAGCTTCAGGCTAAAACTGTAAATGATGATTTTGCACTGTTTGCATTTTTACCCTCTAGTTAACTGCGTATATCTTTAAGGTGTTCACATTTGGCTGGTGAGTTAACCAAAACTCATCATTGGGGCTGCTTTCTTAACATTTTCGTTGAGAAAGATTTGACTGGTTTATAAAAACAATAAATCATGTTTTATGATACAGATGGCAATCTTTAGGTCCTCAATTTCATTTCCAATATAACTCTTGGAAGTTCCTGTTTGATTGACGTAACTGCGAAGATTCCCCAAACTTCAAGTTTTTCTGCAGCATCAACCATGATTTCCACATTGTTCACACCACAGTACCCGCAATACCCATGTCACTTTCTTTACACGGATTCAAGATTGTGTGTTCCCATTGACTTAACATGTGCAACAAACTATGCAACTCACATTCTTGGTGTGTATATCCATTCAGAGAGGGCAGTCACCCTGTTGACTGTCAAACAGAACTCCGATATTTCAAAACAAAGACTCTTCAGGAAAAGAAAGCCCAAACAATAACAAATGGCCAAGATCAAAAACGATGTCCTTTCAAGAAAGTTCTCAGCTGTTCACATCTGTATATCCTTCACATGGAGACGGGATTGGTATGTTCAGCAGAAGATATATCTGTAGATAATCAGCATATAGGTAATAGGAGGCATTCAATTCATAAAGATCTCGCCTCTGAACTTATAATATAGGACCTAAAATAGATTCCTGAGGGACACTACAACTAACAGGGTTGGAGGCAGACAAGAAGCAACCCCTTTGAACAGTGTATGATCTGTTCCTAAAATAAAGACAGAATTTTTTAGGACTGCAAAGCAATTGCTCTGATAAAAGTTGAGTTGCCAGTACGGCAAGCGAGCATTTTCACAGTGAAAGGAATACCCCTTTAAAAGCCCATCTATGTACCTACATTTCTGGGAACCCCAACTACATTGTAAGATAGCTCAACCAGAAAAACAAAGAACAGGAACATTTGTTCTCACTGTGTTTTAAGCAGATTGAGACGCACCAGATTATGGCACGTTTATTAGCAGCAAACGCCGATCATCACTAAAATTGTGAGGTCTCTGTGAAGGAAATAGCATCACTTTTGTCAATTGTGAATCCTCCATTGACGTAGGACTTTTTTTCACACTCGTCGTCATCAAGTGTGGTCTCAAGGGCAAACGGATTGGCAGCATCCACATCCACAATTAGGTCCACTCTATCCAGTTCTCGTTTGGAAAGCTTCTGGACGATTCCCGCACCAAATGCATCACCCAGCACATTGATCATGGTGCGGAAGCGATCACTGGTTTAATTAGAAAAACGTTAATAACTGTTATCAATGTAGTAAAATAATTTTAAGTAATACAACTATTACAGTTCAATACAAGATTTTTGTTATGTTTATAAAAGAACCAACAAGAACAACAGCTGTTCCAAAACATAAGCAGGCTTTTCCTATTTTTATTCTGAGAATATTACCATTTATTAGTCTCTTTAATCTTTTGATTAATTCAGAAAATATTTGGATTAATTCAAAGGAATCAATGGTGGTTGAATCCAATGCCCTGTTTGCTAATATGCATCTTAATCTTTACCATGTTACATGTGTTGCTTCTTCATCTGCTGTGTTCAGTAGAAGACTGACACCCAAATTGCTGAGGAATCTATAAGAACAGTCTTGAGAAGGTACTCACAGCAGCCAATCAACAGCAATGATGAGAGTGACATCACTGGCAGGAAGGCCCACAGCTGTAAGGACGATTACCATGGTTACCATTCCAGCATTCGGAACACCAGCCGCACCAATGCTGGCGACTGTTGCCGTGATGCTTTGGAAAGACCAAATATGTATTAGTTAATAATTGACCAATTCTTTAAATGATCATGAAACCACAATGTTTCAGTTCAAGTCAACCTACTATTATTTAAAAAATAAAACTGAAATTGGCATGAATAGCAGAGCTGAGAAGAGGGAGGAGTATGTCCAACCAGAAATTGGTTGAATGATCTCTCTATGAAAGAGTCATGTACAGTTGACTGTTTTTTCATTGGTTGAGACTCAAATAATTACAAGAAGTCTGTTTTAAATCAACACTATTGAGAATAAAACAGTTTTTTTTCTTCTATTAAAACACTCAAATATTCAAGCCTCAATACTCAAGTAATGTTCAAGCCTCATCAACTTTTCAACATGGGACAATATTTTTATGACCCTGTAATGAATAAATAGTTTTAATGTAAACGTTCCATGTTACCAAGTCCGGCGAAGCTTGAATTATTGGCCAAACTACTTAAATGTGAACATGTTTTCACATTCACTGTCAGGACTGAAATAAAACTGAGGTCATGTGCTTGTTTCACAAGACACTGAGCTCATCTTAACTGTTTTTATGTAACAGGTACCTGATTGTGACGATCTGGCCAGCGTCCAGGTTATAGTTGTTCAACTGGGCAATAAATATGGACGCCACAGCTTCATACAGTGCTGTGCCATCCATGTTTATAGTGGCACCAACTGGGAGAACGAAGCGGGTAATTCTCTTGTCGATTCTGTTGTTTTCTTCTGCACAGCGAAATGTGACAGGCAGAGTAGCTGAACTGTGAACAGGTTTGAAATGTGAACAAATTAACAGCTTTTTATTTGCTGTACAATCTTGTATTATGTGAAAGACTTAGCAGAGTATTTTGGATTTTTAAAAGTCTTCTATAAAAACGTTTCTTTTTTATGATTAATTAAAAATGGAGCTTCATTCACAAAACTAATTTTAAAACACAAGTGGTAATTCTAAATTCCAGTTGGGCTAGATACATTTTCAGATCTACCCAATTTTAGATGCCAGTCTTAAAAACCAACCTGATAATTATAATGATCTGACTTCAAAAAGCAGTCTTGAAAGCAAATAAGCAAGTAATTGCTAGCCATAATATTCAGTGGCTAGCTTTGCAGGCTGAATTTTGTAACAATGGAGTCTTAATTTCCTCACCTTGACGATATCATAAGCGCTGTCACTAGGGCCTGAGCCATTCCCAGAGTAAAGGTAAATGGATTCTTTCTCACCAACACAAAGTATATCAGGGGCAAGAATATGGTCCCATGGATGGCCAGCCTGCCAAAGGAAAATAATTGATATCTCAGAGTTTGTTTCAAATCTTTTCCCAGCGATGGGTTGCGGCAGGGAAGGGCATCCGCTGCGTAAAACATATGCCAGTGAGTTGGCGGTTCATTCCGCTGTGGCGACCCCGAAAGGGAATAAAGCCGACATGAAGATGAATGAATGAATGAATGTTTCAAATCTGAAATTGATAGGAAAATGCTGGTAGAATAGAAATGCATATGACACATGTGAACCTTTAATGTTGTGGCAATCTGTAGCAATAATTCATTAAATAGATAAACATAATTAGCTCCTTTTCTGACTATTTTACAGTATTTTAACACAACTACAAAGGTTCCTCTGATTAAATAAGACTTTTATGATCAAAAAGAAAAATACAATGGTGTTCATTTCTAGCATGATGTATCAGTTATATTAAAATTAATTTGTGATCACATTATCTGTGACAGTCCAAACATATATGCATTCTTCATCATCAAATATTCAACATGACAATCTTCGTATTAGTTAAAAATATGCAGACATGCATCTAAATATGTAAACTACAACTATCATATCACAGTCTATCAGAAATCACTCTATAACAAGCCATTTGCTTTTCGAGCATCCTTGACGACAAGCATCCAAGGTCGTCGGGATTTATATCGCGTCCTTCTTTTTCATTTTGACTCAGCAAATCAAAGCTTCTTTTGCTTCATTTCACTTGAATGTAACTGCGGAAAATTCAATCTCCTGGCGGATGTTGGCCTGCTTTTATTACTCAAATTAGTGGATCTTTGGAGTTGATGAAAGGTTTAATAAGTGCCTCTGCAGCTCGAGCAGTTTTAAATGTCCTTGACTCTTATCTGTGTGAGCAGAGCTGGTGTAAGAACAGTAAATGGCGAAACAGAGACAGTAAATCCAAGGAACATTATCTGGAGCAATTCAGAGGCTGCATCTGAAAGATGAAAAATGCTTCCTTTCAAAAACTCCTTGAAGGCAGGACTGAGTAAAAGCTAAATCCTAATCAAGTTTCAGTTTTAGAGATACCGTCATATGACTTGATTTTTAAGGCAGCAGTAGCCAAGTACTGTTTGAAAGGCTGCATAAAAAGGATGGCTAAATTACAGGGATGGTGTATGCAAATAGAAAATTCTCATTTTAAAGACTGGTAAAAATGTGTCTTTTAAACACTTCCTTTGTTTCTCAGGAATGATGAAACTATCAGCATTTCCTACCTGATGATTCATTGCACTTATATGACTTAGTGTTTTAGAGATATATTAAAAGAAAATATTAATCTGACTATGGCTTCAGCTAGTCTCAACATGGAATGATAAACTGGTGATCTTCTAACATGCTACTTTAGTAAGATAGATATTTTATGTTTGTTTATAAATTGTTTAATCTGAGTTTTATTATCACTGCTCATGGGTCAACCTTTGGTGTAGAAAACCCTTTTTTTTATTGAACCCAATTTAGCCGTATGATAACATTTTTTGTCTGTCATGATAATGGAGAGAGTATGGGAAAAAGAGAGCAACATTTTAGTCATCTTGTGAGTGCTGACTATTATTATGTTCTTGTGTCCTTTATCATTTCATGTTTCTGCACGAAAATCAACATTTCCTCAAAATTAGTAACAAACAGCCAAATAAAAACACCCAGCTACTGTTTTTCTAATGATTATTCCTACTCTCACTTTAACTTAACAGTAATACATTTACCATGAAAATGCTAACAATGCAGTGCTGGGTCACAAGTGTTTTTGGCAAGCAATAAGAAGTGTTCTGGGTTAAGACAATACATTAGAATACTGGTTGGGAAAAAAAGAAGCAAAAAGGTCAAGTCTAATTTATGGAATTCTGATGCAAACTTTTCATTTTGGAATACAATTTGATACCGTTGTAGATTTTTTTTTTGTTTGTTTGATGAAATAATGCTGAATTTTTCCAAAGTTCAAACGTATTTTTTAAACAATCTAAGCTTTTGATTGTTAACACACTTTAAATGCAAGTGCATCTAAACTTAAGCACAGGGGAAACTGAGAGGTTAAAAACCATACATGAAAACAAAAGGATTCAAATCAGACCTGTATGCCTGTGAATTGCCAATGCTTCTTTTTCAGGAATGTTTTAATAGTTCATTGAGAATCTAAGGATGTTTTAGTAAATCATGCAATTTTTTAAACTGTGCAAGTTTGCATTCTAAGGAAGAGTGACAAGAAGCTGGTTTACCCGCTAAGCACCGTCACCATGTACAGACCCATCTTCCTGAAGATTTCCCAGTCCTCCACCTCCATGATCTTGGCGGCAATCAGGAACAGTATGCCAATGGGCATATAACTGAAAAACATTTCAGCTAATTACTTTTCTGTTCGAGAGGTGACTATTCCAACATTGGCCTTAAACTATGTTAAAATACATGAGTGGTACAGACTGAAACAAAGCATTCATTGTGAGTGATATGGTATTATTTATTGCTGCTAATTGGTTTCAATCTGGCATTTGCTTTGTAGTCTTTTGGGAATTTCAAGGGTTCCTGAATCTGAAAATATTCTTCATTAAACATTTTCACTCTAACTCTAAAATCACAACACTTTTATCCTAGATTTTAGCAAAAAAAAAAACTATATTTTGTTTATGTGTTGTCTAACAACATCTACACTGCAGAGACTTCCTGTAAGATGACAAAATATTCTGGAAGACCAATCAGAAGCTGAGAAGGCCAACAACTCTTACTTCTGATTGGTTTACCTCGTCGATAGACTTCCTTTTTAGCCTATGCGCTCATGCCCACAGTGAACTAATTAATGCTGGCCAGAGCGAATGATATAGAGTGGTTTCATCTGGAAATGGCACTGTTAAGTTAATATCCTTGAGGACATCAATTATTAATAGTTTGTTTCTCGACTAAGCTACATTTTCTAGAATGATATATATTTAATCTCTAATGCTTAGTTCAGATGACATGATTTTAGCTGAGTTTGGCTTGCCAACATGTTATAAGAAATTGCAGACAAATGACCGAAATCACAGGCCAATCCTGCACAGGCTCTCCTGCACGTGAGTGACGCTCATGCATGCACATATCATGCTAAATATCTGAAGCTGTCAGTGACTCAGAGTCATGTAGTGTGAAATCAATTTCTACTGAAATATATTATTATATATATTTCATTATTTAATATATGTTGGGCAGAAAGATGGCTCAGTGGTGGAGTTGGTCGTTCTGTAACCGGAAGGTTAGCAATTCGATCCCCGTAGACACAGAATGGCAGCCACATCCAGTCAAGACTGCCTCAGGGCAGCTGAGGGCTACCAAAGTAGCTTATCACCACCAGAGTGTGAATGTGGGGTGAATGAATAATGCTCTGATAATTATAAAGCGTGTCTAGAAAAGCGCTATATAAATAGAAAAAGATTATTATTATTATTAGGTATGGAACTACACTGCTGTTTTGTACAGCAGCCTCCTGGCCCCAGTCTGATCATTGAATTGCATGGCGAGCATAACAATAGAGTTTATATCTTATTAATCGATTCATTATTTAAAATGATTTGTGTTTGGAAAAAACATAAAGAGAAGATTGAATTGTGTTAAGCTATTCCAGATTCTAGTAAAAGTACAATACAGTATAAACAACTCAACAAGGACCTTTTGACATTCATGTTAGAATGAAAACTAACCACATGATGATTTGAACAAGTCGCATAGTGGCCTCATTCAGAGCATCAAAGAACTCCAGCAAGATTCGCCCTCTTTCTCCCATCTTGCCGATGACCAGGCCGAAGGTCACACAGAAAACGATGAGCCCGAGAACGTTGATGCCATCTGAGTATGAGCCCACAACCTTGTAGTCTTTGGTCAAATTCTACATTATAAAGAATTCACAAATAAACCTAGTTACTAGCACCAGCTCTCAAACACTCTTTATTTTTCCCTCACCTGTGCAACTGTTGAAATAATGGTGGTCAGGGGTGGAAACGCAGTGGTGTTGGCTGTGCTTGTGGTTTTTGTAGGGTCAATCTCTTTACGCTGTGTCTTATACTGAAACACAGATGTGAGTTACCACAGGAAAATATAAAAAATGGCCAAAAAACCTAATTCTGTTTATACGAATAAGATTGTACCTGCTGAAAACAAGCTTGCACAAGATTTTCAGGGAACATATTCCTATGAAGAAAGGACAAAAATGAATGATGTTGACACACAAAAAACTACCTTTCGATTGCTCTACATTTGTATGGTTTAGTTTCATTTTGAAATGACATTTTAATAAATTCTATGCATGAATACTTCAGCATTCCATGTCAGTGCTTCATGAACTATCAGTTAAGCGCCAGAAGTTGTTTTTCCATTCACTTAAATGACTGCGATCGCAATGAAATGTTAAACTTCTATTCTTATCTTGAGGTAAAGTATGGGTCTAATTTCTAAGTTAAACAAAGATGAATTATAATACAATGGGACACAGCAGTATAGCTACAACCACACAACACTCCTATCTGAAAGCTCAAACCATAAGCACATTTACAATTTTAGCGGAAGTACATAGGGAGTGGGTCAGGCATATAATCTATCAATAAAAGAAGAAAATCGATGTGTATTTAGTATTTAAATGACCAGAAATCAATTTCAAATTTGTAACAACACATTTTAGATTTGTCTACTTTTGTTATCTTGATACTGTGTAAGTAGTTTACTACCAACTGGGGTAAAAGTTTGTGGCTGTCTTGGGTCCCCAACTTTTTATGAGCCCCCTACCACGATTTGTCACTTAAATCTACAATGATATTAACCTAATTAAACAATTAAATTGTTTGGTATTTACTGAATTTCTTTCCTTCAATCCTGCCAACCAAGCTTTATAAACTATGCCACATTTTCAGCATGTACACAAAACTGAAACGACTATGTTAATAAACAAAACATTTTAGCATTTAACATGAAAACTCACAAAAGTTTCTGGTGGCTTCAAGATACTGATTTTTTTGCGCCAAATGTATGCTTTTTTCTGAAATAAAAAGTATACAATTTTACTCTTATAAAAGTAAGCCTTAAAATAAAAATTTCCCAAAATATCTCTAGAAGTTTCAACACCTACAATGTTTTCCATAAAATATAAACAAAATCAAAGCAATGAACCTGAAACCATATTGGATTTTCTATGTACACCACACCTGAAAAGACATTTGTTTCATAAATATATTTGTATAAAATAAAATATGGGTCTCTGTGCATTTGTTTGCCTTGAACCTCAAGATGACAAAATCCACCACAAACTACCTATGACATAGTCTAGAACAGACGTGTCAAACCCATTCCTGGAGGGTCCTTGCTGGTTTTTGTTCCAACCCTATTACAAGAGGCACATAAGAACCATTAAACAAGCCAAACAAGGTCCTCATTCACTCCAATGTTAAAACTGGCCAACATTGGAGCTAAAAAAAATGTTTACACCTCTGCTGCTGCAATGTTTTTATTTAGATTGTTAGACCTTCATGAACACTCTAAGGGGAGAATTATTTTTAAATCTAAAGCGTCTGCCAAATGCATAAATGTAAATGTAAATTAGTTTGTTTAAGAAATATTACATTTAAACTTTAAGCCGATCAGATCTCATCGCTACACCTATGCCCCGCCTAAAAAAAATTTTTTTTGGTTACCGGGAAGTGATGCTGGGTTACACCCATTTTTAGCCAGCTTTACCGTTCATACGAAACTTCACGGATGCTATGTCCATTTTATATACAGTCAATGTTCCAAACAAGCCAAACCCAGAAACACCAATCTTCTTTACACGCGCCCGCATTGGTTGGTTCTACATCTGAAATGGTAAATAATGTATACGACTGGAAGCTAGAGTTAAAATTATCTAAAATGTAATGCATTATGGGTTAAAGTGATTTAGTGATTTTAATCTTTTGGGTTGAATATAGCTTTAAGTGGTAGTTTCTACAATCTGCATCACCCAAGATTTTAAACAGCTGATTACAATTAAACCAGGCCTTATCAGAAGCGCACAGCAAAGTTGCTGAGAGAGCACTTCTGAGGAGTTTACTTTTATGTTACCCATGTGCCTGTGTTACATTCCCTCAATATGCTTCACTTACAGATGAGTAAAGAAGTAAGCAATTTCAGATAGTTCCACAGATATATATTTTTCAAACAGGCCTGATAAACATAATTAGTTGGAGCATTTGTTGTTTTCCTCTGTGTGTGTGTGTGTGTGTGTGTGTGTGGGTGTGTGTGCGTGCGTGCGTGTGCTTGTGTGTGTTTGTGTTGTGCTACTCTGGTCAGCAATCCTGACCCGTCAACGATTGGTGCCGGGATTCCAGGTATGCTGATGTCATCAACCTCATTAACCAACCAGCAGACAACACTTAACTTTTTAAACAGTTCTGAGCTGCCATTTGAGAGAGACGTGCTTTGTCCTGATGTTGATCGTTGGCTCTGACCTGTGCTTACTTGGTGAATGTTGGTGATTGAAATAATCATTTTATGAGAAAAACTTTGTTTGAGTTTTGTTGTGAGATTCTTCAGTTGTTCTTGTGGGTTTTGGCAGTTTCCTTCTTTTGGGTTAACATTTTTGAGCATGTCTACTTCATCCGCAGCACCAGAGAGCAGCTTTGTATGTCACCTTACTTACACAACTTACATTTTATAGCTGTTTTGTTAGAGACATTAGTTTAAAATGTATGCCTTTTTTCTATAGAAACAGTTAGTATAGATATTTAGTTGCCTTGTTTTCTATTGTATTTATTTAGAAAAGTCTGATAAAAAAAATTTTCTGCAAGCAGCCGGGTGGCGGCCTCTCTCTGTGTCTGGGGAGCTATTTCTGTTGTTGTCGTTGTTGTTTTTATGTTTTTACTTCTGAACTATTGTCACCTCATTAAATTATGAATTTATTTTGTAATGGTTGTTTGTGTTCATTATTTTGGAGTTACAAGTCATATTTGTCACACCTTAAATGTTACCTCCACACCATCAGTCCCCAATTATTTTTACTCAACGGCCAAATTGTACAAGACAAACCAAAATGAGAGAGAGAGAGAGAGAGAGAGAGAAAGAAAAGATAGCAGAGGGAACTATATATCAAATCATGGTAAACTGTGGAAACCAAACAAAACATACAATACCAACTAATCACCAGTTGTTAGCTGTATTTGTTTACAGTTTTGTATGCTACTCATCAAATATTTTCATAATAAAACTACAATGCAGTGAGGTTTACAGTACAGGTTCTTCAGATATGAATGCAACGTGACACAAATGAATGAATATTGCAAAAATACTGAAAAAAAACTAAATAATTTAAAGGAGTATCTTAGTGAAATAATTTGTATAAAACCTATATGTACACTTGAACGTGGAGACTAAAACAACCCACCAGTCTTTCCAGGCCTTTTCTTGAATTTGTCCTCTATTCTTGTGGAATTTGGTCAAGTTGTAATAATGTAGCAGACCATTTTCCTTCACTAGCAGTTCCAACTCATGAATTTTGATTATGCTTTATGAGAGCAGATGCTTTGTGTGCTCTGAATACTTTACATAAGACATAGATAAAGAGATTAGAGTTTTACCTGATGAGGTCAAGCAAGGTGTCGACAGTGGTCACATTAGGAGTGCTTCCCTCTCTCTCAATATGATCCGCACTTTGAGACACTCCAGGTTTGATCGTCATCACAAGAACGATGCCTGTAGAGCACAACAGTTTGGTTTGACCATGTTAACATCATAGATGTAGTCCAAAATTTGTTGAGTTGAGTTTATGTCTGTTCAGATTTTAAGTATTGAGGCCCAAGTCAGAATCACTTCAGAGCCCCAGTGAGTTCACACATAAGATGTCACAATATAATTTAATAATGTGAATGACAACACCAAAACATCCAAATGAAACATTAAGGCCTAACATCAGGTTACAGCTTAAAGCCACAAAGCTTCTTCTGCCGATTAATGTCTACTCTGCTACACCTGAAGCAATGGTGAGTTTATCTCTTTAGTTCTACACATAAGGACATGAAGTAAAGAATGTTTCAATGGAAATACATTGTTTTGAAGGGGTGTACTTTTTAGATTTAGAAACCCACCTAGAATGACTGCGATGATGGTAGTGGAGAGGTAATAAACCACAGCACGAAGACCAATCTTTCCTGAAACCTCAGAGTCCAGCGCAGCCACTCCTTCAGGAAGAGGAGTGAGGTTACAGGTTAACATTATTTATCCATTCTCCAAACGACCCACTTAAAGTCCAACCTAAAGGTGAACCAGAATTTGGCTTTGGAATGTTCTATGAGAGGTGCACAAGGTGTGGTTTTGTAAGATTACTGAAAATTCAGATTTATGTAAAGGTGCCGTATCATGTAAAGTCGACTTTTCATACATTTTTTGCATGTTTTAGCATTGTTTTGCATGTTTTTGTTTAGCATAAAAAAATGCTTCAACTCCTTTACAGATCATTTAGTTCCTACATGTTTGTGTTTGCTTTTTTTCTGGAAGCTCAAAATGGTTCACTTTCCAATCAGATTAATTGCTAATGCATCTCAAGGAAGAACTTACACCCTGACTGACCTGGAAGTGTAACCAGAGGACAACTGCATCAGATAAACAATATAAATGAAGTCTGTTTTTGGATGTTCTGGGCCCAAAAGTGTTTTTTTGCTTACCAAAAGATAAATGTATTTGTCAGAAATGGGAGAATTTTCTGTGTACCAACAATAAAAACCTAGTGGGGGTGTGGTGGAAGCATGAGAGTAGGTGGAACAGGGGGTATGGTCAAAGTTAATACAGTCTAAAAACTGCATTTTTAAGGTTATTAATGGGGCAGCGATAGTCTAGAAGGGTCAAATATTTATTAAAAAGGACTTAGGGGCATTATATGGCAACTTTAAATTCTGTGACGATTTGGATAGATTAGACAAAATGTACATATTTTAATGGATCTTAATTTTGTGATTTGTATTATTCTGATAATTTATTACAGCTACATTTCTGAAGTGTAATTTGGGAAATCAAAATATTGATGTATCATATTAAAAGATTTTGAAATCTTTAAAAATATCTAGATTTCTGAAGGCCAGTTTAGCTGCAACTTTAATCGTACATACCTAATATTACTGAGCAATAAAGTATTTTGGGCTTGTTGAAAACTATAGGTCTTTGTGTTTTGGATTTCAACTGTGTGTGCATGTGTGTCATCAGCCAATGACTATAATTACATCCAAAATACATCAAACCTCAGACGACCACGGTAGTGAAAAAAAGTAGGACACTAGCTGGGATCTCATTTAAAGAGAAATTATTTGGTTTTCCAAATATTTACCAATAATTGTCAATAATTCCTTGGTATCTATCACACAGTTTTCCAAATATAGAAACAAAACCAAAAAAAGTGTCTTAAAATGCTTAAATTTAATTTGTAATACATTAAGTTCCTGCTCATGGAAGATGGTATCTCATGAAATGTAATCGAGAAATGATAAATGATGACTCAACATTTTATAACTCAACAGTTAATAGTGTCTCAAAATGAAGACCTATCGAGAAGAGAGAGAGAGAGAGAGAGAGAGAGAGAGAGAGAGAGAGAGAGAGAGAGAGAGAGAGAGAAAGAGACCTGTGATCATGCTGGAGACAATGAGAGGCAGGATGACCAGCTTCAGCATGCGCATCAATATTTCTCCAGGAAAGCCAAAATACTGTTTCTCCAACTGAGACAAAGAGCTGTAGTCTCGCACCAACACCCCGAGAGCAATCCCTGAAAAGGAGACACATTATGTCATGCTTAAAAGGACACTGAATCACAATTAAACACTGAAACACAATTAAACTGCAACTGAAACGTTTAGTAAAGTAACATACATGAATATATTTTAAAATAGCACACTCCCAGACTCCAATTCTCATCAGCCACTTCACTGGCTTGTTCCAGTTTACCCTTGCCAAGTGTGTCTTGTGTCCTGTCCTTGTCCCTCTTGTTATCCTCGTATACATTTCTGTGTGCTTGTACACAGTACACTGCTGTTTCTATACTAAATGGAAATAATTTTGAATCTTGGTGGTGAGGATGATATGGAGTTTTCATGTTCTTCCTGGGCTTCAGTGAGTTTTCTCTGGACCCAGGTTTATTCACGGTACAGAATGTAAGACAGTAGTCCACTTCAAATAGATTTCTACGGTAAGACAAACATGTTTCCTTTTCCCTGTTAGAGTTGGTATTGGCTCCAGAATACCTATGTGAAATTAATTCAGAAAATGTTAAATTATAGTTTTGATATGAACTGTTTTACTCAAGCTTTTATATAAATTGTTAAGCAAATGATAAACTGTCAGGATAAACGTATAAGAGCAGAACACAATCACACGCTAGTCAGGAGTCTAAAGGTGCGTACACACCAAGCATAAATGATCCAGCGAGTGATTTACATGTAAAGTCAATGAGAAAACGCAAACTTGCAACCTGCGTCTGTAATTGGAAGGACCCATGAAAAGTGTTGCTAAAATCATGCGGAGCAAGGAAGCAGCGCAAATTATACGGTAATTATGAAGATGTATATTAAAGATTTTTTTTTATTAATGTTATTAAATGGTTCAAATAATCTGATCTGTTGTTAATAGTTGTCATAAAATACATTAAAAAAATAAAGTAAACAATTTGCCCAGAAAGTACATTAGGTGTATTAGCTAGCTAAATCATTAGCTGATTGTGGAAACCAAGGGCCATGAGACACAGCAATATAAATGAATCTCTCTTGGATTAATGTGCTTGAAGAGGTCAAACAATCTGGTAAGTCAAAAAAATGTTTTTATTCTATTTCAGCTGCTTCAGCTGAATCCACATCCACCATTATTCTACAAGATTGGAGCAGTGGTGCTCGGCGTTGGGCACTTCACACATGAGTAAACTCGACGGTTACAAGCGTCTACCCAGGCATGGACCACATATTGGCTTCACTTATTTCTTGCTTAGTGTGAACATTACATAAGTCAGTTTCTTTTATTATTATGTCAAAAACAAAACTAAAAAAAGCAGGACTTACAAGACAAATGCAATAGAGTGGCATTGATAATTTTGAACAACTTTGAAAGGAAGACAACCAACCTGTAAATGAGATCTAAACAAGTCTATTAACTCACCTACTGAACCATTATACACAGGTGGGAATCAATCAGAGGCAGTATGAACAAGACAGGAATGCAAACTTTAAACTTGAAAAAGGCTGATAACCCTAATGACATGGAAAACTGAACAGACGTAACAAGAACCATAAGCAAACCTAAAAAATATGAACAGAAATGTATCATTCTTTTGTAAAACCTGGTCAAGGTTAGTTGCAGATTGCAAACTACAAACCAGTGGCAAATTCTCCTTGCTCCGTTGTCCGTTTGAGTCTCAGATGTTTCACAATATTAATCATATTTTAACTCATCATTACTCACATGTTTAACCTTCTCTTCATATTTTCAGAGAACAAAGTTTGCAATGTTTCATACGTGAGTTGTCATTATTAATTTTGACATATTTTTAAACCATTGAAGCCAACATTCTGTTTCTGCTGCCAGAGTCTCTGCAAGTTCTGTCGATGAAGTCACAAGGTATTGGACTGTGGTATCAACATGTACTTATAAGTACAAGTATGAGTACATGAACTTCGTTTCTGCCCTGATACAGATATGATATGATAGTTTTAAAAGTTTCATTAAGGTTTCCTCCCACTGATCACCCGTTATATTAATTCATTAACTTTAATTGGCTGAAAACGAGAGTAAGAAAATGTGGCCATGTGATGATGAACCTGCTAAGGCCTGTCTCTGGTCCACCTAACTTGGAGCTGGAGATCTGCTATAGCGATCCTAACTCGGAATTAGTGTATAAAGACAATTCCAGAACTGTCTTTGTAGAAATATCTAACAAATATATAACAGGCTTTACTCTGCCATAATGTTTCAAGTGGAGTATGCATGATCTCTATATATGTTGGTAAACTAATGATGTAGTCTCTCCAATCAAGTTTTCCCGCTCAACGTCCAAAAAGATTACATTTATGATGAGTTTGTGAGTGTGTGACCAGGGTGTTTTCTGAAGCTCACCTAATTTTCTAAACTGGAGATATGTGCCAACGGATACATGTGACTCAATAGTGCATGTGTCAAAGTGCCACAACTCTGAACAGTTTTGTGACCTTAATAATATGCACTTGATGTAGCCATTCCTTGATTGAAAGCCTTGTCTTAGTGCACTCAAGAAGCTACGTTGAAATCATACTGGGCAGTTGCTTTGGCTACCATTTTCTGTTTGACAACCCTAATATTAATCAAATTGATTGAACTTTCTATTCGATTTTCTATATTATTAGTTTAAAGCAGATTATGACACAATTATATAGCGATTTTCACAGTATTTGCATTACTGCAATCTATATTTTTTTCTTTTCCTTTTTGATAATGGTTGTTTAATGGCTCATTAATCTGTTTGGAAAAGGCCAATAATTTTTTAGCAATTCTGTGTATTAAATCATTAATGTGCTACTGATTATGATGTGATTATGATAATGTGAAACTGTGACTTAAAAAAATATGTAATTATTAATATATATATATATATATATATATATATATATATATATATATATATATATATATATATATATATATATATATATATATATATATACAAAAAGAATAAACCCATATACATTTTCTCTTTTTTTATTGTATAATTACATGTAAACTTTTTCAATGTGGCAGTTAAAAAGAAGTTCCAAAATCTCTGGAACTAAAGGTATAACAAGTGTGTCATTATATAATTACATACCTTCATTTGCCCTAAATTTGATGCACACTAAGATACATTTAAAGCTAAAATGTTACATTATAGCACCACTGATCAAGACCTTCATCTCAATGTTTTAAAGTGAATAATTGATTACAACTATTTAAGAGCTCACCTATCAGCTTGAAAACCATAAAAGACCAACAATTAAATTTTATAGGACAGCCAATGAGCATTTCCATGCATTAAACCATTAATGTCCTGATGACTATGCATTTATTCCTGGATTTTAGGGTAGCATTTATCATCATATAAATTCTAACATCATTCATTGTGAAACCTTTGTTAACGTTAACGTTACTTGAGCCAAACTGGAAGTCTAGTCACGTTTTCCCCGTGGCAGTAGTAAAATATCTGGACACTCAGCGATATGGCGATGCGTTCCCTCTTCACTTTAACTAATCAACACACCTGCTGTTTGTACAACTGGACATTCACAAATTATCAACGAGCCTTGCCAGCGTTAGTTGTCAACCAAATATACTTCAATATAATTGTTATTATAAAGACACTGCCTCCGTTATCAACACAGAATAACATCACTTAATTTATTTACAAGAAATTTTAAGTTTCAAACAATGAATAGCGGCATGAAACATGCAAACGACCAAACTAACGTTACCGAGAATCACCGACACGATGGTCGCGATGAGGATCCAGTTCCTCTTCAGCAAACCCTTCACATCTCTGCGTCGCCGCTCTTTCTTCCCCAGCATCTCCATAAGTGGCGAACGTTATTTACGACAGCTAAATAAGTATGTTGATACGTGTGAGGTCTGTTTTCACTGGAATAAAACGCGAATAAAGCGAGCGAGACTGCTGCGGCTGCGGCTGTTTTACCTTGAGGAGGCTGCGGCTTGAATTGGGAGGGGTAAGGGGAGAGAGCCACAGTGAGAGATTTGATGCTTGGTTCTTCTTCTCCCTTGAGCCACTTAGATAACCTTTGTTCAGTCGTTTAACAAGATTAAATTATCCTGCCCTTTTAACCTCATAAATACTCAAAAAGTAAGTTAACATTAACGCTATGAGAATTTCAGCCGTGATGACGTTACTCTGCAACGTCACTGCGTTAACCGTCAGCTACTGTATGTTGGTAACAAAATTGATTATTTCACTCTGTGGGCAATGATGTTACATTCACTGTCGTGTTTCCTCTTTATTTCATCACACAAACTCAAGGAAACCAATCACGCTTGTGCTGAGTCTATAATCTGTAGGAGTCTGTTGTAAAATCGATTAGCCCACTTTCACCAACCCTGGTTGTTAAATATTACCATTTGTTGCTCTATTTTTCTTTTACCGGGTTTTTCATTTACCCTCACATGGGTTTATAAGGTGTTACATCTTACTAAAACGGTTCCATTGTTATAATTCACTGTGCAAATATGTGTTCACTATTCTATTCTATTCTATTCTATTCTATATTCTATTCTATTCTATTCTATGGCGGATAGATCTTACTTTGGCTTAATTGTATTTGCGTGAACATGTTTTTAATTAACCTATTTTACTATGTGTAACACTAAATTAAATGATGAATTGAAGATATTTTTGAAAAAGCTGGAGTCATATTGTAGTTGGGAAAACTGAGCAAATGTAGCCGAATATGTTATTAGGAATGATAATTTTTTCATATTATATTCTACTCTGTTTTGATTTCACTATACCTATCTTCATTCGCACAAAAAAAACAGGTAAAAAAATACTTTCTCTGAGAAGGCTGTGCTTCATTGACAGAAGGGAGGGAATATTTTTGCTCAGTTTTTTTTTTCAGAATTGAGGTTGTAGGAATGATGTATTTCTGAGTTCCCATTATTCTCTTATTGAGAAGCCTTCTTTTTTAATTCCTACTAATTTAGTGTTCTTCTTTCTCATACCTTTGGCATAAAAGTCTTTAAAGAACAAATTCCCCGGGGCCTCCTCCTGTCAGGACATGCCTGGAACCCCTTTCCAGGGAGGTGTCCAGGAGGCACCTGGAACAGAAGCCTGAGCCACCTCAACTGGCCGCATGGGAACTAAAGGAGTATTTTCCCTGTTTGGAATTTACCCGGGGGAGATCTAATTTATTTGAAACGAGGGATCTCAGTTCCCGATTTGGTGTGTATTCACTGATCATGTCTGTTAGGTATTTAGGTGCTAAGTTATGTTTGTACTTATATACGAGCAGCAGAACTTAAAAATCTATTCAGAAGGAGACCGGCAGACAGTATAGAGACTTTAGAACTGGAGAAATGTGTTCTGACTTTCTAGTTTTGGTTAGCATTTGAGCTGCTGCATTCTGAACGAGCTGGAGCTGTTTAATGGTCTTTTTGGGAGATGAAAGCATGAATCAGTTTCTCTAAATCTTGTCAGGAAGCAAAGCATCTGATTCTTGCAATGTTTCTAAGATGATAATAAGCAGATTTCGTCATTGCTTTGACGTGGCTATTTAGACTAAGATCAGAGTCCAGAATCACCCCGAGATTCCTGACCTGATTTGTAGTTGTTAGGCCCTTGGCATTGAGATACGTGTTAACATTAACAACCTTCCTTTTGCTTCCGAATGCAATGACTTCAGTTTTGTCCTTGTTTAATTGAAGAATGTTGTTTTCCATCCAGTTTTTAATCTCATCAAGACATTGGCAGAGAGAGTTTATGGGGTTGTAGTCATTTGAGGAGATAGCTAGATAAATGTGTGTATCATCAGCATAACTATGGTATGATATCTGGTTCCTTCTCATAATTTGACCCAGTGAAAGCATGTACAGGTTAAATAGTAAATGAGCAAGGATTGAACCTTGAGGGACTCCAGACGACACTGCAGTCCACTTCGACATGTAATCACCTATGTTTACATAGAAACCTCTTCCTTTTAAATACAATCTGAACCGTTTTATCACAGTCCCTGAAAGACCAATATAGTGTTCTATAGTCTATCAAGAAGGATTTTGTGGTCAACTGTGGCGAAGGTAGCGCTCAGGTCGAGTAGAACCAAGACAGTAACTTTAACTCAATCAGTGTTTAATCGCATGTCATTGACTATCTTCAGTAGTGCTGTCTCTGTGCTAATATTAGTGGACAGCAAATATGACAATAAATTATTGTTTCCATAAATTTGTCTTATCGCCTTACTTTGGTTGATTACAGTAAACTAGAATTATAACACTAGATCTTTTTTTAATATTGCTATAATATTACTAACAACTAATTGGTAGGATTATTGTCTATAATACTTTATAACATAAAAAAAGCGTTTTTGTATCATTCTCTTTACAATGCTGCCACCCAGTGTTAAGGACTGGTACTGATGTGCTCTACCATTATTCATTGATCTTCATGTCGGCTTTCTTCCTTTTCGGGGTCGCCACAGTGGAATGAACCACCAACTCTCTGGCATATGTTTTACGCGGCGGATGCCCTTCCAGCCGCAACCCATCGCTGGGAAACATTCACACACACACACACACACACACACACACACACACGCACACACACACACACACACACACTATGGACAATCGTTCTTACTCAATTCACTTATTACCGAATCTGTCTAACTATCATCTTTTGTCCCCGTATATTCGCTCAATATATTAATACATCACACACACACACACATTGTATTAATCACTTATTTCGCATGTCTTTGGACTTGTGGGGAAACCGGAGCACCCGGAGAAAACCCACGCGATCACGGGGAGAACATGCAAACTCCACACAGAAATGCCACCTGCCCCAGCCGAGCCTAGAACCAGCGACCTTCTTGCTGTGAGCGTGCTACCCACTGCGCCACCGTGTGATACGATTTATCCGATGTACACTCAAGACATTTACTCACACAGTTAATCTTCGCAGGCAATCTCTTTTCTAAACTTTACGTTTTAAAACTAGCGCTATATGTAACTATAACGATATGTATATCTAATTATATGTATATCTACATTATATCTAACTATATGTATACTCATATATAAATAAACGTTGGCAATACCTTGACTGGGTAAAATGTGACATTTAAGTGTGTTACATTGACTAACTGTTTATAAAACACGTGTGTTTTGCTTTTCTTAATGTATTATTTCAAATAAGTTTAATGCAAAAACGTAAATTATAAAGAAATTGATAATTAAATATTAATAATTATGACTCAAATACATCCTAACGTAAAGGAATCACTTTTTACAGCCAGTTCATTGCTCCGAAGAACCGATTCGTTTGAACATTATCGCGCATATTTCGAACCGAGCAGGGCACACGAGGGAGTGGTTTTGTTTACTGACGACAACGCTATCAAATCGCTGTCCAGTAAATCCCTCGTACACCGTTGAGGATCCAATTAGCTTGCGGGGAAGGCGGGCCATCGTCCCTCTGCTTTGCAGAGGTTCATACCGTTTCTGTTCATTCACTCAGTCCACGCTCAGTCACAAGAAGGAAGTGCGTTTGGATATAACGTAATTTGATGCAGATGAGGTTGCTTGCGGTTTTATTAAAATTACGTAACCCCAGAATCTCTCTAGAGGGGTTTAAATCGAATTTATGTTTCTGAGGAGCCACAGAGGCATCAGCGTGGGTTAAAGTGGGCCTTGCCCGGATATCTGTCTGTCTGACAAGGAACCAAAACCGAGTCGGTACCCGCCTCGAGACGCAACCATCAGCGCCACCGATAGCCCTCCGGAGAAAACATCTTACGTTCACACTCGGAAACATTGAATTATTAGCAGACACCGGTTAGATGGGTAAGTAACGAGAGATGTTTAAGATGTGTAAATAATAATTTGTGTAGCAGCCACTTTATATCAGGTTGAAATCCAAATAAAAAGTATATCTGTATAAAAGGCATTTGGAGATGTTACTCGATTTACAAATGATTTTACAAGCTTTCCCTAATGACGATTGCCAATTTGTAATTGTGTGTACGGTTCATTTTTCTTATGGCATGAATAAATCCAAAATCATTACATCAAATATTCTTCTGTTTTGCGACTGAGACGTGTAAATAACGAATAATATCGCAAGAAAAGTACTATTCTTCTAACTTCTTCACCTTTTTATGGAATAAAACACTAAAATCTATGCTACAACTATTCACTAAACCTGAAAAAATCTTGACGACTAACCCAAAAAGGGCCAGACATAGAAAGATATAAATGTAACCCAGAAAAATATGTAATTCACAGTTTATGTATTTTGACAGTTTATGTTTTTCTATGTATAGATATCAGACCCTCCATAACTGTGTGGGCATTTTGTGGTTGGCCTCACTGGACTTGAAAGTCAACAAGATTTAATAAATAAGCTATTACTACCACTTTTTTTTCAATCAATCAATTTATTTTAATTTTATTTTACAACACAAGATGTGGACATTAAAGATAACTACAATAGACAAGCTACTGGGGGATTAATAGTGTCGGGGTATGCAGCAAAAAAAAAGATGTCCAGTTAAAAAAAGTTTTACTAGTCCACAGGAATTAAAAAACTTCTTGTTATTGGTCTCACAACCCCTTGATGTATTTTGACCATTATAGGAGGTTGTGCACTGGGTGTGTCCCCCCTGAGTCCGGTGCAGTATAATATTTTTAATTCGCCCCATGATGTAAAGAAAATGAGAGAGAAAGCAAACTTTGAATTTTTTTTTTTCTCATAAATGAAATTGTGTAACATAATGGTTTTGATTATTTACGATAGATATTTATACAGTACACAAAGTTTAAGAGTATTTATTTTGTTAGTTATTAGTTTATTTTCGAATGGCTCATTTCTCCTAAAACTCGAGCTACACTGAACCAATCACTATGCTCTGCTGGCTGTCTGCCATCATCACGTCTAGAAAGAGGAGAAATTTGTCACCACCCTTTTCATTTCTGTGCCTTCCCAGCCTCCGGAGGCTATGTCTTCGGAGGAGCCTCCGGAGGCTATGTCTTCGGAGGAGCCTCAGGAGGGTATGTCTTTGGAGGATCCTCCAAAGGCTGCATCAATGGTTGGTAAATAAGAGTGCATTGGTAAATTTCTGTATTGCTCTCTGGCAAAGCCTCTTGGGATATCTGAGGCTACGAAGGATGGTAGCGATGTATCCTCAAAATTCCGGGAAAAGGAGGACGCATTTGAAGGACTCATTTTAAGGAGTTTTTGATTTTTGGCAAAATGGGATGGCCTTTGCGCAGCGTTGTGACATAAGTCGCATTGAAATGCGTCCTCCGAAGGATCCTAAACCTAATTTGAGATATAGCTTCTGTCTGTCTGTCTTGGCAGTGGCTCCAAATGGCTCAGTGGCAGGAGACGGCATTGTGTCATCCATATTTTTACAGTCATTGATTTGCACATGCAAACTAAGGATATATCCACAGCTACTTGGTGTGGACTTCTTACCTTCTACACAAGCATGGCTCTAAAAAAAATATCCCATTAAATGCTGTATATAGCATTCCAGTCCAATAGATGGCAGTCAATTCTGAAGAATCTAATTCTAATCAATGTGTGAGAAAAGTAGCTCACACAAAGATAACAATAGTGTCCTTAATAAACAAGTACTTTCCTATAATTCTTTTTCCAGAAATACTCTACTCTCTAGACACCCTAAGATTTTAGCCGAATACAAATGAAGTTTGAGATTGGGTTTTGGGTAGGGGTTAAGCACCACCACCCGGGAGTCAAACATGAGCAAAAAGACATGATGTGATAGAAATGACTAGAAGGATACTACCTTATGTAGTCTTGCCCTTTAATTATGCAAAACTTAAATCTTAAAAAAGAAATCCTAGGAGTTGCTATCAAGGGTCAACTGCGGTGCATTTAAAAACCTAAAGGACTTTAAAAAGACCTAAATGTGTAAATTTAACGTTTTTAATATGGCTGTCAATGAGCACCTGCTCATTTCTGTAGTCAAGCGGTCAAACGTTGAACTACAGTGTCTGTCAAGTCCTGTTTGCACATGCTGAGAGAAAGGCGGAGGTTGCCCCCGGGTTGGAATGCCCTACTTCTGCCACATTTTCTGCATCATGTGATCTGTGTTTTGTCTCACCTGTTCAGAATTTCTCAGAATTGTTTTAATTGCTGCATCATTTGGTTGAAAGTGTGGAGCAAGTAGAAAGCGTAGCCAGAAGTAGAACACCATCTAGGAACTTCTCACTTTCTGCTTTTCAAATAATTTTCCATTCAAACTTACATTTTACATGCTGTTTAATGCACAAGTATTCAAGTTTGAGTCCAGAAACTATTTAGTTTTTTGCTAAATATCATCTTTAATTGATTCATAACTAAATTATGATTTTTGGATCAAAGCATCGCCTGCTGTTAAGGTTTTTGCATCTCACTTACACCCATTTAGTTACATAAAATAATAGATTGCATAAGCTGAATTGTTTTGTAACTTCAGCAGCTCCATGCATTTAAACTAAACATTTTTAGTGCTTTAAAAATCCTGAGATGGTTCTTAAATTGGTGTTTTTATACATGTTGTATGCATGGTACGTGTTGCTTCCTGGTGTAAATTGATCTACCTTACACTGCTGCAGAATGCAAATTATTCATCAAGGTAAAGGGGTATTTATAGGTCTAAAACAAGTGATGGGGAAATAAAATACAGATTTGTTTTGTTTTTTGATTAAATGCACTAATGCTGCTCAGTGAATATTTAAGAAATGTGAGACTGACAGCCTGTGATGTAACTTGTAGGGATGCACTCAACACGTCATAAATCAAAATCGGATGTTTTTCATCAGCCTTCTATGCGCCTAATCCAGCTCTTAACTCATCACTCGAAGAGATTTTCAGAAGACTTTTGAACATTAATTCTTTTCCAATGTGCAACCCTTGTCTGTCTACTTTGTGTCACCAAATTTCCAGAGATAAAAAAAAATTCTAAAAGTTCTGCCCTGTCAGTTTTGACTGCATGATGAGCATTAGGGTTGCCAGATATTCAGCAGAAACAATTCAACAATTGTAGTAGATTTGGAGTTGCCAAAGATGAATAAGTCTCCCTTTAGCCCTCTAATATTATTTTGTATAGTTTTTGTATAGTTGTCAAAATAAACCTGTTTGTGGTAAAATACAGTTGTTCTTTAATCTGGTATAGCAAATTGTGTTACTAAATACAAATCTGTGATTTTGTACCTTAACACTACATGTTTGCAGTGGGATATTTGTACTGTATAATTGTGTATCTTTTTTTGCATTGAATGTAATGATTATATGTTTATTGTATTGTATATTTCCTCCCTGTTTCTATGTTTTATAGCTGTCTAACCATGATGTAGCTTGAGATCCTTACATGGCTTAAACAACAAAACACTACTACTACAACTACTTATAGTACTACGGCTACTTGAATGAAACCCCATTGAAAGCATACATTATGGGTTATTATTGAGATCAAGGTGAGAGAGTGGAGAACCTGAAATGCAGATGAGCTGAAGCCAATTTCAAGGCATCTTGGGCTACATCAACACCTGTGTCAAAGAGAAATTATCCTCTCCATTTCACTCCAACTTGATGCTGTAATTAGTGCATAATGATGTCCAGCAAAGAAGGCTAACATGTGTTTAAGATCCTTTTGCTAAAATATTCAGAATTTGTGAAATACTGGATCTAAAAAATCTTGAATCCGTAACCATTTCAAATGAACCAAATTAAGACTTTAAGCATTTCAGTTTTAGAACTAACATACAAATTTAAATTTTTAACCAAGTTATTGAAATGATTGGACTGAATATTCTAAAGTTTGTCGCACATCTGTAAAATAACTAAAAGTATAGTTTCAGCAATTTTGGAGCTGACATTTTTGATAATGGCTGCTGTGGAAGGAAATAATGTAAACCAGGCTAATGTCCTGTTAGCGGTCTGACTTTGGTGAATGGTGAAATGTTAGGACCGTTTTCTTAGATTTTATGCTAAAGAGGTTTGCATAGTGGACTGTTGGATGGACATCTGAAAAGTTTCACATTCTTTATCATCAGCAGATAACCTGAGCGAAGCCCTGAAGACGCTGAAACTCTCGTCGGGCGGTGCATCAGAAAGTGTAGAAGGGTGTTTGGACAGCCTGCTCAAAGCTTTGGCACATAACAGTAAGTTGAAAAACTATTAATGTTCATCTTTACATGCTAGCTCGTGTGGTGCAATTGATCATTTTTTTATTAAGACAATGATGCCAGCCTTTAATGATCATAACAATATATTATAGAGAATAACATTTTTTTGTATATTATGTACTTTATGCATTGCTTCTGAAGCACGTTCATCTCTGATGTGTTTATGTAGCATGTAGCAACAGGGCTAATTCTAGGATTTCCACTCTATTATTTCACGTGTGGCAGCAGAGAGATGTATCTAAGGCTACAATAATGCGCAATTTGATGTGTTGAGGGGCATCACGGTGGCGCAGTGGGTAGCACGGTCATCTTACAGAAAGAAGGTTGCTGGTTCGAGCCTCGGCTGGGTCAGTTGGCATTTCTGTGTGGAGTCCTCCCCGTGATCGCGTGGCTTTACCCTGGGTGCTCCGGTTTCCCCCACAAGTCCAAAGACATGCGTGCATATAAGTGAATTTTGAAAAAAAAAAAAACTATAGAGTATGTGTGTGTGTGTGATTTATTTATATTGAGCTTATATTAAGCTCCGCCCACCAACACGGACAAAAGATGATAGTTAGACAGATTCGGTAACAATCTATTTATATTTTGCCTTGTTGCCTTGTTTAAAAGTAAATTGTACTAAAGCTGTTTGGTGTTTTCATCTCAATTTAATTCAAATGCACTCTTAAAACAAGATAAAATGAAGAAAATGTTAAATATTGAGTGGAGAGAGAGAAAGAGAGAGAGCAAGCTTTTTTTGAAGCAGTTTTAAAGTAATAAATATAATAAAATGTTTTTTTTTTTTTTTTTTTTTTTATCGATACAGCATTAAATAGTTTGTCTTAAGAGACTTTACTGATGGGTTTGCAGAAAACATTGTAACATGCTTTACATTGATGCATTTGAAAAACTTTTTTCAGATGTGGAGGCGAGTGAAAAGGTCCAGGAGATGGGGGTTCTTGCCATGATGCCCACACTTCTCTCGGTACACAACACATGTACAGCTAAAGTCGCAAACATTATTGCAGAAGTAGCCAAAAACGGTAAGTTCTTCATCACTATGAATGATCCTCTAAACCACCCTATACAGAAATAGAAATGTTACATAACCAAAGATATATTTTTGTCTGTTTAATTGTGTCAATAATATATAATAAGTGTGTGTGTACAATTATATTCATAGTTTTGAAAAACACTGACACATGGTTTCTTCAGATTCTTATACTTTCAGGGTTTGGCTCTGTAACAAATTGCATTTTCTGCCTAGTGGATCTTCTCAATGCATAAATGTAAATTATTTATATTTCTGTATGTTTCTATATAACTACTATCGTTTTGCATCCAGTGTAAAAATGTGGGAAATTTTAGTGAAAACCATTTTTTTATCCTTTGAATTCTTTGAATTTTTAATCCTTTGAATATTTTATTATGTTTTTAAACATTTTTAGAGTAAGTTACCTTAAAGCAACACTATGGGCCTTTAGGTCTCACCACAGTCAAGTCCTAACTAAACAACCCAAACAGGTACATTTGAAAATTGAACTGAACCACACCAAAAACATTTTCCCACATAAGAATGTACAATTCTTTACGGTAGGTTAATGTACAATATGCTAAAGGAATTTACTGTAATTTACCCTCTGTTGACATAATAAAGTTGCTACAGCCATGTTGGATACTTTCACTTCTTACTAGTTTGGGTCATAGGTAATTTATTTGTGAAATCAAATCATAACGTGCCTGCTAGCCGTTTTCTGTGTGAATACAATGTGGCTCAAATGTGACACAGAAGAGGAAACTATGCCGCTTAGAATGCACTGTGAAAGGGTGTAAATCCAGCTCTCATACACACTTTTTTTGGCATAAATATCTTCTCAGAGCCAACTGTATTAACAGCACTAAATATTAAAGAAAGAGATTGAATTGAAAAAAAAATGTATATTACTGAATATTGGGGAAGGAGAGTCTCTGAGCAAGTCTGTCTTCTCCGGTGACTCGTTGTTTAGGTTTGGCAGAATGAAGAAAAAAAACAAACAAACATAAAAAGGCATTCCTGCTGAGGTCTCATTGCAAAATGTATTTCGGAACCACGAATTTACACAAGGTAATGCACAATATGCAAAAATATGCAAATCTGTTGACGTGATAAAGTTGTCGCAGCCATGTTGGATTCTTCCTAGTTTGGGTCATAGATAATTTTGTCGTTTGTCATGGACGTCATGAATTAATTGAGGAATTTCTAATTGAGGTTTTCTGTGCAGAGTTCATGCGGAGCCCGTGTGTGGAGGCTGGGTTGATTCCTCCTCTGGTTCAGCTGTTGAACTGTAAGGACCAGGAGATCCTGCTCCAGACGGGACGAGCTTTGGGAAACATCTGCTACGACAGCCGTAAGTACCCATTATCGAGGGCCAGGGCTCTTATGTTGAGAAGCTGCTGTTGTTGGTAGTCTGAATGAGTGACTGAAGCTTGGGTTTAGTGCAACTGATGGTAGATGATAGTGAGTAGCTTCTTCTTCTTTTTTTGGTAGTGGATTGAAATGTTTTTCTTAGTGGAGCGTTTTTTAGTTTATGTGTTTGAAGGTTCAAGGGCTGGATTGAAATACTGGGCTCTATATCATTGTATAAGCATGTCAGATCACTCTGTCAAGAAATATAATGTTTGTAAAGTGCTTTTATAAATGTTTATAATTAATGTACTTTTTGCTGTGTTTGATTGATGAACTATCACCCAATGTAGATTATATCAGCTCAGAAAATATTATACTCTTTATGTTTCTCTTTATGCATTTCTGTGGTTGTTTGAAAAGATTTTTCAAGCAAGTTAAGGTGTTTATCCTCATAAAAAATTTATTCCGTTTAGGAATGCTATGTTAAAGCTTGTCATCTAACTGGAGTTTTTGGTTTTGAATGTCTTTTTGTGGATTTAGATTGACTTTAGGATTCTTTTGTATTGCCATACTCTGGCTTGGCATACACTTGACCTGGTTTTCTAGGCTTTTAAAGAGATCAAAACTTGTGATGAAACTTTATTTATGTAGCTAAAATTCTGGTTAGGGTGTCTTGTCTGTGTGGACACTGCTTGTATTTTTCATTCAAAAAGACTGTTGGCTCAACCAACACATCACATCTGTATTATTAAAAAAAATATACATTCTTTTTTTCTTTTTTTTTAAGATTATTTGTAAGAAGCCCCCAAACTTTAAAGCTTCTTGGAAGTCAAATGTGTTGAAGCAAAAGCACATGTTCAGCTTTTCCTGGCACAAAACCATTTCTTAATTCACCATTATAAAAAACGCTATGATTAGAGTGACAAAAGTCTATTATAAAGTTTTGCCCGTCTTGTTCAATGAAGTCCAGCCCTCAAGACCCATCCATCCATCGATGCTGACTCATAATGTTAAGAAAGACAAACTTATTGTTCTGCTCACTGGTTAGCAAAAAGGACATGCTTTAATAGTTCAATTATTTGATAAAAGTTTATGGTGAATGTAATTCTGAAATGGCGAGAAAAAACAAACAAAAGTGGGTGGCCCCACCTTGACTGCTCATGACTGAGGATAGATGCTCAGAGGAAACTTTCATTGAAGATTCAAACAAGATAAAACCATATATATATATTTTTTTTCTTCTGGAGATTAAGATGTTTTATGACAAGATACTTGATAAGAAAAAGACAATGATAAAAGTAAAATTTTCAGGCAAATAGTAAACATTTTTGAATAATGTCGAAGAATGCACTTTTACACATGATGAAACAGACAATTGCCATGCCTCAAACTGAGATTTGATTGTCACACAGAATGTAATGTTTAATTGGTATATGTTTCTTAGTGTTATTAAAGTTTATTATAATGTTTATTAAGCATTTTGATGTAAAATATGTAAAAATATTAATACATTTATTGTTATTTCTTGTTACTGACACTGTAACAGTTTAAACATTATTTATTATCTTCCATAAAAGTAAAGCCAGCATTACATTAGGCACAGATGGCACAGATGGTTTTAATGGGGAGTCTGGGTGATGTGGCAGCTGAACTTGAGATGCCTTACTCAGAGACAACAGCACTTGTTTTCACACACATACTTATATTCCATTCAAACCTTTCGTTGACTTGTAAACTCTGGAACGATCTTCAAATTCCATTTAATTTGAACAACTATTGTTTAAGCACTCAAAGGTAAATGTACTTGAGTAAATGTAAAAGAAAGTTACTTTGAAAAATATGTTACTCAAGTAACTTTACTCAAGTAAAAGTATGAAAGTATTTAGTAATTTCTCACACTTAAGCATGACACTTTTTTATGTATAAAAAGGACAGAAGTAAAAATTAAAAGCATCTGCAAAGAGAAGTTTATTTTGCCAAATGATGTTTAAGATGGTTCTTATTTAACCAGAAAAACTTTCCCAGTTTTGAATTGAATTAAGTCTTCTTATTTGATCAACATATTTCTGCTATTTGGATTTGTAATAAATTATGTTAAGATAATAGGGTGAAATGTATTTAAAGAATGGGAAGAACAATCAAAGTCCTGCAAACAAGATGCAGGATAGGACATGCCAAACTAACAAATGCCTTTCTTCATAAAGACAATGTCTTTCCACAATGTCTTAAAGTCTTAAACAGGCTAAACAAATAATAATACAAAAATAGCTCTTACATTCACTGTCCTAGATTTTACTTTTTCATGGGTTGTATTTTTTTTATATCTATGTAAAGCTCATTTTGATATGTGAGATGGAGAAAATGCTCCTAAATCAAAGTAAAAATTATGTTTATATTTGTCATAGTCTGACAATGTGTGCATAAATGCTCAAAAACTTAAGTGATGATTAGGGTTCCAGAGATTGAGAAAACTTTCATAAATCCTCAAAGTTAAAAAAGTGATATTTTGCGGTTTAAGAAAGCACTTGTGAGCACTCATAAATGGTCAAAATCATAAAGGTTAAAAGTGATTTTAAGGTTGTCAGATATTGTTGATTGTTGAAAACAACGTGTGAATGTAAGGGTTGCCAGAGTTTGAAAAGGCATAAAAGGGATTGTTCTAGTTGCCAAAGTTTGACAAAATTCTCAAATACATTCAACTTTGTAAAATGTATATATCGGGTTGCCAGAGTTTGTGTGATGGTTAGGGTTGCAAACAATTTGAAGCATACTGTTTACTATGCAGAAAGTTTTTGTTTGTGATTTTGACTTTATGATACAGGTCGTAAATTAGATTTTTAATGGTCTTAAAAAGGGCCATTACTCCGCCTCAAGCCTCTTCTGGTCATGATCATTTTTGAAAAATGCATAAAATATGGGCATGTACTGCTGCAGGGTGTGGGTGTGGCTATGTGAACGGGACATGTGACACATCTTATTTAAGGATACCAAAGTCCAAACTGATTAGTAATTGTGATGAACATCAACACTAACATAAACAAGTCATCCACCACGACACGTTTGAATTTCATTTTCAAACAGGAAGTCAGAAATCCCGGACAAAAGATTACACAGTTTACTCTATGATTTAAATCTAAAAGACAATACAATTATATTCAACACATGAACATCTCTGAAAATCATATAATGTTTAAATCCAGGGTTTCATGACCCTTTAAAAATGTCTTAAAAAGTCTTAAATTTGACCTTTTGAAACCTGCAGAATGCCCGTAAACAAATCCACAATAACTTTGAAATCTTTACACAATTCTTCTATAAAACCAACTCATGGACTTTATTAAAACTTTATTAAAACTGAACTGGACTAACTGAATTTGTGAAGTTAACTTTGTTGTGAATGAGTTCAAATGAAATGTATGTAGGCAAGAAATAACTATGTTGACATCAAGGAATGAATGAATGTTTGAATGTTTGGTATAATTTAAATGTACAAATGTGGCCGACATAAATCAAATAGAATATTTAATGATCCTCTCAACTAAAATCTTACTTAATTAATCAACACAGACTCCTGTTTCAACCTTTAATTTATGAATACATTTCAAGCATCTAAATAATCTTCTCAGTGGGAGATTTGAGCATTCTCACTTTTGAGGTTGAAGTAAAAACATTTAAGCATGGACTACTGGAGTCAGTTGGAACAGTTTTGTGATCATTTTACCATGTCCTCTGAGCTTTTTAACTTTGTCAATGATGATGATTATATCAGTAGAGATATTAGTTGTGTTGTGAGAATGACTTGGATACTTGAGTTCATGGAGCAATTGGATGGGACCAAATGTTTCTTCTTGATGTGATTTAAAGCCTTTCAACATCTATCTTTTTGGTACATCTATATCTTTTATTGTTGTATTGCTTTTGTGTGATTTTGACTTTACTCAACTTTGACTTTACTTTTTCTTTACTCAACTTTTTTTAGGTGAATTTCATAGTCTTTGTGTGGGCAAGCGCCAGTGTAAACAAACCTAAGACGTTGTTCGTTCCATCTGAGCTGACACATACTGCATCTGACACACAAATAGCTGCTGCTGCTGTAAAAAGCTCAGCTGTGCATTGATGGAGCACTATAAATTAAAGTTCTCAGAAGGTCTCCTGTCATGCATTTTTTTGCAGGTCCATTTAAGGTTAGGGGTGATAAATTCTGTGAAAAATTATAATCACAGTTTTTTTTGTTGATGATTGAAATCACTTAATTGAAATTGGCGTGGCAGAGTAAGGTTAATAATTGGGCAAATTTACATGTTATGTGGCTGATTTTATTTACTGGTTATGATCCGTCTGCCTCATGCTGGTGTGGGGGATGGCTGGAAGTTGAGCTTTGAGCATAGACACGACTGTCTCTAAACCTCTTAATCCCAGGTTAAATTTGTGGATACTTACACAGAATAAGAACAAGGACATTGATTGATGAAATGAGTTGAGAGTGAGTTAAATGTGTGGTGCAGTTAGATTGTCTTTTGAGAGTATTTTAGCTTCATGTTAATATAGCAATGACGAGAAAGAAAACACAAATTTTTCCCAAAACCTCCCAAACCCCCCCCCAAAAAACCCAGACTTTGCTCAGGCAGGTGACCTGTTCACATCAGGCCTGGGAACTGGGATTTCAAATATAAAGAAATATACACTTGCAATCAGCTGGTACATCTCTCTAAAGTTGCAAACACTTGGACTTATGCGGTCAGAATCCAGATTCAATATTTGTTGCTGTTCTAAAAACTGTATTAACCGGCCTTATCAGTGCCCATCCCAAAACTCTGCAAGGCTATACCTTTTTTCCTTAGAAGTCTTGTCTCGTCTTCCAACTCCCCGGGAGGGATCCCGAGGCGTTCCCAGGCCAGCTGAGAGACATAGTCTTCCCCGGGGCCTCCTCCCAGTGGGACGTGCCCGGAACACCTCCCCTGGGAGGCGTCCAGGAGGCATCCGGAACAGATGCCCAAGTCACCTCAGCTGACTCCTCTCGATGTGGAGGAGCAGAGCCTCTACTCCGAGCTCCCCCCAGGTGACGGAGCTTCTCACCCTGTCTCTAAGGGAGCGCCCAGCCACCCGGCGGAGGAAGCTCATTTCGGCCGCTTGTATCAGGGATCTTGTCCTTTCGGTCATGACCCAGAGTTCATGGCCATAGGTGAGAGTAGGGACGTAGATCGACCGGTAAATCGAGAGCTTCGCCTTTTGGCTCAGCTCCTTTTTCACCACAACAGATCGATACAGCGACCGCATCACTGCAGATGCTGCACCGATACGCCTGTCGATCTCGCGCTCCATCCTCTCCTCACTCGTGAACAGGTCCCCGAGATACTTTTTATATAAATTAATATCTTTGGATGTTGAATTTGCAGATAATTGATTTATTTTGAATTTAATTCATTTAAAAGCAATTTTGAAAGTGCCATACTTACTGTTCTCGGTGGGTGGTGTCATATCCGAGACTGTAATCCAATACATACCAACACCCTGAAGTTTCATGAAAAAATAAATAAATCAGTTCTCACCATTCATTGTGGCCTTCCCATAAGCAAATTATTCCAGATATCAAAGATCTGCTCGTAAATGTCTTGAACGGCTTTTCACTGAATTATTGGATGCTGGCCAACTATGTTTGAGGGGTACAGGGGTGTTGGTGTGTCTTTGAACTTTTATGTTTTATTTTTTCTTTAAAGATACCATACTTTATATTTGCAGCTCTTTTTCTGCCATTCCACTCTTCCTACTCTATATTTTTTTTGAGATTTGAATGAACTTTTTTTTTTTTTTTTTTTTTTCATTTGTATGCTAGAATTTTCATGTTTTGTTTGACTTTATGTTGTCATATTATTCTCCGTTTTTCTGTGTGTTTTCATTCATTGGTTTTCATGATTTATTTGTGTGTATGTGCCCTCTTTGTGTTACAGATAAGGGCAGAGGGGCGGTTGATGCAGCGGGGGGTGCTGAGCTAGTGGCCGAGCACATTAAGGCTCGTGTCGAAAGCTCTGACCCGGTCGATGGGAAGCTCTTGACTGTCTTTTGTGGCATGCTGATGAACTATAGCAATGATAATGGTAATGGCCACACAAGAGAGTTCTGATTGGTCCTCATCATAGCTGTAGCCTAATAAATAGAAACACAACATATATTGCTTAAAGAAAAGAAAAAAAAAAATATATATATATCTTTATTATATCAACGGGGACCAGTCTGAGAAGGCTTATCTGGTGTTTTTTCTTCTAATAATCTCTTATCTATCTTGAATCAGATAACTTCCTTTTATTATATTTGTAAGTTAAGGATTTCATCTGAGCTATTTTCTATAGCTAACTTTACTGTTATTAATTAGACTGTTTTCTTTTGTATTTTAATATCACTAAGACTTCAATTGTTTTGATGTTTTGATACAATGCAGTAATAGCACAATTTAGGGTATAAACCATGCACAGGCGCTAGCACTTTTGACCCCAGAGGGTTAATTTTTTATTTACTTACCTACCTAGCTACCTACTTACTTACCCACCTTTAGAAGATTAAAAGATTGTCGCACACATAAAGCTAGTAGCTCTGTTTTTGGCATATTAAGCTGTAGCTGATGAATTTTATCCATGCTGAGATGTCATGCAGGCATTCAGCCATGCAGGCATTCAGCCATGCGGTTGGGTACGGAAGAGTCATTGAGGTGAATGACAGAGATCGTGTCATTAGTACAGGGTTTGTGTATTATTGGGCTGAGAGACATGGCGTATATGTAAAAGAGAAGAGGACTTAAGATTGGACCTTGAGGAACCCCAATGAGCAGTTGGTGAGTGTTGGACACCTCACCTCCATCTTTAGAAATTTGCTTGCTCAGTTTTCCTTTAGTATTATCCACCAAAATCACCCAGCATCAAATCACGACACAGAAGATGTAAATTGACAGGAATTTTGACATCTTGGTGTGATTGACTGTGCCAGACAATTAAGAATGGTAAAAATTGGTAGCATTAATCGGGTTAAAGGTTGGGGTACCAACCATTTTTTACACCATTTCTTACGTTTACATTTCATTACACAATATATTTATTTGAGTTGGTTTTAATAAAATTACTTTGTGTCATGTGTGCCATTTTAACACCTTTAGAAGCATTGTTTATTTATACATTTCTTTAAACTGAAAGTTTTCCTAATGTAATTCATTTTAGTTAATTAACTTTAAAAAGAAATTTAATTTATGTAAGCTAATGTATTTAATTTTGCTAAATAGTGTTTTTCCCCCCTAGTTCATGACAATGGTGTACATTGAACATTGACTTTCTCTTTGAAAGAAGTCAATGATTATTATTTAAAGCGATCATTCCCTGTGGCTTGGCAGTAAACAGCTTGCAATTCCAGGATCACTAAAACTCAAAGCCTGGAGCTTTATGTAAGGGTCTGTGCGTTGGTTTAAATTTAAGCCGATGCAGGCAGTGTGTACATCTTTATGACTTCATGGGCTTGAATAATTGAGGGCCGTTCCTGGCTTGGCTTGAAATGCTAATAGCTTTTTTTGATCTATTACACCTTGCATCCATAAAGAGACCAGAACACATCAATACATTCAGCTCAGATGTTTTTTTTTTTCTTCGTTTGCTTATGAAAATAAATATAGAGATCTGAATTTGAATGCAATTGGCTGCATTCTATTGCTGAATGTTGACCTCAGGTTTTTTTTTAAAGATATCTGTTTTTGTTTCATTTCTATTTCTCCCAAGTGTTGTGTCAGTCATGTAACAGATTGGTTTCTCTTGCAATTTTCTAACTGTCTGTCTTCTTGTTTACCAAAAGGTTTAGGGGTAAATCCATTCTCATCCATTCAAATAAGATTTTTACTTGTGCAGCTTTTGAATCCTGCTGCTGCTGGATGCTTGATTTACAGAAATAATACATACAATGGTATTGTTTATGTAGTAAATATTTTGTAGGTGTGTTTGATTTTTGAATTAGTGCTGTCAATATTAACAAAATTAAATTATTTTAATTTTTGTAAATGAAAGTGTTCATTTTTTCAAAGTCAGATTAACCATGAAGATTAAACCACAAGATTAATTAGTTAACACTTTTTATATATATATTTTTTTTGGTTCTGTACTTTTGTTCTCTATTTATTAATTTATTTTATTTTATTCTTTTAAAAGTAAATCTATTGATTATCCAGTTGTGTCTTTATAAATATGAAATGCTACTATATTTAAATATAGTAGCATTTAATATGTGTAAAGACACAACTGGAAAATCAGTAGAAATTGTTTAAGCTATATTAATATATATATATATATATATATATATATATATATATATATATATATATATATATATAAAAAAATGTATGAAGAATGTACTGAAAAGTGAAGGGATCTGAAGATAGATCTGGTAGATAGTCTGGTAGATCCACTAAAAGTAAAGTAAATGCACAATGTCTGCATTTAATGGTATATTAGCTGTAACTTTTTGCCCAATAATGCGAAAGTGCACCTTTTCAGTTCAGAGGAATTGGTGTTAACTTCATTTAGTTTTGGTTCACTCCATTTATTTATTTTTTTGTAAGCATGGTATCACTAAAAAAAAATAATAATAATCTGAAATTAACTGAAGCTGTTTCCTTTTACAAAGACATTGAGCAATATCGTGCAATTTCTCTACCGCGTCTGCGATTATGGTGGGTCTATAAACATATAAATTGGTCTGATTGAGATGTGCAGGTGCTGTTTGCTCTGATTTGTAGTTTGAGCACAAGTAAGAGATGGGAAAGTCCTTGGTTTTCAGATACAAGACATAAAAGATAAAGATTTTGTCTGAAAATGTGAGGATTAGATTTGTTTTACATGGATGTTATAGAGTACAAGTCCTACAATTGCTCATTTAGCTGTATGTTTGTATGGATGAATTTAGATGTTTTGCTTTATTTTTCCTTAAGCTCTCATTCTACCTGCAGGTTAATAATTCTTACTAAATAACATTGTCTGGCTGTGGATATTCTTGCTCTGTCTGGTTTTCTTTAGTCAGATTTGTGTCTTTTCACCTCTCCGTCTCACTGATCAGCTTCCTGGCAGGCAGCTATAAGTGTTGAGGTGCAAGAGCACTTCTTCAACACATTTCTTGACTGAAGGGGCTTTAATGGATTGATTTTGTATTTCTTTTATTATTAATACATAGAATAGCTCAAGAATGGTTGATAAGTGATTTTTGATGTGACTGAATTGGGGTGATTGAGCTGTTCTGTGTTCTCTTTTCACATAGACTCTTTACAAGCGCAGTTGATCAGCATGGGTGTGATCCCAACCCTAGTGCGACTGCTGGGAGTTCATTCCCAAAACACTGCACTCACAGAGATGTGCCTCATCGCCTTCGGGAACCTGGCTGAGCTTGGTGAGATGATGACTCCATGTATAGCTAGGGATATGCAAATGATGTTTGATGATTCACAATTGTTTAGTGATTTTTATTGATGCGTCTCATTTCAAAGTAGACTACTGAAAGGAAACAGCTTAAAACAGAAACTCAAAGTTAATATGCTAGCTAAATTAATATTAGGTATATGTATAGCATGACAAGTTCTTTAGAGTAAATGATTTGTATTAAAGGAACTGTGAGGAGCCAGCTTCTTTAACTACAATTACCAGAAAGGTAATTTCCTGAGACTTTCAAATGGTTTTTTTTCTTAAGCTAAATGATCATCAATGATCATATTGGTTCTCCAGACTTTGATGCAACCAATGCATGACCAAACTATTTTTTTTATTTTTACTTCACTTTTACCTTTACTTCAGTTTTACTGTTAATTTTGTAATTGTATTCATATATTGTTGTTATTTCCCTTTCCATTATATTTAATATTGTATTTAATTCTTTAGTTATACAATTAGAGTTGAGTTAATGAAATTTAAGTTTACGAATATTGTTTACTGCATCTGAATTATATCTTAAAATATTATAGTTTACGAAAACAAGGTAACGTTGACTGAGACTTCAACAGAGTCCATTAATTACCAAAGAAAATGTATTCTCTTGTCTACTTCAGCACTATGTTTTTCTGCGTAGTCAAAGCAAGATGTAGACTGATGAGAAAAACCTTCAGTTATGTTGTTCCACTCATTTATTTTAGCCCAGATATTAATAATAACTTAAATATGTGAATGTTGGCAGACCATGCTATAAACTTAACCACCCATAGCTTCTCATCAGTTGGTTCACGCGGTGCATAATGCATGCTTAAACTTGTATATCCCTTACATATTGGGTTAATTTAATTAATTTTTACAAATTGTTTTCCAGCCCCTCTTACAAAATAATAATTAAAGAACGCATTCTGTATTATACCAATAGCATTTTTGTGGATGATAATCCTGAATTGAATATTATAAATGTTATATTCCTTAAATACTGCTTTGCAATTTATATATCTCCTTCTCAATCTTATCCAGAGTCCAGTAAGGAGCAGTTTGCTTCCACAAACATTGCACAGGAGCTGGTGCGACTCTTCCGGAAGCAGATGGAGCATGAGAAGAAGGAGATGATATTTGAGGTGTTGGCCCCTCTCGCTGAAAATGGTGAGACTGAAACTAACATTTTTTAAGTTTACAAGTGTAATATCTCAGACCTAGACAAGCTACAAGAAATCAATAAACACAGTTTAGGAGAATGAACACAATTTCTTTACAATTGTGGTTAAAAGTTACATTTTATGGTAACAGCAAAAGGAAGTTTTCTAAAGCGAATGTTTATGAATTGACTGCAGTTTTAACATTGTTGGAGTTCATGCTTACTTCCGATTCCCTAGCTCTGGAGAGGAAGGCAAAGCTTTTTCAAGGGTGCTTTATGTGCATCTTTCTTATAGCTGGTTGAAAAAGTGGTACCTGTTTAGGTGTTGAATGTTTTTTTTATAGGTTTTTTTATTTCTTTTGTTGGAACTAGTGGTGAGTCATTTGGACCTTGTAAATAATTTCACAATATTTCTGGGAAGTTTGGTGATGATGTAAAGTGATATTTTTGATGACAAAATGCTCCATTAAAAATTTTATACATTTCAAAAGCATTGTACACAATACTTGTACTTGTACACAATAAGTATACAGTTAAATTTATAAATAACTTTATTGGCAAAAAAGTAATACTTTTACATTGCTTGTGTAATTCACCATTCATGAGTTCATCATTAATGTTGGAAAAATCTTGCAGAGGAGAGCAGTTTGCCATTAGTTTCTTGGTCACCAAATGAACCTAATTTTTTCTGTATTATTTTGTATCTACTACATTTACCAAAATAACTTTCTGAAATAAAGTCACTCAAATAATTAAATCTATTGCATGTGACCACTGACAACAATGTGAATAAAACACCCTTTAAAAAAAAAAAAAAATGCGAACAGGGCCTTAGAAAGTTGTTGTTATGATGGGGAGCTAAGAGAACAGACCCAGCCACGAAGCTGCGTCATCAGCCAGAGACGAGCAAATAAATGAATATTTTACCATTATGACTCAAACGATAGGCAGTTTCGCATAGGCAATTTGTTTCAGCAAATAAAGGTAAAATGTTGAATCAATACCTGAGGTTGACTCGGGTCTCTTTGCTGTTCCACCATGTTGAGCTGCTACACAGTGGTCCAGCTCGTCTCTGGCTGATGACGCGGCTTTGTGGGTTTATCTGTTCTCTTAGCTCCTCCCTCCGTGGCAAAAAGGGGACAAAACTTTGCGCGCAAAAAAAAAAACAGAAGCGCAAGCAAAAAACTAAATCGCAAGTGCAAAAGTCGACTGAAACGCAAATAAAAATTTGAGTTGCAATTTTTGAGTGATTGATTTTTACTCGCAGTTCTTAATTTCCCTTTGTAAAACTGCTTTTTATCTCGCAAATCTTGTTTTTGCATTTGCGTTTCACTTTTTGCTTTCTCAAAATTTCTTTTTGCGTTTGTGTTTTCATTTGCGCTTTCTCAAAACCCCACTTTTATTCCATAGACACCCAACAAAAGGTTGGCGTTGTACTCCTGAGGTACAGGTGAAAATATGAAGCTTAACCATTGCTTCCTCACAGCTTTTTCACGTGGCAGAGAATATAAAGACGTGAATCCCTCACAAAAGAAAAAAAACAGTTCCTCGGCATGTTGTGACCGAATCACAAATGCTACTATGTTTGGGGCGAGTGATGGGAGGAGCTTAGTACAATTTCAGCAAAGTTTACTTTTTAAAGATGATAACTTGACACACAAGTATTTTTCATGAATAAAGCTCAAACTAGATGTTTTTCAAACCTACAGCTTCGCTAACCACGGCATGAAATATTATTTTTAGGTAATCGATAGTAATAATGCGTTCAATTTGTATAGCACTTTTCCAGAGCTCAAAGACGCTTTACAATGTTCAGAGCGTTCTTCGCTCGCTCCACATTTACACTCTTGTTGTGATAAGCTACCTTGGTAGCCCACAGCTGCACGAGGACAGTCTAATAGGACATGGCTACCAATCAGAGTCTACGACCTCCTGCCCACCACCGAACACATTCGACCAGTCACACACATCCTTACATCTAGAGTTATAATACCTACACTTTAATAAGATTATTAATATATATTAAATAATAATATTGATTAAAGTATTTTTGTTAATACAAGTTATTTCTGCAGATATTGGTGGTAAGTAGTTGATTGGTGATAAGGCAGTTGGAACTTATAACACAGTCCCACAAACCAGTGCATAATGTAGAGGTACAGTTTAGACTTTAGACTCTATGCTTCTTTTACAAAGTGTGTATTCTCAGTCAGAATCTTGTTTGTGCTGATTGATGGAGAGAAAAAGTTGTAATTAGGCAGATGTGTTAGATTTCAGTGTTTGGCTAATGAGTGTAATCACTGAGTGCTAAGAATAAAACTCACAGCTGTAGTCAGGTCTCGAATGCTCATTTTCAGCTGTTCGGTTCTTTCAGCTTTAATTTCATCTTTTAGCTTTTTGCCACACCATCTCTTCCTGAAGTATGTGTATGTGTTATTTTCTTAAAAACTAAAAAAAATGTATGTTAAAGTTTGACCATATAACATTTAAACTTAGATTTTGTACCTTAATGTATTTAATTGTAAGAGTTTATGTTAAGTTTCTATTCAACATTATTTAATTGTATATAGGTAATTCAAAAGAGATATTACATTCAAAATCTTAATAGATATTTTAGTTTTACGTAATACAATTATTACTATTGCCATTATAACTTTCCAGGTCGGAAAGATGGCGCAGTGGTGAAGTTGGTCGTTCTGTAACCGGAAGGTTGGCGGTTCGATCCCCTGTAGGGCCACTTCACACACATTGCCCAGTATGGATATGTGTGACTGGTGGGGTGTGTTTGGTGGTGGTCAGGAGGCCGTAGGCGCAGAATGGCAGCCATGTCCTGTCAGACTGGGCTGCTGAGGGCTGCCAAGGTACCAGAGTGAATGTGGGGTGAATGTATAATGCTCAGATTATTGTAAAGTGTCTTTAAGTGTCTAGAAAAGCGCTATATAAATTTAAGCCATTATTATTATTTTTATTATTTTTATTTTATGATAATACTGTTAATCATTGTAATAATTATAATACTAATATTCACCATAACAACAGTAATCATGATTATAAAAGGGCATGATTCATTATTATTGATGTTTTATTTATGTTGTGATATTTTTATGTTGTGATTTAAGAATTGCTGATAATTTTTTTATAGCTCTATAAATGTTTTTTGAGCACTCTAGTTTACTGTGCATACTGTGTAAGCGAATGGAGATTTCACAAAGAAATCTTTAAGAAAGTCCACGATTTTTCAATATTAAAAACAGCAATAGAAGGAATGGATGTGTGTGCGCTTATAAAGGATGCAGATCTGCCATTGTCGACAGCTTCTCATTCCAGACCAAATCCTGCTCTTTTTATCATTCAGCACACAGAAGCACCATGCTACACTGCTGTCTCCACGACAACGGCCTACTTACAGTACACTGCACTGAGAGTCTGAGTGTGTACTTATGCAGCCATCACACTAGGCTCTGCATGTGTGAGATGAGATAAAGTGTGCTTTTGTATGTGTCAGTTGAATGTGTGTGTTCATGAGTGTGCAAGATTCTGTGATTGTTCACGAGGGGTTTGGACTATGTGTAGAATTGAATATGCTGTACTGGATCGCTGCAGGGCTTTCATACTCTTCCAGCTCTGCAGTGAGAGGACCATCTGTTTGCTTCAGTCTGACCTCATACAACCGCAAGAGGCAACAGAATTTACTAAAGCACATCGTTTCTGTGTCTGCTGGAATAATTCAAATGATCTTTACAGTGTGTGTGTGCATTTCGTTACATCACTCGCCCTGGTTTAGTGGTTTTGGGTCAGAGTTATGCAATTCCCTGGTTTATGTAGTTTGATAGGAGGGCATGAAATGAAGCACACCAGTTTCCTTGTAGATTTTGTTAGTAATCTAAGCATGTAAAAAGCATGCAAAGCTTTTTTTCTTTTTTTTTTTCACTGATCAGGATCATAAACATATTCATATTGGTGTTCAATTATTTCATGTTTAAATTGAATATTGACGAAATTAAGCATGAACACTGGAAATACAAATGATTGAAGGCCAATGTGGCCATTACAAAAACAGTATGTTTTTCTCAAGTCATTTCATGATCAGTGCATTGTTCCATTGTTTTTCAGGTTTGATTAACAATTCAGTTTTTTTTTCCTACTTCTTGCATTGAGAATGAGATTGTGACATTAAGTAAGTTTTCAGGTTTCAAAAATCTGCCCAGTTTTGATTCTGAGCATGTCCACCTGATTGTTTCCAATCTCCATCCGTTTGAGCATCAGTCTATATAGCCACTTGCTACTCAATCTTCAGATTTCTTCATAGCTACCTGCATTTACGCTTGATTTACTTTAGGTTGGTTTGTTTTATTGACTTCCAGTGTCTTCTCTATGAGTTGTATGTTGCATTTTCATAGACTTCTTCTCAGCTAGACACAGTTTTAAAAGCAATAGCCAATGGTGTAAAAGCAACAGTGTATCTTTGTGCAGATTACTTTTTAAATTTGTGGTCAATTCTTTTTTTTTTTATTACTGCTATCCCAAACATCTCTTATTTTGGCAATGGTCTGGACAAATTTGACAAACAAACAAAACAACAACAACCAGCAAACAGACAAAAATAATAGCAAAAGCCAACCAACCAGCCACCCACCCAACTACAAATAAGCAAACCAATGAACAAAAACAAACAAACAAGCAAACAAACCTACTAACCTACACTCAGGGATTTACTCAACATGTCATGATACTTCTTTACTCGCCTTATCTGAAAAACAAACTCGAGCTCGCCTCAATGAAGATCCCAGACCTGAAAGTAATGACAGTATTATTGAGACATTCTTAAGCCAATCACTTGAATTATAATCAGCACTCCAATTCTCTAATGTCTCCTGGCTATTCTGAAATGACCGGAAGCAAACATACTTGTGTCTAAGCAGTCAACACTCCTTTTATTGGATTCAACCGGTTTTATGTTCATTGTAAAGAAGCTGTGACAATGAACCAGTTTTAATGCATTTACCACCTGGTCCCTCTGTTTATTGGTATGTAGGTGTCAAAGAAGCACAAACTGAAAGATAATCTAACTTTAAACTACCTAAAGAAGCAAAAAACAAACAAACATCCAAATAGGCAAACGTATCAATAAATAATAAAATGTCAATCATTAAGTCATACCAAAACAAAGTCTACCAACCAAGAAACATATTAATACAATCTTAATTCAACAACCAAATTGTTTCTTAAATAAACAAGCAAATATATAAATAAACAAACTAAAACTTCAATCAAATAAATACAAACAAACAACAAATAGTTTGTTCAATTCTATTTTTGGTCTCCGCTCTAAAGCGAGACTGGAAGCCACCAGATCTACGCAGGAATTTATGTGTAATTATTTATATTACACACACTCAACAGCATAGATAAATCTCGTGTTAAGCACAAGTTGAATTTAGGATAATTTAATGACTTCTAGAAATCAAGGATGTTGGTGCTCTTAGTACCACACTTTGGGTAGTCTTTTTTCACTTCAACATTATGCATCGCAACTATAGAGCACATCCCTGATTGTTGATTATACATTCATGAAACTGTTAGACGGAAAGTCGGGTCGCCATTTACATGTATGTGTATGTTTGACTATTTGTATCCAGTCATAGTAATTAAATAAGTTGTCAAATTTGACATTTTTAGATGTTAAAATTATGAGCTCAATTACTTTTTTTTAAATTAGTACTTTTCACCACTCCTTACTGTGAAAAACTTGTTATATAGTGTATTTTTGTGTTTACTGTAGATGTTATCAAGCTGCAGCTGGTGGATGCTGGGTTGGTGGAGTGTTTACTGGAGACGGTGCAGCAGACTCTGGGCAGTGATCGAGAAGAGGACGTTGCTCAGCTCAAAACATCCTCAGACCTGATGGTGCTGTTGCTGCTTGGAGGTACATAAATCAGTCAATCAGTGTGTTCAAATCATAGTTAGAACAGATGTGCATTTGCTCTGTCTTTCCATTTAAAGGATTGTTTATACTTTTTGAGATATAAGAGCTCATCTAACAACAATAAAGCAACCTAAAAAGCTTGTATTTATTCATTATTATGTGTACGAATTTGCTCAGTGTTGTCACAGAAACACTCTCTTGCATTCTGAACTAGCTTCAGCAATGCAGCGGCTCGAATTCTAACCAAAAGTGGGTGAATCAAAAATCAATGAATTTGTCCATTCAATATTTTTATCAATGGGTCATTCATTCAAAAGTTCACCTTTGACTGATAATAAATCAAAACATCAACAATCTTTTTCAATTAATAATTTTTGTCAGTAAACTCAACTAAATATACAATTAGTGTTCAAATACCTGAGGAAGAGCAGAAGTCGATTCGTTTGAGGATTAAATGCGGCTGGCTTTTCAACACTTACATCATAGCAGACTCTTACCTCATCCTCAATGTATAATTAATGAAATGTGAAATTCAAAAGAACAGTATCCTTGACCTTGGTTCCTACATGTTATCAAATCGTAAGAAGCATATTTGGGGCTATATGTTAAGCTAAATTCTGAATGAAGGAAAAGAAATAAGGAATCAAGGTGCTGTGGCAGATTTGATTTTCACTTCATAAATATTAAACATGAGCTGAATGACTTACATAAACAGATCTAAAATAGGTTTTACGAAACACACTATTGACAATTGAGACCTTTTCTGTAATTTTCTGGCCTACATTGAAATGAAATCTATTGTAAATATGCATAGACATTTTTTAATTAATATTTTAATAATGGCCACAACATATAACGTGTATTACTACTTTATGCAGTGCTTTATTCATGCAAGTTACATTTTCATCATTTTAATTCCTCAATGTTTACTAATGTTAATATAAAGTTTTGTTTGTATACTTTTTTAAACAGTCTTTTTTTTCTTCACAAGCACACAATACTAAATCAAAAATATGCTGTAAGAACTAGAGACCCAACTCATCACTGCACCTTTAATTCTGAAAAAAGCCACATTCCAGAGGGGGGACCCACACCCCGATCTAATGGTGCCATCGTTCTGACTCTGTTTAAACAAGTCAAACTAATTACCTTCAAAGATTAACGGGGTCAGCAGATAACCCCAGCGTCACCTGATGGTTCCCAGCACCGTGTGAACTCGCTGACCCTGCCCTGACTCAGGATCAAAAAGCACCGCGATCTAGCAGGCAAAAGCACAGATGCGGTATGATTTTGTACGTGCTCACCAAGAACTGCCTTTCAGAACACTAAACTTTCTTTTAAGAACACTTTCGGAGCTCATACAATATCTCCTGAAATGTACTTTCATGTTATGGAATAATTTGTACTGTACAGTTAATAGTTTAGTCAGTTAAAACGAATGAATGAATGAATGAATGAATTTCCGTAACTGCCCCCAAGTGTTTGATCTTGATTTAATGCAGGTCACGTTACGGAAAGGATTTAATTGTGTAAAAAATTATCCGGTACTTTTCCGATTAGATATGACGTTGTCTATTAATGGATGCAAATTAAAGAAGCGGACTTCTCTCCCGCCAAAAAGCTGCTAGGGGCTGAAGTGTGACGTCATCACAGATCCGATCTCAGGAATGCTCTCATTGGCTAAGCTGCAGGAGAGACCCGCCTCACGATTCAAGAAGGAGCTCTCTTCCCGACTTCTTCTTCACTTCTTCTCTTCATCACTTAGAGTCTTCTTCGTCACGTTTTCTTTAACTTTCTTTTCCGTCTGCTCTCTCCTCTGGCTGTTAGCCAGGCTCCTCTAATTACTCTCTCAAAAGGGACTTTTATCGTTTTGGCGCTTTCTCTCAACAAAGGAAACCCGGCTCGTAGAGACACAGAGCCGCGATCTGAACTCAAGACTGTCGAATCCAACGGGAAACTTTTCGGACTCTCAAGAAAGCTGCTGGGACACGAAGACCTCTCATCACAACCCGAGCACACCTCACAGCTGTCTTCCCGGAATCTGCTCGTTCTGTCACGGACCACGCTCGACCGGATTGGCTCGAAAGATCTAAACGGTAGACTGCGATAATCAATCACTTTGGCGCGGGTAACGAGAACAGAACGACTGTGGGAATGCTAAATCAATTACGTGCCCAAACTGATATTTGAAGATAACTTGAGTTCAAAACTTGTCTCTCTTGGTCTCTCTCTCTCCCTCTCTCACTCTCTCTCTCTCTCTCCCTCTCTCACTCTCGCTCTCTCTCTCTCTCTCTCACTCGCTCGCTCTAATCAGCCTCTCTCTTCCTCACACCCTCCCTCTCGGTGATTGTGTGTGTGCGTGTGTGCGCGAGCGGATGTGTTAGGTTAGTTTAGCTTAGTAGAATTCACTTTTATTCAATTTGTGTGTCTAGAATAGATTTAATAAAGCATTAAAAGTACATTTCCCTTGTTTGTAGTCTATACAGTTAATCCGTTCCCTGGGGTTCTGTTTCCAAGATAATACGGTTGATTGCCCCTTATCGTATTATTATTAATTATTAAAATATGTGATAACCAGTTTGTTACAATGCTTAGTTTAGCGAATACATGTTTTTAATAGCTTGTGAAAGTTTCCAAAAGTCCAGTGTGCCAGAATTCTATTCGCTTTATAGTTCTGTCTGTTTTTTAATTGGTCTGTGTTGTTTTCTGCAGATGAGTCGATGCAGAAGCTGTTCGAGGGGGGTAAAGGTAGTGTGTTTACGAGGGTCCTTTCCTGGGTTCCGTCAAACAACCACCAGCTACAGTTAGCAGGAGCACTAGCTATCGCTAATTTTGCCCGCAATGGTGAGAACCAAGCCTTAAGCAAAATCATTTATAATGTGGCTTAATACTATTGCTCTACTCAATAGATTTGTATGTAGGTCAAAGATAAAAATGGGGTTTCAAACATAAATATAACATTTACCAAATATAAACTTGTGTTATAATCCATTTTAACAATAATCAACAAAAAAGAATCACAAAATAATTCCAACATCTGTAAATAGACCACCAAACACAAATTCCTTCTTAATTTTAATCAAATCTAATCAAACCTATTTAAATTGTTCTACAAAGTAAAAAGCAATTCAATGTACTTAATGACAAGTTTTAGAAATAAAAATATTGTTTTATGGTGTTCAATTAATTTTTTACACCTTCAACCTTTTGATTTATCAATCTCAGGTTAGATTAAGTAAGTCAAATTTGTCCTAGTTGCGTAAAACTTGGTCAGAAGACTCTATTGTGGTCTAAAAAATATAATATAAATATAATATAAAATAAAAAAAAAAAAAAAAAAAAAATATATATATATATATATATATATATATATATATATATCACAAAGTATAATATTAATCATAAAGAAAAACAGTACTCCACCGATGTAGAACCAATGTAGAATAAAATTTGCTGTTGGTTCTCAAAGCATAAGTCTTTTCTCCTCTCAAAGTTCTGATCATCCATCATAAGCTGCTTTTCTGGCGTCGGAGACAAACTGCTGCATTAACTCTGTGTCTTTATCTTTTACACCTCTTATGACGCATTCTGAATTCAAGAATTCATTGGCTTTCGCTTCAATTGCTGTCCATGTTGCAGGTGCATATTCAGGGTATGCCAAGCTCATGGTTATTATCACAGATGTCCACAGCTTACTTTTCCCATACATTTCTGACCTTGCCCCTACATGTCATTTAAATACAGTTTAACTACATTTCTAGCCAGAAAACTTTAACACGCTTTTGGATAAGTACTGCAAGATATGTAATATCTATAAATGGGCATAAGAATAAAATTCAAAAAGGAAAGAGAATTGCAAGTTCTTGAAGTTATAAAACAATGTTAAATACATTTAAGGTGAAAACATATTTGATACCATCTTCACACAAAACAAACAATACTTCAAATCAAAAATACTTCAACAGAATCTTAATTAAACAGACTTACTTAAACTAAACCAGAGAGTGAATCTGAACATCGGGATTGATTGCCGCTGGTGGATGTGAAACTTGGAGCTTTTCTCTGAAAGAGGTCCAAATGTAATGAGTCGTAGATGTGACAAACTCCTCCCCTTTTAACTTGCTCTTGTAATCTTAGACATCAATCATGCTAACATCGCAGAATTATTGTCCCCACTTACTCCAGTTAACAGACAGCAGCTGCACATTGAAATTAATTCAACACAACCAAAATATTTCAAATAAACAAAAGTGCACTTGGAAATCTAACATGTAAGAGTAAAAAAAGTTCTCTGCATTATGTCTGCATGTACATGACATCACCATACAAGAGTCTGCAGCGAGTAGCAGGCAAACTCTCGTGCATTAGCCTCATGAGATTTGCTAATGTCAAAAATGTCATGATATTAGTAATGGGAGAACACAAAATGTAACTCAGATGTAACTCTGATGTAACTAAGTAAAAGTACACATTTTTCGAAAGTACTAGAGAAATGTACTCAAGTAAATCAAACTAAGTAAATGTAATTAATTGCTACCCACCTCTGTGAATACCTTAATATAAGCTGCACCAAGAAAAATATTCGTTAGTCTTAGGCTAGCAATGAAATATTTCCTTTGATTACCTAATAGAAGAGTAGTATAATAGGTGACAATAGGCTCAGTGAAAACTTAACACAAAGAAAAATATTATTACCATTCCTGTCTGCAGCTTTGACCATAATAGATACTGTACAGCATATGTGTGACATTTGTGTGAGAGCATATGTGTGACGAGCGAATTACAGCAGTGTAATGACTTGCTTCAATTATGTACTAAACCAAATATTTTTTGCTGTAAGTTTACCCACTCATGTTTTGTGTGGTTACAGATGGGAACTGCATCCACATGGTGGACACCGGCATTGTTCAGAAACTCCTGGAGCTCTTAGACAGGCATGTCGAAGAAGGAAACGTCACAGTGCAGCACGCTGCCCTCAGTGCCCTGAGGAATCTTGCCATCCCAGGTAAAATTTTTTGCAGAATTTAATTTTAAATCTTTTAGTAAATACCATATTTTATAAGCTGACCCTTTTTTCTATTGTTTTTAGCACTGTTTTTTTTTTACATTCCTCTTAAACCTCTGTTGCTATACTTCTCCAGTCATTGTGCCAGTTCTCTTTTTGATTACCTCTTTAATTCTCACACACTCTCACCAACCAATCAGGAGTTTGCTCAGACACAATGCCCTATCTGCCAGGGATGCATTTATGGCTGTTTTTTTTTAGCTGCTAGCATCAGGGTTTTTTTTGCAGGGTCTTAAAAAATATTTTAAAGTCCCACATTTTTTACCTTAAAAATTAACAATACTTCAACAGAATTTTTATTAAATCAAAGGGCTTACTTAAACTAATTGAGAATAAATCTGAATCGGGATTAATTTCCGCTGGTGGATGTGGAACTCGGAACATTTACAAACTCCTCAGCTTTAAACAAGCAGCATCTTGAACATCAATCAGAGAGGACAATAACGTCACAAAATAATGGTCCCCACTGACTCCAGTTAACAGACAATGGCTGCTCATTGTCTGTTAACTGGACTATTAATAATAAATAATTCAACATAACCAAAACATTTTAAATGGACAGAAGCGAACTTGGACATGTAAGAACTTATAAAAAGCTGTATAATATACTAACTAAAATATACCTGAAAAACCAAAGGTGTGTATAATGCAAAAAATCTACTCAAGTAAAAGTAATAGAACTTGTGAAAATATTTACTCCAGCAAGAGTAAGTATCCAAAAGTAGCTCACAAATAATTTGCTTGAGTGCTTATTAACTTACTAGTTAATAATCATTAGTTAACTTATTAACTTACTAGTTACTTCTGTATAGAATGAAACGAAGCAAAATCACTAGCTATCACATAGTATTTCCTATAGATTAGTTTAACTTAGTTTTCTTAAGGGGAAAATAATGTAAACTATAATCAAACCTTAAAAATATTTTGAAATCCCAAATTTAAGGACTTAAAAAGTCTTAAATTCACTGGTCTTAAATTATTTTTAAACTTATTTTTCTGATGTTCATGGCAAACAATTGAAATGTGTATATTAAGTTGTTGTTAGTTTTTTTAAATTTTTAAAAGTTGACAGGTAATGTTGCAATAATCTGAGAAAATTAGAGTAAATGCTCAAAAACATTAAAGTCATAGTTAGGATTGCCAGAGATTGAGAAAACTTTCATAAATTCTTAAAAACAGCAAAGTGAAGTTTAGCGCTGCCATAGTTTGAGAAAAGGCTAATGTTCACTCAAAATTGTAAAATAATCTGATACGGTCAAATAATCTGCTAAATTAAAAACTTTTTGAGCTTTTTTTTTGAGCCGTTTCATTATTTTGCAATAATTAAAAGGGTCTTCTGTTAAAATATAAGTTTAAAAAAAGTTTAATTTTTTTAATGCTGGAAAGAAAACTCTACAGGTTTGGAACCACTTCAGGCGAGTGAGGGTATTAATGTACTTGCCACCACAAATTTGAGTTGCTGACAATTTGATGAGTTATTTAAATTCTTCTTAAACATGTGTGTTTCAGTGGTGAATAAATCAAAGATGATCTCCGCTGGAGTGTCAGACGTTGTGTTGAAGTTCCTCACATCTGAGATGCCTCCTGTCCAGTTCAAGCTCCTGGGAACGTTACGAATGCTCATCGACACTCAGGGTGATTCACAACTGTTTATTACCGTAATACCTATTAGGTGTCAGTTTGTTAAAGCTGCAGTGCACTTCAAAATAATACTCAGTTTTACAGCAAGAAAAGGATCACCCAGTAATCAAAACTCTGCTCTTCTTGATCAATGTCATACTAGATATAGGAGATATTGAAATATAATTCTCATCACTGCTCCATGTTACATTTCCACTTGCATAGACCTGAACAACTGAGTTTGTTTGTGAACCTGCACATCTGTGTTTAGCTGAGGCAGCTGAGCAGCTGGGCACAAACCTAAAGTTGGTGCAGCGTTTGGTGGAGTGGTGTGAAGCTAAGGACCACGCTGGGGTGATGGGGGAATCGAATCGGCTCCTGTCTGCCCTCATACGACACAGCAAGTCCAAGGTAACCTATAACACATTCCACTTTTTTCAACGGTTTTAACTCAAAAGCTTAAAAGATATTGCTGGGGTTGCCAAAGATAGTGAAATGTCACCAAAATTCGATTTTTTTTTTTGTTTGAGAAAATCTTTGTAACAGCTCAAAAACATAAAACTGATGGTTAGGGGTTCTAACAATGTATTTGAAGCATATTGTTTATTACACAAAAAAGTTTTGTATGTGTTTTAAGCAAGTACAAATCCTCTTGTAGGTAATTGAAAGCTTTGCAGTGACACCAGGTGTACCAGTGCTACTTTTCCCAAAACTATCGGAACTTAAGTAAAAATTGAAAATTGTAATACATCTATAAGTTTCTCCTTCTTTAAATGGATTAATTTCATCCACAAAAAAATAAGATGTCAGAATGGGTGTTGTGGAATGTTTACAGAGGCTTAAAAAAGTAAATAATTATATTTGGACAGTTTTAGAAAAAGAAAAAAATCTGAACCTTGAGAGAATGCTTTAACTAATGAGTTCCTGAGAGAGTTAGGTTTCACTTAATTTCTCTTCTTTCTCTAGTGTTTATTTAATTTTTTGTTGAACTTCAGGAAGTGTCTCGGACTGTGATTCAGGCTGCAGGGGTCAAACACTTGGTTACCATGGCGACTAGTGAGCACATGATCATGCAGAACGAGGCACTGGTGGCTTTGGGACACATCGCTGCTCTGGAGCTCGGTAAAAAGAAGAAGACTCTTAAAAAGACTCTTTATAACATTTCAGTATTTTTTACTTGAGTTTAGTCAAGTTATTTATATTAAATTATTTGGTCTTGTACATTTTAGTAAATGTATATGTAATGTATTTATTTTTTGTATTGCTGTTATGTGATTTGTTTGTCTATATTTTGTTTAGTCTGTATGATTTTTTTGTTTGTAATGTTAGCATAAGAATGCTTATGTGCTTGTGCATGTGAGCATCAGTGCATGCATGAGTGGATTTATTGCAGTGCATACACAGGCGGATCTTTTTTTTTTTCTCTTGGCCAGATTGTGCAGAGAAGGACTTTGTGAGCTCTAGTCTGGTGCAGGTTCTTCACAAGCTGCTGACGGATGAGCACAGCGCTCCGGAGATCAAATATAACTCAATGATTCTCATTTGCTCCATCATGGGCTCCGGTGAGGATCAACACACAATCACAATTAACAACGATAACCTGCACTGTTGTCTTGGCTAAAAACAAACAAAAAAAAAACTTTTTTGGGACGGCATACATCTCTACTCATCTATATTGATTGATAATAGAGCTGATATATGCCCTCTGTAGGAAGAACTGAAGGAGTTCTACTTTATATCAGTCTGCAGATTCCTAATTTTTCTTGTTAGCAAAAAACAAAACATTCTTTAAAAACACTCAAAAATCTTTGGATTCCAGACATTTCAGCAGTTATGTGTAATGCAGGGGCATTTCTTGGGACTGAGAAAAGTGTAAGTGTAAGTTTTCTGTAATGGATCCCACCCAGAAAAAAGTTAAATATTGTATGTTTAGAATGGTTCTTAAATTTTGGTTTTGTAGGTAGTTTGTTGACGATTGCATTGGAGCAGAGCTATATACTCTGGGAATCAAATCAGGACAACTTAAAATCTGTAAAATATACAAATCAGTGAAATAAATACGACTTTATACTTTCTATTCAGATTCAGTCAAGAAGCTAATATAATAAGGTACAACTAAACTTAAATGTTAAAAGGGAACATCCAGTTCAACAACCAAAATAAGATGGTCACCAAAAAAAGTTCAGCTTGATGTTTCGCTTGCATACGCTCAATTTAATTGATGTTTAGAAGAGAAAATGTATCGTCTCCTGCCCTCTGCAGGAGCTGTTGTGACGAGAGAGCTTGTGCCAAGAGCAGAGGGGGAAGCTAGTCATGTACAGAGATTGTATCAACGCTGTTCTGAAAAGCCCATAATTCAGAACAAACTAATTTTCCAAAAGTTGCCAGAAACTGCAGAAACTGTTGCTAGGATTATAAAAAAGTCACTAGGCAGTCTGAAAATTTATTCCAGTAGAGCCCACTCTTACTTTTGCTTGAACCCGTTGTTTAAAGGATACATTGCTGTGGCCCTTCAGGTTAGTTAGACACCACTGGTCGAGAGAGATCATCAGGGTTATCCAAACAATTACCTTGATGTTCGTCAAGGCCGTTTCTACAAATGATTATTAAACAGGAGAAGGACACAGGTGCTGGATGGGATCTACAAACCCTACTAGGTATTCTTACTTCTGGCTCTAAACAACAGTAGTGAAGGCAGGACAAGTTCTGAGGGAAGTGATATTAATGAGGAATGATATATGAATATTTTGAGGACTCTAAGGGCGAATTTAGTGAATAATAAATGAGTCAATGAATGAATCATTCATATGAAACATCCAATGTGTAAATCAACAAATGAATGAGGTGTTGAGGGATTCAATAAATAATGATAAACAATTATGATTGGAATATGTTTAAATGGTATTTGTGTATTTTAATTAAAGACTGATGATTGGGTACATGAAAGATTAAATTAATGGAGGAATGAGATCAGGTAAATTTTCAGAAGTGAGTGACTAAGGGACTATTGAAAAAACAATGAAGATGTGAAATAATGATTTGAATTGGTTTGACTTTTTAAAATATGATAATAATTGAATCATTCCTTTGAATTATTCAGTGATAAAAGGGGAATTGATTCATGAAATTGTACTTGGCTTCACTAATAAGGAATGGGTTAATGATGCATCAATCATTAAGTGAATGTTTTAATGAGGGATTGTTTTCATGAGAAAAAGAAACATCGTTCCGATGAATAATTCTATGAAATAAGTGAATGCATAATCAATCAAAAAAAATGCTATAATTCATTTCCATAATTATATGAAAGTGGGTTCATAAATTTGTGGAATGCACTTAATGAAGTTCGGAGGGTAAAAGTTCATAAACTGAAGGATGATTCAAACGAACATGTGAATGTTTCATGAGGAAATGTTTGATGATTGATGAGTGATTCAAGTATGTTTAATAAATAATGCGTTATCAACCAAAGGGAATGTGTCGGAATGAGTGTTCAGAACATATTAAGCATTTTAAAGAAGTGAAAAGGTCGCCAATAAATTAATGATTCATCAATTAAATAAGCAAAATTAAATTTCAACTTGAAATGGGAGAGGTGGAAATGAGATGTTTTAAACAAAGTCCACGAATGAATGAATGAAGGAATGAATGAATATAAAGGAGCAATGGACTTCTGGAACCACACAAGCAAACCACAGGATCTGATGAAGCTATAGTAAACACTATGCTTCGGGAGGCACGTGAACGCACCCTCAGTAGGACGCAGGTGTTTTGGTTGTGGTGAGATGCGTCCCTTCTACTATTTCGACACGTCCGCTCGAGGAGTGAACGGGCAGGTACAAGGGGGGGGTGGAGGCACCCTGTGATACAGCATGATGAGCAAAAGACTGAAGATGAGAGTATGTGTTTGTGTAGTTTTCATTGTCAGAGTGGGTATGTTGGTGAGGGGATGGAAGTTATAGATTTTTAATAGAAGTTTTCTTCATACAATTGCACAATTCAAGTTGATGTTTGATTAAATGAAAATGAAAGTCCTAAAAAACATAGTTAATGTGTGTTTTAACAAGCGAAAGGCTCACCAGTAATCAAAACTTTGCTCTTCTTGATCAATGTCATCTAGATATAGGAGATATTGAAATATAATTTCATCACTGCTCCATGTTACATTTCCACTTGCATAGACCTGAACAACTGAGTTTGTTTGTGAACCGCACATCTGTGTTTAGCTGAGGCAGCTGAGCAGCTGGGCACAAACCTAAAGTTGGTGCAGCGTTTTGTGGAGTGGTGTGAAGCTAAGGACCACGCTGGGGTGATGGGGGAATCGAATGGCTCCTGTCTGCCCTCATACGACACAGCAAGCCAAGGTAACCTATAACACATTCCACTTTTTTCAACGGTTTTAACTTAAAAGCTTAAAAGATATTGCTGGGGTTGCCAAAGATAGTGAAATGTCACCAAAATTCGATTTTTTTTTGTTTGAGAAAATCTTTGTAAAAGCTCAAAAACATAAAACTGATGGTTAGGGGTTCTAACAATGTATTTGAACAATTGTTTATACACAAAAAAGTTTGTATGTGTTTTAAGCAAGTACAAATCCTCTTGTAGGAAATGAAAGCTTTGCAGTGACACCAGGTGTACCAGTGCTACTTTTCCCAAAATATCGGAACTTAAGTAAAAATTGAAAATTGGAATACATCTATAAGTTTCTCCTTCTTTAAATGGATTAATTTCATCCACAAAAAAATAAGATGTCAGAAGGGTGTTGTGGAATGTTTACAGAGGCTTAAAAAAGTAATAATTATATTGGACAGTTTTAGAAAAAGAAAAAAATCTGAACCTTGAGAGAATGCTTTAACTAATGAGTTCCTGAGAGAGTTAGTTTCACTTAATTTCTCTTCTTTCTCTTTTTTTTTAATTTTTTGTTGAACTTCAGGAAGTGTCTCGGACTGTGATTCAGGCTGCAGGGGTCAAACATTGGTTACCATGGCGACTAGTGAGCACATGATCATGCAGAACGAGGCACTGGTGGCTTTGGGACACATCGCTGCTCTGGAGCTCGGTAAAAAGAAGAAGACTCTTAAAAAGACTCTTTATAACATTTCAGTATTTTTTACTTGAGTTTAGTCAAGTTATTTATATTAAATTATTTGGTCTTGTACATTTTAGTAAATGTATATGTAATGTATTTATTTTTTTTGTATTGCTGTTATGTGATTTGTTTGTCTATATTTTGTTTAGTCTGTATGATTTTTTTTGTTTGTAATGTTAGCATAAGAATGCTTATGTGACTTGTGCATGTGAGCATCAGTGCATGCATGGAGTGGATTTATTGCAGTGCATACACAGGCGGATCTTTTTTTTTTTTCTCTTGGCCAGATTGTGCAGAGAAGGACTTTTGTGAGCTCTAGTCTGGTGCAGGTTCTTCACAAGCTGCTGACGGATGGAGCACAGCGCTCGGAGATCAAATATAACTCAATGATTCTCATTTGCTCATCATGGGCTCCGGTGATGGATCAACACACAATCACAATTAACAACGATAACCTGCACTGTTGGTCTTGGCTAAAAACAAACAAAAAAAAACTTTTTTGGGACGGCATACATCTCTACTCATCTATATTGATTGATAATAGAGCTGATATATGCCCTCTGTAGGAAGAACTGAAGGAGTTCTACTTTATATCAGTCTGCAGATTCCTAATTTTTCTTGTTAGCAAAAAACAAAACATTCTTTTTAAAAACACTCAAAATCTTTGGATTCCAGACATTTCAGCAGTTATGTGTAATGCAGGTGGCATTTCTTGGGACTGAGAAAAGTGTAAGTGTAAGTTTTCTGTAATGGATCCCACCCAGAAAAAAGTTAAATATTGTATGTTTAGAATGGTTCTTAAATTTTGGTTTTTGTAGGTAGTTTGTTGACGATTGCATTGGAGCAGAGCTATATACTCTGGGAATCAAATCAGGACAACTTAAAATCTGTAAAATATACAAATCAGTGAAATATAAATACGACTTTATACTTTCTATTCAGATTCAGTCAAGAAGCTAATATAATAAGGTACAACTAAACTTAAATGTTAAAAGGGAACATCCAGTTCAACAACCAAAATAAGATGGTCACCAAAAAAGTTCAGCTTGATGTTTCGCTTGCATACGCTCAATTAATTGATGTTAGAAGAGAAAATGTATCGTCTCCTGCCCTCTGCAGGAGCTGTTGTGACGAGAGAGCTTGTGCCAAGAGCAGAGGGGGAAGCTAGTCATGTACAGAGATTGTATCAACGCTGTTCTGAAAAGCCCATAATTCAGAACAAACTAATTTTCCAAAAGTTGCCAGAAACTGCAGAAACTGTTGCTAGGATTATAAAAAAGTCACTAGGCAGTCTGAAAAGTCACTAAGTTGGCAACACTTGACGGGCTTACACTGGCATGTTTTTGCACGTTTTCAGAGCCACTTCACAAAGAAGTCCAGAACCTGTCCTTCATCGAGGTGATCTCCAGTCTGCGCTCTCACGAGACCAAGACGGTTTCTCATCAGGCATCACTACAGAGCAGCGGCTAACGGCACAGAGCTAAAGGACTCTCACACACATTCATGTCTCTTTCTATCTTTATCTCGTCATCATGGCCAAGCTGTCGCTCTCTCTACGTTCAGTCTGTGTTTACGGTTTCTCAAAGGTGGCTGTATACTAGTCGACCTTCTGCAATAGATTCCTAATCCAAACAGTGCAACATTTAAAAAAAAACTTTGTTGTAAAAAGTGGAAATGCGTTAACATTAAAAATAGATCATGATTGTCACCGTTCGGTGACGCCCTACCAAAAGCTGCATGTTTTGTCATTTTTATTTTGAATTGTCCTGGTAACGTGTCCTGCTGTTCAAACCAAGTGCCCCTGAGATAAGCCCCGGCCCCTCTCTTCTTGCTCATTTACAAAGAAGAGTAGAGATGGAGTGTGTTTGTAAAGAGGACTTATAGAGGCATCAGAACCCAGATCTTCTGAGAAGAGCTAATCGTCTTGTGTTTTTGAGAATCTGCAACTGTTTTAGAGATGATTGAAGAGGTGAAATGTCTCGGTACTCGAAACTAAAAGTAAGATCAGCATCCTGATTTTTATTATTTTAGACCTGTGTTAATAGTCTAACAAAAATGTCCGTGAACTCCATTCCTCAGCATTTTATTGCTTCAAAAATGAACATGAAATGAACTTAGGAATTTTAACCTAAAACACTGCAGATGCTTCACAATCTCTTTAAGCTATTTTGAAGATGAAAAATGCATCAATTGAAAACTTTTGAAAATGTGGGTCACTATATTTCAAAAGATTTATTTAAGCGATCTTTGCATGAAATTGCTAACTGTGCCATGAAAGTTTTGCCATTGGTGTTTTGAACTGATTGGTTCACCTGTGACTAGACTTGTATACAAATGTCAATTTGTGCAGTATTGATTATAATAGATTTAAAGTAATACGAGGCTTTACTCTCCAAAAGCAAATGGTTGCACCCTCAGCCCAACATTATTATTAATAATTAATGTTGTTTTCTGACTGCTTCTATGTCACTCTAGGACATCTTATAATGTGTAGAACACAGAAAGACACAATCAATAAAAATGGGAAAATAAAGTAGAGACAAAAAATTGCTCCATTGGTTTTGGCAGCTTTTTTGGGTCAAGATCCGCTCATGAACCTGTACCATGTCGTTTCGCATAGCATAGCACAGCAAAAACTGACTGACATGTAACAAGTCATATAAAAAGTCACAGAAAATGAGATACCAGACCAAAACAACAATGGTGCATGAATCCCTGCTCCTCTCTGTATCTAAATAATAAACCGTTGGAAATGGAGAAGGTATGCAGACATTTTGAGGCTGACACTCCACCTTCACCACAGACACCTCCACGTTGTTAACGGGCGAAATGGAAATTAACGAGTTGTTACTAACGGATATCCGGATAAGTTTAAATAATCAAACCACGACTTCAGGGTTCTTCAGTGTTCCAACGTTCCATACCAAACTCATCAGACGTTTATAGCTTGCGTTCTGCTGAAGTGACGTCTGGCTGAGACTCATTCATTCATCTTCATGCGGCTTTATTCCCTTTCGGGGTCGCCACAGCGGAATGAACCGCCAACTCTCTGGCATTTTGTTTTACGCAACGGATGCCCTTCGCAGCCGCAACCCATCGCTGGGAAACTGCTGAGACTACTAATACGATAACAGTTTAAGTTGTGCATTAATTTTCATGAAAATGGATAGCTATTCTGTATCTTCCAAGCTTCTTTCAGATACTCAAATAAATCTCTTGTAATAGCTTGTGACTAAAAGCTTTAAGAAGGAACAATGGTCTCTTTGTTTAAATACCTGTTTAAATAACCGAGAAGGGCATCACAAACAGATTTGGGTGAACAGATTTCATGTTCATTCGATGAAAACAAATAAATAAAGATAAGATAAATAAAATCGAATCATGTAGAGGAACAGTTCAGTCTCTGAAGCCGAAGTTTGTATCCTCAGCAAGACACACTTGTTTAATAACTTGGCTTTACTTTTAAATCTAATATGTTTTTAGGTTGTTTAAGCCAAATAATGTTAAAATCATCAAAAAAACTGAATCCCAACTAAACTTGCTCATAAAATGTGTTCAACCGAAGGATGAAATGCTCAAGTTTTGGGTTATAACAGCAGGATTCCATGTTCATTCTTGTCTGGACTGTCACAAACCTGTCACAATTCCTGATCAAGAAAGCATAAGCTTGACTGCCAGCGTGTCATTATTGCACACAAAATGCTTCAGTACGTTCTGAACTACTGGAGCGGGTTACACAGACAGTGAAGGTAAGTGTACTGACCACACGCTCCTTGTAAATGTGTTTTGTTTTTGGAGCAAGTGGGTGTTTTTTTTTCTTCCTTTTTTTTGCATGTGGAACTGCCTGCTGTCTCAGTATCCTCTGAACATGCGCCTCGCTGCATGAACGATACTGTGAATATCACTGTCAGGTAAATGAACTGATCTTATTAATCTTTTTTGAAACCTCAAAGAGCCACTTGCAATCCCGTAGATCTGCCGTAGAAGTACAAATATGATCGTGAACTAACTGTTGTAAATGTCACGAAAGAACTGTACATTTCAATGCTTTAATCTTATTAAAACCAGCGCTGGTGATCTATGTCTTCATTGAATAATCATTCATTCATTCCACATATAATTGTTGAAATATATATATAATATTGTTTTTCCTTACCTTATAGATTTTATACATTTACATCCATTTTGGCCTGTAGAGCTCTCCCAATTTCCTACTAATACTACACTTTAAAGAGATATCTTTCTCTAAAGAGGTCTGTTTCCTCTTATGATTCATGTACTGGTATTATTTATTTACTTTTTATCTGTATTTTTTTTTATTTTATTTTTATTTCGTGTTTGTCTTTGTACTCATGTAAAGCTGCCTTGACTGTTTAACATGCCACTATATACAAAACACAATATTATTACAATAACTAGTTCCGATTAGGTCAAATTAAGTGAGGGTTAGGGAAAAATTGTACTTATACTTAAAAAAAGAGTGAAACAAATTAAATTAAAAACGCCAAGGAATAGGTCTTTGTAGCGATACTATATAATTAAATAAAGGCAAAAATAAAATCCATATTTTTCTGAGTGAGTGAAAGCACCTGTTTGTTAACTAGTCAGCTGAAGTAAAATTATGTTCCATTCAAATGTTCCTGTTAATGATTTTTTTTTCAGGTGTCATCGTTTAAGTTTTTTTTTACATCATGAAAAGTAAAAAAATACAATGTAGACCTTTAGGTTCCCAGTATGATGTGGATCATAAATATGTATTAATTGTTAAAAGTTGTTGTATGTTAATATGATCTTTTGAATATAGTCGAAAATGCATTTATTCATGAAATGTGGTGATTGTTATGATTGTAAATGGTTAGGGTTAAATATTTATGAACAGTCCTGACTAAATTACTTTAACTGACCTAACACATTTTACCACAGAAGCATAATAGATTTTCATGCAAAACTTTTCATATAGCCAGTGTCTCTGGTGTCTGAATTCAACGATAATTTACTGTGATATCACATAATGAACAGAAGAAAAGCAGTTTGTGTAGGATTGTTGGATAAAGTGCACATGACACAATTGACAGTATTCAAAATAGGCTTATTTTATTTACTATACATAGTAAAATTCAGTTTAAAAAATGCTAGTTAAAGCTCAAGGCATCAAAGAGCAGGAGTAGTTGAGGTTGAAGCTCCATGTCTGCTTCCCGCCAGCAGGAACGCAGGTAGTGGATTCGGGTCTCGTCAGCCACATTTACTGGAGTTCCAGGAAGTTAATTGGTTGAGCAGTATTAAAGCTCCTTACACTCCTGAACAACGAAAACAAAATTAAAATCTTTTTTTTTTCTACTCATAGTGCATAGGATGCAACAAGTGGTGCTTTTCTGGTACCTGAAACCAGCTGTGGTGAAGGATCTCATCAAGAGGAATCCTCTCATCAGGGTCGGGATGGAGGCAGGCATTGATCAGGCCGACGCAGTCTGTGGAAGAAACATAGACCTGTCAGCACCCCTCAGGCTCACTTTTTAAACATTTCCCAAGACTCTAGGTCCTTTTACAATGACTATTTGTTGTGGATCTAACCTTTAGATAATCTCCATTGACACAGCCTCCACCTTTTATCATTTTCCAGGTCCATATTTTCTGGGAAGTACCCACAGACCATGTAAAAGAGAAGCACTCCCAGAGAATAGACGGTAGCAGGCTTCCCTTTGTACCTCCCAGTTGATTTAAACTCCGGTGGGCAGTACAACGGAGTGCCTGGAGAGAGAGATTTTTTCATTCGAATACAACAGTCATTATATAAGATATCAAACTCGTTATTTAAAATGTACCGCGAAAGCTGTGGAACTCTGTGTCCTGAAGCAAGGTGCCACAGCCGAAGTCGATCAGCGTAGCGACTAGGGTCTCTTTGTTCACTAAAACATTTTTCAGTTTTATGTCTCGATGAAAAATGCCTCGTTTGGAACAGATGATTGCCGCCTTCGTCACCTGCCGCATAAATCTTCGAGCCCTGTGTTCCGGCAACTTTTTCCCAGAGACCCTCACGTAGGAGAAAAGGTCCATACACGGTTGGGGATTCTGCAGCAACATCACATACGCTTTCTCATCTCTTCCCAGTCCAGTAGTCGGATGATGTGAGAACTGGAACTTTATTGGCAAGAATTGTCAGTCCAACTTCCAAAGGAATAGGTGAGAGATAACCAGGCTGCAAGGAAGAGAATTGTCATGATGTTTAGATTGAGGAGTCATGATTCCAGGACAAAACGCCTCGTTCATCAAACGAAAGAAAAAAAATCAAAGAAAAAGTTCTGTCTACTTACAATGTTGATGTATTCCATGTGTTTTGCGCTTTTTCACAAATTTCAAAGCAAACTGCAGAAAAAATTCAGTATTACAGGTCTTGCATTTAACCTTAGCATTTATTTCCATTTCTCTGCACTTTGACATTAAACTTACAGGGAGGTTATCAGCTAAACGAACTCAGCAAAGACTCTACCAAATCCTCCTTTCCCAGTTTGCTGCCGATTTTGTACTTCGAGAGGATATCTGTTTAATAAAAAAATATATGTTAGAGAATCATACTTCAATCAAAGTCAGCCATGTACAAAGTGTTAAATGGTTTCTTCAAACTTACTTTTAGAAACCAGCGTCCTCTTTTCTCCCTGGTTAATGATCACAGGCATAATGATCTTCCCTTCCGATAAATCCTGGGGGATCTCCTCAGACTCCAGGGAAGGAAAGGGGGTGATGAGGTACCAGATCATTCCAAAGGATTCCTGATCAGGATCCTCTATGATAAACGAATCCTCACGGGCAGGTGCTGAATCTAAAGAACAGAATAAACAAATATTTGTAAGGTGGCCTGTAAATGAATGCTAACCAAGAGGCTTGAAGCTGGGGAATCTTAATGTGCTTATTACATTTAATATTACAATAAATTAACACATTTAAGATTAGTACCAAATAGGGTTGCACGATACCATTTTAAAAATGCAGAATACTTTTTAAGAGTAACACATTTTCCCAGGTATTAACCGATGCCGAGGAGGGTAACTTTAAGTCATTATTTTAGTCTGCTGCTTGCTAATTTTTACATATTTCTAAACCATTGAACCCAACAGTTTGTCGGAACATCTGTCGATGTAAACTTGGTTGATATTATGCGTATGAGTACATAAGCTTGGTGTCTGGCTCAGTATTAGTATCTGTGCATCCCTAGTACAAACGGTTTTTCTTATGTTGTGGTTCTGCCATTTATGTAGACTGAGAGAGCGCGCATTACTGCTTTAGTTATTACTTTTTTCAATCTTAACCTTAAAAGTATGGACAACATTTATATTTACATTTATTCGTTTGGCAGATGCTTTTGTCCAAAGCCACTTACAGAAGGGGTAAGTAAAACCCACAATACAACGTTTGGTTATAACTCTTAATTAATGATTATGTGTCTTCCTAATGAAAGATAATGGCCCTCAGTATTAAAGGAAAAATGTATTTCCTGATTTATAAAGGATCTCTTGCTATTAAATGTACTATAAGGCAATGTTGAAATTTCTCACAAGAAAGCAACCTTTTCTTAATCTTCAATACTATTTTAGATTTGACCTTAGCACCCTTATTGGTAAAGCTGCTTTGAAGGGCTAGCAAAAAGCACAATATAAACTTTATTATTATTTAATTCATAGTTCTTGGGGTTTTCTCATTTCTCAGATTTTTGTACGAGTGACCTTTAAAAAACCTTACTTAGCTTTAAAAGTTTTATAAACCATTTTTTATTTATTCACAACCACATTACGTTCAAAAACAGTGAAATTGAGCACTATATATGACAATGCAAAGAAGTCAAGTGAGAAGTGTATCTTTAAATGTTTAAGTTTGAAATATCACGTTTTAAAACAGGTTATGTTATACCAAGAGAGAGAAAATCACGCAAAGTTAGCGTATAACATTACAGAAACTTAGCTTCAAACGCTAGCCTCAAGTATTGTTGCTATCACAATAATTCCGCCATTATTACTGAAACGACAACGTTATATAATTTTAATATTATTAACAAACGTTCGACCTAATTTTAACCCTTTTAAATAATCTTTATGTGTCGTGTGGCTTAACAGTTAATATAAATATGGTTTACTGGCTTTATCCTGGTGAATTTGATCAAAAGTTAATGAAGGATTTGAGTTTACACATGAGGGGTGTAATTACCATCAGGAATCTCTCTGGGGTTTCTCCCCTTCCTCGTACTGGGCCTGCTTTTCAGGGTTAAGAGGTTCGTTAAACTCTCACTCTTCCTCCGCTGGTTTGTGTTCTCGCCGCCGATCTCCATCTCCACACTCCTCGACGGGAACAAAAGTGTTTTTGGCGCCACCGCGAGGCTCGGAAATCGTATACTCGGTGGAGTCTTTATACCACAAGCAATTAACTGACCCATTTTACCAAAAAGGCACAACCAACTATCCGCTAAACTAAACCAGGAGTAGCCAGTGACAGCAAATGAACACTAGTCTGCATAAACCAACCCAGATATCAGGAGCAGGAATGTAATAGTGACGTCAGGCAAGGTTGTGATTCAAAACGCCGTTTTAAACTCTCTGTGAAGTTCAGCGCCAAAGCTGCTCTGTTTAAAAATTATAACAGCTAATGTGGGCTTCATAAGCAGAAACTTAACAGAGGCTTTTGGTAATATTATATACTGATAAAAAATAGTATACACATAAAACAAAATGACTATAAAATACTGTTTCATTGGACTGTAAATACAATTAAACATTACAAATAAAATGTAATTAGTTAACACAAGTAGTTGAGCAATAATTGTGCAAACAAAAACCTACTGGTTCACAGTTTATCACAGTTTTTTAATGAATAAAAGTGTTTTAAAATCACTGCATCTGCTTGAATTGATGGCTTAACTAGTGTCATAAAATATTGTAATGTATATATAGTATAAATATATGCCCATGTAGTTTTTTCCAGCATCAGGTAAAGCCGAAGCATCAATATGTACATTTCTGTTTTATGTATTTTGTGGAATTACAATTATGTTATTTTTTGTACGACTAGTATAATAAAATGATATCTTAATTTTATGATCTAAGTGAGATAGGCGGCCAATTGTGATGTTTTTCTTCACTGCTGCGACACACATTCAGAGATCAATAACTAAAAACACTTGCAAGTAAAAGACAATTACAGATCAAACTCAGTTTTGCTCTTGAATTTACAAGTCATGCTGATCTCTTCTCAGTTAAACAAAATGTTATACAACATTATTTTTGTCACTAAGATATAGATTTTTTCTTTTATGAGTCACATGACATAGAGGAAGGAAGGGGGGAGGATCAGGGGAGGGTGGGGGGGAGGGTAGTAGGGGTGGGTGTGGGAGTGTGAGGGGGGGGAGTCGGAGTGGGGGGGAGGGGTGGGGGAGGGGGGCGAGGGGGGGGGAGGGGACGGGGAGGCGGGGGGGGCGGTGGGGGGGGTTGGGTGGGGGTGGTGGGGGAGAGGGGAGGGGGGTGGGGTGGGGGGGGGCCAGGGGGGGGGGTGGGGAGTGAGCAAGGGAGTGGGGGGGTGTGGGGGTGGGGGGGGGGGTGCGGTGTTGAGTGGGTGAATTTAGGGGGGTGGGTTTGGGGTTTATTGGGAGGCGGTGTGTGGTTTTTGTTTTTTGTTTTCTTGTGTTGGTTTTAATGTTTTGTTTTGGTGTTTTTTTTTGTTTTTTTTTTTTGTTTTTTTGTTGGTTTTTGAAGTTTGAACATAAATCACCCAGATGCATTGTGGTTTAATATTTTATATTTATTAGCATCTTGGACAGCGCTGGTGCATGTGATATCGTGGCGTGAAGAAGAATTTTTGAGGGCCCATTTGGGCTCAAGTTTTCAGTTCAAATAACCTGTTAACATTAAATTTCCTCCATCATATATGGACGATTGTTTTTCTTAGCGAGAGGAGAGTTTGTTCTCATTTGTTTTGTTGTCTCTCTAAGTTTTTTTTTTTTCTGCCAAGTTTAAAAAATTAGTATGACTTTTTCAGGTTTTACAATTGAGAAGAATTGTCATTCTTCGTATCTTTACTTTGTCTTTCTGAAATATTTGTTTTATTCTCTCAAAAAAAGCACACACAGATAAGAAAGGATTTTGTTGCTACACTCACAATTTTTTTTTTCTTAAATGGTATTTGTTTTTATAATTTGGATTAAATCAATGTGCTAAAAATCTCAGCATAATAAACATAGAATGAACCAATCAGACGAGCCTGTCGCAAAAAATTTTCAAAGATGAGTAAAATACAAAAACTATAACTATATTAAGGGGATATTTACAAACAGGTAAAGTAAATAAGTTAAGTAATACAGTTTCCCAGAGCTGCCTTACACTAAGTGCACTGAAGGAAATAAAGATTTGCACCCCTGCTGATTCAAAAAGTATTTTCCCATGAAACGAAAAACCTTGTTTTCATACAATACATATCAATATTAACCAACACAGAACCAACCTTTTCAATTCAAATTCATTTCATGTAAACTCTTTCATTTGAAACCATTCTCTAAAGATTGAAAAAAAAAAAACCAGATAAAAGCACGTTGTTTGGTTTATTTCACATCCCTTCCGGGGTGGACAGTCATAAAAAGTAAATTTTTTCATCACCCTCCCAAACTCCACTGAACTCATAGGAAATTACAAACTATAGGAAACTCTATTGTTCACTGGTTGCAGGCTCTATTAATTCTTTGGTGTGCGACCGTTCCGTGTCCAGTGGATGCAGAAGCCTCATAGAAAGCCCCTGCTCATCAGGCAGCCCTCAAATGTAGTTACATTAACCTCATTGTGGTATATTTAAAAAAACATTTGAAAAGGAGGGAGACATTTTAACTCTGTAGTTAATACAAAAAGTACCTTTACTCTTTAAACCTCTGCTACTTGATCAATAAATGTAACTGGTTACAACTCAACTCTGGAACAGAAAGAACACAAATAGGTGGGATAAAAGAGAAATAATAAAGTCTGCCTCTTTACAGTGAGGTATTGAACAGAAGAGTGAGATTATGCATCAAGATTGATAAAAGCTGTACTTTATTAAGTGTTTGTATTGCTGAAGCATCAAGTGAAGCATACAGAGAGGAATTGAAAATAAACCGTGTTAATATGTCAGATACAAATCAATATCATACTTTTTATATGAAATCTTTTGCATATTGTGGAAATCTGTATCCCTAAAATCAAACCTTGTTTCCCTTCCCTATTCAAAATTTCTCTTTAATTTACAGATATTTTAAAAACAGGACATTATCATGAGAATAAAATACGAACAGGCAAAAAGTGAAAAAAGTATTATTAAAACTTTAACATTTGGTGCTTTAGTGTTTTAAAATATGATTCCTAGATACTCAACAAAGCCTCAAAGCAAGCATCTGAAAAGTCTATACAGTACTAAACAGAAAAATCCCTTCAGTGATGGCTTGTAAAAGATAAACCTCATTAGAAACATACTGCAATCCGTAACGGTTAGTGCAACATTATTAAAAAAAAATAGCTAAAGTCTGTTCTGATTAACATCAAATACTCTACTGGTGAAATATTATTCGCAGATAACTTTAGTACAAAAACAAAAACCCAGTGATCGACTAACTGCATCACAGACACTTTGAGATGAAACATGAGGAGAAAAGACACAATTACCAAAAACATAAAACACATAATTAAAAACTTCAATGCCTGAGATGAAAGTGGCTTCTGTAACTTACATTGTTAGCTTTTTATTTAGTTAAACTTTGATTCATAAAATCTATCCCTGTCCCGAAAAACATCCATTTCATTATATAGCAAGCAAACCGGTGAGAGCAGAGTGGCATAAAAAAATCCCATGATGCACCTAGGAGAATTTAAATGTGCTACGACTGATGCAGGTACTGATGATTTTTCATATGAATAAGTGAACATTCAAAATAATTAGCTCAGTTGTGGGTGATCTGAGAGATCATTTTGGCAGTCATGAATTCTTTTATGAAGCAATTAAAATTGCAAATCATCAACAGCCGGTCCCAAAAACAATCCATAGATTCACCAAATACGATGCGACAAATGGAAATGCACTTTTTTTGTTCTTAGGTTAGAGTGCTTGTAAAAGTAGATTTTTGAAGATTTTTTGTCTTTATTGTGACTGAGAGTAGCGTTGTTAGGAACAGGTGTGAGATGTGATAAATTTGTAAAGCAAGATTTTTATGGCATTTGATTGCTGACTGCAGGATATTTTGCGATTAAATTTGAATCACAAGAACAGGTTCTGTCCTATATGAATACATTTGGCATGAACCTTTGGTGGAATTCTTTTCTCTCGAGAAGTTTTGTGAACTGACAGTTGAAGCTGACGTTTAAAGTTTTTTTATATTTCGGAAAAGGCAGCATCCAGTCTCTTAGAAACAGTTTTAAGCAGTGTATAAACACAGACTTGCATGTAAAACACAGAAACAATTTGTAGAAAAACTATTTTCACAAGTACAGTTTGTTTAGTGTCCAAGAGACTATTGTCAGAGACAACTGGTTCTAGAAGGTTTTCTTGAAGTGTCATGAGCACATTAAATTACATTTGGGATAGCATTCCTGAAGCACTATGTGTTACAGCCAGCCGGAGAGGTTCGGACATCATAATTTGGCCTCCTCTAAATGAAGCCGTCTCGAACGTCCCTTTAGACACACAATTCAAAGCCTTGGCACATCTTGAAGGTTCATTTTGGGTAATTGACCTTACAGCAATTCATGTGTTATAGTCAAAAAAAAATTTTAATTTTAGTTTCTTTGTAATAGGAGACTCTCTCCCTCCTCCATTCATTTTTTTATGTTAGGGTTTTTCTGAAAATGTGGACAGTTTATTTTTTGGTGTTTATTCTTCTAAAATGCAGCATGATTATTGGGACCTTCCTCCAGTGGTTATTGAGAATTGCAGTTAGTAACAGCACATTTTCCGTTTGAGTGTCTGCAAGAGGTTTCTAAGTAAATTAATTGTGATAGGCCTCACCAATCATAAATAGGTTTCATAAATAGGCGTTGACTTCCGACTAGCAGCATTCTACTCTCGCTCCCAACATTTTAAAGGGAGCAGAAATTTGAAATTAGCTCTGGCAGACGAAAACCATTACTCAGATCGATGACAGGGTTGACCGGACAAAACACTTGATAAGAAAACATCCGTTCTTACAGAGAGTAATACAAGTTAAACCAACCCACAACACACAAAAAACCGGGCACTTGTGGTCTTGTGGTGATCCTCTGCGATTCATTGGTGAGGCTGTCCATCTGTTGTATAAAGAAAACGAGTATTCTTTACAAAGAAAACTGTCTAAGTATACTTAAAAAATTAATGTATCTATCACTCAATTTCAAATACATTAAAGTAGGTGAAATGATAAGCACTTTTATTTAATGTTAACAACAGATTTAAACATGCAGTTTGTTATATCATAATAACCGACTTAGTTTTTTATAGAGTGAATTTATTGTTCTTTTGGGCTGCCCTCTTTTGGGTCGAATTAGAAAAACCATCCACAGGATATCACACAGTCACAAACAAGTCTTAACCCAGCATTAGATACACTATTCTTTGATCAAACACGCAAAATACAAAGACAACTGAACACATTTTTCAAGTGAATTTCCTCTATCATAAATTAATTCCTCTTTATAGGTTTGGGTTTAAATGAAAGTAATAATATTTTAGTTTTTTCACCTTTAACACCTGCAATACAAAAGAATACGCTTTTTTCTCATCTATGCTCATCCAAATCCCTTTCAGCATCTGTTGAATAAAACATTTGAGAGATGCTCAGGGTCAAGCACACCACACGATTCCCTCTAGTTCATTCTCAGGTCGCTCTCTGGTTGCCTTCCGGGTACTTCACGGTTAAGTGAATGATTCCTGCCTTCGTGAGATTTGTGAAAGCCTGGGACAACACTTCACTGAGTTTCCAGTGCAGAGAGCGTTTCTCTGCGAGGTTTACCGTACGTTTTCCTGCCGAGGCACAGTGTTGTATTAAAGCCACACTGTTTTAGTATTCTTCAGACAAGGCGGCCCACAGTGTACCATGATGATCCATTCAGCGTGGGCTGCGTAGCGCCCACCAAGTCGCACTGAAAACATTAAATTGCATTTGAGCAAACCAGAATTAATACATAAACACACTGAGCATATAAGATAAATCAATTTTTTTTTGGGAGAGTTGAAGATTTTAGAATGACCTATCGCTGTAAAAAATACAGTAAAATACCAATATGTCATTATAGTCGACTATTGGCTTTTCTAGGAACTCTTGTTTATTAATCAAGGGCAAACCTAGATTTTAAGATAAATAACTAAAAACAGGTATTTTTTTTATTTTTATTAATTACAAAAACAAACATAAAAAAAAATAAAAGGAATACATTTTACTTTTGCATTTCAGACTGAACGCAGTGATTTACGTGAAATGCACCAATACCTTGTGAACTGAATTCCTGTCAAGTTAATTTTTTAATGGTGGCGAGCGGCTCGAACTTTTGCCACGCGTCTTACCAATGGGGAGCTCTCTCTTGCAGTGACATGGTTTTTTTCTAAAAGGGAAATTTAAAATTATATCAAAAATATAAGATTACCAAGCTGATTGTTGCCATGTCCAGTGATTTTGACTCAGCTCTGACAAGAAGTTCTGCCCCTACGTAAGTCGAGCGGAATGTGAGCGAGTGTGTTAAGAATGTCAAGGGCCATCCAGGCACACTGTTGGTGCTCCATTCACGTTCAGTAGATAGTATAGTCACTAAGAGTAGTAAAACATCCATCTCCATCCATCCTTTTCTGTCGATTTTTCCTTTCAGGTCGCCACAGCGGAATGAACCGCAACTCACTCTGGCAATATTTTATGCGGCGAATGCCCTTCCAGCCCGCAACCCACGCGGGAAACATTCACACACACAACATTCACATTTTAACATATGGGACAATCGTTCTTACTTCAATTCACTTATACCGCAGTCTCCGGAGCACCCGGAGAAAACCACGGATTACGGGAGAAATGCAAAACTCCACACAGAAATGCTCGAACCAGCGACCCGCTTGCGTGGAGACGACAGTCTACCACTGCGCCACCGTGACGCGTACGTAAAACATATAAATATAATATATAACCAAAAAGTACGATCTTTCAATGTACTCATGCTAATTTTATCAAGATATTTTATTCTATGCTTTCTATTCACAATGTAACTATTATTTCACTACCCGAGATCCGAACGACACGTGCCACTTCATAATTAACAAACTAAAAGGAAGGGAAAACACAATGTGGATTAATATAAAGTGTTTTAGCACAAAGGTGTCCCGTTTATTCCGTAGAGCCACCAACTCTGTACTTTTTGACTTGAACCGTGTTTAAGTATACATGCTGTGGCCTCAGGGTTTAGTTAGACACCACTGGTCGAAGAGATATCAGGGTTATCCAAAACAATTACCCTTGATGTCTTTTTCAGCATTCACAATGATAGAAGGAGAAGGACAACCAGGTGCGGGAGGGACCTAAAACCCTACTAGGTATTTACCATGGCCTCAACAACAGTAGTTGAAGCAGGCAGTTTTGAGGAAGTGAATATTAATGAGGACTGATTTATGAATATTTTGAGGGTCTAAGAGAATTTAGTGAAAATAAATGAGTCATGACTGAACATTCATTGAAAACATCCACTGTGTAAATCAACCAAATGAATGAGTGGTGAGGGATGCAAACGAAATAATGATTAAAATGAGGATGGAATATGTGTTTAAATGGTATTTAGTGTATTTTAATTAAAGACTGAATGATTGGTTCCATGAAAGATTAAATTAATGGAGGAATGATTATAGTAAATTTTTCATAAAGTGAGTGACTAATGACTATTGAAAAAACAATGAAGATGTGACAATGGATTGAATTGGATTTGAATTTTTTTAAAAATAGAGATTATAATGGAATCATCATTGAATTATTCCAGTGATAACAAGGGAATGATTCAAGGAAATTGTAATGGCTTAACTAATAAGTGAATGGGTTAATGAATGCATCAATTCATAAGTGGAATGTTTTAATGAGTGATTGTTTTTAATGAGAAAATGACTACATCGTTCATGAATAATTCTATGAAAATAGTGAAGATAATAACCAAAAAAAATGGCTATAATTCATTCATAATTATAGTGAACAGTGGGTTTTTCTAAAATTTGTGAATGCTTTAATAAGTGAGTACAGTTTCATAAACTGAAGCGCTGATTCAACGAAAAATGTGAATGTTTTCATGAGGACATGTTTTGATGAGTGATGTGAAGTGATTCAATGTATGTTTAAAAATAATGCGTTATTCAACCAAGTGAATGTGTTTTTTTTTTTTTTTTTTTTTTTTTTCCGTTTTTTTTTTTTTCTCGAATGAGTGTTCAATGAACATATTAAAGGCTTTAAGAAGTGAAAATGTCCAATTAAATTAATGAGTCATTCAATCAATAATGAAATAATTTCAACTTGAAATGGGAGAGGTGAGAGAGTTTAACAAGTCCACGAATGATGAATGAATAATGAAGAATATAAAGGAGGCAATGGGATTTGGAAACACACAAGCAAACACAGATCTGCTGTAGCATAGTACACAGATGCTTCGGGAGGCAGTGACGCACCCTCAGTAGGACGCAGAGTGTTTCTGGTTGTGGTGAGATGGCGGAGGGTGACGGGCGAGACAAGGGGGTGGTGGAGGCCCCCTGTGATTTTTTTAAAGCATGATTGAGCAAAGAATGAAGATGAGAGTATGTGTGTGTGTAGATTTCATTGTCAGAGTGGGTATGTTGGGAGTGGTGAAGTTTATTAGATTTTTAATTAGAAGTTTCTGTATACACTTTGCCACAATTCAAAGTTGATGTTTGCTTAAACTGGAACTGAAAGTCCTAAAAAAACATAGTTAATGTGTGTTTTACTAAGCGGAAAAGGATCAAACCAGTAATCAAAAACTTGCTCTTCTTATCAATGTCATGCTAGATATAGGAGATATTGAAAATAAATTCTCATCACTGCTCCATGTTACATTTCCAATTGCATAGACCTGAAACAACTGAGTTTGTGTGAACCTGCACAATCTGTTTTAGCTGGGCAGCTGAGCAAGTGAGGCACAAAACCTAAAGTTGGTGCAGCGTTTGGTGGAGTGGTGTGAAAGCTAAGGACCACGTGGGTGATGGGAATCGAATCGGACTCCTGTCTGCCCTCATACGACACGCACGTCAAGGTAACCTATAAACACATTCCACTTTATTCAACGGTTTTAACTCAAAGCTTAAAAGATATTGCTGGGGTTGACAAAGATGTGAAATGTCACCAAAAATTCTGATTTTTTGTTTGTTTGAGAAAATCTTTGTAAAAGCTCAAAACAAAACGATGGTTAGGGGTTCTAACATGTATTTGAAGGCTATTGTTTTCAACAAAAAAAGTTTTGTATGTGTTTTAAGCAAGTACAAAATACGTATGTAGGGAAATGAAAGCTTTGCAGTGGACACCAGGTGTACCAGTGCCTAAACTTTTCCAAAGTAATCGGAATTAAGTAAAAAAGTGAAAATTGTAATACAAAATCTACAAGTTTCTCCTTCTTTAAGCGACTAATTTATCCACAAAAAAAATAAGATGTCAGAAGGGTTGTGAATGTTGTACAGAGGCTTGAAAAGTAAAAATTATATTTGCGACAGTTTAGGAAAAGAAAAAAATCTGAACCTTGAGCGAATGCTTTTAACTAATGAGTTACCGAGAGAGTATGTTTCCACTTAATTTCTCTTACTTTCTATTTTTGTTGAACTTCAGGAAGTGTTCTCGGATGTGATTACAGGCGCAGGGGTCAAACACTTGGTTACCATGGCGATAGGGCACATGATCATGCAGACCGAGGCACTGGTGGCTTTGGGACCACAATCGCTGGATTCTGGAGCTCGGTAAAAAAGAAGAAGACTTTAAAAAGAACTCGTATATAACATTCAGGATTTTGTACTTGAGTTTAGTTAAGTTATTTATATTAAATTATTGGTCTGTACAATTTTAGCTAAAATGTATATGTAATGTATTTATTTTTGTTATGCTGTTATGTGATTGTTTGTCATATTTTGTTTAGGTCGTATGATTTTTGTTTGAATGTTTAGCATAAGAATGCTTATGTGCTTTGTGCATGTGAGCA